>JALPQD010000260.1:187668-2587668 GCA_023101885.1 Typhlomys cinereus
GGAACCATGAAACAGTTACTAAATTTGGTGCTATTTGTATTTCAAGTTTAAAATATGCAACACTCTCTTATTATCAGTTGTTCTGTCTCTCTACTGTTCCATATGTACCAAAATGCAGCATAGGGTGTCCCAGGAGAGAGTTAAGGGTCTATTTTCGATATGTAGATTTCTCCTAATTTTCATGTTCTCTTATTATGTAGAATCAAAGCTTCCTTTTTTTTCACAGTTTTGCAAGAACCGGGAAATCTTAAGGATCACAGCATAACCACAACTGAGGAACTGGTCCTTCTAGAATATCCTCATTTAAAAATAGAAATCATATATTTTAAATGCCAACTCAGATAGGGAACTTTTTCCTAAGAAGAAAGAAAAAAAAGCCCTTCTTCCCTGAACAATGATAGCAATAGCACTTCCTCTGTGCTGGATGATGAGGAGCGACCTCCATTTTGGGAGAAATAGGCCCCTCTCCAGATCTGGACCTGCTGGTATCTTGAGCTTATGCCAACTTCTAGATAGGAAAAACATTTCTGTGCTTTGGAAGTTAGAAGTTACCCAGGCTTTTAAACTTTTTTTTAAAACAGCCATCTCAAATGCCTACAGTCCCCAAAATAAAGGCGCACATTGCCATCATTTCGGAATAATTTTGTTTTAGCTAAGATGGCAATCATCTCACACAAAGCCTTTCTCTTCATTTGATACTGACTTTTAGGTTTCGTTGCTTTAGAATCACATAGAATCACTTCCAACTGATGGGACGTAGCTTTGTGAAAAAAATTTGTGTCCTGCCTGACAAACTTGAGATGCTAAATTCTCAAGAAGCCTCCGTGAGATGAACAGGAGGCTCAGAACTTTTTAGTTTCATGGACAACAGCGCTACGGCAGTTAGGAGGCATTCTTTTTCTGGCAAATACCGTGCTCCTGGAGTATCATGAATGGTGTTACACTGACTCCAGATATCTACTCCTAGATCGTTGCACACAGAGTCCTCATCAATGTGAGGAAGTCGTATGGCTGACAAGATTTGTGTAAATTTTGCCTTACTCTGAAGACAATTTATTCCAGTGAACTCCCACTTGCTAGGAACCCCATAGGGAGCCTTTAGAGGCCTGCCTTACTGGGTTGCCTTACTGTGAGCCTGGACCCAATTCCTGTTTCATGACTTAACTCTGTTGGGTCTTGACATTAACTCTGGCAGAGACCTACTGGCTGTTCTCCAAAATGCCCTTAGGTTTTACAGAAAGAGAAAACTACCTACAGCAGTCACAGGAATCAGACCCACAAAGAAAAAGCCTAAAAGGACAATCCGCAGCATGATGCCTGAAGTATAGGCTTGTTGCTTTACCACCCCTGGGCTCTAACCTTTAGGTCTAAATAGAGCAGGCATTTCATTGTGCAGAAGTTTACCTGCATACAACTGAACAATTAGGATAGTTTGTTACTTCCTGAACAAGAAAGGAAGCCCCTTCCTAGGGGCCAAATATCATTATTTGTGGGAAGTCTTTCTTTTGCTTCTGACCAAAGCATTTTTATCACTTCTACTCTGGGAAAAATTAAGCAAAATTAGACAGTCACAACTATAGAAAACATTTGTACCTCCAATCACATATTCTAGGCCAACCACGAAAATGTTCTAAATTTGCATTTGTTTTCTATAGGTTTTTCATGACCTTTGACAATTGTTAGTCATTTTAGCTTACTTATGAAAAATGCCCTGGATATTTTTCACAAATAGTAAATAATAAGTATTGATTGAATTGTAAGTTTTCTTATTTACTAATATTTATATGAAAAATTTGAACACCATCATCTACTTCAGACTGTTTGATACTACTTCTGAGTTGCTCAGTTATCTCTGGTTACTTGATTGTGAGAGTGAAATAAAAACAGTCCATAGAATGAGGAAGGTGAACTCCTGTACTTTCATTTAGGGAAAAATAGAGTTCATGGAAATGCAAGCAATCTGTACTTTGCCTGAAAAAGCCCATCTTGTAAAACAGCTCATAAGGAAAGCAGTTTCTTCTAGTGTCCTTAAACATCTGCTATTGAAAAGATAACTAGATCTCATTTCCATTGTTATACCCAAGAAGGTGTTCACTAACATTGTAACCCAGTTAAAAAAATAGTCTGCCCAAGAATTTATTTAAGACGAATATGACTTTTTGAACTCTAATTACTATATGTCATGGCATAAATGCATTAGTTGGGCAAGTGACTCATTAACTTAAAATAGCCTACATTTTTTCAATGAATCTTATTTTGAGTCAATATTAAAGTATAAGAACAAAATCACTTCTTTTTTTAGTATTACTGTTAGTCTCATTGTTTCGTTAAATGGAGACATGAACATTTGATTTTCCTGCCTTATTGCTCTATACCAACTCTTCACTTATGTGAGTGTGTTATTTAAATTAATGCTCACAATCAAGAAACACAGGCAAAAAATGACTCTTTATTTAGTTATATATACTCATCTTCCATCATCATATATTTTAATAAAATACCACTTGATTAGAACAGGCACTAGAGCTCATCTTTAGTTTACATTTGGGCAACAACTGAATTAAAAACACTTCCAGAACTGATACTGATGCCATTTTTTTTGTAGATAATTTTATGACATTGAAATTTGTGGAATGGAATTAAGAACGGGTTTCATTAAACTTTTTCCTCTAGCAATCTCTTTATCCCAGAGAAGTGTCTATGCAGCCCTCTATACATAAGCATATAAAATAAGCATACAAATGAAACTTACTGATAATAAATCATAAACAAATATTTTAGACCATGATCTACTTCTCTTGTTTACAATTGATGAAAGCAAGTCTCCACATGAATGCACTGTATGCCGAGGCATCATAGTGTGAGCTGTGTAAAGAACTAGTAAAGACAGGTGAATTGGATATGTCTGATTCACCTCTCGTGAGGAGCAAGGAGATTGATGATTCTGTACACAAAAATTTCAAAAATCTGAAGGAAAATAAGGAAAGATGGTAGACGGTTGCTTCTAACATCTCTGGATAAAGTAGAAAATTAAAAAGAAGACCTCAGAGATGAAATTACCCAGCTTAAAATATATATATTAATAATTTAGACATTTCTAAGTGTGCCTTGGAAGTATCTTTGGATAAAGCAAGAAAAGATAAGGAAAGATCTTAGACATAAAAATACCTAGTTTCAGATGCATATAAGCAACCTACAGGTTTCTAAATGTGCCCTAGAAGAGAATCTTTGCCCCAGCAGTAATAGGGCTCAAATTGCCAAAAATCTAACCCAAGCTGTCATTATAAGATTGGTGAATTAAATTAATAATTGGTGAATAAATTGAATGTCTGTATTTTCTCTCCATTCCCCACCACGATTTTTCTTTATTTCTTTTTCTTCTTTCTAATTTTTTCCAGGAAATGAGCCAAGTCATTAAAGCATTGCATGAATAACTGAAATTCATAAAGCTTATGGACAATAGAGATAATGCTTGGAACTAGCTAGTAGATGATATACATGTGAATTTTCATAGCATCTGAACTGACCAGAGCCCATTGGTGACAGAAAATTGTAGCAGCTTAACATCTTAGTTCTATGGAGTTCTAGCTCAGTACGTCAGGGGAAGAAAGGAATGGTGCCCATGTTGCCCAACTGTCATCTTTCTAACAAAATGTCAATAAGAGAACAGTACTGCTTGAGCAGTAAGCAAAGTATATTACTCGTTGAACTTTGATCTTAGCAAGGAGGTATGCAATACTCAATCACGCAGACCTTTACATTGAAGAGCCAAAGCAACAGGATGAGGTAACTCTTTTTAAAACCTTGTGTTTGTAAAGTGTGGGCTAGCTGTGTAGGAATATCTGGCCCAAACAGATATGATCTAATAGTAATAAACAGATTTGGGAACCTCAGTGAGACTTGTCTGTTCACATTCTTAGTTTGTTGGATAGCATTCTTTTCTCTCAATTATGATGCAAAACTCTTTCTGGGGGGCCAGGTGATTTATAGCCAAAGAAGCCAGATCAGATAATTTCTGTGTGGGTGCATGTGTGTACATATTTTTATGGTTGTGTTCATGTGTATGTCTGCACAGGTGTGGAGGCCAGAGGTAGATACCAGCTATCTCTGTCTATTATTCTCAACCTCAATTTTTTAAGACAGGTTCTCCCATTGAACTTGAAGCTCCATTTCTGGTAGGTCTTACTGGTCAAAGTGCAGTTGGTATTTTTCTGTCTCTCTCTATGCAATACTAGGGTTGTTACACATTCCACCATGACTGGCTTTTTACACAGGTGCAGTGGTCTTCATGCTTGGTTTGCATGGTAGGTGTTTTACAAATAACTCACTGGTACATTAGAGAATTTCTTATAGTGAACTCTTAAACAAGACATGAAAAAAGTCAGAATGATATGTGTAAATTTATTGACTGGTTTGGGGGATGAAGGGTTGTGGTTTCTCTGCCACTCCTTAGGGAAGAAAATACCAATCTCTGTGACTTTCTTCAGCAGGAGGAGAGGAATACAAAAGACAGGAAGGCAGGAAAAGTTAAAAGAAAAACTTTGTTTCCAATGTTTTCATATAGAAAAATTATTTTATGAGCCTTGGCATTATTATTATCGTTATTAGTAGTGGTATTATCATCTTTTCCTTAACCTATACCTAACAGATTTTGACATCTTGTAGGCAGAGATCTTTGTCGTGTTCTAAGTTTGCCAACATAAAAGAGTCTGAGTGCTATAATCATTGCTGAAATTCTAGATACAACATAAAACAGGTAAAGTTGGGTATTATCTATTGCTTCAGATAACAGTCCTTAATCTACAAAGTCCAAGTAATTTTTGAATTTAAAATGAGGCATTCTCATGAAAGATGAAGGCAGCACAATGTCACATGTATCAGAAACAATGCCAAGAAAAAACTGCTACCTTGTTCTGGGGTGAGGATACACTCAGAAATTATAACATTTCCCTTGTGGTTTCCATCAATTGGAAAGTTCCCTCAATCCCTTCTGATTGCTTCCTTTCTTGGCTTTTAAAAATGAATGATGTCTATACTTTTAGCCTCATGACAGCAGGCAGTCGTGTGTCTCCCCCGAAGGAAAAGAAACAGAAAATTCGCAAGGGAAAATGATTAAGATCCCTTGTAGAAAAGAAGGAAATTGTAAGCATTGATGAAGAAGGAAATTCAAATGAACAGGAAGAAGTTATCACCAAACAGCAGCACTCAGGGTTATTAGTCAGAAACTGATAAAGCCATACACAGAAGTATCCCCCTCCTCACTGGAAGAACTAAGTATAGTTTCTATTATTTTTTATTTTTATTTTTTAAATTAACTTTCACAATCATGTTGGGCTTGTAGTCTTTGTGCTTATTTGATTTCCTTGACTATGCAATTTTTGCCTGTGATTATATATTGAGTCCCAAATACAGTTTCGTTTGAGGCAGAATGCATAATTTTCTCTGGCGGAAAGTATAAAGGTTCTGTAGAGTAGAGTGTCCATTCTTGGCAAGTAGAAGGGATCTTCTTTTTCTCCTCCTCTTGTTTCTCTTTTTTCCTCTTCTTCCTCTTCTTCCTTTTCCTTCTTTTCCATTTTTTCAATGCTGGAATTAAACCCAAAACCTTGAGCAGTAAGCAAAGTATATTACCGTTGAACTTTGATCTTAGCAAAGGAGGTATGCAATTTTAGTATTATTTCCTAATAAGATTGATTCAAGACTCCTTGCATGTGACTGGACATGGGTCTCCACTATTGTTCTTTGAAATCTAGACATCTATTTTTCTTGCAACAAAGCAAGGGAGCTGGGGCTTCTATGATTGTATTTATAATCTTAAGTTCTCCAGTGCATGGTCCTCTGTCATAAGTTAGTTCCAAATGCTAATTGTTGATTATAGAGTTCTCTGCCTTCCCAACCCCAGGAGAGTTATTGGCACCTGCCAAATTCCCTTCAGTCTCCTTCCCAGGGCAGCAGAGTCGTTGCACCACAGCCTAGGAGCTGAGATCCAGATATCTTACATGGGATCCCAACTTCTGTGCTGCCTGCACTTCAGACTGATGACCGTTATGAACTCTCCATCTATAGTGCTTGATTTGGGGTGTGGATTCTTCCTTATTGTTTCATTCGTTGGCGGTATTTCCCCTAACATTTAATCTCACTCAGATTACTCCTCTCTACCACCATCAGATAAGTGTCAGTTTTTACTAAGATACTGTCTTCTTCTCAATCTTAGATGGCAGGGGTCTTGATGGGTGAATATTATGGTTTTGCGTCAAATTTCAAGATACAGAAGTATCACTTTTCAAAATTCAATTTTTATTAAAATAAACAACTTTGATATAGAAACTAAGTAAGTACATTTTTTTTCTTTTTAAAAATTCTCTCAGTTTGTGTTTTGGCTGGGGTGGGAATGGAAAGTTTCACAGAGTAATAACACTTCATGTTAGTTCTTACATGATACAAAGTCCCCAATGCTCTGAGGAAACTATGCATTTTACATTATACCTTTACATCTTCAGTTTTTCCTTCTGTATTTAAGATGTTTATTTTCCCACTGCACCATTCAGTCACACACAGCTTGTTCTTCTCTGATGATTCAGGTTGAAGCAAATATGAAATACACACCTTCGTCCCCATCCAGGCTGCCCTCAGAATGAAGGGTAGCTAGCTGAATGCACTCTGTGCCTCCCACAGAGACACTGTGCACACAGAGTAAGGTAAAGAACAAGGGTTAAGTGAGCTAGAAAAACCATCTTTTAATGAAGAATAAGCTAACATTAGAAGCATCTATTTAATTACATGTTCAAACATCCTTATTGACCTACTTACATGTTGCTGGGTTGATGTATAAGCCGTGGTAATCTTTCTTCTAGTTTGAAAAAAAAAAAACAGGTGGCTGTTTGTCCCTCCTTAACATGAGGTTATTTAAAATAAAATACAGAAAGTAGTCAAATAGCTCAGTCACAATATGTTTTAAAAAACTAAATCACACTGTGGCTTTCTTTTCCTGTCATCAAATAGAGTGAAATATCTGATAAATCTTTAGTCCATTTTTCTCAGTGGTATGTCCTTCATGTTTTACATGCATTCCTCATGAATCTTACATGTTTTATATACATGTATTACCAGCACCATCTATCAAATTAAACCTTTGCATGTATTTATGTGTGATGGTGTATCTCTACAAATGCTTGTGGAATAAAATTGAGTATTTTTATGAAAACAAACCTTTTTTGGAATTGTAATAGCTGAATGTATCACTTATTGCTCTTCTGCTGTTGTATTGTTATTTTTTGTTTAATTTGTTGTGTTTCATTTGCTTCATCTGTCTCAACTCCTAGGTCATAATTACTTGTCGTGTCTTTCAGCACTGTAAACTACTTTTTTCTGTCTGTATTGTATTTTATGTTTAATATTGTCTAATACAGTAGACATTACATGTGACTGTTGAATGTGGATATTCTATCACATGTGGAAATGTGGATAGTGTAATGGAGAGACTAAATTTTAAATTAAGGGGAATTAATTGATCCTTAAATTTAAATAGGCTCATGTGGCTTTTACATGCTGTATTGGCTAGATAAGTAACAGCTTGATTTTATTTCTTGCAGTGATCCATCTGCTGTTCAACCGTGACGTGGAAGGGAAAGTGCAATGCCATATATTCTTTTATGAATGACCAGTTAACTGGGAAACTAGCTTTCTTTTCTGTCTCTGTCTCTATCTCTCTCTTTCTATCTCTGTCTCTCTCTGTTTTATTTTGTAAATTTATCCTGGCAGGTACTACTATCTCTCACCACACTTTTATGATGAGCCTTTATCTTTAGAAATGCCCATATCTTCTACATATACCTTTCTTCTGCTTTAGAAATGGTTTTGCCTTTCTTGCTTTGATCTTTGACAGTCATTTTAGACTCCAGCTATAAAATAGAAGACAATAAAAATGAGGTTTTTCCTGCATTTCCTTCCAGTAAGGTCTAACTATGCTTCCTGAAACTGGACTTCAAGAAATCCCTTATATTTCAAATGATTGAGTTTATCTGGGTGAAAAGCTTACATTTGTAATATAAAAATCAACTAAAATTTCATGTAATACAAGAAAAACAGAGAACAAGAAGAAATTATGAAATATCCAGAGAGCAACTAGCTGACCAGGGACACTAGAAGGTTAAAGGGAAGACATTACTCAGGTTTTCTCTTGGGACATTTGATGCAGAAAATGGGCTAGAGTTGCTATTTCCAAGTACAGAGGACACATGCAACAGATTGCAAAGTGCAAAAGCCAGACAAATGTGGAAAGGGAGAAAAAAGATTTTCTTCCTGTAACTCAAAATTTATCAGCTTTGTTATAGATAGACTTGGAATGGTACACAGAGCATACAGCTATTCTCATTACACACACATATACACACACACATACACACATCCCACTACACCACAATCTGGTGATTCCAGAGAAACCAGTTTGTCTGTAAACTTGGCACTAAACAGAGAAACAAAAAATATTGCCTGAGGATTCATATCAAGAGTCATGCTTCCATGGCTCTGCAGTACCACATGGTTCAAAGTAGCCATCGTTTAGAAAGCTGAACAGTGAGTGCTCCAGGCCGTAACTCCATAGCTCTTAACCAGAATTCCAATGGAGCTCTCATTTCACATGATTCTCACATGATTAAGATCTAAATAATGCTGAACCAGGCAAGGCTACAGATGGCATTAGGCCATGAAGGAGTCACTATGCTGTGTCAGTGCTTCATGACCTCACAGTTCCTGGGGCTTATGCTGCATGGATCCTTCTCTCTATATATTACTTCAAATTCTTGATACACACACAAAAATTGGCTTGACCCACGTTATAGGCAGCAGCTACACCCCTTTAAGAGCTATACAGAAAAGGGTTAGAACCTTGCTAATTGATTGGTTTTGTTAACTTTGTAAGCTTGGGAAGTTTCTTTGTGGATTTGTAAGTGAATTTCTTCATTTGTAAATGGAGATGTGAAAAGTAAGAGAAGAGACTTGCACTTGCATGTCGTATTCTTTCAATAAGACTAGGTATTTTTCCCCCTTTAATTTGTTATGAGCCCTGGTCTTACTAGTTGTGGCATGGGGTTAGGATCATGGTATGAGCATATGTATCTGTCAGCAAGTGTCTTTCAACACAATGGAGAAGTGAAAGGAAATAATGGGAGGCAAAAGCATACATGCCTGATTGTGACTTGCGAAATAGAAGCCAAACAGCTTGTCATTTGGAGAAAACTTTGTGATTTTCAGATATACCAATATATATTGAATTCAAGGCACCTGCTGCCAAGCCTGTCAACCGCAGTTTGACACGGGATCCCATGTGGTAGAAGATGAGAGCTGACTCTTTCTGGTTGTCCCCTGACCTCACATGTGGGCATGTGCTTTTCACATTCAGTAAAGGCATAAAAGTAAAAAGACAAGGAATGATGGAATTGTTATCCAAAGATATATTTTTTAACAATCACTTTACCTGAGTTATGTTATGGATAATATTTCACACTTGAAACTTTTTCTCTTCACTTAGGGGAAAGGGGGGAAGGGTACAAGGGGGACTGGAGAGGGGTGGAGGGAGAGAGGGGACCGGGGTATCTACTAAGCTTGTATGATTGGGAAAAAATAAATACAATAAAAAAATTTCCCCTTCACTTATCATATATTATCAATGATTCTTTATCCATGAGTTACTGTATTAGAAGGGCAGAATATACATAGAAAAACGAAAAAATATATTGGTAAGAACAGTAATCAATAGTAAAAGAAAAATCATGAATATTTATTAGGGAAACAAATGTTTTATGATGCTAAAATCCTATGAATATTTTTCCTTACCTGCTTTGCACCTGAGGACATTTTGTTGTTTTGGAGTTTTACATATAGAAGGAAGAACATATGACATAAGGTGGAGACAAAATCAACACAGATGAGTTGTGTTCTGAGTTATTTCCAGAATATTTGTAACTTAAGAAAGAACAATATAATGGACAGTGATTTTCACTTACGTGACCTTCTGTTGTAAACGTGTTGCATTTGTGGATTTACCCCATTAACCAAAAGATATTCTCCCAGGTGATGACAGGAAGCTTAATCAGATTGAGTCAGACATAAAGTGCTGAATACAAAAATGATAGAGACTGCCTGAAATCCTTTGCCACTTAGTGAAGTAGATTTTAATGCTTCCTCTGAATGTATAGCACGTGAGAGTTTCCATGCACCAAACGACTTTGTTCTTTAATATCCATAAATATTTATAAATATTATTTCACATCATTTTTTCTACTCATGAGAACATAGGGAGAGGTTGTTAAAAAGTACTCGAGCTCTAAATGCAGAGTGTTTAAATTAATTCATGTTATTACTTCAGTTTCACAGCTGAATTGCCTTGTAAATAAAACTTTTCCCTCATTAGAAAGGCAGTCAGTCTTGAGGCTCCCCACAGAACTCGCAATCTTTCACACCAGGCAGGGTTTCGTACATTGACCCAGAAGCTAAGGGAGTCTCTGCACAATGGTGAATTCAGCCAGAAATAATTTCCTGTGGCATTATGTCACAACCCCAGTGATGAAAAAAATATGTTAATTTCTTTTTCACTTAATTAGAAAAATTTAAATGAATTCTTTCTGAAGTATATAAAGTTTAATAGACCATTACTTAGATTTCTTGTGCTGAAGAAATTACATATCCATCTCTCTGGTAAACTGTTATAATGCAATTGTGCATAATATGAATGTGATGACTTTTATTACTTTATCTTCATATCTGATATTTGTAATTAATTTTGCTGAAAAGAAACTTTAGTCTCCTCAGGATTTTAACCTTTAAGTAATGATTTGAGTTTTTGCCCACAGGTGTTCCAAGGACGTAAGATTAAATATGTTGAGGTCTTTTCTCTGGATAATCAGTCATCTACTCAGTTCACATTTTTATGCTCTTGAAAATTTTCCTCTTTCCTTTTATCTTTGTCATAGATTCATTCTTTATTTCTCTACTACTTGATGCTATTTATCAAACTTTTTCTCATGTTTTTGGGGTTTGCATGCATGCATGTGTGTGTGCGTACAAGAGGGCACTGGATATGTGTACCTGTGTTACCCAAGGGTAGCATCAAAAGTAATCCTGCATTGCTCTATCTCCTTATTGCTTTGCTCTGGAATTTCAGTTATTGCATTCTGGGACTCCAAGTATAGGCCTCTGTCATTTCCACCTGACATTTTTACATGGAACCTGGGAACCTAAACTGAAGTCCTTTTGTGAGATAAAGGTTTTAATCCCTCAGCTAGTTCCCTGGCCCACAATGTTGTTATTGTTGATTTGTTTCAGTGCTGAGGACTGGATTCAGGGTCTTAAATTGCTTGGTAAGTGCTCTTCAGTGAGCTAAATCCTTAACCTCTATAACAATAGTTTTTATTTATTTATTTTCCACCAACACATCTGTCCTCACTTTCAGCTGGGTCTGCCGAACTGAGTGCTGCAGAACTACAGAATGTCTGTAGGTGCTGTCTTCCACGGCCATGGCTGGGCATTCTTCCATTCCCCTTGGCCAGAATCAAACTGTTAATTAATATCCACCCAACCTTCCATGTCAAAACCCAGTGTCACTTTGTACATGTCTTACAATTGTACCTACATTTTCATTGAGTTCTTACGCCCTTAAAATTGTACCTACATTTTCATTGAGTTCTTAAGCCTCGTGATTTATCCTGAAGTTCTTTATTTGAGAAATTCCATGGCCTCCCCTTGAGTAATCTGTAGCCTGCTTTTTGCGATTTTATGGCTCTCCATTGCCTACAAGTTTACCAAACATTTCATCCATTTACCACCTTTTGTGCTTCATAACCTACACAGAGCCCTCATTGCTTACAAAAGAAAAAAAAAGGAATCAGGTTGGTCAATGCATGCTCCCCTCTAAACTATTCAAAAGAAAATTTCCTACTTCCAGTAAAGGAAGTATACTCCTGCATTAGATTCCCTAAAAGATGTTGGGCAGTCTTCATTCATATGACTTCCAGGTCAAGTTGTCTGCCAGTCAGTATGCCTATCTTCATGCTTTAGCAGTTTTCCTCAGCACAGGGTAGTATCAGGAAATAGGAGACACTGAGTTAATATAATAAGTGATACTTATTTTTTTCTACTTCTGGAAAGGACAATTAGTTCCTGGAGAGTTCTCTTCTGACTTCTAGGCAGTCATCTTTCCGCTGTCCTTGAAGGGGAGAGAAAGCAAGATTCCTGGTCTTCTCTTACAATGGAGTCAACCCCATTAAGAAGGGCACCATCATGTCCTCATCTCAACTTACCAACTCCCAAAGTCCTGTCTGAGATGGGCATCACATTGGTGTTTTTGGTGCTTGAACACCATTTTATTTTTGGAGGGGAAAAAACATCAAGTACATCACATGTTTCATCTAACCATTACCTGTTATTCTCTATCTCTGCCATCACTTGTGGTGAAATGATGGTTAGAAACTCCCTTAGTTATGCATTGTTTTCTTATATTTTTATGGTCAAATACCCCAAAGCTGTATGCCCATTAAAATGTATCTTTTTCTTAAAAAATCTTATTATGACCAATGGCTTTATGACAGAAAACTTTTAAAATTTTCTATTCACGAGAAGTTAGACAATCAATTATTTATGAACAACTTTTACGTGAATGCAGTGGACTTTACTTACGTTATTGTTCTAAAAACTTACCTGGCAAAGCTTTTAAGGTCATGAGCCTCTTAAGCTTCAACTTTATTACTATTATCTATAAATTTTCTATTGTATGTGTGTGCGTGCGTGTATGTGTGTGTGTGTGTGTGTGTGTGTGTGTGTGTGTGTGTGTGTGCAGATGCACATTCATGTGAGTGTGAATATATAAAATTCTGAGGTTAATATCAGAAATCACCCTTGTTCTTCTAGCTTATTGATTTGAGGCCAGATCTCTAAATCCCAGAGTTCACTAAAAGACTAATCTGGCTATCCAGCTAGGTCTGGGGATTCTCAGGCTGGGGATTACAGGAGAGCTACCACAACTGCCTGGCATTTTTTGTGTGATCTGGGGATCTGAACACCTTTCTTTTTGTTTGTTTGAAAAGTACGTTAACCACTGAGCCATCTGTCTATCCTTATCTATGCATTTTTGTGTCCAAACTTTTTATCATCTATGTCCACTTACTGACACTTAACTAGTTCTTGAAGCACAATTCCCTTTAGTGTGGTTTTCTTTGAATTTTCATAGCACTTACTGTTTGAAAAAAACCTATACACCTGTATTACTTTATTATTTAACCTTTATGCATATAAACTAAACTATCTGAAGAAGTCATAATGTGTACCTCTACTGAACCATATATAAATGATGCCAAAATGTTTTACATAGAGTTGTCTAAATGAATAAATGTTTACTTACACAAGGAAGAAAACAATGGGAAATTGATGATGCAGCCCGACTTTTGTGCACACTACCGAGTTCATGGCTGTCTGTTATGACTACTTTCCTTGATGCAGCGTGCTTTCTCTTGCAGACACAAAGGCCTCAATCACAAGAACTACTGCAAACTGACATCAAGTTGCAAGCATTGATCATTTGCAGAACATTTCTAAAATGCGAGCAGGCTGCATGTCTTTAAATAAGTTTTAATGTAATCTAGAACATTCACAACTGCAGATGAAAACATAGTGATGAAACAAAACGGAATGATCATGCGTTAGAAGTGCTGACACACAATATGGCTAGCTGTCCTAGCTGACTGGCAAGCTTTGGGCTCAACTGAGAGACCCTGTCTTAATAATCACAGTGGAGAGCAATTGAAGAAGAAACCTGACATCAGTTTAGGGCCCTGATAGGCATGTTCACTTACATGTATGCAGACCCAATACAAACATGCCCCTATATGAATGCATAAGCATGAAACACATACAATTATATCACATGCAATTATACCACACACAAAAGTGGGGAAGGGTGGGGAGCTACCAATTAGCCAGCTGTGTGAAATTCAAAAACTTATTAAGCCTCTCAGAGGCTGTGTTTTCATCTGGAGTGTGGGTGGCTAAAATTCTTTCATCAGAATGTTATGTGTATTAATGAAACATACTTGGAAACTACTTGGCTTTCATTGGCTCTCAAAACAATTCAGTTCCCCTCTCCCATCTAACATTATGCAAGTTGATTCTTGGCAAAGTCATATGGCACTGTAGCTTTCTTAATTTGAGTTTTAAAGTCTATATTAATGGAATGCATATACATTAACTTTAGAGTACATTTAGTTTCTTGCTATCATGGTTTCATAAAAAGTAACAAAGTTCTAATTTAATCTTTTCATTAAATTTTCTCAGGTGCCAGTTAAAGTTAATGCCTTGATAAGAGTAAATTATTAAAATCAGTGATGTCATTGCATACTTGGGGGGAGCCTTCTATCTTGGCTTGCTAAAGACAGAGGAACAAGATATACATCATGAGTTAATTTTGTCACTGTGTAAACAACACAGATCATACCCATCAAGATGGCTGCAAGGTTGTTAGCCAAAAGATACTTAATTGGATAGTTGTTAAATGGTGTATAGCTGACAGGAATGCCATTCTGCAGTACTTGATTAAAATTAATCTGTCAAATTTATTTTGAAGACACATAGTTGAAAACTTTGTGTCTATATCATATTTCTTTTCCAAGAGAAATACTTATAGCTGCATGCTACCTTTCTAGGTAATTTCAGGTTACTTTTGGTTGAAGTTCAAAATTTGTTGTTTCATAGTTTTATGGATGGGAACATTTCTTGAGGTAAAGTATGTTTGGCTTCCTGAATAATGTGAGAACCGCTCTATGGTTATTTTTCCATATATTACAAGCAAAATGATTGCCTTTCTTTTCTAATTTGGGCTCATAATATCAGCAAAGACCAGATGTCCTCCTGTGCTCCAGCAGATCTTTGGGAAGAAAATAAATCTTTTCTCATTTAAAAACACTTTTTTATTTATGTATTTGAGTAAAAGAGAATGAGAGAGAGAGAAAAAGAGAGAAAGGGAGGGAATGTGTATGCTACAGCACTAGTGTGGAGGACAGAAGATAGAAGATAACTTTGGAAGTTCCTCCTTCCATTATGTGGGACAAAGAAGAACATTCAGAAGTCATTTCTTTCCTACCATGTGGGCTTCAGGGATTGAACCCAGTTCACAGGATTTGTGAGCAGGTGTTTACTCACTGAGACATATACCTGGGTCTTTTTCTGAATCCTTCTTTGTAGGAAAATGTCAAGCCAGGTTCCTGCTAATGAAATAGGGTTAAGCAACTGGGCTCTCAAACTTGAAATACATAAAAGGTCTGTTTGAAAAAGAAAATCAATTTTGGGCTTGGCAAATCTTTATGATACAGTATTGCATTTAAGTTTAGAGGTCCTATGTGATATATTATGGTTGATGCTGCCTGGTAGGAGTTATGATATATAATTTCAACATTAACTCATCTGCAACACATATTAAGCACTTTTCCATTTTCTAAGCACTATTCTACATAATAGTGTTTGGATAAGTAAACATAAAAAAATCTAACTCATGTTCATAAGCTACTGAAACCACTGTGTATCTGTGGGTATGATGTATGAGTGAGGGAGAAGAGATAAGCAAGCTATTAACTTAATACAAGGCAATATTGTAAGGGCCAACAGAAGGAGATTTTTCTCCTGAAAAGGGTGAGACCATGCTTTGGTGAGATGATGTTAGTTGAAAGGCATGTGTGCAGCTGGGATCTCAGGACAGCTGGATGTGCTGGGACCAAGTTTAGACAAGGAGGGAGTCAGGAGCCTCTCAGTCCAAGTCCCTGTATGTCAGGACTCTGGTAACCAGTGTCTCCTTATATTTAGCATCTGGACACCTTGCTTAGCAATACCCCAGGCACAGCTTCTATTCACTAGACCAGTAATGCTCTGTCAGTTACAGGGATATATATTGTTGTAGTTAGTTATTCTGCATGTTGCTGACAAGGTCACCCTCAAACTGCTTAAGGGAACAAGAGGTTTTTATTTTTGGCTTATGATTCCTGTTTACGGTTGCTTGTTCAGCTTAGGAGAAGAATGCTCACCAACATCAGGAGCTGAGGGAACTGAGCATGTGATATCCATATAGCAGCTGAGAGATGAACAGTTCTCACTTGACAGACCAGCATGTTTGGTCAAGTATGCAGAAGAACGCCCACTTTCTCAAACAATTCCCTCCATTTTCTTCGCCTGCCCAGTGAATAGCCCCATCCACCATGGGCTGTGCCTTCCCCATCAACTAGACAATCTCCTGCATGTTTGCTCTAGGCTTAACTGAACTACTAATTTTCTATAAATGTGTCCAGAGTTCAAACTCTCAATCCTTTCAAACACTGCCAAGTATCTATTGGGTTATACATTTGTTTATTAAGATTCAATATAATCAGTAATAACTTTTTTTTAAATTTCTGCTCAAACACTCTTAACAGATACACCGATCCCCTCTCTCCCTCCCTCCTCATCCCCCAGTGCCTCCCCTCCAATGCGCCCCCCCATCCCCGTGACATCCTTTAATGTGCATGCCAAACTCTCCTCTGGGTCCTCCTCTCTGATGAGGTGTAAGGACTCAGGGGCATTTCCCAGAACCCTTTCCTGTGTTCCCCTTAAGCTTAGGAACACTATTGTGACTGTCAGTCCCTAGCCTCCAAGGATCCTAGTGCCTTTAGTCCATGCTAGACTTGGTGGGGTCAATAATGTGTTGGACATTGCGCAGGTCATGCAAAGTCCTATTATGATTGCTCTGGCTCTAACTTGTGTGGAGTATCTTGCATATCATTACTCCTCCCATCCTTGTGCTCTTAAATCTTACCGCCCCTTCTTCCACAAATTTCCCTGAGCTTCAGGATAGGGAGAGATTAGGCTGTTCCTGGTGGTTGATATAGAGTCTCTGATGTTCTGCTCTGATGTTCTGACTTATGGTTTGTTGATTTTTTTTGTTTGTTTGTTTTGCTGTTCCTGCAATGCCCTTGGCTCCATCCTGATGGGTATTGGATGTCACCCCCTGGGCAGAGATAAAAACTTGCCGTCCTTACAAGGAGGGCCCCACCAGAAACAAGGAGAGAGGGGATCATGTTACAGCCCTCCTTCCCTATCCCTCCTGTTTATAATCTTTGCAATTACTGTAGGTATTACAGAGATTTGTCTTTGAGTGTCTCTAAGTGGGTTTGGTACTAGGATCCACCTATTAGGTAGTACATATGGTGCTTAATTTTCTATGTCTGGAATACTTCACTCAATATAATTGTTTCTAATTCCATCCATTTCCCAGCAAATTGCATTAATTCATCATTTTTGATGGCTAAGTAGTATTCCATTGTATAAATGTACCACATTTTCCTTATCCACTCGTCAACTGTTGGACATTTGGGCTGATTCCATGACTTTGCTATTGTAAACAGTGCTGCTATGAACATGGTTGTGCTTGTGCTATTGACGTGAATTTTTGCTGTATGGGGGTTATTCCCAAAAGTGATATAGCAGGATCGTATGGCATTTCAATCTTTAATTTCTTTAAGAATCTCCAGATGGCTCACCAGAGTGGTTGTATGAGCTCGTATTCCCACCAGCAATGTAGGAGAGTTCCTCTCTCTAACTTAGCCCTTTTCTTTTTTATTTGTGAAACCAAGGGAGTTGACATTTGTGTGAACTTGTTGTATTCTCAGAGCAATGAGTAAATACAGGTCTGTATGAATGGCTAAGGCACATGGAGAGGTAGACTTGGAGGAGAACTGTAAGAAGCTGCTAAGGGTCAAGGGGAAACATGTGATTATGGATCATAGTGCGGTAGGGCCTATTTGATTGCTTAAAGGTGAGGAATCCATTTTGTTGTTGAAGCTCTTGATTTCTAGGTCCTTGCTACAACATGTGGTCATTAGAAAATTTCAATATGGGGCAGATATGATTAAGTTTTAAAATACATTTCTTTTATCCTTGTAAACACACACACACACACACACACGCGCACGCGCGGGCACATACATATGCACACACGCACAATTGAATAAATAATAATAAAAAAAGTTCTAAACAATGTGTTTGTACTTTATTTCCATTTTACAAATTATCAGTTCACCTTTTATAATCCTTCCTTCTCTATCTGGGCTAATGTTAATTCCCCATCACCTTAATTTATTGTTTTCTTGGGTTTTGTGGGAAACCAGAACACTTGGGGAAGCTCCTGTTTGTGCAGTGTGGCTGCAAGGAGAATTACAGGTTCATTAGACACTTGCGGATTGACTGTCTCAGTTAGTGCAACCTGCCAAGTCTTGGCATATTGTATACAGTTGCAGGTTGGCTCAGGGAGGCGGCCCAGTGGATAAGGTGCTTGACTCACAAGCATGAAGACTGTAGTACAGAACCCCTAGAACCCATATAAAAACCTGGAAGTGTGGTCTCTAATCCTAGCACTCAACTCTGGAGGTCAAGAAATGACATTTCCACCACAAACTGGCTGGTTAGCTTGGACTAGTGACAGGCTCTGAGTTACTTGAGAGACCCACCCTAATCACAAAAGTGGAGTGAAGAAGACACATGATGGCTGTTTTGTGTCTCTACATATGAGTACACACACCTGTGCTCCCCCACATGTAAACATGTGTACATGTGTGTACTCCCCCACATGCACAGGCAAAGAAAAAAGGAGGCGTGATAACATTGTTGCTTGACTAGCAGTAGTGCTCAGTCCCTAAAACTCAAGTGTCTCATAGCCAGCAATATGTCAGCATCATGCTGCTTCATATTGTTTGCATCACTTACTACTGAAGTAGGCACCTGCTAATAACAGCACATTAAATTGCTCAGGTTAATGGTGCATGAGCCCCTGTCAGACAGTGCACTTTTTTAAAGCTAGTACTCAATGTTCAGCAACCTTCGGCATTTGTTAATAATACTTTCTTTGCTTTATAAATATTGAAAGCAGGCTGAGGCAGGTTCCTTACCTCACCCATAGTCACGTGTTCAGGATCACCTGATTCCACACCTGCCTCCTTCCAGGTTTGTTTGTACTGTTTGATATTGCAACAGAGTTGCACATGGCCTTGAACCTTGAAGGCTGTGCAGGAAACACCTCTGCACCACAGGAATGCACTGAATTTTAACTCTCACAGATGCCTAGTAAGTGCCAAGAGGATTCCAATGGGTTTAAGTGTTATTTTTGTGGCTAAAGAAAGATGTTCAAAAATATTCACTGATGTGCAGGAAGGAAGCACAGTTGGGACAGGAAGCTAGACCAAGGCAAGGTGGACTCACACTGTTGTAAAGCCACTGGGCGCAAGTCTGAACGGGGCATGGGTAGGAATCTGTAGGTGGGGGGTGGGGGGTGGGGGGTGGTGGATGGAAAAACTTCACAGTTTTCCTAATGAAGACAACCTGGGCAATCAGACAGCGATTCTGCAGCTGAGGTAGAAGATCAGCAACATGGTGAGATTTGTCATTAAAATTGTCAGGTTTCTGAACACACTTTTTTACCAGGCAGAGCACTGTTAAAACTGTCTATGCATTGTTCCTCTAAATTACTTATGGGCCTGGGATGTTTGGGTCACCTGATAGATTCTGCGGTGTGGGATTTGGAGGTAGAATTAGGCATACTGATGTGGATGCAGCAGAGATGGCCAAGGATTTGGTGGAGGATGATATGTTGTTGATGAATGCCGAATACTGTGTTGGAAGATTTATGTCATGCTTGTGGTCCTCATAGCTGGGAGTTGATCTGTAATGTTGCATTTTTGGTTTTGGTTTGGGAATTTTGTTTCCTTCATGACTTTTTGGGAAGTTTCCTCTATTTTAAAAGTTTTTGAAGCAATAAAGTTACATTTAAAAAGTACTGTATTTTTTTGAGAAGTACATAGAAAGTTGGGAGATGAATCAGGGATGGGACCAATGCTTATTGAAAGAGATACTCCTCATCAATATCTGAATTCTACTTGTGATGCTACGCAGAGAACATTGAAAAAAGCAGTGATTTCCCTCCCTCTGTATCTCTCTTCCTTCTTCCCTTTTCCTTTCCCTCCACTCTTGATTCTCTCCCTCTCTGCTCCAGGAGTCTGCCTAGATGTAAACTACACTGCAGGAAGAGTGCAGGGTATTGCTGGCCCTCTGTAATTTCTACATTCTGGTGTAGCTGATACTTAGGAGAACAAAATCATTTTGTCACTCCTGTTCCTCTAGTTGTGTTAGGGAAAATTGTACCATGCGACCCAAGTCGTTTTTCTGAGCCCTGAGGCTAGAATATTCTCTCACTATTATTTATTATTGTCATGGAGCCATTAGCTTCTGCTATTAGAAACCCTGCTCATACTAAAGGTGTTACAGTTGGATATGTGTGCCGTGGATTCTCATTATGTTCTGCCCACCTCGCTCTATAAATCTCAGCATGGACTGATCAGCTTTCTATTTGTTGGCCTTAATTGGAAAGTTCTCCGCTCCATGCAGGTACAAAATGTACTATCAGAGCTTAAATTTCTGTCCCTTATTAACATTGCCTCAGTGACTTATTTCCTCAATTCTCTTTCTACTGCAAACCCAGCAGAAACAAACCTCACCGTTCCATGGTACAAAGTGAGCTTTTGGTAACGCTCATTACAAACCATGCAACGTGCTCAGCAAGAGCAGGCTAACTTTTGCCATTAGAGCTGTTAAAATATACCTTAATAATTAATGCCTCAAACACCATTTTTTAACTCAGTAATCTAGAAAAAGGTCATGAATTTTTTAGCATCTTGAAGCTCATTTTCCTGTTTGAAAACCTATGTCCCAGATGTGCAATTGTAAATTCTGTGAAGGATTTGTAAGAAGTTATGCAGAAATTTCTGAAAACTTTTTTATACAGCAGACAGACTGCTTTGGAAAGACCCACAGAAGGAGGCAGAGTGGGTGCTTATGACTCTACTCCTCTGCCTATCAGAAAAAAAGATATTCCCCTGAAAAAGTTCTTTTGGGCTTCTGTTAAAGGCAGATGTTCATCCTGAGTCAGTTCTCAGGGGTCTATCACAGTATCTCTTTAGGAAGACAGCCTGTTCTTAGAAGCCCTTCAATACTCTCTACTAGTCAGGGATCTTAAAAATCACTGAACCAGTGAAATGGATACATATCTTTGAAAACTGATTTATGAGATTGCTTCACATGAACCACACTGGGTAGTTCCACAATGGTTGAATCCACACTAGAGAAACTGAGAACCGGCAGAGTCCCAGTATGCTGGGCTAGATGTCTCAGTATTCTCAATCTACTGCTGAATACTTGGATTCCTAGCGAGCTGCTAGTCATTAGTACATGGTGGGTGGCCAGAGGTGCTGGGTTCAAGCAGCAGCAATAGCAGCAAGGCAGATACACTCATCAGCAAAGAGCAAAGGCAGCAAGGATGGTGATGTTGCTTTTCCTTGGACTCCTTGTCTCAGCACTGTGTTCAGAAGGTAGAACCCACACTAGAGGATCTGGAAGCGTGTCTCTTAGGCTTAGATTCCAGATCTAATCTAGTAGTCAATCATGCTTAACTATCATATACACAGCTGTCCCTATTCTATATTCTTTACATGCTATTAATAACTTAATTATGAGTCATCTTGCATTCATATTTAAATATTTCAACACTTATGCCACCAATTTCAATTAATCTGCATTCTGATAAAATTTCGTAAGGTATTTTATGAGTTTTATCCTCTTTCACTTCTTATTTTTTGTTAAAGATATATTTAAGTAATTCAAATAAATGAAACTTGAACCTCATGAGCTCAAGAGATAAAATAGTCACAACTTCATAGGTTCTAAATTAAGATACTTAGAGAACTTTGATATTTCTAAGAAATTAAGTAAGAATGCTTTGTTAATGTGACTCTGTGTCTGGGACCATTAAGCTGCATACAGACAACTTATTTTAGGTTTTTAATGATCTGCAAGATATTCCTATTTTTCCAAATTAAGAAACTGATTTTTAGAGTTTAACTAACTTTAATCTAGTAAGCATAATTAAGCCCTCTTTCATGGTACTAGCCTGGAAACTTTTATAGATTTCTGTAAGAGAGGAAAAACTGTGAAACTAATGGTGCTAATTTGTAGTTGCAAATGGTTCATGTTACAATGTATCTACTGTAGAGTACTTGTTACTTATATGAACATCCCGTTATGTAAAGAAGATTATAGGTGTGTTTCTATGTCTTGGTTATTACATAATTCTGTGCCTTTTCTCTTGACATCTGAACAGCGTTCTACCTCTGTTGCTGGGAGTTTTTATTTAGCATCAAGTACTATTGTACTTAATTCTGTCCATCTTCCACCTGTCAGTCATTGAGAAGTAACAAATTACACACACATGAGCAAACTTTATCATTTTTTTGGCTGATGAGTTGTGACTGGATGACTATTAAAAATGCTGATTCCATTTCTTATGGCTTCCCAGTATTTGGACCCTAGTTGAAGAGTAATCTAGAGCCACTTTTTCACACTGTCAATGTTGCCAATTTTGTTCAGTTTCCCGTTTTCTGTTCTGGAGAAATTACTTTTCAGATTGCAGTATTCTACTCCTGCCATAATCCTCTTCCATATAATGTTCTTAAAGATTTATAAAAAAATTAAAAGGAAAGAATCTAATCTGTAACACATTCACTTTATGATTATGAAGGAATTAAAGTCATGTTGCATAATCCAAGTGATTAAAAGGGAAGCAAAACAAAACATTACTGGTTTTCTCCCTTCAATTGACTCACAGTTCAAGGGCCCATCATGAGGATAGTCCTGTACCAGGACCTTCACATGGAATATCTCTGATTCCCCCTTTTGGCCTGCTACTTCTGCTCAACTCTGCAAATCAGGAGTCCTCGCATTTAATCATTTGTTAGTAAGCTTGCAATACTTAAATGTTTGCTGGTATAGACAAAGGTTTAGTCTGGAGCCACCAAGTAGTGACATAGTGACAGGGCAGGGTGGGATGGGTCAGAGTCTCTGATGCTTCTTTTGACCCAACATCCTCTGAAAACTTGTGATCACTTCTGCAGTATTTCTTAGCCCTGGATCTTACTTGAATGGTTAGAAGAAACTCAGGCATTTTGTTTTAACAAAACAGAAGAGGAGGCATTGGACTTGAATCCTTTGACAAACTGACGAAGGAGATGCTGTGACTTCCTCTGTGTCTAGATTCTGAATTCTAGGGGGCATTTCACAATGATAAGTTCTCCGTCCTGTTCATTTCTGAATGCCCCTATTTTGTCATTCAAAATGAAGTCCTATTATGTGAACTTGCATAGTGTGCATTGCTGAGAGAAAAAAACTAGAATTTCACTTTTCAGAACAGTATGGTTGCTATTTTTGTTTGATATAAGAAATCAAATCACTGATTTGAAGTTCTGAAAATTAAAGTATTTTCCTGAAATTAGCCTTGGATTCTATCTGCCCAAACAGCAAGAGAACCTATGATACCACTGCCTGCTAAAACGATTCATCATGTCAAGTGTTTGAGATTATGTAGGATTTTTTTCCAGCGGCCTTTCCCCTCTTTTGGGGATTTGATTGACAGATAATAATGAAAGTTGTTGGCAGCCCCTTTCAAAACTAAGCGTTGCTTCATATTAGCAACTTAAAACAGTCACCATCCATCTTGATGACCCAGGGAAGAGTCTAGTGCTCTAAGCTTCATTTCCAAGATATTAAAAAAAAGTATTATAATGTTAACCTAAAGTTTCTCCAGCAAAATGACATAATCATTTGAAACATTGCCTTAGATAACTAACTCCTATTTTTTGAATGTAATGTGTTGGGGAGAGGCTATAGTGTGTAGGGGTATGGTATGTAGGGTAGAAGAAGGGACTTGAATTTGTGTGCTTGTGGAGGCTCAATGTTGATATCTGGAATCATCGTTGAGTGCTCTATTTCCTTATTGCATTTTTGCATTGGGACTCTGCCTTCCAGGGTTGGAAATATAGTTAGTCTGCCATTTCTGCCTAGCATTTTCCCATGGAGTCTGGGATCCAAGCTCAGGCCTTTTGGTTTGTGAGGTAAAAGTTTTAACCTCCAAACCATCTCTCAAACCCTTTAGATAACTCTTCAAGTTTTATTATATCTGAAAATCAGACCTATTATGACTATAAAGATACATTTCAGTGAGAGCCAAAAGACCTAGCATATGCAGAGCAACTGTTCAGATAACTCTCCATGCACACCCCTTCCTGTTCCACAGGTAACTCTCCATGCACTCACTATTCTGTCCCACATATCTTTCCTGATCTTGTTATCTGGAGGAAGCATTCCCCCATTTCATTTTCCTACATTCCTTTCTAATTCACTTTGTGTATAGCATCCTTTGAATTTGTGCGTTTCAGTCCAATGGTAGTATAGAGCTACTTAGTATATGTTTACAGACCAGATTCCACAGTTTATTAGTAGACACAGTGAGCATTTATTTAATTATTCATTCAGAACCATTTTTGAAGTCTAGTTTTCTTGAATGGGAACAAGGACAAAACTTAAGGAGTACAACTACATCATTGTGTAGTGGTATCTATATGTATTCTTACACATTTGGCAGCATAGAATTATAAATTGCAGTTTGGTTTATGAAATATTGTCTTTACAACTTTCCTGGTTTTGTGCTCAAGAAAGCCTTAGTATGAGAAATTCCTACTGGGGTGAGTAGGCTCACATTATTAGATATCACTCTTCCTTTTTTCCATTTGAAATATAAGCACCCAGTTCTATCGCTTTTCTCCATCCAACTGTTATTGGCCATGCTTTCCAAAGCATGTATGATTATCTTTGTAGAGATCATTAGTGAGTTTTTTCTATGATTTCATTAAAAAACAATTTAAATTTTGCCTTTGATGTGGGTATGTATCATAATGTCAACATGTGGTCTGTATGTATGTTCCCTGAAGCACTGAGTCACATGTGAAACTCAGGTGCTATCTTACATTGCTTTGTATAATATTAGGTAAAAAGCATGTCTGTGTAGCGCTTTCATGGTTTACATGGTTTATAATGTGAATTCATTTTGACTTAAGCATAATTTAAAGTATGCCCTTTTCTTCACCTTTCAAGCTAGTTGCAATCATGAATCAAATTGATGATCTAACAGAGCTTCAAAACAAATTAGCCATCTTAGTATTTTTCTGTAAAAAGCACTACCATTTATTTTGGAGTTTCACATTGACCCTCAGGCCTAAAAGGAGTTTTCAGTGTTTATAGTTCAGGAGTTCCTCCTGAATCTTTAAAAGTCTCTCCATTCTTTCCTTTATCTAGGGCTTACCATGGTTTTTGCTCCCAGAGCTGATGAGACGTCCTTTCTCAATGTTTACATACAGCTGTGCATATGTCAGTTTCAGCTGCTGCTTTTTCTCCACAATTTCTCTTATGTTTGTGCTTCCTAATAAAACTGTAAGCTTTGTGGTTCTTATTATATCCATGTATGTACCTCTATTCTCTAGAAAAAGTATATGGTATATAGATGAGTCTCAGTAAATGCTTATGGGGTGAATATAGGTTAAAATGCTAAGGATGAAGTTTGGATGTGCCTTTCCATGCAGAGGGTAAAACCATAAGGAAGCTATAACTGAGGAGGGAGAACACAATTCAGGTATGATAACTTACTGAGTACAGGAGAGTATGAAAGTGCATTGAGAAATGTCATTGTAGTGTGTCTCTCCATTGACTTGTCTGTGGATTGCTACTGTGGTTATGTGGGTCATAAGTGACAAATTCCAACTTGGTGCTTAATGGTATGGACACAGTGAACAGAGTAAAGAATGCTTGAAGAAAAGCCATTGAGAAAGCTACTAAGAACAGGAAGAATAAGCATGAAAATTCATTTGGTGATTCCAGTAACTGATAGTTTGTCCCTGTCTTCATGTGTTCAAAATAGATGCATTGTCAAGTTTGGAAAGTCCTTGGGTGATTCATATTAATATAATTTACTTAAAAACTACATAAAATATTAAAAATAGTGTTTTATGTCTTCTTTAGACATTTTGACTGGCTATGAACCATGGCCCGTACTTTTGTGTGAATTAACTTTGAGACATGGCAATAATTTATGCACATTCTGCAGATGAAGAAGCAGAGGGGTAGAAAGTTCCATCTACTTATGTTAAAGCACAGAACTTTAAATACTGAATTTGTTGCTAAATCAAATCCATTTGTTTTGAAAGTGTGTTTAAACTTCACTGAACTATTGTTCGAAGAGTCCCTAAAATACTTGTCAAGTTTTCTGCGTGTGTAAGTTTATTTTTTTTTATTTGTTCATCAAGCATTTATCGACTCTCCTCACACTGTAGAAAGTATTATATAAGTAATAGCCACTTGCCCTTTTGTCATTTATCAAGGAAGGTAGTGTTGTTAGAGATATAAATAACATAATATCAATTTTGATAAGTGCTTTAAAGGAAACTATTGTGTCTTTAGTTAAGTAGATTACAACCCAGGGTTCTTAGATATTTTCTTTCCTGTGGGTAAATGTAATTAGGTTTACAATATAAGTTGCTGTAACCCGAGGATGCTTAAAATAGCAATAGGTAAGTAGTGCCACACAAGTGTAATCCAGCCCAGGAATTGCAGACACTCCCAACAGTTCCACAGTACACAAAGAATTTTGGTGAATTATTTTGTATTTTTGAAGAAATTTATGCTATTATATACCTAAACAGGTTTGAAACCTGACCAAATGTGACAGTGACTTTGGAATGATCTTGATGTCCTACATCAGTTCGCACAGTCATAAATGTCTGAGGTGATGATGAGGTGATGATACATCCTTGAGAAAACAGCATGCCTCTGTTTCAAATATGAGCAGAGTATTGGCTCAGTATCAATATCCGCCTTCAGATGTTGATGACATTTGGGGTAAAACAAAAAGCATATGAAAACAAATAAATGTGTTTTTCATTTAGAACTCAAAGTAAGCAAAAGCTGAACAAAAATGTGCAGGTTTTCTTATGTGTTAAGAACAATGTAGACCCTGGCATTATTCTTGGAGATCAGAGGTTAAAATCTTAAATTTCTGTTCTGAAGTTGCCTTAGACTTATTTGATATACCACAAATAACTAGAATTTAAGGTATTTATAGATATTGAGAATCTAGTTATTTGTCTGTGTGACTTGACTTTCCCCAGACAAATCAGTGAGCCTTGCTGATTCCCAACAGAGAGATTTTTTTTTGTATTTACCTGCAAATCTCAAAAGCATAGACTCTCTTTCTTTGATGTCAGGGAGCAATTTAAATTCTGTCATGAAGTAAGTGCAAATGTTTGTGGAAGACAGTGAAAAAAGAAAACCGGCGTCATTTCTGAAGCCCTTGGAATCTCTGAAATTTGTGCCCCAACTTGTGAAATGACATTATCATCCACAACATTCAAGCTTGAGAACTGTAAAGTCAAGTTGCCAAAATAAGATTACAAACACACACATATAACAGGAGTCAAGTGGTAACACTAGAACCCTAGAAATAGTGTTGCACATAAATTGGGGAGCACAAACCCAGTAGGAAACTGCACAGAAGTAATAATGGGACGGGAGAAAGAGCTTGAGTGATCTGTGGAGACTGTTTGGAACTCAGAACTGACAAACACGGAGGCACAAAGGCTATTTAGTGGCTTAAAATGGGTATATAGAACTTTGGTCTGGGTATGTTTTCCAATTTCTATTTTATTACCTCTATGAACATATTTCAAACACAGTTTTTGCCTGCAATAAGTCAGAGTGACAACATTCTGTGATTATTCATTTGACATACACAGTCATTTAGTTCAATAGAACATTTAGATGAAATTAACTGAATTTCTAACTACATGGGCTCTGGCATCCAAGCTCTGCTCTTCATGTTTATGTGGCAAAACTTTAGCCGCTGAGCTACCCTTAATATTTCCCTTTTTTTGAAAGAATGATACTATATTGACATTTATAATTTTTGTAGCATAAGCTTTTGCTTAATAGGATAAGATGTTGCTTAATGAATGAATTTCCATTGTTACTCTTTAAAAACAGCATGGTATTTTTTAACACTTGGATGAATGTAATATAAATTAAGAAATTCAAGTTAAATCTATAGATCTACTAGTGCCACAATATATAAGATGTGTCTTCTATAAAGGAGGTATGATATTATTAAGTGAAATTATCAGAAAACTTCATAAAGTTCAGCACCTACTATAAACCCTATGGTTCACCAATCTATCCATTGAGATTTTTTTCCTCTGAGTTCATTTGTGGAAGGGGGAAAAAAGATCAGGACTGTAATATTAAACTTAGTCATTCAAGTTATATATACTGAGAACAAGAATTCTCTGTACCTTGTGTTTCCTCCTCTCTGAAATGAAAATGTGAATGAAGTATTTAGGAGGAGTGGGGCAGCCCATCTTAGATTTAGATACTTCTATCAGGTTATCTTGAAACAAAGTCTGTCTCTCTGCAGTTCTAACCCATTTGCTACAATTCGGCATCCTGGAATTATATTGGAAAGTTGAAACTTTCTTAAAACTAAATTTCACAGTGAGTTCAATTTTGATATTTCTGTAGCAAGCTGGTTTCAAAACTCAACCATAACATTTTCTTTTCTATTTTCCCCAAGGACAACAATTGAATAACTACAATCTGCCTACCCAGAGAGGCCATCTGAAAGCCCCCTGGCCAAAATCAGCAATCAGATAAATTCCATGTGTCTAAGAAACAAGTGTGTTCTAAAGAGAGTGCCTCTATTCAGTGGAGAGCTGCCATCATTAGTCATTAGTATGAATCCATACTAATGCAGGAGATTCTAGAATGCCAACACTATGGCTTATGTTCTTACATAATTCCTCTAACTGAATTTCTTCTGAGGTCTATTCTTAAAATTACCACATCACATTTGTCCATCTTAATGTGTAAAAGTAATAATGCCTCAGGGTTGGGGACATGATTCTGTGAGTGAACCAATTTATGTACTAGCTGAGAATTGGGATTTAAATCCTCAGTTCCCACATAAAAGGTAGACAGTGTCATGAAGGTTTGTAATCCATGAGCACTTAGTGGGAAAAAAAAGGCTGAGACCCAAGACACCTCAGGAGCTTGAAGGTGAGAGCCTGCCTGACTTAGGAGGACACAGTAGTGATGCAGAGAGCTGATGCCAAAAAAGGTGGAAAGAAAAGGAATGACATCCCAAAGAAACTCCATTTAACACCATGGAATTCATGTATCCCCACTCACTCATATCAACACACACACACACACACACACACACACACACACACACACACACACACACACACGGATTTGCAACAAAGAAGGAAAGATGTGTGAATGTGGCTATTCTGGCAAATTCATACAAAAAGTATGCATTTAGCTACCCCAGGCTCTTATCTGCTGCTCTTTTCATTATCCTCTTGTAGGTCACCCACGTTGCCAGCATAGTCATATGATATGCTGAGCATGGTGACATTTCAAGGAGACAGGCTGGTAGAAATAGGCTTTCATGTTGTTTTGACTCTGTGGCTCTTGAGAATTACCTGTTAGAGTAAAAAAAAATGTTTTATCACCTGAGACTTTCATCTTTGACTTCATTGAGAAGAAAGGGTAGGTAGGGCACTTGTATCTCTGTTTTAGAGATATGCAAATAAAATCAGGGCACTCAATATTTTGCTCAAGCTCTGAGATGAAATCTTTCTGTCATTCCAGAGTTTCTTCTTTTCATTTTCATCGCAAAGTAATGGAATTCATTCCCTTTCCTTCCAGTTATGTGACTATATTTCAGGTTTTTAGATTGTGTTACTTATTAAGGAATACAGTAGAATTTCATGAAACTGGCCATGTGGGGATCTGCCAATGTGGTTGTGCAGTCATCTGTATAAAGCCTTTGAAAACAGGCCTCCTGACTTTCACAGATAACCTTTTGACGAAGTTTCCATACACGTAATACAATGGATTTGTTTCTACTGCATGAGAGTGGGACATGCTGTCTCCTACCTGTGTTGGGTGGCAAGAGGAATGCTGTTCTTTGCCCTTGAATTTGGCCCTCACGATCTCCAACCTCAAGTTAGTCAGCCACGAGTCAGCTGACTTGACTCCACAGGTTTGCCTGAGTCATTAATCGCTCACTTTAAATTCCCCTTTTGTCCTATTTGCCAGTTATTTCCAAAACAAACATGTTTTCTGGACTTGTTCAGAGAGGAAAGGAAAAGAAGATTCAAAAGAAGGTGACAAAAGGGTTTTTGGTTGTTTGAGTCTCTATCTTGAATGCTAACTGTTATCAAAATATGTGGAATCCTGCTGGAATAGTAGTTAATATTTTATACATCAACTTTTTCTTAAAACCTAAGGACCACTGAGAATTCACAAACAGTACTGAAAGTTGCTGCTAAATTAAAGGAAGAAAGTAACTTCCAAGAGAACAGATTATCGTTTATTTTTCCTGAATAACTGAATGTGACTTTCCATAGCTTTAAATATTTCTGTTACATTCCTGCTTGTTTCTATAACAGTCTCTTTGTTTTGGGAGTATTTTTGCTCATTAAATTAAATTTAAAAATCAATATAAGCTACTTTTATTTGTTACTTTTATCATTTCTAAGATAATGAAACATGAAGATATACTTCCCTGACTACATCATGCATTCTTGACCTCTTCAGTACATACCTTTACATTACATATTTAGTTATGTCTTTGTTAAATTTAGTTCTGTCCATTAGTTAGAAAAGACTACAAGTTCGATCTGATGCATTTTAATTGCAACTCAAATTCTTAAGTCAATTAGTCATAGACAGGCTAGATACAGAGCTTTATGATAGTAAAGAGTACTAAAATATTTGGTGGTCCTCTTTAACAAGTAGGGATATTTAAGTCACTTATCCATGTTCTCTGAAATTATAGAGTGAAAAATACTGCTGTGTGTGGTTGTTTACTCTTCCGAACCCCGACCTTGAGAGGCCGGGACAAGAGGATTGTCATGAGTACAAGACTGGTTTGGGCTAAAGTTCTAGGTTAGTCATATCTATGAAATTAGACCTTATCTTAAGAGAGAGAGAGAGAGAGAGAGAGAGAGAGAGAGAGAGAGAGAGAGAGAGAGAGAGAGAGATTACACATTAACTTAGCCTTCTAAAGAACTAGAAATTTCAGTTTGAAACTTTTTTGTCTTTTTTTTCTTACTTTTTTATTCCTGTAGTCTTTTTACTACAATGGATCAAGGATTTTCTCTTATTTTGTTGACTTTTCTTAAAGTATATCTTATACTTTTATGATTGGTTTTATATTAATGGAATTGTGAGACACATTGCTTTAAACACAAAATTTTTGTTCAATAAGTTTGTGATTGAAATATGGGAACTTCGGAAGGTCAGATACACTAACATTTTTGCAAAGTAAAAGTTACTCTGAACATCATGCAAAAACAAATAGAAAGCATTTTACTAATTTATTTTGTATTCTATCTAATTCTCTTTTAAAATATTTGATAGAAATTGTCTTATATATCAAATCGCTCTCCATTTTTGATGCTATTAGCACATAACACGTATTTTAGATCTGTTTCATTTTCTTTAAAAAATAAGAATAGGTATATTTAATGCAAAGAAGAAAAATTTTATTGGCTTTCACCTTTGTGATGCAGTGTGTGTGTGTGTGTGTGTGTGTGTGTGTGTGTGTGTGTGGTGTGTCTTATGTGTATAGGCAAGATGGATGTCACAATTAGAAAATGTGTACCTCATATTCAGGTGTCTCACTGAGTACTGATAATACAGGCAACCACCAAGCCTTCCCAGTTTTTGTATGAGCTCTGAGTATGGGAAATTAGTTTCTCATGTTTTATGTCAAGCATCTTATCTACTGAGCCATCTTCTGAACCCCTGTTGGCCTATGTTTATATAACAAAATATTGCAAAATAAAGTTAACTTTGGTATTCTAAAATTATAGAGGAAAATCAGGAATTTGTAAGCTTATGCTTTGAAAATAAGTTTATGTTTGAGGAAAAAAGGAGCTGAGAACTTCTTATCTTATTCTCAGTAATTATTTTTCCCAAATATTAGTAATATTTTAGCCCATGTGAGACTCAAAATATAGAAATCATGGTTTCCATAAATGAACTAAATTCAAAATTATATGTTACATTATATATATAACAAGAAATTTATATATATATATATCTGGTAAGATGCTATAGAATTCAAACTGTTTATTCAACTAAATACTCTGTATTCATCAGAATATAACTATATGAGTAATTTTTGAGCTGTGTTTTTAATAAACAGGTAAATTTAATGCAACAAGGAGATCTTTGTATATAGAATTGTTGTGTTTTAAGACTTTTTTACTGAATCAAATCATTTATATGCAAATAATTTGCTTAGTATCATCCCAGAATTTAGGAAGTAAGCAAGATGCCCATCTGAAATTCCTTCTGTACTACATTGCAAGGTCAACCAATATTATCTGGGCAGCATAGGTAAACTCATGAGTACTAGCTAATCAGCTCATGTGACTTCTCTCCTTTTGTCCTTGCTCATAAGAAATTATTTAAAGAAGTTTTTCACTTCACTATGGCTGTAAAAATCTTATTTGTCTCAGTCATTCCTGAAATTTGTCTACATTGGTTTATAATAAGAAAAATATCAACATTTGCATATTTTATTTGTTGTTATTTTTCAAGTGAAGAATCATAGCTATCTAATAGTCATTCATTTATAATGTTTTTCCATATCCTAAGCAGTGACTATTAACATTAATAGCTATTATTATTCTATTATTTCAATGCTAAACATTGGTTAAAGTTTCTTTAAAGTAGTAACTGGCTGAAAACACATACTTTTGATGTACATACTGTTGTATCCTTCCCCTTTATCCAGTAAAGAGTATTTAACAGTCAAAATTTTGTTTCTAAGTCCATATAATCAAAGAGACTGAATTTTAATGTTAGATTTTAATTATATTCTTATAGCTTCTAGAATATTGTTTAAAGTATTATCAATGAGATTTTAATGTGTGGATAGCACACACTTATACATGTTATATTACTAAGTTATTAATAATAATTCACTAATTAACTCATTATTTTTTAATAAAAGTTAATTTTTAGACTCTCCAAATTGCTGGGTTTAAATGAATCAGGTGATTTTACAAGACCCCCTCTGCTGCTTTGGAAGTTTAATTTCATTTACAACACATAAATTCAGTAACTACAGTTAGAATACAGGGTCACTGGATAATTTAACTAAATTAGTTAAATTCTGTCCATACCTCAAGAATCTTTTAGCTGCAGAGCTTAGAGAAGTCAAAAACAATTTCAGTCAGTATAACTAAAAAATCTTCCAGAAAGACTTTTCCTTTTGGATAAGGAATTAGATGCATTTCTATTGGTTTCCATTGCAGCACTGAAATGGTTTCTTGTTTTTGACTCTTCTAGGAGTTCAGCTCTTGATGTGATGCTTTTGAGTCAAGAGCAACTGGGAGCCAGAAGGCTCTGGGGCTGTCTGTGCCAATAGCACTGCCCAGTGAGTACCCTTCTAGGAAGTGGTAATTTCTGCACTGGATTGTCTAAGAAGTGCCAGTAGTGTAAAGCACATGATTAAGCAATCAGTATCATGTTACATGACTCCTTTTGGACATTCTCCCATGGACTTTTGCCGGCTACCTGTCCCCATTATGAGCATGGACTGAACATTCTAGAGTGTCTGGATTCACATCTTGGTTCTCCTGTGTATTGGTTAAAATCTGTCCAAACATCAGACTTTAAAATTGTAAAATGAGGGCAGTATAAAATATGTTCTTCATAGTGGCTGTGGTGAGAATTGTAATAATTTATTTAAAGTTTTTTTTAATTTTTTAATTTTATTATTTATTTAATTGTGCATGTATGTGTGTGTGTGTGTGTGTGTGTAGAACCACAGACGAATTCGGGAACCACTATGGACGCCTTCACCTCCTCCTTGTTTACTCTGCCCCGAAATTCACAGGCTCCGCCCTACCAGGACCTGAAACGCAGGCCACCTGCTTCTGCCCGGCTCTATATGTGGGGTCTAGGATCCGAACTCAGGACCTTCTGCCTGCAAGGCAGAGGCTTAACCCCTGAGCCACCTCTCCAGCCCCAATAATTTATTTAAAGTTCTTAAAACAGAATATCTTTCAGGTTAAATCTTACTATGACAATGATGATGATAATCATCATCATCATCGTTATCATAACATTTATTTCTTAGATACTATATTCTATAGCTTTATTCTCTCCAGATATAGACAGGATAGCTTCCAAAATTCAGGAGTGAATGCCTTTGAGGTAGACATATTTCATTGTCACTAATTCCTGTCCATTGCATATTTTATCAACTAATTTAAAAATGGGTCAGCCTTTTAAATCCTCTCCCTTGTCTGTCTGAATTGTCATGAACATGCAAATTAAAAAAAATAAAAAATCTCATGCACTTTATTTATCTTTCTTCCTGAGCAGTTTTATACAGAGTCTTTAGGCTTGTTTCATGTCACCATTAAACCATGCAAATATCTCGACAACAGAAAATGTATGCTACACTCTGAATGGAGAGGCACTGGATAAGAAATATTTTGAAAGAGAAGAACCTTATACAAATCTTGCTTTACTGATAGTCTGTTAAGGGGAAAAGTACAGATTGCTTACTCCATTGCTGCCAAGTTCTGTATTAGGCAATGATGGTGGGTCTTCCTTAGGCCTGGTTGGTCAACCTATTAGAATTTCATTAGTGGAGCTGTATTCTACTAACATTAATTAAATTCAAGCAATATGTATTGCACACTTCATGGCTTCAAGAGGGAAATAACACCTTCTTTAGGCCTTCCCAGTTCAATGCAGAAGCATGGATAATCTCTGAAGTGGCATGAATGCCTACAGTGGATTTACGCAACATGGGAAGATCTGTTTCCTCCAACTGCCACACACAGGCCAGGAGCAGTGTGCTGTGATAACAGTTCTTTTTCTACTTTTACTAGGATATTGAGTGTCCATCTCAGCTTCCCTCATCTCCCCTGTCCCCCATTCACTTCTTTCCCTTCACCATTTCCTCCCACTCCCACACACCCTTCCACTTGTGTGCTTCTATGGACCCCAGGGGTTCACTCTAGCTTGTCTACTGTAGGGGCTCATGCCTCTGAGGTATATCAAGTTACTTCTCTTTAGGCCACACCACTGATATGTACATTTCCTTTTATTCATCCAGTTTTAGACACAAAGATTTCCACTTTGAGTTCTCATTCTATAGTATGATAACAGTTACCTACAGAGCACTTTGATGTACTGTCTTACTTACAGGTTTATTGGCTTTCTTCCCTATTGATCTATTGTCTTCCCCCTTTTTTTAGGTTCTTGTTCTAATTTACAGTAACAGGGATGTGTACGATTCTGACAAGCAGGTCTTGAATCCAATCAAAAAGCTGGTAGTTTTCTCCCTAGTACTCATACCAATATTACACCGGTGGTCACCTGTTGTCATGGTGATTTATATTGCAACTTATAAATCTCAGAGATAATGGTACTTTTGATGCTTTCTCTCCCCCAGAAGCTTTTATAGCTTCTACAGTATTCCTTAGTATTGTGTAAACTAACCAGCAAGGAGAAAGGATAACACAGTTTTTAGTTATTCATTGCTTTTATAGAAAGCCTGCTTTTGTTTGTATTTTAATTCCCCAGTCTTTCTGTAACAGTAGGAAACAATGAACAAACCAAAAGGAAACATTCTTTACATAGACACCTGAAATATGAAGGCTAGTGCTTCTTTTTTTAACATTTTTATTATTATTTCCGCTCATACAAACTTAGTAGGAACAAGGGTTCCCTCCCTCCCTCCTCCTCCCCCCAACCCCCCTGCTCCCCCTCCCCTTACCCCTCCGTCCCCATCCCCCAGTGCCTGCTCCCCCAATTCCCGGACAATCCTTTAATGTGCATGCCAGACTCTCCTCTGTGCCCTCCTCTCTGATGACGTACAAGGACCCAGTGGCATTTCCCTGAACCCTTTCCTGTGTTCCCCTTAAGCATAGGAACACTACTGTGGCTGTCAATCCCTTGCCTCCAAGAATCTTGGTGCCTTTAGCAAATGCTAGACTTTGTGGGGTCAATAGTGTGTTGGACATTGCGCAGGGCATACAAAGTCCAATTATGATTGCTTCGGCCCTAACTTGTGTGGAGTATCTTGCATATCATTGCTCCTCCCATTCTTGTGCTCTTACAATCTTACCGCCCCCTCTTTCTTTAAATTGGATTTTTAAACATTTTCTTCAGAGGACCACTGGGTGAGTGAAGAAACAGACAATGATGTGCTCTTGTAGCTAACATCTAAGATTTCTGTCTTTCTCTATCACATCTTCACTCGTCTTTCTTTTTCTTCCTACCAACCTCACTTTTTCCACACTTACTGATTAGTATCTCACTTACCTTGATACAACTGAAATCCAGACATCTCAGAGGGGATTTCTTCAAAGATTTGAAGCTGGAGAACTTCGTGAGGCTTTGGGTGGCCTCAATGACTCTTTCGGACACTCTGCACACGTGGATCATTGCTTTTTCTTGTCATTGCTTTAACTTGAACCCAATAGTTATGAGAAGAAGAGGAAAAGGAACTGTTAAACTTTAAAATATTTTATTTATTTTGTGTGTATGTGTTTCTACTGCTTTCTTAATTTGCTCTGGGATTTTCCAGCATATATACTCACCAGGTCCAGAAGTGCAGACCTTTTCTGCTTGGAGTTTTTATGTGGGACCTGGGATCTGAATTCAGGACCTTCTGCTTGTGAAACAGAGTCATAAACACTGAGCTGCCTTTCCTAGCTCCAAATTTTTAAAAGCCTCTTAAGTGAGTTATCAGCAAATGCCAAAAACATTCCATACATTGCTATGTTTTATGTTTCCTGACTTGTACTTATCTCTTGAAATAATTTCAAGAAATCAGCAAGTTGTTGACCAACTGTATTCTCTTTCATGACAATACTATTCACCTAGTCACTGTGCCTCATCCCTCACCTATGCGCCCTGGATCGTGAGGCTTATATCAGTGTTTATAGTCAAATAATGATGGTTTTACATTCAGGTTGAATTGGCTAATTTTGAGTTTTTGACAGTGTCTATAAACTAGGAAAAATTAGCTAAATGTCTAGTCTTCTGTGTTCATAACATAGTTCCAAAATTATGAATTGAAATTTCATGTTACAATTCCTTCCTATACATTCTGGTATCCTTGCAAAGTCTTATCAATAATAATTACAATATCTTTAGATGCAGGGAAGCATTTCTTTGACATCATTCTAATAGACAAGTCTTAGTATTACCAGGTTTGGGATGTTCCTATAGATGTCTCGAGAATATGATCTTATGACATTTATCCCTTATCTGCACTCTGTGTGAATGTGTATGTTCATGAGTTCAAGAACAGGAGATGCTATAAGAAGGGATCTGTAATAAGACTTTATACTTTCATTTTAGCTTTTGTACTTCTGCCTGGGAACTACATATACATCTTCCTTCTACCATTGAAGACTGAACATATGAGAAGAGAAATCCTGTTTTATGTTTCCTGGTCCTTACTATTCATAGAATAGTGATATTTATATACTACTCACTCATTATATGTTGATTGAGCATGAGCACAGGGCAGAAAGCAGACTAGCCTCTTTGACTCATCTACTAAATTCTTAAAAGAGTTGCTGTACTGAAGAATGTGGCTGGAATACAGAATCAAGTAGGGATTCTAATTTTAATTTAATTTTAAACTCAGCTTTCCCTTGGCAGAGGTAGAATCTGCTGTAGTCAAAGTTATTACATGGTATTGATATCCCAGAATGCATCTTTGTATGAGGACACCTGGAAAAGGGAGAATATCAAAATGACCTGATGAACTTTGCTAAGTTTGCATTTTCTTGCAAATTTTCAACTTGATGAGTAGATGTGGAATGTATTGAAGTAGATGTGTCTGTATAAGGCAAGGTGAAACTACCAGGTTTCTGGGAAGCGCACAACTTAGGTTCCTTGATCATTTCTTCAAGGTAAGAAGTAGAATGCAGGTCCAAACTCAAGCCTTCTGAACTAAAGCAAGTACAACAAAACAAGCAGCAAAGCCAACTTTAGATGGAATGAAGGAGAGAAAACAAGGAATCATGCTATTCTAGCACACCAGGAAACAGCTAGTTATCTAGGGGAGACACAGTAAAGAGGTTGGGAACTGATACATAGGCCAGTCAAGGGCAAAGGAGCCCCCTATCTACTAGTAAGGAGGCCATCAAGGATATCTGGTCCACCCAGTAGACTAGCAGACAGAATCAAAAGCACAGAAACTGTGGGACTTTATTGAGCCTTAAAGCACAGTCATGCCTCCCTTGACTGTTTGACTTTATATTCCTTTTCTTATTGTTCCCTGACATCACCACGTGATGCTTTTATTAATACTTTTAAAATAGAAGTAAAAAAGGTTGCATTCCTCCAATTTTATGATGAAATAACGTAGTTTTACTCACTGTAAACTGGATTTGAGACAGAGAATATTTATGAGACTGCAGATTTAAAATATTTTTAAAGTTATTTACTGACTGATACTTACCTGGCAGGGGAGATACCATGATCACAAAGGTGGTTTTCCCAGGGCGAGGCTTATCCATTGCACTCCGGATGTGCTGACCCCTGCGATTTCCCCAAATGTGGGAAACTCGACTGCATAATTTGTGGTAGTGGGGGACTGCGTTCGCGCTCTCCCCTGATTAAAAAAAAAAAGTTATTTACTGATACTTCATTAATGACTAATGCTTTGACATTTTTAAAACCAAGATATATAATGGCTTCTTATTATGCAAATGCCACTAAAAGCCAAAGCACATTGAATTCTTACAGCAGTTGTTGAGGGAAACCACATTCTGCATCATATTCTGTTTTATATCCTAGGCCCAGGTATTGCTTTTGAGAGGTGAGTTGAATAGGCAGGTGCCTGTATTTAGATGCTGGGATAACAATCGAGAAGGTACTGTAACTATTGCAGTGAGAATGTACCTGTAGAAATCAAGGAAAGGACAGACAAGTGTTTGTGGAAGAAGAATCTGTGACTGGCAGCTTTGATGTCATAGAAGAGAGAAGGATACCTTCCACCGCACACTGTATTTTCCTATGATATATTGAAACTTTGAAGGGATTATTACGTTATGCAAGTTTGGCTGGTGGCTATCTTCTTGTTGTCCTTATCAAGGTTAAAACAAGAGGTCTTTTGTATTATTACTGGGAGGGATAATTAACTTAGGAAATGAACTGGGATTGTTTCCTTGTACACTCTATTAATTTTAAGTTCTATTGTGTTCTAGAACTCAGACAAATAAAATCACAGTATTTTAATGAATGGTAAGGCCATACACTTTCCAAAAAATAAAGAAAAAAAAACCACATTGCCTAGATGAAAAAAAGCAAAGAGGTGATTCCTGAGATGCTTGTAAGATATTTTATTTCTGTGTGTTCCAAATAATTGCCTTCTGTTTCCCATCCAAAATACATCCCTGAGCATTCTGCTTTTTCAAATTTTGGGGCTTTTTATTTAGGTTTATTTATTTTATTCAGGTGAAAAGCTTAGTGGGTTTGCACATTAATTCAGTTTTTAACCTCCTGTTCATAATGTGAAAAACATCAAAATCTCACAAGGGAGATGTGCAAATGCTGCATTAAACTTGGGAATAATATTATAAACAAATCAATTGCCAAGAGCTTATTGCTATATTTCAAGTATGGAGTAAATAGCCTGCTTCCAGATCATACATGCTATTCATCAAAGTTTTCTTCTAAGACTATCTGTGTTTCCACTTCTTCTCTTCTGTTCCTATACCCTGTTCTAAGAACTTTAGAGACTGTAGAAATAAAAGGTTTCCATGATCATAACTCTGGAGTTACTCTTGAGGATGTGTAACCTTGGCAAAGGTTAGTCACCTCTATGTTCTCCCAAGAGCCCAGTGAACAGCTCTCTTGCATTTAGCAATTCTTTTCTCAAAGGTACATGTGGCCAACACAACTGTCTGTATTTGTCCTATACCATAGAGGATTGGCTATTCAACTTTAAGAATGCCATTTGCCTATGATTTAAAGTGGAAGCTGGGTAGCAACCTAGTGCACAGCCTACTTTTAATGTAGACAAGTTCTGGAGTTCAAGTCCATTCTGTTGTATCTTCTTTTTTTTTCAGGTAATGAAAACAATAACCTATTTTTAGATTAATTTGAAGGCTTGGTAGATGTGTTAAAAGTGGTTGTTTAAAGTGTCAAAACAGGTCAGATGTAGTTGGTCTGTGTGGTGCTTCTGGGACCAGATTTGCTTTTGGAGGTTTGTTTTGCTGATGCAGTGCTCTAATTAAAGATGATGCCAGAGATTTTTGGTTTGGGGTCCTAGGCCAAGAGGGACTCCCAAGCAGGAGGCCTATAGCCCACAGAAGATGATCTTGGGAGGTAAACAAGACCCACACTCTGCCTCCACACTTGACCGCCTCAGATCCTGTGGCTTCGGTGCGTGTTGGGGGTGGAGAGCTCAGAATATGGATGCTGTTTTCTTCCCAGGGAAGCCGAGGTCACTTGCACCTGTCCCTGTCCCCTTGCTATGTGTTTGCTGCTGTTGAATCCATGGGGACTGGGCAGAGAGCAGGGAGTGGCACAGCTTCTATGTCCCTTGTCTTTGAAAGGTCGAAGAAGGGGCACCACAACCAGCAGGGTGCAGCTTAGCTTTCTGGCCCATCCATGGGAGATGGACATAGCACCACCTTCTCCTTGCTCCTCTGTAATGTCAGGTGATTTTTTGGCAAAGCTCTTGATATCTTTTCTGTTTCAATTTCCCCATCTGGAAAATGGGGAGAGTGGTCTTGACCTACCTCAGGGTGGAACAGAGAGAAGCCCTTTAGGAAGTATCATGTGGGTTAGCCGCAGGTCCCTGTCCTTTTTCTTCTTTGGGACTGAAGAGGGGGTTAGAGGCCAAATGTCATTTCTCTACACCCTAGGTCTGTGCATTACTCATTCTACATCACATTAGTTGTCATGTGGCTGTGGGTCCTTTCTGAATCTTCTGTGTAATCACCGTCACATTATTGCAGCTATAAATCACCATGTTTAAAGAAAAAAAAATAAAGTGTCAAAACAGTTTTTTAGGAGAAATATTGTATGTGAAGAAAAATAAAATCTACATTTAGAAAGAAACTTTGTGATCTGAAATTGGAGACCCTTAACCTTTCATAACCTGCTGTGGAAATAGTCCAGGATTTCCATCAGTGGGTATAACTCTTAAGGATTTAATAGTATAATAACAATAGCAAAATAATACTTTTAAACTGAAAAATAGATATATATAATCTTAACTGCTGTTATGCATTTTATCAAGTTATGTTTTTTTAACTTTTTTATTTACTTTGTGTGTGTGTGTGTGTGTGTGTGTGTGTGTGTGTGTGTGTGTGTGTTTCTGTGTCTATGTCTGTGTGTCTATGTGTATCACAGGGCATTGTGTGTCTCTGTGGAAGACCAATCTTGGATTGCTTTTACCTCCTTTTTGTTTAGCTCTGGGGCTTCCCAAGCTCTGCCCACTAGGGCAAGTTGTGCAAGCCACCACCATTTCTGCCTGGTGATTTTAGGTGGGACCTGGGATCTGAACTCAGAATCTTCTGCTTGCAAGGCAGAATCTTAACTCTTGAGTCATCTCCCCAGCCTATGATTAAATTTGCATACCAAAATGTAGGGCATTTAAAATTTCTTTTCTTAAATTTAGAGTATCTTATAATAATAAGCAAAATGGTAAAAACTTACTAAAAGTAATATCATAATACAAATATTTAAGTTAATATTCTTTTTTATACATAAAATCAGACTTTATTGTTATTTTTTCATTGCATAAAATTAATAAAGCAAGTTATTGAAATTTGTTCTTTTTATAACCTTTTCAGTTTTAAAAGAAACTGTGGTTGTCTATAGAATGCAAAGAGAAGTATTCTTAATTTTTAGTCATACATATGCTGCATTGGTAATTTAAAAAATAGTGTTAAAAATTGGAGGAGTGTGGTTTTGTGGATTAAGATTGTTTTTCCTGGTCCCCAACACATGAGGCTAAAAATCAAAATGGAGTTACACATGCTAAGAGGGAATATCTGTGAGTCTCCATGAAAATCCAGAACCCAGTATTTCCAGGTTACTACATAGGAAAACAAGCCACTTATCTGCCCTGAGAAATCAAGATTAGAGAGAAAAACAGCCAAATTTCCCAAGCAGGCAAGTTTCAGTTGGCATGACTTGAAGTTCCCTCTCACCTTAATCCACATACACAATAAGACAGAGTCAAGTAGTCAGATCTTAACCAGCCATTTTTGATTGTTCAGTCTCCAAGTCCCCTTTTGAAATGAGTGACTCAAATTTTTACCATTTGCTTCTGCTTTGTTACCCTTTCTCTGTATGTAAGACCAGCATGCTCTCCTTAGCCCAACAGAAAACTCACTCTATTTACTAGAAGTGTTGTCTGATGCTAGAATGAAAAATAAAGCAATTAAGCTCATTAAGCTAAATTGTTGCAATCTGTCCTTTGACACTAGCTACTAAACACTCAGCTTTGGTGGGACAAAGATGGATTTGAAGAGTCCTCATCCAAAACACCTTTTTCTTTTGATTTTCAGGTGTTTGCCAAGTAACAGCAAAACCCTAACTATAATTTGTCAATGTGTTAAAACTTCACTGCTTGTCTATTTTTATATGAAGTAAAAATTTCCTTATGCTATTTTATTTTGATTTTTAACTTAATATTTTAAGAGAACAGAAGCACATCACAGGTTTTGCAAAGGTAATTGCTTTGTTACATAAATTAGAGGAAATTTCTGGAGGCTGTTTACAGTTTTTACCTGATTATTGTAATGTTGTGTCCATTTGGAAATCCAGCTATTAATATCCTTATGGAACATATTTTACAAATGGCTGGTATTAAATGTTCATCTTCCCAAGGGAAGTTATGTTCCCTTTCCTTGTGTGAACCTTTTTCTAGGGAGACACCACATAACCATCTATTCACCTCAGACAAGAGTTCAAAGACAGACCTAAGATACGATTATGTCAAAGTCTAACTTGATGAACCAACCAGTTTATTTGGGTTCCTTACCGGAGAAGGGGTGAGGATTACTAATAGAAGCAGGGACAACTCAAAGGCTACAGCCCCAGAAAGCCTCCAGCCAGTGTGGGAGAGACCCAAGAAAAGTGCACCGTGGAGCTTTAAATGACTTGCTAGGAGAGTTTCCTCCAGCCTTCTGGAGTACTCTGAGGTCTTTTAGTCTAACTTCTCATCTGCTTTGTTTTCTCCATCCTAATTCTTGACTGATCTGGCATGTTTTACCAACTAACCTGTCTGGATTTTGCTGGCCTCTTATAGCCTGACTGGCTGTTCAGCAGTTCGTTCTAGATTTTTTTTTCCCCCAAGGGTCTCCTTCTGACTGTCTGGAGTTGCTCAGCATTTCCCCTGTTATCTGCTAGACAGACAGTGAAGTCCCCCTCCCCTCTTCCTTTTCTCTTCCTTCTTCCCCTCTCCCAGATGTTGATTTCATCTTCCAGGGAACCCTTCCCCCCCAAGCTTGTCAGTTTCAGGAATCTCCTGACCCCACTTTCTTGTTTATGTTTCAATGAATGGGGCAATGTTCAGAATGGCTGCCTGGAGGAAATATGCCCAGTGCCCTTTCCCACTGATTATGGAGACATTATTCTGATGTTTAGTAAACAAGAGCATGAGCCTTAGACTCTGACAAGCCAGAGATGGAATCCACGATCCAAGATTCCCAACACTGTGACCTGGAATAAAGAATTGCATCTCTCACCCTCCGTATCCTATCTTTAAAATATTCACTAAAATGCCTATTTTATACTGTTTGGAGGATGAGGGAGTAAAAATGGAAATTATTATGGCAAAATGCCTACCTAGAACATGGAAAGCAGCTATAAAAAAAGCAGCAAATCGCTTTTTACCTTGAAAAGGTTATGGGATATTTTTCACATACAGAGGTGGCGCCACTGAGTCACCATCTTGCTGACTTACAATTTCAGGATAAGGGCACTTTGTGATGTATAGAATAGAATATTTCATCAGAAAACAAAATGAAACTCACCGACTCCCATGTGACCTTGCTCTCTAATTATTTGTCACAGTACTGCCTCCCCTTGTCTCAGGATCTGTTCAGATTCACAGACACACTAGTGAATATCACTTAGGATGTCTGCAAAGTAATCCTGTCATAATATTAAATCACATGATGGAAAATACACTTGAGACTGTATTTACATCAACCATGGGGAAAGAAAATCAGAAGGTTACATTTAGCAATTGAAACTTCCAGATGTAGTCACCTTCTTTGACCCAGGATGTAATCTAAACCCAGTTGATGTTACACTGTGAAAAGTATGAACTCATTGTGCATGTCAAAGCAAGTTCTTCAAGAAGCCAGAGAGCTACCTTTCTCCTATTTGAGAGGAGAGAGAAAGAAGGGCAAAGCAGACTCAGCCTCTGGAGACCCATATGTAAGTTTGCTTCTGGCTATAAGTTAATGATCACTTCTGTTCTCAGCCCCAAGTCCTGAGCGGGTAGCAATTCCCGGTTCTCTCTGTTCAGGTAACTTTCAAATTATACAAACTGCATTCATGTTGGCTGTACTAGATTATAGAGATATGTCATTATTTTCATGTTTTTTATCTAATTTTATGTTCTGAGTTTCATGAAAAAAGAATTAAAACTTCATAAATGTTGCCTCTTGGAAAATATTTTACTTGTGAAGTGGATTGAGATAATGCTAATGAGGGATCCCATGACTGGAAAGAGAATTTTTAAATGTGTTATAAAATATACTGTTGTAATTCGTAATCCTACTGGCTGAAAAATGCACTCATTATAATTATTTTAAAAGATACCTCACATTACTTAGCTTGGCAACCTTAGGTTAAGAAGGAAAGATTTTAAATCTTCAGCACTGAATATGATAAAATAAGATAAGATCCTTAGTCCCTAAAATTTTATTTGTACCTTATCTCATCTGACAACAAAGTATCCTTATTTTTCTTATCCTGAATTGTTAAATTTTGCAAATATCTTTGTGAGCTTTGTTGGAAAATAGTAATATAAATTATATTCACTTTAACTGTGATACTTAGACAAATTTTGCCCTGAAATACATAATATGATATTTTGGAAGGTATGATGTTATTCTACAATTATATTTCATGAGGTCCTGTTTATAAAATGTCAGTGTAATTAAAGATATTTTACATTTAATTTTCATGTTTGAAGCAAGTTTCTGAAAATGAAAGCTTCTATTCTATTCATTTTCAGAACAGTCATTTTCAACATTGAGCACTTAACAAAAAGGCTACACTGCTTAAACTGCTGGATCACAAATTGGACGAATTTATATAGACAGTTTTAATTCTTTCTGAAGTGCTTTTACAGTGGTGTCTTTATTCAAAATGTATCCAAGGCTAAGCACACTTGTGCCAGTTGGATTTAGACTGAAGTCATAGAGTCTTGAAGAAAACCAACAGCTTGGTAGTTTTGTGGCACTACATGTGTAGGCTTCTGTTTGTATTTTTCCTGAAGTAAAATTAAATGTCATACAATGATTGATGATTCTACAGTTGAAATCTGCAGTTGGTAGGAGCCCAGAAGAACTTATATTTTCTACACGAGGAATGAGGTCCACAGAGGGGACTTAGCAAGGTTATGAAGAACAGTGGGATATGAGCTGAAGTCTCTTATTTGCTGGATAATAAATGGAATTAATGGTTTATTAGCCAACACTCATGTTGTTCTGAATGGGGGAATCATTTTGTATTCCTTATTTTATTTCTGTTTTGGAGTATGCTGTTGTAGGAGTATAGCAATGTCTTCCAGTTCACTTTGGCATATGTATGCTTAGTAAAACTTTATATCACTGTGTATACGTGGATTGGTTTAAGTATATTTAAATCCTGCTTATAAATGGAATTTCTCAAAGTTAAAGATAGGAATATTTCCAAGTGTTAAATGATAGATGTGTAAGCCAAGTTGTAATTAAAATGTCAAATGTCTAGGTGGCTAATATTTTAATAATTTAAGGAAATTGAAGATATGGTTGAAATGAAAGGATATAAAGACATGCAAAGAAAGTTAACTTAAGGTTTGAACGAGTTCACTTACAATCTGAAGACAAATAATAGTGTGACATAATGTTGAAAAATATTTGAAACTCACAATTAACATTGTGGTACAGATATCTTACATCTGTTGTGCAGTCTTAAATTCATTTTTTAGAATTAAATATTGATGTTAAAAGTCTGGATTATACATCTAATAATTTGTCACTACTTTAATTCACCGTGGCCTTTACCAATTTATCTTTCAACATCTTGTTGAGAATATACAAATCAGGTTACTCTCAAAAATTTTCATCTGTTTTTTTCAGCCTTGATTTAGACATAAATAAACTGAATTCATAGACTGTTGAAAAGCTTGCCAAGGCTCTTGCAGTTTAAAACAGATATTAAGAGACATGGATACCCTAGATTTACGATTCTCTAAAAGAGGAAGACACAAAGGCCATCAATGTCTTGAAGGATAGATGTTATTGGGAATTCTATCACTGATGTACAGCTTTGTTTCACAAGTCACAGGTATATCACAAGGTGTGATGGCCCCTGTAAAGTGAGTTCTCGCACTTGTTCATTGTGAGAAACATGTGACTTGCTTAATGTGAGAAGCATACGACTTAGATCTGGCAAATGATGCATCCATGTCAAGCCTTCGGAGGGGGATAACAGAGTTTCACAGATGAGTGGTTGAAAACAATAGCAGATTATTCACGTTCTGTGTCAGCCCGCTGCCCTTCCTGGTGTCTTCCAGCTTTGGTTAGAGCCAGGCATTGCGTGGTTTGTGGCAGTGGAACTCCTAGTCTAAACCTCCTTTTTGACATGACATTTTCCCACGTTCCATGCTTTCCCCTGACTGCCTTCTTGCAAGGACACCTGTCACACTGGCTTGGGAGTCAGCCAGCCCATGCTGGTGCTCTTATTTTAAGTGATTTTATTTTAAGTGTCTGCACTGACCTTCTGCTAGACTCTTCCTCATAGGTCCATGTGTCTGAAGTCGGATCCCAGCTTGGCTCTTTTGGAATTTGCTGTAGAATGAATGCAAGGTGTTTGTTTACAGTTTACATTTCCTGAAGGAGTTAGTGAGGTTCCAGACTTTCTTCCTTCTGTCTCTATGTTCCCAGTCATGAGATGAGGGGACTTAAACCTCCCAGAGTGTGAGCCGGAATAAGATTTTTTGTTTGGTATGAATGGACTGGGAAGTATTTGTTATTGCAATAGAAACCCATTTTCAATTTGCGGTGGGTTGATTTTCCCACGCACACACACACTGTGACAACTCCAGGCTGTCAGGGCTGAGAAAGGTGAATGCAGTGCAGGTCCTCTGCCCCCACACCCAAATCCAGGGGACTCTGGACTCAACAGGGAGCTTGTCCAGGCAAGACTTAATTTATTGGGGGCAATGAAACAATTTATATAGACAGCAGACTGCAGGGCACCAAACGGACAGCCAATTACCTTAATGGTCAGCACAGCACACAGGCTGCATAGGTCAGACTTAACATATATCTACAAGGGAGACATGTCGCCTCTTATAAGCCAATTAGGGCTCTCTATATTATAAACAGGGTTACGCCCAGCACACTAGCTCCCAGCGCCATCTTTGGTCCCATGTGCTAAGCCACACCCTGCTCCCTCCCTCCCAGACCTTTATTCCTGGGCAGGCCCAACACATATAATGTTATATTCTAAGTAATGTAAATTAAGGCTTCAGTATTATCTTTTGTACGGTGACATGATTCAATCCATAATCTTCTATCTTAACACCCCACAAGAAAACATTTAACTAACCCCAACATCTACAATTATTTTAGTAATCCCAACATCAACTCTAAGCTATATTCTACCTAAGTCGATTGAGAGACTTGAAGTATTTTCCAAGTCTCAGGAAAAGCTTCTTCTGTCTCTTTCCCTGGAAACTTTGGAAACAAGTTATACTTTCCAAAATACAATGGATGATAAAGACTAAAGAGATATTTTATTATTTTTTAAAGAAAGAATTGGAAAGACAAAGAAAGATTTTTCTCTGGTCTAAAACATGTTTATAACTTGTTAGGGCAAATTCTACTGGGTCATATACAGACTTGGCAATAGCTTCTACTGCTTGTCACACCATCTTCTGAGTCTGCCAAAATGTCTCTGGGCCTCAGTTGTTCCCCCTTCTATCTGAACCTCAGCTGTGTCTCCTGAGTCCTCCTGGATTTCAGCTCTGACCCTTCAGGCCTGTGCTATCCTTCTGCTTGTCATGCTGTCATTTGGACCTTCTAGAATGTCTCTGAATCCCCATCATCTCTGAGCCTCAGCTCTGTCTGGCCCCACAGGTATGAGCCTCAGCTGTGCATGTAGCTGGCTGGCCTCTGCTCTGGAGTGCTGGAGTTAAAAGCATGTACCACCATGCCTGGTATTTTTACTTGGGTTCTGGAAATAGAACTTTTGGTTTTAGGCTAGTAAAGCAAACATTTTACTAACTAAACCATGACATATTATTTCTATTGTTAATTAACATTTAAAAAGAGTTTAATAATAAGTCAATGGAGTTCAAAATGATATTTCCACACATGTTCATAACATTCTCTACTTTTCCCATTCCCCGCCCCAACTCATGCTCCCCAATCCCCATGCCTTCCACAGTCTTTAGTGATCACTAGTTTGATTTTAATTCTACATATTTTATCTTCCAAAGATAAGTGAGCACATGGCATATGACCTTCTTTGCTTGGTTTATTTTATTTAGCTTAATGTCCTCAGCCACGTGCATTTTTCTGCAAATGGCAGAATTTCATTGTTTTGTGTGGCCTGGCCAAGAAGAGTAAAAACGATGTTGCACTTAGCAGTGGAGTGCAGTATGTTCTTTGTGTGCCTCTTTCCTTTCCTTCAGTCACGTATGTTCAGTATGATAAATGGGTCAGATGGACCTAGTTTCACATTTAAGTGGAACTTCCATACTATTCTCTGAACAGTGATATTGTGCCTCATTACTTAATCCCATTGTATTCCACACTGTGACTTTGTAAACTTTATCCATTCTCTCAGCAACATGTGTCTGAGGCGTTTCATTTTACTTATACCTTTTTAAATTGTGGTGATAGAAACATTTTATTTTCTTGTGTACAAAGGAATATACCCAGGAGAGAAATGAGTGCTAGTAGAAAATCTACAGTTTTGCTTCACTGGCCTTCTTACATCCAAGAGAAATCACATGCTACCAATTCTGCACTTGTTTGGAGTTATAGAAATCTGCTCAGTAAGATTGGTAAGATATGGGGCAGAAAAGTGGCTCAGGGGTTAAGCCTCTGCCTTGCAGGCGGAACGTCCTGAGTTCAGATCCTAGACCCCACGTATAGATGCCGGGCGGAAGCGGGGGCGGCCTGCGTTTCTGATTCTGGTAGGGCGGAGCCTGTGAATCCCGGGGCAGAATAAACAAGGAGGAGGTGGAGGCGGTCCATGGTGGTTCCAGAATTACTCTGTGGTTCTACACACACACACACATACATACACACAAGCGCACACATGCATACACACACAGTTGAATAAATAATAATTTTAAAAAATTGGTAAGATAGCTCTATTGTTAAGGCACCGGCTTCCAAACCTAGAGACATGAGTTTAATCCCCGGATTAAACTAATTTGTTGTCATGGATTAGCTTCATTCAATTTTTCATGAAAGGTCCTGCCCATGTCTCAATGGCTGTTGTGTAATAGTAACAACAACAACAACAACATGTAATTAATTCCTCTCATTCAGCAGAGTCTGAGAGAAGCACAGCAGGACCATCACCAAGCTTCCCTCACAATCTGTTTTCTCTTTGTCATTATATTTTGAAGTGCATTTGAGTTTTTTGTGGTTCATACAGAAGCCTAGTGAATTTATGATATTTTCATACCTTAAACCCCAATCCCATCCTCTCTCCTCTTCCCATTACAACCCTTCTTCTTCCTTGCTGGACTCTTTCCTAGTTTCATGTCTTATTGCATATGTGACCCACTGAGTTTCATCTGGATTATAGCATGTGCCTAAGTGCTTACTGGAGCATGAATCATTTGTCACTGAGTAGACCTTTGAGAAAAACATTTTCCAACACTTCTCCCCCATCTTCAACATTAGCCCTCAAGGAGGTGTAGAAATTGTGAGATTGTTCCCTTCCATGGTGAGATGTTGATAAAACAATTCACAAGTGGATCTTGAGGAAATATACATAGGTGCAATGAAATCAGAGCTACAACAACCCTGTCATATCTAGAAGATAATGTCTGGTCATATCCCTGCCCCTTTCAGGCTTTTCTGTGATGTACCCTAAGCTTTAAGGTGGAGAATGGCTTAGATAACCTGGTTTTTGCAGAGTACTCCACAGTCAGTTATCTTCTGCACTTTTTGTAATGGTAATTTTCTGTAATACTTTCTGTTGCAAAAGGAAGATCAAAAGATAGTTTGATATAACACCTTTATAGCTAAACCTTAATAGTTTCCCCTCCCCCAGTGTCCATATACTGCTCCTTCATAGGTCCTTGTTCTAGTTTGTAGTCCCAAGAATGTCATCCTTTTTGAAAATTGGGCTTTAAATCCAATCAGAAAGTTATTATTTTTCTTCTTGATATTCATGCCATTATTAGACTGATGTTCCCTTATTGATAGGGTGGTTGTTGTTATAGCTTGCAGCTTTCAAGATTTAAAAAGACACTGGTAGTCTTTTTCATCTTTCATCTCCCATGGAGCATTTGACCTTTTTTTCAGCCACCTTTAAAGTAAAGTGAACTTCTGCTTCCTGTTTCACTAACAGCTCTCAGGCCTGGGTTCCTACAGATCATAGGTTTATCAAGTTGTTTCCTTTCTATTTTCAGACTGTGAAAATGAGTCTTGGTGTTATTTTTCTTACCATGTTGGATAGTTTACTAAATTGGTCTTCTCTATTCCACTTAGATTTTGCTTAGCACAGAGGAGTTCCATCCAAATGTACATTTCCCGTAGTTTCTTGATCACTTTGCTAACTTTTGAATCAAGTTGGGGAGCAAATGGTCAAGTCTGTGGTGGCTGGCACCACCCTACTGTAATATAATAGAGCCGGCTTGGATTCAAATTGCACAGTCCAAGAAAGTGACATCCTGGTAGTAAAGCCAAAGAACCTTATTTGTATTCTTGCCTTGAAAGAAGGTTGTGGAATCTCTGTACAAAGATGACTCTGCCTGTGAACTTTGCAATAGTCTCAGAACTTTAATCAGATGCACTTTGGGATTTATTGAGCTGTTTGAACCAGAACTTCAGTGAATCCACGGAGTTCTACACCATAAAGCATAAAGGAGTTCACTCTTACATGAGATATTTTGCAGGCCAAATTTCCTATTTTCTATCACCTTTGTCATAAAACAACTTGCAAGGCTCTTATAACATTTAGGATTCTGAGCAGCTTGGCAGACATGTCAGGATGATTTTGCTATTTAATACTCCCACTTGCCATGAAGCTAACCTGTCAGATGGAATTTTTAGCATTTTGCTTCTGAATGTAGAAGAAAATTTGCCAAAAAAAATGATGAGTTGGTATTGGCAAAAGTAATGCAGAGCTGTTCTTTCTCACAGTAACTGGCAAGTAAATTTAGTTGTTTTTTCAGGCTTGTATAAAAATATACTAAATGAGAATCCCATGATCTTGAGCATATCTCAGTGTGGCAAAGCAATGAATTATTTATAGATATGCATATGTATTGGAGTGTGCATTGCTGAGATAAACTACTTGTAGAAGAAATGATGTATTTTAGCTCATGATTTTCAAAGTTGTAGTCTATGATCACTCAGACCCATTTCCTTGGGCATGGAATAAGGCAGAGATTATAGCAAACATATGACAGGTCAGGATATTCACCTTAAGGCTTCTATGAAGCAGACAGGGAAAGAGAGAAAGGAATCAGGGTTGTAATATTCCCTTCAGAAGATGCTCTGAATATTTAATATGTGTCTACTGAACCTCACCTCATCATTTCCTCCCTCTCTCTCTCTCTCTCTCTCTCTCTCTGTCTTTCTGTCTGTCTGTCTCTCTCTCTCTCTCTTTGTGGGTAGAAGATGTGGACACATGTTGGAATGTGTACAGGCTCATGTGTATATAGGTACAAATGCATACACATACAAAGGCATGTCTATGGAGGACCAAAGTTGGTGTGCAACTTCTATCACTCTCATCATTCATTATTGAGGCTGAGTCTGTCAGTTAAGCCAGTTCTAGACCAGTCATCCATCTTGTTCTGGGGATTATCTGTCTTTGCCTCCTGAGAGCTGATATTATAGGCATCCTCTATGCATTTTTGAATTTATATGAGTTCAAAGGGTCTTAACTCAGGTCCTCACACTTATAGGACTAATACCATATTGATTTTGTCATCTTTTCAACCCTTCCACTATCTTACAATCACCTTATGCACTGGCAACTAAATTTTCAACATATGAACCTTCGGGATTTGCTGATCTAAGCCATGATACCAATATATGCACTGATGACTTATTTTTGTTTCTAAATTGGTAGACCCTAATATGTTTACTCTTTATTAGGAATAAAAATACTTGCATTAGCATTTAATGGATCTCCTTAGTATATTATAAAGATATTTGAAATAGTAACTGTCTCACACAACCAAAGAGCACACAGACAAAGGCAATGGAATTACAATCCTTATTTTTTTCACACTGATCATAATGCTGTCATTTTAGAAGGATAAAATTACTTGTCATTTCTTCCAAGTGACTTTAATCACTACTGGACTTTGCTGTGACATTTGTTAAGCTGCCGCTGATAACTAAATGGAAGAGGAAATTGACTGCAACTGTTTCTTCTCCAAGGACAGCATCATCTTTCTTGCCAAAAATCCCTGTTGTATCATTTTTTTCTCTCTCTGTCTTGTCATTTTAGTTGATAATTCCCATCATTCAAGACTCAGCCAAACAGTATTCTCGATCCCCTCTCCTGGTTGTGATTTCCTCCCCTAGCTGGCTGTACTGCTTTATCCTCTAATTATTAACCGATGATCAGGTTTCCTTAACTAGAGTTTGCTGAGATAATTATGCCCTTATGGCATTTCCCTTAGACACTGAAAGCAGTCATTGCATGTGTTGACTTTTCTTTTAGTCATGGAAGCACATGATTCTTACATAACACCATTGGAACTAAGAAAAAGGCCACTCAGATCCTTTTAATTTTTGACTGATCAGTCTTAGATAAGCTTCTATAGAAACTCATCTTTGTATTTGTTTTTCTTTACTTTTTCTTTCCAAAGCTATGGTATACATGATGGAGACTACATTTCACTCTATTGCTATGCTTCTAGAGCTAACCCACTCAACTCCTTCAATGTAGAGCTTATTGATAAATCTTTGGGAATGCAATGCTCAGTAATGGAGGGTTCTTCACTTAGCAGAACTTTGATGATAGAATTTTTCAAACTGACCAGCTTACAAGGAGCATATATTATAGATGAACTAGTGTTGACAGAGAGCTGAAGTCAGCTTGGGGGCACAGCAGGGATTTCAAAAGTGTTTTGATATGGTCAGGGACCAGACTTATCCTTGTTGCTAATCATACGTTTAGATGGAGGAAAAATTCACATGCAATGTTAACTCTTGGTAAAAGGAGAGGTACTGTTTGTAAAGGCTAGAAAAAGGAGGAGGAAATAAAGCATGGGATCATGTTCCAATTGACAGAAGGTTAGAACGTAGTCAGAGACTCCAGTCCATTAGGAGTCTGTGTAAAATTTAATAACCAGAATAGCAGTTATATCTGTCAGAGACTGGGTTTCTCTTAGGAAAACCACGGCTCAGGTAATATCCAGATATCCCAAGTCAGACTTAGAGGTGAGCAGACAGAAAAATAGATTTCAAGTACAATGAGGGGCCCATGAGTTTTAATAGATGGAGTTGAAACTGTCTGAGGTGCTGCTGCTAATCCTCTCTTCTCAGGGTGCCTTGCATATCACTGAGCAGTCCTGCATCAGCCAAGCTGATGGTGGTAACAGCCATGTGGCTCTCATTATGCAGGATGCTAGCTTAGATTCCTTCTCAGTATAATGGTGACAGGGCTTAAAGAGACACTTGACACCCACTAGGAGAGGATAGGCTCAGTGAGACAAATGGTTTTCAAAGTTATCCTTGTTTCATAGCTATTGTTTCATTCATTGTTATCAAAGTCATCACAGTGTTATTGGCTGAATATTTATGTTCTCCTCAAAATCATGCATGTGGAAGTTTGGGAAGTAATTGGTGGTGAGGATAGAGAGCAGTCTGATGGAATGAGTGTTTTCCTATCTTGCTCTCACTTCTGTCTTTCTGAGACCAAGGAAAAGAAGCAAGCATGCAAGCGGACAGCCCTCCTCAGCATACATCCAGATTAGCACCTGAAGTGGAATTCTAATCTTCTACAACTGTGAGAAAATCGATCTGTGTTATTCAATGCCAACAGTCTGCCGAGTCATTATGACAGCCCCTGAATCGGCTCATAAAGGAAGTCACATGGTCAAGCCCCAGAGTAAATACATAGGAAAGGAAACTATTTAAGGAGGTTGATATTGAAAGGGACCCATGGAGCCTATTTTGCAATAAACTATCATTGCATCACAGTCTGAATAAATAGGACATAAGATGTGATAAAATGTGGGTAGGGTTTGTAAATTCACAAGTTAGGCTTCTTTTGATGCCAAGTAAATGAAAGGGAACCCTTTATGAAAAGAAAAAAAAAATCCTGAGGTCAGAAGTTCTGAGGTTATTTAGGAATTCTTCTTTGTGCCTCCCATGGACAGTAGGTGAGTACTTGAGGGCTATTAAGTTCTTCAGTAGCTTTGCAACCTGAACCCTATTATATTTCCTAGTGTCTATGTACATAAGACCAAATTACCATGCAGGGTAAATACTCATTAAATCCTTCACACATACTGATCAAAATCTGAAATTTCTATTATTCAGTTGTCAAATGACCTTCAGGCAAATTGTCAAAAAATCTAAGAAGGCAACAGCATGTATCCAAGTGTTCTTTGGGTATAATATAACTCAGGGCTTTCTTGCTCCTACAATGATTAAGCCTCAAACCTGAAGCTGACAACAGAGTCACTGTGAAGATCGATCTTCTCCTTGACTTGCAATTGACAGAGTTTGTTTCTGATTCATTATGCTTCTAGGGAGAAACAACTTGTCTCATTTTTTAACATTTTTACTAGGCTCTACGGCTAGTTTTGGATGAAAAAATTCACTTTTTCCAGTGGAGACATGTGTATTTTGAATAAACTAATGTTTTAAATTAGATTTTTTGTTTTAGAAAAGAAAAAGTGATTTCAATTGCTTTTGGTAAGCTAGCGTCGTTCTGTTCTCTTCTTTATTTTTTATATCAAGTAGTTCCTAATTCTTTTAATACTTGAGAAGGTGTTACAGATGAAAAGTGTACACAAGTCCTTATTTGATCAGTATAGTTCAGCCCACTACTGTGTGGATATTTTAGTGCTATGATTAGTGTTTTCCTCATAGCAAACATACTTAATATGGTACTGTGAATGTCTTCATATTCAGCATTTTAAAGGAATCTTGGATGAAGTCTTTTCATAACTACAGCTTGTTTTCTAATAAAAGCATAAATCTGGGATATGTGGATGTGATAAGAGTTCCTCTGTTATACAAGCTAGGAGCTTACTGCACATTCTAACCACCATGCTAAAAATATTTAGAGATATGCTGAACAGACTTTTTTTGGATGTACTTCTAAATCCTGTGTCCAAATGCTCATTAGCACAGCAGTGGTATTTATACAAGTTCATTGTATAACATGTTTATACTCTATCCCCATCTTGTTTCTAGAGTTCCTCAGGTTAAATATCTGTAGCATGTTTGCTTCACTGTTTTTTAGTACTCTAGTCTCAAGTATATACAGGATGCTAGCTCTTTAACCACTCTCAGGTCTGTTCTACCACTGTCTTTCCCCATGACTACTGTTGTGCCTTGTTTTTTTCTGAATTTCTGCAATAGAATCTAAACAACAGCTCTACAAGGATTCCACACCCAATCCATGAATCCAGTAGAGTCTATTTAGCTTTTTGCTAGGTCATTTTCATTTTCTTAATTTTATATCTAGACTCATTTTCTAAGGCTCAGGCTACCCAAAGCTTCAGGATGAGTGGATGGACCTGTCTTCTCACCCTCATGTATCTCCAAATACATGTATCATGGTGTCTAGACTTCTGTTATTTCCAGGACATGTAGTACTGTTAGTTTGTCCTTCCCTATTACTGATATCAAGCCCTTAAAGATAATCTTAGCAGTTTGCTCCAAAGGTCACAGGGGCTAAGTCCTTCCCCTTCCATGTCTTCTTGACCTGATTTACAGTGCCAGAAATGTGTTCTCCCCTGAAAATCAGGCTCTAAATCCAATCATGAATAAGTTGGATATCCCCTTAACGTCCATGGTGCTTTCAAACTGATGGTCATCTCTTACCTTGGTGGTTAGTATCGTAACTCAAAGTTTTCATAGATGAGCAAGACTATTAATTGTTTTTCTCTCCTGGCAGCCTGGATCATATCCTCTGGTATCATGAAGTCTGTCTAATAAAGAGAAAGCTTCCAGATCAGTTCCAGCTTGCTTTTTTCATGTCATGCTAGTCACATGTGTGGTGTCTTCAGCAATAGTGACTTACTAAAAGCTTCTGGAGGGCAAACAAGTGAAATGGCAAAAGGCAATGTTATTTTGAGGACTTTGAAGCCTTTCTGACCAACCCAGCTTCTGGGTCTAGGAACTGTTGCTGTAGCTAATAAGCTCTGAGCATTCAGGGCTTCAATAAAACTCTCTTTTGAAGTGTGTGTGTGTGTGTGTGTGTGTGTGTGTGTGTGTGTGTGTGAGTGTGCACATGAATTCGTAAGAGAGCACCAATGAAGGTTACAGGTCAGGTACCCACTTTTCTAAAGAAGCTTATTTGGCCTGTGTGTCACACATTATGAGAGCTAAAAGGACATAGAAGGACAATATATTAAAAATAAATTTAAAGGAAAAATAAAAATAAAGTTAAAAAGGAAATTATTAGAGTCAACAACAACTGCATTCAAGTTCTCAAGTAAAGGATTAGTGTGAGAAAGGAACCAGGTGTGTGGATGCCCTGTTCTCTAGCACAGAGCACAAAGTAGAGTGTAGTGGGGGGGTGCGAAATGCAGTTTGTATCCTGCTGAGGCTGTTTTCAGGTTAGATATGTTGTCAGTCTAGTGAAGAGGCAAGGAAGCAATGTCAGCTGTTCTCTCTTCATAGTTTCTCCAATGCTGTTTGCTGGCTTCCAGTTGGCCATCAAAATGTCAGAAAGGTACAGGTCTCTTTGGCTTGCAATGATGTCTAGGAAGCATGCTAATATGGAGACAAGGGACAGAGTTCAACCAGCCTGCAGCAAAGTCATAGTAAACCTGAGTGAACAGACTAGAGAGCAGAGTGAAACCTAACCGGGCAGGGGAAACTCAGTTTTAAGGTAATATGTGACTACTGGGCAGTATAATGAAAAAGCGTGCTAGAAACAAAATTGAAATTAAGCTTGTAAAATAATAAGAGACATAGAAATAAAAACTAAACCAAATTGTTAGTTGACACTATTTTATTTTTGTTTGTTTGTTTTGTTTTTGTCTTTATTATTTGAAATAGGGTCTCTTGTATCCTAGCAAGGCCTTGAACTCACTACGCAGTTGAGGATGATCATGAACTTCTGATCATGAAAATCTCTTGCCTTCCATCTCTTTAGTGCTAAGATTGCAGCTATGTACCACCAGATATGGCTTTATTAGATACTGGAAATCAGATGTTGGCTTCTTACACATGCCAGACAAGAATTCTGAGCTGAGCTGTATCCACAGTACTGTTGGTGTCTTCCTTTCTGCATAGCCACCATGTCTGGAAGAGTCTAATCTGTATGTTTTCAGAAGACAAAGTAGAAGAAACTGGGCTCAGTGTCTTTACTCATGTAGGCATGGTTCAATTTGTTACTTTGGGTTTATAGTGTTGCAAGAATAGCATCCAGTCCTAGGAGACTATAAATACATACACACACACACACACACACACACACACACACACACACACTTCTATTTGTGGGATTCAGAACCTTAACTCATACAGTAAGAATGAAGTTTACCTGCTCTCTGTTGAGATGATACCTCCTTATGTGACAGCTAGGATGATACCAGCAGGCTTTATTTTTATAGTACTTTCTGTGCTTCTCAAGCTGTCATCTAGATTGTGTATAACTTTGGGCTGATTTTGTTCAAATTAGCACCAACTTCATTATCAGAGTTTAGTATTTGTTGCAGTACAGTGATTTCATATTTTAAATACCAGAGCTTGAAGTTGTGAACTTAGTGACACCAGAGTGTGAAACATCATTTGAAAGGGGATTTATAATGAATCTTGAAAATGTCATAAAGCAGAGCAGCAACGATTCCTTTCAGCTTCCTGTGTTAGCAGGTTTTATTGATCCTTTATGAGAAATGTGCTTAATTAATAGTCTCCACCAATATTGGTGACATAAAATTCATATGTACTTGACAACATCTGGAGTCTTTTATTAAGTAACTCTCTCCATTATAATGATACATTTAATGACTGTTGGCATGAAATAGAATTTCATGTGGATTTTCTAATTCAAGAACACATGATCATCATGATTCTCATTTGTTTACTGTGTAGTACATATTTCTGACTTAGGATAAATATGTTTTTCATATACAGGGAATCAGATAAAATATATAGCCCATGAGTTGTAGCATTTGTTCTTCAAAACACTTAGAATATGTACTATGCATGGTGCTATTTTCTTCATTGCCTAAAATCTTATCTGCTTGGTCATGGAAGCAGATGGTCTCAGTTTTATGGAAACATTTTCTTTCAGGTAGCCTGTTTCTCTTTTCAATCTTGATAAATGATAGTTGTTCCCACATATACAAGATTCTTGAAGGATCCTCTATGATATCTTTCATGGAAATTAAATTGTGATTTGAGAATGGAAAAAAATCCTAAGCACTCTTTAAGGGCCTTAGGATTGTGCCATGATAATCAATTATCCATTTGTTAAGCACAGACTCTGTCTTTTGCATTATAAATTACTTCCCATGAGTCTTTCAAAAGTAGCTTCTTCATTCAGCTAGAAGTTTTTAAGAGTCTTGAAAAAAATGTTCAAATAATATGTATACATTAACCATTTTTGAAAGACTAATGTTTTTTTTCAAATTGAGGACAATGTGTATCTCACATGATAAGAAAGTCTATTGATAAGGACTGTTTCAGTGTGGTAAATTGAAAAGGGATACAAAGTTTACCTAATCCCACCCTTCCACAGAGGGGAAAAAATCCAAAGTAATTCACTTGCCAAATTACAAAGTGTATCAGAATTTACCCTTTTGTGTGTACTAAAATCTTCCATTGGGCTGTAATTTTGTAAACCAAGTAAGTTGAGTTGCTAGATTGTACTCAATTTAATCCTTTTGTTTTTCACATTTATAATGCTGTTTCTTTCTAGCAGTGAATCTATTACCACATTTTGTAGCATAATCCTGTTGATACTTTTTAAAAAATGGTGTGAGTTTAGCCAATGTGAATTGCCACCCAGTGTTGGAAACTTTTCTCAGTGCTGTGACAAAATGACTGACCGAATCAATTTTAAAAAGGAAGGGTTTAGTTTAATCCACAGTTTTAGAGTCCATAATGGAAGGCGAGACATAACAACACAAATGTAAAGAGACTGGTCACGTTGCATCAACAATGAGAAAGCAGAAAGAAATGAATGCTGGTACTCTGCTTACTTTCATTTTTATATTTAGTCCCTAACTCCGGTCCATGATATTGTTATCAGTGGTCCGGGTCTGTCCTAACACATCTGCTGGATGTGTCTAGGTTCTTGGTCTCTTATTGAAGAATTAAATGAAAATCCATACAGATCACAAGTAGTGAGGAAATATTATTCAAATCAAAGTGATAGTGTATGTTAGAAAATGCTGTGAGGGAATAGTAGGACACATGACAGAAAGTACTGAAGAGTTCATGAAAGATCCTTTCATGGAATTCAAGAGCTGGAGGGGTTTGGTTGCTAAGGCCTATAGCATGGGCAGTCCTTAGTTTTGACTGACAGGCTTGGATTACGAAAGTTTTTGCCAATTGTGCATATTCCTTCCCATAATGCATCTGAGTTTATTCACAGATGTGCCCAATTATGCATCAGCATATGATGGTAAATAAAGGATCCTCCTCCATAGAAGTTCACTTTCAGAGCATATGGACCCAAAACTAGTTCAGACAAGAAAAATCATTTACCTTCTGTACCTAAACAAGTTCTCAAACACATTTGAATAGAAACCACAAGTTTTATTATGATCCAAAAGCTATTCCATTGTTTAGTGTAAGGTGTCTGCGAAGCTCAACGGAGGTGATGGTCCCAAAGAAGTTCTCAGTACATTGATTGGAGAGGGGAGTGTGTGTCCATAGTACACACAGGTAAGGCTACTAGACTGACAACAAGTGATTAGAAAGAGAGGCATATGCATAGCCCAAACCCAGAGGAATCCAGATTGCTAAACTATTCCCTATGTTTGCCTAACTCAGAGTGGTGACACCTACATTTCAGAAGGATTTTCATTTTCAACTCTTCCTGGAAGTATTCTCAGACACATTTAGGTGTCTTACCTTACTGATTCTATGTCCAACTGTGTATCAATGAAGAATAACCATCACAGATAGCATATGTCCTGCTCAATACGAGCAACTCTTACTTAATTACATGAAATATAATTTTATCAAACCTGCAAGACCTGCAAGGGGCAAAAACATCGATCTACTTAAAACCTTTTTTTCATGTATTACATGGTGTGTGTGTGTGTGTGTGTGTGTGTGTGTGTGTGTGTGTGTGTACAGATAAATGTATAAATGTGTACATGTGAAGACCTAAGATTGATTTCAGAAATCTTCCTTGCTGATTCTCCATCTCATTCATTGACACAAGTTCTCTCTCTCTTTCTTTCTCTCTCAGTTGAATCCAGAGCTAGTCTCATTCTCCCTTCAAAATTCTGTTTTTTTAATTTAAATTATTATTTTTTGTGTGTGCGCACGTGTGTGTGTGTGTTTGTGTGTGTATGTGAATATATTTTCATATGTACGCACAACTATGAGGTCCAAGAATGACTTCAGTAATCATCCTGGATTTCTTCTACCTCTTTTTACTTTCTCTCTGGGATATACCACGACTGCTTTCCAGAGCCGGAAGTGCAGATAACCACCATGTATGCCTAATGTTTTTTCATGGGATCCCAAATCCAAACTCAGTTCCTTCTGTTTGCCAGGCAGAGTATTAACCCCTGAGCCATCTATCTAGGCCACCTTGCAAGTTCTGAACTGACAGGTGGCCTGTAGAGTTCTGGACATCCAACTCATAGGTCCACAGGTTATGTATCAAAACACTAACTTCTAAGTGCTCTTCCTAACTCTCTCAACATTTTTTTCAAACTGAAAGGACATAATTTCTTAATTCCATAAAAATTTTAATAATAGATTGAAAATAAGATGAATAAGTTTAAGAAACCTATTGTATCTTAAACTGACTGCAGTTAACAACAAAACTGTATGTTTGAAGTTGCTAAAAAATGGATTTTAGGCATTCTCACAGTGATGATGATAATTAAGCTGATCAGATAAATAATCTACTTACAAAGTGTACATAAGGTGATAATTTTTATTTTAAGGTTACATGCTAAGATTTGTATCAAAGATATTTAACTTCATTGAATGGAAATGGAAGTAAAATTATAATTAATAAGGAAAAACAACTTAAAATATATAGAGAGGTAATACTTCTTTCATGTTCTAGAAGGTTGTTGAAAATAAACTAGGGAAGGAAAAAAGGAAATAAAAAACAGGAAATTGTTGTGAAGGCTAGATTATAATACCTGTTGTCATATACTTTTTAAAGACTTTTTATCCTTTTAGAATTTCATACATGAATATAGTAAATTTGTGACTTTTGACATCTTAATCTCCAGTGCTATCTTCCTTCTTTATCCATTATAACCCTCCTTTTTCCATGCCAGTCTCTCTCCTATTTTCATGTCTTTTCCCATGTTTGGGCAACAGAGTTTCATCTAGATGGTCTTTGATGTCACATGTTTGAATACTTGCTGTTGCATGAATGATATGTCACTGGATATACAATTGAGGACAACATCTTCCCTCCCCCCTCCATCAGCATTAATCCTCATAAGTTTCTCAGGGAACTGTGGTTCCTCTTGAGATCTTTCCCCTTCCATGGGGACATATTGATAGTATAAATCCCCTGCAGGTTGTGTGGAAATATTCATAGCTGCAGTGAATTCATGGACAACAGCTTTGTCATGTCCAAAAACTAATCTCTGACAACATCTTTGCCACTCTTACAATCTTACCATTGCCTTTCGGATCATATTCCGGAGCCAAAAGTGTTGAGACCATGCTTGCTTTGGAATCTTTGCCCTGACTTGGTGACTGTCTTCAGATTTCATTTTAAGGCAAAATTAACAATAAAACAAAAGGTACAATAGTACCCCTCTATCTGTAACCTCATATTCTGTAGTTTCAGCAAGATGTAAATCATTCTTTGATCCAACATGTCTACCCTATGTATACTATCCTTCTGGAGCATGTATTAGTCATGTGTTCTATCACATCTGTTGTCTTGGGACTTGTTCAAGTCACCCTTATTTTATACTTGTTAATAGCTCCAAAGTACAAGATTAATGATACTGACATTTTCAATATACCAAATTAAATTCATACTTTTTGTTTTTCAAATGAAATATCAAAGTTTTTTACTTTGGAACAAAAAACAAAACAAACAAAAAATTAGCAAAACCTTCTGCAAACAACAAAAAGCTACCCACCCTCAGAAATGACAACGAAAGGGAAAGGGCATGCTAAATGGTAAGAATGTAGCTAACAGAGGACTGTCACTCAGAAATGTTCATCTTTATTACCAAATAAAGCTAAGAACTAGTATATGCAGAATGTTATATTAGTCAAGGTGTCAGGTATCTGCTGGAGACCTGGAACATATGGGTCAGTGCTGGGGCCCTGTAAGTCCCAGAAATGGGCTCCTTTCCCCTTTTGTCTACATGCAGATTAAATATGTATGGAGTTAGAATTCTTGTAACAACTGTTAATGTAAGCACATGTAATCACCCAAGTTATCAACATCCTTTTTACTCGTCTCTTTCCACAAATCCCCAAATACCCCTGCAGAACATCACAAGAAAAGGATGTGCCAAATATTTTCACATTTTCTGCCAGTTTAATTCACCCATAATGATTATGGTTTCACTTAAGTTTTTTTTTTTACTTTGACAAGACAAAATTGGTATGCATTCAGTAGAAACTAAATTCTAAACTTAGAGTGTTGGCTTTTCTGAGGCTTGTTATATGTGTTATAAACCACCTTTCATGATACTGGGCAACAGCAGCGAATCACAGTTGCCAGTATGATGTCAAGACTGGCAACTCCACAGCACGCTGAAGAGCTGAGTAGTACTGTTCCACAGGTCAGTACTTAATGATTTTTCAAACTATGTTTTTTCAACATCAGATGAGTCTGTGTGATAAAACACTATTGTACACTGAGGAACATCAGCACTAGAGAAGAAGCAAGTGACAGTTTTTTTTTTTAAGTTTCCATAAATTCCACAATCCTTGCCTTCAGTCTAGGCCTTTTCCATGCCTGACTACAAGTTCAATTTTCCAAAGTATGCCAACAAGTTAATTTTCTGTGGGTCATATGTATCATTGCTCCTTATAGATTCAGCAATTACAAAATGATTGCCTGGTTTTTTAAATCACTGGGAAATGCATAGTTGGAATGGTGGAGCACATAATTCCCAGGAGAGTGACTATAAGTCAATGAAGTTGTGGGATGGAAAATTACAGCAAAGCTGAGTACCTATAGCAATGAACAGTTCATGTATCATGAAGAAAAACAACATGGGGTAGTAGGGGGTGAACAGTTTCTCATTCTTTAAGAGTCTCATTCTAAAGTGAGGTGCAGCCTATATCTATTGTGGAACATTGGAAGAAAGGTCTTTAAGGACTTAGGGTTTTTTTGTTTATGTAAAACACAGGTAGTAACTAAATAACGCTACTAAATAACACTTGGAGAAAGTGACATGTAGCCTGTTTAACAGCAAGTAGTTGTTATTCTGCAGGTCAGTCTCACTATTATTTATTTTGTGGGGTAACTATCTTTATATATCCTCTATGCAACTTTATGATAAGAGCCTCATAACTTAGTAAAAACATGAAGAACATACAACAATATAGGGAGGCTTTTAGCTAAGACCTTTAAATAAAATACAAGTTTCTGATTTCATTATTTCAGCTCATACTCATCATATTTGTCTAATCAAAATCAATGTTCAAGTCAATTGTAAAAATTAAAACAATTAAAAAAATCTAATATTACCTTAAAATACATCACAAGATATTGGGATGATTATGTAACAAATTGGTATAATACAACTTTTCTATAACCCTCACTTTAATTCTGAAGATTCTAACACAACTATAGAATTTTCCTTTTATTTACTTTTATTACATATTTGGAATTTCACTATGATTCAAGGTTATAGTACTGTTATTACTGGGTATTTTATATTAAGTACCATCTTATATAATGTTGCAGCCATTATTGAAGGTATGTCTGTCCAGTTGGTAATGATAATATTACAACCATTTTCCAGGATAGCATTTAGACTGCTGGTTTCCTCATTTTACTAAAATTAATCAGAAGAGGTAGGGGCAGAAACCTTGGAATCATAAAGGCCGCAGCTGACAGAGTGTTGGGTGACAAAAAGATGTGTCATCAATGGAACCAATTGTGATCAGTATTCTGAAGGGAAAGTAGGCTCATGGGGCACTTTGGTTGTCAGGTGGCTAGAGGAGTCAGTAGACCCAAGAAGCTTGTTTTTGTGAAAGCAAAGACCGTGTGGACCCATGTCTCTGACCAGGCTTATTCATCTGGACCTGGTACTTTTCTTCCTGCTCCAACGGTACTGTATTTCACAGAAACTTCTCACAAACTAGAAATATTAAAGAATATTTTTAAAAATTTCCTCTTTCCTGAGGTTAATAATCTTTTAAAGTTGAGAAAGAGCCCAAAGATTGGGAAGTCTTTAAAGACTAAATACAAAATGGATGATCCAGAAGCTTATATATAATTCAATTTTGGTTCTGGGTAGACTTGAGAATGTCACTCTATATGGGATGGGGGTGAGATTATACTTGGCTTCCCAGTTGTGTCAGAGAGTTGGAAATATTTTAAGAAATAGAGGGGCCATTTCAGGACGAGTTGGGGACATTGGGCTCCTTATTACTGCTTATTCCCCTTATGAGGCAGAGTATCTGGTCTGAATACTAGTATTCTAGCAAGATTATATTTCTAGAAATAGTTTTTTTGCCTTTATAAACTGCATAGTGGGGAGAAGAGAACAAAAACACTCTTGTCTATTGGCATGCTCTTATGCAATCATTTATACAGTATGATTGTGTGAGAAAGCAGTCAAGTCAAAAGTCAAAAGTTTGAGCTGATTCCTATTTTCCAGATAAACTGGATTCTAACTTGTTCAGACTGGTAATTCTAGTATTGAAGATAAAACTTCAATATGTTTAATTTGTTGCTAAATTTGTCACTGTTGAAATCATCATTTTACAATTAAAGAGGTTAAATAGAACATGTTGAGAGTAGTGGAATCAAAGTTTGAATTTAAGGAGTTTTGACTGAAAGATGAGAGTGACTCTTATTCTTTGAACCATGACTGCTTACTAATCGCAAAATCAAAAATATGTACTTTCAAGACGTTCATTTGTCCTACACATTCATTTGTTCAAGAATGCTGAACTGAATAGCAACTGTGCTCCAGAAAAAATTAAAATAAGGTGTAGTTTCTGTCCTTGGTGTGAAGGTAGAGTGTGAAGCAAATGTGGTATACCTGTTCCAGTAAAAGTACTGAGATGGATGTCAGACCCCACAGATGGAAGAGGCTGAGGCTGTAATTTGTTCTAATGTAAGTTCCTATGGGGGAAACAGTGGTGGAGGGCATTGTGTGGAGAAACATAGTGGTTCAAAGAATAGAAAGTATTTGCTATAGTTATCACCTACTCTTGTGAATGTGGGAGAAGAACCTAATGACCTTCAAGCATGAGAATAATTTTGAATCTCAGGAAGAGCTTGTTACCAAATTGGTCTGGGTCTCATGCTCAAAATTCTCAATAACCAAGGTTGATATGCCAGAAGGTATTTCAAAAAAGACTTTTTAGGGAATGCTTATACTACTGAATGAGGGGAAAGACAGTTCAGGTCTCCCTTGTAATGGAGAAATAGTTGTCTATGAGTTCATGTCTGAGATTATATGACTTGAGAAAGAGCAATAAGAGAAAATCAGAATGTGTGAGTCTTTTGTGTATACATGGATGATAACTAGAAAAATAAGAAAATATTAAGGAGTTGGCCTTCAATTCAGACATAATTATTGACTTCCTACTGAAATAAAGGGAAAAGATGTGGGGAATGCTAGTGTGGAGAGATGCAACAAATTGAAGAGTAAGATTTATTATGAAGACACAAATCTGTTTTTTCCATGGATTATCTCCTAATGATTTCACTGTAATATGGGTAAAGACATTTGGCACCATTATAAATGCTGTTACCTTTTAATTTTTCTTTTCAATGAGATAGCTTGTAGAGCTTCCACTGTATTTGATATTTCTCAAAATAATGAACTCAAAATAATCCTACCATAGAGGCCTGTTTGGGAGTATTATTTTCTGTTTTATTACAAGCAAGAAGACGAGACCTAAAAGTAAGGTCTGATTTCTATTTCTCTAGTATGTTGGGAAAAAAACACACAATAAAACACCACCCATGGCCACAAACATTACAAAATGAAAACAGAAAAATTCTTCCTTCTTCTTCCTTTGTTTCCTTCCCCTCTCTCCCACCCTTGCTCTTTCTCTTCCTCTCTCCCTCTTTCCCTCCCTCTCTTTTTAATTTTGAGATGGTAGCTCACTAAATTGCCTTTGCTGGTTTTTAAACTCCCTCTGTAGTGTAGGCAGTCCTTTATATTCATTATGTAATGCTTATGTAATCTGCTACACGCCCCCCCCCCCGTTACACAGTTCTTTTCAAAGCTACCTGTTGTTAATAGCTCTTTGATTTCCTTCTAATTTGTATGCTTCTAGTAGTTGCATATTGTAGGGTCAAGGAGAGTCCTTCCACTACCCATCTAGAGGTTTGAATCACCTGACAACAGAAGGAGAATTAATCTGAAAAAAGGGCATTTATGTTTTATTGTGTTTTGAGATAGGGTTTCATGGTGTAATCTTGGTAGGCCCCAAAATTGAAACCCCAACCTCCCAAATGCTAGAATTACAAGCATGAGCTAACAAGCCTGGCAATGGATAAAAATGTATTTAATATGAGCAAGGGTAAATCGCCCAGGAAAGTTCAGAGGCATACCCCACAGGTGGCTAGGGTATATTATGAAGTGTCTATTAGGAAGAATGAGCTGACCTAAGACGTAAAAATTAACTTGTCAGTGAGTCTTCTATTTAAATAAGCACAAAGGACAGACTGACTGTGATCAAACTCTGTTTAGGTATAGTTCCATTCCTCAGCCTTATGCCATAGACAATGAAATTTCAAGGTGACTGTCTAAGGCAACTATATGTCATGTCCTGTCATAACATAGATAAGTTGCTCAAAGTCCAGCCTTGCACCTTTGAATGAGATCAGGAGACAAGGTAAGAAGTGGTGATGGTCAGAGGTTTTGATTTTATCTCTGTAGTTCCACACTTTGTGGTACTGTTTGATCAGGCAGATATTATATCATGGTTTTATACATAGTATATAATTTTTATTATATTTATTTATTTTATTCCCAATCATACAAGCTTAATAGGTACCCTGGTCTACAACCTCCCTCTAACTCTCCCCAGTCCCCTTTGCACCCTCCCCGCTTTCCCCTTTCTTTCACCCCCCACTCTCCCTTTCTCCTAATGCCCCTTTCTTCCTCCTATTCCCTGGAGCACCTTTAATGTGAATATCATACATCCCTGTGTGTCTTCCACTCTAGTGAGGTGTAAGGACTCAGTGGCATTGCCCAGAGCCCTTTCTTGGACTCCCCTTTAGTATGGGAACACTATTATGACTGTTAATCCCTTGCTTCTAAGGATCCTAGTGCCTGTGATCCATGCTGGAGTTTGGAGGGTCATTGACATGTCAGTCATTGTGCAGATCATGCAAAGTCCAATCATTGCTACTGCGGCCCTAACTTGTGTGGAGTATCTTGCACATCATTACTCCTTCCCATCTTTAGGTTCTTACAATCTTAGCGCCCCCTCTTCCACAAATTTCCCTGAGCTTTAGAATAGGGAGAGATTTAGCTGGTCTGGTTCCAGGTGGTTAATGTAGGGTCTCTGATGTTTTGAATTATGTTTATTGTTGTTTTCAGTTTTGCTGTTCTTGCACCGCCCTTGGCTTAATTCTGATTGGTACTGGAAGTTACCTTCTAACCAAAGATAAAAGGCTGTTTATATGAAGTCTTACCATAAGAGTAGAGTCAAAGGTAGATGGAATAGGAATAGGAGACAACAGTGGGGGGAGGTCAGTCTCCCATTTGCAGGATGGTTACCATCTATCTGCCAGACTCTATACCCTCCCTGACTGGTGAGATCAAACCCCCCTCAGTTGCAAGTGACCAGGAAAGAAAGTGAGTGATTTTTAACAAGTTGTCTCAGTAGTTACTTGCAATACTTGATGGTGACATATTTTCTCTACTGCAGCATGATCCCCTATCTGCTTATTTCTGGGGGGTCCTCTTTCCCCTTCCCTCCTGTTTATAATCTTTGCAATTATTGCAGGCATTGCAGAGATTTAGCCTTGTCTAGTTCCTGATCAAAGCGGGAATGCCTCAAGTTTTTCCCCATTGAGTATAATCCTTGCTGTTGGATTGTTGTATGTAGCTTTTATTGTGTTGATCAAGGTTCCTTCCATTCCAACGGTCTCTAGGGTTTTGATCATAGAAGGCTGTTGGATATTGTCAAAAGCTTTTTCTGAATCTATCAAAAGTATTATGTGGTCTTGGACTTTGGATTGGTGTATATTGTGGATTGCATTTATTGATTTGCATATTTGAATCAACCTTGTGTGCCTGGGATAAAGCCTATTTGATCACAGTGAATGATCTTTTTGATATTTTTTGAAACTTAGTTGCTAAGATTTTGTTGAGAATCTTTGCATCTGTGTTCATCAAAGAGATTGGCCTATAGTTTTCTTTTTTAAATGTATCTTTATTAGGTTTTGGGATTAATATGATATTAGCTTCACAGAAAGCCTTTGGCAGTGTTCCTTCCTTCACAATTTGATGGAACAGTTTAAGGAGCATTGGTGTTAGTTGTTCCTTAAATAGCTGATAGAACTCTGTGCTGAATCCATCTGGTCCAGGACATTTTTTGGTGGGAAGATTCAAGATTGCTTCATTGATTTCCTCATATGTGATAGAACTATTTAAATAATTCGAAACTTCCTGATTCAATTTAGGTAAGTCATGCTTACTTAGGAATTAATCCATTTCTTTTGTGTTATCAAACTTCATGGAGTATGTTTTTGAAATAATTATATAATTATAATTCTCTGAATTTCTTAATTTCTTTTCATTTCTAATTTTGTTAATTTGTGTTTTCTCTCTCTTGTTTTTCATTAATTTAGCCTAAAGGTGTATCAATCTTATTGATTTTTTTTTCCAAAGAACCAGTTTTTTGGTTTGAAGTCTACTTTGTCAGATAGCATAATAGCTACCCCTGCCTGTTTCCTGGTTCCATTAGCTTGAAGAATTTTTGACCAGCCTTTTACTTTTAGAATATGCCTATCTTTTGTGGTGAGATGTGTTTCCTGAAGATAGGGTTCTGATTTTTAATCCAAGTTTGTAATCTGTGTCTTTTGATTGGCAAGTTAATTCCATTGATATTTAGTGTACAATGGAGAAATTACTTTAATTCCTGACACTTTTTAAAAGTGTCAGGAATGACTGCCGGCAGGGCAATACTCCTTGAAGAGGTTATGTGGAAGGCACAGCTCTGTGATTCTTGCTCCAGTTACTTTGTCCTTGTCTGCTACTCTGTTCTGCCTCCCTCTGTATATCAGCATCCTTTGTTGGTATCCACTCCTCTTTGTCTTTCTAAATTTCTGCTTCTTTTTGTCTAAGGTTGTATGTAATTGCATGTAGGGGTCCAACTGGATAATATAGACCATGATTATTATACACTTCTAAACTTATGCAACTACACTTATATAAGAAAATATGACATGCTCTGAGATAGGCCATGGACATAAGTGCTTTGCTGGGGACTGCAATTGCCATTTTCACAAGTCCAGCATAATATTAGGAACCAGGGGAATCATTAGGTATGGATGTTTCTTCACAGGTCCTGATTACACAGCAGTTTGTATTACTTTTTAAAAATTTGCCTATTTTAAAACATGTTTTAATAGGTTTGACCATTAACATCAATTAGAATTCTGAGAATTACATTAACTATAACAACAATTTGCCTCTAAAAATAGATTCTGTGTTATTGACATTTTGTGAGCCATGAACTATTCATATTTTTCTGTCTAGATGTCAGTCAATAGGATTTAAAAGATGGTTCACCTAGAAGAACAATGTAGCCTCTCAAGTTTAGATTCCAATTTGAATTCAATTCCAAGTTGGAAACACTTGGTTAATTTAATTCTTGTTAAATTAGATGAGTTGGCACCTAAACTTAAAATACTGATATTGATTTAATATTTTGTTATATGTTTTTGTATAAGAAAAAGGAAGCAGAGAGCGAAAAGAATGACTGATTTTTCATTAGGGAGCACGTCATCATTTAGGAGCACTGTAGGATACTGTGTGGTAGGTGTGAGAGAAAGAACATTCATGCTTTAGCTACAGGGCATCTGGAGGAATTTACATGAAGCCAATAGTCTCTAACTCTTATTGATTTAATCTGGACTTTAATTTGCAGAGTACATTAGTTCTAAAACTTATTTTGAAGATGAATTTCTAGATGGACTACTTGTAAGGCCATGTAGAATTCATGCATGCTGTTTAAGGACTGATTAGTTGCAGAAATAATTATTCACAGGTTATAAAAAAATTCCAATATTCTGGAAAATGGAATGAGGGGAAAGCCTTGAATACAGCAGAGTCTAGGCATTGATCACTACTTACAGTTCCAGGATTTCCATGTCCTATATCTTTTCCTTCATAGATTGATCAAACTAATTAATCAGATTTGTGTGGTTCCAAAAGATGAGGTAAATTTCTTAGGCTTTAGTGCATAGCTAATACAGAACTTGTTGAAAAGCACATGAAACTCATTAGACTTCTGCTCTTTTAAAACTAATGTAATACATTATGCTGTATGAATAATTCAAAAACATGAAAATTCTAGAAATGAATGAACCAGAGTGATGAAGTTTAAAACTCTTAGTTGTACAAATACCAAGTTAATGAGTGATTATGAACAGGAAAATAAAGGCATGTGTAACAACTGAAACCCAAAAATTTCTCATAGGGCCAATACTCATGGTGTACACTATGATCTCAGGATATGGAGGCTGGTGGATTTTGAGCTCAAGGCCAGTCTGGGGCATGTAGATAGTTTTACACCACTCTGCGATATGAAATAAGATCCAGGCTCGTGAATAAGCAAATAACAAATAGTGTAACACTACAACAAAAAAAGAACAAAAGCAAGAACAAAAAAAATTAGAATGAATGTAACTTATCACAGAAAGAGCAGTGAATTGCTCATTTGGTTCATCGCAGTGAAACTAGCAATAGCAGTTCTACTTAAAAGATACTAGTTACAGTACAGATTTGGGTACTTACTTCACACTTTGTAAAACTCCCTTTGTACTTCTGGATCTTTATGATTTCATCGATGACAGATAATGCATCAATGAAAGATGAACAATTTCCTTGAATTTGTATATTATAAAAACCATTAAAATGATTATCAAGAAAATTCAAAGCATTAAAAGATTGTCTTTCAAATACCATGTGCTCAATAAGATTCATAATAGCACATATGATCTACATGGAAATCTTATGCGCCCTGAGCTTCTAGAAGCAGTTTTTCTTGAGTTAAAAGAAAGCCTTCCTGTTTTTTTAAGAATTGTTGCTCAAATATTCAAAATCTAAATCCTCCATTATTAAATTCAATGATCAATAAGTACATTTGCCTAAAAGTATCTACTGTGATAGTCTGCCATCAGAAGAGAGAGATACATGCATTAATATGAATGTAGCTATCAGACTGCACCTTCTGGGTTAAGTATTTGTCTATTTTTCTGTAAAAAAATGGGGTAAATTGGGTTATTCTCTGTGAAATTTCATGGAGATGGGTAGGCATGCAGAATCTAGGGATTTTTGTCAGGGTCTCTTTTTTATGGCTTCTAAACTGGTATATATAAAGCTACACGTATAATTAATCATATAGTGCAGAATCATGCTGCCTCAGGCTGTCCTTTAAGGCTGAGCCCTGAACTCAGGATGTTTACTCTGCCAGAGGAAAGGAAGAAAAAACAATCTATTCTCTCTATATATAGGTTTTTACCTTGACATGGACTGGTTCTTTGGGGCAGAATGGAGCTGTATTCTTGAATTACCCAGCTGAGAAAACTATAATGGCTCTGAGAGACCCCATAGAACCAGAGCTGATAGGAACCTCTTTTCTTATCCCAGGCTCCACAGGTCTACAGAGGATAAATGCTTCATTCTTAGCACAAGCTAAACCTTCAAGTCTAGTTTTCTCAGTTTCTCCGGTTGAACCACTTACTAGGGTGCAGCAGGCAACCAGTTATCTAACTGAGAGAATACACTTTTTCATTCAGCTCTAATCTAGTCAAGTGAAAGCTGAGCCCAAAGCAAATTATCTTTTATACCAAATTGGATATATATAACACCATATTGAGATTAAAATAAGGATATTTGATGTACTTGAGGTACCATATTGAAATTAAAATAAAAATATTGATGCATCTGAGATTTATGCATGATTGGGAAGTTTGAATACTGAAATGGGAGATTCCTAAAATAATGCCTTACAGCAAATTATGTGTCCTTTTAAAAACATACATATATACATATTCAGAATAATTCTCACCATTTCATTCTTTTTTTTTATTTACTTCTATTGGCTCTCTCTCTCTTTCTCTCTCTATATCTATGTGTAATTTAAGATCTAATTATTGGCTCTCTTTTTCTCTCTCTTTCACCATACCTAGTTTTTACCAGAATGCTAGGTATTGAATTTAGGTCCTTGCTATTGCTGTGCAAATTGAGTGGTCTCCCTAGATCCTACAATCTATCTCTTACTTTATTTTTTAAGAAATCGATTCTTCTTTATTTCATTATTTTCCTTTTGGCTTCTTATATTTATATTTGTTCATAAGTTACTGGTCTCAATGGATTGACATTAATATTTATGAACATGCATATATATGTACATGCAAACAAATTATGGGAATCATGAAATATGATCAACTTTAAAAAGATGAATTAAAACATAACACTTGTTTTTTTTTAGATAATCTGGATTCTGCTCTGCCTCTTCCCTTATATTGACTTCAAATATTATATTTCATCATAAGTGACTGAGCTTGAAGATTCTTCATACTGTACCCCCAAAATCTATTCAAGTGGTCATCTGTCGACAGGTAAGACTATATTTAATGTCTAATTTCCCTGACTATACTTAGAGATATGAAGAACACAGCATAACAGCTTCTAGTAACGTAAAATATCACAGACTTGTACAGAGAAAAATTGTGATGAACTCATATGTGTTTGAACTGAATCTTGACTGTTAGTCAACTCAAATTATTTATAAAGAAGTGATCAATCTTAAGGGCCATTTTCTAAGGGGAGTTGACGTAGTTCCATTTTACGACATGGGATCGAAGAGTGAAAGTTGTCACATTTTATGAAGAAATAACAAAATGTCAGGTAAGAAGGTAAAGAAGTACACACGTGGTAACAGGAAATATAGAAAATGCAGTTATAGTGTAAATGAATAAAATGTGCTGGAAACAATAAAAAAGCACAGGTTGGGAGCACAGAATGAACTGATGAGGAAACCTAGGGAAAAGTAAGAAAAATAATTTATAAAATCAGAAGAAAAAATTGGTGAAGATGAAAATGCTACGTTTGCTTCAAAGGAAATATAACATGTGAAATGACTGAGTTGGGTAGCATCTGAAAAAATCATTTGACTTCCTTAATGTGACAGTAAGTGACCATTGAGAGCTGAGCCATGATATATGTATATGGATAATTATTTCCTTAAGATAAACTGCTGGATCAACTTGTAAGAAATTGTCCATTTAATGATGGAGGACCCAATCTATGGTGAATAGGACCATTCTATGGGCAGTTGGACAAGAGAATTGTTTGGCTTTTAAAGATTGTCAAATTATAAAGTATTCTCTCACTCAGCTCTTACTGTAGATATGGAGTGATCACTTCACTTGGTTCTTGATACTGGTATGTACTTTCCTGCTGTCATTTTGGACCATAACATAGAACTATGAACATGATGAATAAAATCCCCTTGTTCTCCTAATGTGTTTGCAATATAGTCACATCAGCAATGGAAAAGTGAGACATATTACAAAGTGATAATTTTCTTAGCTGATAGCTCAAAGAACAAAGATACCATAGTAGGCAATGAACAGTGGAAACCATGAACTCCACAGGGAGTGGATGGTCAGATTCCAACATACTCTTTCTGAAAACCAGAATCTAGAAAAAAGTGTTGCAGCTGTTTTTCCACCAAAGACAAATTTGAAGAACACAAGTTGTGTTACAAAGTAGTTAAAGAAAGAACTTTCTCTAGTTTAAAGACATCTGTGAGCACAATTAACCACTCGAACAAATAATCCTAACTTTTGTGTGTGTACACGCTGTTCATGAGGAATCATACACATATCTGTTCATCACAAATAAGAATTTATTGAGAAACCAAAATTATGATCACATCAAAACCCAACCTGGAATACCAATGTTTAGTGGGGTTGCTTATAGGAATTGGGAGAGGATTTAGTTACCCAATTGTGGCAGCTCATCCAGACTATTGAATGGCCAGGGAATCCCTTCCTTTATACTGCCTTCTTCACCTTGGAACTCCCCCATCTTATTAGTTTCAAGAACTTCCTGAGACTTGGACTGCTTACTTTTTGAGACTTCCTCTAGTGTCTCTAGGATGAAATGCTTTGAATCATTGCACAACAACCTTATTTGGTTAGACTGCAAGCAATATCCAGATAGTATTATGTTATGCTTGAGGAAAATTCTATACACAAGTGTGTGTGTGTGTGTGTACATGAATGCGTGTGTGTGCATGAGTGTGTGTGTGTGTGTGTGTGTGTGTGTGTGTGTGTGTTTGCACGCAGGCTTATAGGTAATAGAAAAATGAAAGAGGTTGAGGGAAAGTTTTAAGAGTATAAGTTATTACAGTTTAACTTTTCAAATGTTTTTGGTATTTGAGTCTTTTTCTCTAGATTTGAAATATATTCAACTAAAATTTGTTTACATTTTTTATGATGATGTCTAAGGTCAGCATCTTAATTATCATGTTACCAACCCATGTAGAAAACACTAAAATCTGCCTCACCTAAACGTATGGACTATTTTTTTTTGTTATCTTATTTCACAACAATATGTCTGATTTTTTTCATTGCTATTTTCAAGTGTAAAAGAATTAATTATTCATTTTCTCATTGTTATTTTCAAGTGTAAACAATTCATTAAAGTTGAAACTTTATATCTACAGAGATTAAAAAAATCACAACTCTTGATTCAGTGGGTAATATTTTTTTTGTTCAATCACAGATCATTACAGCCAAAAATTCCCTACAATATTCTGGTAGCTACACTGAGAAATGACTATATAGAGATATTCATATTTCTTAGACTTAAACTTGTTATCTTAGACTATGATGACAAACACATATATTGAATAATATTGATATTTAAAGGTAGTACTTCTAGAAGTTTCCAAATGATCCATTAAAAGAATGAAGTTATTAGAGAAAAAAATTAATGTTTCTGTGAGTCATACTAAACCCAGAATTGTAGAAAGTCTTCATGAAAATAAATTTTATAATAATTAAACACAGTAAGCAACCTATATACTTCTGGATTTAGTAAAATGATATTTGTAATATAATGCCATAAAAGTTAAAATCAAAGATGATATCTATCTCTATTTATCTATCCATATCTCTCTCTCTCTTTCTCTCTCTTCATGAAAAGGAGGGCTAGGCAGATGGTTAAGGGAGTGAGTGTGCTTGGGTGTGAAAACATGAGGACCTGAGTTCACATCTCTAGCCCCCAAGCATAACAGGTAGACTTCAAGAGCTGGTTTGTCAGCCGGCTTCACTCAAGGCTGTTAGCAATGAACAGTCACCTGATGCCATGCTCTGACTTCAGAATATACACACACAAGGGTGCAGATCCTCACACTCATGTGCCATACATATATATCACACAATACACAAACCAAAAAACAAAGTGAGAAATTCAAAATCATATAACCATGCCTATATTTAATACATTTAATTTCATTAAACTTATATCCATGAAAACACATTGAGTATGCATACATGTTTACTGTATTCAACATTTCTTTAATTCTAAGAAATGTTTTGTTTGCCATTTATATGAAGTGAGAGTGTTGTTCAGGGAATGGCATCCTACTGTGGGTATTACCACAGTAGCTGTCATGACAGAATCATGGTCTGTGCTCCTACAATTAGAAGATCCCCATGATGCCTAGTTAAATACAATGGTAGCAAATACAATGGCAGCAAATCAGTCAGCAAATCATTCAGAGACATTAGAAGATGGAGAGTAAGTCCTGCTATCGTCAAAGTAGCTGCTTTAGAATTCTCTAGGGAGATCAAGATGGCATCAGGGATATTGCTACAGAAAACCTGGCTCCCTGAGTTCATTCTCCAAGGCCCACATAATGAAGGAGAGAAACAGCTTCCAAGGGTTGTCCTCTGACATCCACTCATTTGCTGTGACATGTACCTTTCTTCTCTCCTCTCTCTCCTCTTTCTCTCTCTTGCATGCTCTTTTGCAGATAAACATTTTTTAAAGAATGCATTAGTGTCAAAACTTAGAATGCCAATAGCACCATGTAGGAACAGGGCCCTTTAGAAATATGTAGCTTCTCCTACAAAAAAATGTATTCCTATTGGTCATACCAAAATCATAATTGTAAACAAAGTCAAAGGGGGTGGTGTGATGCTGTCGATAGCCCAGAGACAGTATCTTAACATCATTGCACACTGTGAGTTGAATGTTATTCTAAAGAATTTTAATTTAGTTGTGTATATATTTAAAAATCCTCATTGTTTGGAAGTTTTTATTCTCCTTTGGTGTGTGATTTTGGTCTTCTATTCCCAAATTGTCCCCTTCATGCTTTTGTTTTGTGATCTTCTGGCATGGGTGTGAGTCACTCATCTATGGCTACATAACTGAAAATAATGACTTCCTTATTCCCATTCCCCAGCATTCCTGTACAACCATTAGCTCTTCTAGATGAGGCTCCATGAGCTAGATGGCTAGATGTTTGCAGGTTCAGCCTTGTGCAGACCTAAACAGTCAGCTGCAGCTGCTGTGAGCTCATGGGTGTCATAACCACATCATTCCAATAACACAATATTTCACAGCCCTTCTCTTTATCATCTGACCATTACCTTCTCCCTATCTCTCTTTCCATATTGTCCAGTTGAAGTTTGAGCACTCAGCAGTTGCTTGTTCGTATTACCTTGACCATCTGAAAGTCTCCACAATGACTACAAACAGAAATTTTCCTTGGTCAAAGCTGAGAACTGGATTTAACTAAGGGTATAAATATAAATATTTAGGAAGCCATTCAACAACCTTTATGTGAAGAAAATATTTGTGTCAGATCAGCCTCATTCAGGCATAAATTACAGTTCTATTTACCTCTACTTCAGTGTTATTAATAATACATAGTAAGTAAGATGCTTTCAAGCAGAAAAACACACCAATTACAAGATGTATTCATTAGTGAAAACCTGATCATTTCATAGAAACCAATCCATTACTTCTCCTGTGATGGTAATTGTACAGAACACAACGCCATGAATCTAGGAATCAACTGTTCTCTGTAGTGTCTGACTAAAAATAATCTATAAAGAATCTTGTGCAAGTAAAAACTATAACATTAATTCAAAAAGCTGTTACCAAGAATACATGTAAATAAATCAGGAATATTTATTCAAAATGCTTTTAACACATGTTCTCTTATAAATATATTTTTAAATTGTTGTGAAATTTTAGCTGCTTGGCCTGTATTTGTCACAATAAAATTGTAGATACAACATAAAATATTTAGCTTATTGAATACACATTTAGAGATGCAAGATCATATGTTCATACATTTATTGTATAAGGATATAAAAATTATTATATACATAATATTCTTTTCATGTAATGGAATGATATGATCAAGAAGGGAAATATGAAATCTATAAAGTTGAAAATATCTCTTGGTACTTTCTGCAGACCCATTGTAGCTTATTGAACCAACTGTATGCACAACATTATTTGAATTGTGCATGACTGCCTTTAACTCTTGTAAGGTTGTTTTTCGTGCAGATTTCATTTGATTACTTGGCTTTTGAAAGTCATAGTCACTACGTTGAATGTAATGGACAAAAAGAAATTGGTGGAAGTGAAAACTGTGTGTGTGTGTGTGTGTGTGTGTGTGTGTGTGTGTGTGTATGTATTACCTTGAATTGTTTAGAATCCCATTTTTATTTAATGATTTTTATTTTATTTTATTATTTGAAGTAACATGAGAATAAAGATAGATATTTGTTTGAATAATCTCATCATGCCCTTTAATTCTTATCAGTCCTAGGTGCTTAAGAAATAGATGCAGGTATTAGTTTGTTTTTTTTTTATAGATAGGAAACAGACACAATTTCATTTATTAAATGTTAGAGACTGAGTGACAAGGACACAATGCTTTATTTGAAATTCCTCATGCTTAATGTTCAAATTTTAAGATGAAGGAAATGAATTTTGAATGCATAACTCTATGCTAAACCAGAATTTTGAAAAAAATGAAACAAATACAAACTTATATATGCATACATAATCATGTATTGAAATGTATGTGATATTTTTCCCCTTTCTTTCTTTTTCCATTTGTTTATTTGGGGCGAATTCATGTGCGTGTTTGTGTGTGGGGAGTTGTATGTACTTGTGTGGTTCTCTGTGCATATGTGCACTTACATGTGTAAAGGCCCAAGACTGATATCAGGAATCATCGTCAATTGTTCTTCCATATCATTGTTTTGAGGAAGGTCCTTTAATTAAAGCCATACCATGCTTATGGGATTAATCCCACTAGCCAGCTTGCTTTGGGAAATCACAGTCTCTCAGAGAATTATAAGCAGGCTACCATAAATGCCTGACATTTTAATGTGGAACCTGGGGTTCCAAAGTCTAATCATTTTGCTTATATGACTAGCTTTTATATGTAAATATATACACATATAAATTTTCTTTTCACATTTTATTATATAGACACACACTAAATACAATGTTTGAAAGGATCTGGGAGTTTGAATTATTTTATACAAGAATGATATAAACTAATGTGCCTTATGCCAGTGTTAGCAGCTATTCATAGTAAATCCACATGGAGCTCCCTTCATTTTCTTGTGGACACAGTTCACTGTCTGTAAAATGGAAATTCTAACTTCCACTTTCATCACCTTCATCATCAAATGGATTTCAGTTACCAAAGTTGTAAGATGATTTGTAGACTTGCTAATTTAAATATCCATTTTGATGTTGTAATCTAAGCATTCGAATCAAAGATAACTGAGAAATGTTGACATGATGAGAAAACGAGTAGCCAGCTTTATTGCTAAGTGTTTATTGTAGCAGATGCAATAAAGACTACAATAATTTCAACTCATGAATTAGTAATAAACGATGGTTTGGTTTCCTTTATGTGAGCTGGAAAACTGCCAGGAGCAAGGTCTTTAATCCTCATAACTATTTTGACACTCTGATTGTACAATTAAAAGTATAATAGTTCACCACATAAATGTTTTTTGGTATTCCAACAGTATTTCAATAGACTTTCTTTTATTATTTCCATGCAAAAAGAAAATGAGCACTTTGTGATATAATAATGCAATTTACTAATAGCTAGGTTCAGATTATGCAGACACTGTTCATATTCTGTTTAATAAATGCTTGGTTACAATTCATCATTTTTCCTTTTTTTCTTTCTTCTTTCTTTCTTCTTTAAATATACTGTTCTAATTAAACTTCCAGTGCTCATATGCTATAAGCTAATTATTTCTCATATATCTCTTATATCATGAAATTGAATGAATGAGTACGTAAAAGACATCATCTGTATTATTTCAGGAAAAAAAATTATTAAAAACAAATTGTAACACATCGAAAATATGCACAGCTTTTTTCTAAGTTATTCTTGACAATTATGGCTTGGGGGTTGTTTTTAGCAATTTTAGACTTAGCAGAGTAGTAATTCAGTAGAAGTGGCTGCATGCTGAAGACAAGAGCCACGGTAATCACCCTGCGTGTGAGGCTCAGAGTTTCTCCCTTGGTCTCATCATTGGTCTCCTGAACATGTTAGCTTTCTTCTGACACAGGAGTGTCTCCTTGGACTTTCTGCTGAGCAGAAATCAAAAAGAGGCAAGATTTATTTCATTGATGGAGTTAGATTCCTCAGCGCATGGTTCTTCAACTCTCTGGTTTGGGTACTGTGACTAGAAAAACACCGGGACGGAGAACACACTGTGGGAGCAGGTGGGGCAGGGAGCACGCTGTGGGAGCACACTGTGGAGGGTGCACAGTGAGGCAGGGTCCACCCTGTGACAGCACACTAAGGCAGGGCGCACCTGTGGGAGCAGAGTGAAGCAGGGATCACGCTGTGGGAACACAATGAGGTAGGCAGCATTCTGTGCCAGGGAGCATGTTGCGGAGCATGGCTGATCTGTGGAGCATCACCAATCTGTTGGTGGCCAGGAAGAACAGAAAGAGAGGAAGGACCAGGGTCCTGGTGTTGCTCTCTTCAGGAGCATATTGTAGAGATCTAACTTCCCCCTGACTCTTTCAGCTCCGTGGGATGGAAACAAGACCTTCAATACTACAATGCTCAGGTGATTTTCACATAGGAGAATGATGATCTACAGAGAGAATTTTTAAAGCTGTTTTTGTAAACCTCTAACAACAAGTGCTCCCTGTGCTGTGGATTATTTTGATTCATAAGTATATTTACATTTACAGACAGATACAATAAAAATGCTGTCATAGACACAAGTATCAACTTGACTGTTGAGGGTTTTGAGCTCTGTGCACATTTGTGGAGAATTAATGATTGGGTTAAGCCCAGACCTGCAAGAGATTGTCTAGCTGATGGGGAAGGCCCATGTGGGTGGGACTAGGCCCTGAACAGATCAATAAAATACTGAGAGCCAGTTGAGGAAGTTGGCATCCTTGTGTACACTTGGCCAAACATGCTGGTCTGGCAAGTAAGGATCGTCCCTCTCTCAGCCATTACGTGGTGATAGTGTGGACATTTCCCTCAACCCTGATGTTGGTGTATGCTCTCCTGTCAAGCTGGACTAAGAACTGTATTCAGTAATTGTAAGAGAAAATAAACCTCTTGTTCCTTTAAGCTGTTTAATGGTCATTTATCAGCAGCCATGCAGGTGAACTGCAACAAATGCCTTGTTTTGTTTTCTTTGGCTGATTTTTCTCTCTGGGTTCATTGCCCAAGTAGTCTTATTTCTAGATCTATTTGATTATCTTTAGAATCAGCAATGATTAGTTCAAGTTGTTAGGTCAAGTTTTTTGACATTTCTGAAATTTGTCTCATTTTTAAAAACAGACAGAGACCCAAAGGATTTTTGTGGAAAGGAAATGCATCCTGGAGAAGTGAGCACTTACTTAGCACAGTAATCACCAGAGTGGAACCCTTTTTCCCCTTTATTGCTGTTCTAAACCCTCAAATTGCTTGGCAGCTTAATTTTAATACTGAATATGTAAGTAGGTAATGACAAAATGGGAAATTTGAACTGACATTGCATATGCAAGTGGGTAATGACAAAAGGGGAAATTTGAACTTATGACATTGTATATCAGTAGGGTGCTTTTATATAGAAGAATGGAGAGAAAGAAAGAGAAACATAGTGAATGTGTGTGTGTGTGTGTGTGTGTGTGTGTGTGTGTGTTTACTTTGAGGTAGCTTATTGTAAAACTTATGTACTTGGGCATATTAAAGTGATTTACGTTCTTCATATTGCTCCCAAACTTTTACCTATAAAATGTTTCCACCCACACTCTCTAATAGCATATTTGTCATTTATACTCCAAGTTCTTCTATAACAATAATTTCAGATTGTTCAAAAATGATATAAATATACAGTATGTAGAAAAGAAATAGAAAGGAAAAAAGTATGGTGAAAAAGGTAATGCTTATTCCAGTAGCTGTATGTCAGTTAAATACTGAATTTGATGAGTATTTACTTCTGATTTATACTTGTGTAGTTTCTGTACTGCCTGAAATTTGGGTAGCTACAAGAAATACCAATGCAGATAGTTAATAAAATCACATTGTAAGTTTAGTTGAATATATATGTTTCATGAGATTATACCTTTTAAACTAATCAGACATATATTACTAAAAATTATAGTGAAAAGATATGCAAACATTTTAACAACTTGCAAAACCATGTAATTGTATGTTTTATTTTTCCATTTTTTGTTTTCTAATTCAATTGTAGGCAACATCAAGATGCAGTCAACAAGTTAGTGTATAAAGAATACTTTATTGGAACAGACTGTTTTTTAGTGTCATCCATAGCTAGTTTGCTTCTAAAATTAGAGTTGAGTTCATGACTCAGGTCAAATCCCATAGCCAGGACATCCTAAACCTAGTCCTTTCCAGGAAAAACTTGCAGACCCTTACCATATATTTTCATTTGTCTTAAACTACCTAGATTGAGATCAAAGGCTTCTGTTGATCTTGTTCTAAATTATGAGAGTTCACCCACCATTATGATGATATGTGTGAACTTGAATTATGTATATATAATATATACAATTAATTAATAAAATTCTACATAGCATCAATTTTAGAAGGACAACCTTTGTAACTTGCATTTCAGTAGTTTTGCTGGTATAAGCAAATTTCAACTTTTAACTAACCTTGTCTCATACCTTTTGGATAGAATTTTTATTAAGTTTTGATTGCAGAATATTATATATAATCATAAAAATCATATTGTAATTGAAATGGAAAGTACCATTTTAATACCTGTTTAGAGTGTATGAAAGCAGAAATAAGGCAAAGACTGTTGTTTAATTTCTCCTTCATAGGTGACTTGAATTTCCAATAGAAGACCAGAGATGCCATCTAGTGTCCCACCATCTCCAGCTCCTCCTGATGGAGGATGGGGTTGGGTCGTCGTTGGAGCATCTTTTATCTCTATTGGATTTTCGTATGCATTTCCCAAAGCTGTCACGGTGTTCTTCAAAGAAATCCAGCACATATTCCATGCTTCCTACAGTGAAATAGCGTGGATATCATCCATCATGTTGGCTGTTATGTACGCAGGAGGTAAGGTGCTTGGGTAAATCGATTTCTAGATTGAGAAACCAGGTCCTTCATGGCACAGCCTTTACATGCCCAGTGTTAATGTAAAGAAGCCCTATTACACTAGAGTCAGTTAAAATTTATCCAAAGTATAATTAGAACTGGACTTTTTAATGATTGTAAATGATTTAGCATCTTGAACCCTTTTTTCATTGTTGAATCTTGATTGGATATTGAAAAAGTAGAACATATATACAGTGAATATTACTTAGCTATGAATCTCTTTATCTTAATTCTAACATACTACTCCCATGCTTTCTGTGCCATTGGGCAATAGGAGTTTATTTTTTGATGAGTTAGTGTTTCCTGTGGTTCTGTGCCAGCCATGTCATCACCCAAGACTGTGCTATTCCCAAACCTCCACGCATGCTGCTGGTCACATCTATTCATTGCCCCACCTAGAGGCAGAGTTTGTGGGGAATGCAGGCTTCCTCGAGGAATAATGAGAAATGGGTAGAGTTCAGTCAGTTCTAGGCAGAATTCATATCTCAGCCAGCATTTCCCAGCAGTGAATGAAGAGACACAGCTGTATCGTAGCCTTTCATTTTCTGGCTGGATCTGAAGGAGGCATTGGATTGAAGAGTGATGTAAGTTTAATTTTATTCAATATGCTTTAAATCTTTTCAAGCTACTGAATCTCAGTGAAAAATTTTAATAAATAACTATTAGATTTATCATATATAAATAATCTCATTTTATATATACTTTAAAATATGTTTGATGCGAATTTTAAAAAAGCATAAAAGACGACTCATTTTTTCAGACTGACTCTCACTTTACAATGTAGTAAACAAGAACTTAAACTTCTGATCCTTCAGTCTCTCTCCAGAGTACTGGGATTGCCGATGTCTGCCGACATGCTCCATGTATACAGTGCTGACATAGGGCCTTGTGCACTCTAGGTGAAAACTCTACCAACTTAGTTATATCCCCTACCTCCAAAAGAAACCTTGAAGTTTGTACTACAGTGGTAGTTTGGTCAGTATAGATTTTGAAAAAGTCTTACATGTTTAAGACAAATAAAAAAATTTAAAAGTCCCAGTTTAAGGTTTATATGAGGTTCCTTTGAGCAAGCAATGTTAGATATTAGAACGTCCACTTAAATATTACTCAACAGCCTTAGCTCCTAGGACCTCAGTATTTTACATTTTGTCCCTGGCTGTGAAGGAAATTCAGCCACCACTTCACACAACTCCAAACCCTTTGTGTGTTGATTGAAAAAACTGTTAACTGCCTCATCCATCCAAGAATACATTTTCATACATTCATATGGCTTCTTAGATGTAACAGCCATGACTCTGATTTGTTACTTGGTTTTAATCTTTTAGCAACAAGAAAACATTTTGAACCAGGCATGGTGTTGCACACCTGTAATCACAACATTTAAAAGCATTGCCACAAATTCAAAGACAGCCTGAAATATCACAGCAAGTTGAAGATCAGCCATGGCTGGGTAATGAGACATTATCTTTAAAAGAGTTAATGATATAATAGATAATTTGCATGTTTTAAATCTATAACTCTAATCTAAAAACATTTAGCTAGTACAAACACAGATAATGTTTTCTTTTCATAAACAGTTATTTATAATAAAAACTTGTACATTTGATTAAAGCACAGATATTGTTGTTCTTACACAGTAGAAATCTCAGCTGTATAGACAGATTTCTACTTCTGAATATTAAGTTTATTAATGCATGGCTTTGTTCTTATCCTCAGTCCTCTTTTATGAGGATTTTATTGGTAAAATCTGGAAATTTGCATTTTAAAACACATCAGTGAAAGTCCTTCAGTTTATAGATAAGACAGAATTTTCCTGCTATAGTACCAAAATCAATATTTGATTCCAAATATTTAAAATGTCACCTACTGTTTGAAAGAACACTTTCTATAAAGAACTTTTTTTGTAGTTGATGGTTATAATATAAACTCAAAGACCATAAGGTGAAAAAGTCAGTTTGCTACAAAGCATCAAGAGTTTCTACCAAGTAGCTGAAATATTCTGTTTAACATAATGTTAATTACAATAGCCTGGAGAACATCTAAGATCTGACACACTCATTAGGGCTTAGCACTCAACCTGTTAATCACTGCAGTGGGTCACTGAGGAAGATGGCCTGTGATGTCAGGGTTGGAGTCTCTTGTAGTAATTAGTTGGCATCTGGGTCTAGTAGCAAGGCATTATCTCTCCTTCTGATGTCTGAATTAAAAATTAAACTAATAAAAGGTATGCAGGAAGGATGGCTAAGAATCCAAACTATGTTAATACCGTCCTTCATCCTTAGAATAATGGCACTAAATTATAGCAACCCATCTGGCTCTCCATATGGTCTCCTGGAGTTCTAGCAAATCTCAGCAAATAGGTCAAGCAAAGTGGTCAGTCCATTAATACAGCATTAAGTGAAGGGAAGCATATTTCAATTTGAATGTCCAATATTATTGGGATGAACATGGGAAGTTACTGTATGATCAGCGGTTACATAGGATGATCTTTCGGTGCAGCTCTTCTTGTCTGTAACCTGTTCGATGATAACTCCCATATACTTAGCTACGTGACTTTATAAGTACAGGTTGCCTGTCTAGATGATTATTCATGGTGATTTTGCTAGTAGTACCACTTCTGTCAGGAAAGAGGTAGCCATTCTGGATAGCAGAATTGGCTTTGTCTTCCAGGAAACTTGTATACAGGTATTAAGGTGTTAACTGTCAAGTGTGTTCAAATAAGAGTGTGATGTCTTTATAGTACCTCTGTGAACAGGGCACTGATAATTAAGCCCCTGAATTTCTGAAGACTAAGGAGCAAAAGGATTTTAGCAGAGTAGGGTTGGGATGTATATTTTTTGTTCCCTTTAAAATTTAAATAAGGTTGTTATATTTTTCTCCTTTGTGCTCTAAATATTTTACGGAGTTGGGGAGACTATCAATATAATTCTTGTAGTACTTTCTCCTAGCAGCAATAAAAAGACCGTTTCTGGGTCTCAGATAGCAAGAACTTTCTTCTTAGCTTTATAACCCTTGGATGATCCTTTCTATGTCAAACGTTAGATTGAATTTTACCTGTGAGTGCACATATTGGTGAAGTTTTCTGTGAGACAGTGTGATATGAACTCTAGTGGTCACGTGTTTCTTTATGCTTCCAAGCTTATTTCCTCTTAGTTTAAAGCCAACTGACTGTTCTTAGAAATGAAATGTGAGTGGAAGGACTCATCCCACCCTGGCATATTTCATGAACAAGGTGGTTTGAGCTGGTGTGCTTTGTCTTTTGTTACTTGACTTACATAAGACTTTGCGTGAGTAAACAATATTCATTAAATTTCTGAGGATTTTAACACAAAGAACCTAGACTATACTGGAAGTTACTAAAACAAAAGCTTACTTGTTGTGTAGCTTTTGCAAACTGTGACATGGGAATCAGGCAAGCTGTGAGATTCCTTAGTCAATTTAGAGCATATCATGAAGGTATGTTCCCATGGGGTACTTTGTCTAAACTCTGTTAGAAAGGGGCCTTTGGCATCTAAAACGAAGATAACTCTTAATGGCTATCCACTCTAGTTTTCATGGAGTAAAAGAAAGGGGCAGGCACTTTGTAATGCTGCATAGAGACCAAATCGTATCTGTGGAATTTCCTGTGAAAAATATCTTTGCTCCTTTCAAGGTAGAGATTGATTCATTCACCCACCATGAACACACACACAGACACACACACATACACACATGCGCACACATGCACACATGCACAGACACAACAGTCAAGAGTCAAAACCATATTGTAGGTAGGCTAGGCCTTATAACTATTCAACTATTCTTGTAGATCAGTTGGTCTGGATGCAGAAGGATAGCACTGTGCTGTGAATGAGCACAGCTGCCCCATCAGAAAGGGGACACTAGTGTAGATGCTGTGCTGAGGTGTAAATAAACCACTCTACAAAGAGCTGGATACTCTAGTGCAGATGATATCACCTTAACTAAAAGCTATTTTTAACTGAAAAATTAAACTATTAAAATCATTTGCGACATGGGCACCTTAGAGAAAATTTTACTTCTTAATTGCTAATACAAAGAAGCGCTGTGTGCAGTGTATGTCACTTGCAAATGATGGAAACCTGATTCAAATGGCAAGACCTAGATCAACGTTATGTACACCTCAATGCAGCGTCTACACTAGAGTCTGCCTTCTGATGAGGCAGCTGTGCTTGTTCATAGCACTATCCTTCCCCACCAGGGAAGATGGTCAAAGGCCCCTCAGCCAAATATTTCAGACTCACATTGGCCATGACAAAGATGATTTTTCACACATTTGGCATTGACAGATCCTGAGGATGATGGCTATGGCTTGGGCTGCCTTTCATGTGTACTGCTGGCAGTCAGTGGGTGATACTTCATTGGATCACTGAACAGGACTGTCTATCAAAACCCTCTCAGGAAGAAGCTCCCCTAACCGGAAAGGATGCTGTTCCCTGATGAAGAAAAGAAATCAGTCCTCACTAGTCAATTCTTTTTAGAACATTATTTTCTAAGAATCATGTTTTATTTCTAGTCATTGATTACTAAAAACTTGGTGTTGTTTTTTACTAGTTGATTATGTAAACTTTTAATTTATGTACATTTTACCTAAAGTAAAAAATTTGCTAGGTAGGTGTTTATGCCAAAATATACATATAATAATATGTGTGTGTTCTGTTGTTTAACGATAAATAATATTTAACATTCTCTGATGCATCTTATGTCACTTGATATGCATACAAAGCTATTAAACATTGAGCAGTTTGGTAATTTCAAAAGAGTTTATTAACAGTTTACAGGTCCTATGGAAGACACGAGAGCGTTGCAGTTTAAAAAAAATCTCTAAAATAAGAGTTATGATGGTTGGAGACACAGATCAATAGGTAAAAACACTTGCCACATCAATATGAGGGCTAAGTTCAAATTTCCAGAACCTGCATAAAAATTAACTTTTAGTGCAAGTGTCTATAGTCCCAGCTCTTCTTCAGGTAAATGGAAGGCAAAGACAGGAGAACCTCTAAAAGCTCCCAGACCAGCTAGTCTGGAGTATTCAGCAACAAAAAAGCAACAAATCATCCTGGCTCAAAGAAGGTGAAAGGTGCAGATAACAGAGGCTGTCCTCTAACCCCCAGATGTGTGCTGAGGCACCCATGTGCCCACATAGACACACATAATGTACATATATATACACATGCACACACACTCACGATCTGCCCTCCTGCATACAAAACTACATGCAGATACACACAATTAAAGTAAGAAAATAAATCAAAATGATAGTTATGGAATTTGAGATCATACTGATTGGTGGTTCAGGCGAATCTTAGATCTTTGATTTCCTCATCTGTTAGATCACAGGGAGAAAGAGGAAAAGGGAAAGTGCACTTCTTTGGTAGGGTCATTGGCAGCAAGCAATAACAAATTTGAGCTATTCATTGGAGTGTCCTCACTGTGACTCTGCTATTCTTGATATCACTCATTGCCTTGTGAAACCACAGATAAGCCAAAAAGAATAACCTGTGCTGATAAAGTTTGGAAAGAGAAGGGAAAGCAAAAATGAATAAGTCAAAGTTCAGGTCTAAAACGAATTACACGGCCTTTATTCTTACTTATGGAAGCTTTACCCCTAGCCTCCTGCTTTCTAGCCCATGGAACAGTCAGACATTGGTCTTTCTTTTCACCATTCTTTGAATATATGCTTAGGGAATTCCCAGAAGGATAATTTGGAGATTTCCTTCATTAGAATTCCTTGCTTTTTAAAAAAATATTTTATTTATTTACTCTGTGTGTGTGTGTGTGTGTATATGTTTGTGTGTGTGTGTGTGTGTGTGTGTGTGTGTGTGTGTGTGTGTGTGTGTGTGTGAAGGCACTTTGTGTCCCTGTGGAGGACCAAGTGTGACTTCAGGAATCATCCTGGATTGCTTTTACCTCCTTGCTTCGCTCTGGAATTTCCCAGGCTCTGCCCACCAGAGCTGGAAGTGCTGGCTGCCACTATTTCCCCCTGGCATTTTTTTTTTTTTTTTTGTGGGACCTGGGTTCTAAACTCAGGACCCTCTGCTTGTGAGGCAGAGTCTTAACCCCTGAGCTATCTCCAGCCCAGAGTTCCTTGCTCTTAATGTATAGGCATGACATAGGTCCTATTACACCAAATTTCATTCACAAAACTATTGATTTGAAGAAGTGTGTGCTTCTTGGAATGCATTCAGATAACACAGTGATAGATAATTCATGATCCACTCACTGTAGCATCAAAACTTGGAGACAGTGGAAGCTGGGGTTCAGGCTGTAGGGTATGTGGCTATAAGGAGCCACAGTGCTACCCTCCTGGAGCCAGTGCCACAGACTCTAATTCATAGAATTGGAGCATGGATTGTTGATCATCCTTCTCTTTCAATTGTGTCCTTGTAATTGCCTTCTTTGTTAGCTATGGAAGATGTATGGTGGCTGCATGGTTAGTTTGGCTCCTGCAATGTCTTGGTGAGATTACTATGAAAGAGTTTTGACACCTAATGATTTTTGTTTTGAAAACTTTCCATAAACATTTCTTTCAAATGAAGGAACCTCCTTATTCTTTTTCAACAACATTTGCATTGGGATTGGAAAATTTGCAATAGTTCATCTCAATCAACTATTATTGATTTTAAGAGTATTGTTTTTGTTTTTGTCATTTAAGATGAGGTCTTTCTATGTACCCTTGCTAGGTCTTGAACTTGCTTGATAGCAGAGGCTGCCTTTAAACTTGCAATCTTGTTATCTCAATCTCTCAACTATTTTTAATAGGATTCGTAAAATAGAAATTAAATTTCACATCTTCCCATTATGATTCACTTTAAGTTTGATGGTGCCTGTCAGAAAATCCAAAGTGACACCCTTGAAAGACTTCTCCATCACAATACTGGTGACTCACACAGAGTATTTGTACTGTACAGAAAGTTTTAAAATGTTTAATGTAGATGGCCTTTCTTGAATAAGAATTTGTTCAGGTTAGAATTGCATTCAATGGATATATTGCAGACAGTTTTGACCCTAACGTAAGATCCCAGTGATGCTAGCCACTGCTGCTGCCCTGCACATTCATTGCACAGACTTTACTCACACTCACCAGAGGCTGGGATGTTACATAACCCAATGTCACAATTGGGCAGACAGTCTTGTAGAATTCATGTGTTTATCTATTCAATAGATATAAATTGTGTATATGTAGTGTAGAAAGCATTAGTATAGGCCAGTAAACCCATAATGAGCCTTCAGATGCTATGTTTTCAAAATGTCCTTATTCAGTTCTGGTTATGATAAGTGTCAGTAAAGCAGTCAGCATAATACAATTTCACAAAATGGAAGCAGCTCATAACTCAACGATGAAACTATCTCTTTGAAAAAACTTGAAGGCTGAGTATGGCTTTTTTTCATTACAAATTGTTGACCTGAACAACTTAAGGGAGAAAGAGTTTACTTGGTCAAGATTTCCAGGTTATAATCCATCATTGAGGGGAGACTTCAATGGCAGGAGTCTGAAGCAGCTGGTCCCATGACACCTACAATAAGAGAACAGCAACAGATGAACACATGCATGCTTGCTTGCTCTCAGCTCTCTTCACTCTCATACTATTCCAGATAGTTTGAATCACTCGGTTGGGTCTTCTGATATCAATCAATGCAATCAAAATGGTTGCCTCGCAGACATGCCCAGATTCCAACCTTAATCTGTCTCAGGTGAACCTGGATGTCTTCCTTCTATTCATATCCTACAGAAATAGCATTAATCAAGAGGAGGAAAGTTACTGAAACACAGAGAACAATATCAGTATGAAAGTCCTTGAAGAATACAGAAAGTTCTAGAAGCCCAAACAGGTAAATGATGCACAGTGACAGATTGGGAGAAGATGAAGTAGAGGCTCAACACCTACAGGTAATTATCCCAGGATACATGCTGCATATCCACAGAAATACCTGTGTAGAACAGAAATGTTAGACATTCTATCGACCTGCCAGGCTTCTAGAAAAGATGACAACAGTTCAGGCAGATTACACCAAAAGAACGAGGCAGGAAGTCCATTAGCAACATAGATTCTGGAAAACAGCTTCTTTAGCTTGCAGATGGCCAGCTTCTTGTACTCACGTAGTGTTTTCTCTATCCTCTGGCTCACTATCTACCTATAAGGACACTTGTCATAGGAACTAAGGCTCCTTAATACTTAATGTAACCTTATTTAGCCTTAATTCCTGTCTCTGCAAGTCCTACTGCCACAAGCTGTTTCATTAATGGCTAGGTCTTCAAGTTGAACTGTGTAGGTACACAATAAAGTTCATAGCAGTTGCCATAATCACAATAATAAGTACTCTCCTTTTTAACACATCTGAGGAATAGAATTACAATCCATAGTACTCAAAGGCTGAAGATTGTCATATTGTAAATTGCCACACACACAGAATTCACACATAAAAACCTTTACTCTCAGGGGACATAGAATACCAGGATCTCATTCAACTCAGCATGTTTGACCATGGTATTTCCATTGACAGAGCAATATGTAAACATGGCACCGTGTACTTCTGTTTTAAAGCCTCTTATAGAAGTTACTCTGTTACACTCTATCCAACCATGAACTTAACTTTTACAGTGTTCATATAGACAGGCATCCATTACCACTGCTGTCCTTAAATGAACAACTTTTATGAGAAATTAAAATAATTGTAATTAGAGCTAGGCATTTTCCAGTCTTTATAAGCAGGAAACTTTGGAGATGCTTTCATGAAAACATTGATGTAGTTTTTGAAAATAAATGATGAGCAGTGAAAGAACCGCAGCTTTGAAGTTTTTATGACTAGAATGTGCTATGTGTACTCTAGAAGTTGATGATTATTCCTATCTCTTGGCTCCTGATTTTCTACTTGGCCCCCACTCTCACAATGATCATGTCAGTGGTTCTGATGGAAGAATTCAGCACACCAAAAAGTAAGTAGGCATTCCTGGAAGTTAGAAACAGAATAAGACTATTCATTAGAACCTCACCTAAATTTGAATCCTCTGTTTAAATAGGGGAATTAAAGGCACCTACAAATAAGACAACTATTGAAATTAAATAGTTAAAAAGAGTAGCAAGAGGTGAGAGGTTATTGAGTGTAGGAGATTAGGAGTTTCTTTTCCTTTCATTAGTTTTACTATCAAGTAATTCAATGTTCATGCCAATGATTTATATTGATATGAAAATAGAACCATCTGTAGAAAAACATGAAATTTTGGTATATTTTTATGTAACTAAATAGAAAGGGGGGAACACGCAGCAAGTTTAATCATTTTGAATTGTGTCCCAACTAGTGCAAGCTATTGTGACATTGATGAAAATGTAAATAGTGTATATTTTCTCAGTGAGTGAAATCTCTGGAGGAGCAACAGCCTATTTGTTTATCTCCTCTGGGGTAAGAAATGGATTTATGGACACTGTTATGGAAACTAGTCTTTCTCAATGTTGGAAGTTCTGTTGCTTTGTACAGACACAGATCTAGAGCCAAATGTTTTTTTTAAAGTTACTCTTTTTATTGTTTGTCTCAGAACTTATTTTTCTTCTCTCTTCCAGTGATGAATTTGAATAATTTCATTTAGAAAATCTTGCCTTTCAGAAGGCAAAGGTGGTCATTGACCTTCCAAACACTTTTTAGGTTCAAGAGTGTTTAAAAACTAGTTATTATTGTATATATGATATGACACTTGTGGATAAAGAGAAACTAATGAAATGAGTTGACTCAGATAAAGGAACAGTTAACTTTTGTCTTGAACACTGCTGCACAGGAGAAATGTTAGGTATGCTTTTATGTTATGGTAAAAACACGAGTTAGTGGTTTTTATTAACTCACATATGATATATTTTATAAGGGGTACAAACTTCTCCAAAGACAGCATGACATTTCTGTAAAGTAGTCTTCCAGACTGGATCAAACACCACTAATGAGAAGTTTGAGTCTTTTATACCTGTATATAATAAGCATTCTGAAATATGCACATGCAAAGAAACATAATGGTTTCTAATCATTGACATTTAAGTGCATATTGGTAACTTCTGAAGTTGCACCATTGACTTTATGCTACTGAGTTCACTGAATAAGACATCATGCAATGCTGAACACCTATTAGATGTATTTGTGTTCAATCTACTCTTAAGGAAATAAGAGTAGAATGGCTTAGAGTCCACATTCATCCATGAGGAAGACAGTAACAGTGACCAAAAAATGTATCTCTCAGCACATCTGAATTTGTTTGGTTTCAAATGGTATTTTCTTGTTGCTTTAACAAAGTCATAAGCATTTACCATAGAATGAGTTTAATATGTCTCAAATCAAATTACCTAGATATATAAATACAAGTTTTATCTTCCATGAAACTTATGTAATATTTGTGACATGCTGAATGGAACTGTTTGGTGTTTTCCCTAAGAGATATTCCTTTTTCTGCTGATGTTTTTCATTGATTCCTCTGGAGATTTGATTTATTAATCTAAATCTCTACATCATATATTTCTGTTCCAAAATATACCCACAATGAGAATTTTTTTAAATAAAATTTTGAAGCAAAATTCTTTTTACCTTCTTCCTCCACTTTTACTATCTGTACTTTTTGAGAGGTGGCAACAAGGTGATATCATGGACTTAGGGAACTGGGCACCTCTTCCCAATGTTGTTACCTGTGAACTAAATACATATTGTGATTTTTTTGAATTTCCCCCTCACAGTTCCTTACATAGAATGTCCATGTTTATTTCCATGAATATAGTTTGTGAACTGGATTTATTTTGATTTCATCTTTTCCAATAAAACCAAAGAAAAGAATGAAGTAAATTACTGGGCAAGTGTAATTTACTATATAAATCCTGTTATGTGAAGGTAATGTCATCATTAAACTTAATCTGTTCTAAATATTAAATATTATCTAAAATGTGGACATTTATGTAAGTTGGATAAGTTAAGTAGTAGAAGTAAAGGAAAATATCATGTAATAATTTCCTGCTTTGCCATCATTTAAACCAATTAGCAGTATTTGTAGAAGAGGGAGGTGAGCCAAGCTTCCATCATCTTGACTATCTTTCATACATCTTTCTTATAAATACCATCTAAATCAGATAATTTAATGCTTAGGCCAGGTTTTTTCTTTTACCTTTGTGATCTCCATAACTCCTGTTTATGTTGTTGCAATGTAACATATTCATAAGAGCTGTCATTGTAATTAGAGAGAAGTCATTGTGTAGCATGACAGATAGACAAATCACATTTTTTCTCTATAGGATGGAAATTCAAATCCAGAAAGAGTTGCAATAAAACAATATGAAAGTGTAAAATGTATGGGTTAAGGAGTAGGTGTGTTAACGAAATCATACATACTGGAATTTCATAGAGAAGAAGATGGTATAGGTCCCAAGAGAAGTCTAGGAAAGAAAAATTTATTAGCATAAGATAGTAATGGCCTATAGAAATTATAATGCGAATGAAGAATGAATTAAAACAACTTTTGCAAAAAAAATCTAATAAAATTTAAATAATTCATTAATGATTAATTTAGACATAGAGGGAAGCAATTATATTTAATATATACTTCTTATCAATCTGTTAACACATCCTTTACTGGGATTATCTTTATGAATTTAAAAGTAGATAGCAAGGATAGGAAAATGACTCAGTGGATAAAGTTCTTGCCACACAAGCATGTGGCTTGAGCACATATACAAATTCTGGGCCATAATGGCAGCCCACTTTACACAGCAGAGCTTGAGGGGAAGAGACAAATCCCCTTGGCAAACTGGTTAGCTAGACTAGCCAAATTGGCAAACTCTGATTTCAAGTGAGAGAGCCTGTCTTCATAAATAAGTTGCAGGGTGTTTTGACTAAGACACCCAGTGTGAACCTCTGTGCTTTGTAGACATGCATACACATGTACATTTGCAGCCACACACATGTGGTGAACTCATACACATGCAAACATGAATGTGCAAACATATGCACAACATATACATACAACCAAAAAATATAAGATGACAAGGAAATATTGAAAACTTTTGTTGGAGAGAGAGACCTAAAATTTGCCACCGTGGTACCCTTTCTCTCTCGTCAGATGTTGTTATGCACTGCAGAATGTACGTAACAGTGATGCTTTGCTATCCACATTCATCTCTATCAAGAGCTTAGTATTGTGATAACAGCTGATTTATGTGTTTTCTTATTTGCTTACATTAATGCTATTTATATATTAATATTTGTTCAAAATATTTGGTAGGTCTTTTTATTTTTGCTTTTCAACACATTCATGAATTTGGTGTAGATATTCTTTAAGTTGGACTTTAATCTTTTTTTTTTCAAAGACAAGATTTTGCCAGACTATATGCCCTCCCCTTCTGGTGAGATCATACCCCCTCAGTTGTAAATGATCAGGAACAAAAGTCTGTGAACTTAACCAGATGTCTCATTACTTACTTGCAGTCCTTGATGGAGGCCTGTTTTCTCTGCTGTAACATGGTCCCCTCTCTCTTTGTTTCTGGTGTGGCCCTCCTACCCCATCCCTCCTGTTCATACTCCTTGCAATTACTGTATTACAGAGATTTATCGTCGAATGTCTCTAGGTGGGCTGGGTGGGTTTGGTACTAAGAGCCACCTATGAGGGAGTACATATGGCGCTTAATTTTCTGGGTCTGGGATACTTCACTCAATATAATTGTTTCTAATGACATCCATTTCCCGGCAAATTCCAGAAATTCATCATTTTTGATGGCTGAGTAGTACTCCATTGTATAGATGTACCACTTTTTCCTTATCCACTCATCAACTGTTGGACATTTGGGTTGATTCCATGACTCTGCTCTTGTAAATAGAGCTGCTATGAACATGGTGATGCTTGTGCTATCAAGGTGAACCTCTGCTGCATGGGGGGTTATTCCCAAAAGTGGAATAGCAGGGTCATATGGCATTTCAATCTTTAATTTCTTTATGAATCTTCAGACGGCTTGCCAGAGTGGCTGTATGAGCCTGAATTCCCACCAGCAATGTAGGAGAGTTCCCCTCTCTCCATCTCCTCTCCAGCATTTGGTGTTATTTGTGGATTTTTGCCATCCTGACCGGGGTGAGATGATATCTCAGGCAAGTTTTGATTTGCATTTCCCTGATGGCTAAGGAAGTGGAGTATTTTTTAAGATATTTGTTAGACATTTTAATTTCATCCCTAGTAAAGTTTCTTTTAAGTTCCAGGCCCCATTTTTTAATTGGGTGATTTGTTTCTTTGGTGTTTAGTTTTCTAAGTTCTTTGTGCACTCTGGATAATAGAGCTCTGTCAGATATGTGGTTAGTGAAGATTTTCTCCCATTCTGTGGGTTGCCTTTGAACTCATTACAATCTCTTTATCTGAACAGAAGCTCTTTAATTTCACAATATCCCAACTGTTGAGAGTTGGTAGCAGTGACTGTGCCATTGGATGTCTGTCAAGGGAATTCCCTACCCTTTCAACTATGGTTTTTATAGTCTCTGGCCTTAAATCAAGGAAGTTGGACTTTAATCTTTGAAGGAATAATTAGCTCCCATGCCTATAGAAATGAATCTCTTTCTATTTTGAGAAGGATCTGTCATGATAATATGAACATTTTTTGTTCCAAAGTTAAAAATATTAATTTTGAATCACAGACTTCGGTAGGATGACCTTTTTGAAATATCTCCTTAAGCATATTGTCTATCCCTTCCTGGGTTTAATATTATTTTCATAATTTGGGGAGATCGTAGATGCCAACCCAGGCACTTTTGTAATTTTATGAAAATGTAAAGCAAGAAATAGTTGCTATCATCAGCATCATTGCCACCATCTGAATCTAATCCCCTGTTTTGTGTCCTCTAGCCTCTTAGATTCCCAGTTCCTCATCTCCAGGAATGTTTGCCTCTCATAGCCATGTTCTTAGATTGAAATTACCAATAATTTGCAAGTCTTAATAACCTAAATTTTATAGTATCTTTTCCCTTGAGTATTATCCTCTAGTCCATTCCTCTCAGCATCCTAAATCTCATAATCCTTTCACATTATGATGCTACTTATCTCCTGATATTGTCACATTCACTTCTGGACCCCTGCATGGTCTTTTACCTTGCTAACTCTGATACATTTTGGTCTTCACCATTATCACTGATAATTTTCTGATTAGTCTCTACATTTCTATAGCTGAAAGTATCAAAAGTATTCATTTATCTCTTTTAATTCATTAATAGCAGTCCCAAGTAGCCCCATAGTGCTTTGCTGATATCATACTCTAGTATCTGTTCTAACTGATTCCATGCACAGTCTATGAGATGATTATTTGTCTTACCACTGAAAGACTCCACTTGTGACTCTTCATCATGACTCCATTAATACCCACATTCTCAGAATCTATTTTTAGGTCTTCCTAAATCTCTTGAAATCTCAACATTGGGAAAGTAAGCTTTTGCTTGTATGCTTGTTCTATAAAGTGACTTGATTATTTTTGTTTGTCTTTTGATAATTTATTCTCAATTTATCATGTGAATTGATCACAAATGGAGGAAATGTTTTCTGCTATTGAGTATCTTGAATATATTAAATTTCATTTTTTCCTTCATTCCTAGCTTGGGACATGCATTATGTTTCCTTGATGTCATGTAATGGTTTCTTTGCATTTCCTTGAAGCTCTCTTAATTCCCTTAAAATTCATCCTGTGAGTTCTTCATGAAGCAGTTCATGCATTTGCATTTCTTTGTGGTCAGCTACTGGGAGATTATTATTGCATTTCTTTATTGGTTGGACATTTCTTTCCTGGGTATTATATGTTTCTTGCTGCTGTGTTTATGATGATGCCAGTACACATAAATAAAGATTTGCTCACCTTTGCAGATTGACTCTCTCTTTCTGGGAAACTGTTAGTTATACATCCCAAGGATTCTAGCCAGACTGTCTCACATGGTCTGTGAATGATCTTACTGCTGGAAGTCCTTGGGCGGGCTGTCAGATGCTTATGTTATCTAGTCAGGATACTGGTATTTGGATCTTCAGTTGAGATAAGCATATATCTGCTGAGATGACCTGGTTGTTGTATAGAGATAGGTCTGGATGTTGCATTCACAAGGACATTCCTGAAATGGATACCCAAGTTGAGTGGGACATTGTGGAATCTGGGTTTATAAAAACTAACCTAGAGCTGGGTTGTGCCTGGAGCATCATTCTTTGTAGATGGTTTTAGGTCTTGAGTAGGTCTGTATTCTGTATCTGTTGGAGTAATCCTTGAGTTTGGGGCCTTCAGGTGATGAGGGCTTCCTGGTGATGGGACAGTGTAGAATCTAAGGCTTGGAATTTCTCTTGACTTCATGTATTTCTTATAGATTGACAATTACTGTATATTTCTAACTCAACCTCTCCTGAACTCCAGATCTGAACTTTCATAAAGCTCCACTCACCTGCCTTATGAATATTTCTGATTTAATATACTGAAACTTTGAATCTTAAAATTTCTCTCCAAATGGGGCAAAGAGTTCCAAACACTTGAACTGTGCTTGTTTTGCAAAGCTCAACTAGAAAATTTGTTGATTCTGGCTTCTAAATATCTGCAATATCTGAGTACTTTTCCCCATATCTGCTGCCTTTACCTGCTCTGAAGGACTGTCAGTTATCCTCCATATCATATTGCCCCTCATTGAAATGCTGTTGTGACCTGACTCATCTGAGCCTGCCTGAGGCATTCCCCACTTCCTCCTTTCCCTCATTCTGCATTATCCTCCCTCCTGCTCACCCTTCTGCTCCTGGTCACATTGCCCACTACTGTGCCTAGAATACACCAGCAATGCTATCACCACACAGATTTTACTTACTTTTTCCTTTACATAAAATGATTTCTCCTTAATTAATACACAATTTCACCCTTTGCCACAATTCCTTCTATTATTCCTCCAGAACAGAACTTGTGTTTCTGCGGATGGTGCTGTTCTATAGAAAACTCTGCAGTAACCAAAGTAGCCTATGAATCTGAATATCTACTAAAAATACGCTAGCCATATGTGGGCACTGAATATTTTAAATAAAACTAATGTTCAATAGGAATTCAAATTTTATTATAATTAATTTTTAATAATACCGACTTTCAAAACTTTAGTTAATTAATGCTTACTGTGTTAAGCAATTCATACATGGAATGCAAATTCTTCCCTCTGCATTTTAGTATTAGCTTCATGAATATTCCTGTTTTGCATACTTTTGCGTTTCTATTGGGTACATATACCCTTACTATAGTAGATACTTAATAAACAGTTTTAAAGGAATGAATGAATGCATCATTACCAAAATAGAAAGTTTGATGAAATAAGGAAGATTGGGTTCTAACATTAGGTATATGAATCCAGTTGACACTCAGACCCTATCCTTCATATATTTTCTTTATGATTTTATAATTATATATTTAATTTCTTCTATGTTCTGGGAATGATGTTCTATGTGTATATATATATATATGTATATACAAAAGATGCCAAAAAAATGTGATCCTCAACAAAAACCAGTTAGTAAAGGGAAAATAAAAATGACTAAAGCTGTATGATAATCTCGAATGCATGTTCTGTGTTTTAGTTACTTTTCTGTTGCTGTGATAAATTGCCTTGACCAAAGCAACATAAGGGGAGAGAATTTTATTCTGGTTCACAATCAAGGGTACAGGGTCCATCATTGTGGGTAAATCAAGGTGTCAGGAGTTTTAAGCAGTCCATCCACAGTCAAAAAAACATGGGCAATAGACATGCTACTAGTAGCTCTCAGCTCTTACATAGTCCAGGATCCCTGGCCAGAGCTAAGATGGATCTTTCCACAGCAATAATTAACCTAATTCAAATAATCCCTCTCTTGGACTTTTGGGAGACCAACATTAATCTAGATAATCCCCCACAGGTGTGTCCAGAGGTTTGCCTCCCAGGCAATTTTCGATTCTGTCAAATTGACAATTAATGGTAATTATCACACATTGCTATTACAGAAGTAAAACACAGTTTCAATGCTCAGAAGAATTGTAAGTAGAAAGGAAAATACCATGATCAACAGGAAGAAAGAGAAGATTTGACATTTTTCTGTGTTGGTATTTTAGTGCAGAAGCAAAATATTTAAAATAATGTATAAAATGTGAGAAAATTAGACTCTTAATGCCTTAGCATGACTATGCTGCAATGGCATCACAATCAAACATGTAGGCGATGCCCATGAAATCTCATGATCCTTCTTTACCTTTCTCCTCTGTGACCTCCTAAAGCTATGCTCACTCATTTTCACCTGTCATTTCCTTATTTGCATGGTCTTTTTATTTCCATTGCCTTTCTTCTGTGCTGTATAGGAAGTCTATTCCTGTTGATGAATAGCCAGCATTGTCAGAATCATTCTCTACTTTCTTAGCTGAATCCACTTGTACATTGTAGCTGTCAAAATTCAAAATGTCATTGCAGAGATGAAGTGCATGTACATGTATAGTATCTATTACGTGTAGCTTTGTGAAGCTGGAAGTAGAGCCTAAGGCTTTGCACAACCTAAGCAAAATCTCTACCATGAGACACCATCGCATCCTCATATGAGTTGAATGGCATGAACAACTTTTTAGATCCATAAGAAATCAGAAACTTCCCAGGAAAAGTTTTAGAGCAGTAAAGCCTGAACAACAGTGGAGACACAGAGTAGCTTCTCTTATATTCTCAATGAAGCACAGCATGTACAAGCATCTCTCTACCACTGAGGATCAGGTATCAGTGGAATAAAGAGGGCGGTAATGTGATGAAACAGGGAAACTTTTGCCATTCACACCTGCCAAAGAGACTATCAAGTGTTTTCCCTGAAAGAGTGACTTATTGTCATGGTTCCACAATAGTTTCCAGGTGTGAAAACATGTTTCTGTGCTCAAGTGTGAGTAAGGAAGAAGGAACTAATTTAGGCTTTTATTAACATTGCAGATATCAATATAGATAATGAATGTGAGTTAAAGTTGAACTGACTAAATTGATGTATTAATTCCTAAGTAATAAGTATCTTTTAAAATATTTTATTTTTTTATTTGAAAGGGCACATACACATGCCGCAATGCATATATGAAGATTATACAACAGTTTTGGAAATTAGTTCTCTCCTTCCATCATGACTCTAAATACGGAACTCAGGTTGTCAGGTTCTTATATAAGTATCTTTCCCACTGACTCATCTAATCAGCTTAGAAAACTCTTATGTAAAAGATTGAGACCTAAATTGGACATCCATATGTAGAAGAATAAAAAATTACTATAGCCTCTCTTCTTACACAAAAGTCAACTCCAAATGGAGCAAAGATCTAGATATTAAACCCAAAACTCTGAAGTTATTTGAAGAAAGAATAGGAAGTACACTTGAATTGATAGGCCCATGTAAAGACTTTTTAAGCAGAACAACAAATGCCCAGGAACTAAGACCAATAATCAACAAATGGGACTTCATGAAACTTAAAAGCTTCTGTTCTGCAAAAGAAACTGTTAATTATGCAAAAATACAACTCACAGAATGGGAAAAAATCTTTGCTAGCTATGAATCTGACAAAGGACTAATCTCCAGTGTATACAAAGAGCTCAGAAAATTAAACACCAAGACAGCAAACATTTCAACTAAAAAATGGACCCTGGATCTAAACAGGGATTTCACTCCAAAAGAAATTGAAATGTCAAGCAAATACCTTAAAAGATGCTCAACGTCCCTGATTATCAGAGAAACTGAAATCAAAACAACCCTGCAATACCATTTTACCCAAGTCAGAATGGCATTATAGTCTTTGCCATTGCTCTTGGTTATTCTCCAAAAACTGTTAGTAAGACCCTTTTACTGAAGATGCAATACAAATGGATCACAGAACATGGGTAAAATATATCAACTGGAACTGGTCTGTGGACTTTCTCCTTGCTGGATAGAGTACCAAGGAATACTGCAAAAGGTACTGGGGGAGAGAAATAATCACAAGTCCCATCAGCACCAACCCAACATGGGATCTGTAAGTTGCAATACAAATCACCATGGCAACGGGTGACCACCAGTGTAATAGTGGCATGAGTATCAAGGAGACAACCAGCGGCTTTCTGACTGGATTCAAGACCTGCTTGTCAGAATGGTACACATCCTTGTTACTGTAAACTAGAACAAGAACCTATAAAAAAAGGGAATAAAAAAATCAACAGGGAAGACAGCCAATAAACCTATAGGTAGGAAGACAAGTCATCAAAGTGCTCTCTTGGTAGTTGTTATCATACCCATAGAATGGGCACTCGCAGTGGAAATCTTTGTGTCTAAAGCTGAATTAGTGAAGGAAAACGCACATATCAATGGGATGGCCTAAAGAGAGGTAACTTTTGATATGCCACAGATGCCCAAGCATCCACAGGAGTAGACAGGTCAGAGTGACCCTGGGGTCCATAGAAACACACAGGCAGAAGAATATGAAGGAATGGGAGAATGCTGAAGAGAAGAGAGGAGATGGAGTGGAAAGAGGAGGGAGAGAAGCTGGGATTAATACTCAATATGCTTGTAAAAGTAGAAAATGAAAGATTGCAACCTGCTGGTACCAATTCAATTCTCTAAATCCAATACATTTGCCCAGTGTTACTATGGTGTAGGGCAAGATCTTAAAACAAAGTCCAGATTTTACAACATAAGAGCATTACTACTTAGTAATTCCACACAGAACATTTTAATTATAAGTGTAACTAAAGAAAATAATGCAGTTGTAAGATTTTTTATCTTTCATTTCATATGTATGTGTAATATTGTATGCATGTGAATACGTATATATGTTTGCGTGTATGGGGGCATATATGTGTATGTGTATTTGTGAAGGCCTCAGGTTGATTTGGAGAATCATCCTCCGTCACCCTCCACCTTCTCTTTGAGTCTGGTTCTCCAGTCAAATCCAGAGTATGCTAGTCTCACTAGCCAGTTTCTGTATCTGGAGATCCTCAGTTTCCGTATCTGAGGCTTGAAATGCAACCAAGCCGCTATGATCACTTGGCATTATATTATTGGTCCTTGGATCCCAACTCTTGATTGCATGGCTAGCACTTTAATACTCAGTTGAATCCCCAGCCTAAGATTTTAATGTTAAAAGTAAAGATTCATTTATGAAAAAGGGTGACTGATAATACAATATAAATTCTGTAAGTGTTGAGGAAAAGTAATACCATAAATTTAAAAAAAATTGCAAAGTAGCTTCTTGTTAAATAATGCATTGCTAAAACATTATCAATTAGTAGTATAGTACCAAGAAGTAAGAGTGTATCTCCAAATATATTGTCCAATGAAATCTTCCTTAAAGAACCTGCCCATATTTAATGATAGCACAAGAAGCGTTTTGAAAATAATGCTAAAGAAGTGTTCTGAAGAAGTTATGTAGCAACTATCATACTTATCCTACCTTTCATTTTTAATGTTTTGGGTTTTCAAAAATACAAATAATTATTCCATCTCTTTTCATGTTTTTTGAGCACATGCTTTTCATTCTTTATCAACTCTCATAAATGAGCCCATTTGCCTCTCCGATTTCTTACTTATTTCACCCTGAACAGTCTCCCATATGTCATTATTGTAATTTATTTTCTGAACGTTGACCCTTTACTTGGCTCTGCTCAAAATATAACATTTTTCTTTTTGAGAAGTGACTGAAATAACCACAATGTGTTTCGTGTGGTTGTAACAGGTCATAGAACAAGCTACCATCACATTAACTCAGCTGAGTTTGGGATCTGAGGAAGAGATCAAAATACTTGTCAATGGTTATAGTTCAAACATGTTTCTGAATCTTTTTCATGTGTATCTCAGATCAGGTTCATACTTGTTTCAGTTAAACAGGGAATGAGCCCACGTTGCTGACTTGAGGTGTCTTTGAACCCTAGCAGCATTTATAGGAAAAAACCTAGACACATTTGAAAAATACTTTGAGGATGTAAGTAGCACAGCAGTATTCAGTTTGTCAAAGTATGTGATTTTGATCAAGTCCTAGTTTCAAGTCTTTTTGAAAGCAACGATTGCATTTGATATTCATTAAATGCTTATTTTTAAGTTGATATTCTAATTTAAAGAATAAGGAAAAATGAAAGGTGTGGCAAAAGAGGTAAAAAACAAAAAATTTCTTGCAATGTAATAGGCAGCGATTTTTTTGTTTGCTTGCTTAGTACAGTCTTATTCTTAGCAGTTAGATGACTATTGTATGATCCAGATTTTAATATCTGCTCATTAGGAACAAGCAAGTCAATACACTGGATATTAACTAGGTATAAGCGAACTGAACTGAAAGAGCTGTCATTACAAATAGGTGATGGGTAATCTTTGTATTTGATTTGGGAGGGAAAGGAATGTCACATTAGTTGATGAGCAATTCTAGCTACAGAATATATGATTAAAGTAAACTCTGACACAAAAAGAAAGTCAAAAGTTTGAGAATAAAGAAAACAGTAGCCTTGAAAGGTACCACAGGTACTGTTGTCAGGGAGGAAAGAGAAAGGCTTTCTCCATAAGCTTGTTAGATGAGCAATGTTGGTGCCAATAGATCAAAAGGCTGTAGAGGAATCAGCTTCAAAAGCATGGTACAGGGTTTTAGCATGCAAAAGATTTGGTTCAACTCAGTTGGGAGTGCCACAGGGTAAACCTAAGATGCTGAATGCTCAACATCCTCAAAAAGTTATCTGGGACCCTGATTCACATTGTCTTATGAAAAAATTTGTTGCAGATAAAGGCAAATTTGTTAAAGACATTGACAAGAAAGTAAGAACTTAAGGCAAGATGAGAAAGACTCCCAAGATGCAAAGATTCATCAAAGAGGAAATGTGAAGCTCTGAGCTGTACCAAGTGGAGTCCTGAGTGGGAGCAGAATACAGTACTTTTTTATGGGACAATGACTGAAAACTGAAGTCATGCTATGAATTGACACACACTTCTGTACACTGTGACATATTATACTCTGTTAGAGGAAGAGAGAAAGACTGTCTGAAGGTATACCAATTTCTTAAATGAGGGATTATCAGAGGTGCCTTATCTGGATATTTGCCTGGGATGACTTTTCCTTGCTTAACGTTTATCTTAAAATTCATTCTTATCAGGGGGGCTGGAGAGGTGGCTCAGGGGTTAAGCCTCTGCCTTGCAGGCAGAAGGTCCTGAGTTTGGATCCTAGACCCCACGTGTAGACGCCAGGTGGAAGCGGGGGCGGCCTGCGTTTTTGGTCCTGGTTGGGCAGAGCCTGTGAATCCCAGGGCAAAGTAAACAAGGAGGAGGTGGAAGCGGTCCATGGTAGTTCCCGAATTCACCCGTGGTTCTACACACACACACACAAACACACACACACACACACACACACACACACACACACACACATACACACACACACAATTGAATAAATAATAATAAATTTTTTTAAAAAATTCATTCTTATCAGGTGCGTGGGATAAAGTACCTGATCTCCAGCATGACCATGTCAATCCCCAGAAGTTGACATAATAGGAGAAAACTGACTTCTGGAAATTTTCACACTCCCTGCTACCAGTGTGCCATTGCATTTCTCTCTCTCTCTCTCTGTCTCTCTTTCCTGCTCTGCCAAATATATAACATATAAAATGCTTTGAAAAATGAAAAATTTTCTCCCTCTTTTTCTCTCTGTGTCACTTTTATTCTTTTCTTCTTAATTCTTTCTTCTAATTCTCATCTCATTAGTTGTCTTACGTCTTCATTCCTGTGGTTCCTGAAATCTCATAATATGTTGCCCTAAATTCTTTAAACATATGAAAACCTAAAACTTTATGAGTCACTTTTCTTTACAGGAGTGGAACCCTTGTCTTCCATATCCATAATTCTTAAGTAGTTGAAGAGTTGCTTAGTTAAATGATCTTTGCTAATCAAATGTTCTTGTGATTTTAAAATGGTTATACCAGAAGGAAATGAGCCTCCCCCCCCGCCACACCCTTGTAAATAAATTAGCTTTGTTCATTTGTGGCTTAAACCAAGCAGCAATTTATCACTTAAAATCAACCACTTAAAAGTAGACATGTGATTGCAGAATGACAGTTAAGGGAAAATTCAAACCAGTCTTCAAACATCACAGTGAATCTTGCAAACAATTTTGCTGATGCAATGAATGCATAAAGCTCTCCAGTCATCTGCTTGCACAAGACTTTTTTTAAAGAATCAGTTAACCTTCTGACAATTTCATGCATGTATATAATGCATTCTTGTCATATTCATCCTGACCAACCTCTCTTATGCTTCTCCCATGCCTCCCAAGCCTCCTCCTCCCACTAAATCCCCATACCACTTTCATGTCTTTCTATTCTTGCTCTTGCTTTGTAGCCCACTTGATTTTTAAATAAATTTATTAAATTAACATTTTTATATACATCCTCCTTGCCTTCCTTGTTTCCCCCACTCCCTTCTTCCCTCCCTTCTCTTCCACTTCCTCCCATCTCTATGTGGGCCCAGTCTACTCCTTCCTATTCTTCTTTTCCTTTGGTTATATGGGTCTTGATAAGCCACTGATGTTTTAATCTGGCTGATCTGAGCAGGCATGAGCGTGAGGCTCTTCACTGGAGCCCAAGTAACTCACCAGTGACTACAACACCAAAGTCAATAATTTTCTCTCCCCCATTAGCCCTGGACTATCAGTAGCTCCCCTTGGTAGACTTGGCTACAGAGAGTTACACCCATATCCTTGACATTGTTAAGCCTTTCCTGAGGAGATATGAACAAATATCTCCTTATCCCAGATAGGGTACCTAGAACTGACCAAAGAAAGGACTCCACCAAAGTGCAACTTGATGAAACAATGAGCTTATGGTATTAATTAAATACATGAGTAAGAAGTGATTTAGGAGCATAATACACTCAAAGGCAGATATAACATCCAAAAGTCCATTCCAGCATGGTTAACAGCCCTTGGAAATTAGTTACATCTCTCAAGTTTCCTGCAAGACTTTCCAGCAATACCACAGGTTTTATAATCTTGAAGAGAGACCTGCTGGACCTTGTAAGACTTTAGTGAGTTGTGAGTTCATTCCTAAACCTTGTAAGTTTTGTATTTTTCCTAAGTCTTACAAGTTTCCCTCCAGAATGAAAGTTTCTATTTGGAAGAAATTGCTATACAATTACTTTTTCTGTGGAAAAGTTAAATGTGTCTGTAGGAAGGGTTTTATCCTTTCAGCTTATGGAAAATTATTATTGTACCAGGTCACTTGCAAGCTTCTGTTCCTGCAAAATGATTGTTCAGTGTCTGCACAGAAGTCGTTATAACTATACTATTACTTGAAATTTCACACAAGGGTCTTCCAGCCATTAGTTCACAGTCTACCAGGAATTATTGGATCTTACTTTGAATCTATTGTTACTACATTCTCTCTTGTCACAGTTCTTTGGAACTTCCCATTGGAAAGTTAAAAGCATCCTCTGATACTTACCTAAGACTATTTCTGTCAGTTTTACCATCCTATAATAATAAACTCCACTTTTCTACCCATCATTCTGGTGGATAAACTTTTATCTTCTATAAGACTAAAACAGCTAAAAAGCACAAACCCTTAAATGAACTGTTAGATTTGCAGTCTTGCCTGTTCCTACACTAGCATATGAGTACATTATAAATGTTGAATTGAGTATTGTCATGTGCATATATGCTAAACTTAGTTGCAGCAGAGTATTTGTAAATCAAAAGTAATAATTTTATAAGCATAGTAATCACAAAATATGGGGAGTGGAATAGCTAAGGAAAGCTAAGTAGACAAGAATGTAACTGTACATTTTGTCTGATCATTTGGCCAAAATCTGCTTTCCTTTTCTTTTTCTTATTTATTTCGAGAGATTCACATTCCAAGTTACATTCCTATGTTCAGTAACTGTCTCTTACAAGGTTCATTTTTCAGAATAGAATGGTTTAGTAGTGTTCCCGCTAAAATGTGACTTTGTGATGGATTTAAGTTTTATACCTTCACAGTCTTTTTATGACTGATTCTTATCTATGACTATGCTTTCCATCCAACATTTCAACACATGTCCCAAAATTTCCGAGTCTCTACACTATTTAACTACACTATTTTACAGTAGAAAGACCAAAGAGAGGGGTGTTACCAATCCATGAAATAAATAATCTTGAAAATGTAATCCAAAACCAACATGCTCCTAAACATCTGCAAATGCAAGTTCTAATGATATTTTTGTGCCAGTTGCCTCTCATCTGTCCTAGTCAGATTAATTTTAGTAAACAATAATTGATATTACAAATTAAACTAAATATATAAGAAAGTATCTTAAACATTTAAAAAAACTGCTATTATATGGTTTAAAAAAAACATTGATCTCTTACATTTGGGGGAATTTTAAAGTTTATAGCATCTCTTGCATATTATTGAGTACTCTGATAAAGTATAAACAGTTATAACTCAGTTGAGTTTTGAATAATGATGTATGGAGAAATAAAGGAAAAATCATTTTCTAGGTGGCAAAGCTAAAACCCAAAAGGTGGTAAGACTGAGGAAAGATCACAGAACTCGCTAAAAGAAAGCAAGCCTGGCAGCCTACATCAGTGTCAGATATAATGAAGTGGTAGAAAAACATCTAAGTAAAGTCTCCTTAACTTCTTGTTTTTAATTAACGAATTTCCTGAGAAGTTTGGAGATAAAATGTGAAGACTATATTCTAAATTGTAGTCTCTATTTGATGGTTATGTGCCTTTGCGGAAATCACCTCTACTCTCTGAGTCTGACTGGCTCATCTTTGAAATGTTTACTTACTCCTGATGCTTTCACAAGAGGTCATGGGACCCACACCGCAAAGGGAAAGTACTCTGGAATTGAGTGAGTGCTTTTCTCAAATACAAATAAACATTGTTTCAGGCTATCATGGCAATTTATTTTAAGGACTTTTCCCACAAGACAAAACTTGAAAGCAGATCTCAACTTTACCATTTAAGATTTGCATGATTTCAGCCAAGTTAGCAGACTAATGTGAGAATCTGTTTCTTCTACTATAAAAATATTTTGTTATATGTACATCAGTAAAATATTGGTGTTGTGTCCTGTCAGTTGTAATAGGCCAACTTGATTTATATATCCAGATATATTTCTATTTCTATCTATCTATCTATCTATCTATCTATCTATCTATCTATCATCTATCTCTCTATCTAATGACATGTAGTATACTGTTAAGTTATATTTAGTTCCATGCCAGAAAACACAATAGACAATGGTTTCTGAATTTCCATGACTCTAAAAATAATAAGCCAAAGCAGGCATGAGGACATGGGGCAGAGAGAGGTTGTATGTGACTGCAGCTTGCCTAGTACTGACTCTTGACTGACTAACTTTTTATGTCATGAACTTTTACAGTTCACCCATTTCTTCCTGTATTTCTTAATACTCTTGAATATTGAAGATCCTATTTTTTTTGGTGCCTTATCAGGAACTTCATAAAATTTGAACTGACTATCCATATTTATTCCTACCTTTATAGGTAATTCATCACTCTACTTGCTCCATTAAATCTAAGACTTTTTGCCTTAATCAGATCTATTAAACTTCTCATCTCTTTAGCCATAGGTATCTTACCTCCTCCCTGCCAATGCCAAGTTTATAAGTGAGAGTGTATTATGCAAAAGGATTTTATAAGAGCGAACATGTGAAATCTCTTTTAAATATTCTGAGATTGCAAAAACACAAAGGCAGACCAAGAAGGCCTCAGGGAAGTAGACAAGTGCACTTAGATGGTTATATGACTCCCACAGTGTGTAATTCTTGCAAGTTATCTCATTTAACATTCTGATCATAGTTGGAACGAATAGGATGTTATGTGAATCTCAGGTTAGAACCATAAATGTACCTGAAATTACTCTCCTTAGACTAGGGATAAATTTGCGGATTTGATGATTTTTTAATCATTATCATTCTCTATTTTCTTGTGTGTGGGGTGTGTGTGTGTATGTGTGTGCATACACAAGAGTGCACTGGGGTGTATATACCTGCGGAGGCTCAAGGTGACATTGAAAATCATCCTGGATTGCTTGTTCTGCTTTGGGGTTTCCCAGACATGAATTCCAGTCTATCTTTCTAGACTGGAATTTCAGGTTGCCTCCATATCATATTACTATGTGGGAACTGGGCATCTGAACTCAGGTCCTTTTGCTTGCAAGGAAAATGCTTTATCTCCCAAGCCATCTCTCCAGCCCTCATCCTCTATTTTTATGCAACTAAATATTACTCAGATTATGTTGAAGATAAAAATGGCATAAAAATGCTTATTAGCCTTTTAATTATTATTTTCAAATCTCATATTTTGCTAGAAATGCATACATTCATGCATTGCACACTAGTTTCTTAAAAATTCAGCTTGAGGTTCTCTTTCTCATGACATTAAGAATAAAGCCCAGAACATTTCCCATATAAATAAATCATCCTGAAAAAGATTTAAAACATGATACAAAAATGAAAGTAAAATGGTTTTTATAGCTCATAAATATAATGTGAACACTCCCTTTGTGGTTTGTGATTTAGGTGGCAGACAGCTGTGGTATAAATAGTGTACCACTACTAGGTACCTAAAGAGTCATTTTGATTTGAGACATATTTAACTTATGCCTCAAAAACACAGTTTTTATATCAGAAAAAAAATGTGTTTTGCTGTTAAGAAACCTCAGCAATATTCTCATCACAAGCATAGCATGTTCCATCTTTCCTGAAGTTGGTGTATTTCATTGAATCATTTTAATGTGCTCTGACTGAGGAGTATCAATATTATTCCCCAGAAGAAGGGTGGTTCTTATAATGTGTGATGGCTGAGGATCATTTGTAATATAAACGACAGGGAGCTTGTGGTTTAACAGATGCTAATTTATTTTGAATATTTGATGTATTGAGCCCATTAGTAATAAGCTGCTTTGCTTCAGAGCTTGGGGAAATAAGAGTTCTGTTTGTGGTAGGTTTTATTTCTTAATGTCAGGGAGGAAAATATGCCCATTTCAAGAGAAAAAAACTGAGAAATATCTTCAGGGAAGTGCAATCAGTTACACTTTCCAACTCCAGATAACAGTTCTCATGCATTGACTATTTATTTCACTGTGCCCATCAAAGGGGACCATAGGTGTTTCTAAATGAAAAGCTAAAATCCTTGCTGATTTTGCATTATATTCAAATACAGCTTTAATATGGAATTTCCATTGTTTTTGTAATACTCTTCGATGTGTGTACATGTGTGTGTTCACATGTATATATTTATGTATTTGAATACATGCGTCTGTGTGTCATGGTTTTCATGTGGACATCAGGGAACAACTAATTCTCAATTGGTGTTGGACCTCATTTTCTACTTATTTAAGACAAGAGTCTGTTGGTTTTCCACTGTGTAAGACCACAGGAGCTTTTGGGGATTCTCTAATCTCTACCTCCTATCTCTATATAGGATTACTAGGATGATAGACAATCTCATGTTTCTTCTGAATTGCATATAGGTTCTCATGGCTCAAATTCAGGTCTTCATGCTCGAGTGACAAGCATTTTTAATACTATTTTTTAATTGATATTTATGGTTCTGAAGTTTTTTTCAGAACAAAGATTTTTCTATGAATTTCATATACTGAGAATTGTATAAATCTCAGCACATGCCAACATTAGATTAAAATGTTGGTGTTTTGGTTGCTTTCATAGTTTTGAAAACAGAATTTCACCAACTTACTGGTATGTTCAGAAGTGATTTTGTTTTGTCTTTAGAAATGGGCTTTTTAAAAATAATCAGTGCTTGGATCTGATAAGATAGCTCAGCTGGTAGGGGCTTGTTCACATACCTGGCCACCTGAGTTCAATCCCAGGACACCCACATGGTGGAATGAAAGAACTGACTTCCAAAAGTTTTCCTCTTACTCTCTCTCTCTCTCCCTCTCTCTCTCCCTCTCCCTCTCCTTTTCCCTCTCCCTCTCTCTCCCTCTCTTCTTTTCCTTCTCCCTCTCTCTCCTTTTCCTTCTCCCTCTCACTCTCCTTTTCCCTCTCCCTCTCTCTCTTTTCTTCCTCTCCCTCTCCTCCCCCTCTCAAATAAATAAAATATTTTTAAAATAAAATAATTGATACAATCTCTAAAACCTTCTTCTTTGTAAAGTTATTAAATAAGTCTTATTTAAACTGTAGCCTCTTAGGCATTTGAATACTAACAAAGCATTGTTCTTTAATTGTTTGGGCTGGGATTAAAAAGTGCTCTGAGGGGCTGGAGAGGTGGCTCAGGGGTTAAGCCTCTGCCTTGCAGGCGGAAGGTCCTGAGTTTGGATCCTAGACCCCATGTATAGACGCCAGGCAGAAGTGAGGGCGGCCTGCGTTTCTGGTCCTGGTAGGGCGGAGCCTGTGAATCCCTGGGCAGAGTAAACAAGGAGGAGGTGGAGGCGTCCATGGTGGTTCCCGAATTCGCCCGTGGTTCTACACATTCATACATACACACACATACATACACACACGAGCACACATGCATACACACGCACAATTGAATAAATAATAAATTTTAAAAAAGTGCTCTGAGATGTTGAGTAGCTGGTTACATTGAATAAGACATTTATTCATTATTTTCTCAACCATGATGATGAAGATTTCTCATCTTTACTGTAAGTTTATCACTGTCACAGACTTTCTTATCCTTAAATTACTCCTTTGGGCCCAGACTGAAGCAGAGAATTGGTGAGTACACTGTGGTTGCTTCTACACTGCCAGCATATCTGTCAGTACAGCTGTGAGACAGCTGCCATCTTCCTAAGGACTCAGGTTCTAAGCCCATGACCTGCTCCACCCCAGTGTGAATGGTACCTGAGCTCTTGAATTGCAGAACTGATGATGCTTTGCTACAACAGCAAGTGACAGTGACCTTCATTTTTCAATTCATTCTTTGAGACCAATATCATACAGTCTTCTCAAAGAGCTCTTGACTCTATATTGCTCTCTTGGCTTATCCCAGAGATAAGGCGTTCATGAAGGGCACGCCCACATCAACCCTAGGGCTGACAACTGGAGTACACTGTTGTGCAAAGCACATCACCAATTTTGTCTTGAGTGACTTCAGGATTTAGTTTGGAGGTATGCTAGTACACTCACAAGAATGAAATCTTTAAGTCAAAGAATCATTGATTTTGTCCTTGAAATAAGAATCTGTACTAAAATATTTTTAAAATAGCTGCCTACAAAAACGAAGTTCTCAAAAGGGTATATGTGAAAGACTGTGACATGATACTACATTTGAGTGGAATAAGAAACTTCAGTGAACTGAGAAGTCACATTAGGGTATTACACTTTGAGAATACTCCATCTTTATTCTTCCGGATGTATACTGAATTGATAGGATTCTGGAGGCGTGGGTGGTTCACTCACTCACTATTGAAGTAGTTTTTGACGGGTGTGTTATTTTCTCCTAGTAAAGAGTTTGTGAATGTCATATGCTAGAGCAGGTGTTGTTGCTGGGGCAGTGCTTTGAACAAATGAAGACACTTGGAGGGAAGGGAAAGAACCTTTGCTTATAGTTTATTTGACTCAAGGAACCATGTAGGCACTGTGATAGGATAGGAACTACAAAAACAGCTATGGAAGGTATCTGAACAGCTGAGGGAGAGAGGGGCCTCAACTGTAAAGCTGATCAGAATTTCAATTTTTATGATTTTTTTAACCAAACCTTAAGAAATTAAGTACTGATATCTGATGACTAAGCCAGTTTCAATCAGTACCTGTTGATATTGTCAGGAGTCCTGAGTGGAATTGTGTGCTACTGGCAAGAGAACAAGGAACATATTCCAGCTAGATTACATCCACAGCTCTAAAGGGTGATGAATCAACAACAAGAAAACTTTTTCTTTGAAAACCACTTGTGGGATTAAGTCAGTTTTCAAACCTTATCACCATCTTGGCAGTTAGATCTGATGACAGACACTGATTTGCTTAAGTATATTTTTCAAAGGCAAAAACAAAAGGTATCAGTTACAGCATCCATCTAATTTCAGTTTAACAAGAAAGGGACCCATCAGAATCTTCAAAGTTGCAGTCCCATTTCCTCTGCAGCATGTACCTCTCATATTCTTATCTGCCTTGTGGGTGTCAGGGTAGAATGACTTCCTTGCTAATTCATGATTATGTTACTGGATGTTTTTCCCAAACCTTATTTATAAATGCCAAATTTTAACATAGTCCTTTATTTTTAAATTATAGACTGTGGTTTGACATCCAGCTTTTCTCTTGGTAACTGTTCTGAATTTATCTTACTGGGGACAGTTGGCATTCTGCCAACTTGGTCTCAGAAGAAGAAAGTGCTGATAACTAACTATGGTGTGAGATTGTTGAACACAGAGCTTCAGCCCCAAGGAACATAATATCTAAATGCAAAAGACTCCCTTGGGAAAAATGATTGTTCTCTAGAGAGTCTGTTTCTAGAGCATCTCCAACATTGCTGTGGCAGTAGATATGTGCTACCTCACCTCTTTGAGGAACTACACACCTTATAAGTTTGTAATTGTGCAGAGATTGAGAGCATTTCCAATTTGCATAAGACTTTCTCCTTCTGAACTGTGGGCCAGCCCTAGGAATGCAAAAGAGGATAATCACAGTGGCTCTGCAACTCACAAGTCAATGCAAGTCACTGCTTTCAGTTGCCACTGTCTTTTGAGCTCACACCTGAGGTTCTTTTGTGCTGGGACGATTCTCCCAGGCACACACTGTGACGGCTCCAAGCCGCCGGGGCGGAGAAAGGCGAATGAATATTCTGCAAGCCCTTTATCCCTGCCCAAATCCAAGGGACTCCGGACACAGCAGGGAGTCTGTCAAGGTGACACTCCGTCACTCACTCATTCACTCACTCAAACCACAGTTACTGGCTGTAACGTCCTGACCACCCGGGTGCACCTCCGCCTCAGCCCTCCAGAGACTCGGCAACGAAAGGGGAGTTTGTCAAAGCAAGATCTCAGTTTATTGGGGGTAACAAATCAGCTTATATACACAAAGACTCCAAGTGCGCGAAACACCAGCCAATTACCTTGATGGTCAGTATAGCACATACTCTGCATAGGTCAGACTAAACATAAATCTATGTTGGCTCCTATAAGTCAATTAGGACTCTCTGTAATGTGATCGGGGTTACAGCGCCATCTTTGGTCCCATGTGCTAAGCCATGCCTGCTCACTCCCTCCCAGACCGTTATCTTTGGGTGGGCCCAACACTTTTTTGAAGCAAGGATACATTGGTTTAAAGCTCCAGGGTCACCTTAGGCCAGCCAAGAGCTAAAAGTGGTAATTTTATGCTATCGATTAGTTGATTTACAACTAATTTTAGGAAATAGAGAAAAAGAATTCACTTTGCTGCTGACCAGTCCTTCACAAGCACTACTAGCCCACCCAGGAAGAAAAGTAGAAATCGCTGTGGCAGTGCAGTAATCAACAGCCTTCCATAATGAAATTAGGAAGAAAGGCATAAAATATGCCGTAAAGATAGACTATGAGAATCTATGGTGATATTTAATATATCTCCAGAGAATATTATGACCCATATCATAGAGACACTAAGTATCAGGAAGTATCACTGATATAGCTTTTGGACTTCATATTTAGCAATATGTTTGCCATAAATATGTTTTCAATGTTCCCTTTTCTTCATTTTATTTTACTTTACATATAAATCAATTCGCTTTCTTGATAATTTCCATTATTTTAGTTTATTTTGTCACTGGAGTGACAGTTTGGGATGTGGATGTTTCATGAAGGATTATAAAACCACATGGATCCATATATTGCACAGTTACTAAGTAGTGCATTACACAGAATTACCTTGCAAAGGCATCATGCTAGGCTGAAGAAAGTGTATTATTAGTGTGAGGTATCAGAACAACAATGTGTATGAGTGCCCAATATTTAAAGTTCCCACTGAGAACTTTCACTAACAATTAGCAACAATGAAATAATATGAGATATTTGGGATGCTGAAACCAAAGAAAGAAAAGTTGAAGTGATTTCAGGAATCAGAACTGAAGACAGACTTTGTATATTATTTTCCTATAAATAGAAGCACAGTTTTTCTGCATTGATATTTAATATTAACAGAAATACCAGCAAATATGTATGGGTAAATCATGTCATTTGAATTAATTCTTTTGTATATAAAATTCATTTGGTAATTTTTTATCTCTCAACCAAGGGAACAGGCTAAGGAAAAGAAAATGATAATCAACTGATAGTCTTGCATGATAATGCAAGCAGTATTAACAATATAAATCCCATACACTATAGTGTGATACATTGAAAGAAACCATCACATGTAACTTATGAATACCTGAACATGTATATAAAATATTCAGTAAATTTTTGTTGAATAAATGAGTGAATTGTTCCTTTATATTATATTGTATGTTTCCTAGATCATTTACCTTTCCAAATAAATGTTCACTCTATAAAGTTTTGTTTAGCACATCAAACATATTTTTAAAATACTACATATAGCTGTTAACCTAAGTGATTAGAATTGACACATAAAATTTCCAATTATGCATTCATTTTTAGTTTTGAAAATGAGAGAATTTGATTCTTAATTTACCTAAATTTTTTGCATGAAGACTTTGTAATCAAGAAGTTTTAGATTCAGGACTAGGGAAATAGCTAGCTTTGAGATAGCTCAGATGATAGTGTTTATCTTACAAGTATGAGTATGTCTTTTGAGTCTTCAGCTTCCACATATAGAAGGATGGTGACATGCAGTTGATATTCCATCACTGAGGGGGTGCAAACAGGCTACAACAGCCAGCCTTGTAGACTTGGTGAATTTTAAGTGAATGGCTCTTTTTATACAATCAAGGTAGATGGCTCTTGAGGGACAACACCTCAGGTAGTCCTCTGTCCTCTGTTCATATTTGCACCCATATGTGTGAACACACAGCAAGAGCTTTACTGAGTGAGCCATCTTCCAAGCTCCTGAATTTTGCAGTTTTATGCATATTTCTTACATATACAGAACAATTTCAACCAGAAAGAGTTGACCAGAGAGTTTCTGTTTTTTTAAAAAAAGTTAAATTTTTATCCTTATTACCCAAATGTATATATAAAGCACTGTAAGCAGTCAATAATTCTGAGCTGTATTAAATGAAAAATGTTCGCAAAGATGGTAGATCATGATGTAGATAAAAACCAGAGTGGACAGTTGTGAAGTTCAAGACAAGTAACATGTTAAATAGCTCATTTTAGAGACTGTCATCTATATTGTGAAACTAATAGTCAATTAAGGCTTTGCAACAGAAACTGTGGCCAATATTCTGCTTTGTAAAGATTACTCTAGTGATCAACTCAATCCCAGAAAGAGATGGGGTGAATATCAAGTAAAGAAAAACAAACAAGGATGAAAAGAAAGGACTATCTTCAAGTCTATTTAGGAACTGGAGCTGGGGTACCAACTGAATCTAGTGCCAAATGTGAAAATGCAGCTAGATCTGGCATGATGGCCAGCTTTCAGGTCAGATTGAAAGAACATCATCCTGCAAAATTGGGCACATGGAGTAGAAGCAAATTTGATCTCAGTGCTTGGATATAACCATGTTGCACACATTGGAGAATTCTAGATAGAGCCTTTTCTGTAAAATAATCAGAAAAGAGCTTCAAGTTGTACTTGTACACACTTTATACTGTGTGATTGTCGAAGACAGCTTAAAGGGTGAGATAAGAGCATGTCAATTTTAATGGCGAACCAAGCAAAGAAGATTGTCAGTAAATATAATGAGACATCTAATTACCTTTTTTAGAAACATCATGAAAAATATTCTGTTCATCTGGACTTGGTAATTCATTCCTTTAATATAGCACTTGGGAGGTTGAGGCAGAAGAATTGCATTGGGTTAAAGACTATCAAGGCTATATACTGAGTTCCAGAGTAGCCTTTAACAAAACAAATACATATCCCCAATTTAGTTAGCTAGCATTCGTTAGTAACTTCCTGCCTGCATCTAAACTTAGCAGAAAATTATCATATTTTTCCTTCAAAAAATATTGACAAATATGTGGCACATAATTAGAAATTTTATGGACAGAAGTAACAGACTCAAATTTCACCAAAGTAAGGAAAAAAGGTATTGAGTGTTCTTCATCTTTAAAATAAATGATAGTTAATTTCTAAGAAATATACATGCATACGTATAATAATATAAAAGAAAATGCATAAAATGTATACTTTCAAAGCAGAACTTCAAATGTTGGATCACATTATACTAAAGTTTTCAGAATGATTATTTGAAAAGCTCATTAATTAAACCACTACAGAAATCTAGCAATTTAATAATCTAATTGACTATTTCAAATTATTAGTCTAGAAAAATATATTTAACATTATTTTAGCAATTATAAGATTGAAAAAAGGTTTTACCAATTAATTCTTTTAATTATTTTTCTAATCATTTGTCTCTGTTTCTATCATTTATTTCCTGTCCCCTATATGTTTACAGCTGTTATCTTACCCCTTCTGGCTGGTTTAATGGAGGAAAAAATCCAGTAACAGAAGAGTATAGAAGATGTTTTGAGTGAGGGGGGCAAGGTGAATTGTTCTTGACAATTAGAGCAGACAATACCACAAAGAGCCCAAATCCACTCTGGCATTCTAACTGAGAGTGAGCAATCCTTTCCTTAAAGACTGAGAATAGGTGGTGGGTGGATGGACTTTTGTTACTAGAAAACAGATGAGCAGAGATGATCCTGGTGCAGGAAAAGGAAGAGGAACCTATTTCTCTAATGTTTAGGAAGTTCTTTCCTGGACATCATCTTAGTTGATCCTTCAAATATCCTTTGAAGTCCTCTGTGAATCATTCACCCGGATAATGAGCTTCAGAGGTCATCTGATATCCTAAGCCACTGAATTAAAAATTCAGTCTGAAGTTTCATAGTAATAGTTTCCTGAAAAAAATTTGAGGTATTTTTTTATCAGAGTAATTGGACTGTATAATATATGATGCATAGACTTCAACATCCAAGACACTAAGTGTATCTATCACCTGTTGTGCTGAAAACGGTATGTCTGATACCTATAACATGCAGAGATATATTTAAGGCTAGTATTTTGCTGTGTGATTTTTTTCTGGTTAAAAGATAAATTGGCAGCAGTTAAGTTTAGATCCCTCTCTTTAGAGGAGGTGTGGTAGTATTACCCACACCTAATCACTGCACTTGGGGGACAGAAACAAGAAAATCATGAGTTTAAGGCTGGCCTGGGCTACAGAGGAAATTCAAGGCCATCTGAGAATATTTTTAAGGATTCAGTATCAAAAAAGATTAAGTGCTTTTCTTGTATATGAATTTTATTGAAATCTTTTATATTAAAAATAGAAATAAAAACTGTGGATCAACTCATCAAAAGATGCTGAATTCTGAAGTAATTAAAATGATATTTAATAGGGAGCTGGAAGGCAGCCTTTAGAGAGACCTGTCAAAAGATAGAAAAATCATTTAGATTCATGAATAAGTACATACATATGTCTACTATAAATGGTAGAGACATAAGTGCTTTCTTAAAATTGTACTGAGTATGGATTTTAACTGATCATCCCACACATACAAAATGATCTCTAAGTATAGTAATAACTGCTCATCAGCTCAATTTAGAAATGTACCAAATATGATAGTTTTTGTCAATTTAAAACTAATTCAGTCCCAACCAAAAATATACCTTGATGTATTTCTCACTGGCAAATTAAGCAAACAGGTCTTTTTAACATGCTAAGCATTCTTATTACAATAAAATGAAATGTTTAATAATGACCTTAGAAAAATAGAGGAGATTTGATCACATTGTACTTTACTAAAGAGCTTTCTGTTTTCCTCTGGTATTTTCTCACATACTAACTACAGACGATTGTAGTTGTTTAAGTTTGAAAAATTTGACTGGTTTTTAAATGAAATCAACACAAAGGTATACTCAATAAAATCAGAATCTTCATTATATATAATCATTAGAGAGGATTAATTAATTTGATTATCTATAGCATAAATGAAGTAAAATAATATTAAGGAAATAAAGCAAGAAGAATAGAAAAAAAAGACATACCCAGTTTTATAAGAACTTAGTAACTAGCTATTGACCAGTTTAAATGTACATAGCACTCATTTAAAAATACAGAAACCACTGTTCACTCAAATTGTATTTTTATATATTGCAAAATTTGACATATTTTACCTGTGATAATTATCCATTAATATCGAGTTACCATGAGAACACCTTTGTCTTCCTATTTTTATGATAGTACTGTATTATGTAAAATCCAAATAAATTTGATGCTCTTTGTTATTAATATTTTTCTACTTTTACAAGCATACTGAGCATTTATCCCTGCCTCCCTCCACCCCCTAACATTCCTTCCCTTCCCCCATCAGTTCCTCCCACCCCTTCCCATCCTTCTGTGCACATGCTTCTATGGACCCCAGGGTTCATCCTGGCCAACCTACTCTTGTGGGGATTCAGGCCTCTGACATATTAAAGTACCTCTCTTCAGGCCACCTCACTGATATAGGCATTTCCCTTCACTCATCCAGGTTTAGATCCAAAGGTTTCCACTGTATGTTCTTATCTTTCTTGAGTTCCTAGGTAGTCTATGGGGGCATGTTGGCACGTCAGTTATTATGCAGGTGTATGCAGGATAAGTCTCACTTCAGTGACTTCCCAAATGCAGCAGTCTTGCCCTGAGTAAAATGTCTTGTCCAATGGTAAACCATCTTTAGGTTCTTATAATCTCACTAGCCCCTCCTCTGCAAGGCTCTCAAAGCCTTAAAATGAGGAGAGATTAGGTTGGCCTGATTCTGGGTGAGCCTTGCTGAGTTGCTGATACTCTGCATGATAGTTGGCCATTGCTATCCACTTCACTGTTCTTCTGTTGCTCTAGGGTGCATCCTGTTAAATAAAGTATTGAGTTCCTCTACCTCTGTTACATTCTAGGCTGAATTTTAAGTGTTCTTCCAATCTATGGGTATAATAATAGCTATTTACAGAGCAGTTAACTCTTTCTTATAGCCGATTTTTTTATTTTTTTAGCTGTTCTTTATTTTTTATGTATTTATTTATTGATTTATTTTTCGGTCATTCAAACGTAATAGATACCCGTGTCCCCTCCCTCCCTCCATCCCTCCCTGGACCTCCCTGCTTCCCTTTTTCCTCTTCCTTTCCCCTCCTCCCTCCCTTTTTCCCAGTGCCCCCTCCCCCCATCCCTGGAGCATCCTTTAATTTGTATGTCAAACTTTCCTCTGGGTCCTCCTCTCTGATGAGGTGTAAGGACTCAGTGGCATTTCCTAGAACTCTTTCTTGTATTCCCCTTAAGTATAGGAACACTATTGTGCTTATAGCCTATTTTAAAATGAGTATCAAAAGCAGCGATTTACCTTAAGTTCTTTGTGTCATTTTAAGCTGTTTGTTCCACTGTTTTATGGATTTCATAAAAGATGGTTTACCATTGGACAAGACATTTTACTCAGGGCAAGACTGCTGCATTTGGGAAGTCACTGAAGTGAGACTTATCCTGCATATACCTGCATAATAACTGACGTGCCAACATGCCCCCATAGACTACCTAGGAACTCAAGAAAGATAAGAACATACAGTGGAAACCTTTGGATCTAAACCTGTTTGGTGAATACGCATTATTTTATTTAATTTTTCCCTTTCACAAAGCAAACAATATCAAACCTCAGTACTCAATTTAACTTGTATCATATGATAAAGTGCTCTGTACATAAGTAGGTGTGTGTATCAGCAAATGTGTGTCCTTGTAATTTAATATTAAGAAATAGGAATAATTTATTTGAAAAAAGAAACACTTTATAAGAAACATCAGTAAATTTCTGGTGACTAAGCATAATTTTGTAGAACTGACAATACCCAGATACCCAAAAAAGAAATCTCTTCACAAACTTCTTTATTTCTGCATATTTATCTATTTTATCTCTTAGTATCAAGACTCTGTACATAAGTTCAAAGGACTTTCATGATATTTGAGGATAGTTTGATTATTTACTCAAAGGAGAATGAATGTGGTCATTTCATGGCAAGTAGGAGACAGGGCTTTGACAATGTGGCAGGTAATATTACCAGTTATGCTTCTTATATTGTCATAAGACCTTTTGTTTTTCTTTGGGCCCTCACCAAGCTATCATGTAAAAAAGGTTTCATGGTTCATTGCAGCCTGAATGAATTATTCTTTAGTGTGATCTGACTCAAGGTAAAAAAGTAGGATCTTTGCTAGTCTACCACTTTTTGTGGAACGTCTTTGTATTTGGAATAAAAACCATGCTGGCCTTCCTGATACTTAGCACACATTTCTTTAATCTTTGTTTTACTTGGAGATGGTAAGAATCAACAAGGTGCCTTCTAGGTAAACAAATCACACTTAGCCAGCGCCCCAAATCTTAACTTGCTATTTGAGAAATTCATGGTTGTTATACACCAGAATACAATAAATGTGTAAGTGGACATTTTTATACTTATATTCACTTATTCACCCCATGAGAAACACACAATGTTTTTTAGCTTGATTTTAGCTTGAATGTAATATAGTCAGTTAAATTCATAATTGCATTTCCTTTATTATATTACATAATTATAACAGTTTAAATTGGATGAGAAGTCATTCAAAATTTTGAAAAACTATGTTTTGCCTGTAGTTGTACATTTATAATAATCTAAAATTAGACACTGGCATTGCATAGTTTCTACCAGAACATATTTATAATGAAGTATTCATTTACTTCCCAGAAATAAAGCTTGTTTAAAAATTTCACTCTGAACTTTGATTGTAAAGGTTTGCACTAAAACAGAAATAGTAATTTCTTTCTAAAGTGATGATGGAATTTTAGGATCCAAATGTCCTGGTACTGACTGTCATTGATTTAAAAATAATTACTATGTAACAATAAAATGATAAGTTTTCATTCATCCTTGCTTGAGCTTACCATTTCCACCAATTTTTTTCATTTTTAAAATTAGTTCCAATGTTCTTTATCTTTCTCTAAAATATATTATACATATATCCTTTAAAAAGTTTCTTGGCTTGTGAACATTCCTGTAAAAACTTACCCCACTTTAATTTTAATGATTACAAAAGTACAGTAAATGTCCTCAAATGATATATTAACCAAAGAAATGTAGACATTGACAGAGTCTAATGAGAAATGAATGGTGGGTTCCTTTGTATTCAAATCTTCAGTATTGCTAGCTAAACAGATGCTGGGTTATTTCTACTCCTTTTTGTCTTAGTTGTACAGAGGTAGTTGCTAAGTCACTGTTTACAAAACACACAGAGGAAAATGAGCAATGTGTGGCTTTAGCAGTAGGATCATTCCCACTTTGAACTTACCAAAATCTTTTCATGATGCATTACCAAAACTTATTTGTAATGATCTATTGGCAATATTGTCCATCTTGTCTCCAGTTTTGTGAAAATCACAAAATTAGAAATCATCCTTTCTATTAAAGATTATTTCCAATCAATGAACATCTCAACTTCTGAAGTTATTTAAAACATTTGCTTGTAAATCATGTTTGACTATCCTTTTATGATTTAGAGGCAATTTTCAAATTCTGTATGCTCATGTGTATAGTCAGATTGTAAGCCTCTGAAGGTTGAGGGAAAATTCAAAATACACATCTTTGTTATTATGGAGTGAATGTTCATGTTTTCCCCAAATTTATCCTGAAGGCCATTGGGAAATGAGGCTTCTGGAGAAGCAAATAAAATTTAAAGAGGCTGTAAAGTTGGGAGTACTGACCCTATAGGAACAGTATCTTTACTAAAGATATCAGAGATCTTTCTCTTGCATTAATATACAACTAGATGGCATTTACCTATAGGGAAAAGACAAATATTCACAATGAAATTATCTTATTCACACTTTGATCTCAGATCTTGCAGGGTCTGTAATTGGGAAAAAATTTCTATTGTTTAACATACACCTTGTCTTTGTCATTTTGTTGTGACAAATGATGAAAACAAGTACATTAATCAAAGAAATATTTATAACTAAAATTTTTCATCCTTTCACCTTCCTCAAGTTTTGTTTGTGAACACTTCAGAAATTCAGGCTTAGTACATTCAATAAATTTGAAAATAGCTGTCCCCTAATTCACCAAAGCTGTCTTAACTCTCAAATGACTTAACTATTTCAGATGTAATTTCAATCAGAAAATGTATGAATTGATTTTTCAGTTAAATAAACATTGAAAATGCATTTGAAAATTATTTGTAAAACTCTGAAAAATAAATTATAGAGTCCATTTTCTAAAAGTCAAATCAAAATTAAAATTACATTAATTTTTTGAGAAAATATTAAATATGCAAGAAATCTATATGCAGTTTTTGATAATTTCATTAATTCTGTATAATATGCAGTTGAGATTACAACTTATTTATTAAATAAAGACGTGATAAATGGTAAAAAGCTAATTTAGTAAATATATGACTACTTTAAAACAGCAGACAGTTTTTAAAAATCATTGAATGAACCTGTTTGTAGTTAATGAAAGAGAATGTTGAATGCTTTTAAAATGCAATTAGTAATTTATATACTTTTTAAAAGAATATATAAAATTTAAACTCTTTATAAGAGGATACAAGGACTGTAAATAAAATAAGTTTTTCATTATATAATTTTGTAAAATGTTTTATTCACCCGGTGGCTTAGCACAAGCTTATTATAAATGAAATCATGTAAAAATATTTTCCTGAGTTTAACACATTCCCTCTCTTTTATTGACTACAGATGTGGCATAGCCCCTTTCAGTGACAGGCAGGTAATCCAGAGATATAAGTTAGATTAGTTCTTTCTCCTTTAAATTGTTTGTGTCAGGATACTTCAGTTTAGCCACTAGAAAAGAAAATAAATCATGGTTCAAGTTGTGGTTAAGCAAAATGCATAAGATCTAGACATCTAATAAACAACACAGAGACTATAGTTAATATTTCTGAGTGTGTTTGAAATGCTATACCCACAGACCAAGAAGGGCTATTTGTAAGACAAGGCATGCTAATTAGCCCCACTCTAATTCACTGTGTATAAGTAAATCAAAGTATCTGACTGTATATTTCAAATATATTCAATCAAAAACATTTTAAAGAAAGCAAAAATGTTTGTTCTTGTAAGAGTGTTAATTAAGGAAACAATAATATATACATTAAGTATTTTTCTCTAAATTATGAAAATTTCCTAAAGACAGTAGACAGGACAAAGACCATTGCTCTTCGTTCATAATACTTAAGTAAGCATCAGAAATTACTTAAAAAGAAAACTAGAAGTACATCCTCTTGGTGCTTTGTTCTTCATATCCTAAATTCACATTCACACAAATGCATATGTAGGTTCACTCGATAAAAATTCCAATTCTGCACATAGTGTAAGAGGAGGTTAAAGGTAAATGAAGCTCCTATTTCAATTTCAAGCAGAAACTTTTGTTTGCTTGAAACTAGTCATTAACTAACAATGTACTTTGGGGGAAATGAATTAAGGTGGAAATCATGGGAACATTTCTAAAATAGTTTTTATGCTGCATCTTGTTTGATTTATGTTTAGACACAAAAAGAAAGATATTCTGCACACTCCTCTTTATGTGGCCTGGTAAATGGCACTATCAAGCCTGCGAGATGATAGTGGCAGTACATGACAATCCTCAGGAAGAACTTAGAGAACACTGTAGTGTCATCTGCTATCTGAAGGAATAAATTGTTCTGTGACTAATTAAATTAGAAACTCAAGTAACTTCCATGACCTGCTCTGCAAGAGCAGTGAAAAGCTTGGAAAGATCATGGACATAAAATAAATGCAGTGTAATATATGATACTACTATTATCTGCACAGGGATAGGAGCAAGTTATTTGTAATTTAAAGGTTTAAGGGGATATCTCAGCAGTTAGAGCACTTGACTGGCATCCTAGAGGTCCAGGGTTGAAGGCCAGCACTGCCTAACTCCAGGAAGTGGCAAATGAGTGGGTCTGAAATAGCCATAGCTCCACAACTGGTATGGACACTAAAAGATTAGGGGTTTTCATTGGGCAGGTAAGTTCACATATTCCATTATGTCAGTGTTACTAAAATTAAAGAATAAATAAAAAGAAAAAAATGTAACATCTCAAAAAAGAAATATGTAACATTTCATTAGATTTGCCACAATATTCCACATCTAATTATGGATACTATATATCCAAAGGTACTCTGGAGAAAAATTACATTAGCATGGAATTTTCAGTATTCTTTGGAATAGACATATTGTTTATTTGTGGCCTAAAATATATGAATCTACAAATTGCTTTTTTGTTTGATCAATGTAAATAGATTTAAGATATATCCTGAATTATGCATCCACATTTTAAAAATTCCATGAGGATTAAACTATTGTTGAATTCAATTGAATATAACAAACTTTAAGTATATCAGAATCACCTCTGTGTTCTTCCATGGCTTGTGCTAAAACTATTCTTATAAGTTACTTTTCAAGCTTTGGAAAAAAGGAAACATGTAAGAAATATTAACTAATTGTACAAGTATGAGTACAAAATATTATGAACAGATTGGATGCAGTTATTATGAAGGAAGGTCCATTGGTAAATTAGTAAGAGAATATTATATTATATTGACATGTCGCAGTAAGTCTGTACTTATGGTACTGTCTCCTAGTTTCATCTATTGACTATTCCCTTTATTCATAAGCATGAGTACTTGTTATTTTCAAGATAATTCATTTCATGACTCAGTGATATCTATCAATGGAGTGTCCAAGCATTATAAAAATATCCAGAGGTATTTTATTTCTTTTGAATACTGAGGAAATTCTTTCATGGAATCTCCCAGAACACATGCTGACATTAACTGCAGTGTCTACTTATGGTGGTGAGCCATTCAAGTTTTCTGTTATTCATTTTCTGCATGAGACCTGGGACCTCAAAGAAGAGGACAGGTGAAAACTCAAATCAGAGCCAGTTAAGAAGCAGAAAATGTGGGACTATTGGTTAGACAACCAATATTCAACCCTATATTTCAACTCTATCAATATTTTTCATTTTCTTAAAATTTTTCCAGAGGATCAACAAATGTAATATATCATTACTTTGTTATGTTAAATGAGCATCATGCATGTGAAAGAGATTCCATCATTCCTTCCAGAAAAAAATATTTCTTGGGTATGATAGCAGAGTGCTTGAGCAGTCTTTCAAAACTGGGCATTCCATCTGTTTCCTTGGGTATCTCAGCTAACTTCTTGTTGCAGGTGTACATATGCAAGATGTAGGTATCTGTGGTATATGTCTTTGTGAATGTATTATGTGTCATAGAATGTAATATATATATGTATATGTGGTGTATTTCCATGTTTATATGTGTGTTATGTACTTGTATGGGTATGTCTGTGTGATGTGTATGTGTGTATATGATATATGTCTCCTGTGTTATTTTGTATATGTAGTATATCTATGTGTGTGTGCAGGTAGGTGCACACCACGGCCAGAGTTTGACTTTGTGTGTCCTCATCACTCTCCTTTGAGTCAAGATTTCTTGCTGAACCTGGAGTTCATGTCTTATGGCTCAGATGGCAGCGAGCAAGTCCCAATGATCCCACGGTCTCTGCCTGCCTCCCTCAGTGCTGGTGTTACTTATTATGCCTGGGACCAGAACTGGTTTTCGCATGAGTGTTAGAATCTAAACTCCTGGCCTCCTGTTCATATGACAAGGACATCGACCATGGAGATCTGGAACTGTACAAATAATACTTCTTAATCACCTCTGTTTTAGGTCCCATAAGCAGTATTTTGGTGAATAACTATGGCTGCCGACCTGTGGTGATGATGGGAGGCTTCTTGTGCTGCGTGGGAATGATCCTGGCTTCCTACAGCAACAGTGTGGTACAGCTGTACCTCACTATTGGCTTCATTGGAGGTAAACCAAGTTTCGTTCTCACTGAATTCCGTGGAGACTCTGGTTTTCTGATCATTTGTAGTGCTTTGAGTTTACTTTTAAAGACAATGTATTTTAAAGCATTTTTATCTGGTGCATCTAACCACTAATCAATGTGGTTATACATTTCATTTTAAAAAATAAAAAAGTGATTACATCATTTTATGATCTCATGTACACAGGAAAAAAAAGCAGTTTTGGGGCTCAGGGGCTAAGACTATGTCTCACAAGCAGAATGTCCTGAGTTTAGATCCCAGGTCCCTCATAAAAATGCCTGGTGGAAATGGTAGTGGCCTGCACTTCCTGCCCTGGTGGGTAAAGCCTGGGAAATCCCAAAAGGAAGCAAGAAGGAGGTAGAAGCAATCCAGGATGATTCCCAAAGTCATCCTTGTCCTCCATAGGGGCACATGGTGCTTTTTGACATGCATGTGCGCATACACACACATGCTCATACACACACACATATTAAATACATCAAATATTTGTTCAAAAAGACACTTTAATTTGTTTGACTCTTCACTTTTCAGTCAATTGAGGATATGTATCTTAAGCACAGCTCTTCTAGTATAAATAAATAGCTTAATTTATTTAATATTTTTTATTGTTTAAATAACTGACCTACTAATGAGAGTGTTAAAGGTGGCATCAAAGATATGTTTTCTGGATACACTGATTCAGCTTAAATAACAAAATTATTGCCACATTGTATTCTGAAAAGTGGCAGAGCTCTATAACATGCTCTTTCCTTTTCAATAAGGAAATGTAAAGACCTAATAAGGTCTTTGCTGAAAAGCAGTTAACACAGAAAAGCATCAAACATGAAATTAGTCACATCAGTATATAATTCCATTTTATTATTTGAGTCAAATTGAAGTAAATTGCTAGTAACTGTTTTTTACCCATAGAATGGGAACTTACAGTGGAAAGTTTTGGATCTAAAGCTGGATGAGTGAAGGGAAATGCACATTTTTATGGGGTGGCTTGAAGAGAGGTAACTTGGTATACCAGTGGAGGCCTGAGACTCCACAGGCGTAGGCAAGCCAGAGTAACTCCTGGGGTCCACTAGAAGCAGACAGGCTGAAGGGTGAGAGGGAGTGGGAGGAAATGGTAAAGGGAAAGGAAGAGATGAGAGGGAAGGAAAGGGAAGGAACCTGGGATGAACACTCAATATGTTTGTAAGTGTTAGAAAAAAATAAAAAGGAAAAAAATAAACACGTAAATTAAAAAATTAAATTAAAATTAAATTAAATTAAATTAAATTAAATTAAAAATTCCCAGGCTCTACCCACCAGGGCATTTTAGCCTGTTCATACGCTTTTATCCCTGAAAGCAAAATAGCCACTTTTAAAAAAAATTTCACTCTTACTCAACATAAATCCATTCTAGGAATTTGCATATATTAGGAGAAAGGGATGAATGTGTCCTTTGGATTGGATGGTTTTTTTATATAAGAACTCTTAACTGTGTTGTCACTGAATTATTTTGTGAATTTTTCTTTCATGCATCCATCAGTAATTCCTGATCTGGTTCCTGTGCTTTAAAATAAAATAAATATGAAATGGTCACATTGTCTTGGGAAAGGGAAGTCAGTTTAGTTTTCTGCGATTATATGCATCCTGACAACCCTCCAACACCACCTGTGTTCATGCTTCCTTGGGCCTTACTCTCTTCAGGATACACTTCAAGGACAGATTTTGCTTTGTCAGGAGCATAACCTGTTTGTATTTTTTTTTCTCTCCCTTTTGCCCTCTTGCTTTTAGGATTAGGTTTAGCCTTCAATCTGCAACCAGCCCTAACAATCATCGGCAAATACTTCTACAGGAAGCGACCCTTGGCAAATGGATTGGCCATGGCCGGAAGCCCTGTTTTCTTAAGCACACTGGCCCCCTTCAACCAGTACCTCCTTAATACTTATGGCTGGAGGGGAAGCTTCTTGGTTTTGGCTGGTGTATTTCTGCACGCCTGTGTGGGCGGGTCCCTTATGAGACCTGTTGTGAACAAAAGACATGGTTCTCAGGCAAGAAATAAGATTACCTCCCGAGAAGATACAAGTATGAAGCAAAGCAGTAAGACATCACCACCAGAAAAAGTTAATAAATTTTTAGACTTCTCCCTTTTTAGACATAGAGGGTTTCTGATCTACCTATCTGGAAATATCATCATGTTTTTAGGGTTTTTTGCCCCTATTATATTCTTGGCTCCCTATGCCAAAGATAGGGGTATAGATGAATATTACGCAGCTCTCTTGCTGTCAGTAATGGCTTTTATCGACATGTTTGCTAGGCCCTGTGGAGGGCTGATTGCCAACTCCAAACTTGTCCGTCCTCGAATCCAGTACTTTTTCAGTTTGGAGATTATGTTCACCGGGATAGTTCATCTCATGTGCCCTCTGGCTAATAGCTACTCGGCCTTGGTAGTGTATGCTGTCTTCTTTGGCTATGGCTTTGGAAGTGTTAGCAGTGTCCTCTTTGAAACCCTCATGGACCTGGTTGGTGCTGCCAAGTTCTCCAGTGCTGTGGGACTCGTCACTATTTTGGAGTGTGGCCCGGTTCTTCTTGGCCCTCCTCTTGCTGGTAAGGATATTTTTTTACCAAGAAAAGAAAGGGTATCACATAATTGCCCACACCAAGGCTTTCTTTCAGACTACCATGGTATGGATAATTCTGGATGCCTAAATTAACTGTGGAGTTGGTCAATAATGCATTTAAAAGTAATTTTATAACAAGTTGATTTTTAAGCTTAAGATTTAAGAGTCATGGACCTTTGACTTAAGTTACATTGATGATTCACTTGTATCCATTATCAGTTTATGCTTTTAAGATCACATCATTATCAATATAAAATGTGACTTTGTCATACTTAGCAATTCCTGCTTTGATTATATAAAAAGGAGTAAAAAATATAAGATAATAAATAAAAATATTACCCAAGTGGTTTAGAATCCAATTTTTATCAATACCTATATGTTAGTTACATTAATTTACAGCTCACTATCTCCCTATTGCTGGCAAGCTTTTGTATCACTGGTATAACATGCAATAATGAAGTAAAATTAGTGTTTTGACTAGATGATTTATGTCACATGTTTATAAATGACAGAGTGCATGTATATTTTAAGATCTGCACTATTTTCGCAGATAACTATGAAAGTGCCTATATTAAATGAGCTAGTAAGAAAAATTAAAATTATAAACTAAAAACTATGACTTCAGGCATCACCACACTGTTATTTAGGATGGAGGGAGGAAGGAAAGAAAGAATAGTTATAACAGATTTCTAGATTTATTTTGACTTTCCATGTGATTGTTTAAGGCCTCCCTCTTGAAATACAGTGAGATTCAATAGGTGTTGAAGTTTTTTCTTATAGATGTTTTCTATATTCAGTTCTTTTTTACGACATGTCTCTTGCGGTCCCCTGTGTGTATACTGTAGATAATGCTCAGCTCCTCCACTTGGATTCTTGGCCTGCCCCCTAGTGCTCAAATCCAGGCTGAATATAAACTTACCTATGCCTGTAGCCAACTGTTAGACTATTTTCTTCACACCTTCAAGGAACCTGTAAAAGTAGGACATTCATGAGTATGTGTGACCCTATAGAATGACCTTCTTTACAGGTCATTTTTTATTTGGTATTAAAATATGAAGTATAATTGGGAAAAATTATTGTTATTCTCACACACAAAGAATCACATATCTACATTAACACTAAAGATCTGGAGATTATAATAAATAAGTTTGAAAAGAATATTATCATAGCCATTTTTAAGTAAAACAATTGAGTAAAACATGAGCTCAACTGAACGTTCTCAGTGATTCTTCGGCATTTCACTTTCTTAGTTGATCAAAACAGCAGCTAGGTTGCTGCCAGACTTTATTGACACTATTCATAGCTTGTCTGTTCTCTGGCTTCAAGAACAATGGGCTTAGATGTCTGGATTTTCAGTGTGGATATATGCTGGAACAGCTGTGAAAAAAGTGAAGACCACTGGATCTTAGTTATTAGTCAGCTGATTGTGTTAGTAAAAAAGGATGTGTGTGTGTGTGTGTGTGTGTGTGTGTGTGTGTGTGTGTGTGTGTGGCGTATACTGGCTATTGGAGCATGCATATGAGCAAAAGGACATACATACATGTAGAAGTCAAAACATGCCTTATTACCTTGGGGTTTCTTGGTGTACTGAAAACTCACTATTTCAGCTAGAATGGCAGATCAGGGAGTTCTTTCACCCTTTAATGCCTGAACCACCCTTCAGCCCTGAAAACATTTTTTTAGTGTCAACTGAAATACATGACACAAGACTGATTTCAATTAATTGGAGCAAATAGTTTCTTCCTGGCTTACTTAGCATTGGTATTATACATACAACAAAGCAAATAATAATATAATAATAATACTAAATTAACTAATCTTGCAAATGATATGACTCATAATGAAGTTGGGTGACAATAGTTTAGCATAGTTGAGAACATGAACTTCTGGCAAGTCTGCATCCCACCAGGTAATGGCCACTGGACTTTTATAGCGAGAGCTGATTATAAGGATCTGAGGAAGATGCTCCAGGTAAATGACTAGCCTATGACATGCAGAGTAATACCCAAAGGATGATAAGACCTGCCAGGACCACAGGAGAATCTTTGGGTCTTTGTAAAATAATACACATTTTCCTTCTTTATTGAGAAAAAAACGCATGGGAAGGTGAAGAAATCTCAGGGTTTTGTTGTAAATAAGTATGTAAGCACATATCTAACTACATGCTTGGGCATGAAATATCTATTCATTAAAATAAATGCATATAAGCCCTACTTTGTCTTGACTACATATTTTATTTGGAGAAACAGTTTTCAATAAATATAATGCACTAGTAATATAATGCTGTTGATGTCTGAACAACACTTTTATTAAGCATATATGAGTCATATCTAAAATATTTTCTTATGAAAGCCTATATTAGCAGTAATTTAGACATGAAGTATACAATTTAGGGGAGAGTTTCTTTGGAAATACTATCATGTTCTTATTATTCTATTCTATTGATGATATTTTAAAGGATGTTCTCTCTCTCTTAGGTAAATTAGTGGATATGACTGGAGACTACAAATACATGTATATTGCCAGTGGGATTATCGTGGTAATATCAAGCATATGGCTGCTCATTGGCAATGCTATAAACTACAGGCTGCTCGAAAAGGAAAGGAGGAAGGAAAAAGCCAAGAAGAAGAAGTCTGCTACCTTTCAGTCCCGAGAAGAGGAACCCTTGAGTAAATCTAAACAAGAGGAACTTTCTGTCAAAGTTTCGAAAGTACAGAGTACTCCTTCTGAAAAAGAAAGAGCAGAAAGAGAACAGGAAAAGGAAAGAGAACGGGAAAGAGAAGAAAAAGAGAGTAATATTTAATAAGAGTCATATCCCTGATTTCAGTGTTTTCAATTAACTTAGGAGTTTCTTTGTGATTTTTTAATAGTGGAAGGACTTTAGCTAAAACAAGGAATCATAATTTAAAAAATGAGATTTTCCTCAATTACAAATTAGTTTTTAAAAATGTTTTTGAAGACTTAAACTTTGAGATTATACATACAGGAAATCCATGAAATGGACTTTTTTGTTTCCACCCATGAGTCATGCTATGGTGGTGAAAAGAATTTTCAAGTCTTCCAGTGACTTCTAGTTTCAGTTACAGCATCTGCAACAAAAGCCTTATATTGCTTAGGAGTATGTATGACCTGATAGAATGACCCTGTTCACAGGTCATTTTTATTTGGCATTAAGTATGAAGTAGAATTGAGGAAAAATTATTGTTATCCCCACACACAAAGAATCACATATCTACATTAACACTGAGGATCTGGAGATTATAATAAATAAATTTGAAAAGAATATTATCATAGTCATTTTTAAGTAAAACAATTCAAGGACACAAAAATATATTATTTACAAGCAATTTTACAATGGGTATTTCAAAGTCAAGCATATGAGTGCAAATCATGGTAGTAGATACAATTGATCACTATAAAAGTGAGTTTGACAAAAAAGAAGAGATTCCTTTGCACTGTCACTTCTGAATGTTCTTAAACATGCTTGGTTCATGTGCACCATTATTTTTGACAGGGGGAAAATAAAGTTCCCCAAATAACTTCCAGAATTCTTACCTACTATATCCTTAATGAAAACTGAGAGTTAGCTAAATCCTTTAATATTTTTAAACATAACTCAAAATCTAGAATCTAATGAGCACCACTTTCATTTAACTCAGCCTCCATCTAGATTTAGTGTTCTACTAACAAAGCCAAACTGACCAGATTCCTCATGAGAAGTTTCTTTCAAGTAGACCAAATTCTAACATAAGCAGATGAGCCAAGCTTACTATTATGAGTAACTCATAGAAGTCCAGTGGGCAAAGAAGATTCAAAACAGCCTGTTGAGCTCTCTCAGTTCCCTCCCCTCCCCATACACAAAAGTAAAAAAATCATATAAGGGCCTTTTATTCAGCCATTGGAATGCCTCAGAGTGTAGGAAAGACTGTACTTTCCTATACCCCCTATGTTTCTAGAAATACAGGCTGTTATTTGGAATGGTAGGCCCATAGTTTGCAATGTGAGCACAACAATTTGAACTATTGCTGCCCAACTTCTCATTTGCCTTGGTGAACATATCTGTGGATCAGAATCACTGAGAATTGTGCTTCACAACTACTTTTGACAGAATTGTGCTTCACAACTACTTTTGACAGTTCTGTGCTTTTGAAGTTTATAAATATCCTAACATTGTAATATTTACTCTTGTAAATATGAAGTTTAATTTTAAGAAGAATGAAAGGAACTTAGTGCTTTATCGAAATGATCTCACTTAACAATTTCCAAGGGACTTTGCTATTTTGTGATTGCAGTAGAGGCAGGTGCTATTCTTATTTCTTACCAAGAATGTACCAGGACACTGAGCTATTCTAATATGAAATATCATGGATTTGTTTTGATCCATAGCATTTACATACCAATGAAACATCTAGTTTGTATTCAGAAAGCAAGATAAAATTTTTATTTGTTTATTTGTAATGTGCTTTTTGCATTTGAAAGGATATTTTAAATTTTGAAATAGTAAGTCAAATATGTGCCAATATCAAAGTTAAGGAAATCAGGAAAATGTGTGATAGTATATGGCTGGGGTTTTTGATTCAATTTCACCCAATCTTGAATCAACTATTTTTATATGATTAGTGCATTTGTATTCAACTCTTCCTCACAGTAAGAATCATTATCGTGTTGTGAAACACCTTATAGTCACAAATATTTCCAAAAGGATACTTTTCATTAATTGAAAGTAAACACGTTAATAAACATATCAGACCACTGGTGGAAAGAAATAGCAAAAAATTGGGGGTTGGTCCTTAAACCACGTTCTAGCAGAGATGATGTAAATGCATTCTGGTTCCTTTCTCTTTGGTATTTGCGTGCTGATGAATCAAGTCAAGACCAAATCACATGGTTTTTTCTTCTCTTTGGTTGCCTTCATTTACTATTCATTTTTAATGCTGGTCATATTAATTTCTTACAGAAAGGAAGGAAGATCACAGAGTACATGCTCTGATATGTACAGTCTCACCTGCAGCAAGAAATTATAAATATGTACATACATTTATATTCATTCATGTATGTTAAAAAATCAAGCCATTCATAACAGCCTGAAATAGTGATTCGAAAATGAATGATATGAATAGTGTGTTTGTTGGTTCTTCCTATCCTGTTGTACCTTTGAAAGACTTTTGGGGGGCTTTAATGAAGTCATTGAAAGACTGAGGAAAGAGCAGTGACCTACAGTTTTCAGCCTTATCTAGCCATGTAAATAGAGAAGGAACTGGGTCTGGCATTTCTGTCTACAACTCTTAGGAATGAATGCATCTCCCATCCAAAGGCATGACAGATTTAAGATGTTCAAGAGAGTAAGTCAAATCAATCACTATTAAAATCCTTATTAGTCCCTTTCAACACCCTTAAATGGCATACAAGGAAGGTGACTATAACCAGGAACACTCAGAGAATGGTGACCACTAGCTAGCTTACATGTTTTGCCTTTGTGCTGGGTGAGCATCCAATTTCACTATAAGACCTTAAATATTTCTTCATGGTGAGTAAGTGGAATGTTGAGTGTGGACTTATCCTGATCTATCTCACCCTCTTTCCTGATCCTCCTTATGCCTGACCAGAATAGTTAAAAGAGGCAGAAAGTCAGGTTGTAATGTGGATAACATTCAAGGCCTAGATTTATTCTTTACATTCCAGCCACTGTAGATTCTCAGAGGTTTCATCCAGACACTAGAAATTAAATAAAACAATTATTGTATTACATTTAGAGGTGTATTGTAAAGCTCTTTCTGCTCAGCTTCTTCTGGCTATACAACATGACAAGAATATAGAAAAGGGGATGGGGATATGACTCAGGGGTTAAAGCCTTTGCTTCAAAAGCAAAATAATATGCGTTCAGACTTCCAGATCACATGTAAAAATGCCATATGGTGGTGGCCTGGAAGGTGGAGCTTAGAAAACCAGAGCAAATCCAGGATGACTTGTGATGATATCCTTTGGCCTACAGAGGCATCTGACACACACACACACACACACACACACACACACACACACACACACAATATAAAAAGACAAGAAATTCATGGTATAAATATAATTTTATAGATATGACAAATGTGTACACATTAACAATCCAATAGTTGAAACCACATTTCATCCAAAATGACCTATTTAGAAAAAATTCATGTAGACGATTGTGGATCTTCAATAAATTGTAAACATTAAACTGAATTTAATGGAAAAAATAGGTTGTAAAGTGCAACAGGAATGAATATCTCTGTGTTGTATATTTTGTCAACAAATAGCTCAATATGTAAGCCACATGCTTGATATAGTAAGTGAAAGAAAACAAAAAGCAGACTCACAAGTATTAGAAAATTCCTTACCCTTAAAAAGTACTTGGTGACCAGAGTTTACACTTAGGAGTAACTCAAAGCAAAAACAGTCCCCAGGGTCTTCACGCCTCTCAACACAAATGGTAGCAACAGAAATAAAACTATAGGTCCAAAAATGTGAACTCTAGATGAGAAACAAAATGACTTCAAATATAATCTGTTATGATCTTTTTTATGTCAGTTACAGATCATAATTTTCATCATCAAAATAGTTTCAAATAGCTTTTCTTTCCAGTGCAAATGATCCCCCAAATAATGTTAATGATTATATAATAACTGTAATTATTTTAATGAAACATTCCTCATAAAGTTGATGACATGTTCTTGTAACTCAGAAATAATACAATTTCCCTGAAGGTGGATTAAAGTAAAATAATACTTATTATACATAAATTAATTCCTTTATTTGTAGCTACTTATGATGCAAACTGTAAAAACTACTTACTACAGAACATTCTACCTAAGATTTGTACCTAAGATTTGAATGTATAGGATTATCAAAAGCAAGCAAAATATATTCATAAGATTGAAATGATCTGGTGTGTCAATAGAATCACATTTATGTTCATCATTGAGTCAACCTTTCTGTGCATGCTCACATTTCAAGTATCCCTAAACACCTGTTCTGTGACCTTTCCAGCACCTGCTAGTTCTGTAGGCAGCACACATCCTGTTGACTTTATCTTCTTGTCTAGCTAGAATTTTGAAGCCCACAGAATGCATTACTTCTTGCCTCTGCTAAGAAGGTCAGTCTCTGCAGAAGTTATCCATGATGCATCTGGTGATTTGCAGGAGTAGCTTTCTTGAAGCTACCTGAGTAGACTTCTGTCCATAATCACACATCTTTGGAAACAAGAACCTCTCTCCTAACTATAGGCCCAAGATTTCCTGGATTTAAGAGGCAGTGGTATTCTAGAAAGTTTTTTGTTACTGTAAGGTCTCTTCATACAAGAAAAATACATGCCTGAATCTGATTTTACAAAACTGGCAAAACAATCTTCCTGTCCTTGACAATCATCATTCCTTATGTTCTAAATTTTCTGAAAGTACCCCATGACAGATAAACAAAGCTTATAGCCACTGTACCTTAGGTATCAGTGCAGTGGTATTACTGATTTAATGGACTTATCCAGCGTCCTACCATAATAGTTTGCAGTTCCAAACACCAACAAAATTGAGGAGATTGGATTCTAGATTTAAAATGGTAATATTGCATTCCACTTCTTTGGAAGATTTTACTCATTTGTTCATATGCATGATCATGTTTTGGAATAGATATAAGAACCAAGAGATTAAAATATCAGTAGTGATAATGTGTGTATAAAACAAAAGCACAGATTATTTTTCTTGATACGATTTAGTGAGTGAGCACTGTGCTGAGCCCAGTTGTAGTTTTTTTTTTGGCTGTCAATTGTTCATGCACTGTAGATTTTGGCTCTTAACCAAGTATTATTCTCTAGGTTTAGTCTTATCTGCTTTTGTATTTTGTTTAAATTCAGAGATCTTGAAAATTTTCTGTATTCAGTGTTATGAATGACAATTTAAAAATTTCTACTTTAAGAAAAAAATAACATTGATTTTTAGACAAATGACTCTTGGGTCCCTGATGCATTTTACATTCCTCCTCCCTTACTTCTATAATTTTTTAAAATTAAATTACTTCCCTTTTGGTTTTATAACATTTAGGTGAACTTCCTTAAGAATTTTGATGTCTACTTCTAGACATTTTCCATACAAAATCTTCAGTTAATTGATGATTTAATAACACTTTATTTGCACGTTCTTTGCTTTTCAGGCTTCATACAAACTTAATAAGATGAGCAATATTGAGGAATAATACAGTAAGCCAATATTCATAATTGTGAAGTTGTTAATAATTCAGGAACTACTTGTTCTTCATGTGATAAAGCAGACTTTTGTTTCTTTGGTTTCAAGTTGGGTAAAATGAGCTGGAGAACTTCTGTGTACACAGTGCAGCTGCCGAACACTCCTGAGGTGGCCTAAATTGGAACTTGCTATTTGCAGAAATACAAACAAGTGAGATTTTCTTTTGTCTCAAAAAGCTTACTGTGAAATTTTTAAAAGTTCTTATGGCTTAGACTTTCATCTTATATTTGGTCTATGTTCATTTTTTTGTATATCTCCAGCATAAGTTTTCACCTTAAATCCAGTTTATACACAATTTGCTTGTTAAAATAGAACAGCAGTTTCTGACAAGTTATTCAAATGAATTAGTTTTGCTACCACCTACTTTCTATTTCTAAGGCAGGAATATTTCTGTGCTTAGTGGGACAGGGCATGTGAACAGAAATGTTGGTTTTTAGAGCATTAACTGTATTTTGGCTTGTATTTTACTTTTGATAGTCTATATCTCTATCAAAATTTGTCTTCAATTAATGCATCAGATTTTATTAATGCCCTAATGTATTTTCATGAGCTGTTCACATTTTGCAGTGCTATATTGGACAACATGAAGGGCTTTGCTTATAAATCTGTTCCTATCCTCTGAGTGAGCTCAGGGTTGAAGTCAGAACTCAGGTTTTTTGACTCCTAACACACTTTTTTTTTCCTGTTGCACTACAAAAGCCATGTTTTTGGTAATGACTTTATAGAATTTTTCCTAGAAACACACATGATACGTCCTTTATATTAATTATGAATTCATTTATTCAATCTTACTCAGCAAATTAGTTTTCATACTTAATCTGAAAGACAGCAACCTATTGCAATGGTAGGTAATGTTGTAGAAATCAACTGTGTGCTGATGAATTTTGCAAGTCATTATGGAGACACCAGTATTGTGTTCATAGAAATAGTCAGTATTCCATCAGTTAATTGTCTGCTTTTTTAAAAATTGTCATTCATTTGTTTCTTAAGTATTAGGCAAGAAATTCTTGCCTTTACATAACTTAAGGACATCATCCTTTGAATGGACCTTCATCTAAAAATCGAAGATTCAGTAAGATGGTGTCTAAAATGAGTTCTCTCTTAATGGTCAGTACTAATGGGTACACCAGCTATCTAGCACCTAAAGCTTTAATGTCAGCGAATACCAGCTACCTCCATTGTCACAGATAAATGATCTTCCTAGACTTTTTTCCTTTCAGAGTCCCCTCTGAAGTACCATGAAGCATACATAATGAAAAGCCTGCAGGAAGAGTGAGGGCTGTTAGAAGATCATTCTGGTAGAACACAAAAATTATAAACTCTCTCATTATTTACTTGCTTTATTCAGTGAAGATATTTAACATAAGAATGCACTTCAATGAAAGTTTTCATGAACTGATGTGGCCTAGTAAAACTTTTCATGTACAGGGAAAGTTAACATAGCTGCACATAGATCAAATGTAGCCAACCTGATACCAGGAAACAAACCTGCAGTTTAAGTGGGCAGTCTTAGTAGCTGCTCGTGTGTATCACCTTTCCTTATAATAGTGATGAAAATGACATACTTCACTCAGTAATTTCTGTGTTGAACATAAAGGGGCACAATCTTTACAATCATTTATTAAAATTAACAATTGTTTTGAAGCTTTTTAATCAAACTGTCTGCTATGTATGTTAAGCCAATGTGTCAACTAAATATTCCTAAGATGAGTAATCCTCATTTTAATGAAAATTTTGAAAAGAAATAGTATTTACCACTAACATTCTTTCAACAACTATTTCTCTCATCCTAGTATCTAAATCAGAACAAATTTTAAAACTTAGATTGTTGAGGTAAAGTTTATATTTAATATGTAACTACTAATTACTTAGCTACAGCCATGCCTTATCTTTTGAAAAAAACTCCATAAGAGAACAGATTTTGAAATTAACCTGTAATTTTAAGTATAAAGTATGTCTTATGTTATATTTTTATGATGATACAGTGAAAAAACAAAATTTGCTTTATTCTAAAGTAATATTAAAGGCCACTGAACAAGCCACATGGTCTTTCAAATATGCTTACTTAATATGGTATTGAAATAGATAGTTATGACTGACACTTGAGGTGACCTAATCTGTTATTCTGACATTACATAATTTATTTACTATTTTATATTTTTGAAAATTAATGATGTATAAAACAATCAATTTGATTGTTTGTTGAACTTTAGAAATATAAGATAAACCTACATAGTTTGCCTTCTTATAAGTGAATGTATTTAAAGTGATTATGAGTCAATCTTGCTAGATATTTCTGGAATGTTTTGTGTATATAGCAATTCCTCACTTAACAAATAAGACATATTATAAAAATAGCCCAAATTGAAAATAACTGGAGTTTTCATATAAATATTTTGTTTTAGCTCAATACCATACCTGTTTGTTTAAACCAAGAACATATCATGTAGGTGATAAGTTCAATTGTTCCAAATTTCTTTGGCAGGAAACATACTTTTGTACTGAAACATTCACAATATAACTTTGTTAGGGCTGCAGTGTTATAGTTACATTTTAGGAAAATATCTATTATATAGTTTGTCTCACTACATGACAAATTTGAAATGACGTGGTGAATTCCTTTGTGGGAACGTACAATTTGTCTGCTCTTTCCAATCCACTGTCAGGCTGATCTTCTTCTTACTAGACTGTGAGCTCCTTGTGGGCAAGGGTGTTGTCTTATTTTGACTCCAATGACTAACATAGTGCTCATTTAGAATTATTACTTATGGCACTGAATCAATGGAGCTAGATTATTAACAGACTGATATAGTATGTCACAGGATGAAAGAAAAAATCAGAGGAAATAGACTAGTGTGAGAATTTCAAGTCAGATATGTAACACCTGTAGCATTTTCTTTGCAAAATTTGATATTTTTGGTCTTGAAGAAATAACTTTTACTGTCTCAGTGAAGCATTCTATGCAAAGGATGAAATCCACAGCAGCTATTTTTTAATGGTACTTATCAGTCAGTTTTCTTTACAAATTCAGAAATGTTCTATTTAGGTTTCTTGGAAATATTGACAATCATTTTGATTACCAAAGGTGCTACTTATTTTCCAACATTTACCTTGGTCATAAGTGCCCCTGTATGCCCAGCTTTATGTGTTCTTGTTTTGTAGTAAGGGAAGAAGTAGTGCAATAAAATTAGAATATCTCTTTGAATTATGCAACTTTGAATAGTCTGCATTCATAGAACTCTATTGTTTCTTAATTCTTAATGTTCCTAAATTTTATTGCAGTTCTGTGGTATTTATTAGAAAACAAATGCATATATATATATATATTTCTATAATGTGTAAGAAAAAACCTGTATTGATAATTAAAGTTAAACTAAGATGACAATTATGTCTGTGTTAAATTTTTCAGGTAAAATGTGAAGTGCTTTTTCTTAAGAACAATTATGTCCTATTCTATGTTAAAATATAATACCCAACACCAGTCTGCATGTATGGGTGTTTCTTTTGAATGTACATAACTTCTTCATGTTAATAGAAAGATTTGTGTCAAAGTTAACAATACAAGCATTCCTGATGGCTGAAGAGAATGTGTGTAGTTCATCTTTCATAACTATTTGCTTTAATGAAGGCACACGGTGAACTTTTACATTTCAGAAGCAGAATATTGCATAAACCCTGTAAGCTCTGTTCCATCCTGCTCTTTCCTATGCCTTATTTGAAAATCATCTTGGCATTTTTAGCACTTACAGATTTCCAGCAAATTTAAAGGAAAATATGGAATTCTTCAAATACTTCTTCAACCCACACTTGCCTATCAACATCCTCCCCCAGAATTGTACATATAATTATAATCAATCAATTATAATCAACAACACTTTTATCCAAAATCCATATTTTTTACATTAGATTTCATTTGGTGTTGAGGATCCTGTAAATTTAGATTTAAGGTATTTATGTTGTAGTGTGGGGTGGCTTTTCTTGGGGAGTGAAGAATAAATGTTCCTTCACCCTAGATAAAGCACCAATGACAAAGCAAAGAAATGAGTCTGCTTCATTTCCAGCTAGCTGGGTGACCCAATGAGTTTAACTGGGATTATTTACACTAGCATGGCTGAGGTATCACTTGCACGAGCAACTTGATTATCAACTATGTCATTGAAGAAGTCTCTCTCCTCAGCAAAACTGGTTATACATTCTTATAGACGGCAAGAGACTGTGGCACTGGCGCCTCCTAAACAGCTTCAGGTATTGCCTCCTTTACCCTCCTGTGCCACCTCCTTGGAATGTTAGTGGGCTCCATATCCTGAGGTAATCAAGGTAATCAAGGCTGCTCTGATCATACAAGAGAGCAAGAGTCATGTCATGCCCAGAGAACAGTTCCACCACACATTGGCAATACCATAGAGTATTTTCATTGCTCTGAAACACCTTTGGGTTCCACCTAGTTATCCTAATTGCTCTTAGGTCCAGCAAACATTTTGAACAAGATTCATGTGTGTGTAAGAAATCAGCCCCTTTGAATATACCTACTTAGAATGAAATTGCTGGAGTATGAGTAGTTTTAGAATGAGATTAGTTTTGCTAGGATGCCTCTTAACTCCTCCAAATTGGCTCTAACATTGTGCTTTGCCACCAGTACCAAATCCGAGTTCCCATTGCTCTACCTTCTCACCAACACTGAACATTCTCATTAGCATGTAATAGGATTGTTGGGAAAGCTCACTGACATACTAATTTTCATCTCCCAGGTGATCTCATTGATGGGGCATCTTTTCACACACTTATTTGCTACATCTTAACTTCTTTGGTGAGGTGTCAGTCAAGGTCTTCAAGCATTTTAATTAGATCATATTCTTACTCAATTTTATGAGCAATTTTGTATATTTTGGGCAACTATCAGATATAAAATTTTTGCAAATATTTAATTCTTTTTTTTTGGCCTGGACAGTTGTGTGGCCTTCTTTCTGGGGAGATACCACCTAAATATCTGTTCCCTTCTTAGGTAAACACTGACAGCTCAAACTAGTGATTTCACTAAAGTACATTTTGGTATACCCCTGAGTCTGTTGGAGTTACAGAAGCAACATGTCAGGGGTTACTCACAGGAGCAGGGGTAATATGAAGGTACCTACATAATAAAAAGCCCCCCTCCCCGCAGCCTGTGTGCCTGGAAGTTGCCACCCTGGAGCTCTCTTCATGACCTTCAGTCACCTGAATAGAGGTCTCCTCCTAGGCAGTACCTCTGCTCAGATAATTTCCTCCCTCAATCACCCACTGCTTTCTTCACCTTTAGGGGAAACTGTCCCATGAACCTTGTTAGGTTTAAGAACTTCAGAAAACTTATTGATGGTATGTTTCAAATTGCTACACAACAGAGACAGAGTACTTTTTAGCGTCTTTGGGTTAGCATTCAAGTTCTAACTATTCTGCTCTAGTTACCATGGCTACTAGAGGGAAACTTAAAATGACGTCATGCTATGTCCAAGATGAAAAGTGCTATATAAAAGAGATCATGGTTTCTCCTTTTGTTTCACTGAATTTTGAGACAGGGTCTTGCTATGTAACCCCGAATAGCCAGGTACTCACTGTTAGAGCTCATTCTTGGTTCAAAGCATGTGATTCTCTTGCTTCACCTTTATGAGTTCTGGCATTACAGGAATGAGCTTTCATGCCCAAATCTGATGGTGTTATTTTTATGGAGCTGAAACTTTTAATTTCAATGAATCAGTCTTACCAATCTCTCTTTTTAAATATTATTTAAAAGTCATTAACAAACTTCAGGACGCCAGATTTTCTATATAGCTTACAGAAGTTTTAGAATTTTGTCTTGTGCAGTTAGGTCTAAGATTCAATTTATGTTAAGTTTTATGAAACATATGTAGTTTTTCATGTATATGTACAGTTGTTTTAGTACTACTTATTAAAAATACTTTTCACTTGTATTACCTTTATTTCTCTCCAAATATCAGTTGATTATATTTAGTTGGGCCTGTTTGGTAGATATGCATGAGCTGGGGTGTTTCATGGTTGCTCTTAAAGTGAACATGAAGATTTGAACCTCTTGATCTGCATGATTTTGTAGGGTTTTCTGGGGGCAAGAGAGTAGCAAACCACTTTCACAAGTCACCTGAGATTCTTCAGAGGAAGATCTTAAGTTGAAGATTGAAATCAGGAATCATCAGCATTCTAAAAATATTCTGTTAACGCTGCATAACCTCTTGGTCTTTTTTGTTTCCATGTATGGTTTAGAATTAATTCATCAGAATCCACAAAGGAATTTTCATTTAGATTGAACCGAATCTGTAAATGAAATTGTGCAGATCTGATATGTTGATGAAGCCAAGTCTATTTACAAGCATCTATCTAGTTAATTTTTGATAATTTCATCCATTTTGTATTTTGTACCTAAATGTCTTGTATGTGTTTTGCAACATACACCATTGCAAAATTAAATTGAATATTTGCTTAGATAAATCATTTTCCTTTTAATTTCTTATTCCACATATTATTAATATATAGGAATTCATGTAAATTTATTATTAGCTGAATTTTCCATTGTTTTACTTTGTTTTGTCCTTAACATAATGTACAGCCAAACAATATTCCAGACAATGGAAGACTAGTGAAGGAATTTATTATTTAGTGAATGTTGTGACCTCTTCAGTTGCATAAATACCCTATAAGGTATATAGTGATGAAATTGCCTAATGACACATTTCTCAGGATATAGCCCTATTGATTAGCACATAGCTGGTTTTCAGATTTCCTTCATAAATGAACATGTTCTGTGTGAATACTTTATTCTTTCCTTCCTGGTCATTACACATTTTCTTTTTTATTTTATCTCTTTAATTAAGGCTTGTGATGTGTTGTTGATAAGCAGTTCTAAGACAGGTCTTCCTTGTATTTTTTTCTGATCTTAGTGAGAAATTATTGAGTTTCTTGTTACTAAATGTAATCTTAACTATACTTTTGCAACTTTATATAAGCATATTTAGATTTTTTTAAAAATTGTGTATAATGGATTTGCTGAATGTCTCTACAAGTGATCATGTGAATTTTAATGTTAAATTAGGCATGTATGAATCTCACATGTTTATGATTTTTTTCTACACATTGTTAGATACAGTTTGCTAATATTTTGGAGGAAATTTTGTATTATGTTCTCAAGAGAAATAGCTCTATAGTTTTTATCATTTTCTTATTTAAAGTATTAATGATCTCATAGACAATATTGTCCCTTTCTTTCTCTCTATGACAGTGATTAGAGAGAATTGGTATAATTGATATGTAATGTAATCACTTTCTAACATGTTTGGTGGACTTCACAGGTGAGATAATGTGAGATTTTGCTTTTCTTTTTAAGTATTTTGTTTTCTTTTTAAGTAACATGAATATACACAGGTCTGTTTGAACTATTTGTTTTTGTGTGAGTTTTGACAGATTGTGTGACAGATACCTTTCAAGAAATAGGTACATCTAGTCATCTAGATCATCAGATTTATCAGCATAGAATTGTTTATTATAATACTTTACCATTCTTTTAATAATTTGAAATCCTAGAGTTTTCTCCTGTGACTTGGCTAGAAGTTTATTGATTTCATTGCCTCAATGAGCCATTTGTAACATTGTTGCTTTTCTTTATTGATTTCCTATTTCAAAACTAACTGAATTCACAGCTAAATTTAGTTCCTCTTTGCCATTTGCTTGGAATTACTTTGTTTTTTATTTCCTGATTCCTAATGTGATAGGCTATGTGATTGAGTGTCCATGTACTTTGCTTTCTAATATTTGAATAGAATAGTATGAATTTCTCTCTAAGCATTATTTTCAATACATCTTATAAATTTTGGTTCAAAACATTATTTCTTTGAATAACACTCACCACAAAACATCTTTCTTCCATTCTTTTATTTTCTTAAATGTCACATACATGAATACAATAAATTCATATCTTCAATTTTCACCCCCTAACCTCAAGTCCCATTCTCCCTCTTTTTCCTCTTACAATCCTTCATCTCTCCTCCCAAAGTCCTTCCTATTTTCAATCTTTCATCTTGTGTCATCCACTGTGCTTCATCTAGTCTTTGATGACATATGCCTAACATGCTTCATGTTCCAGCAAGTATCATAGATCAGTAGGCATACCATTGTAGAAAGTATCCTCCTTTTCATTCTCATTGACATGTCTCTCAGACAGATATATCTTTCTGTTTACATGGTGAGACAGATCCCATGAAATTCTTGCATAAGTATGCATATTTTCCATGAAATCTTGTATATCACAACTTTGTCATGTCCAGGAGATAATGTCTGGCCACCCCTGTCTCACTTCACCCTCTTACAACGTGACTAGCCCCTGAGCCTTGGGTGAAACACATATGTCCCGGTTAGGGACAAGCAGTCAACAGTCACTTATTTTCTATATTTTGGTGATTTGTGATTTTCATATATAAAATCCTTATGCCGTAAAAGGAGGCCTCTAGGTTGAATGCTGAGAGCTTTCCCAATCTGTAGGTATAACAACAGGCATTTAAAAAGCAGCTGGTTGTACTGTACTCCTAACTAAAAAAAATCATAGTCTGCTCTTGTCTGTGACTTGTATCTTTCCCTTTCATAGGTTCTTGTTCTAGTTTATAGTACCATGAATGTTTAAAATAGCATGGCAGGCACAAAAAATAGATACCTTGATCAATGGATTAGAATGAAGACCCATATATAAACTCCTTCATATACAGTCACTTGATTTTTGACAAAAGTGCAAAACACCTATACTGGGGAGAAGACCAAAAAAAAAAAAAGACAAAAAAAGCGCATCTTCACTTTACACAAAAATCAAGTCCAAATGGATAAAAGATCTTGATAAACCTTAAAGTCTAAGACTGTTAGAAGAAAGATTAGAGAGTACACTTGATTTAACAGGCTTAGGTAAAGATTTTCGAAACAGAACCCCAAATGTCCAGAATCTGAAACCAATAACCACAATTTATATTGTGATTTAAATACTTAAATATTTTTTAACATTTAAAAAATATTCCTCAAGACTTGACTTGTGTGTCATTCCTAAGACTTCCGTTGAATCTCTAAATCACAGTAATTTCTCCCTATCTTCCTGTTACTGTTTTAATTCATTTTGATGTAAGAATAGATATTGTGTGAATTGATTTTTATATTTTTATGTACCCAGATTCTGGTTGATCTGAGTGAAAATTCCATATGAATTCTTCTACCATGAAATGAAGCTCTTTTAACTGATGGTATTGTTGATTTCAACTAAGTCATTAGTGCTTGTTCATTTCTGGTACATGCTTGTTCTCCTTTCCTTATCATCTTTGGAATCTTGTAGAATAATGCTTCGTTGTTAGGCTTATAGATTAAATGACCCATTGTATCTTATTGGAAAATTGACAATTTTTTTTGTGTTATCCCATTTTTTCCACCTAATTGCTTTTCTTAATATAAAATCTGTTCTGTTTAAATTGGCTAAGTATGCTTCTCTCTTTCATTTGATAGTGGAAGTATTCCCTCATTTACTTATTTTTAATCTCTATGTACCTTTATAAGAAGGTGTCTGTAGGCAATGTACAGCTGGATGAGGTTTTTGGTCCTAACTATATTTTTTAGCTTACACAGTTCAACAATTAGTACTCAGAGTGCTCAAACTGATATGGTTACACTAACATCAATCACATTTTTACTGTTTTCTATTTTTGCTCTGTGCTTTTGTGCCTATATTTTTAATTTTCATATTCCCCACTTTTTAATGTTGTTTTAATTAAAGCATTATATGTGATTGCATTTTGTGCCCCTCACATTTTAGTTGTTTTTTCTTGATTTCATTAATGAATGATCAGCCTACAAGTATACAATATTCATTTACATCCAACATAATTACATTCTCAAAAAACATTACAATGTTTCAAATGCATTATTAACATCTTATGCATGTCTGAGCCTTTATTTTTTCTTCACTTTTGAAAGAAAATTTCAGAGAATACAACACTTTAAGTTGGTGGGGTTTTTAAATACATAAAATCTGTTTTCTTCTTACTGCTTGTTTGAGATATCAGATGTAGCTGTTACCTTTATTCCTATAGAGGTAAAATTTTTTTCTATCCAGCTTCTAGCTACTTCTAGAATATTTTTCTTTGACTTTTTGTACTTTGAAAATCATAGCAAGGTGTGGTTTTCCAATATAGTTCTTGTGTGTTTGTATTCAGAGGTTTATCAGGCTGTAGCTTTCTATCTGATAGCAAACTTAGGCATGTTCTCAACAATTACTATTTCAAACCTTTTTCTCTCCCTTTCTTCTCCTGGAGTCTTCATGGTAAATATGTGTGTCTTTTGTACTTGTTATGCGATTAGACATTTTGCTACAATTTATTTTACTTCCATCACTTTTTTGCTTTACTTTTTCAATTTTTGAAGTTCCCAAGAAGATACCCTCTGACTCACTTTCTGTCATCACTAGTATCCAGTGTACCAGAGTACGTCAAAGGCAATCTTCAATTCTATCATAGTAGTTTTGATCTCTCGCATATACTTTTCATCCATAGAATTTTATCTCTGCTTACATTTTTCCATCTGTTCCAGCATGATTTTTTATCCATCAGAAGCCTTAATACATTAATCACAGTTGTCTTAAAGGTCCAGGCTTTCAATTCTGACTTCCCTGTGTATCAAAGTCTGGTTTAGATACTTGCATAAAATATTTCTGCAAACTCTCTATATGTGTGTGTGGTATAGGGTGTGTTGCTATTGTTTGTTTGGGATTTTGACATTTTGAAGCCTTATGGATTTTTTTATAATTATTATTATTATTGTTGGGGGAGACTTGGATGTAGTAGAAGACAAATTTGTGGTGATGATTCTCTTCCCTCACCCTCATGTAGGAACTGGGGGGTCCAACTCATATAATCATGAGACAGGGTCCCTTTGGGGTCTTTATGTGTCCAAGTTCTTGTGTTTGTGTGAGTCAAAGGCTGAAACCAAAACACAGGTAGAGGATTAAGACAGAGTTTATTAGAGGAGAGAAAGAACAGAACTCATGGACATGAATCCCTGAGGGCAAGAGAGCCCTGGAGAATTCATGAAGTTCGGGCATGGAATCTATGAGGGGTGAGAGAAAAGTCAAGTAGGAATTCAAGGAATCCAAACTTGAAATCCTATGAGGGACAAAGGAACCAGAACTCACAGACTTTAGATATAGAGTATAGTACCATGAGAGGTAAGGGAACCAAAGACGGTTGCCAGGTCCAGATTATTTATGGCTTAGGAAGATCCTGGAAAAAGGGCTTTTCCTCATTGGTTAGCTCCAGTTTCTGCAAATCTAATTGGAGTCTTTGGTCCTCTATACTTCATTGGTCTGCTCATATTGGATCCCAACCCAGGTGATCTTGTGCCTGACCTGTTAGTAGGACTTATTTATAGTGGAGAACCAATCTCTATATTCTGTCATGAATACAGGGTCTGGGGAAGTTGACTCTTCAGGGTGTGTTCCTTCAGGGTAATCCCAGACCAGGAGGATCATCTTAGAAGGCCTTTAGAGACTTTCCCAGTATGACTGCTCTAAAAACTACCTAAATCAGACTTGTGCAGTAAAGGCCTTTGTTCACTAAATTACTTCACAAGTACTATCTTTTTATTATTATTATTTCCACTCATACAAACTTAACAAGTACACCAGTCCCTTTCCTCCCTTCACCTTCCCCTGACCCCCCTGCTCCCCCCTACCCTCCTCCCTCCTCCTCTCCCCATCCTCCAGTGCCCCCCCCAATCCCCGGAGCATCCTTTAATGTGCATGCCAAATTTTCCTCTGAGTTCTCCTCTCTGATGAGGTGCAAGGACCCCGGGGCATTTCCCAGAACCCTTTCCTGTGTTCCCCTTAAGCTTAGGAACACTACTGTGACTGTCAGTCCCAAGCCTCCGAGGATCCTAGTACCTTTAGTCCATGCTAGACTTTGAGGGGGTCAATAATGTGTTGGACATTGCACAGGGCATGCAAAGTCCTATTATGATTGCTTTGGCCCTAACTTGTGTGGAGTATCTTGCATATCATTATTCCTCCCATCCTTGTGCTCTTACACTCTTACCGCACCCTCTTCAGCAAATTTTCCTGGGCTTCAGGATGGGGAGAGTTTAGGCTGGCCCAATGCCTGGTGGTTGATATAGAGTCTGAATCTTCTGAATTTTGGTTTGTTGATTTTTTTTTTTTTGGTTTTCCTGCTCCGGCAATGCCCTTGGCTCCATCCTGATGGGTATTGGAAGTCACCCCCTGGCGAGAGATAAAAACCTGTTAAATTAGAGTCTTGTTATAAGACTATATTCAAAGGTAGATGGAATAAAAGTAGGAGACCACGGTGAGAGAAGGGTCAATCACCCATTTGCAAAATGGTTACTTTCTATATGGCAGGCTATATGCCCTCCCCTTCTGGTGAGATCATACCCCATCAGTTGCAAATGATCAGGAAGGAAAGTCTGTGAACTTAACCAGATGTCTCATTACTTACTTGCAGTCCTTGATGATGGCCTATTTTCTCTGATGTAACATGGTCCCCTCTCTCCTTGTTTCTGGTGGGGCCTTCCTTCTCCATCCCTCCTGTTTATAATCTTTACAATACTGTAATACTGTAAGTATTACAGAGATTTGTCTTTGAGTGTCTCTAAGTGGGCTTGGTACTAAGATCCACCTATTAGGGAGTACATACGGCACTTAATTTTCCGTGTCTGGGATACTTCTCTCAACTTACCAAATGGGATCTTGTGAAATTAAAGAGCTTCTGTTCAGATAAAGAAATTGTAACTCGAGCACAAAGGCAACCCACAGAATGGGAGAAAATCATCATAAACCACATATCTGATAGAACTCTATTTTCCAGAGTGCACAAAAATCTTAAAAACTAAACACCAAGGAAACTAATGGCCCAATTAAAGCATGGGCCTTGGAACTTAAAAGAAACTTTACCAAGGATGAAATTAAAATGTCTAACCAATATCTTAAAAAATGCTCCACATCTTTAGCCATCAGGGAAATGCAAAACAAAACTTCCCTGAGATATCATCTCACTCCTGTCAGGATGGCAAAAATCCACAATACAAACAACACCAAGTGCTGGAGAGGATGTGGAAAGAGGGGAACTTTCCTACATTGCTGATGGGAATGCAGGCTCATACAACCACTCTAGCAAGCCGTCTGGTGATTCTTAAAGAAGTTAAAGATTAAAATGCCATATGACCCCGTTATACCACTTTTGGGAATAACCCCCCATACAGCAAAAATTCACCTTAATAGCACAAGCACGACTATGTTCATAGCAATACTGTTTACAATAGCAAAGTCATGGAATCAGCCCGAATGTTCAACAGTTGACGACTGGATAAGGAAAATGTGGTACATTTATACAATGGAATACTACCCAGCCATCAAAAATGATGAATTAATGTAATTTGCCCAGAAATGGATGGAATTAGAAACAATTATATTGAGTGAAGTATCCCAGAAAAGTACTATCTTATAATTTAATTTCTTCCTACCCAAGCATGAGGCATGGATAAAAGAAGTTTGGTATGAATATCAATATGTAAGCAAACTGTGTGTAAGACAAGGGCATATCTTATAGTCCTGTTGTTGGGATCCAATTTTTTTAAGAAGTCTTGTCCCTGGACTGTGAGCTTTGTACCTGTGTCTTGTACATTGCTGCCCACACAGGTAAAACAAGCTAGCTAGAGCAGATGGAATCAAGTGTTTCCATTTTCTCAGCTCATTTAGATTCTGATAAAAAAAAAAGTACCAATGTAGGCTTCTCTGGGGACAGACTTTGCTAAGAACAGATTGCTGTGATATGTTTCACGATGAGTTTTTTCTTCCTACTTCTAAAATCATGAAAGAATTTTTCTCTACCATTTAGCTGAAAGATCTGATAGAGCTGTTGGAGGTAACACTGACTCTGTGGAAGCTTCTGATGGCCAGACACAGGGGGTCTTAATGTAACATGTGTTCAGCAAACCTGTAACAGTTCATAAGTTATACTTCAGGCTTTCTGTACGGTGACTGGCTACTGCAGTGGAAGCTATTGGTGTCATTTAGTTCTCATAAATCCTGGTTCTTTTTATTAGCAATTCCTCTCTGGATTCTTGGAGGCAGAAATATACTTTTTGGCCTATTTTTTGTGTATCTAAGGAGAAATTGTTCATTTGTTGGTTAGTTTAGCTGTTTAGTTGTTTGGACAAAGTAAAATGAAGCTTTCAACTGTTTGGAAAACCACTCTCATTAGTGTATTCATCCTTTAATTTGACCTCATCTTGCAATCATATTTAACTTCAGCATTTTTATTGCTGTAATGAACTTTCAACATATTGTTTAAGTTAGGGATTTAAATGTAATAAAAAGGAAAACAGTTGTCTATGACAAGTATCCAAAAGGGCATGCCAACTGAGCACTAAAATGGCCTTTCTAGCAATGAAACAACTGTTGAATGAGGACATAGTTTTTAGCCTCTTGCTGTGACCTTGCTTGAAAGAACCAAGAATGATGACCATTCCTAAGCTAAGAGAACTTCATGAGTTTCTTCCATCCTTAGGGATTTAGCTGAAGGATCTCTCCTCTATTTTTGTAAAGTCGCAGCAGTAAGAGAGGAACAGAAGAACATTGGAAACCTGCCGCAGTTTGAAATTTCATGTAATATTCTCAGTCATTCTTCCACTTGGGAGAAAAGTTAAAAGTCAGCACAAACTTCCAGCCACCATGCCTCTGAATCACAGTGGAAAATCTTTTCCTTCCATTATGTTTTCTTGGTTTCTGAACTTTGACTTGGCCATATTCACATAGCAGGAATGGGTTTCAAGGCTTACGGGTCACACAATGAACTTTGAATAAGATGTTAAAAGAAGCAACAATTTTTTTTTGTCAACATAGAAACAGCACCATATCACTGTAATAGAAATCTACATCAGAGCAATTCACTCCAGGTACATTGCAACAATAGGCCTGTGGTCACTGTTCTAATTTGCTTAGGAGTCATAACCTGTCATTAATTTCTCACCTCCTATCCATTAACTTCAACAATTACTTCCTATCTAATCCTCCACTCCATTTTCAGCATGATTTAACCTTCACATAATAATGACACTTACCACATCACCACTACCATCACAAAATTCCAGTGAATTCCCCTTTTTTGTGTGCAAAGAGCAAATCTCAGCCCTTATTAAAATTTTTCCCATCAAACTGAAGAGATGGTTCAGGGGGTAAGACTCTGACTTGCAAGCAGAAGATCCTGAGTTCGGATTCCAAGTCCCCATAAAAAAATGCCTGCACTTCCAGCTCGGATGGGTGGAGCCTGGAAAATCCCAGAGGAAAGCAAGAAGTAGATAGAAGCGATTCAGGATAATTCTGGAAGTCGCCCAGTCACCCAGTCACCTTTGGTCCTCCACAGTGCCCTCTGATACACACACACACACACACACACACACACACACACTAAATAATAAAATATTTTTTAAAATTCCTGCTATCAGTCAGTGCATTTTTTTCAGACTCATTTCTTATCTACCCTGTCATAATGTCTAGTATACACTCATGAACACTCAACATGGTTCTCTTCTTGTTTTTGTAAATCTGCCATTGTCTTGGCCTCCTGCTGTTTCTTAAGTTTACATTTCTCTTCCTGTTTCTTAACATGATGAATTTCTACTAAGTACCCTTGAATATTTTTCAATTACTGACTTTCGTAATAGTACTGAGTCATCAATTAAAAGTTAGAAAGATTGAGATTGGAATGGAATATATACATCAATTCACAACCATTCTAAATTCTAAAATAAAAGTGTCATGGATTCAGAAAAGTAATATTAACTTGCTAGTGATACATAGAAACAAATGCACACATGTCTTCTAGGTAAAGCTTTGGATGGACGTGTCCAGAATGTTTCAGGGACATTTGATATGTGATGTCCTTAAGTATACCCCTTTCACAAGTTCTGAGATCAAGTTCACAAGTTTACAAGATTAAGTGCCAGCTTCTCTGTCATCTGCTAATATTCTCCCTCTAAAAGCCAAGAATCTGTCTGGAGTTTAGCCTTCATCCAAACAAAGGCTTTAATCATAGAATACTGGATAACATGCTACAAAGATAATAACATATATATTTTTACTTTCAAAATATACTGCAACTTCCTTAACATTAACCATCATGACTCGATTCCCACTGTGTGATTTCTAAATCCTGAGCACATACTACTGGCCAGTTTCCTACATGTTCGTACTGCATAGATCTCTGAGAGACTGTAAGAATTTCCAATATATTGGTTCTTGAATCCAGACAATGAGGTAATGCAGTATTATGCTCCTTCTTAATTATTTAGTAATGTGAGTTAGAGAAAATATGTAAACTGTGAGGACTCTGCTCAAAGTGTAGTTTACGAGAATAGATCCTTCATTCTTACTCCATAAGAGGCATACCTAAACTAGATAAGCAAAAAGATTTCTTTTTGAAAACCAACTTGATGTACAGCATGAATGTTTTAGATTAAATCACTGAAACTGATTCTTTTTCTGGTATTCTTATCAGCTTTATCTAGTCCTGTTAAAAGCAAAGGTTTCTTTAAACAGGAAAACTAGTGTTAGTCCTTTAAGGCTTACATATTCAGAGAGCTAGGCATGTCCTTTTCTAGTCCAAGGGATTAGTGTTCACCTTCCCTAGCTATAAGGAAAATGCAAATTAAAATTACTATGAAATATCACCTTCCTCCAGTCAGAATGACTAAGGTCAAGAACGCAAACAAAATATGGTGAGGATATGGGGCAAAGGGAGCCTTTACTCATTATTCATGGGACTGTAAATTTGTGTAGCCTCTTAAAAATCAGTAGTGAGATTCCTCAAAAGCTAAAATTTGAGCTACCATTTAAGCAACCTACACTACTTATGGGAATATCCTCAAAGAGTTCTAATTCTTATTACAGAGTTACTTGTATATCTATGTTCATTGAAGATCTCTTCACAAAAACAAGGAAATGAAATCAGCCTACAATATATCAACAGGAATGGGTAATGAAAAATGTTATACATATGAACAATGGAATACTATTTAGCTATTAAGAAAAATGAGATTATGAAATTTGCAGGTAAATGGATGAAACTAGAAAATACTATATTGAGCTATGTATCTCAAACACAAAAAGAGAAACACCAATTTTCTCTCTTATATGCAGGTGAAAATCATGATTTGTGTACTTAATTTCAAATTGTATTAACAGTGAGAAAATATGAAAGGAACAAACCACTGAAGGTTGGAGGGAAAGATAGGTTGAAGACATTAAAGAGGAGATATTGACCCTCTACATGGCTAAAATATGGCTAAAATGAAGATGAAACTCAGTGGGTCACAGATGGGAAAAGACATGAAAATAGGAGGGATACTGGTAGGGAAGAAGGGGTTTAATGGGAAAAGGAAAGAGGAAGGGATTGGGGAAATTATCATAAATTGACTAAATTTATACATGACACCAAAGAATAATAAAAAACATTTCTAGGAAAAAATTCAAGTCCAATATTCTGTCTGATTGGATAAACTTGCATCAAATGCTTATCTTTCAACCAATCCTTGGGTCTATGACAAGCTGGGATATATGATGGGCTGTTTCAAACACTGTGTCAGTTGTGCTCATCTTATAGAGAATTACCTGAGCAGGCATGGAAGATATTTACTCAACCAAAATTTCAGATTTTACACCAAAGAAGAGATGCCTAGGTATGAAGAAATCAATGAAAAAAACCACTATAGATTTTTAAAAAGATTATAACATTGTTAGTATGTTGCCAATGGTTGAATTTCTTCATTTCTAGCTTGCTTTAATTAAGATAACTTGGGTCTGGTGAGCTGAAAATGGAAAATTCATCATCATCTTATCATTCTTCTTGACATCTATGTAAAAAGAAAAATACTAATACAAAGTCTGTCCATTATCCTAAATTGAAAACAATTTCTCTACTTCTTATTTCGAAGAATAATTGGCTATAAAACACAACAGTACTCTTTATAATGAAGCTAAACTTTTAAGCAAATTTTGGTCTTCAAGCTTAATTACAATAAAATCTATTTAAAGCATCTGTTCCTGTTTTCCTCCTCATATAATTTTCTTCACATTATATACACAATTGTCATTTTTAAATTAAGTCTACCTGAAGTTTAGGGTTGTTAGTTTTATACAATAATAAAACTTGAAATTCTAGCAAATGAAAATTAAATTAAAACCATGATTTTATGGTATTAATCATGCAAACAAAAAGCCCATTGAGTCTCAAAACAAAAAAAAATCATAAATGTGGTAAGGAACTTATAAGGAGAAAGGGGTTCTGGGTGGGAGGGACATTAGAAAGGGAAGAGGGTCACAGAGATCAGAATATATTATGTACATGGATTAAACTGTTGAATAAATTCAACAAATTTTCTATAAAGAAAACTATTATCCTATGAAGATGGGAAAATGGAATATATGGCAAAAATAGAGTCAGAAAATAATCAGGGAGGGTATAGGTACTGGCAGATAGATGGTAATCATCCTGCAAAGGGGACACTGACCCCCCCTCTCCATTGCTGTGTCCTCCTTCTATTCTTCCATCTACCTTTGAGTCTCTTCTTGTAAAAAGATCTTCATTTAAACAGTCTTTTATCTTTGCGTTGGGAGGTGACCATCTATACCAATCAGGATGAAGCAAAGGGGAGTGCACGAAAAGCAAAACTGAAAACAACAAACCATAATTCAGAACTCCAAAGACCTTACATTAATCACCTGGGACCAGACCAGCCAAATATGTCCCCATCCAAAGCCCAGGGAACCTTGAGGAAGAGGGGCCAGCAAGATTGTAAGAGTCTAAAGATGGGGAGGACCAATAATATGAAAGATACTCCACACAAGTTAGGGCTGCAGTAATCATAATCAGACTTTGCACGACCTGCACAATGGCTGACATGTCAATGACCCTCCCCAAAGTCTAACATGGATCACAGGGGAGAAGGCTCCAGGCAGTAGGAACCCTAGAGGCAAGGATTAATAGTTATGATAGAACTTTTATACTAACAGGGAGCCCAAGGAAGGGCTCTGGGCTATACCACTGAATCCTTACCCTTCACTAGGGTGGAGGACTCAGAGGCAGATTTGGCATTTATACAAAAGGATGCGCTGACATTCATACAAAATGATGCTCCAGGGGATGGGAGGAAGGAAAAGGGAGGCACTGGGAGAATAGGAGGGAGGGGGGTGAAAAGAAGAGAAAGGGAGGAAAAGAACAATGGGGGGACTAGGGAGAGGAGGAGGGAAGAAGAGGATGGGGAGTACCTATTAAGCTTGTATGGTTGGGAAAAAAATAAAATGTGGAAGGAAAAAAGAAAATAAAGAAATTATTCTGGCCATCGGTTAAGGGCATTCTTTTTATTCTATGAATTTTTTGTTTGTGATATGTGATTGATATTTATTTTATTTTCTAAATAAATATTTATTTTCAATTCGAAAAAGTAAGATAAAATGCAAAATTACAAAAATACAGATATAATCTTATCTCATTTGTGGATCTTAGATTTTATTTAGATATAAAAAATCACATATATATGGCATAAAGAAAAGGTGAGACTAGAGTATTAAGGAGGAGCTGTGAGAGGGGGAGAAAGATGAGGGAACAAGGGGGTGAGTTCAGCAAATGACTTAATATACTTGTATGAAAATATCTCCATGAAACCCATCACTCTGTTCACAGAAAACATACCATGAATTTTTTTTCAAAAAGAAAGAATAAGAATACTTATATCAGGAAATAATACTTTTGAAATTTCAAGAGTTATCATTAAGAGAACTGATCACATAGAAGATGGTAGTTTTTCTCATAGGTATATTCTTTATATCTAACATATATCAACCTCTTGGGAACTAGCAACCATTTTAGTATCTCAGTTGCACATTTTTGGTACTTAACTTAGCTCATCCAGGGGTTAAAGGGTTATTGAACAGTTACCAGAGAAAGAAGGTAAAGCAGAGAACTGCAAACTTGGAAAACCTCTAATAGCTAAAACAGAACTCTCAGATTAGACTCTTCTAATTCTCCATTCTGCTTCTCTTCCTGTAGTGTGTGTGTGTGTGTGTGTGTGTGTGTGTGCGTGTGCGTGTGTGTATGTGTAACATGTAAATACAGGCTGGAACCATGGCCATAAAGCACAGACATGGGTACGGCAATATCATTCCTCTCCTGTGGTTGAGTGTCTATGATAGCTCTAACTCCAACATGCAGACAAATTTACCCCAATTCAAAAAGCTGTGGGTAGTAATTCTAATTTTCCTTTCTTGTGTTTTCTTTGAGATACGATCTTTTTTTACATTATTTAAGAAGATAATGTACTTCATTATGATATGTATATAAGTGTTTAGAGTACAAGATACAGACCACATCACATTTCCCACATCTTTGAACTTTCACATCACCTCCTAATAATGCGATTTATAATGAATCCATTAGTCTATTAATCTATGATGTCAGATCCCTTGTGACCCAGTAAGAAGACAATAATTTGATCTACCAGTTGGGGAACAAACTTGTAGAGGGCACTTCATAAGCAAACCGCAGTGAATGAATACAGACTTGAGTTATGACTCAAACACTTTAGGGAGCAGGAGGATTTATTTATCCTCATGGTTCTAGGTATAATACATAGTGATGATAGAGAGTTCATGCTATACCAAGAACTGAGGCCACACCCTACACACGGGAGAGGTTAAGGAGACCTATCTTCTGCCTTACTAGTCTGCCAAATTCAACCAATTCTCTGCTCAGCTTATCCAAGTGCCCAAGAAATGATTCCCCTCACTTTGCTGGGTCTTTCCATATCAATTAAGTAATCTCCTACAGGCTTGCTGGGAAGCTTGCAATATTTCACCACAGGTGTGCCTACAGGTTCAGTCCTCAGTGTCAAGTTTACAAATATAGCTAACCGCCACAGGCAGTATTGCATTAAATAGAAGCTTGCTATTTGCATTTTATAAAAAGTGATTCTAGTGATTTAGAATCAGTATAACAGGCTTTGTAAAACACTCATTTTGCAGTTATACTAAAAACTGTATTAAGACCAGTTTGATAACTTCAAGTGATCCAGAATTAGCTTTCCATTTAGTATCATCCCATAATAAGTAAATCCTCTAATCCTTTTTGATTTCGATGAAATCTAATCTCCACCTGAAATCAAGATAGCATCATCAGTCTTTTGCTTTTTGTTACTTCCTGCTTTCCAAGAGAGAGTACACATTAACAACATTCTCAGCAGATAGGTCCTTAGGACATCTATTCTGCTCTGTATTTCTTGTTTTACTGATGGAACTTAATTTGTGCTCATTCATGATATAAACTAAAAGTGGAAAGTGAATGAACAAGTTTGTCTTAAGAAATACAAAGATTGTATGCATATGCTTGGAAAAGAAACTGTCAGCTCTTATCCTAATAGGTAAGTGATCTGTGAATCTTAAGAAATGTTTAGGGGTGAACAGAGAGCTAATATTCAGTGAAGATGTATCTAGCAATGTTAACACTTTTATCCTAATTCATATCATTGGGGACCTGATAAATGCACTGAATATAGTTAATAGGAGTGAAGTCAGAAGGCTGTATCAGGAGCTTACTAGGGGCCTGGAGAAATAGCTCAGTGAGTAAGGGACCTGCTCACAAAAATGAGTTTGTGCCCAAGAATCCCACATGGTAGAAGGAAAGAGTTGCCTTCCAAAGCTATCTTCTGATTTCTACTCATAAGACATAGTATTCTCTCTCTATCTCTCACACAATTTTTTAAAATTTTTAAGATTTCTCTCTCTCTCTCTCTTTCTCTCTCTCTCTCTATATATATACATATATTTTAAAAAGTAAAGAAAAAAAGAAAGGTCTTGCTATGAGCCAGACTCAGTCACTTTACAGACAACACATAACTTAATATTTGGTGCCACCCCCCATAAAATAGACACAAGTGTTCTATGGTTAGAGGTGAGACTATTACAGCTCAGAGAAACCAAATGCTTGTGCAGAGTTATTAACGAGCATGTGAAAGATCCAGAACTACCCGCCAGCTCCCCAGGTGAGTGAGTGAGTCGGTCCGACCATCTCAGCCCAGCCCAGCCCCTCACCCCGGTGCCCCCCCACTTCCCAGCGAGCACCCAGGCCACCTCCGGCTGAGCCTGGGCCCCGCTCCCGGACCCCAGACCCTCGCATCCTTCTGTCCCCTCCCGCCTCCGCCGCCACCCCCAGGTCCCAGGTGAAGAATTCAGCCATCAACATCAGACCATCTGCCTCTCCGGCCCACCAGGGACCTACACACGTGGTCCACGGAAGACACACTGCTACTCAGAATTCAATTGAGCCCAAAGAAAACTCAAGCAAAACTCTAAGGAACAAAGGGAACACAGGCCATACATCTGGACTCCACTACAATCATTATATCACGTGGGCAAGATTCTTCACATCCAGCCCAAAGATAAGTAAACCTTTTTTGTTTTTTCTCTTTTCTTTCACCTTACTCATCGTTTCTAGTATCAATTGCTGTAGATCAACTTCCTCATACAGCTACCCCAAAAACATACAACTCCAGGGAGTACACCACTCACCCTCATATATCACCAAGATACTAAATCGTAAAAGTGCACTACCATACTAATATTCACCCCCTGGTTACTTAACCTGACTTAACTGACCTACTAACAGCCTAATAGTCTCATCTAAGATATAACAATAACAATACACAAACATACCCAATCCAAGGCAAGCACTAGTAATAACTGGCAAGTGTACCAATACCAACTACATCAGTTCAGTGAAAAACACACAGAAACTGAATGGTCCTAAAAAACAAAACAACAATGAGCAAGTCAAAGTGCAGATTCACGAGAAACAAATCCCAAGAAGACCAATCTCCCACGGAAAGAATTAATCCCATAATGATGGATTCCCATCAGAACAAATTCACAGAAAATAACCATGAAAGCCAGACTCAACATAACGATTTTCAGAGAATGATCATTACCATGATTAATACTATGAAAGAGGAAATCTGAGAAGAGTTATAAAACCGTATCAACCACTTTGAAGAGCAACACAACAGGCACTTGGAGGAGTTGAGAAAAACAGTTCAAGAAACAAAAATAGGCATAGAGCAGTTAAAACAGTCTCAGCCAAGGTTTAAAATTGAACTAAAAGACAAGTTATCTTCAACCCAGAACTCAACAGAGAGTCATATCAGTAGAACAAATGAGGCAGAAAATAGAATTTCAGATCTTGAGGACAAAGTGGGAGAATTAACCAGCTCAATGGAAGAGATTGTTAAAGCCAAAAAGATACTGGAGAGGAACATTTAAGAGATATAGGACACCCTGAAGAAGCCTAAAATGCACATTCATGGAATACCAGAGCAAGAATCTCAAAATACCACACCTGAGGAAATTTTTCAAATTATCATAAATGAAAACTTCCCTCAACTGAAGAATGAGAGGCCTTTCAAAATACAAGAGGCATTTCGCGCTCCAAACAGATATGACCAAAATAGAAAATTGCCATGGCAAATAATAGTCAAAACACTCCACATTCAAGACAAAGAAAAGGTGCTGAGAGCTTCAAGGGAAAAAAAGCAAGTCACTTTTAAAGGTAAACCTATTAGAATAACAAATGACTACTCAATGGAAACAGTAAAACCAAGAAGAGCTTGAGAGACATACTTCAAGTATTAAATGAGCAAAAATGCCACCCCAGATTGATATACCCGACAAAACTATCTGTCATGAATGAAGGAGAAAGAAAAGTTTTCCAACACAAAGACAACTTGAAGGGATACATGTCTACCAAATCAGGCCTTCAAAAAATGCTAGAAATGATACTCAAGCTTGAAGAAAAGAACAAGCATATCCAGGAGGACAGAAGGGAAGTATAATACCACCAAAACATAAATATCAAACAACACACTTACAAAATTTACTAAACATAAAAAATTTCCAGAATTAAAAATAATTTCTCCATTATAACATTAAATATCAATGGTATTAACTCACCGATTAAGAGACACAGATTACAAACTTGGATTAAAAACTACAATCCAACAATCTGCTGCCTTCAGGAAACCCATCTCACCATAAAAGATAGGCACATACTAAGAATGAAAGGCTGGTCCAAAATCTTGCAAGCTAATGGAATCAGGAAACAGGCAGGGGTAGCAATTATGCTTTCAGACAAAGTGGACTTCAAACCAAGGAAATCATAAGAGACACAGATGGATACTACATTTTAGTCACAGGTACAATTCACCAGGAAGACTTCACAATACTGAACATATATGCACCCAATACAGGCCCCTCCACATTCAGTAAGAAAACCCTACAGTGGCTAAAGCAAGAAATCAACCCCCAAATGATAATTCTTGGGGACTTCAACATCGCCCTCTAAACATGGGATAGATCAACAGGTCAAAAGCTTAACAGAGACACTTTGGAACTTAATCAAACACTGAAAGAAATGGACCTTACAGATCTCTATCGAACTTTTCACCCACGCACAAAAGAATACACATTTTTCTCAGCAGCACATGGAAATTTCTTCAAAATAGATCACATATTGGAACATAAAATGAATCTACACATATATAAAAAAGTTGAAATTCTAACCTGTGCCCTAAAGCTGGACCTCCACAACACAACAAACAAGAGAAATACACTAACTCCTGGAAACTTAACAATATGATGCTGAATGAGAACTGGATTCAGGAAGAAATTAAAAAGGAAATTCAAGATTTCCTGAAAGTGAATGATAATGAAAATACAACTTACCAAAATCTCTGGGACACAGGGAAGTACATAGCTCTTAATGACTACATCAAAAAAATGGAAACATCAGAAATAAACAACTTAACAATGCAGCTTAAAGCTTTAGACAAACTAGAGCAATCTGATCCCAAAAGTAGTAGAAGAGAGGAGATTAGCAAAATAAGGGGAGAAATATCTGAAATCGAGATTAAGAAAACAATAGAAAAAATCAACCAGTCAAAAAGATAGTTCTTTGAAAAAATCAATAAGATTGATACACCTCTAGCAAGAGAGAGAAAACCCAAATTAACAAAATCAGAAATGAACATGGAGTTATCACTACTGATACCCAAGAAATCCAGAGAATTATAACATCATATTTCAAAAACTTATACTCTGTGAAGTTTGACAACACAAAAGAGATGGATGAATTTCTAAGTAAACACAACTGACCTAAATTGAATCAGGAAGTTGTGAATTATTTAAATAGTCCTATAACATATAAGGAAATTGAAGAAGTAATCTCGAATCTTCCCACCAAAAACTGTCCTGGACCAGATGGATTCAGCACAGAGTTCTACCAGGCATTAAAGGAGTTAATAACTCCAATACTCCTTTAAACTGTTCCATCAAATAGCAAAGGAAGGAACACTACTAAATTCCTTCTAGGAAGCTAATATTGTTTTAATCCCAAAAACTAATAAAGATTCACTTAAAAAAGAAAACTATAGGCCGATCTCTCTGATGAACACAGACGCAAAGATTCTCAACAAAGTCTCAGCAAATCGGATTCAAAAACATATTAAAAAGATCATTCACGGGAATCAAGTAGGCTTCATCCCCGGCACACAAGGTTGGTTCAATATACGCAAATCAATAAATGTAATTCATCATGTAAACCAGTCCAAAGTCCAAGACCACATGATACTCTCAATAGATGCAGAAAAAGCTTTTGACAAGATCCAACAGCCTTTTATGATCAAAACGCTAGAGACAGTAGGAATGGAAGGAACCTTTATCAATATAATAAAAGCTGTATACAACAAGCCCACAGCAAGGATTATGTTCAATGGGGAACAATTGGGAAGCATTCCCACTTCGATCAGGAACTAGATAAGGCTGTCCACTCTCAACCCTTCTATTCAATATTGTACTTGAAGTCTTAGCTGAAGCCATAAGACAAGAAAGGGACATAAGAGGGATTCAAATCGGCAAGGAAGAAGTCAAGCTATCCCTATTTGCAGATGACATGATCTTATACCTGAGTGATCCCAAAAACTCCACCAGGAAGCTCCTGGAACTAATTGAGAAGTTCAGCAGGATGGCAGGATACAAAATAAATGTGCAAAAATTAGAGACTTTCCTATATGCCCAGAATGAAAGAAGTAAAAAAGCCTTGAGAGAAACAATCCCATTTACTACTGTAGCCCCTAAAAAAATGAAATACCTTGTTATAAACCTAACCAAGGAGGTAAAAGACCTTTACAATGAAAACTTTAAAACCCTAAAGAAAGAAATTACAGAAGACACCAGAAGGTAGAAAGACCTCCCATGTTCCTGGATTGGCAGAATCAACATCGTAAAAATGACCATCCTACCAAAGGCAATATACAAATTCAATGCTACACCAATTAAAATCCCAAAGAAATTCTTCAAAGAAGTTGACCAAACAATCTCAAAATTCATATGGAGGCACAAAAGACCCAGGATAGCAAAGACAATCCTGAGTAACAAAAACACTGCTGGAGGTATTACCATACTAAACCTTAGTATATACTACAAATCCATAGTTACAAAAACAGCCAAGTACTGGCTCCAAAATAGACACACAGATCAACGGATAAGGATTGAAGACCCAGATATAAGCCCACAAAATTACAGCCATTTGGTCGTTGACAAAGGGGCCCAAAGAATCCAATGGAAAAAGAACAGCATCTTCAACAAATGGTGCTGGCAAAACTGGATCTCCACATGCAGAAGATTAAAGCTGGAACCGTACTTGTCACCATGTACAAGAATTAATTTCAAATGGATCATGGACCTTGATATCAGGCGAGAGACTATGAAAACCATAGTTGAAAGGATAGGGAACTCCCTCGAGCTGATTGGGCTAGGCCAACATTTCCTAAACAGACATCCAATGGCACAGTCACTGCTACCAACTCCAACAGTTGGGATCTTGTGAAATTAAAGAGCTTCTGTTCAGATAAAGAGATTGTAACACGAGCTCAAAGACAACCCACAGAATGGGAGAAAATCTTCACTAACCACATATCTGATAGAGCTCTACTGTCCAGAACGCACAAAGAACTTAGAAAACTAAACACCAAGGAAACTAATGGCCCAATTAAAAAATAGGCCCTGGAACTTAAAAGAAACTTTATCAGGGATGAAATTAAAATGTCTAACAAATATCTGAAAAAATGCTCCACTTCCTTAGCATCAGGGAAATGCAAATCAAAACTTGCCTGAGATATCATCTCACCTGGTCAGGATGGCAAAAATCCACAATACAAACAACACCAAATGCTGGAGAGGATGTGGAGAGAGGGGAACTCTCCTACATTGCTGGTGGGAATGCAGGCTCATACAGCCACTCTGGTGAGCCGTCTTGAGACTCTTAAAGAAATTAAATATTGAAATGCCATATGTGGTTTCCTACTTTTATTACATCTACCTTTGAATGTGCTCTTATAGCAAAACTCCAGTTTAACAACTTTTTGTCTCTGGCCAGGGGATGATATACAATGCCCATCAGGATGGAGTGAAGGGCATTGCAGGAGAAGCAAAACTGCAAAAGAAAATCAACAAACTACAATCCAGAACTTCAGAGACTCTATATCAACCACCTAGAACTAGGCCAGCCTAATCTCTCCCCATCCTGAAGCTCAGGGAAATTTGCGGAAGAGGGGGCGGTAAGATTGTGGGAGCAAAAGGATGGGAGGAGCAATGATTTGCAAGATACTCCACACAAGTTAGGGCCGAAGCAATCATAATTGGACTTTGCATGCCTGGTGCAATGTCCAACACACTATTGACCTTACAAAGTCTAGCATCTGCTAAAGGCACCAAGATTCTTGGAGGCAAGGGATTGACAGCCACAGTAGTATTCCTATGCTTAAGGAAAACACAGGAAAGGGTTCAGGGAAATGCCACTGGGTCCTTGTAGGTCATCGGAGAGGAGGGCCCAGAGGAGAGTCAGGCATGCACAATAAAGGACTCTCTGGGAATTGGGCTGGAGGCACTGGGGCATGGGGAAGGAAGGGAAGGGGAACAGGAGGCTGGGGGGGGGGAGAGGGAGGAAGGGAACTGGTGTACCTATTAAGTTTGTATGAGTGAAAATAATATAAAAATGTATAATAAAAAAATAAATATAAAAAAGAGATCCAGAACTAGAATCCATTTCTGGTTCAGTCCCACTGTCCTCCAGAGAAAAGGGTGGACAATGGTAGCCATGAACAGAATTAAATTCAGATGTGAACATGAGGTCTTCATGAGGCAGGAAAGGAAGGTGACACATTTGTCTCATGCTAAACTCCTCTGTAAGGAAGGAGAGTGTGAATTGCCTTTTACCTCACTCTTGCCCCCTTGCACATTCTTTTTCTTACTCTAATATTTTAAATGTGATAATTTATATTTTACAGTAATCTCATGACTCTTACCATTTAGATAAAGTGTCTAGAGAGACATAAAATCCCAATGCACAGAAAACGCTAACTGCCATGCCCAGCTGCCAACAATGTAACAGAAGGTAATATTAACTACTGTTGAATGCACACCCATACACACACAAAATCAGAACTGAACATGACTACAAAACCTAGGTTATTTTTCAATTGATTTCTGTTAAACCACACATTTTTCGCTGACACACATGAAATAAGCTTCTGGATTCAATCAGTATTTTGTATTCATTTCTATAATGAAGCTGAGATATTAAATTCAATTCGAGTTTGACCTGCAAAGAAGTTTAAGATGTTTCTCTTTTTAGTAAATGATGCAATTAAATTTATCAACTAATATAAATCAAATAGTGATGTATCTCACAGGTAAATGAGATAGTACAGCTTTTATTCATTTCAGTCAATTAAGTTAATGAAATTAATAAGTGATTTTTTTAGATAGCATCTTCTCATTTGCTCTGAGGGAAGAGAGAATGGCTAAATTTACTCATCTGACAGAATTAGTTGAGGAATAGAAACCCTTATTTCATTCAGTTGAGCAACAAAAAAGACAGACAGAGAGAGTGAGAGACAAAGAGAGAGGAGAGGAGAGGAGAGAAGAGGGAGAAGAGGGAGAGAGAAAAGAAAGAGGGGTGTGAAAGGTAGGAAGGAAGGAAAGAAGAAAGTAGGGAAGGAAGGAAGGAGAGAGGAAGGGAGGGAGGGAGGGAGGGAGGGAGGAAAAATAAAGAAAGCAGAAACACACCATGAGAGTAAGTCTTTATTACTCTAAGCCAGCAGGACAGTGGACAAGTCTAGCATGGTAGAGGCAGAACAGTGCAGATGAGGACATCACCTTTCATTTCCTTTCAACCCGCTGTATGCCCTGAAGCAACACAGACAGCAGGGAGTGACTAGACTTTACCACATTTTAATGTTACACGAGAAATTAATTAATCATTATGGGAAATCAGCTAAAGAAAAATGGGAGATTATTTCCAGTCTGTCCTGAGAAAGAAATGAATTCCTATCTCTTTGAAACTTAAAGGGCTATTTCTGATATTCATGGCTGGGCTTGAAATAATACTACTGAGGAACGAACAGTATCATCAAAGTCATCACTACAGTGTGTTCTCAATGCAGCTTCACACTGCCTGCGTGCATGCTGCATCCCAACATGACCTGTCCCAGGGCCCAGTGGTTGTTCCAGTCAAGAACACAAGAGACGTGAGCAGAAAAAAGAAATCCACGGAGTTCATTTTATAATTGCATTTTTATGTCAGAATTTGGTGACAGCTCCTAAGAGCCGAAGCCAGAGAATAATAAAGTGGCCTGGGAGACCATCATCTTTCCATCTGTCCCCTCTTAATGTTGGCTAAGATTTTTTTGCAAATGATCAGTGTGCAGATAGAATAGGATGTTGGAAAAGTATAACCTGCAAGCATAATTAGATATTTTTTGTGTTTAAAAAGACGGATCTACAATCCTATGCTATAAATGCTATGAAACATCTCTTTAATATCCTCTGACTTCTTATCTAAACTGCTATGTTTTGGAATGGGAAAATGAGCAGGCAGATATTTAGGCTCCATTTTTATTAAGAATATAAAGATGTACCTGACTTAATTTTAAGTTTGAAAGAACATTAACTAGAGAGTTCACTGTCTAATCTGATGTTTCTATTTAATACTGGTATTTTAATTTTAATTTCATTAAAATTGGATTTTGGAGGAGAAACTCAACACTGCGAAATTGCACTTGGACAAAATATTTAGCAAGTCTCTGGTAATGAATTATTATCACTACTGTGAAGTAGTGAGTTGTGTCTTAGATACATATTCCACTGCTTTAAATAATGCATGATTCAAACTGTTAGCGAGAATAAGGGGATTTTCATTCACATTCATGATTACGGGTTACAATAGATAATGGTGGTGAGAGAACTGAAACTGAATGAAGCAAACACACCACAGCAGAACAGAAGGATGAGGAGCAATGTTGCTTTTCAGTTTCCCAAATAACAGTCAACATTCTCCAGATTGACCCTAAATCTCTGAGGAACTGTGGTACCCACTGTTGGTTGAATCTTCCCACATCAGTCATGCAACAGAGTTACTCCCCTATAGGCTTCCTCCCCCCCCCATTTTATTTTTTTCTAATCACAGAAGCTCAATAGGTCCTCTCTTTCCCCCCTCCACTCCCCAGTTGTCCTCCCTTACACTCTCCCCCTTTGCCCTCTTCCTTTCACTGTTCCTCCCTCCCCCTTTCCCAATGCCTCCCCCTTCCTCCCTCCCATTCCCTGGGGCATCCTTTTATGTGAACACCACTAAATAATTCGCCAAAGGTGTGCCTAAGGGTTCAGTTCTGAAGTGTCAAATTAACAGCTACAATCTCCTACTACTACTGTGCTTGGGTTGATTAGTTGTTTTGTCTCCTGTAGTGTTTGTTTAATGAATTTGGATGCTCCCATATTTGGAGCATATGTGTCTAAAGTTGTAAGATTTCCTTGTTGGAATTTCCCCTCAACCAAGATATCCATTTGTATCTTTTATGATTTGCTTAGAGGCCTGAACCCCCACAAGAGTAGACACCAGAAGAACCCTTGGGGTCCATAGAAGCAGACAGGCAGGAGAGTGGAAGGGAGTGGGATGAATTGATGAAGCAAGGAAGGGGGGAATGTGAGGAAGGGAGGGAGAATGGAGAGAAGCAAGGATAAGTACTCAATATGCCTGTAAACTAAAAAATAAAATAATTAAAAATTATCGTCTACAGCTGTCTGTTGCAACTGTTTAACAGTCAAGACTGTTAGTCGTGTGTAGGTGTGAGAATCTGAAGAGACATCATGACATGTCTTTGTAAGATTATTTGAGATGAAACAAAAAATTAATTTTAGATGAAATAAATGGAACAGCAAAGCTATATTGTATGCCCAAATTTTAACTTCACATACAAATACAACCATGTTAGTGTCATAAACTCTACAGTCCTTTCCCTTTCATTCACAAGAAAGCTAAACCTCTTTCCTAAGCAAGGAAAGTCCTATGTCCCTTTCTGCATCTCCACTGGTGAATTTTGTGGACTTTCTCTCTTGGTGCAGACTTTTCACAGAAATAAAAGATTTTTTTCCCTTTAACTCTTCAAATGTCTCATTTGATTCTATCCTTTTAGTCTCAGTGTAAATGCCACCTTATCAAATCTAAAATATAACTCTTTCTCAGTGCTATCACTTCCCTGTTCTTTTATACTTTGGCCGCTATCTTCTTTCACAGCATCAACCTATAATTTGTAATATTGAATCTGTTTTATTTCCTTCTTATTTTGTTGTCCTTCCCCATTTAATTTCTACAAATAAAAAGATGAAATGTATTGTTTTTGTTATATCTAAGCTGTAAGAACTGTGGCCAGTATAAACCTCTTAGTTGCGATTGCATCATGTGATAATCTAAAAAATAAAACCTAATTGAAAATATCCTTATTTTTTCATATAAAGAAAATTTCAATATTTATTTTGCATGTCATGGATCATAAGAGAAGGCTAATAAACAGCACGAAATAAAGTACTGAAAAGACTGAAGGGAAATCATTTACAATTACTCTTTTAAACTACGGCAATGGTTTAAAAGACTTTCTGAAAGCCACTAGATGGGACCAAATTACAAAGAAAGAGAGGATTGGCCATTGGCATATATTCTGCTCCATTGCAGGAGCCCCCAAGATGTAAAGTGATGTAATCACGCCTGTAAGAGTTCACAGATGATGAATCACCCAGCAATACAAGTCAACCTGGAATAACTACAGAAGGACCCTGGGTGCACAGCAGATGTCTTTGAAAGTGCAGAGGATCTGAGACTCAGCTTCTGTGGGTGGGTTGCAGTCTGAAAGTGATTTCCCATATACCATCTGTTTTCCTTCATTTTTTGACAGTAGGAGCAAAAAGAATAGATCAGAAAGTAGAGAAGAATATTGCAATATATCTCTATGTTTACAAATGCACATACTGTGTGCGTGCCCATTCAGAAGAGATACATTTACTTGCATTCTTTCTGTAGCCCGTGTCTGTCTGTCTTACACACACATATTCTTTGTGTATCCTCTTTCTTTCCTATCTCTCTGTTTGTCTTACACACAAACATTCTTTGTGTAGCCTTAAACAACTCATTCATCCTTGTATGTACATGAACTCTTTATTGCCAACTTATCATTATGATTTTTACCTCAGTTTATTAAGAAATGGAAGTTTTCATAATGTCAGTTTACATCAATGCTAGCATCATTGGCATAACTCTCTTTCTCAGTAAATAATTATTACAAATCATCAGGTAACATCTTATTTTTTCTTTTTTTTGCATTTTTATATGTAGTGTGTGGTGTGCATATGTGTGGATATGTATGTCCACATGCATATAGATATACGTGTGTGCATGAGAGTACAGGTTTGATAGCCACAGTCATCCTTCATTATTCTTTCATCTTACTCTTTTTGAGACGTAAACTCTAATCAAACTCAGAGCTCACTGATAGGACTAGTTTGGCGTTAGCTTGTTCTGGGGATTCTCAGTCTCCGTCTTCTAAATCCAGAGTTATAAGTAAGCTGAAACAACTGCATGGCATTTAATGTATGTTCTGAGGAGCCAAATCCCAGTCCTTTTGCTTATGCAAAAAAGTGCTTTTTACTACTGAGCCATCTCCCAAGCTCACTTTGTGACATCTTTAAAAATTCTGTTTTTTAATTCTCTCAACACTTCTTTGGGATCTATATTATGTGCTTAACCCATTTAGTTATTTCCTGAGACCCTCCTGGGCACTGCTCACTGATATTGAGGTAACATTTTTAACAATAAGACATGGTTCCATCTCTTTCAGAAATAATCACCTAGGAAAGAGATAAAAACAGAACTTCATGGCAGCTCAATTTTTAAGCCACTGGACATTGTCCTTCCTTGAACTATATATCCCTGATAGGAGATATCTGCTGCTGTTTGGGTGTTGACAACAAGATCAGGAGACAAGGAGAGGAATAAAAGAAAGGCTTTTTTCAGTTTTACAGTGGTCAAAGACAGTTATGGAGTCAAACAATTTTAGTCAGACTGCAGAAATAAGAGGAACCATACTGCAGAGATACAGATGAGGGTCTTGTATTTCACAGAGAAGCAGGCATGCCTTTTGATGTAGAAAGGTTTGTGGCACAATGTAGGACTATGCAAGAAAGAAGAAACAGTGAAATATACATAGATAAGAACCTTTTTGCAGACTTTGAAAAGTATAACTTACTTTGCCATGTGGAGATGAAAGCAAATGTGATTCAAAAAGAAGAGATAACATGAGCAAAGGGCTTTCTAGGAGAAGATCTATCCATTTTCCCAGAAAGACTAAATCATGACTAAGCCACACTGGAATATTCCAGCTTCTGAAGATAAGTTGGAAGAGAAGATTTGGGGAGTTTGAGTGAGTGACTGATGGACATGTGCATGTTTGCTGATTCAAGATTGCTTTAAGGGATTAAATAGTATCTAGGACCTAGGTTTTCTATGTGCAAACTCTAAATTTAGAGACTAATTATGAATGTATGACCATAAGTTCCCATCATACATTTATACCCAATATGCTATAATGGTAGCACTATTTGTATCAATTGATGTTCTTCTTGCTGTGACCCAACAAGAACCAACATAAAGGAGAAAGAGAATATCTTTGTTTCACAATTTAAGTGGATTCAGTTCATCATGGTGAGTAGATATGGAAGTTCAGTGTATCTCATCCAAAGTCAGAAAGCAGAGGGAGAACATGACTGATGCTCAGCTCACTGCCTCCAATTTACTCTGTCCAGGACCCCAGCTCAGGAGACAGTGCTGCCTACATTCTAAGAGTGTCTTCTCATCCCAATTAGACCTCTCTGAGGATCTTAGAAACACACACAGAAGCTAGTCTTCCAGCGGACTCTAAATCCTGTTACTGCCTCCAATTTACTCTGTCCAGGACCCCAGCTCAGGAGACAGTGCTGCCTACATTCTAGGAGTGTCTTCTCATCCCAATTAGACCTCTCTGAGGATCTTAGAAACACACACAGAAGCTAGTCTTCCAGCGGACTCTAAATCCTGTTTGACAATGGAAATAAATTCTTTCCACTCTACCCCTTGTGACACCTTGTCACACAAACACATGGCATTAAATGGCCACATTTTACTCCTGTCTCCTAAGCTCTCCTTTCTGCTTTCTCATAATATAAAGTACAACTACTTTGTTCTAAAAGTTTCTATCAAAGTCCAAAGTCCCTTGTGAAAATCAAAACAGTCCCTTAACTGTGAACTCATATAAATAAAATTATATACATGTGTGTGTGCATGAATAAGTTACACAATAACAAGGAATATACAAATTTAAAATTTGTTCCATAAGAGAAAAATGAGAATATAGCAAGGGAACGCCAGATCAACACCAGAACAAATTCTAGCAAGACAAACATCCACCTCTACATCTCCAGGTCTGGCATCTGAGGCCCATGATGGAATCTTCTGGTATAGTATGCCACCTAGCAGAAAGCAGTATTTACGACACTTCCTGTTAGATAAAAAGAATCTTATTCCCTGATAGAAGGCATGGAGGCTGGAAAGACAGATGAAATCATGAGGATTTCCATGGATAACAGAAATACATAATGTAAGTCTAACCCACTGGTGTTTTCTTGAGTCCTTTAAGGAATAAGGTCTTAGCCTGTGACCTAAGGTATTTCCATCTTTATTGGAGATGTTTCAATTATACTCTCTCTCTCTCTCTCTCTCTCTCTCTCTCTCTCTCTCTTCTCTCTGGCCAATGCTATATATCAAGAATGTTGATTCCCCTAGCATCTTGATCTGGTTGTCCCAAGCACGTGTTAGAAACTATAAGAGCTCTCTTATTTCCCTCTTTCTCCTTCCAATAAATCAGAAGATCCACACCTGGATTTGCATACTGCTTCCCAGCCCTTCATTATCCCCTGTGTGCAAATAAAATCTGGCAGGACTGGGTGACAGATCTTCACAGCTTTCCCATCTGTTTGGCCCAATTTAGTCCTATTTCTGTCTCTGTATGTTTCTTCCCTTTAGGCTTCCAGTGGGCATAGTTTTATAGGTGTCAACTTAACAATGGAAGGCTGAGTTCTGGGAACACTTGTGAAGAGTCAGTAGTTGGGGCAAGCCCTCAAGCAAGCCTCAAGAGGTGGTCTGTGTGGGAAGATCCAGCCCCTAGGGGCTGAAATCATTCCCTGGCAGGTAGGTAAGAGGAAGGAAGCTGCTTTTATAAGTTGCTATTCTTTACATACTTGGCACTCTTGCAGTGTGGCAAGTGAGGTTTGCACCTCTCTCAGCAATCCTAATGGACTTAGTGTAGTCAGTTCCCTCAGGTCCTAGTACTGTCAAGCTGAACTAAGAACTATAACCAAGACTACTAAGAAAGAATGAAGTCTCCTCGTTTCCCTAAGCTCTTTGGTCATGAATTTATCGTAACATTCAGAAAAACTATAACAGGTACCCTTTCTATTGTTCCCATGCAAAATTGACTGTACAAATGGAGAGAACAGATGTTGAGAATTGGGTGGAGCAAATGCTTCACAGATCGATTAGGTTGATGCTGGATGCTTCTTTCTTACTGACAGTATGGGTCCTTGAGAATGAACTTCTGAAGCTCTTATCTAATACCTTCCAAAGTAGATGCAGAAGGTCATCCAACTTACATGGTAGTGAATGCTGGAGGGACTGGGATTTGATGAATCAAAGCCCCATTTATCGTCTCTGTGTACTTGTCACTCTGCTTATCCAAGGATTGAGCAGAGTCTTTTTTACTGGCAGCTGTGACTCACCTTTCACTAATGTGATAGCTCCTCTTTATTGTCATAAATTTGATTGGGTTGTGAAGTGTTTGGTGTTACAGAGAATTTTAGCTAAGTGGATGGGATGATCCAAATGGCAAGATGTCAGTGACACTCAATAGAACAAGGGCTTAGAAAGAACAGAAGGAAGAAAGAAGCCAGTTCTCTCTCTCTCTCTCTCTCTCTCTCTCTCTCTCTCTCTCTCTCCCCTCTTTAATTTTGTTCTTCTGCCAGTATATTTTGTCTTCCCACAGCCCAGGCATAAGAGATACAACATAGACTAAATACTGAAACTTTCAACTGAAGTGGATCCTTTCTTCTTGCAAGGTTTTTTTTTTTTTTTTTGATATTTTGTAAAAAAGTTTGACTTACAGAACTGTTTTTTCCTGCTTTCTTCTATGCTTTCCTTGTCCCCTCACCTCAGACCTCCAAGATAAAATTCCTATACCTAAATTTCTGTTCTCAGCTTTGGTGTTTGAGAGAACCGGAACTTACAAAATTGCAGTGCAACTTGGAAAGAACACAAACACAGAATGATTGCACATAAATAACTCAGGGTCTCGGAAGCCAGACAAGACAGAGAAAAACTAAGTGCAATTGCTCACAGTAATAAAAGGAGATTTACATTGTATAAGTTGGACAATTCGGAAGAATTTCAACATGGAGGAAAAGACCATCTGTCATTTGACGAAGATGTTTATTATTAAACATCTTCCACTGCTGTGTTATGTAAAACAAATTAAAATGCATCAAACAAAACAACCACATGAGTCACATATCTCCTCAGTCCTTTGTTTAAGTAGAACACTATTGCTTGTCTTCCTATTTATAAAATAATTTATATTCATCACAGAAGATGCAGATATCACAAATGTAAGTAGAAACTTTACCAGTAAGTGTACTATTGAAAAAAATTCCATTGGTCCCTGCATTGTTGTTCACTCCCTGCATTGTTGTTCACTGTCCAGTCACTTATAAAAGTCACTTGACTTTTACTGGCTTGATCGCAGGTCACATTACAATATTACATGGCTTTATTGGCCCAGTCTTACAAGATCAGATTCTGAGGATTTATCAGTTGATTATTGTGATATAAGCCAATATGCAAAACAACCAAGCATAAAATGCTTGAAACACATTTTTAAACAATATTATCAAATAAATTTTATGGAAGGCAAAATAAGTCACCCTCTTCTAGCAAGCATTTGATAAACTTGTTCACTCTTCCCACCAACACTACCTTTTATTGTACTTTATTTTACTTTATTCTATACAATGATCCCTCCAAAAGATGGTGGGGGCTGGTGATGTTAGCAGGGCCTTCCTGGCCCTGGGCAGGTACTACCCAGGAAAGAATTTCCCTGTGCTCTGGTGTGGACTTCACAAAGTACTGGGTAGACCTAAGCAAAAGAATGTCATCTCTGTCTAATTAATAGCCATCTGTCCATTTTTTCATGTGCACCATTTTAGTTTTAGGACACAGAAATCTACTTAAGGTAATCTGCCCCTTAGAGTTGTGATGATTTAATGTGAATTGAAACTTAATAATAAGAACCCCAATCATCAGACTGCCTAGTCCTTTGAGATCAACTCGAGCCTTCCCTCATGAGTAATGTTGTCCTCATTATTACTTTTTTGTGCCAGATGGCTTACTAATTTACAATCCCTGAAGTGATAGGTGTTTTATTAGAAACAACCCACTTGACGGGGAAAAGTAAGACCATAGCCTTCCACACCTTCAAGATGAAATTAATGAGTTCATACTGACATTGTGAAACATATCACGTTCAGATGTGCAGAATTAGATGCAGGGAGGAGCAGCAGGCATCCCAGGTGATAGGAAATATTTTCAGGACATGCATCCAGAGAAAAACGGATAGAACAATGTGGAAGTCAGAGGACAACTTTCAGAATTCCTTCTACACTGTGGACTCAAGGGATGAAACTCAGGTTTGCACGCAGGTGCCTTTACACACTGAGATACCTCGCTAGTCCCTATCTCCGTATTGTTGCTGAAATATAAGCAAACTCTTGCTCTTTAAAACTTTGAAACTGCCTATCAAAAACTTAGAAATTTAAAGAATCAAATATTCATTTATCAGTAAATATTAGACAGCTAACATATACTAAAAACTATCCCAGGGAACAATGTATCTCTGTTGTAAACAGATATTTCTCAACACAAGGAGTGTGAAGTCTGATCAGTCATGGTAAGAAAGTAAATAAATTCTATTTATACTGCAATGTGAATACTGAAGAAGAAAGAAATAGAGTAAAAATGACTAGCAGTTTGGCGGAAGTGTGGTTTATCCAATTTCTAGCTTATCGTTTTATTTCACTTATGTCATGTTCTGATCCATACTCTGATATCTCATCCCATAGTATTGAAAATAGTAATGAGTAGATGCCATGAAACAAGTTTCCTATCATTTATAAGTCATGGAATAGGTATTGGACATTTGCTTGGCTCGGCATTTGATATTGCCATGCGATGTAAGGTAGAGAGATGATGAAAAGACAAATTGTCTTACCTTCTTTATATGATGGGTAGGAGAAAGAACAGATATGAAAGTAAATCAGGAAAATTATAGGACTTCTAGTGTGACATGAAAAACACTGTGATTTATGATGAAGAGACATTTGGCCTATCGCTTCACAGCCAGTGGTCATGGGCAGCCTCTCCCTCTAATTGTCATGAAGCATGATCAGGTCTCAACAGAACTGGATTGAAACAGATTCCAGAATTGGACAATTTGGCTATCACCAAATTGATGCTTGAAACAACCTACTAGTGTGTGTATGTGTGTGTGTGTGTGTGTGTGTGTGTGTGTGTGTGTGTGCATGTGCACTCCCATGTATTTCAGGTGTCTTCCTTTACTGTTTTCCACCTTATCCCAGAACTCACCAATCAGCTAGACTAGCTTGCCTGTTTGCCCTGGAGCTTCAGTGACTTTGCCTTTCCAGTGCTGAAATTGTTGTGGGGTGACAGGACAAATGACTTGGGTTTAGTAGTGACTGGAAGAGAGTGGACAGAGAAGAGTAACAGATCAGTTGTACATTTTTGGAGCCTGAGCTGAAGAATGCTACCTTTTTTAGCCCAGGGCAGGGAAGACTGGATGAGCTAGAAATACAGTGTCGCAGAGGGTAGTAACACAGATTAAGAATTCTGTTTATTTGAGTTCTGTTAGGAAAGTAGAAAGCTTTGTCAACAGATCAGCTAATGAGTTCTTCATGAACCTGGGGTTCTCAGAAGAAGCCCCAGCTGGAAGCCCATCTCAAAACCAATTTTCTAAACTAAATGAATAAACTGACTTCAAATACAAGTTAGAAAGTCCTTTTAGAAATTATATCACCCTGCTTATAACTCTGATAACTGCAGAGTCTGTAGAAAAACTTGGGCGAGCAGCATTTCCTGGTGGATGATAATCAAAGGCTATCTTTTAAATTGAAACCACGCGGTGGAACTGGAGAAATGGCTTTACAATATGCAATTATCCTCATAGTGCATGTTGTTTCAGAAGATGAGCTGTTTACACAAATCTAAACATACTTCCAAGAGCCTTTAGCATTTAGATTATTTTTTAAAATTTAAAGAATTTTAACTTTTCTAGCAAGAAGAAATAAGATCTTCAACATGAAATTTAATCGTTATTATCAAGTCCAGCAAAGAACTGAAAGACTTCCTTAGCTAAAGTCTCACTGACTCCAGCCTTCTTTAATCTTTTCTATTCCTTTCCTTCCTTTCCTTCCTTTCCTTCTCCTCTCTGTATCTCATCTTCTGTGTGTCTCTGTCTCTTTAATTCTTTTCTTCATTCCTTTTATACATTCCTCCCTTTTTTGATTTCTTTGAAATTTTAAATTCTAAACTTATTTAGTGGTAAATTACTTTTGTGATATGTGATCTCTATAAGTGTATAAAAATGAACAATGTCAGTATTATTTTCCCATTAATTACACTATTAGATCTCTTCCATTTATTTTGAAATATCTCTAAATGTAATTCAATCTGATTGTAGAATATGTTCTGGTTATCAATAGTGCTTTTTTCCCTTTTACTGTTTTTTGTTTAAATTGCTTTCATTAGACAAAGAATTGGTGATTGCACACTCTATCAGTGTTTTAAATGAAAAACGTAAACTTTGGAATACATTTAAACATGCAGACACATAAATTTTTATTAATTAATATCACTTGCTTGAAAAGCAAAAAGTGCATATTTCAGATATACTGTAATTTGTTAACACTTTCTCTTAAAGCTTAAAAATTATATAAACTGAAAATCTCAGAGTAGGGGTGAAGATATGAAACAGATCAGAAAGAAGCTCTTGGACTATTTAATTCCTAATCTCACTGTTGCTAAAGGCACACAATACTCCTTAATTAATGGGTGTGAATATAACTTGACAACAAGAGAGTGGAGAGTAGTACTCACCTTTAATACAGCGAAAAAGAGCATTCAAGATAGCTCCTCTCTCCTTTGCAGCAAAGACTTGGTCCAGCACTGTCTGCTAGATGCAGCCGGACCATTCCCTTCTGTCTGTATCCATTCTGAATTTTGTCTCTCTTAAAGGCTTGCAAACTCCATCACATTGAGTACAACATCCTGGCTATAAGGAATCAGAACAGCCCAATTTCACTGTGTCTTTGATGTGATGCTTTTCTGAGAAAATAGTCATCTTTTCTGCAATTTAGTTTTTCTGGGTAATTTTATAGTTTTAATTTTTCTGAGTTTCCCCTCCTTACAGAAGATACTAACTTTAATCCCTCCATACCTGAATTAGAAATTTCAAGCTTTGCTTTTTCTTTTTCAATTTTCTGCTTGATTCTTTTTAGTTTTTTCCACTTAAGTATCACAGTCTTATTGCAGAATTCTCCATATAAGATGTTAATGAGATATGATTTGAGAACTATGAAGAAGACATTGAGTATTCTCCTGTTTAGAACTAAAAATGACTTCAGGGCTTCAAGCCTTTTTTCTTGAAAAAGGTACTATTCTAGTACATAGCTACTCTGTGAAATGAGCATTTTTATTTTCATAAGGGAAAGACTATATAATACATTTCTATTTAATAATTGTCTTGTCCAAATGGAATATTCTATTTTTAAAAGTAGATTCAAATTAAATAAAGGTGACATGATCAAGTTCAAATACATATTATACACATAGACTTTCTAAAGAAATCTGTGACTGGGGAGATTGCTCAGTGGTTATTGCTTCTCAATTAAGTGGACCTGAATCTGAATCCCAGAATCCATGTAAATCTGGATGTCGTAGCCCATGTCTACAATCTCAGATCTTCTGTGGAGAGGTAGGAGGAAAAGGCAGGAGAATATCCAGAAGCCCAAAGGTCACCTACCCTGCTGTGTGCAGGAACAAACAAGAGACCCTCTCATAAGGTGGAATACAGGGATTTACACCCATGATTGTCCTTTGACCTTCACATGTCCTATATGTCCACATTCATATGTATGAAAATATGCACAATCATACATAGACATATACAAAACTTGGTGGAAAATTTTTAACATGTTGGCATATACCTATGAATCCTGCTACTCCCAAGGCAATGGCAGAAGCAGGCTTAGTATTAGGACAATGTAAAGCAAAGAAAATTTAAGGCCAACATGAACTAAATAGTGAGACCCATGTAGCAATTACTCAGCATTGTGCTTATAGTAGTCAGGCTACAGTTTCTTTCCCAGCTTGGCAGACGAGACTACATGAGCACCAAAGCCTGAGGGAACTAGACACACCATATCCATGCATCCACAGAAATGCTGAGAAAGGTATAATTCTTACTTCCTAGACCAGCATCTCTGGCCAAGTATACCAAAGGATGCCTCATTTCTTAATCAGTTCTTAATCCCTCTTATTCAACCTTCCCAGGTATTAGTGCCACACACCATGGGCTAAACCGTCCCTGCCAATTAAACAATCACTTTCAGGTTTATTTGGAGCTTAGCTCAACTACTAATCTTCTACAAATGAGCCAAAGGTGCTAAGCTTTAGACTGTAAAGTTGACACTTATATTTAACTATGTCAGATCCTGATTTGAAGAATGAAGAGCTGAGGATGTAGTGTTTGAGCACCTACCTAGCATGCACAAGACTCTATATTCCATACCCAGAAACATGTATATCCATGCCAATGTGCCATTGTCTATCAAGGACATTGTCTCTCCGTGTTCTCACAGAACACATGCAGCAGTTACTCGGCATATAAAATATTAACTTTGGAAACAAAAACAATAAATTTTCTTCTTTATTCAGAAGCATGTGGCTGTTCATAGTTCACAAAATCAACTTGAGGTAAGGACACAAAGATCTGAATTACAAAGGAAGTGAGATGATTGTTATCCTTAGTATTCATGGTTATCTTGAAACATAATAAACCTGCTGACCACGGAAGAGTTAAAATTACAGAGAACTGTTCAGTGCCTTCCTGTGAATGGAAAGTAACTCTCCCTTCACATTAACAGAAAAGTTTCACTGGGAAAAACTGAGCATCTCACCTTGTGCATTTGATTAGCCAGTTCACAATTCTCTTCCTCTTTTGTCCAAGTCAAGGGCTTGCACTGAGATTTGAAGGAAAGGTCATTACTCTGCTCTATCTTCATTGTCAAAGCTCAACAAAACCATTCAGTTCTGTGCAGTGGATCTTTTAGAAGTTTTCAGTAAAACTTAAAATTGAACAATGTCTGTCCTCACAGGACCGAAAAGGCAGTGGGACTATTTCAAGGTTTTCCTTTGAACATGACTGTTTAAAAATTGCATTTGTGGGGAGAAAGAGATGGCTCAGGGGTTAAACCCTTTGCCAAGCAAACAAAAGGACTTGAGTTCAGATCCCAGATGCCACTTAAAAGTACCTGGAGGAAATGGCGTTGACCTGCAAGTCTGGGAAGGGGAGAGCCTGGGAAACTCAAAAAAAAAAAAAAAAAAAAAAAAACCAACATGGAGGAAAAGCAATTCAGGGTGATTTCTGATGCCACCTTTGATACTCCACACACACATACGCACAAAAGCACACACTCAACGGTCCACTGATGTACACACACACACACACACACACACACACACACACAATATTGCATCTGATTTCAAAATCAAGGCTGTTGTCATTTGAAATTAAAATGTTTCTGATAGCTCTTACAGAAACATGTTCAACTAAGTGATTTTTCCTGGCCATTATTTATCTTTGAACACCCAACAAAATATGTACTTTACTGCTCAAACAACATATAAGACTAGGAATTCTTCCTTGGTCGCACAAAGGATTTTTTAATGCAAGGCTATAAAGGCTATAAAGCCTTTCTAACTTTTTAGAAGATATAAAACTATTGCAAGGCTGAGCAGAAGATCCAGTGGATATGCTTGCTACATAAATGTTAGGACCACAATTCTTATATCCAGGACTCACATAAATTTCAACTGAAACATGGCAGTCAACTTGTAATTACAGGGTTCAGAATACAGAGATGATGTCTACCGAACAAGGTAACTATCCAGACTGGCTCTTGTTACTAAGTTACCTGTTCAGTGTAAAACCTGACTCAATGAATAAGGTGTACATCAACTGTGGAAAACTCACTGTACCAAACATGTGGTGCTACATATATACACATATATCTGGACACAGGTGCAGACATGAATATACACATGTGCCCGCAGCATACATATATAAATAAACCAAGGAAATGTTCTGAAGTGGTCAGTCATTCATTGCTTAATCAAGTCAATTATTTTTGAACTATCCTCTGAAATTTTTTGTTCCAAATTTCATTTTTTGTACCAATCTCTTTATTCTGCACAGGACTCAGTATATGACAGTGGTATTTACAAGGGAACTGACCTGGGAAGAGCTGGGAAGCAATTTACCTGGCAGTGCAATTTCTTTCCCAGAAGAATAAAGGTAAAAGAGCATACATGCAAATGAGTTAAGTGCTACAGAAAGATTCAGCATGAGGAAATGGACCGGTTCTACTTTTAAACAGTAAAACATATGACATACTGACAGCACAATGCACTGAAAAGGCTGCAGATAACAGTCTCAACCACAGCTTCTGGCGAGTCGACAGGTTTCTTGAACAAGCTTTACCCAGTAAGATTTGTAAATTATATTGAAATTTAAGATAATGTTTTTTTTTACTGTTGCAGAGACCAGCATGCAAAAGTGCAGCCCAATATACATTTAAAACTTTTCTAAATACAAGTTTTCTTTTCTTTTTTTCCTTAGAGGGCTTGTTTTGATTTTGGTTATTTTTGTGTACTCTTTCATAATTTAGTGGAATGACATGAAAAGTTTCAATTCATTGTAATTTATCTCAACAAAATTTCTCAGATGTTTATGCCTAAATTATCCTCTTCTGTCTTTCCTCACTGATCTCATAGATGTATTTCTAAAACAGAAGTGATAAATAAATGCAAAGCAAATAATTAAATTAAAGAACGGCAAAGTGTGTTGGGTCCAAAATATATCCCCAATTTAGTGTGCCAAATATTACAATACTTGCCACTACAGCAAAGCATTTATGGGAGAGAGTATTTATGCATACATATATGAACTTATATATGTGTTTGTGTATGTTTGTGTGTCCGTGAGCATGTGTATGTGTGTCTGTTGATTTAACAGTCAAATCATGGCACTGGACAGTTCCTATTTTAGAATAATATATTCAATTCTTTGCTCAGCAAAGCCTTTCTTGGCTATATGTACATTATTTAAAATAATATATAGTGATATCATGTTGATCCTACAGTGATGAAGAGCATAAAGAATGACAGAAAATCCTCAAGTATTTCCACGCATTGCCTAAGAAGAAACTGCCAGGCTGCAGGGAAACTACTCTTCTATGCCAGCAAATATTTCCTGGCTTGCACTGTTCAATGGGATGAAACAATATATATCCTCTTGTAAATATACAGGAAAGCTTTACTAGAAGAAAGGGAAAATGAATCCTGCTGTTAACTCATTTGCTATCTTGTTCTTTCACAGATTAGTAGGTCAAACAATAAAGGAACATCACATTTTAAATTTTGTAATTATTCTTTTTCTGTTATTTATTTACTCTCTGTGTGTGCATGTGTGTGGATGCGTGTGTGTGTGTATGTGTGTGTGTGTGTGTGTGTGTGTGTGTGTGTGTGTGTGTGCGCCATAGGGCACTGTATGTCTGGGGTGACTTCAGGAATCATCCTGGATTGCTTCTACCTCCTTCTTGCTTTGAGCTGGGATTTCTCAGGCTCCACCTATCAGAGCCAGAAGTGCAGGCCACCACTGCCAATTCTGCCTGGCATTTTTTACGTGGGACTTGGGATCCCAACTCAGGATCTTCTGCTTGCCCCTGTAATTAGTCTTAAGAAGATGATTGAATGTTTTAAAGGGAATAAATTCTTCCTTTTATCATAAACTCCAAAAGATACTGATCTTTTGGAGAAGCATCTTTCCTGATATTATTCTAGGGAACTCTACTTTGTCAGCTTTGCTCCCTGTGAGTGAACAGGTATGTCCTTGTGAACTTTGATATCAGTCTGAAGATACAGAAATGGAAAGGGTTAGAGGTAAAAGCCACAGAAAATCTGGAGGAATTACTAGACAATTACTATGAGACAGTATTCATACTCAATTTAAGGGCAGAAGGAGAGATTTAGTTGATTTATAGTTTCCTTTAAAGGGGCTATGATCATTATGCCAGGAATCACACACAAGCAGTAGGAGTTCAGTTCAGGTCACCACAGCCATCTTTAGGAGGATGAAAGTCAGAGCAAACTGAGAGGAAGCAAGGCCAGTCCACCAAACTTCAGAACACCCCATCATCCTTCACCCCACCATGATGCACTTCCAACTCCATCTTCCAAAGGCACCACAACCTTCCCAGACATAAATACCAGCTTTAGAGACACATGTGCCTGTTAGGGGCAACTCACATTCAAATCATGACAAGGCGAAAGGAAGATTTATTCAGTTTACAGTTCCAGAAGTAAATCACCCATCATGGCAGCAATCTCATAGCAGAAGGCTTAACTAACATCAAGACGTAGCACAGAACAAGAGCAAAACCTACGGAAGCAGGGCTGGGCTGCCAAACCGCTAGGCCCTCTCCTGTACTGTGTCTTGTGGTATGATAACAGCCATTTTCTCTTAAAGGTGCTGTCATCCTTCCAACCATTCACACCAGTTAAAGATGCAAACATATGGGTCTGGGGAGCAACTCACATTCAAATCACTGTCGTAATAAAATGCTTTACTTTCCTCCCCGCTCTTCTGCCTTGGGCTCCAGACTTTTGTCTTAACAACCTAGAACTGGGGTAGACAAGAACTTCATTTGGAATACGCCTTCCTGTAGCACTGGGTGTGATTCTGTAGGGCAATGGAGTCATGCATCCACCCCCAGAATCTCAGACCCCAGAACTACACAGGCAGCATCTGCTGTCCTCCCGCACACTCTGTTGTTGATGAGAAGCCAAGGAGCAGTGTCTTTCTTTCTTCACACAACAGAAGGTAAGCTATTGGCACTCAGATGCGAAATGACGCCATTGTAAACAGTGCTATGTATGAACAGGAGTTAAAAATAAACTCAGATGCCACTTAAAGAGTAGTTTTTGAAAGCTATGCAATGTCAAAAAACAAATAGCTACTGATCACTTTTAAGTGTCTCCTAGGTGTATTCGTCAAAATGTAAGATCTTTGAAGTTCCACTTCAAGCTGTAAACTTACTTTCTGAGCACCACAACACTCAGTTTTGCCCTTTAAAAACACTGGATTATTTATATTCATTGAGATGAATAAAAGTGGGAATGTCACCTCATATATATTTCTCTAGGTTGGAAACTGTATCTGACTTTCAGAATCAAGATTTTAATACTTGAACTTGGATAATTTTCTGACAAGTTCATTAACTGTGGCTACATAGAGGTCAAGTAATAATAAAAGGTAATGTCTTAAGTGATATGATATTAATTTTACCTAATTGGTAGACAGAACTTTCATTCAAAGCTATAATAAAATTAGCATCAATGATTGCATAAAGTAAGTTGAGGTTTAAGAATATTAACAAGAGGATGCTTTCACCTTGCAGGATGGCAAGAAAGAACTTCCTTGTCAGAAATGCTGGGTTTCAATTCAAGGTCTATTGCTTTGCCTGAGGGTTGAGCTAAAATTTTCTTATCCTTATGGTCCCTTATGGAGTAATGAAGGGACAGTTCTCTCACATGATCAGATTGTGGACTGTCACTTATGCTAGCTCTCTGCATACCTCTGAGCTTGGCCAAGTGGTCACACAGTTAACCATCACATATACTAACCTACATTATCCACCTCATAAATTTTTCTACCCATAAGTGTTTCTTCATATTAACTACCTGATCCATGCCACTAAAATTGAAACAGTGATGTTTCAAACTTCACTGTGTTACCACATGAAATTCAGTTATCTCCTTCCATATAAATCTCACAACCTTGATTTCAAGACTGGGGAGATGGTATAAAAGGGAAGGCCTTTGCTAGATAATCTGACAATTTACATTTGGATTCCCAGAACCAACGCAAAAGCAATACTCAATGGCATAACTGTCTTTGGTTCTTGCATTTCTACTGAAATGGGAATCAGTGGCTTGAGGATATTTTGAATCTGCAAGGCCAGCCAATCTGGCTTATGGAGCAATGGTGAAGAGAACCAATCTCAGATGAGGTAGGGAAAATCTTTTGAATATTGACCTCTGATATCCACATTCACTATGTGACACTTGAACATATTTTCTCTCTCTCTCTCTCTCTCTCTCTCTCTCTCTCTCTCTGTCTCTTTCTCTCTGTACACACACACACACACACACACACACACACACACACACACACACACAGGACACCTGCGAAGTGATAGCTTTAACCTCTGTAATCATCTCTCCATCTTGCTTCCATATTTTTTAATTTTTAATTATTTTGAGAAAGGATCTATCTCTTGTTATGTAAGCCAGACTAGCTAGCATTGAACTTCTGAAGACTCTTCCTCCTATCTCTTCCCCTCATTTCACAGAAGCACACAGGGATTTCTGACTTGTGCGCCATTACTCAGGGTACAAGAATCTGAAGTCTTCTGTTTCATTTGTGTCTATGTTTTGCTCTACAGAAGAAGCTGTGTTTGCTCAGATTTTTTTTCCTCTCTCCATACTCTGATCTTCTCTACTTTGTCTTTGCATGACTCCAGATTTGGTCAGGGGCTCTAGTCCTCTAAGATGCATCTTTGGCTTACTCATTTCACTTCTGCTATTTGAAAATGCCCTATGCTTGGGAAATCACAGAGCAAAGCAAAGTCGAGTTAGAAGCAATCCAGGATGACTCCTGAAGTCATCCTTGGTCCTCCACAGGGACACACACACACACACACACACACACACAAATGAATGAATAAAGTTTAAAATATGAATGCTTTGATGATACCTAATGAGACAAAGTTCTACGTATATAAATTCAGAGTTGTCTATAAGCACCTGAACTTGCACTTTGCACTGTTTCACTGTTTTCTTATAACATTTTTTATTATTATTTCCGCTCATACAAACTTAATTAGGTACACCGGTTCCCTCCCTCCCTCTTCCTTCCCCCTACACCCCTGTTCCCCCTCCCCTCAGCTCTCCCTTCCCATCCCCCAGTGCCTCCCCCCCCAATCCCCGGACAATCCTTTAATGTGCATGCCAGACTCTCCTCTGGGCCCTCCTCTCTGATGACCTACAAGGACCCAGTGCTTTTCCCTGAACACTTTTCTGTTTTCCCCTTAAGCATAGGAACACTACTATGGCTGTCAATTCCTTGCCTCCAGGGATCTTGATGCCTTTAGCAAATGCTAGACTTTATGGGGTCAATAGTGTGTGGGACATTGCACAGGGCATGCAATGTCCAATTATGATTGCTTCGGCCCTAACTTGTGTGGAGTATCTCACATATCATTTCTCCTCCCATCCTTGTGCTCTTACAATCTTACTGCCCCCTCTTCCGCAAATTTCCCTGAGCTTCAGGATGGGGAGAGATTAGGCTGGCCTAGTTCTAGGTAGTTGATATAGAGTCTCTGAAGTTCTGGATTATGGTTCGTTGATTTTCTTTTGCAATTTTGCTGCTCCTGCAATGCACTTCACTCCATCCTGATGGGTATTATATTTCACCCCCTGGCCAGAGATAAAACCACTGTTTCACTGTTTTGTCATTCTACCATGAACATCCTCATTCCTGTAATCAGTATTGGCTGCTAGCCAGAGGTGTGCTCCAAGTGATGAAACGTGATGAAGGAATAAAAGTGGAAAAAAAGTCACAGTAGTTGTCCCCTTCAAAAATTGGTTGCTTAGATCTAGAATTTGGTAATTACTAAAAGCAATAATAGTCATAACAATTTTTAATACTGTAACAAAAGAAGAATTAGATCTGCATTTCTTTTACCAAAAAATGACACATACCCTGCCCTATGCTCATCCTTCTACATTGATTATTGTTGCTGTGAATATGTGCATGAATGCATATTACTGCTTGTTGCAGTCCATCTGCACAGTTACTGATAAATGACCATCAAATGGCTTAAGGGCACAAGGAGTTTATTGTCTCTTATGATTAGCTGGTTACAGTTCTCAATCCAGCTTGACAAGAGAGCTCACTCCAACACCAAGGCTGAGGGAACTGGCCACACCATCTCTACGTAATGGCTGAGAGAGGGCGATCCTTACTTGCCAGACCAGCATGTCTGGCAAAATGTACGCAAGGATGCCAACTTCCTCAACTGGCTCTCAGTATTTTATTCATCTGTTGAGGGACTAGTCTTACCCACCATAGGCTGGGCCTTCCCCATCAGCTAGACAATCTCTTGCAGTTTTGCTTTGGGCCTAACTCAGCCACTAATTCTCTATAAATGTGCTCAGAGCTCAAACCCACAATAGTCCATTTGACACCTGTGCCTAAGTATGACACTGCTACATCCTGCCTCAAGAGGAGTACTTTCCAGACCCTGTTTTGATGATGTTTAGTTATCTTTGGTACCAGTCTGGACTATCAGTAATATCTAAGGAGGCTGTACATGGAGCTGAGTGTTTGCTTAGGAGAAAGTCACCTCAGGTTGGGAATCCTCAAATCTATTGCTCACACCTCTGTGATAATTCTCCAGACAGTGGCCCTACTTTTCACCACCACGGCATGTGGAAGCTGGTGTTAGGTGTCAACTTGACAATTGAGAAGTTATCCTGTAGGCACAGTTGTTAAGAATTACTTAATAAAGGCAAGCTCTCTACAAGTCTGTGGGAGGTATAATTGATGTGGATAGACCCAAATGGTAGTGAGTAGGAATATTCCCCAGGTAGATGGGTAAGACAGAGTGAAGACTAGTTGGCAGAATGGCAGGCTGGTAGATATGTTTTGAATTTTTCTGTTCTCAGCTCTTCCTGTGTGGACATGCTATGGTCAATTTCCTCACTCTCTGCTGGTAAGTCTCCTGCTGTAATGGATTGTAACCTGAAACTGTGAGCAGTAATAAAAATCCCCAGTTCCAATAAATTGTTTGGGTCAAATTTTTATTATAGTGATGTTGATATGAAACTAAGACAATGCCTTCCTGGAATCTGCCCTTGCTTTTCAATGTAGTAGAGTATCCTCTGTCCTTTGCTTTTTATCATCTGTGCCTGAAGCAGTCTTAGTTTCATGAATACAACTCTAGCTTTGACATGTCACTGCCACAAATCTTTCTTTACATTGAGATATAAAATCTACAAAGTTTACTCAAGGTTTTTGGACTCTACTAAGAGGGCCAAGCAGAAATGCAGGCTTCCCTGAGCTGTCAAATATTATTTCTCACCAAGAAATCCTAATAACATAAAAGCCAATTGTGTCTACAATTCCTCATGTGATAGATGGTAGACATTATCTTTCCAATGAGAATTGCTTAAGATTGATTTGTGATTACCAATGTGCACAATTTATTCCTTTTTCCCAATGCTTTTACTCGTTGCCAATGTCCAATTTAATGTTTTTCTGTTCTCACTTCAGCAAAAAATAGAGAGCCATTTTAAGTAATTGTGGTAGAAAAAGTAGGTGGCCATGAATACATTATTAGTGTTTATCTTACTGTTAGACTTTCACACAGCAAATTTAGCATTTTAATATTTTATATCTCAGTGTATACACTGTCTTGTCATGTCTCTTCCTTCCCACTTTGGGTGAAAAACAAAGTTGATATCCATCCAATTTAGATATATTCTTACAGGCTGACTGTCTTCCAATAATCCTTAGTCAGGAGTTAAGGAAGCTTTATTATTTAGTTTTATTTGAGAAGGAGGAAGGGAAAGAGAAAGAAAGAAAGGGAAAGAGCCAGAGAGAGGGAACACAAGCATGCTGTGGTTCACACAGGTGCCATCAGACCACAGCTCTTTATCTTTAACCTAGTTATACAAGCTCGGTAGATGCCCCCTCCTTTCCCCCACCCTCCTCTCTTCCCCCCTGTTATCCCCCTATCCCACTTTCTCCCCTTTTTCTCTTTCTCTCCTCCCCCTTTCATCCCTCTTCCTCTCTTGGCATTTGCTGCCTGCTCCTTCCCACCCTCCAGAACATCTGTTTATATGGGTGCTGAATTTCCCTCTGAGTTGTCTAAAGTCAGCTTTCTGCTTTCACTATATGTTCTTCTGGGGATTGAATGACGAGCTCTAGGTTAGCAAGCAGGCAATGTACCTGCTGAGTTGTCTTACCAGTCCTTTATCTTTTCTCAAACAAGGAAAACAGATCTTCCTGCTCACTCCTGTTGCATTTTGTAACCAATTGCTGAATAGTTAAGTGAGTTTCCTGTCTTTAAGCATTTCCCATGCAGCTCTAGATTTTGATATTAAATATCCTAATTCGGTTTTCCAGTTCACTGTCTTACTGACTAAATATATTCATGTGGCAAGCTGCTTTTACACACAGCCTCTTGCTCAGGCCTGAAGCTTTGTACCTCTTTTCTGACGACCTCATTTGCTGACTTCATTCACCATGATTTGTTTTCAAAAGCAGGCTCCCATGCAAAGGTCAATGGTGAGAGTCTAACGTGCTGAAACCATGTGCGTGATTACCATTTAATATGTCTATTTTCCTCACATTCAGAGATGAAATAAACCTTACTTCGAGGTAGGATGCAACAGTATTTTATTTTCCGTATGGGACAAATACATTTGCTGAGCACTGGGGACCTAAATGCCTCTGCTCATATGATGAATTATGTATGGTCAAAGTCTCCCCTCTGCCTCATGTCCCCCTAGACAAAGATAATAGATGTGTCTGTAAAAATAAGCATTGGAAAAATATTTAGGGTCAGAAGAGTTGCCAAGCAAACCATCTTTTGACTGTGGCTCTGAAGGCAGCATGCACGCTGCCATTATAGTTATTTCCTGAGCCACAGGGGCCATTACTGAGAATTAAAGGGCCCTCTATTCTCAGCTACTGTGGATTACTTGGCTGCTCTGCTGAGGACTCACAATTACAATGTCAGACAGCAACATACACCAATTTACTGGGCTCTGCCTTAACTTCTGTCTGCTCTCTCAACAAGCTATTAAACAGTTATTCTCTAATATAACTTTAGGCTACTATTACTCTCAAAGATATTTAAGCCAGACATACAGGACCTAGGAGAACAGGACCTGTGTCAACTGTCAAGGGAAATTTATAGTATAGTGAATAGCGCATCCCAGAGGAATACAGCTCCAGAGCTCATAGTAGAATGTTTGCCTAGAATTCATGAGGTCCTAGGTCCAGTCATCAGGACCAGATTACATGCATGTCAATGAGAATTAAAGGATTAATTACCAATAGGAATCTAGAATTATACAAGTGAAGGTAGTGCACCTTCAAATTTACTTTAATTTTGTTTTTGATTTGATTTTTTTCTCTTAGGAGATCAGCAGTTGAAGTCACATTAAATAATTGTCTGTCAGGCTGACTTCCTGTCATATACATCTTCTCATCTATTATTTGCTTTTGGGCATCTGTGGTTGTTCTCCAATAGTCTCTATTGTACCTGACAGATTACTGCATTCCAGTCCATTGCTTCTTTTCTCCACAACATTCTTCCTAAGTCCTCCTGCCCCTCCAAGTCTTCATTCCCTTCTTGTTTACTATGTGCCAAAAATATTCAAGGCAGAAATAATTAGGCTCTTCTTCTTCTAGGTGTTAATTTTTTTAAAAAATTAACTGACAGCAATAGTAGCTAAAATGATACTATAATCATTTTTGTCTCATTCCTCATATTAGTATTTGAGTAGTTTCAATGACCCCATTCTCCAGATGAAGATGGCGAGATAAACATGGAAAGTGTCCCCAAGTTCACAAGCCCAAAAAGATGACAGAGGTAAGATAAGGCCAGATAATCAGTCATTATAATTCTCACTCACAACTATACCACCAAACTAGGAGTTGAATTATGATGGAGCCCCTCCCATTGAATCTCTGTCAGTAAATATTAATTCTCTTCTTCTTCTAAACTTTAAAATGATGCTTTCATTCAACTAAGTAATTTGATAAACAGTTACTGACTGCCTGGTAGATGCCGACCACATTTTCCCAAACCAAGGATGATGTGAATATGACTAATTTATGACACACTTGCAGTGTTTCTTTTCCCAGGAAGACACACATTGATTGATGGCTTCCTCTTGTAGCAGTTTGCTTAGAGTCTGGATCCTGAAGTCACAGTACCATCTGTGCAAAGCCTTGTTTTCCTGTCCACATATACAAGGTGTGGCTAGAAACAGGATCTGCTTCTTAGTCATTATGAGAGGACTGATAATAAGTTAATTCACTTAAAACCATTAGAACCATACCTAGCCTTTATTAAGTGCTCTGTTCCACTTTTATTCCTCATGCTCCCTACCTACCCACCCTTACCCAAAGGACTGCTCATGCATGAGTCCCTCAGTAATTATTTGTTGAATAGATGGATACAAAAAAGAAATGCATCCACCCAAGACATCTAAAGATAATGGTCTTCTTTGAAGGCTCTCTCTTCTTGACTAATTTACTTTGATTTTTATTTCCTTTCACATTTAATGCTGAGCATAGTCTACATTTGCCAACAACTGCCTTTGGCCCCTAAAAAGTGTGCTTTCATCATTAGGCAACTAATGAATAAGGGTTCAGTCATTGCTGGAAAGACTTGAACTCAGAAAGGAAAAGGTTATCCTCTTCATTAGAATTAATCTATTTATATGAGAATAGACCATTATGTCTTTGGTGTGAAATCTACAATTTTTTTGAATAGTTTCTTGTAGTTTACTTCTTTCTTTGCTTTAAACAAGCCATTATTATTCTCCTTCTCAGTACTCATTCTGTTTGAGAATAGATCTTTTTTCACTCACTAATGTCCAAGACAGCAGTATCTGATTTTTCTTTTGTTGTAAGCAAAATTACATTGTCTTTGCCAGAGAATTTAGTGTGAGCATATTTAAATCAGGCTTAAATTAACTAGTTTATAAATTTTTTAAAGTCAAAAGGGCTCATGAAAATATTTCAGACAAATCACAGCCAGAGATGTTTATTACAAGATAAATCCTCAAGGATCCAATGGCATTTACTTGCAGCAACGTGGAATAGAGCCAGCAATGTTTTTTATAACTATGGCAGCCTCACAGTAGACTTGAAACAAAATAAGAAACAACTAACAAATAAGACACCTTCTGAAAAGCATTTACAGCTGGCAGATTCTACTATGAAAACATTGGCCAAATCAAACATTTATTGATCATTTCCTTTGGCATCATGTCAGGCATTGTGCTTGATTTCAGTACCTTCTACTCTAAGAGTTCTTTGAACAGTTGAGGAAGGTGGATGCTAGTCACAACCTTGTTATTTTGTAAAGCCTCCGTCACTCCTAACTACAGTGTGGAGACTGCCTAAACAGACCACAACTCCTACATCTTTGCTACACATCCACATTACTTTGCTTCCTAAAAGACTCCTTTAAAACTCCTTAAGTAATGTCTGAAGGTCATAGAGCTCTCTTACTCCCTACTTGTCTCCTAGATACTCTTCATATTTCTTGCCATACTGTCCATAGCAGCTCTCTCCTTATTCTCTGACTTTAAGCTATCTCTTCTGATCTAATACTGGTTTCCTTAGCCATCAGGCCTTAGCTCTAATAAACTCACATTTCTTAAATTTTCCTGAAAGTTAGCTTCCCTTATTATGTACCTCCATGTCCACTACATATATGGTTAGGGTAGCTCTACATTTCCCCCCACACCTAACAGTGGACATGGAAATTGGCTCCTTTTGTTTTTATTCAGAAGAGTAAGGATATCTTATCTATGATAGGGATAATCATAGATAAGGAAAGAAAATGAGCCAGTGTTTGAGTTTCACATAGACAGGTACTGAGATGTATATGTATTTCAAGTGATCAGTTCCTTCAATAACTCCAGGTACCACAGCTAGAAAAGCTGGGATAGGAGATGGAATACTGACCCACAGGACTTTTATAGGAAAAAGGAGATTCTTCACTTTAGAGGGAAATGAAGTCCCTGAGTTTACAGGTAAGGAGCCTCTGAGTTTGGCAGATAATGAAGATATTAGATAGAATAAAATACCTTCACTTAGGAATCTCATTGTAATATCCCATCCTACCTTGGGGTCTGTCATAGTTAGGTACAGGTATCAACTTGATGGTTGAGGGTTTGAGCCCTGGGCATGAGAGAAAGGTGGGGGTTAATTTTTGGTGTGTGTGCATTTATATGTGTGAGTAGGTGCATGCATGTGTTCATGTGTGCATGTACATGTGTTTATGTGCATATGTGAGCATGTGAGATTGTATGTGTGTGTGTGTGCATGTGTGTTTGTGTGCAAGTGTATATGTATACTTGTCATATATCTCCTTAAGGAGATTTATCATGTACAACTTGATATGGTCAGATTTTTGTTTAGACAAATCACTTCAGAGGGAGAAATTTTACAAGAAAATATGAAGGACCCCAAACCTTCAGTCAATCATGCATAGATTTGGGTAATAATGAGCAAAGAAAATGAAGACTAATCCTCTAAGTGACTAAGTAGATGATAAAGAAAGCTTAGAGGAATCTCCTTTGAGTACTATATGTCCTGAATCTTTCTAGAGCTGTCATACAAGAAAACAAAGAGAAAACAATACAGCAACTCATGCCATGATAAGCAAATCCCAATTCCAAGACATCTTAATACGTTCTTTCTGCTCTAAAAGAAGTAAATGCAGTCAAACTGAATCGTTACTATATGATCAAACATGAATAACAGGAAACCTATTTGCATGGGAATGTATCTGTATACATTTGAATCTAAAGCATGAATTGGGTAGCTCTTTCATGATGTTTTGGGCCATGAAATCAGAATGTCTATTCAGAAATCAGATTGTCCATATTTATGCAGCATTGACAAACCATAGAAAGCTAAGCAACACATGGACTTTTGTTCCAATTTGATGATGTGGCACAGAGCTAGCCTGAAGGTTCATTTACTGTTATTGGCATATGGCTTCTGCTGAGGCTCCAAGTCTGGCTGAGTTAGAGATACTGCTTTAGTTGAACTGCGGATTCTGGCTACTCAGGATTTTTTTCCTGATGAAAAGACAATAGATGTTTTTAATGTAGGTTAAGTTGATATTTATTTCATTTGTTCTTTATAAACTCTGGGAGTATGCCAGGGAGATGGAAGAGTAAATGGAAGTCAGAAGCACATACTCTTAGGTATGGGAAGGAAAGGGAATGCAAGCCAAAGTCTCTGGGAACTGAATGAAAATGTCTTTTACTCCCTGTACACAGAGGACAAGGAAAGACCATCTCTTCAGCTCTTTGTTAATTCCTCATAATTTAATGTTCAGGATGGAGTTTTGCTCTTCTTCAAAATAAATACATGTGGGACAGGCCAAATGACTCAGCAGTTAAAAGCCCTTGCCACATGACACATGACACAAGAAATACCAGATACAGTAGCACAAATGTCTGTCATCCCAGTATGACACTGTGGGAAGATGACAGGTGAAGAGAGGAGAGAATTGCTGGTCTGCAGTATGTGACAAAGCACTAACACACATGCAGATGCTCTGCATCAACAAAGCAGAAGGTGGGTATGAACTCCAGAAGTTATTCTCTGACCTCCACATATGTCTCATGCATGTCAATATGCACAGGCGAGTTCAAACATACACAGAATATATATACCACCCTCACACAATAACTGAGATAAAAATTTTAAAGGAAACATGCATTTCTATGTACTATACACAAGACTTAGGAATGGAAGCCCCAAAGCCTTTGTGGTCATAAAAATGAGAGCTTGGTTATGGTTTTCCTCTGTTCCAACTATGGTTTCCACTTATCCAGTGACAGGCAGTACCACCCCCAGACTTAGATTTCTAGGTTAAATATACTGTTCCAAAAGTATTAAGTAAATTATATAGCTTCTAAAATTATCCCTTCAAATAATTTTTCAGGGTTATTCTGCAAATGGAGTCTGAATCAATCTGATAATGTATTTTTAATATATTTATCTGTATTTTATTCATATTTTAATTGCATACTTATTTATTGATGAAATTATTTTCTACATTTGTAGCGTTTTCCTTTTTTTCTTCTACGTTTTATGTTTTTTCCTAATCATACAAGCTCAGTAGGTACCCCATCCTCTCTCTCTCCATCCCCTCCCTAGTCATCACCCCTTGAATTCTCCTCCCTTTTCCCCTTCCTTCCCCCCCCCCACAATCTTCCTCTCTGAGTGTCTCCCCCTTCCTCCTTCCCATGTCCTGGAGCATCCTTTTGTGTGAACACCAAACCTCCTTCTGAGTACTCCACCCTAGCAAGGGTTCAGGACTCAGTGGCATAGCCCAAGCCCTTTCTTGGGCTCCCCATTAGTATGGGAACTCTATTATGACTGTTTAATCCTTTGCCTCTAAGGATCCTATTGCCTGGAGCTTTCTCCCTTGCGATCCATGCTAGACTTTGATGGGTCGTTGACCTGTCAGCCATTGTGCAGGTCAGGCAAAGTCCAATTCTGGCTGCTGCAGTCCTAACTTGTGTGGAGTATCTTGCATCTTACAGTGTATTTTTTTTAAATTTTTTTACTTTTTATTATTTATTCAATTGTGCGTGTGTGTGTGTGTGTGTGTGTGTGTGTGTGTGTGTGTGTGTAGAACCATGGGCGAATTAGGGAACCACCATGGACTGCCTCCACCTCCTCCTTGTGTACTTTGCCCCAGGATTCACAGGCTCTGCCCTTCCAGGACCAGAAACGCATGCTGCCCCTGCTTCCTGTCTGGCATCTATACATGGGGTCTAGGATCCGAACTCAGGACCTTCCACCTGCAAGGCAGAGGCTTAACCCCTGAGCCACTTCTCTAGCCCCTTACAGTGTATTTTTAAAAATACTATTATTTCAACAATGAGTTGACAAATTAATATATTAAATAATACTATTATTTAAATAAAGAGAAATGTTTCCATTTCAAATTAACTTTTCAAAAGTATTTCATTTCTCATATATTGTGAATTACAGTATTATAATACATATTATTTATAAAATGTTTTAATAATTCAAACATTTTATGAATATTCTTATAATTTAATCTAAAACATTTTTGCAGTAAGGAGAATACTATCCCTCTTTTTAGGGGAGCACTGATTCTTGGGAAATATTAATGAACTTGGGGAATATTAATTAAATAATCAACAAGTTAGGTCTTTTAACAGTGTTAACTCAGGTATACTTTCAAACAGTTCTCACCTTCACAAGCACATACAGTTCACTCTAATGCACACACACACACACACACACACACTAAATAAATGAAATTTAAAACAATATTTATAAAATAGCTCTTGTGTGATCCATTTCATTAATTCATTTTGAAGTCTTCTATTGCAGTCACTCTTGTTATTGTGAAACTGAAGACAGAAAGGGAGATTTATTCTGTTTATATTTCCATTATGGCAGGCATGGCTGGAGGTAGAGGCAAGATTTTGGCTCGAGTCACTTCAACAGTCACAGAAGAAGAGAGAACAAGAACAAAACTCAGGAGGAAACAGCCACTTAAGGATTGCCTCTCGTGGTATCCATTCCTCCAGCAAGGCTCCACCTCCTAAAGGTGCCACGACCTAGTCAGACATTAACATCAGCTGAAAATACAAACACATGAGCCAATGGGGAACAACACACACTCAAACAAGATAAACTATAGACATTAAACATGACAACTTACAACTAAAACTTGTTTCACAAGACTATCACCATGTGTACTTGAACTGACCAAGAGTACTAGCTGCAAATAATAGAAATTGCTTTGACCTATTCAAACAACAAAAGAAACCGATAAGAAGAATTTTGGATCATTTGAGATCTCACTGTAACAGTTTAAAAAAATGATTATCAATAACAAGGCAGAAAGAGCCAAATGCCATTAAGCCAGCTCCGAGGATAGGTCTGCCACACATGGCAGCTCTTACCTGCACAGTTGGGGCCTGGGCTCCTCTGCTGTGCTCACAGGTCCCCACCTAGCCTTTCCCAGTGTCCTACAAGAAGCATGTGCTAATTCTGAGGCTCTATTGACAGCCTCTAATTGATTTTCATGAGCTTTTGAATAGTCGTTGAGGAGACCCCTAAAATAAGGTATCAGATAATCTCTGATTCTACTGTGTGAGGTGGCCTCTGTCTTACATCAAATAAGGGAAAGGGATTAAAGAGCCAGTCATTCCTTCTGAGAGGACAGTTTGTTCCCTGCATAAGCAACAATAATCAGGCAGTACATACTTGCATTTACATTTGAGCTCTCTAGACTTTTCATTATATATTTGGCCATTCTTGAGTAATTTTAATACATCTGATTAAATAAAAAATGTACAGAACATTTTGATAGCATGCGTTTTTAATTGACCTCATGTACTTTGTGGTTTGATTAGTTTGTACATAACCTAGGAATTTTTGGAAGCTTTGTGACTCACTACTGACAACTCTCCCAACAACATTGATGAGTAACATTCCTAAGGCAATTATGTTCCATTATTATTCAGTCAGGTGACTCATAAACTTCAAAGATTTAAAAACAAAAAGAACCATTAAAAAATTGCTCATGCTGTCTCAACACCAAGACTTTTCAAAGTAGGAAAAAAAAAGCAATTTTCGTAAACTCCTGCTAAAGAGCAGAAAGACAATTGTTTAAGATTACTTGTAACCTTACTATGCCAAAGTAAATGATTCTTGAATGAAATTGAGTAAAGCCAAGTTTTTAAAGCCTTTCCAATTTGCCTATTACGCTTTTTAAAAATTTTTATACTCTTGTTACTGTCTTGATGCTGCAACAAGATAACCAACAAAACTTAAAGGAAAAAATGAGTTTGAGTACACAGTCCATCATGATAGAAAAGACTTAACAACCTGGAAAAACTGCAACCACAGTCAGCAAAAAAGAGTGAAGCTCACCTTCCTTTCTCCCTTTTATGCAGCTCATGAGCCCCGAGTATGGAATGATGCCATCCACATTAAGGGTGTTTATAAAGTTACAGCAAAGTACAAACTCCTTCACAGATATGCCCAGGGATTTATCTCCAGAGTAATTCTAGTATTTGTCAAGTCAGCAATCAATACAAACCTTCATAGTTGTCATCTACAAATATATACTCAATTTTATTGAAAGTAGAAGTTTGGTTATACTCATCATAGTACAGATGAAGTTCTTGAACTTTTTAAATCCAGTGAAAACACTTAATTGTTTCTTATCAAGTTACATTTTACTCTCAATGCATAAACAGAAATATTAAATAGACAGGAAAAAGAAATAATTTACTGCAGTCTACTAAATTCTACTAGACTGCATGTGTGCATGCATGCATGTATCTGTGTCACTGATGTGTGTCTGTATACATGTGTGCGTATGTGTGACACTCGAGTATTTTATTAATCGTGCAATTAACACAATGTATAAACTCAGGTAGGATACAGAGAGATGTAATCTGATGCCTAAATTCTTTCCCTGGAAAGAATTAAACAATCAAAAATATCTTATGGAAAAAGTTGAGTGAAATTGGCATCTCATTCTGGAGACATTTAGTCACTGAAGACTCCAAACAGCCATGTTGTGCAGTACTCCAACTCTTGTGGTGACCTGCAGTTCAGTGTTTGCTATGCTTTCTCTAGGAATGAAAATCTTCTAAGTTTTCTTGAATATCTAACTTTCTAGCTTACACACGCATGCGCGAGCGCGCACACACACACACAGTGGAGTTTGGTGAACTTGACTTAATAGTCCAGTAAGCTTATTATGAGCAAGACAGACTCACTCCCTCAGAGCTCCAATACTTTAATTTAATGGAAATATTGAAGAATTTTTGCAGTTGATTCAAAGACCCATGTTTTCAACAGATTCTCAAATAGTTATATCATTATATTTGCAATTATTTTATTTTAAGTGCAAGCCATTGAGTAGCCATAATTTTTTTTCTTTTTATTTGGAGTCTGAATGTATTAGAGAGGGATTGTTTTCACTATAATCATAAAGTTTGCACATGCATGAGAAAGACACATTGATTCATCCCTTTCTAGATCTAGCACAACTCTTGTTCATAGCCATGAAGATATTCATGCTTTTCGGCCCTGTGTTTGGTGCTGAGTGTGTAGCTCAGTAATAGAATGCTTCTTTAGCATGCACAAAGCCCTAGATTTGATATTGCAAGCTTGACAACAGATGAGACAAATGTCTGAGACAAAACTCATTTGGGTTTTGACTCAGATCATGCTACTATTTCATTTTCCTAATCCTCTTTCTTTTCAGTAAAATCAAAAACTGTGATAATGTTCTGTATTACAATAAAGACAGAAAGCACATGGTATAAATCCTGTCACTCTAATTTTACTAGTATGATCCTGATGTTCCTTTACAAATTGAAGTCTACTTTAGATTCCTGCATAACAGATGGAAAGTTAGAAGTGGGAACTTCCCCTATCCCCACTGACCAGGTACCGTGGAGAAGGACTGAGCATCAACCATAGATTCAGTTTTGCAGCTAAGGTTGGGGAGTTGTTCCTAAATACAGCAACAAACAAAGCAGTGAGTCTTGTGAAGACAGAAGATACATTAAAAAGGGCTTTACCCAAACATGGTGATCAGTCTTCACTGTCAACATGACTGTGTTTAGACTCACCATGAAAACATGACTCTGACATGTCTGTGAGGGTAGGTCTGGGTTTACTTTCATATGACACCAACCCATATATTAGAATCCTGGGAATGATGAAAAATGAGAAAGTTATTGGAGAGCCTGTAGTCCCTTCTTTCTGCTTCCTAATTGTGATTTAATATGAGTAGCTGTTTTATGTTCCTGCTTTCATGACTTCTCTATCATGAAGGACTATATCCCTTCTTAAGTTGTCACAGCAAATAAAAGAATGACATAGAATGTCAGATAGGAATGGGCCAGATAACATGGAGGAGAATAAGCTCTCCACTGAGGCAATGATATGTAAAGTTACTTGGCTCTGGGAGATCCTGGCTTCTCTGAAGAAAAGAACAAGGAGATATGAGATAGTCATCAGAGTCAAGACCATAAAACAAATCTGACACTATATCCAATGGCCATTAAGGGTTTCAGATCAGGAATTGATGCTGTAGAAATATCATTTTCACAGGTATACAGAGAAGCAATCAAAAGATAGAGTAGGAGATGATAAAGGCTAGAGGGAGTATTTGACAAGTAATTGAGAGAAATGATGAAGGTAGGAACCATACAGAAAAGTTTGATGTGTGTGTGTGTGTGTGTGTGGTGTATCCATTTTAATTGTTGATGTAGTATCTCTGTTAAACTTATAGCATTTGAATTGGCTAGGCTAGACATGAATTTGCCTTGAGGATCCCCTGCTTTTGCCACCCTAGTGCTGGGATTACAGGTAGCACAATTCCTGCTTAGCTTTTGTAGTTTCTGGACGTCCAAACTTTGGCCCTCACCTTAACCATAGAAACATTTCCTCATCTCTCAAAAGAATACTTTTATGTGCTACTGGATATGACTTGGGATTCATTACTATGATAAGAAATGGGGACCAGAACCCCAGGTCAGCCCAAAGGGACCCAGCTCCTACCCCATCCATCCAGCCAGAGCCGCGCAGGGCCAAGGGACGAGGAGGATCTCCCCCTGCGCCCAGGACCCGCACCAGCTCTCCCTCGGGTTAAATAGCTCCACGCCGATACCCCCATCCTCCATTTACCCCACCCCACTCCGCCGGCCGGGACACGAGTGCGGTCCAGCTGGGCCTCATCCACGACCTAGGTAAGCTCCGTCCCTGCCCACCCCCAGAACCCCAGGCCAAATAATTCAGTTTAGTGAAATTGAAAGATCTTAAGAGTTAAAACGACAATGCCAAAGTCAAAGTGCAAATCCATGAGAAGCAACACTCAAGTAAACAAATTTCCCACAGAAGAAATTAATCCCATAATGTTAGACTCCAACCAGAACAAACCCACGGAAAAAGGCCAAGAAAGCCTCACCCAGGATAACGACTTTCAAAATATGATCATTACCATGTTCAATACTATGAAAGAGGAAATCAGGGAGGAATTACATAATCGAATCAATCGCTTTGAAGAGGAACACAACAGACATTTGGAGGAGTTGAGAAAAACAGTGCAAGAAACAAAAAGTGGCATAGAGCAGTTAAAACAGACTCAAGCAGAGTTTAAAACTCAGCTACAAGACAAGTTATCTTCAACCCAGAACGCCACAGAGAGTCTTATCAGCAGAACTAATGAAGCAGAAAACAGAATTTCAGACCTTGAAGATAAAGTGGGAGTACTAACCAGCTCAATGGAAGAGGTTGTTAAAGCCAAAAAGATACTTGAGAGAAATATCCAAGAGATATGGGACACCCTGAAGAAGCCTAACATGCGGATTCATGGAATACCAAAGCAAGAATCTCAAAATACCACCCCTGAGGAAATTTTTCAAATGATCATCAAGGAAAACTTTCCTCATCTAAAAAAAGGGAGTCCCATCCATATACAAGAGGCATTCCGCACCCCAAACAGATACGACCAAAACAGAAGCACCCCACGGCAAATAATAGTTAAAACACTCCACATTCAAGATAAAGAACTGGTGCTGAGAGCTTCAAGGGAGAAAAAACAAGTCAGTTTTAAAGGTAAACCTATTAAAATAACAAATGACTTCTCAGTGGAAACAGTAAAACCAAGAAGAGCTTGGAGAGACATACTTCAAGTATTGAATGAGCAAAAATGTCAACCCAGGCTGATTTACCCTGCAAAACTATCTGTCATGATCGAGGGAGAAAGAAAAATCTTCAAGCACAAAGACAACTTGAAGGGATACATGTCCACCAAACCAGGCCTTCAAAAAATGCTAGAAATGATACTCAAGCGTGAAGAAAAAAACAGCATATTCAGGAGAACAGAAGGCAAGTATAACACCATTAAAAGCAAAGCAACATACTTATAAAAACTACTAAACACAATAAATGTCTGGAATTAAAAATAGTTTCTCCATTATAACACTAAATGTTAATGGAATTAATTCACCGATCAAGAGACACAGATTACAAATTTGTATTAAAAATCACAATCCATCAATCTGCTGCCTGCAGGAAACCCATCTCACCACAAAAGATAGGCACGCTCTAAAAATAAAAGGCTGGTCAACAATTCTACAAGCAAATGGAAGCAGAAAACAGGCAGGGGTAGCCATTATGCTATCAGACAAAGTGGACTTCAAACCAAAGAAAATTATAAGAGACACGGATGAATACTACATTTTAGTCACAGGTACAATTCACCAGGAAGACTTCAGAATACTGAACATATATGCACCCAATACGGGCCCCTTCACATTCATTAAGAAAACCCTACAGCGTCTAAAGCAAGAAATCAACCCCCAAACCATAATTCTTGGGGACTTCAACACTGCCCTCTCAACATGGGATAGATCAACAGGTCAAAAGCTTAACAGAGACACTTTGGAACTTTAACCTTGAAAGAAATGGACCTTACAGATCTCTATCGAACTTTTCACCCACGCACCAAAGAATACACATTTTTCTCAGCAGCACATGGAACTTTCTCCAAAATAGATCACATATTGGGCCACAAAACGAATCTACACATAAACAAAAAAGTTGAAATTCTAACCTGTGCCCTATCACACCACCACGGCCTAAAGCTGGACATCCACAACACATCAAACAAGAGAAAATACACTAACTCCTGGAAACTTAACACTATGATGCTGAATGAGAACTGGATTCAGGAAGAAATTAAAAAGGAAATTCAAGATTTCCTGAAAGTGAATGATAACGAAAATATAACTTACCAAAATCTCTGGGACACAATGAAAGCTGTTCTAAGAGGTAAGTTCATAGCTCTTAATGCCTACATCAAAAAAATGGAAACATCAGAAATAAACAACTTAACAATGCAGCTTAAAGCTTTAGAGAAACTAGAGCAATCTGATCCCAAAAGTAGTAGAAGAGAGGCGATCAGCAAAATAAGGGGAGAAATATCTGAAATCGAGATTAAGAAAACGATAGAAAAAAATCAACCAGTCAAAAAGCTGGTTCTTTGAAAAAATCAATAAGATTGATACACCCCTAGATAAATTAACCAAAAGCAGGAGAGAGAAAACCCAAATTAACAAAATCAGAAATGAACATGGAGTTATCACTACTGATACACAAGAAATCTAGAGAATTATAACATCATATTTCAAAAACTTGTACTCTGTGAAGTTTGACAACACAAAAGAGATGGATGAATTCCTAAGTAAACACAACTTACCTAAATTGAATCAGGAAGTTGTGAATTATTTAAATAGTCCTATAACATATAAGGAAATTGAGGAAGTAATCTTGAATCTTCCCACCAAAAAATGTCCTGGACCAGATGGATTCAGCACAGAGTTCTACCAGACATTTAAGGAGTTAATAATACCAATACTCCTTAAACTGTTCCATAAAATAGCAAAGCAAGAAACACTACCAAATTCCTTCTATGAAGCTAATATCGTTTTAATCCCAAAACCTAATAAAGACTCACTTAAAAAAGAAAACTATAGGCCGATTTCTCTGATGAACACAGACGCAAAGATTCTCAACAAAGTCTTAGCAAATCGGATTCAAAAACATATTGAAAAGATTATTCACGGAGACAAAGTAGGCTTCATCCCCAGCACACAAGGTTGGTTCAACATATGCAAATCAATAAATGTAATTCATCACGTAAACCAGTCCAAAGTTCAAGACCACATGATACTCTCGATAGATGCAGAAAAAGCTTTTGACAAGATCCAACAGCCTTTTATGATCAAAACGCTAGAGACACTAGGAATGGAAGGAACCTTTATCAATATAATAAAAGCTGTATACAACAAGCCCACAGCAAGGATTATGTTCAATGGGGAACAATTGGGAAGCATTCCCACTTCGATCAGGAACTAGATAAGGCTGTCCACTCTCACCCCTTCTATTCAATATTGTACTTGAAGTCTTAGCTGAAGCTATAAGACAAGAAAGGGACATAAGAGGATTCAAATCGGCAAGTAACAAGTCAAGCTATCCCTATTTGCGGATGACATGATCTTATACCTGAGTGATCCCAAAATACTCCACCAGGAAGCTCCTGGAACTAATTGAGAAGTTCAGCAGGGTGGCAGGATACAAATAAATGTGCAAAAATCAGAGGCCTTATATGCCCAGAATGAAAGAAGTGAAAAAGCCCTGAGAGAAACAATCCCATTTACTGTAGCCCCTAAAAAAATGAAATACCTTGTTATAAACCTAACCAAGGAGGTAAAAGACCCCTACAATGAAAACTTTAAAACCCTAAAGAAAGAAATTGCAGAAGACACCAGAAGGTGGAAAGACCTCCCATGTTCCTGGATTGGCAGAATCAACATCATAAAAATGACCTATCCTACCAAAGGCAATATACAAATTCAATGCTATACCAATTAAAATCGCTAAAGCAATTCTTTAAAGAAATTGACCAAACAATCTCAAAATTCATATGGAGGCACAAAAGACCCAGGATAGCAAAGACAATCCTGAGTAACAAAAACACTGCTGTGGTATTACCATTCTGAACCTTAGTCTATATTACAAATCCATAGTTATAAAGACAGCCTGGTAGTGGCTCCAAAATAGATACACAGATCAATGGATAAGGATTGAAGACCAGATATAAGCCCACAAAATTACAGCCATTTGGTCTTTGACAAAGGGGCCCAAAGAATCCAATGGAAAAAGAACAGCATCTTCAACAAATGGTGCTGGCAAAACTGGATCTCTACATGCAGAAGATTAAAGCTGGAACCATACTTGTCACCATGTACAAGACTTAATTCCAAATGGATCAAGGACCTTGAAATAAGGCCAGAGACTATAAAAACCATAGTTGAAAGGATAGGGAACTCCCTCGAGCTGATTGGGCTAGGCCAACATTTCCTAAACAGACATGCAATGGCATAGTCACTGCTACCAACTCTCAACAGTTGGGATCTTGTGAAATTAAAGAGCTTCTGTTCAGATAAAGAGATTGTAACAGGAGCTCAAAGGCAACCCACAGAATGAGAGAAAATCTTCACTAACCACATATCTGATAGAGCTCTACTGTCCAGAGTGCACAAAGAACTTAGAAAACTAAACACCAAGGAAACCAATGGCCCAATTAAAAAATGGGCCCTGGAACTTAAAAGAAATTTTATCAGGGCTGAAATTAAAATGTCTAACAAATATCTTAAAAAATGTTCCACTTCCTTAGCCATCAGGGAAATGCAGATCAAAACTTCCCTGCGATATCATCTCACCCCGGTCAAAATGGCAAAAATCCACAATACAAACAACAACAAATGCTGGAGAGGATGTGGAAAGAGGGGAACTCTCCTACATTGCTGGTGGAGGTGCAGGCTCATACAGCCATTCTGGTGAGCCGTCTGGAGATTCTTAAAGAAATTAAAGATTGAAATGCCATATGACCCTGCGATTCCACTTTTGGGTATAACCCCCCATACAGCAGAGGTTCACCTCGATAGCACAAGCACGACCATGTTCATAGCAGCACTGTTTACAATAGCACAGACATGGAATCAACCTAAATGTCCAACAGTTGACGAGTGGATAAGGAAAAAGTGGTACATCTATACAATGGAGTACTACTCAGCCATCAAAAATGATGAATTACTGGAATTTGCCAGGAAATGGATGTCATTAGAAACAATTATATTAAGTGAAGTATCCCAGACCCAGAAAATTAAGCGCCGTATGTACTCCCTAATAGGTGGCTCCTAATACCAAATCCACCCAGCCCATCTTGAGACACTCATAGGTAAATCTATGTATTACCTACAGTAATTGCAAGGATTATGAACAGGAGGGATGGGGTTTGAGGGCCACACTAGAAACAAGGAGAGAAGTGACCATGTTACAGTAGAGAAAATAGAGCTCCATCAAGGACTGCTAGAAAGTTATGTGACACCTAGTGAAGTTCACAGACATTCGTTCCTGAGCATTTACAACTAAGGGGGTATGAACTCACCAGAAGGGGAGGGCATATTGTCTGGCAGATTAAAAAGTAACCATTTTGCAAATGGGTGATTGACCCCTCCCATTGCCAAATGCCATATGACCCTGCCATTCCACTGTTGGGTATAAGTATTACATCTACCCTTGAATGTGCTCTTATAATAAGACTCCAGTTTAACAGCTTTCTGTCTCTGGCCAGGGGGTGACATACAGTGCCCATCACGTTGGAGTGAAGGGCATTGCAGGAGCAACAAAACTGCAAAAGAAAATCAACAAACCACTATCCAGAACTTCAGAGACTCTAGATCAACCACCTAGAACTAGGCCAGACTAATCTCTCCCCATCCTGAAGCTCAGGGTACATTTGCGGAAGAGGGGGTGGTAAGTGTAAGAGCAACAGGATGGGAGGAGCAATGATTTGCAAGATACTCCACACAAGTTAGGGCTGAAGCAATCATAATTGAACATTGCATGCCCGGCGCAATGTCCAACACACTATTGACCTCACAAAGTCTAGCATCTGCTAAAGGCACCAAGATCCTTGGAGGCAAGGGATTGACAGCCACAGTAGTGTTCCTATGCTTAAGGGGAACACAAGAAAGGGTTCAGGGAAATGCCACTGCGTCCTTGTACGTCATCAGAGAGGAAGGCCCAGAGGAGAGTCAGGCATGCACAAGAAAGGACTCTGGGAATTGGGGCGGGAGGCACGGGGGGATTGGGCGGGAGGGGTGAGGGGAGGGGGAACAGGGGTTCCGGGGGAGGAGGAGGGAGGGAGGGAACTGGTGTACCTATTAAGTTTGTATGAGCTGAAATAATAATAAAAAATGTATTAAAATAAAAAAAGAAAAAAAAAGGAATGGGAAATAATTTTAGGACAAGCTCTGAGTTTGTAAGATTGGGTTTTATTAATGCCCATAGGTCTTGAGCCTTCTTGAGTTATTCTCTAAGATTTTGAAGTCCCATTAACATCATTCCAATTCCTATGAGCTCCACAAAGGTTTATCACTTGATGTAGCCTCAATATTTTACATTCTAACAGTACTTTAAGAGAATTTCCTTATTTGGGGTCTCCTGTGTTAGAACCAATGACATGCTTGACTCGATTCTCATTTCATTAGACAGTTCGGTCCTGTAAAAGGTCTTGATTTTTCCTTCAGATACATGTTTCTTTCTAAATTCAAAAGCCATGTTGTGGTCTTCTGGCATTCCAGCCTGTACTCCTTGCTTACATGGTTTGTTGTGGAAAACTTCCTGTTCTTCCCTTCCCTTGGGTTCTAGCTCATCCATCTATTACTCTTCCTGCAGTCTTTGAAAGGAACACTTCTATTAAAAGTGGGAAATACCTGGCCTTTGCAACAATTTTAAGAATGAGACAACAGAGGCAAGCAACTACCTAGTATGTTTGCAGGAACTGTATTTTAGTTTTATAAGTATAGTCTGCAGAATCATGGAGCTATTACAGAGAATAATGGGGAACAGTTATCATCATCTCCTGCAGGTAAGCACCTTAGAGGGAAAAACTGAAACCCGTGGTTTTAAGAGAAGGAGAATGCATCTTCTTGTGCCAATGAGACTTTCCCTGAATTATTGACCAGGGCTGCAGATAATTTATTTAAAGCCTTACAATGCATTTGCAGCTATTAGGAAGCAAATACAGATTGTTTTATTACTCACTGCAGGCTTTTCCAGCCAGGTCATTCCTAATTCTTCCAATTTCATGTCACCGGCATATGCTGGGTAGAAGCCAGCATTTCCTAGTGCTCAGAATTCAATTACTGGGTCTGGTTTTGGAAACACTGGAACAGTTTAAGAATATTTCTTGTTCAAGAATGAAATTTAACAAAAGGCTCAAGAGAAGCCAAAGCTTTAAGGTCCACTATAGTTTCTAAAGGTCGGAGATGTGCCTGTCAGATTCATTCAGCCTTAAGGATTGTACTCGTCCCCGTTGGAGACAGTGAAAAGCAGAGAATATGTTTCAGGGGTCAAGCATGCAGAGGAGGCAGAGGTGGATTAAAATATACTGGAATGTATTAAGGAAGAAGGAAATATCAAGGCCATTTCAGAAAAGGAAATATCTTTAACAAGTCAGGCATACAAACGTCACACTTTATTATTATTATTATTATTATCATCATCATCATCACTGCAATGCGTCTGAATGTTTTTGAAAAATTTATAACCAAATGATTTAGGGTAATAAGGAGTTTCATTCTTGTTTATGATTCTAGTTACAGCTCATAACCCAACTTGACAGGAGAACTTATGCCAAGAAGTTGGAGATGAGGAAACTGGTCATATCATTTCTACAGAAATTGCTGAGCCAGAAGCAAACTCCTCACCTGCCTGAATAGGAGTATATCACAGTACTCCAAACTACTGAACCAGATCCCTCCAGCTGCCCAGGAATGATACCACCCACTATGGCCTGAGTCTTCCCTTGCCAATCAGACAGTCTCTCACAGGCTTGCGCAGGGTTTGTTTTAATTCTTATTCTTCACAAATGTGCTCAGAACTCAGCCTTCAATTGTCAAGTTTGACAATTATATCTAACTAGCACAATTAGTATTACTTTTTGCAGTGGTAGCAACTGAGCCATTTCTTATGTATTGTAGGCAAGCACTTTGCTAGTGAGCTATGTCCCAGGCTTGAAATTACCTTTTGAGTAGCAGTATTCTTTGTTAAACAGAATATTGAACTTCATTCACAGGAAAATTGTGATTTACCTGTCAAGGTCTATTTATCAGTAGTGTCATCTTCCGTGACTATAGAACCTCTTTGAAATCTAGTTTCTTTCTTGTTGGTCAATTTGCCTGGCCTTAATGATTTTATATGAAAACAAAGTCTGAGTTTTTCTTTCATATCCTGTTTCTACAAAAAAAAAAAAAATCAGACCCAAAGAGCTTAGGAAAGTGGGGGGGGGGTTATTCAGCTCACAATTCAAGGCTGCAGTTCAGCAAGGCAGGAGAGTAATAGCATCGGGAGCCAAGTGGTTTGATCACTGGTCACATTCAAACCAGAGAAAAACACAAGGACCAATGCCTGCACTTTATGTATTGCTTGCTTTTCAATATTCAGCTAGCTAGCTAACCACAATGAGAAGGTCTCCCCACATCAATTGTACCATCAGTACAGCCCTTCCTAGGCCAACCTTTAATCTATAGAATCCTCTCCAGAGTCTGACAATGACTACTAACCACCATACCATGTAAAACTGTGTTCAAAAATCTGTCCTTGAATTGAAGAAGACATGACCACAACTTGACTACATAGCATAAGAGCAGTATTTCTCATATTTAATACATGTTAATTCACCTACCATGCCCTTTTGACACTAAAGTCCCAAAGTCCTAAGGCAGGACCATACTAATGGAAACAGCAACTATGAGGCAGGTATCTAAGAATGTGCACAATAATGAGACATTCCAGGAGACTCTGATGACATCAGAGTTTCTGATGACATCAGAAACTGTAAAAGGAAAATCTTTCAAGTAACTAGAAACCAAAAGCACATTGATTTGGCAAATTACTTGGCATTTTTGGTTAGTTACTATTCTAACATTCTGTGAGTCAATTTGTTTAATCTAGGAAGTGTCTATGCCAGAACCAATCACCAATTTATATAAATATATGTATATAAATATATACATATGTAATATAAAATAAATAATCTAATTACTCAAATTAGCAAAGATACAATTAAAAACTAAAAAAATAAAGAGAATCACTCTTGTAGTTTAAATGTGAGTTGATCCCCACAGGCTCCTATGCTTGAATGCTTGAACCAAAATGTATAAAGCCAAAATAAATAACCCTTCCTCCCTTAAGCTGTCTGGGTAAGGATATTTTCTCATAGTAACTGAAGAGTAACTGCAACAGCCATGATCAGGAAAGAAGAAATTGCAAATCTAAATGGAAAAGAGTGTTCCCACAGTCTGTTCCATTGATTAGGAAGCAGAAAGGAGCAGCTTCACTGAGAAGTTAACGACCAGTCTTAGGGGGTAAATAGGCTTTGGGAAGGGGAGAGAAGGTTTCTAGAAACTGATTCCTCTATGGTCCAATCAATAAAGTAGCTTCTATGGAAACAGCTAGGGGAAGGAGAGCAAGAGAGGGGGAGGGAATAAGCATACTTTCATGCTTTGTCATAAGACACTGAGTGTCTAACCAGATCAAGAGTCTCAAACTAAATGCCCAGCAAGCGGGTTATTTCCTTAGTTAAAGAGAACTGCCAGCAACTTGCCTAGTTTACTAAAATTCTGTGTTCAACATCTGTACTTACCCAGCAGCCTTTGATTAGAATTTAAATCCCAAAGCACTTTCCTAAAGGACGCAGAATATAACTAATCTATGACCATTTGAGGAAATATGACTTTGATTTGCTATACCTGCACTCTTGATTTTTTTTGTTAAATAACTCTATTGAGGCATAATTCACGGAACATTCATCCAACCATTAAAGTGCATACTTTAGTATTGGTGTTATTATTTTCTATATTCACATAATGGTACATTCAACATAAAATAACCTGTAGACTATTTTTATCACAATGAAAAGAATCTCACACTCATCTGCCCTAACTCCTTATTGTGTAGTCAATTATCAGAGATGGATGCGTGTGGCTTCCATATACTACACTGTCTGTATAACACATGTACATTTATGTACAAGTTTGGTGTTTTCACTATTGCTACTAAATCTATTTACATAGGAGCTTGAGTATCGGGGCTGGAGAGGTGGCTCAGGGGTTAAGCCTCCGCCTTGCAGGCGGAAGGTCCTGAGTTCGGATCCCAGATCCCACGTATAGACGCCAGGCGGAAACGGGGGCGGCCTGCGTTTCCGGTCCTGGTAGGGCGGAGCCTGTGAATCCCTGGGCAGAAGGAGGTGGAAGCGTCCATGGTGGTTTGCGAATTCATCCGTGGTTCTACACACACAGACACACACACACACACACACACACACACACGTGTGTGTGCGCGCGCACATACACACGCACATGCGCACAGTTGAATAAATAAAAAAAAAAAAGGAGCTTGAGTATCACTTTCAACCTTGATTTAAGTCCCTTTGGAAACATGCCCATTTGTGTGGCTGCTAACTTACAAGGTAGTTCAGTTGTTATCCCAGAATATGTACGTATACGTATTTATATTATATGCATAGATCTTTATCTTTGAGAGAGAGAGAGAGAGAGAGAGAGATGTATGCCATAACCATGCTACATGGGCAGATTCAGAAGACAGCTTTTGGAAGTCAATTCTTTCCTATCCATTGTGGGAGGCTTCCAGGTATTAAACTTACGTTATCAAGTTTACAGACAGGCACCTTGCCATCTGATTTTTCATTTGCTCAGTTTTTATTCTAGCAAAACAACCTCGAAACTATTGACAATGACTGTACCATTTTGCATTCCCACCAACAATGTACAAAGGTTCTCTCTTCTCCCTGTCTTTACCAATGCTCACTGAACTTTATGTTTCTGATAACAGTCATCCTAGAGTGCAAAGTGCTTTATCATCGTAGTTTTAATTTGTATATCTCTGATAATTAGCAATGAAGGGAACCTGTACATATATGTACTTGACATATGTTGTTTTCTTTTTGAGAAATGCTTTTTCAAGTCATTTGTCTATTTTAAGTATATTATTCTAGTTTTGCTACTGAAGGAGTACCTTATATACTTTTGGTTATTCACTTATGATCAGATGTAGGGTTTGTAAACATTTTCTCTATTTCTGTTCACTTTCTTAATTTATTTCTTTGGTGTGAAGAAGATGTTTAGTCTAATGCAATTCAACTTGTCTATTTGTTGCCTATTATTTTAGAATCATATCTAAGTATTCTTTCCCTACACAAGAGACATATCAAGAGATTTTTGTTTCTGCATTTAAATATCTATACATCCCAGCATCAATTTATTGCCTTTTTGAGTTGTGGATGTTTTGTTGCTTGTTGTTTGTTTGTTTGTTTTTCTGGCAACACTAGTGTTTGAACCAGAGTCTTCTCAAATGCTAGGCACTACTCTGTCACTGAACTACAGTCTCAAGCAATTTATACTCATAGTACATTTGCTAAAGACAGCCCGATTATCAAGGGCTTTCTAGTCTATCCCATTGTTCTCTAAGTCTGCTTCTGTGTCAGTCACATTTTACAAATTAGATGCACAGCCTGTGCAGTTTACTTAGAGTTATTGAAAAATGCAGAAAAAAAAATCAGAGATCGACTTCAGACTTTTGAATCCATAGTCTAGAGTCTGTCTTACTGTGTATGTTGAGGGAGCAGGGGGAAGTACAGGAGACGGAACTCAAGCCATCCTGCCACCTCAGGGATGACAGGTCAGTGCTTCGCCACTGAGCTATACCTCAGATGCATAGTCCATACCTTTGTATTTTAATAGCTGTCATTTTAGGAATCCCAGCTTTCTGAACTTTTCACCAGAATTATCAGTATATCTCAATATTATGACCATGTTAAAAACACTCATTTCAGGAATATATGGATATCTGTGTGTTCAATTATATTTAAAATTAATATTTTGATCATTACATAGAAAGAAAATTTATAAACTATTGCACAATTTCCCTCTTTCTTCCCACTCTCATACTAAGTGTCAAGCTATTTCGTTTTTTATAAATTTCAAGGGACTCATTTATCTTGGAGTTTTTCCCTAATTTCTCTTGCACGTTTTTTATATATATATATATAACCTCTTGCAAGGTTAAGGAGCCCAAGCACAGCAAGAACTCTTTCTTGTCCTAATACTGATTGATTTAAATGTGTGTATTAATCACCTAAAAATGTAATTATTTTGCTGTAACCTGTCACACAAACCCTGCTACCCTACGGGGTTCTAGCTTCAGCAGATTTGTCACTCATTGTTTTTTCTGTCTATTCACATTGCCTTCCTTCAGATAGACCCATATCCATATACTTGTTGTTACTTCAGTTGGAATGCTGCCATTTCTAAAACACATCACAGGAGTCTTAATCCTCTTCTGATTTATCTCCCTAGACTTTTGGCCTTCCCATCCAAATGACATGCTTTCCCTCCCCAGTTTGCACAACTCCCCTTCTCTAGCAACTCCTGAATAATTTCTGAATATCATAAAAGATAGACAGGGAGCTTTCTGTAGATCCTCCCACTTTTTGTCTGTTGCAGTTGCTCTGATTCATTACCAATAATTTCACAAGTAAACAACTTCTGGGAGGAGATTTTATTCTTTCTTATGATTCTCAGTTACAGTATGGCAAGAGAGTTCATACCAATACTAGGCATTAACGGAACTGGCCATATCATACCCACATGATTACAGACATTCCCAAAGCTCAGCCTTCAATTGTCAAATTGACATCTGTGTCTAACTAGCACATTGTTCATGGTCGTTCTTTCAATTTCTTTCCATCCTCAAGCTACCTCTTCTGTTTTAACTCTCTCCCACGTTAATTTATTGTTCCCTTGTCCCCTGACTCTCGGGTCTAAGAAAATTCATATTTTTCTTAGTCTCTCCCTTGTGTTAGCTTCTTTTTCGGAAACCTTACACATTATTCTAGAGTTGCTCTGGATTCATTCCCAACACCTTCCCATCCCCTATCTCCTATCAATGTAACAATACTGTCTGTATTATCTAAAGACTTTTATCTGAAACCTTTTTCACTGTGCTGCCAGATCCCTGCTTCTTCAATCCTGTCCTTAATTTTTAATGCCTCTCTAGCACCGGAAAACTTTAGTCTCACAAGCACCACCCAGGCTATGTGGCTTATGCTTGCCCTTCTCATTTCCTGAGCACTCCCTGACGTGTGTACTTCCTTTTAGAAAAACCTCATCACAAACCAATCATCTTTTCTTAAATCTTGAAACTTGAACATACAGCATTCTGTGCTTTTATACCCTTCTATAGATTTGTCACCAGCCTTGATCATTACTAAGTAAAAATTCATCTGCTCGGGGCTGGAGAGGTGGCTCAGGGGTTAAGCCTCTGCCTTGCAGGCACAAGGTCCTGAGTTCGGATCCCGGATCCCACATATAGACGCCAAGCCGGAAGCAGGGGTGGCCTGAGCTTCTGGTCCTGGTAGGGCGGAGCCTGTGAATCCCGGGGCAAAGTAAACAAGGAGGAGGTGGAGGCGTCCATGGTGATTCCCAGATTCGTCCGTGGTTCTACACACACACAGACGCGCGCGCGCGTACATACATACACACGCACAATTGAATAAATAAATTAAAAAAATTTTAAAAATTTCATCTGCTCAAGGAAGACTTGATCTTGAAATTTAATTTCAATACATTAGATACATGCTTTATACCAATACTTATGGTTATACTCTGTTGAAATACTTCTTTTACTGACTGTCTCATCAAATGGCTTAAGAGAAAAGCTCTAAGTATCACTTTGTGCCTCTTCAAGGCCTTAGCATAATGCTCAAGCAGTGAAAGCAAACTATGAATAAACAGAAATACATAGATAAGTGAATGAATGAATTATTGCTGGTACAAGCAAAATCGAAAATGATCATTTATGTTAATGTTTGAAAAGCCAGGCATAATGGAACATGTGTGTAATCTCAGAAATCATGAGGCAGAGACAGGAGGATCATGGTGAGGTCCAATCTTCAAAAGAAAATTGAAAAGCTTCATGTTCTATTCAAAGAAGTCAATTAGTAAATCTAAATTTTTTTTTTTTTGTGAGAGGAAAAAATAACTGTATTTTGTTTGGGGACATTGCCTGGTGTATTCTCAGAGCTTCTGAAACTGCTTCTTAGTGCCAGCAGCCTTGGTAACCTTGAGCATGTTGAAACGCAGTCTTGCTCAAGGGTCTTCACTCACCCACCATGACAATGTCACTGATCTGCATGTCCCTGAAGCAGGGGAACAATATTATTGAACTGCAGGCATTCCATGATTTTTGAAAATACCTTATAAGCTGGCCACTTTTTGTATTTTATGATTTTCTTCTTATAGGTAACAATATTAGAAAATTTTCAGACACTATATTTCATATTTGCCATATTGGCTGATCTTTCAAATACAAATCAGTGAATAATGAATTTTTACAGTGTTTTTCATAAAATGATAAACTATTTTCATATATGATAGTAACAAATCTAAGGAAAATAGCATATTCACTTATACCTCTTTTTTCACTTACATCTCTTGGAAGAATACTTGGAAAACAAAAATCATTCAAAGTGTTGAACCTCTTTGTGCACAAGTTGGACTAGATAAGAGAAAAGGGTCAGAGTTACTATGTACTTGCATGGTTCTTTTAGTATGCTGATTCTTATTTAAAATTATATTTTAAAAAATCATATATATATATATATTTAAAAGCTCCTCTCAAAATTTTTAATACTGATGTATAGTAAAAGCAATGAATTTTGTGATAAAGTACATTCATAGATATAAAGGTAAAATGGCTGATTTACATTAAATAGAATATTTTCAGATTTTATCTCAATAAATTTAATCACAATTTATTAGTAGTAATTTCACTTTGGTGATCTCAGTATTGATGATTAAAAAGGTTTTTATTTTATAAATAAAATATTCTTAATACTTAATATAAACTGAAAGAGTAGATACTCTCACTCAAATTCATGTGATATTCAGAAATTAACTAGTAGGTGTACAATGCATAATAAGCAATACTGTCATTCAAAATGGTTCACACGAATGGTACTCTTTTGAATAATATAGATATTATTTGTCATTTTTTAAATTAGACTGAAATTTGGAAATAATTCCTTGAGAAGAAATATTTTTCTTCCCCAACTAAACCCTGATGAACTCATCTGAGCCTGGCACTCTCTGTGTGTCATAAAAATGATGAACTGGGAGCCATTTAACAAGTCACAAAGTTGAATGAGAAAATTCCCCTCCAACTATAAGTAAGCCTCAGACCCTTTGGTCATCTTATGTTTTACTGAAAAATAGATGTTGGAACATAAACTCACTCAGCTTCAGCTTCTTGAGAGGATTAATCAGATTTTTTATTGATTATTTTCTATATAATGTTGCTTTGCAATTAGCTTCTAAAATATACTTAGTCATAAGTCTGATTTGTATGTGTTGGCGGGAGGATCAAGAGTAACTCTAGTAAATGTGTAAGTTCCATGTGGAGGTTCATTGATACAGAGAAGCTGATACAAGGAAGAGGCTTAAGAAATATGAAATTTCTTTTTAAGAGGATGGTTTGGTGGCAAAGGGAATCACAGGTCAGCCTTATGGTGAGAGAGCATCAGAACAGAAGATATAAAGTCTGAGAGAATAGGAAAGAGCCTTCCTGGCAGGAAGAAATTGGCTGAAAGTCCTGGGTGGGGGAGAAATTTGCAGAGACCAGGATAGAAGGGGACATCTATCTCTTTTAACCTTTAGACCTGCTCAGGAAAGTAGGGTAGTATAGGGTGGCAATCGGAATCAGGCAAAAGTTAATCCTTTCCAAGGCCATTAGGATGTGTGGTGAAGGAGGTCAGGAGGTCTAAGGAGTGAAATTGGAAGTTGATTAGGGTGTCTCCCTTGGCCAATCATGGGAATTACTTACTATATTCTACTCTGGGTAGAAAAGCTTTACAAAATAATTTGGCTATGGTTAACATTATGGAAATACAAGCAAATTTACAGATGATTTAATAAAATGGGATGATGCCATTTTAATTGAATTACTTCTTGGTTAGGTTCATTTTTCTTTGTTTTGCCACACAGGTGGAGCTGTTGTGAGCACAGAAGGGATTGGTCTTTCTTTCTGTTAAGATGTGTTTGTTTGCAAGATAAATAGGTGCCATGCATATGCTCTCAGAGTTGGATGATCTTTAGGAATTTCAGTAATAATAGTGCTGCTTTCTCTTTGACTGCTCAGCTATATCCTCCCGAAGGAGTCTGCCATTTCTCCTCCCAGGATTATCTCTTTTTCACTACCCTGTAGCATCCTGGCTTCTCTTCCTATTTCCCTTGTAATCTTGTTCTGCACACACTACTTTTCCAGAGCCAATTCCTTTCCCAGAATGGAAGGGTCTGCTTATCTAAGGGAGGGGAACTTTGCCCCATGTTGCTGTTGTGGTCAGATAAGCAGACATCTGCTGATTGGATGGGACAAGTTTGGCTCAGTTTCCTCAGGGCTAAGCTGAGCCCAGGAACAGGGCCATGCAATGTTGGTGGGGGCATGGGGCTGGGTTCTGCAGCCAAAGCTGAGGGTAGAGAATGTGTGGGGTGGGAAAAACACTTAGAATATATTTTACTCTAGTTGGTCATTTGGTCACAGGTTTCTCTCTTTGACTGCTCCACAGCACATTTCCTAATGGTTTAGAGGCAGCTAAACAAGTGCTGAACCATAGACTTGAATGTAGAAAGCATAAATCTTCCTTGGGAAGTCTTTCCACAATACCCCTTCTATTAGCAACGGACCTCCCACCATGGCCTACTTCTGCTCTTGGTTGAAAAATGGCCCAGCATTTGTTTTGATATATTTTCGGCTTTTCATAGTCAATAGGACTTTTCAAAATGATAAGTTAAATACTGGCGGCTGATTTTTCTGGTAGGTATGCATCAGGAATTATAATTGGTATATTGTTTGTCTAGGTCTCACTACTGCAGAAGATTCTTCTGACCCTGCAACTGTGTGCAGATGTGGCCAAGTTTCTCTTGCTGACCCTTCCCTCTCATATCACTCTTCGCACATAAAGCAACCAGTTGCCTTTTGTGTTTTTTAACCTACAGGATTAGTTTGTTAACATATGTAGACTAAGCATATGAAAAGGTACAGCATTTTTTTGTTAATGGAAGGACTTTCTTTTTGTTATTTTTTTTTCTTTCATGTATGGGATGCATGCATGTGTTTGCATATGGGGGCACATGTAGGTGTGTGTATGTTCATGAGTTTCCTTAAATGCCTCTGCCTATGGAGGCTCAAGGGTAATATCCAGAATGATCATCAAATGCTCTTCTACCTGGATCTCTAATTAAATCCAGAGCACACCATTAGGGTTAGTCTTGCTAGCACCTTGCTCCAGGGATTCTCAGTATTCTCAAGCTCCACTTTCCAAAGCTAAAATTACAGGGAGGCTGCCACTCTTGCCCAGAATTGTTTACATGGTATCATAATTAGGCACATGCATCAACTTGACAGTTGAGGGTTTGAGCTCTGGGCACATTTGTGGAGAATTAGTGGTTGGGTTAAGCCCAGAGCAAATCTATAGGAGATTGTCTAGCTGATGGGGAAGGTCTGCCATGGTGGGTGGGACTAGGATCTGGATAAAATACCGAGAGAAGGTTGAGAAAGTTGGCATCCTTCTGTATACTTGGCCAGACATGCTGGTCTGGCAAGTAAGGATGGTCCCTCTCTTAGCCGTTATGTAGAGATGGTATGACCAGTTCCCTCGGCCCTGGTGTTGGGGCATGTTGTCTTGTCAAGCTAGACTATAGACTGTAGCCAGTATTCATAAGAGAAAATAGATCCCTTGTTCCCTTAAGCTGTTTGATGGTCATTTATCAGCAACCATGCAGGCTGACTGCAACACATGGTTTCTGGGATTTGAACACAGGTCATTTTCCTTGCTAGGCAAAAGCTTTAACCACTCAGGCATCTCCCCTTCCCTAATGGCAAGATTTTCTGAGAGACTACATTACCATGCAAATCGTTGGCATGATTTAGATACATGAGTAGTTCTCAAATTCAAGCCCAGGTGAAGATCACCTGAAGACCTTGTCGAAATATAGATAACTCAGCTTCACTTAAAAAATTTCTGCTTCAGTAAGTATGCTGTGAGGCCCAAGAACTGCTAAACACACTCAAAGGACAACTCTTTACAAGCTCCTGGAGCAGAGAGAAGTCTTAGGTCAGCAAGGAAAGGGCATAGGGAACAACATCAATCAAGTATGGGAACCAAGTGGAGGTTCATGAATAAAGAAAAAGTGAGTTTTAAGAAATAGGAGTTAATTTAGAATTGAGGGCCTGAGGACTAAGGAAGTCACAGTTTAGCCTTAAGGAGAGAAAGCATTAGAACGGAAGAGATAGCTTAAGGCCAAAGAAGGCAGAAGAGTGCTACCATGACAGCCTGATAGGAGTAGGAAGACAGGAAGGAATGGTTGGGTGGGGGAGACCTTAGAGTTTGGAGACCAGAAGGAAATGGAGAGAGAAAAAGGGAAGAGAGAAAGTGGAGGGGGGGGAGAAATCTGAGATCATGATCTCAGGCATTGCTAAGGGGTTACTATGGAAGTAGGACAGTCAAGACTGGTGGTGTGATCTTAACAAAATGAAAATGACCATGTGGCTATGACGAAGGTTTTATAAAGCAGTTGTTGTGGCTAACAGGAAGTATCTTCCATGTATCTCAGCACCCTATGTGAGCTTCCCAGTCTAGTCTGTTGTCCTTTTAATTGCCACCCAGAATCTCACCATCCCTTGTCTGCTCTGAGCAGCATTTCACAGGTAAAGAACATACTTCAGGCTGATTTTATAAGTTTATAATCTAGCCCCATCCTCTCATTCCCTGATATTTCACCACAGTGCTTCATTCCCTTCACATAATGTGCTTATAGATGGCTCTGTGTCAGAGGAAAACACTTATGCCCTTTGAAATGGACTGGTCTATCGGAATTTGATAGTAATGTTTAAGTGCAAAGTGGGCCACACAGACAAGTTTAAAAGTGTTGATTCATCCAGTTCTGCTCACTGAGAAGGTTAGCCAACATTAAGAGAGCCTTGTTTTCAGTCTCTGCCATCTGACTGTAGGTGCCATGGTGTGAAAGTGACACTTTGATTTGTGTAGTATCTTTTTATTTTCCTGCTTTAAATCTTCCTGTATAGTCTCCACAAGGTCCAATGAAATCACTTTCTCTCTTCTGAAGTTGTTGATGAGGATGTTTTCAGCAGATGAGAGTTCGTACTAGATAATGAGAATGTTCATACTAGATAATTTTGAGTTATATACTAGGCCTTTATCATTTTGTTGAGATACTTAATTTGGAGAATAGGACTTTCATGATGGAAGAATTAATGAAACCAGCTGTTGAAGGATACTTAAAGGATAACTATGGCTAGATTCCAAGACCTTTGAGAAGTATCAGTGACTTTTTTTACTATGCTAAATATACTATGTATATTTCAAAAATTAACATCTTGTTATGAGGGTATTATTGTCTATGGGACCTTTCCTGGATTAAAATATGTGTCATGTGTCTGTGGCACATGATAACACACACAGATATACATACATATACATACATATATATACATACATATATATACACATAGATATATATACACATACCACACACATGCATACACACATACAGACACACACATACACACTCATATTCCATCTTGCATTCAATAGTCAGTCCATCTAGCTAAGTAGCATTATGTCCATCTTGAATATGATATTTCATGCAGAAGTGAGACTTTACTTAGTTAACTATGGTTTCCCATGGTAGTGTTGTTACATTTAATTATCTGTGAGAAGTTCTAAAATCCTTAGTATGCAAAAGCCTTCAGAACTTTTAATGCATAGCAATGAACACAGGAAATAGATACTTTCATGAAAAGAATCAGATTTTTTTCATTTCTTTCTTTTAAATTTTTTTATTATTTATTCAATTGTGGATGTATACATGTGTGCGCGTGTGTGTATGCATGTGTGTGCATGTATGTGTAGAACCACGGGCAAATTCGGGAACCACCATGGTCTGCCTCCACCTCCTTGTTTACTCTGCCCCGGGATTCACAGGCTCCGCCCTACCAGGACCAGAAACGCAGGCCGCCCCTGCTTCTGCCTGGCATCTATACGTGGGGTCTAGGATCCGAACTCGGGACCTTCCTCCTGTAAGGCAGAGGCTTAACCCCTGAGCCACATCTCCAGCCCCCGATTTTTTTCATTTCTATTGAAGAATTTTTCATATACAAGCAATATGGGCTCCAGTTCATGACCCCTTCTTGTCCTCTCTCGCATCTCCTCTCCCTTCACACATGTGCCCCTAAATCAAACATATTCAACTATGTAACCCTGTTATATTCTTTTTCCCCTCCTGCAGATATGCTTCTTTTTATTCCCAACTAATTCCTCTTATTTCATGACTTGACTTTTTGTGCAAGTTTCATGCAGTTAGACACAGTTGCTGTATGGTCATAATTACATTGGCTGTATAATATCCAGATGACGGCATTTCATAGCCCCCTTTCTTCCCACACTCCAGCTCATATACTCTGTCCTCCTTGCTGTGATTGCTCTGTGGACACTGAAGGGGGTCGTAAAGATGGTCTCATTTAGGGCTGAGCACTTAACAATCACTTGTTATCAACTAGTTATGAGTTTCTGTATTATGATCCAATGGAAAAAGAAGACTCTGATTAAGGCTGAGAGTGGCACAAGTATAAAGTGAAAACAAATAATTAGAAGGTAGTGTGGATCCAAGTCTGTTTAGCAAAACATCAGTGATATGGTCTCCCTTAGGCCTGTGATCTTCAAAGTGATAGATTCACAGTAGTAAGTTTGTATTCTTTCCTGTGAAATGGGTCTCAAATCCAATCAGATCACTCCAAAAACAGTCATGACACTATTGCATCATTAGATGCATGTTGCCTGGTAGGTGAGTAGCATAGTTTACAAAGTCTGCTGCTGCCGAAGACTGTTGAGGCTTTTCCTCCACCAGCAGACTGCAGAGCTCCTTCCAGAATTATGGACAGTGGTGAATGAGGAGGAAGTTGCCAACACAGCTCCAGGTTGTTTATCAAAAAGTGTGGTGCCTTCTGCATAGGGTTTTCCCATCTGGTTCTGGTGAATGACCAAGAACAATGACAATAATCACTCTTGTTTGGGATTCTCTAGGCCTCTCTGGTTAATAAGTGATAGGAAAGATGTCCCATCCCTGTCTAAGATTTTTCACTTAATAACTTACGGTTTCTATGGGAAGCATTATCAATCCATGCAGGGCATCTCCATTTATCTTTTGAAAAACTAATTTTACTTCTGTTAGCTTGTAAAGTAGTGGGTTTCTACATTTATTTTTTTTTCCTGTTACATTATCTGTGGTTGACCACATTTTTTCTGGCCCTGTTCTTGCACCACCACCACTTAAACCTTTAAGGCTCAAGTATACCCCCACTTTCATATCACATATATCTTCCCCCAAAACACCTCTCAAGGCTCCTTCCTTATTGCCTGGGCTTTGTAGACAGGTGGACTTTGACACAAGCATTCTTTTCTCTTATATATTTGTTATAGGTGAATCAAATGCTTTTGCAACTTTCCAAGGAACATATTTAGGGGTTTATTTGAGAACTCCAGTTTTAAGTCCTTTTGAGAGGGAGGGAGAGGGGAAGAAAGAAGTCAGTTTACTTTATTCATTTCTTAGTAACAGGTGTCAGATGAGGAAGAACAAGAAGGGGAGAAGGGTTGTTGGGGAACAACAACCTTGTCTCTCCTCACTTTGGGCACTTGCTGTAGGGAATGAGGGCAGAGGCAGAGCATGATTGATAAAGCTAACAAGACAAGAGGCACTGGTAGGCTGTATCTTGGCACATAGAAAGGAGGGCTCAGATCAGGCCCCAGGTAAGGCCAGCCCATCCTCAGTCCTTTCCCTTCCCTTTCTTGGCTTTGGCCTTTGCTTAGGTCTTGGGAGTGGAGGGCTTGGTCACATGGTTTGTTTCCTGGTGCAGGCCACTGTGCCACGCCTTCTTCAGGGTGCCTTGGTGGGCTTTGGTGCCTGTGCCTCCATCACACGCCTCCCAGCTCTCAAACTTGCATTTTCAGTCGGCTCCAAATCCTTCCAGTTGCAGGGCACCCTGAAGTGGATGCACTGGGTCTACTGGGAGCAGGTACCCTCGGGAAACCCACACTGCAAACCTTGCTGCTGGGGAGGCAGGACCCCCATGTCTACACTGCACACTCTCTCCCTGGGCCGCCTTCTTCACCTTTTCTTTTTGGCCACTGAGGAAGTGAGGGCAAGACAGCGAGGAGAACGAGGAGGAGGAGGAAACTTGGGTGCTGCTTCTTGCTCATTTCCCATGCTACTTTGCTCCCTCCCGGACTCAACCATCGGGTTTTGTTCACTGCAGCACCCAGTTTTAAGTCTTAATAGAAATTTCAATGTTACCAGATCAAAAGCCAAGTTTTTGCAAAGCTATCTGTTTTCTGCTTTTTCTCCCTTGCCGTTATTTCTCAAGCCTCCGTCATTACCTTGTCACTGGCTTCAAATTATCCCTCAGAAATTCCTATTAGTTTTTCTTCCAAAGCAGTTCTTGAAAAGTAGTCCGTTCTATACGTCCTCTTCCTGCTCTTAAACAGGCTGCCAACTCTTTTCTGGACAACGGTAATTGACTTGGTTATTACAATTCCACCATCACTCTTCAAAAGTTCCCTTTAGCACAGAGCACAAGATTGTGCAGGTGGTAGACAGCTGCTGTACCACTGCTTCTACATCCCCATCACATCTTAAACTTTTCAACATATGGCTCACGCCAAGCCACTACCCTACACAAACCTCACAGGTACTTTTTTTTTTTAATACATTTTTTATTATTATTTCAGCTCATACAACTTAATAGGTAGACCAGTTCCCTCCCTCCCTCCTCCTCCCCCCGAACCCCCTGCTCCCCCTCCCCTCACCCCTCCCTCCCCATCCCCCCGTGCCTCCCGCCCCAATTCCCAGAGTCCTTTCTTGTGCATGTCTGACTCTCCTCTGGGCCCTCCTCTCCGATGACGTACAAGGACCCAGTGGCATTTCCCTGAACCCTTTCTTGTGTTCCCCTTAAGCATAGGAACACTACTGCGGCTGTCAATCCCTTGCCTCCAAGGATCTTGGTGCCTTTAGCAGATGCTAGACTTTGTGGGGTCAATAGTGTGTTGGACATTGCAACGGGCATGCAATGTCCAATTATGATTGCTTCGGCCCTAACTTGTGTGGAGTATCTTGCAAATCATTGCTCCTCCCATCCTTTTGCTCTTACACTTACCACCCCCTCTTCCGCAAATGTCCCTGAGCTTCAGGATGGGGAGAGATTAGTCTGGCCTAGTTCTAGGTGGTTGATCTAGAGTCTCTGAAGTTCTCGATAGTGGTTTGTTGATTTTCTTTTGCAGTTTTGTTCTCCTGCAATGCCCTTCACTCCATCGTGATGGGCACTGTATGTCACCCCCTGGCCGGAGACAGAAAGCTGTTAAACTGGAGTCTTATTATAAGAGCACATTCAAGGGTACAGGTACTTTTAATAGTCCATCGGGTAAAACTTAAACTCTGTTCCATGACCTCCACTGTAACACTGATGTCATAAACTTTTGCTCACTATTGCATCCCCCAAAATATTATTTTCTCAACATTTCAAAGAGATCAAGCTCAGGCCTTCCTGAGTCTGGTTCTGCTTTCCTTAGTCTTTCTTTCTACTGTTGTGAGACAATGTTCATTCACAAGGGAGATTAACCTGGTTTACAGTTCCAAGAGTCAGATAAAGTCCATTAAGATAGTAAAGGAAAGGTGGTCAGCAGAAGCTGGAGATTGCTGGTTCAGGTCCTAGTAGTTATCATGGAGGGAGAGAGAGTAAGAGAAAACTATGAGAGGACTCAGGGCTCTGTGTTGTGCCTTCCTCCAGCAAAGCTTCACCTTGTAAAGAGGCTACAACTCTCCCAAACTTTAACATCGCTAAGGATTCAAACATAAGCGTCTGTGGGGACAGCACACGTTCAAACATGAAACCTGTCAGCCTTGCACTGGCCCTTTTTTTGGCTGGAATGCTGATTTGCTTTGTGGAACTAGCTTCTCAATTCAAGTCTCAGCTGCACTGTGTTTTCCTCAAAGAGATCTTCTGCACCCACCTTATCTACTTTCCATTTAACCTCTATCCTATCAACATGCTTATTTTATTTGTCAGTTACTGCCAGTTGAAATTATTCTGTGATGTGGCTGTCATTTTAATATTTTGTGAGTGCCTCAACTGGAAAGCAAACTCTTCTCTGATTTGTTAGCTTATCTGGCTTCCTGTTTTTCCCTGTATAAAAGAAAAATTACAATAGAATTACTAGATAATGAGAAGCAAAATATAAATTACTTTCAAAGCACAAATTGCATTATAAATGCATAAGAATAATCTGCAACAAAGATTGTTGCTCTCTAATGGGAAGAGTTGATTGTGTAAGGTCATTAAAAAGTAACTCAAACTCCATTACATTAACAAAAGAAGAAAACTCCACTAGGGCAGAGCTGGGAAGTTTGTTATTAATTAAATACTATGATGCTTCCCTGCATACATAGCCCTGAGAATCCAACCTTGTTTTCCTTTTCCCTTGAAGCAAACCAATGTAGAATGATCATTGGCCAATAATAGATTGACTTTTATCTAATGAAATAATGGAGTTGGCCTATGAGAATCAATGGTATGGAACATTTTAATGGCAGATTTAGACTAATGTATTTAAGCATCATTAGCATACTGTTCACATCAAAGTTGGCATTTATAAAAGAGGGGAAACTTCATGTTATGTGTCTTTTTTTTAAATTAAACTTTATTTGCATGCATGTGTGTGTGCGTGTGCGTGTGCATGTACATGTGTGTGGGTGTAGAAACAAAGGTGGCTTCAGGAATCATTCTGGATTGCTTCTACTTCCTTTTTGCTTCTCTCTAGGATTTCCCAGGCTCTGCCCACCAGGGAAGGACATTCAGGATAGTGCTTTTTCTGCCTGGCATTTTTACATGGAACCTGAGATCTGAATTCAGGATCTTCTGCTTACAATGCAGAGTTTTAACCCCTGCACCATCTCTCCAGCTTGTGCTTTCTAATATAATAAGAACAACATAGACTAACATATCTACAAACAATCAATAGAATCACATTAAGGGCTTTAGATAAAACTACCTGCTAACAATATATGGAGACAGCAGGATATGCCCAGGCACACAACAAGGATGTATGATGGCTTGGTGCACATGTAAGGCAAGAAGCTTTTGGCACACATGAAGTACAGTCAGAACCAAGTTGCATTCTCTTGTTAACTGCAGTGAATAGCGTCTAAGTATGATGAGAAGCTATTGATAGAATTCAGGCATGATGGTGGCATGACTCGTGCGTACACAGGTTGAATTGTTCTGTGAAGAAGGATGATAAATTCTATGGGTAGAGACTCGGGAATGAGACTGGAGTCATTGCAGTGTATGAGGTTGAGAAACAGTGATTTGTAGGTTAATATAGAAAAATGTGTTAGGAATATTGCAATAGTTAAATGTGCTTGCTGATTTACAGTGTAACCAAAAAAGGAATATAAGAAATATCTTAGAATTTAGGCAGGAATGGTAAAGTGTATGACAAAGGAGGGGCATAATGAAGTCAGGAAATTCTGGGGACGAGTGGAACTTATACTGTTTTAAGTGTTTGTGAAATATCCTAATGTCAATGTCAAGAATCAAGCTTCCTTTGATATTGTAAATTTTGTAAGGGAAGCTGGGATTTAAGATAGACCTCAGAATCTGAAGAACCCAGAAGATCTGTGTCAGTTAATACATATTCTCTTCCTTGGCTCTAAAATGTTCCTAAGAACCTTTACTCCTTCCATATATCATGCCACCATTTTAGAGAGTATTATGGTTTGGATATTAAATGACCATCAAAGACCTAGGTGCCAATGGCTTTGTTGACAACTATATACTATCAAAGGTAGTGGGATCTTCAAAAGGAAAGCCACTGAGATTGTGGCTATTAAGGTAATTATGACCCTTGGCTAATTCTTCCTCTTTCCTTGCTCATTGTTAGTTGTTGTCAGGAAATAAGCAAGTTCCTTCTACTACACACACCCTATTATGATGTACTGTCTTCCTATTGAGAAACATTAACTGATTTCTATTTAGCCATGAGCCAAAAACCTTCCTTCTTGCTAAGTTGATTTACTTCAGGTATTTATTACAGTGATTTAAAGCCAAATAAGACAAAGAGAAAGAGAAAAGAAAGAGGATAAAAACTTTAAAAAATGAACACACTGCCTAAAGGGACTGCTTCAGATACTTTTTATTTTGCTGTGAGACAGTACTGAGACTCAGGAGATAGGCAGAAAGTGATATTTATTTGACTTACCATCCCAAAGGATATATATTATCGCAGGAATCTTATAACAGAAGGCATAGATATAGAAAGGAATGAGAAGCCTGTTCAGGCCACCATAGCCATGAGTAGGCGGAGAGAGGGTAATTTCAAGAGGAAGCAGGGCCAAGCAATCAAGCTTCAAGAAATGTCTCCTGTGCCAAGACTACCTTCTTAAGGTAACCCAACTTTCCCAAACATTAACACAGCTGAGGATTCAAATATATAAGTCAGTGAGAGGCAACTCATACTCAAATAATGACAGGGATATTTAGTTTTTTCATTAGTTAATTAATATAAAACTGAAGTTTAATTTTGTATTATATCTTATTATTCACTATGAGAACAGATTAACAATATCAAGGTGCTTGTAGATCAATGATGGACATAATTTTTCTTTACAGATTGTTGCAGAATAATTGCATTGTTTTGATAGTAGTTTTGAGGTTCAACAAACAAAAGTAACTGGGGTTTTGTACCCAAATTAAGTCACCTTTGATTTCAAATCACAATAAATGAAAACAATATGATATACTAGTATAAGAATCCCATAACCACGCCTTGCAGGCGGAAGGTCCTGAGTTCGGATTCCAGATCCCACGTATAGACGCCAGGCGGAAGCGGGGGCGGCCTGCACTTCTGGTCCTGGTAGGGCGGAGCCTGTGAATCCCGGGGCAGAAGGAGGTGGAGGCGTCCATGGTGGTTCGCGAATTCGTCCGTGGTTCTACACATACACAGACATACACACACAGACACACATGTGCGCACACACATACACACGCACATGTGCACAGTTGAATAAATAATAATAATAATAATAATTAAAAAAAAGAATCCCATAACCAAACCGATCACTTTGTATGCTAATTTTTAAGAAATAAATAAAATATCAAGTCTTTTTCAAATTCACAATTCCCCATGCATACTTCGTGATGCTACACATAAATCTATGGATACAAAATCAGAGAATGCTTAGCCATTAAGACACAATAAGGAAATGTGTCTTTAAACGGTTTTGTAATTGTTCAAACATGGGTTATATTTACAAAAAAAAATCCTTTACTTTAGGCCGAATACTAAATATGGTTTTTCAGTACAATCAAGTTGATGAACATGAGATTTGTGTATATGGCTGCTGAATGTGTAGCGCCAACATACTGTTTTACACTATGGCACTCGTTTATAAATGGCAACTTGAGTCTTTGAACTTATCTGTGAAGTCTTATTTAATTAAGGCAAACCCCGGAGTCAGCCTGTGGGAGATTATCTAATTGATGTGGGATGATTCAGCCTATAGAGTGTGGGACCATTACCTGAGCAGGTGAATAAGACTAAAAGAACTGTTTCAGTACACTGGCAGACTGGTTGACTGGCAAGTAAGAAAATAAGCCCCTCTCTCAGAATCCCTGTGGATATGGTGTGACCAGTTTCCTCTGTTCCTAATGTTGGTATGAACTCTCCTGCCATGCCAATGAACATTTCCAAGAATCAGAAGCTGGAATATACCCTTATTCCCACAAGATGTCTGGGTCTTGTATTCATTAAGCAAGAGGAAGATGAAACTAAAATACACAGGGAACATTTTTTAATAAAGAAAAGGAATATACACTAAGGATTAAAATTATATTGAATATATTAATCAGTGAGTGACATCATCATTTCTTATCCTGATCACATAATTATGTATGATTCATGATATTCAGACTACTTAAGGGTAAATGTGTCATATTTTGTATGACATAAAATTGGCAGTAGAATAATTTTCAGCAGAATCACCAAAAATCTGAGTGATGCATTGTGCTGAAATATTATGGTGGCTACAATGCTACCAGGCAACAGGAATTTCTCATCCCTATGATGATTCATATAGGCCCACTCTGGTACATGCAGTCTCCTACTGACTAAAGTATTTTTTGGGTGGTACATGCCTGTGTTCATAAGTCTGTATCCAAATGTTCAGAGACAGTTGCAGTGGCAAAAAATGGTCACCTACTACATTGACATCTCTGCATTGTCTTTCAGATATGAGAACACTTCATATCTTTTTGCTCTAGAGCAATAGTGTAATGATATTCTGAATATAGAATTTGCCAAACTTGGACATCAGAATAATAATTTAGAAAATATTTCTAAATTTTCAAAGTTTCTCTGATGTGCTAGGACTGTAGATTCTTGAAAATGATATGCTGCAATTATGAAAGAATTGACTTTCTTTTACAGAAATCTTAGATTTTATCTTAGATATTATTCACCTCAAGAAGTCCATGAGTTCTTTTCCAGTTTCAGGTCCCTCATCATTTCCATGCCTGGAGTCCATGAGTTCTCCAAGGTGCCCTAGCCCCTCATGGAATTCCATATCTGGAGTCTGTAGTCTGTTAGTTCCATTCTTTCTCTCCTTTTATTACAAACTTAAATAGGAGGATCTTAAATTTGTTGTCATGTCTTCTGCAATTCAAAAAAGCAATTATAACTTTTAAAAATGCTAACTCAAACACATTTAGTATGTGATCTATTTAGAAGAATTAAAATGTTGACTGTTTAGACAATAGACACAAATCAACTTTATAGAAATACATATGATATTCAACACATTTGCAGTAAATTACAGATATTATGGTATGTTTGCAAGTTGTAATAGAATGTGACTTTAATATAGCTTTTTATCACATTTTGATGAAAAACAAACTGAACTTCTGCCTTTTGTTTTATTCTTCCTATCAGTGTAATGATAGACCAGAAAATCAGGACATCTTTTCCTTCCCTGCTTCTATACTTCCTCCTTCCCTTTTCTCCTGTAATCTTTTCACAAGCCTCTACCTCTGTATTACAGCTGGAGGGCTTGAAATCAAATCTTGAGAAAGAAAAGCACACCAGCTGTTGTAACAGTAGTATACAACCATCCTAACAGATTGCAACTGTATAGTCCTCCATAATTTTTATATTACAGTGATTGATTTGATTTTTCTCTTTACTTCTCCCTGCATCAGCCTAAATTTTAAAAGTCCAACAGAGATTCTCCAAAGAATAATACTTCTCTGGGAATATCAGCATCTCAGGAAGGAAACAGGCATGTTGTAGTCAGTTACGGTGTATATGCAAGGAACCTGTGGCCTGAGAAGCATGTTTAGAGACTATTTAGTTGCTTTAAAGCAGTAACCATTGGCATGGTGAATAACAGCAAAAGTGTTGTCACTCTGATGTTGAACAGTAGGATTTGGAGCAGATGCCTTAAGAGAAGTATAATTTGTACAAAGTTGTGACATATTTCTGCAAGCTTGTGGTTCTGGCAGTCTTTTGTGATAGTTATTATCTCTCATGTAACATTTCTCATATGGACATGTTAGACTTTTGTCCCCAGTCTAATTTAAGAGGATGTCCTATAGTAATTTGAAACACTCCATCTTGGAGGAAGGCTCAGAAAGTAAACAGCCTTTGTGTTTCAAGAAGTTACTGAACTTGGGCAAGGTTCTCTCCAAGGTAAAGAAAGAAGTAAGTTATTGATGTGGGAAAGAGAGTACCTGCTCAGTCAATTGGCTTGGAGGAGACTGTGAGCGCCCAGCTATCTGGAAGTGGCTCCCAAATGAGCAAGGTGTGCAGAGAACTCCAGGACTGCAGATTTTGTGAATCTCACCCAGGCCAGGGTGGACTTTTAGTGATATAGCAGCTTTTAAGTCATTCCTGCTCCTGTAAGTAGACCTTACCCACATTGTCGTAAGTAATTGCAATAAAAAAAAAACATTGGTTTGAAAAACAGGAACGTAAGGTAATTATTACTTTGACCTGCCAATAATCTGTACCTGGGGTGAATACATATTTGTGTGACATCTCCCTAGGAAAATTGTCTCACACACACACACACACACACACACACACACCTCACACACCTAGAATCTTTTCTTTATCTCTTCACTATTGAATTTTGTTAAGTGTGCACACATGAGATTTCATTTGTATTTTAACGAGTTTCACATTTCTTTCATATTGGTAAACATTTTTCTGGACACAGTCATTTGTAAACTATATTTAAGCTTACCTATATCAGTTTTCTTTGACTGTAAGGTTTGTATTAGGAATTTACAAAACCGTTAACATTTGAGGTAAAAGTCCCCAAACTTCCAAGTCTGCTTAATTCTTGTGACACCAACTACAGCTAATGGATTCTACAAAAGTAGAGGGCAGTGACTTCACATACAGCAAACAGCTTGAGTTTTGGGAAGGTGTGGGTCTCAAAATCACCATTTTTTTTGATAATTCAGTAGCCTGACTCATGAAATGCACCAAAAGCTATTAATTTTCACAGTTACAGTCTATTTAGGGAAAGCATTCAGCTTGGATCCAGAGGAAGGCTTAATAGAATAACTCAGAATCTGAAAGGGCTCCAACTACAGATCCAGTGTCATCAAGATGTGAACTTGTTGGCATTGACATGTCACAATGCATGTGGGGGGCTACCAACCATGTAAGTCTGCGTGAGCCACAGAGACAAGAGACTTTCTTTTAATTTCATTGTGTAAGCTTGGTTTATTTCCCATGTAGTTGAGCTCAGTTTTCAGCTCCTCTCACCACAGTACTTAACAATGATTTTGCCTCAGAAAATTCCAAGATTTAGGTAATTACTTCATAGGTAATATCTTTACACAAGACCACGTTTCTCACTACACAGTCTAGAATCACATAAAGTTCAACAAAGAAGCTTTCTTCTGGAATTCTTTTCTTGCAACAATTCTTTCTACTTACTTGAGTAAAAATGTCATACAAGTTATCCATGATGCTAGTCCTGTAAGATATTAATTATCTTTCTTACTAAAAAAATTCCCTCTTGAAGTTTAGTTTGTTACTGCTTGTCCTCTATCATGGCATCCAAATATCAAGAAAAACACTTTCCCTTTGTACCATTTCTGACACACAGTAGGAATGCAAAAAATATTTCCAAATGTATAACTTAATAGACTGTGAATTCTGTGTTACAGCTTGAAGGGTCTAAAACCTTTGCAATAAATTAATCTCCAGAACCCGTCTGGGTGTCTGATACAAACAAACCTCACAATTAGTGTGTTTAATGACTCAAAATGAATTAAACAGTTATCTTAGATTGAGGCTTAGAGACATTAAGGGATTAAGATGTTACATATATAAAAGATTTTGTGGAACTGTTAGTATAGAATTCGTACTTCTTTTTTTGAAGTTATAATGCAACATTTTAGATTTTTCTCATGTATACGGACCTAAATTTAACCATCAAAATTACATTAGGTAATAAACAGAGCAACACATTTGGAATTTGATGCTCAACAACCTTGTGCTTCTGCACCACTTAGTAGTGAATGATCTTGGAAGCTACTTTCACTCTCTAAAACACTAATTAATTAATTATTTTTGCAGTATTGGACTCAAACTCACGAATCATACATACTAAGCAATCACTGTAACATTGACTGATATTCCATATCTTTACTTTTCAGTTTTTTAAAAAGTTAATCAAACAACTATTTTGTATGAATAAAAAAAATTGTGAAAGCAAATACTTAGTTTATTACAAGTAATTTACCAAAAATGAAAAGAACTCTTTCACTACTATTTTAATTTACATACCATACCTCTAGTCCTCATGTCAAATGGGAGCAATTAGTTTTGTCAATTATGACATATTTTAGGCTATAGCATAATTTATTGTCAAATGGCTAGCCCAAGCACAAGATTTTGCTAGTTGATCACAATATATTTAACGACTCATCTAAAAGCAAAAAATATTTAGACTGGCAGTAAAGTACATCAGCTGTAGTGGCAGTCAAATGACCTTGATGCTAATGATGCAGGGTATAAGAGCACAGGATAGAGATTGCTCTCATCATAACCACCATCGACACCATCCTCATCATCAACATCTCTATACTCATTCTCAGTACTACCACCACCACCATCATCATACTTATTATAACCACCATCATCCTCACTTCCATCACTATCATCATCACCATCACCATCCTCATCTTCACCAGTATCCTTACCAACATGATACTATGCCCAACACCACCACTACCATCATTAACACCAGCATCATTACCATTTCCATCTTAATCCTCCTCATCATCTCCATCCTCCTCCTCCTCCTCATAATTTTATCTGGTTTGAAATTTTCCTTGGTGAAAATATGTGAATTTGGGCAAGAAATTTAATCTCTTATCTCAGTTTTATCAAATAACAACCCTTCCAACCTAATGGGATTATATGCATGATCTGTACATATGTGAAATATACATGCATATATAAGATGCAGGCATGATAGTAATGTCTGCTTGTAGTCATGCTTCCCTTCACACATTAGGAGCGTATAATTGGAAATAAATTTGTCTTTCTGGAGGTGTAAGTATGAAAACACGGGAAAATGTAGTTACAGCTTTTCATTTCTTTGTGAAATAAATGGAAATAATCCTGATTTTGGTGTTTTGCAAGGAAGCTTGAAAACTGAGGAGCTTATACATTCATAGCATCCCCTGACTCTCAAGATGCCCAAAGGTCGAGCATTCCTGCTACAGTGGATGCCATCATATTTGTCAGTTATATCTCAGTTACTCATTAGATGATTTGGAAATGCTTTTATTTTAACTCATCATGAAAATCATTTCAAACCAGATCACATTGACTTGAGGGAACTGAGATGACAATGTAAATCATGCTAGAGTCAGATATCAAAAGGAGAATTCCTCTGAAAACCCACAGCGTGTCTTTGAAAAGTACAAGGTGATTTTTTTCTCTTCTTTCTTAAAAAAAATCCACTAATACATGGTTCTGAAATATGTAAATATGACTTCTCACTGAACTTCATATTGTGAATTAACCTTCTTTTTAGGATTCTCAGAGTTTGAAATCCTCAAATCATTATGTTTGTGCTGCTTGTCTGGAATGACTTAAGACATTTCAGAGTTAAAGTACCTGATTTTTGATAAAGTGTTCTGTGTTCCAACCTTTCCCACATTACTAGGCTATAGGGATATACTCATTATTACATAAAGTCTCAAAACATTGAGATGCTAGCAGTCTGTCATCACTTATTTATGGAAGGCTTCTTATTTGGCAGCATTGATCTAAAAATTAGAAATAAATGGCTGTACACACAGAGTCAAAGTAACAGAGAGAGGGGCAAATAGTAGTTAATTCTGGTGCTGGCTAAATGGGCCTAGAATCATCCAGAAGGAAGGAGGATCAAGACTTTACCCTTCACATCTTGGGGATTTCCCTGAGATGATTACATTCTAGCAAAAGTCTTATTTTGAATGCATTTAACTAGAATTATTCAAAAAAGGGAAAAATATTTGAAATAGAATATACACCCTAGTCCAAAGCCCTGAGATAAGTAAGACATGTCCTGATAAAAGAACTGAAAAGTGGGAACCAGTTTACAAAGTTCAGTGGTGAAGTGCATGTATGTACCATACCATACCATATGAAGCTAGCCTATGCTTCAGTTTGGAGTCTTCAATGCATAAACATGCAAAAAATGTGTGTTCCCTAAAGTCTAATACCAGAAACCCATTCAAAGTTTCTTGTTTGGAATAAAACAAGAAGGAAACATTGAAAGGCTCTTGGCATAGAAAGTGTCTATGCTGCTCCCAGGACCTGTATCCAAGGAACCCAGGATCTAACTCTTTCAAGATTATAAGACGAAATGCCATCAAGATACTGAATAGGAGTCTCCCTAGCAGAACCATCGATTCAAACAACTAGCCATACACACCATTCCTTCAGCAGAGACAAGGAGTCCACAGGAGAGCATGCATGGGAAAGAGCACTGAGGAACAGAGGACAACAAATTTACATCCTCCACACCACATTTCTCCAACTACAGGCAGCATACCTTGGAGAGTGGTACTCTTCCTATGTAAAGGAGAGGGAAGGGAACACCAAACTTTAACTTGGACACCAACACTGGGAACTTCCCAAGAAAACACAATGCCATGCTAGGTCTATTCTAGCACCAGGGCTGATTCTTGAAAACTCAGACACCAGGTCTACCTACAATGTGTAAGGATTTACACACACACATACACACACACACACACACACACACACACACACACACACATGCCATCTCACAGACTAGATGGAAATTTATTGATGACATAACCATAAGGTTGCATCATAACCATCAGGCCAGTTATAAGTAAAAGGGAAAGTTCTGGATGAGGGGAACAGAGTAGGGTTTATAACTTCAGGCTGGGTAGGTGGGCTGAGGAGGTCAGGCGGAAGAACTTGATCTGGGATGATATCCTGGTCCCTTGTGTAGATAGCAGATTTAGTCACTGCCTGGTCTTCACCCCTGTTGCCATTAATGATTAGGTAAGCATGGGCTTTTGCAAGTGCTGACTGGCAACTAGGGGACAGTGAGCATGAAGCAGAGCTTTTGCTCTGAACGCAGGGGTTGGAGGAAAGGGAATCTATCACAATGCACACTGGGTCTCTAGATTGTCTCACTTCCTCAGGACTTGGACCTTTCCCAGTAAGTGGTCCATGCCCCATTGCCCTTGTACTAAGGTAAGCATACACGGGACCAGTCTGCAGGCCAGTAGCTGTGAACACAGGAGCCCTTGTCTACCTAATATTTTCTAGACCCCCCCTTAGTCAGCATTTTTGGTCTCAAATATGAAGCACATGATAGAAAGTTGAAGGTGTGTCCTGTGTCAAATTGGTCTCCATGTCTCCATATAGCAGAGCAGCACTTGTTTTCTTGTGCTCACACATACTTAAGATCCAAGGCTTCTCTAGTAGACACAAGGTGAAAGCTTGTCTAAATACATCTCAGTGGAGAACTAAACCTCAATGATCCGGTGCTATGTTTTGGTATCCATCCCTTTCATTTCTTCTATATCCTGCCTCTTATCCTACACTAATGAATGATGGGACCAGGTGAGTGCCCATGATCTATGTTTATATTGTGTGAGGATTACACAGATTTGGAGTAGGCACAAACATAAAGGTTATGTGGGATGTAATTACAATAGATCTGTAAAGCGTTCTGGTAGCTTGAATAGCAATCAAGACATGGCTGCAGCTTTAGTGTTAGCCAAGAAAAAGTGGGTATCAATGTAACAATTCTAGGTTTTGATTTAAGCCCCTGGATAAACTGTGATCACTACTGAAATTAGGATCCTGAAGAAGGAGATTTCGGGAAAAAATCAATGCTTTCTAGAGTAGGGTCACCAAGCTTGTGATACCCAGGAGAAAACACATAACTTGAACAAAGACAGAAATTACTGGCTCAGGGTCAATGTAAGAAATGCCAGCAGTGCAGACAGCTTGTTCTGGATTATCAGGTGAGTGCTGAGTCACTCCAAAATACAAGCCATTAGTGCTTCTCTGTATGGTCTTTCTGCAGAAATGTTTCTGGCATCTGGCTTAAATGAAGAGGCTTGGAAGTTAGAAATTTGGCTGAAAAGCTAGAGATCTAGGAGTAACAGCTGTCTCCCTGGTATTCACACTTCCAAAAAAGATAAATCCTAAGGCTCCATTCTCCACCCAGTTATATGCATGTTAATTACATGTGAATGTGAAAAGTACAAAGGTTTTCTCTAACTCTCTTTGATCTGGAGACTGCTAACCTAACTAGGTTCACTGTTTTCTCCTGCAGAGCAAAACCTTGTATGTATAGACCTGACTCTGGCCCTCAAAGTTTCACATGAGGAACATTGAATGTTGGAAATAAGTTAGGTTATACATTATAATGAATCTAATTTCTATCTCAGAAATGGGTGTACCTTCAAGACAAAAAATAGTAAATGGAGGGGCTGGAGAGGTGGCTCAGGGGTTAAGCCTCTGCCTTACAGGTGTGAATGTCTAGAGTTCGGATCCTAGACGCCACCAATAGACACCAAATAGACGCTGGGTGGAAGTGGAGGCGGTCTGCAATTCTGGTCCTAGTAGGGCAGAGTAAACGAGGAGGTGGAGGCAGTCCATGGTGGTTCCTGAATTTGCCCATGGTTCTACACACACACACACATACACGCACACATACACACAACTGAATAAATAATAATAATAATAAATAGTAAATGGAAATATTAAAAACCCGGTAAGTTTTCCACAAATTTTGCCTGAAAATGATGACATATTTTACTCTTAGAATACATAGAAGACTTGGGCAGCATGAAGGCTGGCAATGTGAAATATGCTGAACAGGTAACAGTGCATTCTGGAATCCCTTGTTTTCACCAGGCCGATGCAATTTCTTCTTCAGCTTCTAAGGAAGTAGACTGAGACCTGAACTTTGCAATCCAGAGAGACGACTATTCCTCTAATCTGGAATACATAGATGACAGATAGATGGACAGACAAATAATAAAGAAATAGGTGATAGATACAAAACAGCTATGCCATCTTCATATCTTATGTAAATTGTTGGCAATATGTTTTTATATACCAAACTATACATTTTTCATCTTTATCTTTATCTACTTGATCCTTAATGCTACTTCTGCTTCTGGCCCTGGATTCAGTAAGAGGGATACTTCAGCTTTTCAAGACCCCTTAAAGCCAGTAGAACCAATAAAACAGGATAGTAAACGCACTTACCCTCAGGCCATACTCTAGAAAGACCCCAAAATGATGTGACCCCATTGTCTTTCTATTCACTTTCCCAAATGCAAATTGTACCCAGGAATAAATGACTCACAGATAAAATTATGCAATATGTATATAGTGATTAAAACTTTGTACTTCTTATAACAGCACTTCTTTCTATAATTAAACCATTCATATGTTGCTTCGAATAATTTGAAAATGTGTAGTATGGAGCTTCAAAAGTGAGATTCTCACACATGCATTATTATGCTCATATACATGGGTAGATGGGTATGTATAAATACACACACACAGGGAGAGAGAGAGATTTGTGCAATTGTTAATAATATTGGTTACAGACAGTGCATGGTATTTTCACATTTTTCTGGAAATATAGTCTTGTGGGGTTTTATGTCTAGATTCTTGTGTTCCAGAGCAAAGAAACAGAGCACATGTAGAGCATTAAGACAGAGTTTATTAGGGGAGAGAAAAAAAGTCACTCGTGGGCATGGAGTCCACAAGACGCAAGGGAGCTATGTGCTGGTTGGCAGGGTCAGGGGATTTGCAAACCTGGGCAAGGAAAAGTGGTTTTCCCTTTTTGACTAGTTTTGTTTCTGCAAATCTGATTGGGGCTTTTGGTCTTTTATATATGATTGATCTGTTCATATAAGGGGCCAGAACTTCATGAAACTATTTCTTTGCAGGAATTTTAGATCATTTACATGTAAGGAGCTGATATCCATTTCCTTTCATAAACAAAGTGTTGTAGGCTTTTGACCTCACAAAGTCTAGCATCTGCTAAAGGCACCAAGATCCTTGGAGGCAAGGGATTGGCAGCCACAGTAGTGTTCCTATGCTTAAGGGGAACACGGGAAAGGGTTCAGGGAAATGCCACTGGGTCCTTATACATCATCATCAGAGAGGAGGGCCCAGAGGAGAGTCAAGGATGCATATTAAAGGACTCTCTGGGAATTGGGGCGGGAGGCACTGGGGGATGGGGAGGAAGGGGTGAGGGAAAGGAGAGCAGGGGGTTTGGGGGGAGGAGGAGAGAGGGAGGGAACCGGTTTACCTATTAAGTTTGTATGAGCGAAAATTATAATAAAAATGTTTTTAAAAAAAAAGTGTTGTAGGAAGTAGGTGACTTTATCTCCATGGAGGAGATTTTCAAAGACCTTCCCAGTCTGTCTATTCTTTCTAAAACCTGCCTAAAAACAACAAACAAAAAACCAACCAAAACAAAACAAAACAAAACAAAACAAAAGAAAACAAACAAACAAACAAACAAAAAACCCTATTCTAGCTGAAATTCATGTTCTAAATTGCCTAACAGAAATTATTCTCTCTCTCACTTGGGCAACAAATCTCCACTCTCTCTTTTCTTTTTCCTTACATCAAATACAACCATAAAGAGATTAATCTACCCATAACCTTCTAAAGTGGCTATGTCTTGTGAACATTCAAAATTTGAATTTGGATATCAAAAATGAACCTCTAAAAACAAACATTACCCATAATTTAAATAATTTCAGTAAAAAATAATTCCTTAGCAAAAGAGGTTTGAAGATCTCATGGAGTCAGCAGTGAGAAGGGCCGAGGTATTTGTGTTGGTTGATCCACAAAACATTTATTTATTAAGCAGGAAGAGAGTTCAGAATGTTTTTACTTATTTCACAACAGAAAAACAATGGGATAGGTTGGACATGTTTAAACACTCAAGCTGAGAATTCTGGTAGCTAAGAAATTTTGAGAATTATAAGGTCATATTGAAAATCTTATCCTCCATGAAATTTGATAACACAAAAGAAATGTATGAATTTCTGAGTAAGCACAACTTACTTAAGTTGAACCAGGAAGTTTTGAATTATTTAGATAGTCCTATAACAAATGAGGAAATTGATGAAGTCATCTTAAATCTTCCCACTAAAAAATGTCCTGGAACAGATGGATTCTACTAGACATTTAAAGAAAAACTAACACCAATACTCCTTAAAATATTTCATAAATTAGTGAAGGAAGGACTACTTCCAAATTCTTTCTATTTTCCAAAACCTAATAAGATATATTTAAAAAAGAAAACTATAGGCCAATATCTTTGATGAACACAGATACAAATATTCTCAACAAAATCTTAGCAAATTGGATTAAAAAATACCAAAAAGATCATTCACTGTGATCAAGTAGGCTTTATCCCAGGCATACAAGATTGGCTCAACATACACAAATCAAAATGTAATCTATCATATAAATGATTACAAAGTCCAAGACCACATGATACTATCAATAGACACAGAAAAAGCTTTTGACAAGATCCAACATTCTTTTATTGTCAAAACCTAGAGACAGCTGAAATGGAAGAAACTTTTATCAACATAATAATAGCTATATACAACAAGCCAACAGCCAGGATTATACCCAATGGGGAAAACTTGAAGCATTCCCACATTGATCAGGAACTATACAAGGCTATCCACTCTCATGTCTTCTATTCGATATTGTACTTGAAGTCTTAGAACCATAAGTCAAGAGAAGGAGATAAAAGGGATTCAAATCAGAAAGGAAACAAGATATCTCTGTTTGCAGATGGCATGATCATATACGTGAGTGATCCTAAAAACTTGACCAGGAAACTTCTGGAACTAATCATAAATTCAGCAGAGTGGCAGGTCACAAAATAAATGTGCAAAAATCAGTGTCCTGATGCAAAGATTCTCAACAAAGTCTTAGTAAATCGGATTCAAAAACATATCAAAAAGATCATCCACGGGGATTAAGTAGGCACACAGGTTGGTTCAACATACACAAATCAATAAATGTAATTCATCATATAAACCAGTCCAAAGTCCAAGACCACATGATACTCTTGATAGATGCAGAAAAAGCTTTTGACAAGATCCAACAGCCTTTTATGATCAAAACCCTAGAGACAGTTGGAATGGAAGGAACCTTTATAAATATAATAAAAGCTGTATGCAACAGGCCTTCAGCAAGAATTATACTCAATGGGGAAAAGCTTGAAGCATTCCCGCTTTGATCAGGAACTAGACAAGGCTATCCACTTTCACCACTTCTATTCAATATTGTACTTGGAAGTCTTAGCTGAAGCCATAAGACAAGAAAGGGACATAAAAGGGATTCAAATCAGCAAGGAAGAAGTCAAGCTATCCTTATTTGCAGATGACATGATCTTATACCTGAGCAATCACAAAAACTCCACCAGGAATCTCCTGGAACTAATACAGAAGTTCAGCAGGGTTGCAGGATACAAAATAAATGTAAAAAAATCAGTGGCTTTCCTACATGCCCAGAATGAAAGAAGTGAAAAAGCCCTGAGAGAAACAATCCCATTTCCTATAGCCCCTAAAAAAATGAAATACCATAGTATAAACCTAACCAAGGAAGTAAGAGACCTTTACGATGAAAACTTCAAAACCCTAAAGAAAGAAATTGCAGAAGACACCAGAAGGTGGAAAGACCTCCCATGTTCCTGGATTGGCAGAATCAACATCGTAAAAATGACCATCCTACCAAAGACAATATACAAATTCAATGCTATACCAATTAAAGTCCCAAAGCAATTCTTTAAAGAAATTGACCAAACAATCTCAAAATTCATATAGAGGCACAAAAGACCCAAGATAGCAAAGACAATCCTGAGTAACAAAAACACTGCTGGAGGTATCACCATACCAAACTTTAGTCTATACTACAAATCCATAGTTGTAAAAACAACTGGTATTGGCTCCAAAATAGACACAGAGATCAATGGATAAGGGTTGAAGACCCAGATATAAGCCCACACGACTATAGCCATTTGATCTTTGACAAAGGGGCCCAAAACATCCAATGGAAAAAGAACAGCACTTTCAACAAATGGTGCTGGCAAAACTGGATAACCACATACAGAAGATTAAAACTTGATTCGTAATTGCCACAAAAATTAATTCCAAAAGGATCAAAGCCCTCAATATTAGGCCAGACTAAAAACAACCTAGCTGAAAGAGTAGGGAACTCCCTTAAGCTGATTGGACTAGGTTAATAGTTCCTAAACAGAAATCTAATAGCACAGGAACTAGAAGCAACACTCAACAAATGGAATCTTATGAAATTAAAGAGCTCCTGTTCAGCTAAAGACATTGTAAACTGAGCAAAAAGGCAACCTACAGAATGGGAGAAAATCTTCACTTACCAAGTATCTGATAGAGCTCTATTTTCCAGTGTTCACAAAGAACTTAAAAAACTAACCAGAAAAGAGATAAATGGCCCAATTAAAAAAATGGGCTTCAGTCACAGACTTTCCTTCCTGGTCACTTGCAACTGGGGTATGAGCTCATCAGAAAAAGGAGGGCATACAGTCTGGCAGATTGAAGTTAATCATCTTGCAAATGGGAGACTGACTCTACCACCACCACTGCAGTCCCTACTCTTATTCCATCTACCTTTGATTTTACTCTTATAATAAGACTCTATTTTAAAAGCCTTTTATCTCTGGCCAGGGGGTGATATCCAATATCCATCAGGATGGAGCTAAGGGTGGTGCAGGAGCAGCGAAACTGGAAAAAAAATCAACAAACCATAATTCAGAACATCAGAGACTCTCTATCAACCACCTGGAACCAGGCCAGCCTAATCTCTCCCCATCCTGAAGCTCAGGGAAATTTGCAGAAGAGGGGGCGGAAAGATTGTAAAAGCCTAAAGATGGGGAGGAGCTACCATATGTAAGATGCTCCATACCTATTAGGGCCGAAGTAATCATAATAGGACTTTGCATGACCTGCACAATTACCAACATATTATTGACCCCTCAAAATCTAGCATGGATCACAGGCACTAGGATCCTTAGAGGCAAGGGATTAACAGCCACAATAGTGTTCCTATACTAAAGGGGAGCACAAAAAAAGAGCTCTAAGCAATGCTATTGAGTCCTTACACCTCATCAGAGAAGAGGACCCAGAGAGAAGTTTGACATGTACACTAAAGGATGTTCCAGGAACGGGGGGGAGGGCACTGGGAGAAAGGGAGTGAGGGGGGAAAACGGAAGGGTAAAACGGGGAGGGAGCAAGGGGATTCAGGGAGGGGTGGAGGGAGGGAGGGGAATGTGGTACTTATCAACTTTGTATGAATGGAAGAAATTTAAAAAAAAATGGCCTCAGAACTCAAGAGAAACTTTTCTAGGAATGAAATCGAAATGTTTAACAAATAGCAGGGGAAATGGAGGGAAGCAGGGATAGGTACTCAATATGCTTGTAAAACTTGAAGAATAAAAAATAATAAAAAATAAACAATTCAATGTAGTAAGGTCAACAATACAGAATTCTAATAAAATATAGATCAGAAAAATTTAAAAAAATACTCCACATCCTAGCCATCAGGGAAATGCAAATCTCATCCCAGTCAGGAAGGCAAAAATCAATACAATACAAACAACACCAAATGCTGGAGAGAATGTGGAGAGAAGGATACTCTACATATTGCTGATGGGAATGGAGGCTTATACAACCACTCTGATAATCAGTTTGGTGTTTTCCAAAATGTTAAAGATTGAAAGGCCAAATGACTCTGCTATACCACTTCTGGGAATAATGCTCCATAATGCATAAATTCACTATAGTGACATGAGTACAACCATGTTCATTGCAGCACTATTTACAATAGCAAAGTCATGGAATCAACCTAAATGCCCAACAGTTGATGAATGGATAATGAAAATGTGGTACATTTATACAATGGGATACTACTTACATCAAAAAGGATGAATTAATTAAATTTGCCAGGATATGGATGGAATTAGAAAAAAAATATATTGAGTGAAATACGCCAGACACAGAAATTTAGACACCGTATGTACTCCCTAATAGGTGGATCCTAGTTCCTAACCTCTTTATGACATATTCAAAGATAAATCTCTGTAATATCTACTATAATCACAAAGGATTATGAACAGGAGGGAAGAGGAAAGAAGGCTCCCTAAAAAAAGGAGATAGGGGATCACAATTCAGTAAAGAAAACAGGTCACTTTCAAGTTTTGTAAGTAGCTAGACATCTGGTGCAGGTCACTCTCACTTCCCTTCCTGGTCATTTGCTACTGAACAGGTTTGATCTCACCAATCAGGGGGGGTAGAGGGAGGTAGATGGTAACTCCCCCTTTCATTGCTGTGTCTTACTCATATTCTTCCTTCTATCTTTGAATCTCCTCTTATATTAAGATCTTCTAAATAGTTTTTTATGTTCAGTTAGGAGATGACCATCAAAACCATTCTGGATGCAGCCAAAGGTTGTGCTGGAAAAGCGAAACTGAACACAACAACAAACCATAATTCAGAACACTAAATACCCTGCATATTCACCTGGAACCAGACCAGCCAAATCTCTCCCGATCCTAAAGCTCAGAGAACCTTGCGGAAGAGGGGGCAGTAAGGTTTTAAGAGCCTAAAGATGGGGAGGACCAACGATATGCAAGATACTGCACACAAGTTAGGGCTACAGCAGCCAGGATTGGACTTTTGCCTGACCTGCACAATTGTTGACATGTCAATGACCCCCAAAAGTCTAGCTAGCATGGATCACAGGGGAGAGGGCTCCAGGCAGTAGGATCCTTAGAGGCAAGGGATTAACAGTCTTAACAGAGTTCCCATACTAACAAGGAATCTAAGAAGGGGCTTCTGGCTATGCCACTGAGTCCTGAACCCTCACTGGAGTGGAGGATTCAGTTGGAGGTTTGGCATTCACCCAAAATGATGCTCTAGGAGATGGGAGGGAAGAAAGGGAAGGCACTGGGAGAGGGGAAGTGAGGTTTAAAGGAAGTTTAAAGGGGTTTAAAGGAAGGGGGAAGAGGGTAGAGTGCAAGGAGGGATGAGTGGGGAATGGAGGAGGGAGGGGCAGGAAAAAATATTGGGGAGTAAAGAAAAGAAAACATCAGAGTACTTTGGTCAAACCCAGTATGCACAAAACAAAACACAAGACTCTGAATATAGTAGGAAAACAAGAAGTGGTGGGAAGGGAGTGAGGAAAAACGAGTGGGAGAATAAATGGAACATTTACACATGCATATATGGAAATGTCATAGAGCATTATGCATCAATAAACAAAAATGAAAACATGACAGATTGTTTTACACAAAAGTGCAGACACAAGAAAAACTCTGACTCAATAAGGAAGAAGGAGAAAATCAAGTTGTCCCCTGATCTCTGAAAGCATGCTGTGATTCGGATGACATTCTTTCAGGATGTTTCCACATTACCACCACCATCTACCTTTGAGCTCAGAGATGGAGGAGGACAGGTCAATACTACCACTGTCTCTCCATAGCACACTTGGCTTTGTAATGCACAATTGGAGGGACCCCAGTGTTGACCAGACAATGCTTTCAGGAATGGCCAGCACTATTGGAAATCATGTGCTACTAAGTTTGGCTCTGCTTGCTTGCCTTGAAAGAACCTAAATCTTCTTTTTCTGGGACACCAACTAGAATTTATGAGACATCACAGATATAGCAGTAGTTTACTCACTACCATTTCATCCCATCCAACTGAGATTGTCGCCCCACACGGAAATGCTTGCTTGCATCACCATAAAGTAGTTCTGTATTTACTGCTCTAAATGCTTTTGCTGCTTCTTCAATAAAAAGATGTTTATGAAATTAAGTGACTCTTTGAGGCACAAAACCTGTATAGGGAGAAGCTCTAGGTATTTTGTTAGCTCCAAATTCTGCTCTGACAGATTCTGAGCACTATTTTTGCTTATTTGATTATTTATAAATGATGCAATCTGCCACTTTCTCTAGCACCTAAATCACTATCATTTACAGACCTTTCTTTTATTTACCAAAGAGTACGCAGGAGAATGCAAGAACTGGTCTTAATTAAATGTGGATGATACAGTAACTTGAAAAACATGTTATTTTCTCTTATCACCATAACTTAGATAAGAATTTTTAATATTCAGTATAGAATCAGATATGACTTCTTATCTATGTAATTAAATGTGACATTAACATTTGAGATAAACATAAGGTCATATTTTTTCATAGTATATTTTTAATGAAGAGATGACCGATAGAACTGTGAGCTTTATAAGTATCAAGTAGATCATGAAAGCATTCTGAGATGCAGAAAGTTTGAAATATTTTTTGTATGAAAAGCTGGCTTTCATAGTGGAATCTACAGGGTTTGTTGTTGTTTTTCAGTTCCTAACATGTTATTGCTAAATTTTATCATGATTATGGACTTCAATGTTAAAAAAAAACCCAAATAGCATGAACTCAATAAAATTTGGAAAAATACATAGTGACATTCTTAAAAATCATGAAAAGTCAATCAGCCATTTGCATAAAAATTGATTTGGAACTAGACCTTTTGATATATCTGTGTAGTATATTCACTGGCTGAGAACATTCTTTTTATATGGCATGTAATATACAGAATAACATTGATGGAAAGTAAAATAAAGGAAGAAGATCAATAATAAAAAAATCATCGTGTTGAGGTGATAAATGATTTCAATGGTGCTGTCACTCCTTATGTACTGCTAGATAGCACGATATGCTAAAATATTAGCTACTTTAATAATTAGCCATTAAAGTAAGTTGAAAAGCTCAAATCTGTCATGATTATAAGTAGAAACCTTACTTTACTTTGATCCAGCTTGGTCACTCTTATATATTTTAGTTTCATAACCTTTGTTCTATAGTTGACCTAAATAGCAAGTCAATTTCAGGCTATAGTCTTTCATTGCAGGCTGTTTCACCAGGAGCCACTGGAACATCGCACCCATAACAGCAGCAGTGCGTGAAGCCCAGTGTACATCAGCTATCTTCATACAGTCATCTTTATACATAGCATACGGCAATTACATTGCAGGGTTGCTGATAAAATCATCATCAAATGGCTTAAATGAACAAGCATTTATTTTCTCCTACAATTCTGGTTTCAGTTGTTTTTCCAGCCTACAGGCAAGCTTGCCAGGGTCTAGAGAACTGGTCACACCATCTCCACATAATGGCTAAAAGAGGCAAAATCCTTGTCAGCATGTTTGGCCAAGTAAGCAGAAGAAGGACAATTTTCTCAACCATTTCTCTGTATTTTATTCTCTTATAAATGGTCTAATCCCGCCCAAAATGGGTTGGGCCTTCCGCATCAACTAGAAAATCTCCTAGAGATTTGCTGTGAACTTAACTCAACTACTAATTCCTTACAAGAATAGCAGGTCTCAGGAGCATCAGAGGGAGGGTCTTTTTTGGAGATTTACGTTGAGCCCACTTACTAAACATTAAACTTAGTGGGAAAGGCACGGAAGTTTCACAGAAACAGTCTCCTTTTTTTCTTGTGATGTAAATTAGCACTTGATTTCTAAAACCATAAAGGACTCCGGGGAGAAAAAAAAAAAGATTCTGAGAATCCTCTACAATACCTAATATATGTAGAAACTGGGACTCAGATAAGAGAAAAAAAGGCAGGCTTATTTATAAAAATAAAATGGGTTATTACACTTTCATATTTCTGACTACAAAAATGTCAAATATCTAATACAATTAATATAAACAAGAATTGTAGTTTGGGAAACATTATATCATGTCTGAAACAATGTACAGGAACTTGCTTACTACAAGTAACAGAAAGAAATCTTGCTGGATACACTTCAGGTAGACAATGCTTTTAAATTTTTTATTTAAATGTAAAGCAAATATAGCATTTGAAGCTAGCTAAAATTTTTAAGTCTCTTACTGTATTTCTTTTGTAATTACATTCATAAGTTTGCAACAAAAATTTGCAATTAAAAATTTTTACCATCTACTTAGAAAGAATGTTTCCATTTGAAATATCTTTCATTTTGGTCATGTCCAGATGATGTAGACTATTATTTTTATTGTTTGAAGTTTTTCTTTTTAATCCAGAAGAACACTGATCATTCTCCTGAGATTTCTCACAGATTAGAAACACACATAATGAAAGGAAGTACATCCAACTCTGTATTAGTTCTCAGTTATTTCTGCTCCTTGAATTCCTTAGGAAAAGACCGATTGTTACCAAGGGGGGCAGCAGGTCTCATTGCCGTTATATGTGGATTACACACATAGAGCCTCGAGTCTGTGGAGACGGTGGTGAGATTGGACCCACAGGTTTGCCTTACGAGAGCTCCCATGTGAAACTATGGTGTGCATGGAGAGATTGGGTGTTCTGTTTTGTAATACAATATTGAAATATGTCAAGCACATGAACTGAGACTTGCAGGGCTGATGTGTGCTCTGAGAATAAAGGAAACATAAATTGCTAAGGCTCAGGAGCATGCCCATTGCTATGAATAGAGATTGACTCAGCTGCCAAGGGAGGCACGTTGCCTGGGCTTCAGGTGACACATTCCCACTCTTTACTTTACAGAGAAAGAGGTTTGGAAAGCAAGTGCCTCAAAATGTTTTCCCAAAGGTTTCTGATGAATATCAAACCCATCAAGCATCACATTTATTTCAGATGCATGTCTCTATGCCTCAGGAAACTCTTTGGGCTCTGATGTCACTGGAAGTACCTGTCCTCTTCCTTTGCTCTCACTGTCAGACTCTCCAAGCCTGTGGGGCAGGTCACCTTCCTTTGCTGTCCTGAGGCAGGGAAGCTGAAATTTAGATTTAAATCATTTTTTTTTGTCCTCTCTTGCTCTACATGTTTTCTGATTATGAAATCAAAATGGTAACTGATTTTTATAAAATTTCCCCCAACTTCATAGTTAACTGTATAAATATTATTTGTTAAAATAGTAAATCCTCTAAATCCTTATTTCATTAACTAATACTTATTGGCCTTTCTCTGTGAAGGGGGTTGAAATAAATGATGTTAAAAATAATGAAGTCAGGAAAGTAGGCAGGTGTATCCTTCAGCCAGTCAGATAAGTTGGAAAAATGCCAGAAAAGAACACAAAGGGGTTTTTGCAAAACTGAACAGAATTAGGGCTTGGTGACCTCTTCTATTTTATTCTATTCTATTCTATTCTATTCTATTCTATTCTATTCTATTCTATTCTATTCTATTCTATTCTATTCTATTCTATTCTATTATATTCTATTCCACTTTCATTTCATATAGCAAACAGGTTTCCCACTATCCCTGGGAAGTGGAATCATACTCCTTTTGGAGAGAAGTAGTTAGCTACAAAAGTATAGACCACCTCTCCTGGAAGTTTATTTTCCAGTTGTTTCCTACTTGGGTTTATAGAAAGGAGTGCCTTAGGTTTAGCATGCAAGGTTGTACCTTGTTAATATGTTTTTGTTTTATTATTCTGGAGAGTTCCCAGAGCTTCTCAAGGTTGATCAGGGACAGCAGAGACATCCATGGGGACTCCAGAATCTGATTATTATTCCTGTGGCTATCATGGCAGCTTCCTCAATCCACTTTAGAACTGCATTTGAGACAAAGCACTGCTTCAGAGTCATATTCATCTGGATAGAGCTATTTCCTGCCTCTTACTGGATTCTGAAGGGCAAGATGAGAGGAGAAATCATTTTGCTTCAAGGAGTGATGAGGAGTGAGTTTACCTTTATTCAGACTTGAGTATTATCAATAATGCAAAAAAGCAATATTTAATAAACACCTCATGAATGATAGGATGTTCAAATGAAACAGGATGAATTTGCTTTGAAGGGAAAGGGCAGGCAGAGAGGCACTGCCACCTGCTTTTTTGAGAGCAGGGATAGAATCCTCCTTAATTCCAAACAATTGCTCTCCAAAGAGAATCTAGTAAGGACATCTTCAAGTTTATATTCCTACACAAACTGACATAAGAGATAGAGATTTTTTTATTTGTCTCTTACTTATTTATTTTATTTCTCTTCAAGACAGTGTCTCATGTAACCCAGGCTAGTTTGGAAATCACTAAGTAACCAAAGTTAATCTGGAACTATAATGTTCTTTTTGCCTCTACCTCTTATGAACTGAGATTATAGGCATGTATCAAACTATGATTATGGATGTGTATCATCATATCTAGCTCACAGAACAGGTTCTGTATATTTCAGCAAATACAGATTGATAGGATGCTTATAACAAGTGAATCTAAAGAAAAAGAGAAATGAATAGGGGCCTGGTCTTAAAAAGAACTCCAAGAAATTATTGGTGAGATCTGGTTTAATAATGCAGGATCCTGATGCTTTTATATCCACAGAATGGTTTCTTGGTTTGTTTGAGCACTGGCTGAGAGCAGAGGGAAAGATTTGAAACCAACTGTTGCAAGACTTTTGGTTCAATTTCCAGAACAACAACAAGAATACTCAAACCAAGCCAAAACAATAATAACACCAAAAACCCCAAGCTAATTTGTGAGTCTTTTAGACCTGAACCAATAAGTCTACTTATTTGATCAAAAATAGAGTCAGAGAAGACTGTAACTGCACAGCAGAAACCAACGGATCCAAGAAGATACATTAAGCTTCCTTCAGGTATGGAAGACATTAAGGCCAATTACCTCAGTAAGATTCTTGCACTCCATCCCCTAAGTGACTCTCCTCTTATAAGCTCTAAAGTAAGGATTACATAGACATGTTGTCTAAAATCTGTGTATAGTGAGTGAGCAATCTGAACAGGCGTCAGTGACTCCTTGTCCAAGGGCCCCTATTGAATCACAAAGCAGTCACACAATACAAGCCACATATGATAAAGTGGCTTTTCATCAATTACATTAGAGAGTCAAAGATGGTGATTCTTTCAAACTTGGGTCTAGCGAGGGCCTAAAGAAAGTATTTTCATTTAGTTCTTACCATGCTCTTTATTTGTACTTTATTTGTACCAGAAGCAACATGTGTGCCTGAAAAGGCACATGAGTGGCATCGGGATTCATCCTGGATTGCTTTGTGCTTTGCTCTGGGATTTCCTAGGCTCTGCCTGGAAGTGCAGGCTACTGTCATTTCTGCCTGGTATTTTTACATGGGATCTGGGATTTGAATTCAGGTTCTTCTGCTTGCAAGTCAGAGACTTAACCCTTGAGCCATCTCTCTAGCCCCCAAAAGAGAATTTATACAATTTTCAGAGCACTACTCTGACAGAACTCCCCCTTCCCCTCACAAACACACACTGAGACCCAGCTGCAGCAAACTCATTTGCTATGGATAAACTCTCAAAATGAACGGCTCATCAAGGAGGCTAGCAATAATGTAGCTGAACCATTGTGGCTCTCCTTTTGCTGTTTCTTGAAACAGATCTTTCCACAGAGTTATATATTTTCCTCTGGAAGAGTCACAGTTTGAAAAAATAAAAACAGAACTTGGGTTTTATGCCATTCTGCTGAAATGCAGTGAAATGAATAGTTTGCAATTCAGTCCATTAATATAAATTCTGACATGGGCTAACCAACCCTTGTAGAAGTCCTACACAGAGCAAAGAACCAAGTGCGATGATTTTAGTTTTTGATTGCCCTTAAAATACCTTAAAAATACCTAAAATTCAATTTCTTTTTCTGTTATCCTGTAATCCCATTCATTTTTGGATTGTCTTTCTGTAGTGGAGAAAAAAGAAGCATTAAATGCTTTTGAAATCGATGCAACACTTCTATGAAAACATTACAGAAGAATAAAGGTTTCATGCTTTACCTTATAAATGCATCAAGAAGTTAAAGCAGAACCCAACATGGCAAAACTTAGAGAAAATAGGCCTTGCAGCTATCTACAGATGACTCTTGCTGTTTTACAATGTATTCTTAGTTCTATGTAGTTCTTTTACAGACTGAGACTTTGGGGACTGGAACTGGGAGATTGACAGTGAGCATATTTAACTGATGTCAGCAACACTGTTAAGAAGGTGAAAACCCAAAGCCCCCAGGATACTACAGAGAATTGGGAGGCCCTATCTTACAGGTGGTGGTCATGCAGAGGAGTTTAGCTACCTTCTTCAGAGAGTGACAATGTTGAAGAGCCCTCCTTTCCATAGTGAAACATTCCCTCTGAGGAGGGAAAAGGGAAGCCAAAGCAACTTCCAAGGCTAAGGAAGTCATGCAAATTATGACATTTATAGGCTTCAGAAAGTTATGCTTCACAGTTCTCATGCCTAGATAATAAAAGCATTGAGCAATTTCTGAGGGGAAAACTGGGTGTTTGTGGTGTGGTAGAGCTGACTGAAATAGTTGTAGGGACCTTGACAAATGCAGATTCTTTCTTCCTTCCTTCCTTTCTTTCTTTCTTCCTTCCTTCCTTCCTTCCTTCCTTCCTTCCTTCCTTCCTTCCTTCCTTTCTTTCTTTCTTTCTTTCTTTCTTTCTTTCTTTCTTTCTTTCTTTCTTTCTTTCTTTCTTTCTTTCTTTCTTTCTTTCTTTCTTTCTGTCAGAGATTAAACCCAAGACCCTCTTGCTTGTTAGGAAGTTCTATACCATTGAGTGGTACCTGTAGTCCAGGAATCTTTTACATGGAACAATGTCCTCTTTCTGCATATCTTTCCTACATTCCTTATAATATTTCTATTTCTATAATAATTTTTGCTACCCAATAATTACCACCCAACATGATTTCCATATTTGCTTTGATCAAGACATATATTCTGGCCCTTTTTCCACCTGCCCGGGACTCACGGTGACTTAGGTAAGCTCCCCCCGCTGACCCCCAATCCCTAGGCAGCCCACTGGTCCCAGATCCTCCCACCAGCCATCTGGAGCAGGAGGTGCTCCAGGCCAAATAATTCAGTTCAGTAAAAAACACACAGAAATTGAAAGAAGGTCTTAATAGTTAAAACGACAATGCCCAAGTCAAAGTGCAAATCCAAGAAAACAAATCACTGAAGGAATTAATCCATAATGATAGACTCCAACAAGAACAAAACTACACAAAGTGGCAAAGAAAGCCTACCCAGGATAATGACTTTCAAAACATGATCATTATCATGTTCAATACTATGAAAGAGGAAATCCAGAAAGAATTAAATAACCGCATCAATCACTTTGAAGAGGAACACAACAGACACTTAGAGGAGTTGAGAAAAACAGTTCAAGAAACAAAAACAGGCATAGAGCAGTTAAAACAGACTCAAGCAGAGTTTAAAACTGAACTAAAAGACAAGTTGTCTTCAACCCAGAACTCAACAGAGAGTCCTATCAACAGAACTAATGAAGCAGAAAATAGAATTTCAGACCTTGAAGACAAAGTGGAGTATTAACCAGCTCAATGGAAGAGGTTGCTAAAGCCAAAAATATACTCAAGAGAAATATTCAAGAGTAATGGGACACCCTGAAGAAGCCAAACATGTGTATTCATGGAATACCAGAGCAAGAATCCCAAAATATGACTCCTGAGGAAATTTTTCAAATTATCATAAAGGAAAACTTTCCTCATCTAAAAAAAGAGAGGCCCATCCATATACAAGAGGCATTCCGCACCCCAAACAGATATGACCAAAATAGAAACTCGCCACGGCAAATAATAATTAAAACACTCCATATTCAAGATAAATAAATGGTGCTGAGAACGTCAAGGGAAAAAAAGTCACTTTTAAAGGTAAACCTATTAAAATAACAAATGACTTCTCAATCGAAATAGTAAAAGCAAGAAGACCTTGGAGAGACGTACTTCAAGTACTAAATGAGCAAAAATGTCAACCCAGGGTGATATAACCCGAAAAACTATCCGTCATGGTTGAGGGAGAAAGAAAAATTTTCCAGCACAAAGACAACTTGAAGGGATACATGTCCACCAAACCAGGCCTTCAAAAAATGCTAGAAATGAAACTCAAGCTTTAAGAAAAATGCAAGCACATCCAGGAGAAGAGAAGGGAAGTATAATACCACTAAAAGTGAAAGAGAAACAATACACTTACAAAAGCCAGAAAGATGATAAATTTCTGGAATTAAAAATAGTTTCTCCATTAGAACAGTAAATGATAAAGGAATTAACGCACCCATCAAGAAACACAGATTACAACCTTGGATTAAAAATCACAACCCATCAATCTGCTGCCTGCAAGAAACCCATCTCACCACAAAAGATAGGCACATCCTAAAAATAAAAAGCTGGTCCAAAATTCTGCAAGCTAATGGAACCGGAAAACAGGCTGGGGGTAGCCATTATGCTATCGGACAAAGTGGACTTCAAACCGAAAATATCATAAGAGACACAGATAGATACTACATTTAGTCACAGGTATAATTGACCAGGAAGACTTCAAAATATTGAACATATATGCACTCCATATGCCCCCCCACATTCATTGAGCAACCCTAGAACATCTAAGGCGAGAAATCAATCCCAAAACGATAATTCTTGGGGATTTCAACACTGCCCTCTCAACATGGGATAGATCAACAGGCAAAAAACTTAACAGAGACACTTTGGAGCTTAATCAAAACCTTACTGAAATGGACCTTACATATCTCTATCAAACTTTTTATCACACACCAGAGAATACACATTTTTCTCAGCAGCACATGGAACTGTCTCCAAAATAGATCACATATCGGGACACAAAATGAATCTCCACATATACAGGAAAGTTGAGATTCTAGCCTGTATCAGACCACCACGGCCTAAAGCTTGACATCCACAACACAATAAGCAACAGAAAATACACTAACTCCTGGAAACTTAACACTATAATGCTGAATGAGAATTGGATTCAGGAAGAAATTACAAAGGAAATTCAAGATTTTCTGAAAGTGAACAATAATGAAAATACAACTTACCAAAATCTTTGGGACACAAGGTAAGCTGTCCTAAGAGGTAAGTTCATAGCTCTTAATGCCTACATCAAAAAAATGGAAACATCAGAAATAAATAACTTAATAATGCAGCTTAAAGCTTTAGAGACACTAGAGCAATCCAATCCCAAAGCAGTAGAAGGGAGGAGATTAGCAAAATAAGAGGAGAAATATCCGAAATCAAGATTAGGAAAACGATACAGAAAATCAACCAGTCAATAAGCTGGTTCTTTGAAAAAAATCAGTAAGATTGATCACTCCTAGCTAAATTAACCAAAAGCAAGAGAGAGAAAGCCCAAATTAACAAAATTAGAAATGAACATGGAGTTATCACTACTGATACCCAAGAAATCCAGAGAATTATAACATCATATTTCAAAAGCTTGTTCTCTGTGAAGTTTGACAAAACAAAAGAGATGGATGAATTCCTAAGTAAACACAACTTACCTAAATTGAATCAGGAAGTTGTGAATTATTTAAATAGTCCTTTAACATATGAGGAAATCGAGGAAGTAATCTCTAATCTTCCCACCAAAAAATGTCCTGGACCAGATGGATTCAGCACAGAGTTCTACCAGACATTTAAGGAGCTAATAACACCAATACTCCTTAAACTCTTCCATCAAATGGAAAAGGAAGGAACACTATCAAATTCCTTCTATGAAGCTAATATCATCTTAATCCCAAAACCTAGTAAAGATACACTTAAAGAAGAAAACTATAGGCCAATCTCTCTGATGAACACAGATGCAAAGATTCTCAACAAAGTCTTAGCAAATCGGCTTCAAAAACATATCAAAAACATCATCCACGGGGATCAAGTAGGCTTTATCCCAGGCACACAAGGTTGGTTCAACATACGCAAATCAATAAATGTAATTCACCATATAAACCAGTCTAAAGTTAAAGACCACATGATACTCTCGATAGATGCAGAAAAAGCCAACAGCCTTTTATGATCAAAACGCTAGAGACAGTAGGAATGGAAGGAACCTTTATCAATATAATAAAAGCTGTATACAACAAGCCCACAGCAAGGATTATGCTCAATGGGGAACAATTGGAAGCATTCCCACTTCGATCAGGAACTAGCAAGACTGTCCACTCTCACCACTTCTATTCAATATTGTACTTGAAGTCTTAGCTGAAGCCATAAGACAAGAAAGGGACATAAGAGGGATTCAAATCGGCAAGGAAGAAATCAAGCTATCCCTATTTGCAGATGACATGATCTTATACCTGAGGGATCCCAAAAACTCCACCAGGAAGCTCCTGGAACTAATTGAGAAGTTCAGCAGGGTGGCAGGATACAAAATAAATGTGCAAAAATCAGAGGCCTTCCTATATGCCCAGAATGAAAGAAGTGAAAAAGCCTTGAGAGAAACCATGCCATTTACTATAACCCCTAAAAAAATGAAATACCTTGGTATAAACCTAACTAAGGAGGTAAAAGACCTTTACAATGAAAACTTTAAAACCCTAAAGAAAGAAATTGCAGAAGACACCAGAAGGTGGAAAGACCTCCCTTGTTCCTGGATTGGCAGAATCAACATTATAAAAATGACCATCCTACCAAAGGCAATATACAGATTCAATGCTATACCAATCAAAATCCCAAAGCAATTCTTCAAAGAAGTTGACCAAATAATCTCAAAGTTCATATGGAGGCACAAAAGACCCAGGATAGCAAAAACAATCCTGAGTAACAAAAACACAGCTGGAGGTATTACCATACCAAACCTAAGTCTATACTACAAATTCATAGTTATAAAGACAGCCTGGTACTGGCTCCAAAATAGACACACAGATCAATGGATAAGGATTGAAGACCCAGATATAAGCCCACAAAGTTACAGCCATTTGGTCTTTGACAAAGGGGCCCAAAGAATCCAATGGAAAAAGAACAGCATCTTCAACAAATGGTGCTGGCAAAACTGGATCTCCACATGCAGAAGATTAAAGCTGGACCCGTACTTGTCACCATGTACAAGACTTAATTCCAAATGGATCAAGGACCTTGATATCAGGCCAGAGACTTTAAAAACCATAGTTGAAAGGATAGGGAACTCCCTCGAGCTGATTGGGCTAGGCCAACACTTCCTAAACAGACATCCAATGGCACAGTCACTGCTACCAACTCTCAACAGTTGGGATCTTGTGAAATTAAAGAGCTTCTGTTCAGATAAAGAGATTGTCACACGAGCTCAAAGGCAACCCACAGAATGGGAGAAAATCTTCACTAACCACATATCTGACAGAGCTCTACTGTCCAGAGTGCACAAAGAACTTAGAAAATTAAACTCCAAGGAAAACACTGGCCCAATTAAAAAATGGGCCCTGGAACTTCAAAGAAACTTTACCAGAGATGAAATTAAAATGTCTAACAATTATCTTAAAAAATGCTCCACTTCCTTCGCCATCAGGGAAATGCAAATCAAAACTTCCCTGAGATATCATCTCACCCCGGTCAGGATGGCAAAAATCCACAATACAAACAACGACAAATGCTGGAGAGGATGTGGAGAGAGGGGAACTCTCCTACATTGTTGGTGGGAATGCAGGCTCATACAGCCACTCTGGCGAGCCATCTGGAGATTCTTAAAGAAATTAAAGATTGAAATGCCGTATGACCCTGCTATCCCACTTTTGGGAATAAACCCCCATGCAGCAGAGGTTCGCCTCGATAGCACAAGCTCGACCATGTTCATAGCAGCACTGTTTACAATAGCAAAGTCATGGAATCAACCTAAATGTCCAACAGTTGACGAGTGGATAAGGAAACTGTGGTACATCTATACAATGGAGTACTACTCAGCCATCAAAAATGATGAATTACTGGAATTTGCTGGGAAATGGATGTCATTAGAAAGAATTATATTAAGTGAAGTATCCCAAACCCAGAAAATTAAGCGCCGTATGTACTCCCTAATAGGTGGCTCCTAGTACCAAACTCAGCCAGCCCACATTGAGACACTCAAAAGTAAACCTATGTAACACAGTAATTGCAAGGATTATGAACAAGAGAGATGGGTTAGGAGGGCCACACCAGAAACAAGGAGAGAGGAGACCATGTTACAGCAGAGAAAATAGGCCTCCATCAAGGTCTGCAAGTAAGTAATGAGAAACCTGGTTAAGTTCACAGACGTTCTTTCCTGATCTCACCAGAAGGGGAGGGCATATAGTCTAGTAGATAAAAAGTAATCATTTTGCAAATGGGTGATGGATCCCTCCCTCAGTGAGGTTTCCTACTCTTATTACATCTACCCTTGAATGTGCTATTACAACAAGACTCCAGTTTAACAGCTTTTTGTCTCTGGCCAGGGGGTGACATACAGTGCCCAGCAGAATGGAGTGAAGGGCATTGCAGGAGCAGCAAAACTGCAAAAGAAAATCAACAAACCACAATCCAGAACTTCAGAGACTCTATATCAATCACATAGAACTAGGCCAGCCTAATCTCTCCCCATCCTGGAGCTCAGGGACATTTGCGGAAGAGGGGGCGGTAAGATTGTAAGAGCAAAAGGATGGGAGGAGCAACGATTTGCAAGATTCTCAACAATAGTTGGGGCCAAAGCAATCATAATGGGACTTTGCATGCCCTGCGCAATGTCCAGTGCACTGTTGCCCTCATAAAGTCTAGCATCTGTTAAGGGCACCGAGACCCCTGGAGGCAAGGGATTGACAGCCATAGTAGTGATCTTATGCTTAAGGGGAACAAGAGAAAGGGCTTATGGAAATGCCACTGGGTCCTTATATGTCATCGGAGAGGAGGACCCAGTGGAGAGTTAGGCGTACACAATAAAGGACTCTCTGGGAATTGGGGGGGAGGCACTGGGGGAAGGGGAGGGGGAGGAGGGGGGAGGGAGGGAACTGGTAAAAAATTTTAAAATGTATAATTAAATTTTTAATAAAAAAAAAAGATCCAACAGCCCTTTATGATCAAAACCCTAGAGAAGGTTGGAATGGAAGGAACCTTTATCAATATATTGAAAGCTCTATAAAACAAGCCAACAGCAAGGATTATACTAAATGGGGAAAAACTTCAAGCATTCCCACATTGATCAGGAACTAGACAAGGCTGTCCACTCTCATGACTTCTATTCAATATTGTACTTGAAATCTTAGCTGAAGCCATAAGACAAGAAAGGGCATAAAAGGGATTCAAATCAGCAAGAAAGAAGTCAAGTTATCTCTATTTGCAGATGACATGATCTTATACCTGAGAGATCCCAAAAACTCCACCAGGAAGCTTCTTGAACTAATACAGAAGTTGACAGGGTGACAGGATACAAAATAAATGTAAAACAATCAGTGGCCTTCCTATATGCCCAGAATGAAAGAAGTGAAAAAGCCCTGAGAGAAACAATCCCGTTTAATATAGCCCCTAAAAAAATGAAATGGTATGAACCTAACCAAGCAAGTAAGAGACCTTTATAATGAAAACTAAAGAAAGAAGTTGAAGAAGACACCAGAAAGTGGAAAGAACTCCCATGTTCCTGGATTGGCAGAATCAACATCATAAAAATGATCATCCTACCAAAGGCAATATACTGATTCAATGCTATACCAATTAAAATCCCAAAGCAATTCTTTAAAGAAGCTGACCAAACAATCTCAAAATTCATATGAAGGCACAAAAGACCCAGGATAGCAAAGACAATCCTGAGTAATAAAAACATGGCTGGAGGTATCACCATACCAAACCTTAGTCTTTACTACAAATCCATGGTTGTAAAAACAGCCTGGTACTGGCTCCAAAATAGACACACAGATCAATGAATAAGGGTTGAAGACCCAGATATAAGCCTACCATACAACTACAGCCATTTGATCTTTCACAAAGGGGCCCAAAAAATCCAATGGAAAAAGAACAGTATCTTCAACAAATGGTGCAGAAGGCTAAAACTGGACCCGTACTTGTCACCATGTACAAGAATTAATTCCAAATGGATCAAGGACCTCGATATAAGGCCAGAGACTGTAAAAACCATACTTGAAAGATTAGGGAACTCCCTCCAGCTGATTGGGCTAGGCCAACACTTCCTAAACAGACATCCAATAGCACAGTCACTACAACCAACACTCAACAGATGGGATCTTGTGAAATTAAAGAGCTTCTGTTCAGATAGAGATTGTCACATGAGCTCAAAGGCAAACCACAGAATGTGAGAAAATCTTCACTAACCACATATCTGATAGAGCTCTGTTATCCAGAGTGCACAAAGAACTTAGAAAACTAAACACCAAGGAAACTAATGGCCCAATTAAAATATGAGCCTGGAATTTAAAAGAAACTTTACCAGGGATGAAATTAAAATGTCTAACAAATATCTTAAAAAATGCTCCACATCCATAGCCCATCAGGGAAATGCAAATCAAAACTTCCCTGAGATATCATCTCACCCCTGTCAGGATGGAAAAATCCACAATACAAACAACACCAAATGCTGGAGAGGATGTGGAGAGAGAGGAACTCTCCTACATTCCTGGTGGGAATGCAGGCTCATACAACCACTCTGGCGAGCCGATTCATAAAGATGTTAAAGATTGAAATGCCATATGACCCTGCTATACCACTTTTGGGTATACCCCCATACAGCAAAAATTCACCTCGATAGCACAAGCACGACCATGTTCATAGCAGCACTGTTTACAATAGCAAAGTCATGGAATCAACCCAAATGTCCAACAGTGACGAGTGGATAAGGAAAATGTGGTACATTTATACAATGGAATACTACTCAGCCATTAGAAACAATTATATTGTGTGAAGTATCCCAGACACAAAAAATTAAGCGCCATATGTACTCCCTAATATGTGGATCCTAGTACCAAACCCACTTAGACACACTCAAAGACAAATCTCTGTAATATGTACAGTAATTGTAAAGATTATAAACAGAAAGGATGGGGAAGGAGGGCCCCACCAGGAAAAAGGAGAGAGGGGACCATGTTACAGCAGAGAAAACAGGCCACCATCAAGGACTGCAAGTAAATAGTGAGACATCTGGTTGTTAACAGACTTTCCTTCCTGATCATTTGCAACTGATGGGGTACGATCTCACCAGAAGGGGAGGGCTTATAGGCTGCCAGATAGAAAGTAATCATTTTGCCAAAGGGTGATTGACCCCTCTCTCGCCACGGTCTCCTACTTTTATTCCATCTACCTTTGAATATACTGTTATAACAAGACTCTAATTTAACAGGTTTTTATCTCTGGCCAGGGGATAACATCCAATACCCATCAGGATGGAGCCAAGGACATTGCAGGAGCAGCAAAACCAATAAATAAATGAATAAACCATAATTCAGAACATTAGAGACTCTCTATCAACTACCTGGAACTGGGCCAGCCTAATCTCTCCCCATCCTGAAGCTCAGAGAAATTTGCGGAAGAGGGGATGGTAAGATTGTAAGAGCACAAGGATGGGAAGAGTAATGATATGCAAGATACTCCAGACAAGTTAGGGCTGAAACAATCATAATAGGACTTTGCATGACCTGCGCTGTGTCCAACACATTATTGACCCTCTACAACGTCTAGCATGGACTAAAGGCACTAGGATCCTTGGAGCCTAGGGACTGACAGTCACAGTAGTGTTCCTGAGCTTAAGGGGAACACAGGAAAGGGTTCTGGGAAATGCCCCTCCGTCCTTGCACCTCATGGGAAAGGAGGACCCAGAGGAGAGTTTGGCATGCCCATTAAAGGATGCTCCGGGGATTGGGGGGGAGGGACTGGGCGATGGGGAAAGGGCAGGGAGGGGATGGGAGATCAGTGGGGTCAGGGAGAGGTGGAGGGAAAGAGGGGAACTGTGTAGCTGTTAAGTTTGTATGAGCGGAAGTAAAAAAAAAAAAAAAAGAAGTACATTCAGTTGTTTTTGCTCCTTCCTTCAAATGGGAATGTCTTGATGAAATATTTCCGATTAAAAGAACAAAAAGCAAGAAATTTATCTGTAGGGAGTGTTGCAAGAGAAACTGCCGTTTTCTAGCAAGAATGAAGCCCTGGATTTTGACACCCAGAACCACTGATTAACAACAACAATAAAAGCAAGGTGCACAACAGAAACAACACCAAAGCACAAACAAAACAAAGCCTATTTTCATGTACCAGTTGGTGCATGAATTGTAACTCATTCTACTTAACACCATTGACAAGGAAAGAGCCTCCCAGGCAAAGGTGAGGCACACATGGGATGCTGCTTAGAATAGTTTGATTTGGGGGATGGTATCATTCCATAGCATTTTTTTTCCTAAATAATTTTATTATGAAGTCACTTTGCTCATTTTATTAATTCAATTAAAACTACTTTCCATGATGTGAAGAAATTTGAGTAGATGACGCAGAAAACAGTTGTCCACAGTCTTTTTTTTTCAAGGTATTAAGCTTTTTTTCTATTTTTATAAGCACAATGAGTGGTCTTCTCTGCCCTCCCCACTCTATCCCCCTTTATTTCTTCCCCCTACCCCTTCTATCTTACCTGTCCCTTCCTCATCCTTCCCACCACTCCCTCCCAGCCTCCTGTCTGCCTCTTTCAGTGGGATCCACAGGTTCCTTTGGATTGACTTCTCTAATGGGGTCTAGGCCTTCCTTGGGAAGATCCACTGATAGAGGCACTCCCCTTCACCTGTCTAACCCTAATCCCTGAGTTTCTCCTTACCTATAATTATTTCTCCTGGGTTCCTCTCTAGTCAATGGATGGGGTGTTGATATGTCAGTCATAGTTCAGGTCTGATGAGGACAAGTGTTATTCCAATGAGTTTCTTGATGTAACATCCCTGTAGTGAGTGGAATGTCTTGGCCAGTGGTAGACCTCCCCATCTTTAGGCTCTTAGAATTTTACCACTTCCTCTTTGGTAGGATTTCCTGAGTCAAACTCACACCAAGTGAAGTATCCCAGATGCAGAAAGATAGACACTGTATGTTCTCCCTTATAAGTGGATTTTAGGATTAATCCTTCAGTTTGATATAATTAAATGGAAACTCTTATAATACCCACAAATGCAAAAGAACATAAGCATGCAGAAAGGGGGTTTTGAAGAAAAAACCATAAAGAATAGAAACAAAAGAACATAGGTAAGCAATTTAAAAATACTTTTACATAAGAAAAGTCTTCAAGGATAGGAAAGAACAGGAATAAGACACAATAAGGAGTGTGGTTAGCCTCCAGATAACCAACAATCTGCTTATTAGCCCTATCCTCTCCCTGTCCTTGAAGGGAAACACATGACTATCAAGGTAAACCTATCTAAACAACAGTAGACAGGGAGAAAACAGATAGCAGACAGGATCACGTGTCTCAATACTAACCACAAACTCCCAACACCAACACCACCGAGTAAGCTTCCATCTAAACACCTCTCATTATATCTGTAAATAAGGAAAGATCTCAGCACCCAAACAAGACACAGCCTAGTGCAATGGATGAGCAGTGAAATAGACAATAACCAACCAGAATGCAGATCACAGGGGACCCTGAAATACTCAGCCAGAATCTGGCCAAAGAGATCTCTTCACAAAGTCATTTTTTAGCTCATCTTTATGAAACTAAAAGTTTGCTGACCTCTATCCTGGGAAGGAAAAGTAGGAAGACTTTAAGCTGGAAAGCAAAAGCACCACAAGAAAGTCATTTCCTCATCCACAAGGCTTCCTAAGTAGTATTTCCTCAGGATATTTTGTCAGCATTATTTTACTTTATTTTGTTTTGTATGTATGTATACACAAATGTGTATTTTTGTGTTACTATATGACACTCTGCTCAGGTAGATATTGTCGGGACTAAATCAGATTATGGATTTATTCTGTATTCATTGCAGAAGTGCTGAGATTGTGAGTGGTAAAGTCTACACACAAGGTCACAAGTGTTATGTCAAGTTTTTTCAAAGACAGAAAAGTTATTTGGGCTTTTCTTATTTAATAGAATTCTGAATGGAAAATTCTACTTCGTATGTATGCTTTACTTATACTTCATTTCAACCATGCGCCCACAGTCTTTGTAGATCTTCCTTACATTAAATAAGGATTTACATTAAGTAGTCATTACTAATACCTAAATGGGCTGTGCCCTGGAATACATTCAAAATTCGTCAAGGACAAGGGCTGGATGTGAGATGTTCTGATTAAAGTACACAACTACCATATGGCTTCCTACACAGTTTAGTTAGTTTATCTGTATCCTGATTTGCAATTGGTTTACTTTCCAATCTTCTTTCTTTCCAATCTTCTTTCTATCTTCTTTTGGAAAAACTGGAAACAAAATGTCTATTTGGAGAGTAAGTTAATTGCTGAGGATGGCAGGCCAATCACAGCTTAATAAGGCAAAATGTCTGTTAGAGAGTGAGCTGGAATAATCTCCCTAATTTCACTTGTAAAAGTCAAACTGGCATGAGATGCTGCAACACTAATGATGGCCAGTTGCTTAATTGGCTTTCCACACAGTCTTCCCAATGCATCACAGCAAAGTAAGTTACAACTTGTAAAACTAGGGAAACAGAGTTTTGTATTTAAAATATGTAGTAAAGCTTGGTTAGAGTTTTACTATGGAGGGAACCTGGTACATTCAGGCTTTTTCTGCAAAAGACGGCATGCACATATATCAGAAAATTTAATTATACTGTGCAGATGAAAATCTGTGTCTTTATTGAAATTTATGAACAACCCCTCCCAAGTGCTATAAGCAAACTTCTCTATTCATTATAAAATATTTTTAAAAGATTATTTCTTTTTTAAATGAAGACTTTTGCTATTTTTCACTAGTTTGAATGATCTGCTTGCATTAGACATGTTTATTCATTTACTTTGGGAAATGGAAAAAATATGGATTATTTTTTAATTTTGTAATTACTGAGAATTTTCTTATTTCATTTATTTCCTATTTCTCCGGTATTTAATTTTGAGAACAATCCAGTGTAATGGTTACTCTTTATGTTGCTGTGAGAGAATATCTAAAGTCAAACAACTTAAGGAAGAAAGGAAGATTTATTCAGCTTATGGATCCAGAGAAGAGATGTAGTTCTTTCCTGGTGGAAAAGGCATAACTGGCTGGCCAAAGCTGGAGGAGCCCTAGGTCACTGGAAAGATTTTGGGAGGTGAGAGCTGCAAGTCTGCTTGCTACAAAGTAGACTACTCCAGAAGGTAGGGTGGGACTAATCCACCTCAATGCCCACCCCTTGGGACTACCTTTTTCCAGCAAGGCACCACTCAAAGATGCCATGACATTCACAAACACATGAGACTGTGGGATAAACATTTCAAATCATGACACCTAGATCTTGAAAGATGTGGCAATGTTGCTTTTTCTAAACTAACCTCCCAGATATTCAATTTATTGATGTCCATGAAGTCTTGCATAAGTATGAGAAAAGAGCCAGAGTCATTTTTTTTTTGCTTTCAGAGATATATTTTGAGCCTTGAAAATATAAAACCACAAAGATAACAAAGAGAATGAGAGGAAGAGCCATGTATGGATGGAGTGGGGATATTCTTGCCATTTTTGGCATGGAGGACAGAATACAGAATATCAAGGATATATAGGAAAATGCTCATCAGCCTGTACCACAAAGCCAAGTTGGACAGGCATTAGTCAGCAGCAAGGGTAATATCACTATAGAGAGATCAGAGGACCTGTTCTCAAAATATTGTGATTATAAGTTTCAAAAGGTAATAAGCAACATGCTTATATTAACTCTGCTGGTTTGAACTAGTGGAAACATGCAAGAGTCTTTAGAACAGTTGTTGATCAGAAAAATACAAAGATACATGTATTTTCATGTTTGTCTTAGTAGCTAATAATAATAAACACTTTAAAATAGCATCAGGATTCCCTAAGGATTACACCTGGAATTAGTATGTTATCATTTTATCCAAAGGTTGTTCATTCATAGATTCTCACTGTCACCTTACCTCATAGAAGAAAAAATTGAAAATAATTGATATTGTATTTAAATGGGTTATTTTCTATAACCTGCTTTTGCATTACTATAGATTTTATCATCAGTCATGAAATTCTGTCATGACAGAATTCTCAAAGAATTAGTCAACTTTCTTTGGCTACACAGAAGAACCTGAAGTTATTTTCCTTTAAAAAATAGTATGTGTGTTTGTGTGCATGTGCATGTATGTGTGTGTGGGGGGGTGGGTGTGGGTGTGTGTATGTGTGTTTACATATGTGTGCCTGTGCACAAGTGAAGGAACTTTTGGGTTTGGGAGTCAGTTCTTTTCTCTGTTGTAGAGATAGGATCTGTGTTTAAATAGTGGACTCCATACTAGATGTTTTCTAAGTCCCTAGCCACTTCTCCTGTCTCCACCTCTCATATTGCAGTAGAGTGCTGGAATTACAGATACATACCATATGCTGTCTACCTGTGTTTTGGCACTTTACCTGCTGAGACATGATCTTTCCAGAGTCAGACATTCTTACCTGCAGTCTATTCTTTGCTCTTCTAGTCGAGCATATCCTACTACTTGGATTCTGCTATCATTGGGGAAGTTTCCTTTGCAGAGAAATGACTAAGTTGGATTTTTTTGCCAGGTTGAACCTGTTATTTGGAAGGAAAAAACAGGACTCACTGGCTTTAACATGTATTTTAATACATTAATATAAAAGGATAGTTGTACCAGAATTTGAATAGTTCTACTGTTTTGAATTATTCTGATAACAATTCTGCTTTGGAGATTCAACTTTCAAGATGAATTTTTAAAATAGATAAAGCAATAGTCTCTCTTATGCAAGTATTAAATTAGCTGTGGAAAAAAATGAAAGCAGCATTACTTTTAATCACAGAATGTCTGCAAAGAGTGATTGGATTGTTCTCCTTAGAAAACAAATATAGGAACTTTCTCTCTTTCCCCCTCCACCTTCTTTTAAAAATTATGTTTGTTTGCTTGTTTTTTAACCCTCAAGTAAGTGTGTGTGTGTGTGTGTGTGTGTGTGTGTGTGTGTGTGCGCGCTTCTATCTTCTTTTTGCTTTATTCTGGAATTTCCCAGGATCCACCTTCCAGTGCTGGAAGTACAGGCAGGCACCATTTCTGCCTAGCACTTCTATGTGGGACCTAGGATCCGAACTAAAAAACTTCTTCAACTCAGGTAGAGTCTTAAGCCCTGAGCCATCCTCCAGTCCCTCCCCCAACACACAGTTTTTTGTACAAGATAATACTACATAGCCTATTTGACCTTCAGCTCACAATTCTTGTGTCTGATCCTCTAGTGTGCTTGGGCAACAGTGCCTGCTATTATTAAATCATGCTGTCATTGGTAACTAAGATGAAATTTCAGTATGGTGAGTTTAGTTTTATAAAAGACATACATACACATACACATTATCCTCTCTTCTGAAAAGTAAGTGTATTTTATAATGATTAAAGCTATTTTTTATTCTTTCCATACCAGACCTATGATATCTAAGATTCTCCATCATCATCTTTTAATAACATTTACTTTAAGCAAATATTTTATTATTATTTTGTTATTTTATATTTTTATTTTGTAATAGTGGCTTTCTATGTTTGTTCACTATTAAAGTCTTACACTCCTTTTTGCAACCAAAGTATTATAAAGAACCTCATAATTCAAAAAGCTTGTATGATCTATGCTTTAGTGAAGCAATCTAGAAATCCCTGGGTCACTCTGCAAAACCTAATCACATGAAATAACCTTGTCACCAGGCTCAATTTGAATTTTTTGGCTATGTTGACCTTATATAGTAATACAAGCAATACTTCGTGTATCAAAATAATGCTGAGAAAATTAGTGCCATTTCAAAGTGTTCTTTCTTCATTGAATCTGGTGTAATTCCAGATGTCTGACTGCTGTGCTATTTGTTTAGAGAATCTAAAATGTACAGTACAGAATTCCTATGCCCATCTTTCCCTTGTTTCTATACAGCTGTTTCTCTAATGTAATCTGAACACCAATTCTACATTCCCTGTATTCGGTCTCTATGTACACACTGTCAGGCTGAATTTGAATTTGATGTGATATCTATGACCATTAGAATGAAAGGAAGACCTCAAGTTGACTATTTTTTAAACTGTATTTATTTTTGAATGTGTGCATAAGAGAGAGAGAGAGAGAGAGAGAGAGAGAGAGAGAGAGGAGAGAGAGAGTATGCATCAGAGGGCACTGTGTCCCTAGGGAGGACCAAGGTTGACTTCTGGAATGATCCTGCATTGCTTCTACCGCCTTTTAATTTGCCCTGGGATTTCCCAGGCTCTGTCCACTACGGTCAGAGAAGTACAGACTGCTGCTGTTTCTGCCTGACATTTTTATGTGGGACCTGGGATCCAAACTCAGGGTCTTCTGGTTGCAAGGCAGAGTCTTAACCCCTGAGTCATTTTTCTGGCTCATCAAGCTGACTTTTTTTTAAAAAATTTCATCAGGATGACTGTTTGCAGATGATTTGAGGTATCTCTTTAAATTAGGGTAGAGAAACAATGGCTGTATGTAAGGGGAAAAAAGCTTTTCTTTCCCAGCCCATCTACTTTGAAACTATGCACAGTACATGGATTTACTCTCTACTAAGAAAGAACAAAAGTATCAATATTCATATAGTGTTTGAAATGAAAATAAACACACATTGTCATTCTATCATACTTGATCGTGTGGATGTCCTCTTTAGGAAGCTCTAATTACAACTTTTGAATTTTGGAAAAGTCACAGTGTTGCTGGTCCTTCCATGAGAAGCAGACATGAAGTTGCTTCAAATGAACGAAAACTCAGGCTTTTGTCTCTACACCTCATTAGCATGTGCGCGTGAGTCTCATAGCAACCCAGATCTGATGATGAACACCTGCCAGCCCAGATGGTTTGGGGAGAGAATTTCTGGCTAAATGGAGTGAAGTTCTGCTGTGGAGCCATCCAAGTCATTATTTAGCAGAGAAGTTGTAAAATCCCCCAAAAACCCTTATTGCAGAATCTTAACGAAGAAAAAATTTCAAAGTTATCATGTTCAGCTGTGCTCACTGTTAACATCTGAAGCCCAGACCTTTTATATTTGCACACACGATATTTACTTATTTTGTCTCTATTCATAATACAGATAGTATTGGATGTCACCTGGCAGCAGTAGAGCAGTACAACCAAATGGATAGCATCTGTACAATTATGAAAGTAATACATGTATTTTCACTTCTCCTTTGTAAGTAAATCCAATCCTGTATGTTCTTAATGATTTAGATGGAATGCACAAGAAGAAATTATGGGAATTCCTATAATTATGGGAACTTAACTATGGCACATGTAAGTCCCCACTATTTCTTCCTCTTGGAACCTTAGCATGCAAGAAAAAGTTGGAGGGATGTGGCAAAATTTCCACAAAACTATTCATACTTAATTCCATTGCTATCTACTTTTGTGATGGGGTGAAACCAAACTGAGTTTTCGTGTGATGAAATACTTTTCTATTAAATACTTAACATTTTTCTAGTGTAAATACGAATATAGTCATTTTATGAAAGTTTTCATCTGTATTTTGGTGGTTAATCTTTATTTTCTTGAGATGATCTCGTGAAGTCAGGTTGGCCTTGAACACAGTTATGCACCTTTGAATGACCTTAAACTCATGATCCTCCTGCTTCTATTTCCTCAAGTGCTAGGATTACAAGCACATTCTACAATGACTGGTTTCTATGTGGTATTGGAAATTAAATCCAGGGTTGCAGAAATACTAGGCAAGCACTCTATCAACTAAGTAGTAATTATGACCTGTGATAATCTTAATTGTGGAATGGATGGCATTCCCACTCACATAGCCCCAAGAGTCTAGCAAAATGATGCTTCTTCCAGAGATGACTGGATTATAAAGATTCTGACCATTAGGATGAATCCCTTGGTAGAAATATAGAAGGTAGCAAATATAGAAGATGAGGCCTAACTGGAGGAAATAGACTACAAGAGTCCTTCGGGCTGGATCTTTCTTCAGTCTTACCTCCTCTTGCTTTATCTCTTTCCTGCTTTCATTAAGGTGAACAAACAGCCTTCATCACACAATCTGTCTGTTATGACTTGCTGTCTGTTATGGTTGCATTTCAATGCCAACTTGACAGTTGCAGACTGTTTGGGGACAACTGTGGAAGGTTACTGGTTAGAATGGTCCCTGAACAAGCCTGCAGGTACTTGACCGATTGCTGTGGAGAACCCAGCCCATCGTGGGTGGTACTTTCCAGTGGTGGACCAGATAATAGGAGATGCAAGGAGGAGGGACTTGCTCTTCTCTTATCCGGTGTTGACTTGGTGTGGAGTCCACTCTGCATGCATTATTCACTTTTAGTATTGTGGCTTTCTTTGTTGCTGCTGCTGTTGTCTCCATCATTGGGTGACTTGGAGCTTCACCTTTTCTACCACGTTGTTGTTGTTCCCACTGCCTTTGGAGCCTGGTCTCTAGGTCTTGCTGCTGTTCACTGTTCATTGCCCACATCTGAGCCCAGCTGTTCTTCACTAATGTCAGAACCCAGCGTCTTCAACCCTCCGGAGGAGCAAAGGCTTAAGACTCTCCCAGGATCTTTAGAACATTCCAGCCAGGAAAGAGGCTACTGCGGGTGGCTATCTTGAAGGACACTATTTTTACTGTGAGTTATTTTTAATAAACTTGTTTATATATATATATGTATAATACATTCTGTTACATACATATATGTATGTATATATATGCATACTACATTCTATAGATTCTGTTTCTTCAGAGAACCCTCTTACCATGGGCTCAGAAGCAGCAAAACCAAGCACTGTGAAATGAAATCTCACAGTGAGTCAAAGACAAATCCTCCTCCGTAGTATGTTCCTGAAAGGAATTTTGGACAAAACTGATAACATAGTTATCTGATGTACATAGTTTCTTTCCACACAGGCATATCCCTTATCCTTCATTAGCTACACAGACTTTTTCACACAGCTGGTGCTTAAGGTACATAGAATCCCTCACCGTTTTCTCTTGGAGGACTTCACAAAGACCCTGGACTTAGGTACAATTTTGGACAAATTATTCAACCTCAATTTTTCCATTTGTGTTTACTCCATGAAGTTTGTCAGAGTTCTTAGCAACCTGATAGGAGCCTATAGTGTAGTGCTTAGTCAGTAAACATGATCCTCCTTGCCTTTGTACGCTTGGCTGCCGGCATGAAACTTTGCATCAAGTTGATATTGGAGACAAGGCAATGAAGCACATAAGAATGCAACAAAGTTTAAGTTTAAATTATTTACATTACTTCCTGCCCAATTCTTTCCTTGTCTTTTGGAGAAATTATGAGTTGTTCAAGCTTTCTCTTACTCAGTTTCCTAATTTGTGATTGAGAATATTGTTATGTATATGCATCAGATCTTTTATGAAAATTAAGTGAATTTTTTTGAGGGAAAGATAGCAAGTTATGTATGAAACAAACACTACTTGAGTTTAGATTTGATTTCTTTTATTACAAATATCCATTAAGAAATAAATATCCATATAGAAAATACTACCATTAAAATGCGGGTTGCCATTTTTCATGTGTGCTGTACGATGTGTCTGAGTACATCTATATGGGTGCGATGGTATGCATGCATGTGAAGGTATGGGTGCATGGATATGGTAGTCAGAGGTCAACATGGGGTATATTCCTCAATAGCTCACCACCTTATTTTAATAAATGAATGTGTGAATTAAGTTTGTGTGCATATATGTATTTATATCCCATGGTGAACCTGTGGACATCAGAGAACAATTCTGCAGTTGCTTTTTTTCTACGTTTGATTTCTGGGGAGAGAGTGCAGGTAATCAGGCTTACATGACCAGTGCTTTTCCCTGATAAGCCCTTTTGGTGGCCCATTGCCATCTTATTTGTTGGGGAGAATCATTTACTAAAAATGGAGATCAGTTACTGGATAACCTGGCTGGCCAGCTGAGTCATATGGAACAGCCTGTCTCCACCTTTCCCCAGCATTGGGATTGCATCCACACCTGTGTGTGTTTTACGTGGGTGCTGGGGATCAAAACTCAAGTTCTCATGCTTGCCTGATAGGCAAGTAAGCCATCTTCTAAAGCCCTGGATTACTTTTGGACTTTTTTTTTATATTTGATGCTAATTATGTTTGAGATGAATACAATAATTATTCTCAAATTTACTGGGCTATAAACTAAATATCCCATAAAACAGATATTAATGCATGTATTTAAAATAAATCTTTTTAATGTGCTTTTTAAAGTTATATGCTAATGAGTATTTTAAAAGGATGTAAATAACATATTTAGTTCCTCTCGACTCATTTGTTCATACTGCTCTCTCCTTAGTCTATACACATTGCATGCATACTTCTATGTGAATGTTAATGCTTGTCTAATCTTTTTAATGCCATCAAATTCTGTTAGGCTTGTTCATTTTGATGATACATGACTTGTATAATTGCAGTATATGTGTACTTTTCTATCTATACAGCTCTCAATGTCTTGCAAATTGTCTCTCGAAGAGTGGGGAAGGCTCCAAGTCTTATAGCTAGAGCTAATGTCTGTAGTATTGTGAATTCATTCTTGCTTCCCCCTGCACAGGCTGCAAACACAACAAACAAGAATGAATTTTATGAGACAGACTTCTAAATATTTTAAGGTGAAATCATAACTGATTTATATAGAATAAAAAATTTCAGTGATTATCAACAGCACTGTACTGGTTCTTTTGGTCTAAAAGGCATTTCAGGTGATTTCTTGTTTAGTTGCATGTCAAATGAAATAAGCCAGCCTCAAATAAGCAAGGCTCAGATAAAACTATTTAAATGTCTTTTTTCTTACGCTGAATATTTAGAAAAAGATGAGAAAGTAGAACAAGAAAGGAGCTAGGGAAAGGGAGAAGAGAGAAAAGATAGGGAAATCTATGGAAATAACATAATGAACTGAACTGTTTTTTTCAACTAATAACACTAAAAATTTTTTTCTACCTTCCAAAAAGGAGAACATTAACCATTTCCCTTTGAAATATACTGATGCTCTTTACTTTGTTTTCATGGCTATGTGAGAAATATCCTTATCAGACTCATATGTTTGAGCACTTGGTCCCCAATTAGTGGCGCTGTTTTGGAAGACCGTAGAGCCTTCGGGCACGTGACCTTGATGCAAGAAGTGGATCACTAGAGGAAGGCCTTCAGGTTTGTATACCTAGCTAAACTTCTTGTTTCCTTTCTACTTCCTGTTCTGCTGAAATCTGGGAATGACCAGCTTAGAGCTTCCACTGTCTTGCAGCAGCTTGCTGACACGACTTCCTGTCATAGTGGACCATGAGTCTCTCATTCCTTAAATTGCTTCTTGTCAAGTATTTTCTCAGAACACAAGAAATGTAGCTAAGAGTTCTTCCCCCCCCCCTTTTTTTTTGAAACAAGATCTTAGTATGTAGCTCAGGTTAACCACAAACTTGCAATTCTCTTATTCTCACAAATACTGTGACTGGAGGTATGTACCTCTATGGCCAGCTTCCAGTGGGATTTTTAAAGAGATGCCAAACTCCAGTAATCTCATAGGAGAGATGTAAAAACTCAAGTTCAGAGCATAGCTATATTTGCGAAGGTGGTGAAAGTGACAAAAAACAGACTAGCAGTTATTCTCCATGGTTGATGATAATATCAAAAATGAACAGCTTAAGAGAGCAAGTATTCACTGATGCTTTGAACAACGAACAAGAATCAAATAAGCTGTTCTCAATTTGCTTCTTCTTTTGAAAAGATAGATAGCAGCCTGTTTCAGGTGCTGAGGAACTAGCAATAAGACATTTATCCTCTTCCTGCTCAGCACTACAGACTTCAGGGCTTCCCATCTGGTTAGATGGGGAAATGGGTTGAGCCAAGTGAACTGCAAGACATGCCAAATTTATTTTGCAGAAAATAGTGAAGAAGGTAATAGAAGTGGTTCTTCAGGGGCTAGACATGAAGCAGAACATGGAAATGAATGATAAGGATTGTCGCTATGGGCAAATCACATCTCGCGTGATGCTTAATATTCTGGCCAGGCTATCTGGCTTGACTCTCTTCTATAGTCTCCCTGAAACGTAGGTGGGATGAGGGCTTTTTCTGAGTATTAAAGAAATGACAGTTTTTTTTCAAATATAATGTCAGGAAAGAAGCAATATGGGAGGTAGAAATGTTAGACTAGACTGACAATGTAAGGTTTGAAAGTCTACGAACTGAGTTATGTTCCTAAGGATACCCACCCAAAGAATGTTTCTTTCTCTAAGATGCATCAAAAATGCATTAATAAAGGGTTGGAGAGATGACCCAGATATTAAGACTCTGCCTCACTAGCAGAAGGTCTTGAGTTTGGTTCCTAGGTCCCATATAAAAAACACCAGGTAGAAAGGATGGTGGTCTGAACTTCAGGCCCTGGTGGACAGAACCTGGGAAATCCAAGAGCAAAACAAAAAAGGAGATAGAAGTAATCGAGAGTGATTCCCGAAGTCACCCTTGGTCCTCCACAGAGGTACACAATGCCCCCTCTCTCTCTCTCTCTCTCTCTCTCTCTCTGTCTCTCTCTCTCTCACACACCCACACACACAGAGGCACACACAGGCACACACTCTCATATATCTCACAGGCACACACTCTCAAGAGAAAGAGGGAGAGAGAAAGAGAGAAAGAGAAAGAAAGAAAGAAAGAAAGAAAGAAAGAAAGAAAGAAAGAAAGAAAGAAAGAAAGAAAGAAAGAAAGAAAGAAAGAAAGGAAGGAAGGAAGGAAGGAAGGAAGGAAGGAAGGAAGGAAGGAAGGAAGGAAGGAAGGAAGAGGAAGGAAGGAAGAGGAAGGAAAATAAATGAATTAACAAAGGAGCTGAAGAGATAATTTAGTCATACATACATATATAAATATACATATATTTACAATATATATATGTATGAAAGCTGAGTACATGCTCTTACCCCACAGTTGGGGAGGGAGAGACTACAGATTCCCTGGGCTTACTAAGCAGACAACTTTTTTTTTAAATTATTATATGACAGAATTTTTATTTTATAAAAGAGAGGGGATGGTTAGAGCTTTCAAAGTTCTGAAAGAAAAGCACTTTTTTATATTCTTTTTTTATTTGTAAAATATTTTTATTTTATCATAATTCACATATCACATAGTTGATTCATTTAAAATATGTACATTGATAATTAAATCAAAAACCAGAATCAACATTGGAATATTCTCATCAGTCTTTAAAGAAGCCTTTTATTTATTAGCAGATACTATCCATTTTCACCATCCATCCTAAATTTAAGCAAGCATTAAACAAATTTGTGTGTGGATAGAATTTACAATTGTGAAAAAAATACAAATTAAATAAAAATATGATTCTCCTATAAGTGGCTTCTTTTTTTATTATTATTATTTCTGCCCATACAAACTTGGTAGGTACACCAGTTCCCTCCCTCCCTCATCCTCCCCCTGAACCCCCTGCTCTCCCTCCCCTCACCCCTCCTTCCCCATCCCCCAGTGCCTTCCCCCCCTATCCCCGGAGAATCCTTTAATGTGCATGCCAGGCTCTCCTATGGGCCCTCCTCTCTGTTGACATACAAGGACCCAGTGGCATTTCTCTAAACCCTTTCCTGTGTTCCCCTTAAGCATAGGAACACTACTGTGGCTGTCAGTCCCTTGCTTCCAAAGATCTTGGTGCCTTTAGCAAATGCTAGACTTTGTGGGGTCAATAGTGCATTGGACATTGCGTGGGGCATGCAAAGTCCAATTATGATTGCTTCGGCCCTAACTTGTGTGGAATATCTTGCATATCATTACCCCTCCCATCCTTGTGCTCTCACAATCTTACTGCCCCCTCTTCCGCAAATGTCCCTGAGCTTCAGGATAGGGAGAGATTAGGCTGGCCTAATTATAGGTGGTCGATATAGAGTCTCTGAAGTTCTGGAATGTGGTTTGTTGATTTTCTTTTGGGGTTTTGCTGCTCCTGCAATGCCCTTTACTCCATCCTGATGGGCATTGTATGTCACACCCTGGCCAGAGACAAAAGGTTGTTAAATTGGAGTCTTGTTATAAGAGCACATTCAAAGGTAGATGCAATGAAAGTAGGAAACCACAGTGAGGGAGGGGTCAATCACCCATTTGCAAAATGGTTACTTTTTATCTGCAAGACTATATGCCCTCCCCTTCTGGTGAGATCATACCCCCTCAGTTGTAAATGATCAGGAATGAAAGTCTGTGAACTTAACCAGGTGTCTCATTACTTACTTGCAGTCCTTGATGGAGGCCTATTTTCTCTGCTGTAACATGATCCCTTCTCTCCTTGTTTCTGGTGTGGCCTCCCTACCTCATCCGTCCTGTTCATAATCCTTGCAAATACTGTATTACAGAGATTTATCCTCCAGTGTCTCTAGGTGGGCTGGGTGGGTTTGGTACTAGGAGCCACCTATTAGGGAGTACATATGGCGCTTAATTTACTGGGTCTGGGAAACTTCACTCAATATAATTGTTTCTAATGATATCCATTTCCCAGCAAATTCCAGTACTTCATCATTTTTGATGGCTGAGTAGTACTCCATTGTATAGATGTACCACCTTTTCCTTATCCACTCGTCAACTGTTGGACATTTGGGTTGATTCCATGACTTTGCTATTGTAAACAGTGCTGCTATGAACATGGTCATGCTTCTGCTATTGAGGTGAATTTTTGTTATATGTAGAGTTATTCCCAGAAGTGGAATAGCAGGGTCAGTATGGCATTTCAATCTTTAATCTCTTTAAGAATCTCCAGATGGCTCGCCAGAGTGGCTGTATGAGCCTGCATTCCCACCAGCAATGTAGGAGAGTTCCCCTCTCTCCACATCCTCTCCAGCATTTGTTGTTGTTTGTATTGTGGATTTTTGCCATCCTGACTGGGGTGAGATGATATCTCAGGGAAGTTTTGATCTGCATTTCCCTGATGGCTAAGGAAGTGGAGCATTTTTTCAGATATTTGTTAGACATTTTAATTTCATCCCTGGTAAAGTTTCTTTCAAGTTCCAGGGCCCATTTTTTAATTGGGCCATTGGTTTCCTTGGTGTTTAGTTTTCTAAGTTCTTTGTGCACTCTGGACAGTAGAGCTCTATCAGATATGTGGTTAGTGAAGATTTTCTCCCATTCTGTGGGTTGCCTTTGAGCTCGTGTTACAATCTCTTTATCTGAAAAGAAGCTCTTTAATTTCACAAGATCCCAACTGTTAAGAGTTGGTAACAGTGACTGTGCCATTGGATGTCTGTTTAAGAAATGTTGGCCTAGCCCAATCAGCTCGAGGGAGTTCCCTATTCTTTCAACTATGGTTTTTATAGTCTCTGGCCTTATATCAAGGTCCTTGATCCATTTGAAATTAAGTCTTGTACATGGTGATAAGTATGGGTCCAGCTTTAATCTTCTGCATGTGGAGATCCAGTTTTGCCAGCACCATTTTTTGAAGATGCTGTTCTTTTTCCATTGGATTCTTTGGGCCCCTTTGTCAAAGACCAAATGGCTGTAATTTTGTGGGCTTATATCTGGGTCTTCAATCCTTATCCATTGATCTGTGTGTCTATTTTGGAGCCAGTACCAGGCTGTTTTTACAACAATGGATTTGTAGTATAGACTAAGGTTTGGTATGGTGATACCTCCAGCAGTGTTTTTGTTACTCAGAATTGTCTTTGCTATCCTGGGTCTTTTGTGCTTCCACATGAATTTTGAGATTGTTTGGTCAACTTCTTTAAAGAATTGCTTTGGGATTTTAATTGGTATAGCATTGAATTTGTATATTGCCTTTTGTAGGATGGTCATTTTTACAATGTTGATTCTGCAAATCCAGGAACATGGGAGGTCTTTCCACCTTCTGGTATCTTCTCTAAGCAGACAACTTAACCTACTCACAGAGCTCCAAACCAGTATGGACCCCATTTCAAACACAAAAGTGGACAGGTTCTGTGGATCAGCACCAAAGTTTGACCTGTGGGCTCCCCACATGTATGTACAACCACATTCACATGCACACACACACACACACACACACACACACACACACACACACACACACACACCAAAACAGAAATGTACTCATAAAAAGAGGCACTAGATTATTTGAGAAGCTTCCACTGTCATCTTTTATTTGTAAACTAGATTTCTAGTGAAATTGTTGAAGTGAGGCTGAGCTGTCTACTGTTAATTGAATGATGGAACTATATGAAATGTCAGAGACAAAGCTGCTGCACTGAAATATGGATGGCAGAACTCCATGTGGTGATTTAGTGAGCATCAGAGTTAGAACAACATCCCAAGTTCACTTGGGATTGACTAATAAGGTGCTGTTTCTAGAATTAGGGAACATGGATTAGCAATAAAGATGTCATAGGGTCATAAACACTGAAGAGCTGTTGAGGAAACTATGTAGTTTACTGAAATAGAAAATTGTGATCTCTCATCAGCCCAAGTTCAACTCACAATCTCATGGTTCCTTGATTGCCAAATCTTGGTAGATTTGAGGGACGACCCTGAAATTATACACAATAAAATTATTCAATCCTTTTGCCATTAAATTTGCCATTAAACAGACTTACAAGGTCTGTTTCATCTGACATTGAACCTGGGAGAACAAAGCACCAGTATAGGCCACTAATTGAAAAAAGTTATGGAGTTCAGGTAGAATTGAAATCTTGGGCAAGTCTGTCTCTAAGCATATCTACGAATGTCCATGCACATATTTATTTTATGACTGCTACTGCAGTCTGATAGTGTATATTTGTAATTTACAGAGCTAGCATCTGTCAGAATAATCACAATGGATTTCTGAGTAGATAATAAGGGACATTAGACTATGAAATGCCAAATGGAAGTTTTCAAACTACTGGAGACTATCCTGCCCTGGCCAAGATAAATCAGAAGCCATAATTCTTCCTGGGAAGAAATGCAAGGGATTTCCATGTCATTATTTAATCAAAATTTACAGTTCTTCCCAAAATGAAATAGCTGATGAAGATTGACAGCCATAACGTAATCTGTTAGTAGCCTAAATTTCAGATGCCATGTTGGATTTTTCATTTCAGAAATCTTTAGGGCTCCTGGCTCTTCACATGTGGTCACTGATCTGGCAATGTTTCCTTCCTGTCTTTTTCAAGGGGCAAACAGACTCATTCTGTCTGGGCATGAAGTAATGACATTACTAAATCTCTGTCTTGCTTCAGGATAGACTCACTCTCTTCTTCTCTGTTATGTTTCATAGAAATGCTACTTATATTGATGCTTTGCACACATAATACTGTGTTGCTGTGTTCATAACAGCATGCTAGTTAAACATGGATAAATGGAAGGTGTAGATGCTCTAGATGTCTCAATATAACAAATAGGCTGGACAGGAGGATTTAAGCTCGTAAAGACTGAACCACCTGCTGCAAAAATTACATTGTTAGGGTGCAGAAGTCTAAGTGTTGAGTCATCAGCTCTAAGGCTGAGAGTAAATTAAACTTCATGACTTTATTTCCACTCCAAAATATTTTGAAACATTTCCATAAAATTCAGCCTCTTTAGATTTCATTTCTGAGTTTCTGTCTCATCAATCTATGAACTTTGTATGTGTATCCATCTATATATAACATACATACTTGCAAAAGTGTTAACGTAACTACACATAGCTCAAATGTATCTATTTGTGCATAAAATTATGTCTTTTAAAATAAACTGATGGGTACAAATTTACATATCTGTTTGTGTTGTCTAACAGATCTAAGAGTGCTTGACTGATCAGTGGATGGAAGTGTTGTGTGGTCATTAGAAGTCTACAACTCAGAAGGCTACAGTGCAGGCAATACTTTCCACAGCCACGTGAGGGTAACTGAACCTTCACAGAGAACAAGACCTGTTTACGAGGCACAGAGTGATGAAGTGGCTGTAGATGCCTTCTTCACTCATTTGTCCAATCTAGGATGTAACAGGGTTTGGTATGGCAAATGAATAAATACTCAAGTTTGGAACTTAGTCAAGAAACATGAGTAAAATTTCATGAAAAAGTCACACATTTTCTACCTTTATTACATTAATTAATATTTCTAAACTGTCACTCATGATGATATTGGAGAATTTGTAGAACTCTTGTCGTGGTTGGAATGTGGAATACTGTCCATTAACTCATGTGTTTGAACATTTGGTCCCTAGCTCATGGCACTGAATGGGATAGTTGTGGAACATTTAGGAGATAGAGTCTTGCTGGAGGAAACATGTCATGTATGGAAATCAGATATCTTTTTATTTTTAAATATTCTATATATTTTCTAAATTTATAGCATAATGTGTGGTTGTCCCTACCACTCTTTTCCCTCCCTTCACTCACACTCCCTTCTCCCACCCTACCCTCCTTTCATCAATCCATCCCATTACCTCTTACCATCTGTCTGATTTCTTCTATGAGCCTCAGGGTTTCCTTTCCATTTTCTGTTCTAGTGGGGACACAGGCCTCTGTGACAAATCGAGTGGCCCTTCTTTGGGCAGATGTACTGCTGGGGAATGCCTTAGCCCCTATAGTTCCCAGTGCTTATAATTATTTCTCACAAGTTCCTTGCTTGTCTATGGGGGAGCGTTGGTATGTCAGCCATTGTGCAGGTCTTATGAGGACACATCTCACTGTAGTGAGTTCCTGGATGCAGCAATCCTGCCTTGAGTGGAATGTATTAGCCAGTGGAGGACCTCCACATCTTTAGGTTCTTACGATCTAACTGCCTCCTCTTTCACAAGATTCCCTTAGGATGGGAAGAGATTTTCTTGACCTGATTGTGGCTGTTCATTTTATGACTTCAGATACTCTGCACTCTAGTTGGTTGTTGTTGTCTATTTCAATGCTCTTCCATTGAATTAGGCTGTGTCTTTTTTGGGTATTGAGATGTTTTCTTATCTAAACAGAAAAAGAGAGACTTATATGGAAGTGTATTCTTGGGTGTCTGTGGGCAGTACTGAGGCATCTGATCCTTTCTACTATCAGCTTTTTCCTTGTCCACTGTTGTTTGTTGTTCCCTGTCATTGAGAGAGTGAGGGTTATGGCCTAGTAAGCAGGTGGCTTGGTCGCCTGGAGGCTAACTACTGTGTTTTATTGCTGCTCTTCACTCTGCTTTAAAACTTTTTTATTGTATAAAAGTATTTTTAGCTCATTAACCCTGTTATTTTTTCCCCACTCTTTTGCGTTCTTCTTACAGGCCCTCTCCTCCCCTGCTTATGTTCCTTTATGTTTGTGGGTGATGGAAGATTTTCTGTTTGTTTATACCAAACTGATGGTTTAATACCAGGATTCATTCACAAGGCAGTGTATATAGCACCTATTTTTCTACATCTTGGATATTTCATTCAATATGATTTCTTCCAGTTCCATACATTTACTGTCAATTTTCATTATTTCATCTTTCCTGACAGCTGAACAGTATTACATTGTACATAAGTATCACTTTTTCATTCATCATTTGTCAGCCGTTGAACATCTATGTTGATTTCATTTCTTTGTAATTGTGAAAAGAGCTCCTATGAACATGGATGTACATGTGACTCTGTTTTAGGATACAGTGTTCTTTGGGAATATTCTGAGGAGTGGTATAGCACAATCATAAGGAATTTCAATTTTTACCTTTTGTAAGACACTCCAAATTGATCCAAAGGGGTTGTATGAGTTTACAATTCCACCAACAATGTATGGATATTCCCTTGTCCCCATATGCATGACAGTATTTGCTGTTGTTTGTGTTTTGGATCACAGTTATTCTGACTAGAATGAATTGATATATTAGTGTACTTTTAATTTGCATTTCCTTAATTACTAGAGAGGTGGGACTTTTTAAAGATGTTTGTTAGACATTTGAGTTTCATCTTGTAAGATGTTTCTTTTCAGTCTTATAGTTCATTTTTAATGTGGTTATTTACTTCCTTGGTATTTAATTTTTTAATTTCTTCATGTACTCTGGGTAAGAGACCTCTCTTAGATGTATGGTTAGGGAAGGATGCTCTCCCATTTTGTAGGTTGATTTTTTGCTTGATCAACAGTCTCTTTTTCTGAGCCAAAGCTTTTTTACTTCATATAGTTCTACTTGTTTAGTGTTGTATTCTTTCTTCATGTCTTTGGGGTCCTATTGAGGAAATAGTGACTCAGGCCAATCACTTTGAGGGTATTGCCTATTTTTTCTCCTAGGAATTTTATAAACTTTGGTCTAACATGGAGTTCTTTGATTCATTTGGAGTTTATTTTCATGCAAAGAAACAAGTAAAGGTCCAGTTTCATTTTCCTGAATGTATATATCCAATTTTGTCAGCAACATTTGATAAAGATGCTGTTTTTTTTCCCAATGGATTTTTTTGCTCCTATATCAAAGATTAGTTTACTGTAAGTGAGTGCACTTATATTTGGGTCTTCTACTCTAAATCATTCATCTATATCTGCTTTTTTGTAGTCAGCACCATGATGTTATTATTATTATGGCTTTATAGTATAGTTTAAGGTCTGGTATGTTGCTACTGCCAGTGTAGTTTTAATTACTTAGGATTGTTTTTGATATCCTGGGTCTTTTATGCTTCCATATGAAATTTGATACTGTTTTACCAATTTTTATGAAGAATAGGGTTGGAGTTTTGATTGATATTGCATCGAATCTGTATAATGCTTTTAATAGAATGGTCATTTTAACAATGTAATGCTACTGATTCAGGAACATGGGAGATTTTTTCATATTCTAGTGTCTTCCGTAATCTTCTTTTTGTGTTTTAAAGTTTTCATTGTATAAATTTTTCATATTCTTCAATAGGTTTATTCCAAGATATTTCATTTTTTTCAGGAGCAATGGTAGTTGCTATTGTTTCTCTCAAATTTATTTTGTTTATCCTTAGTACATAGGAAAGCCACTGGTTTTTGAAAATTGATTTGTGTTCTGCAACTCTACTGAATTTATTTATTAGTTCCAGGACTTTTGTATCATAATTTTTGGGCCCTTGAGATATAGGGTCATATCATCTGTTAATGAGATAACTTGATTTCTTCTTTTCCAAGTTATATCCTTTTTATCTCCCTCTCTTGTCTTATGACTCTAGTTAAGACTCCAAATATGACGCTTAATGGAAGTGGTGAGATTGATCAGACTTGTATACCTTCCAATCTGAGTAGGAAAGCTTCCAGTTTTTCACCATTTAGAATGATTTTTGCCATTGGCAAAAATTGATAAATGTTCCTTCCAACTCTGTTTTCTCCAAGATCTTTATCATAAAGGGGTATTGAATTTTGTCAAAAGCGTTTTAAGCATCAATTGAGAGAATCCTGTGGTTTTTGTCTTTGCATTTGTTTATATGGTTAATTATATTTATAGATTCATATATATTGAACCTACCTTGTGTTTCTGGAATAAACTCAACCCGATCATAGTGGATGATCTTTTTGTATTTGGTTTGCTAGAATCTTGTTGAAGATCTTTGTGTCTGTGTTTATCAGTGAGAATGGCCTATATGTTTCCTTTTTTCTTGTATCTTTATTTGTTTTTGGGATCAGTGCAATTTTGGTTTTGTAGAAAGTGTTTGCAAGTGTGTCTTCCTTTTCTATCTTGTGAAATAGTTTAAGTATTGGTGTTAATTGTTCTTTAAATTTATTGTAGTCCTATACTTTTCTTGGTTGGGAGATCTGTATTTATTGCTTCAACTTTGTTCCTTGTTATAGAGCTATTTAAATAATTCAATTCATCGTGGTTTAACTTTGATGTGTTGTATGTGTTTAGAAATTAGTCTATTTCTTTGTGATTGTCAAATTTGGTGATGTATCAATTTTTAAAGTATGACCTTATGATTTTTTGAATTTCCTTGATATGTTCTGTGATAGTTCATTTTCATTCCTAATTTATTATTTTGGGTTTTTTAATTTGTTATTTTATTTGTTTTATTTATTTGTTTGTTTTTGTTAATTTGACTAAGGGTTTGTCAACCTTCTTAAATTTTTCAAAGAACCAGCTCTTTACTTGATGTTTTTTGTATTGTTTTCTGTCTTAATTTCAGTTTTTTCTCCTCTGATTCTGCTAATCTCTGTCCATCTACTTATTTTGGGTTTGGTTTGTTCTTGTTTCTTAAAAGCTTTAAGCTTTAAGCTACATTGATAGGCTATTTATTGTGATGTTTCCCTGTTCTTGATGTAGGTATTGAGTACTATAAATTTTCTTCTTAGGACTGCCTTCATCATATCCAAGAAGTTTTGATACAATGTTTTTCCATTATCATTGAGCTTTATGAATTTTTGAGTTTCCATTTTTTACTTAATGTCCAGACCCATTCCTCATTCAGTAGCATATTGTTAAGCTTCTAAGAGTTTCTGTACTTTCTATCATTTGCCTTATTATGGATATCAATCTTTATTCCTTGGTAGTTGGGAAGAGTACAGGTGGTGCTTTCTATTTTCTTGCATTTGTAGAGTCTCTTTGTGGTCTGAATACAGACCACTATCAAGTACTGCAAGTAAGTAGTGAGGCATCTGGTTAAGCTGACAGACTTTCCTTTCTGGTCACTTGAGACTGATGAGGTTTGATCTAAACAGAATGGGAGGGCATAGAGTCTGGTAGATAGAAGGTAATCATCCTGCAAATGGGAGACTGAGCCCCCTCACCATGGTCTCCTACTCTTATTCCATCTACCTTTGAATCTACTCTTATAATTAGACTCTATTTTAACAGCCATTTATCTCTGGCTAGGAGGTAACATCCAATACCCATCAGCATGGAGCCAAGGGCGGTGCAGGAACAGCAAAACTGGAAGAAAAAAAAAAAGAAAAACCATAATTCAAAACATCAGAGACACTACAATAACCATCAAGAACCAGGCCAGCCTAATCTCTCCCCATCCCAAAGGTCAGGGAAATTTACAGAAGAAGGGGTGATAAAATTGTAAGAGCCTGGGGCTGGAGAGGTGGCTCAGGGGTTGAGCCTCTGCCTTGCAGGCGGAAGGTCCTGAGTTCGGATCCTAGATCCCACGTATAGACGCCAGGCGGAAGCGGGGGCGTCCTGCGCTTCTGGTCCTGGTAGGGCGGAGCCTGTGAATCGGGGCAGAGTAAACAAGGAGGAGGTGGAGGCGTCCATGGTGGTTCCCGAATTCGTCCGTGGTTCTACACACACACACACACACACACACACACACGCACGGGCGTGCACGAACACACACACATACATACGCACACACCCACAATTGAATAAATAATAATAATAAAAAAATTGTAAGAGCCTAAAGATGAGGAGGTGCAATAATATGCAAGATACTCCACACACGTTAGGGCTGAAATAATCATAATAGGTCTTTGCATGACCTGCACAATGACTAGCATGTCATTGACCCTCCAAAGTCTAGCATGGATCACATCACAGGCTCTAAGATCCTTAGAGGCAAGGGATTAACAGCCACAATAATGTTCGTATACTAAAGGGGAACACAAAAAAGAACTCTAGGCAATGCTACTGAGTCCTTACACCTCATCAGAGAGGAGGACCCAGAAGGAAGTTTCACATGTACACTAAAGGATGCTCCAGGAATGGGGGAGGGCCACTGGGAAAAAGGGAGGGAGGGGAGAAAGGAATCTGAAAAGGGAGGAGGGAGCAAGGGGATCCAGGGAGGGCTAGAGAGAGGGAGGGGAATGGGGAACCTATCAAGTTTGTATGAGTGGAAAAAATAAATAAAAAAATAAAAAATAAAAATATTCAAAAATTTAAAAAAAAAGAGAAAGTTCTATTGGCTGCTGAAAAGAAGGTAAATTCCTTAATGTTAGGATGGAATGTTGTGTAAATATCTGTCAGGTCCATTTGGTTTATGGTTTGGTTTAATTCCAGTTTATCTTTGTTCATTTTGAGTTTATTGTGAGTGAGGTGTTGAAAACCCCACTATTGTCGTGTTTGCATTTATTTGTAGTTTTACACATGGTAGTATTTGTTTAATGAATGTGGGTAAGCTTATGTTCAGACCATTTATGTTCAGAATTGTGAATTCTTCTTTATGTATTTTTCTTTTCATGAATGTGTGGGATCCTTCTATGACTCTTATGATTTGTTCTGGTTTGAAGTCTATTTTGTCAGACATTAGGATGGCCACACCTGCTTGTTTCCAAGTTGCATTTGCTCAGAGTATCTTCACCTTCCTTTGACCCTGAGATTGTGCCTGTCTTTCTAACTTATTTGTGTTTCTTGGAAACAGGATATTTATGGGCTATGGCTTTTAATACATGCTGTTAATATTTGTCTCTTGACTGGGGAGTTGAACCCATTGATATTTAAATTTATGATTGAGAAGTTTTTGTTGATTCCTTTCATTTTTTTAGCTTATTGGTTTTTTGAGTTGGCAGTTTTCTGCATGGTAGTTGTATCTGAATTACTTTTGTCTTTTATCTTCTTGAGTGTGTTTGTTATTTTCATCTATCTTGAGATTTTTTTTTCTACTATTTTCCACAGACCTGATTTGGTAAACAAGAAGGACTTTAGTTTATTGTCATTGGGAAATAGTTTTCTTTTTCCTTCAAGCGCAAATGATCATTTGACTGAATATAGCAGTCTGGGTAGGCATTTGTGATCTTTCATGACTTGAAGAATGCCCTCCCAACCTCTTCTGACTTGTACTGTTTCTATTGAGAAGTCAACTGTTATTCTAATAGGCATGTCTTTAAACGTGATTTGGTTTTTCTCACTTACAGTTTTGCGAATATTCTCTTTTGTCTTGCATCTGAGATACTGTTACTATTCCTTGCCTTGTTGTGCTCACATTTTAGTCATATCTAAGTGGTGTGTGATATGCATTTTGTACTTGCATTGGGTGCTCTTTCTTTAGATGTGGGAAGTTCTCATTTATGACTGACTGAAAGATCTGTGCTGGAATTTTCTCTTCAGTTTTTTGTTTTGGAATTCCATCAATGCTTCTTCATATTGTCCCATAGCTTTTGAATATTCCTTTCATGATCCTGTTCTGTCTGCTTATCTTCTAGATCTGATATATCTATCTATTGGTTGATCTATTTTATGTGTGATACTTTCTGTTAGGTTTTTGAGTCTGGCTTTGAATTCCAGCTCAATTTCAGTTTGGATTTTTTTAACTTGTTCTAAACTTGTTCTGGCTTCTATTCTTTTTTCATCTCAAATAATTTTTATTGTTTTTCTGTTCATATAAGTTCGCATGCTTACTCATTTCCATTCTCAGTACTTCCTGTTCCTTTTATTGTTCCTTAGGCGTCTTTTGTATTTCTTCTTAAAGTTTGGTGATCATGCCAGTAACAGTTCTTTGGAAGACATTATCCTCAATATTGTTTGTTAGACTGATATCCAGGAAGCTGTTCTGATTGGAACCTAAAGTAGAGGGGTTTGGTGTTTTTTGTAGAAGTCATATTTCCTGATATTTAGTGTATTTTGTGGTTTTATGATGTGTCTTGGGCATCTTCTGTTAAGACTGTGACTACTTTCTTTGGTAATTGTTTTGGGCTCTCCCAAGTCAGACGAGGCTGTCTCACTTTGGGTGTTGTTGGGAAAGATTCTCTGTATTTTGATGGGATCTACTGGTTGTATATTATGGCTGTCCCTTGGCTTAGGGGTTCATTGGGAGGGATGGGAAGCAGGGGAGTGAATGGGTTCTGAGGTGGTGGGCAGTTCTTCCTTTGGCTGTGTGTCTCTTGCTTGGTTTGAAATTGGGTTCTGTGTTGTAGAGTTATAGAGAGGTCTCTCCCTGGCTCCTCATGCCTCTTACCTCAGGGGGCAGACCTTAAAGTCTATCTGTCTGTCTGTCTGTCTCTCTCTCTCTCTTTCATCCCTTCTCTTTTTTCCTTTATCTCTCTGTTTTTGTCTCTGTATCTCTGTTTCTCATCTCTTCCTACTCTCTTTTCTAAATATAACTGACAGCTGGTCACATGCTCCTTTGCCTTCTCTGCCTGCTGCCATGTTTTTCTTGCCATAATTACCTTTATCTATTGTGGAATCTTATACCAAAATAATAGACCATCTCTTCTTTAAGCTGCTTATATCAGAGTTTTTATCAGATTGAACTCTGTTCCTTTTATGATTAATTAATCCTGGATATTCCCTACTTACTTTCTCATAAATATAGGGCATTTATACAGGAAATGGATATAATTGTTATGGTTTATGTTTTAGATACATTTCTAGTAACTGTGCCAAAATACTCACTAAAAGAAACTTAAGGGAAAAAGGGTGTATTTGAGTTTATGATTCGATGCTGTAGCCTATCATGACAGGGAATTCACAGTAACAGAAGGTTGAGAGTACTGACTCTATTATATCCATACCAAGAGCAGAAAGAAGCAGGTGAACGCATCTGAATCGATGGCCTAGAAAACAGTGTGTCCTACAATGGCCATGTCAATTAATGCAATCAAGAAAATCTCCTCAAGATATTACCTAGAAACCAACCTTAATCTACAGAATCCTTCTCAGGTGTTTCCACAGACCCACCTCCTAGATGTCAGGATGATAACTGACACCAGCATCACAGTTGGGAATATCCCCCACCAAGACCATGTGCCCAAGGTGCGGCACCTTTATTGAAAAGTAACTGAAATCTGAGGAGAATTTAAAAGTTAATGAGCCAGTAGGAGATGGGGGTTCACTGAAGACATGATTGTAAAGGCTATTTTTTCCCAGGCCTTAATCTTGTTCACTCTCCATTTCCTAGTCACCATGAGTCAAGCAGCTTTTTTCCACCATGGACGCTTCCCATCATGACATTCAGCTTCATCTCTGACCCCAAATGAAGTGCTCAAGTGACTATTGTCTCAAACTTCCAAATCCATAAATTGAAATAGTCATTTCCATCTTTGTCTTTTTCAAGTATTTTGTCATACAAACAGAAAGCAGGCATAGCAGTGAAAGGCATGGGTCATCTGAGTGAACTAAGATGTGGACTGCATCAGATGCAAACCAAACATCACTTCAGACCTACTACTCACTTGTCTTTTCTTTCAGTTGTCACTATAGCAATGAGATCTGACTGGGTTCTAATTAACCTGGCTTACTCACCTCCTACTACAGTAAATTCTGCCCAAACTTTTTCTTTCTTTTCAGTTCTATTTTAAAGCATTCTTGTGGATAATGTCATCACAAGAAATCACAGTCAAATATGTACATCCAGAAATTATGGGTAAATAAACATAGAATCAGCTACTTAGTTATTTTTACAGAAAGAAAATCATTAGATTCCAGAGTTTCAGTTGATTTCATGTCAACTCTGTGTGACATCACTGTAGGCTCTGGCTGTAAGTGCACTCGCCTGCTCCTCGGGGTACATATAAGGCCTGCAAGGAACTAGTCTATGACTGATGTGCCTCAACTCATGAATGATACAATTTAATGTCTAATCACAAAAATAGCTCAAGCTAGTCATATTGTCAAAACCAAAGTCAGCAGTGTGAGGAAGGATATGTCACCTTGAGAGTGCAGAAAAAGGATCCAGTATCTATGTATTAGAGTGTGGTACAACATCTATGGAGTATGACATAGTCATGTCTGTTAACATAGCCAGAATTCCAATGTCAAAGTGTATGGTATGAGGTTGAAATCACATACTCAAATCATATTAGTCAATTCCATAAAACTTATGTACCTTTTAAAATAATGAGGCAATGCTATGCATAAACCAACAGAAGCGTCCCAACATATATCTGTACATTTAAACTCAAGATAAAAAAAAGTGTGTATGGTTCACATAATTTTGGAGGGAATACACAAATGCCTGAAAAGACATATACATATTATTTAAAATGTTATTAAAACCTAAAAACACTAGATTTTTAGCAAGGAACCAGAAAGGAGAAAAAATGCTTTCTTGTCTTTTGTCACCATTTTTTCATTTGATTATTTTATTAGTTTAAACTTTTAAGGGTCTTCTTAAAACATCAATCCACTTGACATCTTGAGTTCGTCCCTTGAAACTTTCTCTTTTTTATATTTATTTTTTTTATTTCCACTCATACAAACTTAACAGGTACACCGGTCCCTTCCTTCCCTCCACCCCTCACCCTCCTGAGCCCTCCTCCCTTCCCCCTTCCCTCCCCATCCCCCAGTGCCTCCCCCTCCCATCCCCAGAGCATTCTTTAATGAGCATGCCAAACTCTCCTCTGGGTCCTCCTCTCCAATGAGGTGCAAGGACCCAGTGGCATTTCCCAGAACCCTTTCCTGTGTTCCCTTTAAGCATAGGAACACTACTGTGGCTGTCAATCCCTTGCCGCCAAGGATCCTAGTGCCTTTAGCAAACGCTAGACTTTGTGGGGTCAATAATGTGTTGGACATTGCGCAGGACATGCAAAGTCCAAATATGATTGCTTCGGCCCTAACTTGTGTGGAGTATCTTGCATATCATTACTCCTCCCATCCTTGTGCTCTTACAATCTTACCGCCCCCTCTTCTGCAAATTTCCCTGAGCTTCAGGATGTGGAGAGATTAGGCTGGCCTAGTTCTAGGTGGTTGATATAGAGTCTCTGATGTTCTGGATTATGGTTTGTTGATTTATTTTTTTCAGTTTTGCTGCTCCTGCAATGCCCTTCACTCCATCCTGATGGGTATTGGATATCGCCCTTTGGCTAGAGATAAAAGCCTGTGAAATTAAAGTCTAGTTATAAGAGTATATTCAAAGGTAGATGTAATAAAAGTAGGAAACCGCGGTGAGAGAGGGGTCAATCACCCATTTGCGAAATGGTTACTTTCTATCTGCCAGACAATACGCCCTTCCCTTCTGGTGAGATCATACCCCCTCAGTTGTAAATGATCAGGAAGGAAAGTCTGTGAACTTAACCAGATGTCTCATTACTTACTTGCAGCCCTTGATGGTTTTGTCACCATTTTTGACTGAGATTTGTGACATGTTTTTATTCACATAAGTAAAAATAAAATTGCCAATATGTAAATCCAAAATATAATATTCTTCTAATTTTACATTTGTCTACACTTGTTGGTAGTCCAAGAAATCCTAGGTGGCTGGAACTTTATGTTCTACTTTTAATACTTAGTGGAGTTTTCTTTTTAATTGAACTTCCTTTATAAACTACTATGTCAGAGAGACCTTTTGAGTCTTCCAAAAAGTCTACTTCTCCCTGCATGCACACACTCCTGGTACTGTTTGCTCCTTTGTGCCCTTGTCTCACACAAGGATAGCTTGCTTTCATTGTATTTTTAAACATCTCACAGTTACTGTAGACCTTCTGTTACTGCCGAGTTTTGAGGACCACACCGAGGTTCTGATTTTCATTGTCTTCTGATTCCTCACTTTAATCTTCTTCTGTTGCTTGCTTAGCTGTATATTGTCCATGTTTCTTCAGAGAGTCCAAACTGCTTCCTTCCCATATTCCAGTTATACCCCAAACCTACATTCCATCCCTGTGCATTAGAAATTCAGCTCTATCCCTATTCTGGCTCAAATATCCTCAGAGCGTCAGGAGGTGGAGAACAAATATTGAGCTCACATTGAACTCAAGCCTTTACCTTCCTAGACAATTTTCTGAGTGCTAGAAGCTCCAGAATTCTGTTCTAGCTGACCCTCAGTAAGAGTAGTGTCTGACTTTCCAGAGCTGGATCTTTCCATAGGAATGAATAAATCCAAACTGAATATTTCAAAGTTTCAACTGCTTCTTCAGGTTGCTAAGAAGAAGTCAACATTGTGACTCTCTGCACTCTTCTATGGATTTTGGTACTGTTTGGAAGGGATTGGCCAAAACTATTAAATTCAATGTTTAAGGGCTGGAGAGATGGCTTAGGGGTTAAGATTCTGTCTTGTGAGCAGAAGATCCTGAGTTCAGATCCCAGGTCTCATGTAAAAATTTCAGGCAGAAATGCTGGTGGCCAGCTCTTATGGCTCTAGTGGGCAGAGCATGGGAAATCCCAGAGTAAAGCAAGAAAGAAGTAGAAGCAATCCAAGATGATTCCCAAAGTCTCCCTTGTTCCTACTCAGGGACACATAGTGCCTTTGAGACACACACACACACACACACACACACACACACACACACACACACACACATGAACACAATGCACATTTACCCATACCAATAGACAGAATAAAAACAACCCCCCAAAAATTATCCAAAACAAGTAGTGGCCATTTCCTCTTGAGGTCAAAGAAATAAACACATCCATTTCTTGATTGAGATATAACTAAAGACCTTTAGCAAGGAAGAAAAGAAGAAGAAGAAGGAGGGGAGGAGAGAGAGAGAGAGAAGAGAGAAGAAGAGGAAGAGGAAAAGGAGGAGGAGGCGATCATTAAAGAAAATTGTGACTAAAACTTCAGTTTACCAAAGTCTGGCAAACCTAGAACAGTAAGTGTCCTTAGGGAAAAAGCACTAAGCCAGAATGTGTAATGTAAGAAGCTATAACCCTTAGTAATGCTTGCACTTAAACCCTTAGCCAAGTGTAGCATGGAAGATGGATCATCCTTCCCCAAAGAACATCAATAGCTGGGCAAATCATTACTTAGCTACACATACTTGCAAGGACAGCAGAAAGCAGACATAAATACTCCTTCTGTGCTAAAGAGAAGAATTTTAAGATCATAGCATTTGTCTTTGAGGCCTGGCATCAGCATGGCAGCTTGTGAGCAAGCAGAGCTGGCACCTCAACATGCTAGAATGCTCTTTTGCTTATAGCAATTGGAAAATTTATTTCAGGAGCTAAACATGTGGCAGCTAATGCAATTACCACAAATGTTGTTTTAGCCTTTTGGGGCTGCTGGTAAAAAAGTACTACCAAGTGAGTACCCTAAGTGAACAGAAGTTCTCTAAAGTGCCCCCATCTATACTCAAGAATCTGTGAGTGATCTAAATTAAGTAGAATATCTTACTGTAGAGACAAGTGCTTTCACACATAAATCACCAAAGTCATCCTGAAACATCTTTAGTTGATTAAACTAGCCAATTCTTAATCTCTGCATGTATACCTTAGCTAACTTCCTCCTGGATCATGTAGCTAAACATGGTGGGTCTCAATCTGCTATTAACCCTAAAGTTAGAAATGCTGTGATAGTGCTGGGAGGTGACTCAGTGGACAAAGCACTTGCTACACAAGCATGAAGACTGAAGTTCAGATCCCTAGTCTATAGGTAAGTGTGGTAGCCACATGAAATTCCAGCACTGAGGACACAGAGCATATTTATAATGAAGCTTTGGGAAGGCAAGTTGATCATATTGACCCATACGGGCTGTAGGGAAGAAGGGAAGGATCATATGAGGTGGATCAAGTTTCAGCAAGAGGGAGGACTAGGAGAAGTGATCTCTCCTTCTGAATGTAGTTGTCAGCATAGTACCTTGGTGGCTGTAATGAGATTAAGTTTTAATGTCCATTGAAGACTGGGAAGTTTGGCTGCTGCTCTTAAAGGCTTATCCTTATCCTGTCTCCTTTCTTTCAACCTGTGTCATTTATGATTAAATTTAGGTCACTTCTAATTTTCCTTTTATCAATAGATGACATGCAAACTATCCCATCTAGAGTGACTATAGAGTGGAGTTTGAGTAAGAAACCTTTCAAGCCTTAAGCACTTAACTTGTCATCCCAGGAATTCCCACAGTCTTTTGTTGCTGTGGTTTTAAGTTGTTGATGGTCTTAATTGAAGTTGGTTGAATAAACGAATGTTTTATATATATAGAAAAAAATGAGTTCATTGTGGAAGATTTGCAGCAAAAAGAAACTTATTTTTCAGAGGAAAACAAGAAGAATTCTTAAAGTTTATTATTTACCAGATTACAAACTGGAGAACTAGAAATCACGTCTGAGAAATAACGCATACTATAATTTTTCTTTTTTCATTTAGTCTGCATTTTTTGTAATTCACTTGTACTCAAAGGGTTTCTGCAACAGCATTGTGGGGTAAATGTATTAAGAACAGAGACTAATAAGAAGGCACTAAGTACTAAGTGCCTGGAGATCTTGGGAAGTGAGTGGATGTGTGGCCCAATGGTGAAGTGGACTGTCAGGTGGGCCAGGCCACAGAAAGAGCTAGCACAAATCAGCCACATCATTTTCAGTAGAAACCTTTCTCTGAACAGACCAGAGAACAACTGCTTTCTCAGATGTCAGGAGAAAAGGAACATTTGCATAGTCTGTTTAATTACTCAAGAATATGGTTCATCCAAGTTGTTTAGATTTCAGACAAACTGGAAGCCAGAATTTAAAGTGCACATTGTTCATAAGAAAAAAGACAGTTGATTTCATCAATGATGACACACAGGGAAAATTTATCTTGATGATTTTTATACTTGGGTTGTACTTTAAAATCATCTGGAGAGCTTTGGAAAGTATTAGTACCTGAGTCCCACTCCAAATCAATGACATGCAAATCTTTGGGAATAAGCTGCAGACTTGACATTTAAACAAACAAAATCTCTCCAGGTAATTTCTAATTAGCAACACTGAATTTCAGGTTTAAGCTTGTCTGCACTCATTTGTAAGTGAGTCTGTGTGTGTGTGTGTGTGTGTGTGTGTGTGTGCGTGTATGTGTTTACACACTATGGGGTACATGTTGTGGTCAGAATATAACCCTGAATATTAGTCTTCAGCATTCACACTATATGCTAGACCTCCTGGCACATGAGCTTTGAGAATTCTCCTCTATCTATGTCCACATAAGAACATTGGGATTACTAAGGTGTACCAGGAGGTGTAACTCTACATGTCTTAAGTGTGGAACCCAGGTTCCCGCTGTGAAGCCCAAGTTCCCGCCGGCACAAAATTCAAATCTCCCGCCGGCGCCTGCATGCCTCGCCCTTTGGACCTCTCCCCCTGGGCGTGCCAGGAACTGCCCAGTGCGAGGTTATCGGCCAGAACATCTGTGAACTGACTCAACTTCCTTGTGTGTAGTGGAAATTTTTACAGAATGTATTTGCTCAAGGCAGTTGCTTTCCTATAAAAACCTTGCCCCAAATCCAGTCGGGGCCGTTCTCTCTTGCTTGATCAGGGAGACGGTCCTGGCGCGCTAGATTAATAAAGCTTGCCTCTTGCCTTTACAGCAACCCGGTGGTCCTCGTGTCTCCTTCGGGGGTCTGGGTAAGGGGCCCAAAGGGAACTTCGGTTCCGACATATGGGGGCTCGTCCAGGATGCCCCTGACCCAACTCGGAGGAGCCGACGACCAGGGTTGGAGGTAAGTGGAGCTCCTGAATTGTCCTGTGTCTTGTGCATTGTGTCTGTGGTCTCTCGTGTCAGTTTCTTTTCCAGGCCACCTAGGTGGGACGAAATTGGGGCTGTGCCCGTCAAGAGGTGGGCAGACGTGTCCGAGACCTCGCAGGGGTAGAAGGACGACGGTCTGACCCCGGGGGCAGCAGGGGGTAAGCCGCAGTTGGATGGGATTTTCCCAGCTGGGCTCAGTTGGACGGGATATTCCCAGCTGAACTCCCCCATAAGGCTTGGGCAATTGGACTGGGATTTTCCCAATTGAACCCAACCCTGTCGAGTAAGCCGCAGTTGGATGGGATTTTCCCAACTGGGCTCATGGTGAGACTTTTTGGAGAAGGAGGACACGCCCGAACTGCAGCGGGCCTCCGAACTCCTCTGTTGCCGGCTTCTTTTACTTTCACTTTCCCGGGAGAGAAACCGCTCGAGCGACGCGTAGGGACCCGGTGCAGCAGATAATTGTTGGGTTCGTCTTTGTGTCATTCTCTGTGTTTCTAGGGTATTTCTGTGTTCAAGAAATTTAATATATAATGGGACAGACTCAATCAACGCCCCTTGACTTGACTATCAACCATCGGACGGACGTTAGGGATATCAATAGGTGTGTTTTATGTTTCAAAATAACACAGCTATGGCCATTTCAAATTATTGTGCGCTTATAATTACATCTTGGTTTTTTTTTGACTCTTTATTATTTGGCATGCTCAATTTAAATGCACGTGCACACTTAAGAACAACATAAAAGGCCTGAGTACGTACTGACTAAAATATTTTGTTTTATCTTGATTTCTATGAAGCTTCACAAAAGATGATATTGTGTTTTTACCTAGGATCTAATAACATCACTTTTGTAATTCCTTTAAAAGTTTGTTTTTCCATATGTAATACTAACATATCTAGCAACCAGAAAGGAAAACTGATTTCTGAGAAATTCATTGGAATTTCTTCATTCTCCTGGTATGTATGCTAATTTCCTGTTTCCAAGTGTACTCCTGTGTTCTGTTACAATCTTGCTAACTTAATTGGGATATAATGATTTTTAAGATGAGGTCTACTGTTATTGCCTCTTTTAAAGGACATTTTTTTAAAGGGTAAACAACAGAAAACCATCAAATAGAAAGAAATATATATGTATAGTACATAGAGGTAAAGAAGGTTTGTGGGATGTAGAGTTATGAGAAGACTGAAAATAAGAGATGATGGTTAAAGAAAATATTATTTGTTATGTTTCTTCCATGTTATAAAACAAAAGATATTGAGCCTCAGAAATTAGAAATTAAGAATTAAGCTTCATGTATTCAAATGTATTTCAGTTGTCTGTTTAAAGCAGAAAATTGGTTACTTCTAAAATCCCACCTTCTCAAGGACAGTAGGAATCTTACCAGTGGGGTCATAAATGAGAAGTCTAAGACCAGGGCCCTTCCTGCCCCCAGGGAGGTGGCCAGCAGAAGCTGAGGCCCCGCCTCAGCTTGGAACAGACTCAAGGCCAACTAGGGAGTTTCTCTAAATCTTGGACTTTACGATAAAAGAGACTGTGCTAAACCAACCTCTGCTCACCTTTTGGAGCAGGCCTCTCTTGGAGGGGGAGGAAAAGGGCACCTGCAAAATGGGGGAGGGAATGTTTTAAGCTCTGTATGAATGTGTGAGTGAGTGTCGGCCTGAGGTGGGAAACCTGTAACACCTCTGGCTCGAGTTTGTAGTCCCACGGCGAGATCCCTAAGATCTCTTAAAGCCACGGGATTCGATTGGGCCAGTTCTGCGTTTCCATGGTGATAACATATGGTCTAGGGTGGGATCGGATTAGAATCCGATCGCAAGTCACGAAACAGCTGAACCCACTATGGCTAAGTTATCACCCATGACTATGCAAAGAGTGTGGCCAGACTGGTACTTGAATGATCTCTCCTGGAGGGATTCCCAACCTTTGTCTGTCTGCGTCATGTGGTGGGGATCAATGTGACTCTAGCTCTTGGTCTATGTAGTACAGTGGGGATCAATGTAACTTTAGCTTTTTTTAGTCAATGGAAGGGAATTCCTAAAAATGTTTGCCCTGAAGGAAAGTGTTTCAAGTCTGAGACAATGACTATGCTGTTTAAATAGCATAGGGAATACAGGAAGCTTCAGGCATGTGTGGACCATGGACTCTCCCCTTTTAGTGTCATCGGGTGGGGCTCTGGTGGCGTTGGGTGGAGTGCTGGCCTCCCCGGACCACACCACAGGCTGTGTCAGTGGATGTCTTTTGCTGACAACACTGTGTATAGTGATTATCAGAACTCTGCTAAGCCACGCGTCCTTTCCTCAAATCCAGGTTCACTAATTTAAGCCAAAAGAGAGAGATTTCCCCTTCCTGTGTCCAGGGACTATCTAGAAATTGTGAATGCTTAGTTCTACCAACCTAAAAGAGGGTCAAGTCATAGCATATTCTCAGACATGCCCTGTATACATCTTAGACAAGAGATGATCCCAGGAAGATCTTTAAGTTATACTACCTTCCAACTAGACAAACAAATGCCAGAAAGTTGAGAGACTATAGAGCTGGACCAAAAAAGTACCAGCTAGTAACTCAGGAAAAGCTTTGCCTCTCAATGCCCTCAAGACTAAGGTGAAACAGACAGGAATTTCATTTAGCTTCCATGTCAGCCAAAGTCCTCATCTGTCAGGAGGAAGTAAACTCTCATGTGGAGGACAACAGGGCTCTCATCTGTTGAGGGAAATAGGTCCCCATCATCTGTAAGGGAGAGGTTGGCACCATCAGGAAGCTTTCATTTCTGTCTTGGAGGTAGAATCCTTTGTTTCTGTTTGTCCTAGGACTTTACAGGTAACCTAGGACTTAGTATTAAGAAAAAGAAAAGAAAGAGAAAGAACCAGAAAGCAAAGAAATCAGAACTTGACATTTGCCTTAGGGGGTAGGTTAAACAGGCACCCCAAGCAGATCAACCCAGGACCCCTCCCGACAGGGGAAAGGTGGAAAAAGATGCTTCGAATACGACCAGACTGGGCGCTTTGAGACTGTTGTGAGCACAGAAAGCTTTCATGTGGCCTATGTCCCAACTATGGGAATTTCCACTGGAGGAAGATTGCCCCCTGAACCTCAGGGCCCAGGGGTCGAGCGAGTTCTCTGGTGGAGACCAATGAAATGGCCTGAAGCTCTTAGCTTCCCTCCGATGGGAAAAAGGAGTTTGCCACTGATATCCAGCAAAAGGAACCCCAAAAGTGCCAGGTTGAGCATCTCGTGAGAACCTTGGGTTTAATGTGCAAATGGGAAGCCTCTTTGTTTCTATGTTAATAGACAAGGGAGCACAAAATTCTAGTGCTCAACTTCCTTCCTAGGCTTTTGTCAACTTTTGATTTTACTAAAATGTTTAAGATCAAGAAAATGACAGGCTCATTGCACTCACAAAGTAACTACTGAGATTCCTTATATGCTTAATAGTGATGCTTTTTAGGCATTCCTTTGTTTACATGCCTGAGTGCCCGAATATTCAAGGTTTAGGCTTAATAGAATAAAATATTTTAGCACTGTAATAAAATTGGTTTTAGACGCACCAAAGGTATTAGAAGAGAAAATCATGGATTACAGAAAATGCCAGATAGCATGTAACAAAAGTCTGCAGTTTAAAGACCCTAAATGCTGCATCCTTATCCAACCATTCTGATGGAAAAGATTCCAACCTGATAAGATATTATTTCAAGGAAACATTTTCTGGAGAAAAGACATGGCTTTATTTAGGAAAAATAAATATAAAAATTGTCAGGTCTTGGTGTTTCTTCCCAGTTCAGGCCTAAAGCCTGTTCCCTGGGGAAGGTCACTATAACCCCATGGGCAGGTGCTAGGAATTTCTTGGTATGTCACAATAACGCCCAGGGACAGGTGCTAAACATTCTTTCCTAGGTAATTTACGTTTTGCCCCGGGCTGGCGTGAGCCCCCAGGCCGAGCCCGCCTGGACCCCTTCTGCCCCTGTCGCACCCCTCTCCACCCTGGCCACAGGGGTTTGGGCTCCGTGGTTGTTGACCTCCTCTACTAGAGAGATTAAGAAAACTGGAGTGGTGTTTGATGTCAGCTTGTTCCTGCTGCTTTCCTTGACAGTATTCAGCATCGTGAGTGTGAAAGTTTTTCCCTTGTCCTAAAAGGTTGCCTAAAGTTAAACTCAGTGCTTGACAGAGAGAAAAAGCAATGGCAAACTTAAGAAGTAAACTAAGAAAAACAGTAAAACTCCAGGTGTGGCTCCAGAGCAGCTCCATTAGCTAATCAATACTGACTTTTCAGCTAGATCAGAGAAATGGTGCTACATCCCTTTGGTCCCCCAAAAGAAAAAGACTTATGTTGCTTTATTTTTCAGAATAAAAAAGAGGATAATTTAGATTGCTCTGTACAAAGAATCAGTTCGCATTGTTTTGGACAGGTTTTAAAATATGATCTACAGTAGCCAGAGGAAAAAGGTCTCCATGGCTTTTACACCTTGTAAATGTGTTCTTTTACTAACTCCTGCTTGCTTATACCCACAGCAAGACTGCTGAGCTTGTTTGGTTTATCTCATGTGCCTTCCCAATTACAATGGTCTAATCCTTGTGTAGACCTTGAAAGTTTAACCTGTGTTTTGTCTCTTTTAGATGGACCTTAAAGTAATAGGGCCATCTATAAAAGACCTCTAGACCATCCCAGCATTTCATAGATGAGGATATCAGACTGCACTTATTTTCTTCGCCCCGATTCAGCAGGAAGCAGCCAGATCGAATCATCGCCCCTTATCCCCAGAGCAGTCTGAATTCTCAAATAGGTTTATGGGAAAGTGAGGCAGGATTAGAGCAGCAATGCTGGGATGGGTCTCTCAAGGTCTTTAGAATTCTGAAGAGACGTCCCCTACTGCTGGAATCACCTGGAAGGAACACCCCTGCTGAGGAACTGACTCCAATCCTCCCAGAAATTTACCACAAGAACTGTAACTGACACTCCATGATTGGAGTGTGCCTAAAGAAAAGGGGGGAATGTGGAACCCAGGTTCCTGCTGTGAAGCCCAAGTTCCCGCCGGCACAAAATTCAAATCTCCCGCCGGCGCCTGCATGCCTCGCCCTTTGGACCTCTCCCCCTGGGCGTGCCGGGAACTGCCCAGTGCGAGGTTATCGGCCAGAACATCTGTGAACTGACTCAACTTCCTTGTGTGTAGTGGAAATTTTTACAGAATGTATTTGCTCAAGGCAGTTGCTTTCCTATAAAAACCTTGCCCCAAATCCAGTCGGGGCCGTTCTCTTTTGCCTGAGCAGGGAGACTGGTCCTAGCGCACTAGATTAATAAAGCTTGCCTCTTGTCTTTACAGCAACCCGGTGGTTCTCGTGTCTCCTTCGGGGTCTGGGTAAGGGGCCCAAAGGGAACTTCGGTTCCAACATTAAGGAAATTCAAACTTAGGTTCTCACCCTTATACAGCAGCACTTACCAACTGAGTCATTTCTTTAGTGACCCTTCATTCACTTCTACCTTAACATACCCATGTCTTACTGAAACAGTGATGGTTGGGTTTTCAAGTTGCTATGTCCCTTAGCCCTTGTCCAATGATGTTAAGAATAATGTTGAACACTAGCGTTTGGATTTGTCTGCATGGTCTGAGAATTAACTATGTTCATTTACACCAAGAATTAGTGAATATCACTTCAGATGTATTTTCCAGTAGCAGAATATATGATGTTTGCATCCAGATGGGTTTATGCAAAGCATCCATCTGTTCTGCATACACGTGTACATGAAGATCACACTTGTTACTGATTTAGAAATATTATTTGTATTTCTAGGATACTTTTAAGGTTTTCAGTTAAGAGAATTCAGTTAGTCATTTTGAAATGTGTGAATTGATTCACAGACAGGTGTTATCACAAATGCTTAGAAAAGCTTTAAAAGCAGCAAAGACCCAGTACTTTATGAACAAGAAGTGAATCAGGATGAAGAATTAGTTAAGGAGCATCAATCTTCAGAAACCTATCTAAAATATTCAAATCTTTGTTGCGGCAGTCCGGCTGCAGCCTGGATCCAGGATCCTGCTAGGTGGAGGAGGAGTTGGCAGAAGTGAAGAACGGACACACAACACAGGACTGAGTAAATCTGAACTCATTTATTAAAGTTTTAGCAGAGTTTTTATACGAAAATCTAGGGTAGAGGGCAAAGAATGTGTCACTACTTACATAAGGAAACATCAAAGAAGAGCAGGACCAAATTTTTTTACAGGATTATGTAAAATGTATCCACTCCAGTTAACAAAGGAACAGCCGAAGTGACATTTACTTGTGTGGGACCAGATGACATCTCCAGGTAAACAGGCCTGACACTTAGTTGCTAAAAGGGACTGGACAATGAATGCTTCAAAGCAGATTTACCTGGTCTACATATCTCAAATGCATAGATAAAGTACTGTAGGGGAAGGTGATAATCTAGCCAGCCCTGAGAAAAACTAAAGAGATCTAAGAACAGATAGAAGGTAAACTCAACTCCCAGAGTGAGGAATTCGCCTGCCATTGTCTAATGCAGGCAAGAGGCAACAATCAATTTACAAAAAGGGAAGCATTCCTAGCACTTAGCATCTGCTCATTTAGATGTTAATGTGTCATTCTCTAGAGAGGAGGCTTTAGGCTAACAACCCCCATATTTTTCTTATTTCTTTATTCCAAATAAGCCATGTCCTGTTTCCCAAAAATGCTTCCATGAAGCAGTTTTTCCCCATTCTGGACCTTGTCAAACAATATGGTTGGATAAAGACGTGGCACTTTGTGATCTAGGAAGTTATTGAAACTTTTACAAGCCATCCCAGAGACAGAGTACCCAGGTGAAATAGCAAAATATGTCTTAATCTTGAACAACACTTGAAGTTCTCCTTGTTTTAGCAAAACAGACTGTAATTCACTTTAGCAAATGTTTTAGTTCTTTTCAAAAATCATTTTTCTTCACTTCTTTCTCACAGTAATTATACATTACTGTATCCTTGCCCTTTGGTGAGTCAATGGTGATTACCAATGAACTTATAGAAATAAAGTAGAGGTAGAGAGGAAATTGTCTTTACATTTTGGAAAAAGCAAGATGTAATTATCTTGTCATTTTCCTACTCTTTGAGCATCTTATAAGAATGCACAAAAGGCAAAAAAAATCTTTTAAAAGTATGAAACTTCCATTCATTAGTGATACTATTTATAGCAGAGGCAAAAAATAACAGCAGAATAATGAAAAATGCAGTGCTCGCGCAGTTTGGCTTTGGTGTCCAGGTGTCTTTGTGAAAAAAATATTAATTTTACAGTATCTCGGGGACCAAGTTGATGCTCCACACATAACCCTGCAGTGTCACAATGTCCTTAGTAAACCACACTCCCAATTGCAAAACCGTCACACTTAATCCAACTGAATGCCACTCCATGGTCACCGGGTTGCCAAAAAGTGGCAGCAGGACTATCACTGTGGCACCTACCTGACCCCAGAGACAGAGAAGGCAGGCAATTCAAATTAGGTGTAAAGAAAAGCAATAAGCTGGCGGCACATTTTCATTTCAGCTATTCTGAATCTCTGGGATATGTTGATTAAAATCTCATTCTTGTATTAAGTCCCTCCTGCTGCTGTTGTTTTCCTTGTTTCTTTTAGAACAGTTAATTAGGATGCTAATATCTTACCATGTCAGTAGGTCATGGTTTGTAACTATGTTGTATTTTTCCTTCCAATTAATTTATTTATATGCTTTTAAATTTTTCCAAAGGAATGCATTCTTTAAATACAAATCTATTGCAAATAAATCCAGTATGTACATGATCACAAATATAACCCAGAAGAAGTTTTCCATGCAAGAGGGATAAAAAGCTTTGTAAGACAAATTTCTTAGTCCAACTGGAAAAAAATCAATTGAACCCTTAGTCATAGGCAGCCCAGGGTCAGGAAAGGAATAAACAACTCTTCTGCTTGAAAAGTATGGTCAGCCTGCTCTGTTCTTTCTCAGAGATAGAGACTTCTGAAACTTTTGAATCATTCATTAGCTGAATGAAGACAGTAATGAACACATTAAAATTCCCAGAATTCCTGATACAGTAAAGGTGAAGTACAAGACAGAAGACAGAACTATTTTGACTTTGAAGAAAAACTATGGAAATCTATTGGATACTAAGCACTGGAAAAACCTTAAACAGTAGCTCAGTCTAATCAAAGAACTGAAGACAAAAATGACATGCAGAAGGAAGAGGTAGTAAAAAGAGAAAAATACAGAGGGATGATGCTATCTATGAAATGTATATGATTGGTAGGGTACTTGTGTGCGTGTTGTCAGATTGTTCTTAAAGATTTCTTTCTATTTTTATCATGGAACATCTATGATATATCATAGACAACTCCTCTAAAAAGAACATGACAATAAAAGCCAGGGGGGATAGCAATTCACATTCATTCTTGGTATTAAAAGTCGAGTCACATTTAAAATTAATCCTGACATTTAAAAGGTATAGGATGATACAGTTCTTCTCCATTCATTCATATATAAATATTCCTTTTTGAAGATAGCATCTTACTGAGTTACTTAGTCTGTCTTTGAACTCACTTTGTAGCTTGGTAAGCTTTGAATTAAAGATCCTCTTGCTTACACCTTCAGAGTAGCTGGAATTACAAGCCTAGGTCACAAGACCCTGTTTAACTCATGATCTTTAAGTTCATGCATCTGTCTTTTTGAAAAAAAAGTTATGTTTTAATCATTTCCTCACCATATTTTAATCAGGATGCTTGCATTCATATTATTTTATCACAGGGTTTATTCTCCATATTATTAGAACGAGTCCTTGGTCAGTTCAAATGTATAATGTATTTTCTCACACTTTTTCTATTTGCTTTAAGTAAATATTTCATTGAAGCAAACTTTTTTTATTTTGATCAAGTCCAATTTCTCTTTTTTTTCCAGTTGATATGTGCAGCCAGAATTAAAACTTACCTTATGCTAATTGCAGCAATCGCTTGGTCCTCATGGTTCTTTCCGGGGTCTGGGTGGGGAAAAAAATATCGGGACTTCGGTTCCAACAGATGCATTGTACCTTAAGTATTATCCAAGTGGCTTATGTATGCTTAAGCAGTGGTTCTATATGTTTTTCCAAAAATTTTGCCATTTTTTGCATGTTTAGGTATATGATCTATTTTAGTTAATTATTAATACATGTGCTGAATTACAAACTGAAAACATTTTTTGGTGTGTAGATGTAATTGTTTAGTAGCATTTGTTGTCTATGTTATTGTTTTATGTTGAAATACCTTGGTGGTAGTAGATGGAGAGGGGACTGGTGAGATAGCTCAATGGGTAAATTACCTGCTCATAAGCCTGAGTTCCATCCCCGGAAGCCCACAGTTGGAAGGAGAAGAGGGACTTCTGAAACCTGTCTTCTGAAACCCACTACATGGAGTAAGTGCATGTGTTTTCACTCCCTCTCTCTTTCTCTTTCTCTCTCTCTCTAATAAGCAGGCAAAATATTAAAAAAGAAATAACTTGGTAGTACTTTCTCTCTCTCTCTCCCTCTCTCCCTCTTTTTCTCTCTTTTTCTCTGTCTCTAAAAAGCATGTAAAATACTTTAAAAGAAATAATTTAGTACTTTTGTTGAAAATCATTTGACCTAATATGACTGAGTCTGTATTGAGCCTATATTTAGGTCCAGTGCCTTACTGATCTACCTATGCTAGAACCTTATATTCTTTTCATTAAGAATGCAAATAGCCTGCCTTAATTTTCAAAATTGTTGCATTATTTGTTTTTAACAGTTGTTTTGGCTATTCTACTTACTTTGCATTTTCCATATTATTTTTATTTTTTAAATTTATATTTTTATTGTGAGTTCCTCATATACAAACAAAATGAGTTTATGTCTTTGTCCCATCCATCTCTTTTCACCCCTCTCCTCTTCCACACTAGCCACAACTCCTTCTGGGATGCCTGTGCTAGTAAGGAACCAGGTCTCTGTGGTGGTATGTGTTGTCCTTCAATGGGCAAACTCAGAAGTGGGGAGGATCCCCTTCTTTTTTCCTGTACCTGTACCAGAGATTCCTTCTGAGTATAGTTGTTTCTCCTGAAATCCTCATAGGTCCACAGGAGAATGTCAATATGTCATCCGTTGTGTAGATCCTTTGGAAGCAGATCTCACTGCAGTATGCTTTTGTATAAAGCAGTTCTGTCCTGACTGGAGTGTCTTGGCCAGCTGTATACCTTCCCACCTTTAGTCTCTTACAGTCTTACTGCCCCCTCTTCCACAAGGTTCCTAGTCCTTGGGATGGGGAGAAACTTTGATGGACTGATTAAGACTGATCATTCCACAGTCACTAATATTCTGCAATCTGGCTGGTTGTGTTTTCTACCTCACTTATCCTCCATTGCATTAGGGTGCATTTTAGTTAAGTGCTGAAAAGTTTTCTTATCTAAGCTGTGTTTAGAGGGTAGCTTACTATCACATATTTATAATAGCACCAAGATATCTGTTTCTTTCTAGTATGTATTTTCTCCCATTCCAATGTTTGGATATGTTTACAGTACCAGGCATGTGTTCCCTGATCATAAGGGGTGTGTTAGAATCCAGTCAGAAAGTGATTGGCTTATCACAGGTCTTACATACCACTGTTGCTCCATCATGTCATTCTTACTGGAATTGTTGTAGCTTGCAGCATTTGTAGCTGTGTAAGGCAACTGATCACTCTTTCCCCCAATCCACTTGTCTTTTTTCTTTCTCTTTGCTCCTATACCTCTTACTAAGTTCTATCCCCTTTTATTGCTCCATTTTAAGATCATTCTTCTGTAATTGCCCTATTTGCCTATGTTCTCTTGTCTCTCCTCTTTGGGATCTTATTAACCACCACTGATGTACATTCCTTTATAGTTTGTGGGTATAAAAGAAATATTCCTTTGAATATATGATTCTGAAGGTTCAATGCTAGGATCCACTTATAAGGGATAACATGTGAGACCTGTCTTTCTGTATCTGGGATACTTCACTCACTATAATTTCTTCCAGTTCCATCCATGTGATGGTTAATCTTGGGTGTCAATTTGACCACACCTGGCATTAATTAAGATCAGCTGATACCGCCTGAAGATGTTATCTAGATTAATACATTTACAATATAAAAACCAGCCCTAGATTAGATTGGAACCTCCCAGTATAGAACCAGATAAAAGGAACCATAGAACAGAAGACTTAGAAGAAGAAGAAAGACTCTCCAAGGATGTTTGCAGTGACTTAGCCTGCCTCCAATTTCAGCCACCAGCCATGTCACCTCTACCATGAAAGACTGTTTCTCCCCTCTGGAACTGTAAGCTGAATAAACCTCCCTTTCTCCCTAAAGTTGCTTGGGTTGTAATGTTCTCTCACAGAAACAGTTAAAAGTAACTGGAACAACCCATTTACCAGCAAATTATAATAACCAATTTCATTCCAAATTGTATTTTATAGAAAACATTGAATGTGCTATTCAATACTGGCACATTTGCCATATTAGCAACATTGCATTTCCTGATCAATGAATATTTTACAACACTCTAGTATCCATTTTTAAATCTTTTCTCTGAAGAATTTCACATTATAAAGGTTTTACATACTTATTAAGTTTAATCTCATCTGTTTTAAGTTTTCCATATGGTTGCATATGGTATTTACTATAACTCTTGAAGTTTTTTCTGCTAAGTTTTTGATATCTTAACTTGTGACTTTATTTAGTTGATTCATTAAAGTTGGAAAGAACAGAAGTGGGTTGGAATTACTCCATTTACCAAGCTCCAGGTGAGCTGGGAAACTCTCTTAACGATATTGCACAGAGGAAGAACAGAGACTGAGATAAGGGAAGACCAGATACTTAATATGCTCTGTCACTTGCTAGCTTGATTGCTCCTGAGAAATTAGCCTGATCATACTAAGCTTCAGTTTACTCATTGCAAATGCAAGAGGGTCAAAATTCCTTCAAGATGATTGTTCAAAACCAAACATGAATATCAAAGACTTTTTAATATAAAATCTGACAAACTGCAAATATATAGTAAGTACGTTTATGTTTTAAGAGAGAATTCAAATTAGAGGGAAAATTGTATGTATATTTCTAAGCAATCTTCTTAGATGGCAAGGATGAGACAAGTTGGCATCTTCTGTTGCATTATTACAATGCTCAAGAATAGAAATGTGAATTCTGAAAGAGCTATTGTCCTAAAGGAACATTTGCTAAGGCAAATGACATAATCTGTTAATCCCACTAATCCCCATTTCACTTTCTATGCAATAAAGAAGGTAGAAGCTACATATCAGAACCAACGTCTAATTCCTGTGGTTCTTACACATGCTGCACTAAGGATAATGCAGAGCTGTCACAAAAAGGACTGTGGCATCAGCCTCCAGGTTTCTTCTTACATGATGTGGTTTTTGCAACTGCAATGTTATTCTGAGTAGTGAAAACCAATTTATTGAAAATTAAGAAAAATGTAAATGACTCCTCTAAAGAAATTAAATTAATGTTAGGTACTAGAACACAGATGTTTTGTGTGCCATACCTATGCAACCATGTCATTAAATTCAAATCTCTAATTAACAGACATCTGTTTCTTGTTCCATTTTGAAGTGATTCATTGAAAACATTTGCAGAAATGAGTATACTTACGAAGAAAAAAATGTTCCTGACCTTTTCTCTCCTTCTATTTTTTTCTATTTTGCTCTTTATTTATTTTTTTAAATTGACTGGATGACTGACTCAATGATTCAAAATTAAGACATCTATGACATGCTAAAGTATACCTTCTAAGTTTCATATCCTGAATCAACAAAATTTCTATAATTAAATGAAAGTTACTAAATGATATCAAGTCATGGAAACAGATTGCAGAAACTTGGGCAGGAGAGTCTAATTAATTTTAGAAGAGAGGCAGATGAGCTAATGGTGATCAGCTTCTATTTATCAAGAAATACTAGCATTGCAATTTAATTAAGCAAATATTGTTGATCACCTTTTAGAAAATTAGCTATATTGCTGAAGACAAAAAGTATGCTTCTGAGTATTTTGGAATTTGTTCAAATCATTGCTGATACTAACTTTAAAGTAATGCTAGTTGCCTTCTGCAAATCATATTTCACTTAGTCATTTTGACAATAATATTAAGAGAAATGTCAAAGGGTTCAGTGTAGAGTACTTTTCCTATGTGTTACTAGAATACTGTATTGATTTGAAATGTCTCCCCCACAGTCTTGTATGTTCGGAAAGATCATTGCATCTTTAAGAGTTGGAGCCTTGCTGGAGGAAGGAGTTCACAAGGGGTGGGACGGGAGGTGGATTAGACCCACCCTACCTCCCAGGAGGAGTCTGTCTTTGGAGCAAGCAGTCTGGTAGCTCTCAGCCTCTTGGAAAGGTGTGACTTAGCTTGTCTCTAACTTTTGCCAGCCAGCTATGCCATATCCGCCATTAAAGACTATCTCCTTTTTGGAAAAATAAGCTAAATAAATCTCTTTCTCCCTCTAAGTTACTTGACTTTGGGTGTTCTCTCACACAACAACACACAAGAGAAACTATTACAAATATCTTATGAGTAGCCACTTAACCAGGGAGTTATTAACCTAAGGATATATTCATATTTTGAGTTCTTCCTTCAGAAATCCTGAAACCCAATTTGTACATGAGCAAGCTATAAAGTACCTTAGGAGGGTAATAACTTTCAGCTCAGCACAAAAAGTATAGACAGCCAACATGGTCACACATGACCAAATAAGGAAAATGCCTCAGGTGATTTCCTGCTTCCTGTGAAAAAGTTACTTTCTTTAATAAGCTATGCAGATATGCAGGATTTGTTTCCTCCATGTCAGAAATTTCTCACATTAACCATCTATCTATGAATAACCAAAAAGCAGGAAAACCAAAAATTAGACTGTTATTTGTAAGGATGGGTATATATCCAAGATGCCGTTGTCTCAGTTGAGCTCCAAGAGTTGGACAGGCACCTGGAGAAGAAACCAAAATTCAAAAAATTGATTTTTAATCACTTATTTTGGTACTGATATGGGTCTATGGATACAAGTTTATTTTTCTCTAAGTAAAGAATTATTAACCAGGAAAGAAGTTGAGAACATTTCTGCTTATTTTAAAATAGGACCCACCTTTTCTCTGCTATCTTTTCAGTTTCCTACTCTAGCAGCTATATTACATTATGTATCAAATAAAAAAATGAAAACAAACAAAATAACAAATACAAAACAGAAAACAATGGCACCTAAGACTTTGGGAATCCAAGCTACTACCATGGGTAGGCATGTCAAGGAAGCCAAGTGATGAAGAAGCTGGATTCTCAGAGAAGCAGCAAGAACCCTCCAGTCTTAGGAATAAGTTTAGATGAAGTTTAGAAGTGAGGGATTAGAAGAATATGTGTTTGACATCTTGGAAGCTTCCTAGGGAGCTCATGTCTCTTGAGCTGTGCCCTGACTAAAGAAACGAACAGGGGAGAAGGATGGAATAGCTTTTGAGAGCAAAAATCAAATCAGCATGGCAGGAGAGTTCATACCAACTTCAGGAATTAAGGGTCTTGGTGAAAGTATATCTACAGGATATGTTGAGAGAGGGGCAAACTTTCTTATTTGTCAGTCTGTGAGGCTACCCATATATGCTGAAGCATGCCCAATTACTAATATAGCTCTCTCCATCTTACCAACTTTCCCAAAGAATGATGCCACAAACCATGGGCTGGAGTTTTTCATACTTATTGGATAATCTCCCACAGATTTATTTTAGCTACTAATACTTTACACTTATACTCTAAACCTTAGCCTTCAGTTGACATCTGTATCTATCTGGCACACTGACCTTGGGGTGAAATCTTTAAAAATGTATGTAGTTAGCTGGTCTACTTTTGAGTAGGAAAAAAAAAGAACATAAAACTGAATGATTTGGTTCAGATCATATCCCAGGGACCCCAGTGCATATTTTTTGAATTCATGGAGACATTGATAAATTTCTTTCTGTTTTTTCAGTAACATTTTTTTGACAACAATTCTTAAGATGACAATTGCTCTGAAATTGTCACCACACTAGGCCAAATCTTCTCAGGAAAGGGTCAGGAAAACGTGTTAATGGAAGAATTTTTCAAGATCATCCCTCCCAGAGTTTTGTGTGTGACTTTTATTACCATACCACCTCAGCAATACCCATTTGGAAATTTTAATACAGACAATTTCTTGGTATAGACATGATTATTACATTAAAAAATACAGCAAGTATGTTTTCTAAAAAAGGATAAAGAAACATAAGAAAAAGAACACATAACCTGCCCATATCTTAGTCAGTCTCTAGGGAAGGAGAGCTCCAGAGATGAATTTTGTTCCATTGAAACATTTTACAGAATCTCTATTGCTGAAATGTCACATGGCATGATAAATCTAACTCAAGTAACTGTAATTGGCCAACTTATTTTATACATATCGGTCTTTTATCCTATTCTGTAAAAACACGCAAATAGTTTTTTTTGAAGGCGATAAAAACTTGCTAGCTGAGACTTTGAGGAGGATGGCAATGTTCTTCATTAAGGTCTTAAATTAGAGTTTCTAATAGCTTAAGTGTCTATGTAGATGCAAGAATAATATTGGAGAGACTCACCAAGAGTCTTTTTTAACACTAATCAAATAAGTTTGCTTTGAAGTTTACTATTGCACCTTTACTACACAGAGTATGTTACTCAGGAATAGTGGCATGTTCCATTCTTTGTTTTTTATATTCATTTGATTAATTATATTAAGGGCATCTCTAATCCTAATCCTGCATTATCTACAATAAAAAATTGATTCATAGGAAATTTCCTTCAGAAACTTCTACTTTTCTTTCTGCAGAATAACAGAAGTCAAAAGAAAAGAGTTACAAGTTTAAAATGGAGTTACAAGCAAAGAAAAATGAGTTCTATGCAAACATCACTTCTACTACTTCCCTTCCTAAGCTTGTTATTTCCTTTGCTGTCTTTAGAGAGCTGAGGAAAGACAATGAGATTAACATGCTTCTTAAATAATACAATTTTATTGACTTAAATAACCATTCATCACATGTCAAGAGCAATGAATAATAGTTTATCTTTTTTTCTTCTTGGTGATTTTCCTGCTTCATTTATAACTTCCATAATATAGAATATAATGTAAATACTATAATTTTTTAAAAATATTGTTTACAAATACCATGAAAGGTAAAGAACAAGTGTTTATAAACAGAAATGATGGCATTCACATGCTTATTCTCTGTATTTTATATCACTTCATCATGATTTTCCAAGTTCAATTAGTTTGTTTAATATGTGTGTGTGTTTAATGCTACCACTAATAAAGATAATGTTTTTGATTTTCCGTTCCCCCTTTCTCTGTTATTCATAAATTTAAAAAAGTAAACATTCACTAACCAAAATTAAAATTATTTCTTCTTATCTAACATAAACTTTTATATTAGCTTTCATTTGCCATTTTACTTATGTCTTAATTTTGTAACGATCTCCCTATTCTAATTTACTAGTAAAATATATTGAACAAATTTAATGAAAAAGAAGCTATGGTTTTATTTTAAGGTATTTTCTTTTCTTTGTAGCTATGGTGAAAGGAATATGATTCTCTCATCTCTTTCTCAGCTTGTTTGTCTCTGCTATATAGGAAGTCTACTGATTTTTGTATGTATGTAGCCCGCCATTTTACTGAAATTGTTTATTAAATTTAGTAGTTTCCTGATGGAATTATGCATATCTCTCAAGTATAGAATTATATCAATGGTTGGGCTGGAGAGGTGGCTCAGGGGTTAAGCCTCCCCCTTGCAGGCGGAAGGTCCCGAGTTCGGATCCCAGATCCCAAGTATAGACGCCAGGCGGAAGCGGGGCGGCCTGCGCTTCTGGTCCCCTTAGGACGGAGCCTGTGAATCCCAGGGCAGAAGGAGGTGGAGGTGTCCATGGTGGTTCGCAAATTCGTCCGTGGTTCTACACATACACAGACACACACATACACACACACACACACACAGACACACACGCGCACGCACATACACACAGTTGAATAAATAATAATAATAATAATAAATTAAAAAAAGAATTTTATATCAACTGTTGAAGATACTGTTCTTTTTCCATTGGATTTTTTGGGCCCCTTTGTCAAAGATCAAATGGCTGTATTTTTGTGGGCTTATATCTGGGTCTTCAACCTTTATCCATTGATCTGTGTGTCTATTTTGGAGCCAGTACCAGGCTGTTTTTACAACTATGGATTTGTAGTATAGACTAAGGTTTGTCTTTGCTATTCTGGGTCTTTTGTGCCTCCATATGAATTTTGAGATTGTTTGGTCAACTTCTTTAAAGAATTGCTTTGGGATTTTAATTGGTATAGCATTGAATTTGTATATTGCCTTTTTATGATGTTGATTCTGCCAATCCAGGAACATGGCAGGTGTTTCCACTTTCTGGTGTCTTCTGCAATTTCTTTCTCGAGGGTTTTAAAGTTTTCATTGTAAAGGTCTTTTACCTCCTTGGTTAGGTTTATACCAAGATGTTTCATTTTTTAGGGGCTATAGTAAATGGGATTGTTTCTCTCAGGGCTTTTTCACTTCTTTCATTCTGGGCATATAGGAAGGCCTCTGATTTTTGTACTCTTATTTTGTACTCTGCTACCCTGCGGAACTTCTCAATTAGTTCCAGGAGCTTCCTGGTGGATTTTTTTGGGATCACTCAGCAATAAGATCATGGATCCGTACTTGTCACCTTGTACAAGACTTAATTCCAAATGGATCAAGGACCTTGATTTAAGGCCAGAGACTATAAAAACCATAGTTGAAAGGGTAGGGAATTACATCGAGCTGATTGGTCTAGGCCAATAGTTCCTAAACAGACAACCAATGGCATAGTCACTGCTACCAACTCTCAACAGTTGGGATCTTGTGAAATTAAAGAGCTTATGTTCAAATAAAGAGATTGTAACACGAACTCAAAGGCAACCCATAGAATGGGAGAAAATCTGCACTAACCACATATCTGATAGAGCTCTATTATCCAGAGTGCACAAAGAACTTAGAAAACTAAACACCAAGGAAACTAATGGCCCAATTAAAAAATGGGCCCTGGAACTTAAAAGAAACTTTACCAGGAATGAAATTAAAATGTCTAAAAAATATCTTAAAAAATGCTCCACTTCCTTAGCCATCAGGGAAATGCAAATCAAAACTTCCCTGACATATCATCTCACCCCGGTCAGGATGGCAAAAATCCACAATACAAACAACACCAAATGCTGGAGAGGATGTGGAGAGAAGGGAACTCTCCTACATTGCTGGTGGGAATGCAGGCTCATACAGCCACTCTGGCAAGCCGTCTGGAGATTCTTAAAGAAATTAAAGATTGAAATGCCATATGACCCTGCGATTCTACTTTTGGGAATAACCTCCCATGCAGCAGAGGTTCACCTCGATAGCACAAGCACGACCATGTTCATAGCAGCACTGTTTACAATAGCAAAGTCATGGAATCATCCTAAATGTCCAACAGTTGACGAGTGGATAAGGAAAAGGTGGTACATCTATACAATGGAGTACTACTCAGCCATAAAAAATGAATTACTGGAATTTGCCGGGAAATGGATGTCATTAGAAACAATTATATTGAGTGAAGTATTCCAGACCTAGAAAATTAAGCACCGTATGTACTCCCTAATAGGTGGCTCCTAATACCAAACTCACCCAGCCCACCTAGAGACACTGGACGATAAATCTCTGTAATACAGTAATTGCAAGGAGTATGAACAGGAAGGATGGGGTAGGAGGGCCACACTAGAAACAAGGAGAGAGGGGACCATGTTACAGCAGAGAAAATAGGCCTCTATCAAGGACTGCAAGTAAGCAATGAGACATCTGCTTAAGTTCACAGACTTTTCGTTTCTGATCATTTACAAATAAGGGGGCGTGATCTCACCAGAAGGGGAGGGCATATAATCTGGCAGATAATAAGTAACCATTTTGCAAATGGGTGATTGATCCCTCCCTCACTGTGGTTTCCTACTTTTATTACATCTACCTTTGAGTATACTCTTATAACAAGACTCTAGTTTAACATTTTATCTCTGGACACGGTGTGACATCCAATATCCATCAGAATGGAGTGAAGGGCATTGCAGGAGCAGCAAAACCGCAAAAGAAAATCAACAAACCATAATCCAGAACTTCAGAGACTCTATCTATATCAACCACCTAGAACTAAGCCAGCCTAATCTCTCCCCATCATGAAGCTCAGGGACATTTGCGGAAGAGCTGGCAATAAGTGTGCAAGAGCACAAGGATGGGAGGAGCAATGATTTGCAAGATACTCCACACAAGTTAGGACCGCAGCAATCATAATTGGACTTTGCATGCCCTGCGCAATGTCCAACAAGCTATTGACCCCACAAAGTCTAGCATTTGCTAAAAGCACCAAGATCCTTGGAGGCAAGGGATTGACAGCCAAAATAGTGTTCCTATGCTTAAGGGGAATAAAGGAAAGAGTTCAGGGAAATGCCGCTGGGTCCTTGTACATCATCGGAGAGGAGGACCCAGAGGAGAGTTTGGCATGCACATTAAAGGATTCTCCGGGGATCGGGGGAGGGGAGGCAATGGGGGGTGGGGAGGCAGGGGTGAGGGGAGGGAGAGCAGAGGGGTCAGGGGGAGTAGGAGGGAGGTAGGGAACTGGTGTACCTATTAAGTTTGTATGAGTGGAGATGATAAAAAATGTTAAAAATTAAAAAAAAGAATTATATCAACTGCAAATAGGGATACTTTAACTTCTTTTTTACCTATATGTATGCCTTTTATCTCCTTCTCTTAAGTTATTGCTCTAACTAGGACTTCAAGCACAATATTGAACAGGAGAGGTGACAGTGGACAGCCTTATCTTGTTCCTGATCAAAGTTCGAATGCTTCAAGTTTTTCCCTATGTGTAGAATGATGCTTACTTCAGGCTTATCATATACAGTCTTTATCAATTGTGATAGGTCACCTCCATTCCTGTTTTCTCCAAAGCTTTTATCATGAAGGGATGCTGAATTTTGTCAAAGGCTTTTTCTGAATCTATTGAGAAGACAAAATGATTTTTGATTTTGAGTCTGTTAATTGGATGAGTCACATTTACTGATTTATGCATATTAAAATATCCTTGCATTCCTGGTATGAATCTGACTTGATTATACTGTATGATCTTTTGGATATGTTTTTGAATTTAGCTTGCTATCATTTTATGAAGATTTTTACAACTTTGTTCATTAGTGAAATTGTCCAAAAATTCTCTTTTTTGATGTGTCTTTGTTTGGTTTTGGAATCAGAGTAATATAAGCTTGATAGAAAGAGTCTGTATTTTTTTTTCTCTATTTTATGGAATTGTGGTGTTAGTTCTCTTCTGAAGACTTGGTAGAATTCTATACTGCATCTATCTGGTCTTGGTCTTTATTTAGTTGAAAGACTTGTGATTACTCTTTCAGTTTCATCTCTTGTTATTGGCCTGCTTAATATATCTTTTTCATCTTGAGTCAATTTTGGTAAGTTGGATGTGTTCAGGAATTCATCCATTTTCTTTAAATTATCGAATTTAAGAGAATGATTCACTTAAAATCCAGTAACAAATATATACTAGAAACAATAGGATTGTGGCATTTGCTGATAAAATGTTGGTCATAGAGGTCTTAAAAATACCCAAACATTATAGAGTTTTTTTTTTCCATTGCACTTGGTTGCTCTCCAAAAAACTATCAGTAAGACCCTTATTATTGAAGATGCAACACACAAAGATCATAGAATATAAGCAAATTGAACAAACCATAACTGATCTGAGAATGTCCTCCTTTATGGATAACTTATATAGTATGAAGGAATAATGTAGAAACTACTGGAGTAGAGAAATTATCACAGGCTTCATCAACTCATGAGATCTGCAACTTGCAATAAAAGTCATCATAGTGACAAGTGACCACCAATAATAATAATGTAAGAGTGGCATGAGTATCAAGGAGACAACCAACAGATTTCTGATTGAACTCAAGACCTTCTTGTCAGAATGGAATACATTCCTGTTACTGTTAACTAGAATAAGAACCTAAAAAGGGAAGGAAATAGATCAGTATGGAAAAGCAGCCAATGAACCTATAGGTAGGAAGATAGTACACCAAACTGTCCTGTAAAGAGCTGCTATTATGCCCATAGTTTTGAAGAACACTTAACACTCAGCCTAGAAATCTTCTTCTATAACAGAGTTACAGGATCACAACATGCTGACAGGATGTAGCCTAGGGCAGTAGAAAAGCAGTAAAAGTGAACAGCAAAGGCCAGCCATAATGTAGTGTACTGGTGACCTAGCAAGGTTCACCCAAAATCAGTCCAATCTAATCTTGCCTTCATCCTTAGTCTTTGAAAACCTTGAGGAAGAGGGGACAATGAGATTGTAAAAACCTAAAGATGGAAAGGCTCACTGTTGGCAAGATATTCCATTCAAATTAGGACTACTACATCTAGGAACACCTCTGCAGTGAGGACTTGTCCTTACCAGATCTGCATAATGACTGACATATCAACATGCCCCCATAGACTATATATCTTCTCAAGAGAGATAGGAACATACAATTAAAATCTTGGGGACAAATATTGGATGAATGAAGGGAAATGCTTCTATCAGTGGGTTGGCTTGAAGAGAGGCAACTTTGTATGCCACAAGAGGCTCAAACTCCCACAAGAGTAGACAAACCAGAGGGAACCCTGGGATCCATTGAAGTAGACAGTCAGGAGGGAGTAGAGTGGATTGATGAAGAGAAGGAAGAGGGATGGGGGCATGGAGGGAAGCGGGAATGAGTTCTCAATATGCTTGTAAAACTAAAAAGAAGAAATTCACACTGAACTTAGGAAGAGTTGGCAAGCATGACTGTTGGCCTTCTGAGAGACAATGCAATCTGGAACAATATGAATACCACCCTTGATTTACTCACCGGAACATAATAGCTGCCAATTTAGAATTCTTGATTCAGCATAGAAAGGAGGGAAGAGAGAGAGACTGAGGAATAATATCAAGGTGTCCTGAGAGTAGTAGTCATTTTAGATTACAGCTCAGGAAAGGAGGCATGGAGAGGGAAAGCCCCAGAAGTGAAAACTGTGTGATATTTCAGACCAGAGGGGACTCTCAAGATCTATATTTGTCATCTGAGTAGCCATGTAATCTTTTCAAGCCCCATGCACTGCACAGACATAGAAAGAGAATGAGAGAAGCTAAAGAATCATGTTGTCTTAGGTTTCATGTTGACAATGAAGAGCTGGGTTCTTGGACATACCTATGAGGAATTGTTTCGTCAGGGATGGCTTAATACCAAGCAAGAAGGAGACTATCTCATTTATCCAACTCATGATGGGTGAGACAATACTCTGGATCCATAGGAAAAGATGGAAAGAGAATAGGTGAGTTTGATAGACTGGCAAGTGAGAAAGCTTGCTCAGTTCCTCAGCTCTTTATATGAATGTGGCATGACCAGTTCTCTTGGACCATGCTGATAACTCTCCTGCCATGATGGATGATAACCAAAATCTGTGAGAATGAATAGAAATCACTTTTTTTCCTCTGAATGCCTTGTATCATTTATTTATCACAATACTTGGAATATGGAACTAAGACCTGCAAATAGGAGAGCAATTCAGCAGCAGCCATTATAAAAGGCAAACTCAGGACTATGGGTTAATCCTTCAGTTTCTTTCTGGACCATTATTGGAAATGTCTAATCCTCCTTCCCAGTTTCATTGGGGATATTTAATTTTTCTGCAAGGCGTCAAATTTTTAGTTCTGGACAGAAAGAAAGAGGTCTGTGGTAACTCCAATTTTTGGGTCCTTGGAAATGATTTGATCTTTCCACAATATTAAACAGACATTCCTTTTCCACAATGATGCCAAGATAGTTGATGTGGAATTTTCTGACTTGAGGCAAAAGATAATCACCCTATTCTCTGCCTGCCCTTCTAAGGATAAAACACTGAAAGTTACCCCTTTGATACTTGTAATGCTTATGTTTTACTAGAAAGCTGAGCAGGATTATAAAACTGTACTAGATCTAGTCTGTTGGTTTTGTTATCAATAAATTAGTTGGTGTTGTTAATTTTTGAAAATCTTCTGGAAAGCTTGCTTGTACATTGTAGCTAATTAAGCACATGGTGATAGGAGAATGGACACAGTTGGCATGCTGCCTCAATCCTCACATTCAATTAACCCCAAACCATTTTAAAGAAGTAACACATGAAGATCCAGAAATGCTATTATTTGTGAGGCTTAAACATTTTTCCTTTTGTAGTAACAAGCTGATTTACTGCCAGCTAGCTATCTCTGCCGTCCTCTACTTACATAGGCCCTATTCTCCAGAGAATGGAGGGTATCACTAGTAAGATAAGTTCTGCTGCATGATATTTTCCAGAGGTCATCCTTTGCCCTTTGTGCATGCATTTACTAATCTATGAAAGTATATTTCTTAAGGAGAATATCTAAAAAGGAGCACAAGGATGTGAATCAATAGGAACTATGGTTTTAAAGAGAGAGTAGTGGGAAACCACAGAAAATGTCAATATGAAAACCCTTATCAGCCAGACATGATGCTGTTTAAGGAGTAAGCTTTGCCTTGGGGTCTTCTAACATAGTTATTCATTAACCAGCAGGAAGTGCCTGACCTGAGGGATATTATTATTATTTCAAACTTGGTCTTTTCTTTCTGAAGGCTACCACATCTCTATTTCACTGAATGCTTCCAATAAAAATAATGCATTTAGTTGCTATATGTATGCTGGAAAGTGATAAATTGCATCTAGTAAGAAAAATTGGATTTATATTAATGTTATCTGAAGGTTACAATCTTATTAGAAGTCCATGGGTTTGAAAATGTAATACCTGTGTCATACCTGGCAGTCCCTGCTTCAGGAAGCATATTGATGTGCTGTAAGTTAGTTTCTACAATTTTACCAAAAATACTTCTATTTGGAATATTTTGCTTGTGCAACTTTATTCACTTAACACATCATCTTTATTGTTAAAGTGTTTAAGATTGTCTTCATTTTGCAATGACTTAGTGATTGCAGAAAACCAACTAATAACAAAGGAATCTACACTTACAGAATCCAGTATTCAAATTTATGTATCTTATGTGGCCATAATGAGTATGTGTGTGTGTGTGTGTGTGTGTGTGTGTGTGTGTGTGTGTTGTGTGTGTTAGAACCACAGAGGAATTCAGGAACCACCATGGACGCCTCCACCTCCTCCTTGTTTACTCTGCCCCGGGATTCTCAGGCTCCGCCCTACCAGGACCAGAAACGCAGGTCGCCCCCGCTTCTTCCCGGCGTCTATATGTGGGGTCTAGGATCCGAACTCAGGACCTTCCACCTGCAAAGCAGAGGCTTAACCCCTGAGCCACCTCTCCAGCCCCCTGCTTCCAATTCTTATTATAAACTTAGATAAAACAGTTTGCGAGACCATCCACAGACCAAATGGTGGAATGCCTTGACATTTCCTCTGCTACGTAAATTGATCTTCATTTTAATTTATTTTTAAACATATTTTAATTTATTTATTTTCTTGTAAGAGAGAGAAAGAAAGAAAGAAAGAACAGATTATGTGAACCACAGTGTGAGTGTGAAGGTCAGGAAACAACTTTTGGAAGTCACTTCTATGCTTCTACTATGTGAACCTGGCTTTAATTTCAGGCAGCCAGGATTGCAAGTACATGCATTACCTGAGGAGCCATCTCCTCAGTAGAATCCACCACTTTTAGTTTGTCAAACAAAGTCTCATGATAAGAAAGACACATAGACAGCAATGTATCTGCCAAAATGCAGCATATGCCACCTCTAGTCCACTTCTTAATAGGTTTTGTTTCTATCTGAAGCATGAACAGCAGTCTGTTTTGTGTATTTTCTTTGAATTTTTAGTTTGTGAATTCTTTTTTTTTTTTTTTTTTTAATTTTTTTTTCTTTATTATTATTATTTATTCAACTGTGTGTATGTGCGCGCGCGTGTCTGTGTGTGTGTGTATGTGTGTGTAGAACCACGGACGAATTCGCGAACCACCATGGACACCTCCAGCTCCTTCTGCCCCGGGATTCACAGGCTCCGCCCTACCAGGACCAGAAGCGCAGGCCGCCCCCGCTTCCGCCTGGCGTCTATACGTGGGATCTGGGATCCGAACTCGGGACCTTCCGCCTGCAAGGCGGAGGCTTAACCCCTGAGCCACCTCTCCAGCCCCTAGTTTGTGAATTCTATTCCATAAACTTGATCTTCAAAATTTCCAAAATTCTGTCCATAAATCTGAATTTTCTGAATCACATCATCAGAAATATTTACAGCAATGACTTCTTATCCATCACTGGCACCAGTTACTTAGTTACCTTTTCTTTATTGTACAAAATACTTGGGCAGAACAAATTCGGGGAAACTATAGTTATTTTTAAGCAATTCCATTCATTTATAACAGAAGGAAGGACAGAAGAGTAATTCATCTTAGTGGTTACAATGAAGAAATGAAGAGGGAAAAAATAATGGAAAAAAGGATAGAAAGAGAGAGGAGAGAGAGGCTTCCTTTAGCTGACTTCCTTCTTTATCTTGTATTTTATTTGAATACACAATTTATGAGATGGTGCTACTATCCACTTCAGCTCTTTGAAATGTTTTTCATAGACACAACCAGAGGTGTGATTTACTAATTTCTCAGGTTCTTCTCAATCCAATCAAGGTCACAAACAACATTTAACATGATGTAACTAGGAAGTAGATGGTTTAGTGGTTAAAATGTCTGTCACCCAAGCAGAAGGGATGAGATTGGATTCTCAGATCCTGTGTATTTGATGTAGATATGGATATGTGGCCCACCTAGAGTTGTAGGACTAGAAAGTGGAGCCTTGGAATTTCCTGAAGAAGCTGACTAGTATAAGCAAGTTCTGGGCTTAATTAGGAGCTTAATTTTAAAAGAATAAGATTGATCAAAAATCTTTAATGTAGCCAACTGCCACCATATTAGGATGGAAGTATGGGTTGTATTTGTGATTCAACTGCACTTTAAATATTCATATCTCAACCTTTCATCAGTACAAATGAACAACAAGAAAATGTTCAGTGCCATGAATGAAGTTTAAAGACATAGAACACCTACCATTTCAGTTTCTTTCTCTGATGAAGCATAATAATAAAAGAACACATGAATTTATAACTACTACAAGGGCAAAATATAACTGGAGGTCAAGGGTAGTACAAGGAAATTATAACAATGAAAGGTATGCCATTGTGGTAGAATTCTGATGTATGTAAGCACCATGAATGAACATATACAATGAAATGGAATAGAGCGATGGAAGTGAATGTGCATGATACATTAATTCAGTAATTTCATTCAATATATATGTTGTATACTGTATATTCTACAAGCACTTACTGGGAAATTTTGAAGAATTATACATTATCCTATGTACAGGAGTTATCACAAAGAACCTGTGAGAGAGAAAAAGTCCTTTTAACTAACATTTTATAAAATCCACAGTTCACTTCAAGTTCTTCATTTGAAAAGTACCCATAAAGCTGTAGATATAAGACAAACAAGCTGAAGCTGTAAACAAAAGGCTTTGCTAGTATGTTTCAAAACATTGAGTTCTGTAGACTTCTGTCAAATCAAATTTTCAAATGTTACCACAAGCTGTTCTAATGTACTTTTCAAAATATCTTTGACTTGAAAGAGTTCAGAAAGAGTGGCAGAAGCAAGAACTTCTAGTTTTCCAATCTTATTATGCAAATTGAAAAATCTATTCGTTGTCATGTCCAAGTCTCTTTGGCATTAGTAAGCTTAGTGATTGGAGAATGGGAAATTTGCATTTTTCACTTTGAATACCCTAGAGTTCCAGGCATTCTGTACTCAGAACCTTAATGAGTAAAAGTAAATTTTACTATTAAATTTGCTTAAATGTAGCCTAGAAATGAGAAAACACAAATTTTCTTACCCATCTTTTTATTAATTCAGTAATTTAATTCAATATATATATTGTATACTGTATATTCTACAAGCACTTACTGGGAAATTTTGAAGAATTATACACTATCCTATGTACAGGAGGTGTATAGATACATAAAGCAGGGATTGTCAGCATGTACCTGAGAGGATTGGTTAAGTGTTCTGTTGCACTTCATGTCCTGTGTGTTCTGTATTTCCCTCAGGGGATAATGTGCATCAGGCAAAACTGATTCAGCAAGAATGATTTAGAGCAAGAGGATCCTTTAGATCTTTTGTCCAAGGTTTTGTTGCCAGTCTTCTGTGTCTTCTATCACATTGTCACCTGGAATTTAACTGTATGTCCTTTCAAAACAGTTTCCATATGAATTATTGCTTTTTTCCCCCAGACAATTTTCTTGCAAGAATTCTTGCAAGAAAAATGCAAGAATCACACTTAAAATTCAGCTTAATAGAGTGATGGTTAATCTACAACTGTATTAGTTTTTTTTTTTCTTTGACTAAAAGAAAGAAGATAACTTGCCAGAATACCTTACACCTGCCCAATTCATTTGTGACCAAGTGGTTGATAAAGCTTCCCTTGACTGATCATGTCAGTAGATTCCAAACTGTCTGGAAAATCCACTGAGAAAGTATCCCTAGTTTCAATTCCTCTTGCAGAAGTTATCTTTCTTTACATTCTTTTATCTAGACAGAAATTGAGGCTGAGTCTTGGATGTAGAGCTTATCACAACTTTATCCAGAGTGCTACAGGATGTAATCACATAGTGACTTTGCTACACTTCATGTTACAAAGACTAATAAACATACACCTTGGGTTGCTATGCTTAGATTCTATGAAACTTGGTTTCAAACTGACATTTATTTTTCTCAACAGGAGAGATTCTCCTAGCAATGTGACTTCCTCAAATCTCAGGCCAGGTCATCAAATACATTTTTTTTTCCTGAAAGGAAGCAGAGAACACAAAAGCCATATGCTGACATGCAATCCAAATGAAATTCTGGTTTTAAGTTTGATGTCTTACCATATTCTCAAATGAAAAAGTCTGCAGGATATTGCCATCCTTTGGTCATATTTATGTGGCTAGTTGAGTGGTGTATTGATAGGTACCTCTTAGGCCTCATAAACTTTGGCTGCACCAGGCACTGAAATTAGTCTATGGCCCTCAAAAGGGATGACAGGCAATATGGATCCTACAAATGTCTAGTTTGACAAGGTCAGACACAGTAGAGATAGCTGTAACTGTTGGTATCTGCCATAGATCATAATCTACTCAACATTGACAGAGTTGGAAAGTTTATTTACTATTTTATACTGTGTTCTTCATTTGATTTCCTTCATATACAATACAAAATGGAATATTTTTCTGTTTCGTTTTCTTGTAAAAGCTACTGTCTCAAAGGCAGACTAACAGGTGTCATCACATACTATGGTTTTGTTTACATACATTCCAGAAGAAGGACACCAGGGTAAGTTCGTAGGGGCTATATACAAACAACAAGTGAGATAGAAAGGAAAGGAACATTCTGATGTCTTCTCACAAAAACACTGAGCATCATGACAAGGCCCTATTGTCATATTAGGGACTTTAAAAAAATTAGCTTCTCAAAAGACATGGCTAAAATAATGACTCCCATGGAAGTTAACTTTTCAGTACTGTAACAAAATATACGAGAAAACAAACTTAGAGGAATGTAGGCTTATTTGGCTCTTGGTTTAAGAATACAGTGCATCATAGCACAGAAGAATGGCCTTAAGGCATCCAGAAGAATGGTTCCAGCTATGGCAGCCTGAACATGTGCTGGCTGCTCACATGTAGTGTCTATCTACAGATATTGCAGACAGGAAGTAGAAAAGGATGGATAAGTAGGCTGTGCACAGCCTACTCTTAAAATTCAGTCTGAGACATACTATGGGATGGAGGCCCTTACATAAAGGATGGGTTTTCTCTGGAAACCTCCTCATGTTTGTCTCATGTGAGGTTCTAAATCCAGTCAAGTTGGCAAAGATCAATCATCACATCTAACTCTTAACACCTTGACATTTAGATCCATCACTTTTTAAAAATCCTTTTTGTGTATATATGTGAGTAAAGTGTTTGTGTATGCATGGGTGTATGAGTCTGTGTGTGTGTTTGTGTGTGTAGGCATTTCCTACATGTGCAGGTCAGAATACAAGCTTATGCATTATTCCTCGCCTTCCTACTTGTTTGAGACAGGATCTTTTGTTTTTCACTGTTGTATCTACCAGGCAACATGTCTTGAAAGACTCCAGGTATTCTCCTGACTCTACCTGCTATATCATGGAGAAGATACAAGTTGCAATAAAAGCTATACCAAAAATCATAAGAAAGAATAAAATCACCTTGAAGTCCATAAGCTTCCAGAGTTCCATATCTCCTGTGTTTTTGCATGCCTGAAAAGGTAGCACCTTGTGGATAATAGTTCCAAGTTCTACAGCATAACGTGAAGATGTAGACTGACCTACTTCTGCCATAGCTGTTGTGGTTTCTTTATGCCTCAGCAGTTAAATCTGAACTTCGTGGGGAAGTTGTTTCTAAGTAGGTAAAATCTCAATTCAGTTGCTCTCATTTCAAATGAATTGCTGAGGTGATAATATGGAACATTTGATGGATGAGATCTGTTGCAGTTTGCCTTCATGATTGCTGATAAATGATGATCAAACAGCTTACGGGAATAAGGGGTTTATTTCTTTATGACTGTCCTAGCTACAGTTCTCGGTCCAGCTTGACAAGAAAGTATGCACCAACACCGGGGCTAAGGGAACTGGCCACACCATCACTATGTAACAGCTGAGAGACAGACAATCCTTACTTTCTAGACTAGCATGTCTACCCAAGTGTACAGAAGGATACCGACTTCCTCAACTAGCTCTTAGTATTTTATTCACCTATTCAGGGCCTAGTCCCACCCACCATGGACTGGGCCTTCCCCATCAGCTAGCAAATCTCTTGCAGGTGTTGATCTGGGCTTAATTCAACCACTATTTCTTTACAAATGTGCCCAGAGCTCACACCTTTGACAGTCAAGTTGACACCTGTGCCCAACCATGACACTCCACCCCTTGTCAACTTGACACAAAAACACAACACTTTTAAACTGTAACCTTCAATCCTTGTCCCCAAAGATGTTAAAAGTTATCTTAAAAATATAAATACATTTCATAGAAAAATTTAAAATTCATCAAAATTTCAGTTCCAACATTTTGAAAGTTCAAAGTTTCTTCACCTTAAAAATGTATTCAACACAAATAAGCTGAATACTTTAAAACAGATAAAACATTAAAACAGATGTATCTTGATATAAAAAGAAAACATTAAATTAAGATCAAAGTCCAGAAAATAGAATACTGCATCCTGTACTTCAATGTCCATCTTCTGTTGCTCATCACATAGTCAAGGTGACTCAAAGATTCTAGGCATTCCCAGTCCCTGTTTGCAGCTCGAAGTTGTAAAAGTAGAGTTCTTTGAATCAGGCTGAATCTCTACTCGAAGTCATCCTCAGCAGCAGTCCCACAGTTCTGGCATCTCACACCACCACTCTGCGTTCGCCTCTTCAACTATAAGCTTCACCTTTCCTTGAAGGAACTCTATGCCCGCCACTTGGTGCCAAGTTTTGCTGCTCTCCATGAACCCCTCAGTAGTACACCAAACCCAGTATCACCTAAGGGACACTGCCAGATTTTGAAGCAAGGTTGAAATACAGCTTGGTCCACTAGAGCCACAGCTGTACTAAGTTTAATGTGCTGATGCTGGAAAAGCCTCTTTTTCAGCAGCCAAACTTCCAAAGGGCAAAAAACATCCTTATCTTGGTGTTCCAGCCCCTGAAGGAATCTGGGTTTTCATAACACAAACTTGCCATATGGTGGCATTCATGTTTTCCACCGTCCCAATGCAAGTTACTAGGTTTTCCTTCATTGATGCTCATTTCTTCAACGATGGCAGCTATTCAGCTGCCTGCCCTTTCCTCATGCAAATCTTCAAGACAGCCAACACAGCTCTCCTCTATCAAGCGAAATCAGTCCATTGCCTTTAAGTTCAGCTTTACCAAATCCTTGTTCCTCTCATCAAAAATTGGGCCCAAAAAAAATCCATAACTCTCAGCACCACTGTTTTCCAAATGGCCCATCAAACTCTGCAGAATGGTATTGGTAATCCACAAAGTCGAAATCTTCAAACATTTCAAACTTTGTCCAGCAAAACCTTTCAAAAGCCACAAGAGCCACACAGTCAGATTTATCAGCAACACTCTACTTCCCAGGTACCAAATCCTGTTGCACTTTGCCTGCATGGTTGGTTGCTGATAAATGACCATCAAACACCTTAAGGGGAAAAGGGGTTTATTTCCTTACAACTGTCCAGTTACAGTTCTCAGTCCTGCTTGATGGGAGAGCATGCACCAACGCCAGGGCCGAGGGAACTGGCCACATCATCACCACATAACAGCTGAGAGATGGATAATCCTTATTTGCCAGACCAGCATGTCTGGCCAAGTGTACAGAAGGATGCTGACTTCCTCAACCAGATCTCAGTATTTTATTCACCTGTTCAGGGCCTAGTCGAACCCACCATTGACTGGGTCTTTCCGATCAGTTAGACAATCTCTTGCAGGTTTTTTCTGGATTTAACTCAACCATTAATTCTCCACAAATGTCCCCAGAGCTGAAACTCTCAACAGTCACATTGACACCTGTGCCCAGCCATGACAAGTTCTTACCTTCTGGATATCCTTCCCATTTTTCCAGTGTTAACTGTAAGATCTCTCCTTAATTATAAAAATTTCTCTGTCAATTACAAATGTTCTTGCACTTTTCTTGTCTGTAACATTATACTTCATATATACCAGTTTCCTCACCAACTGTAGGTTTTTCATATCTTACTGTTCTGACTTTTCATAATAAACTTCAAAAAAATACACTGAAAAATAACCATGCCACTGGACACAAGTCCATCTTTAAATTTCACACATCAAGCAACTTATTTCATTTCAGTTCATTACTTTTGAATTCAGCCTTATTGGAATTTTCAGGATACAAACTCAGATTTGGCAATTGAGATTCATTCCTGCTCATGGGTCATTCTGAAAGCACTCAATTCTCCAGACAAGTGGCCATATTGACCATGTTGCAACATTTGGTTTTTATCCTCTTTGTTGGTTGTTGAGCAAAATTAGAAGAAAAATAAGAACAAATAGAGAATGTATAACTAAGTTGTTATAATTTCTTTGTTCCAAATGAACTGGAGAATGATCAATGATACCATACTTTCAGATTTGAATAATGAGCCTAAGTCATAGTAAGCAAAAGTGAAAGGATGAATAGTAAGGAGAGAAAATGAACAAATAGATTTCAAAACACTATCAAATAAGAAGCAGAAATCAACTATGGAAACCCTAAAAAGACAGTCAGCTGCACCTATTAAGAGGATCCCAGCATAGCACAGAATCTCCCCAGGTGAGACTTTGAAGGAAATGGAGAGATACAGGATACAGGAAACATCTTATTAAGATCCAGGAGAGGTGGCTCAGAGGTTAAGCCTCTGCCTTGCAGGTGGAAGATCCTGAGTTCAGATCCTAGACCCCACGTATAGACGCCGGGCGGAAGTGGGGGCAACCTGCGTTTCTGGTACTGGTAGGGTGGAGCCTGTGAATTCTGGGGCAGAGTGAACAAGGAAGAGGTGGAGGCATCCATGGTGGTTCCTGAATTCGTTCGTGGTTCTACACATATACACATACATACATACGCACACACATACATACACACACACACACACACACACACATACACACAATTGAATAAATAATAAATAATATTAAAAAAAGAAAGAAAGAAAGAAAAAAAGATCCAGCAGAAATGACTGGGGAAATACCAAAGAGGCTGTTGGCTGGATTTTTGTATTAAGGAGACTGGGCAGGGCTAAAAACATTCTCTCCACAGATGGACATCTGATTAGTTGTTGTCACCATAGGAATTTTTATATCATGGGATGGACAGTATCTGCATCTTTAGTAAATGGTTGGGGATGAGTTACTTCCCAGTTGTGTTCAAGGACAGAGATCTTTGTTTTGCTTCAAAAATTTGTTCTTCTTAAATATAAACTGTTTTACTATATTCCTTTCTTCTTAATACACAGTTGCAGTGCAGGCATGAATACTGGAGCTTATATCTTCAGATCCCATGCAACATACAAGAAGGATATATTGATTGATCCACCTGTAATTCCAAACTCTATAATCAGAATTCCCTGAACAAGTTATTTAGACAGGACAGTCATATTAATGAGATCTGTGTTTGACTAAAGATACTACCTCTGAAGAATAATGCAGAAGAGGAGTCAAAGATGATTCTTGCAGCAGTTTGCCTGAATGCTGCCAATAAATTCATGACCAGAGAGCTTAGGGAAGCAAGGTGGCTTTATGATTTCTCATTCTTGGTTACAGTTCTTCGTACAGATTGGCAGGATGGTTTGTACTATCATCAGGATCCAAGCCACAAGGATTGCTGAAGGAGAGTCAAATCTCATTTGCCAGATTGCAAGTCTGCTCAAATATGGTACAGTGTGACACTTATGACTCTCACGGTGTCCATTTGCTGAGGAAATGGTCCCTCTCAGTGAGGCCTGGGTCTTTGCACATGAATTAGATAGTCTCCTGCCTACTTGCTCAAGGGCTTGCCTTACCTGCTAATTTTGCACAGATGTGTCCAGAGCTCATCTTTTACTTGTCAAGTAAAAAAGCTTCATATCTAGCTGGCACAATCACTCTTACATTATCTTATTGAGTTTATTCATCAGTGACATTTCCATAAACTTTTTTCATATTGTAATCCATTCTTTTAAAATATCTAGATAATAAAGGACTCATTGTCTTTAGACAAATATTGAGTATAAAACTAGACTTCTCACTTTTTTAAATGTTACTTTCCATTTGTTGAAGTGCTCTAATCATTTCATTAAAGTTGTTTTTTTTAGATAAGTATTCTTGATCTTATTCTATTTGGGAGCCTTTGACATAGCATCTCTCTCTTTATGCCTACACCATCATGGCCATACCAGTACCATCTTCCCATTCATTCATATAGGGTATGTCACCTTCATACAAATTCTCATATCCTTGTTTAGTTCTTGATTCTTGTCACTTGACCTTTTTTTTCACCTATAACAGATACTCTTAATTGTTGCTGTGAGATAACATCTAAATTCAAACAACTTAAAGGAGAAAGGGAGATTTATTTAGCTTACAGTTCCAAAGGGGAGAAACAGTTTTTCATGGTAGAGGCAACATGGATGGTGGCTGAAACTGAAGGCAGGCTAAGTGACTACAAATATCCTGGAGGCTCAGAGATGCTCAGTCCAGAAGGCCAGTGGGTGATGGATGAAGGCTGGAGGATTCCTGGAGAGTCTCCTCTCTTCTCCTCTCCCCTCCTCTCTCCTCTCCCCTTCCCTCTCCCCTCCCCTCTCCCCTTCCCTCTCCTCTCTCCTCCCCTCTCCTCTCCCCTCCCCTCCTCTCCTCTCCCCTCCCCTCCTCTCCCCTCCCCTCCCCTCCTTTCTCCCCCTCCCCTCCCCTCCTCTCCCTTCCCCTCCTTTCCCCCTTTCCCCTCCCCTCCCCTCCCCTGCCCTCCCCTCCCTCTCATCTTCTCCTTTCCCATCTTCTCCTCTCCCCTCCCCTCCTCTCCCCTCCTCTCCTCTCCCTTCTCCTCCTTTTCTCTTCTCTTCTATGGCTCCTTTTAGCTGGTCTGTTACTTGGAGATTCCAATCATAACTAGGCCTGGTCTTGGTACTATAAAGTATTGACCTGGATAATCTCTTCAGGTAAACGTATAATGATCTTGGTTAATGCCAGGTGTGATCAAGTTGACATCCAGGATTAACTATAACATCACCCAGCACTGTGGACTAAAGACAAAGCCTCACATGTTTTAGGCAAGTACTCTAACACCAAGCCACATCTCATCCTCACTCAGTGATCTCACCACTACTAGATCAAAATTTAGTCCATTTCACCAGATGATATTTATTCATAAGGTCATGTCCAGAATACAAACACATCCAGAAATATTTTTTTAGTCTGTGAACACATTTAATAGTCACTAAATGTCTACTATGTAGGGTTCTGATTTAATGATAGAACTGAAAGATAAAGCAAAGTTTCTGCTCTCTTGGAGATGTTGCTCAAGGAATACAAAACTCAGAACAAAACAAAATAAATTACTATTATTTGATAATATGCTAAGAAGGAAATTAAGGCAAGAGAAGAGTTATTTGTAGACTTTAAATGGATTATTTTAAATATTCTATGTAACATGTCTACAAGTGTCCCGTAAAAATTAAGTAATCAGTAAGTTTCACCTTTTATTTTATTAAAATAGCAATCTATTTCATAAAATGTTTGTTATTTCCAAATTGGGCAGGAGAAGGTTTCTACAAACTTGGAAATATCCAAGTAAAAAATATTAGGACAATTACCACTCACTGCATAACTAATAATATCTAGCATTGCTTTTGAAAAATAAAACATCATAAGAAACCTATATGGAAAATGTAAGGTAATATTTCTTTGACTATATGTGCAGTGGAAGTGGCAACAATGTGAAGCTGCTTTCTTTACTTGACCTTTATATACTCTTCATGGCAATGGAAATTGTAGTTCTTCATCATTACTTGGACTAAAGTCATATGAACAAGTAGAGCAAGTATTATTTATGGTGTTAATTTCCTAGAAGATATGTTATAGTGGGATAATTTCCCTTGCAAGGGAAAGGATACAGTTGACTATGGTCTGTGACCACCTTTCAAGCAGCAGAAATGAATGAAGTCCAGTTCTGTAAATATAATTTTTCCTGGGATAATCTGGTTCCAGTCTGATTAGGTGTCAGATAAGGAAGCAAAGCAAGCAGAATGTCTCCTCCAATAAAACTACATTATTATTACAGACTTTCATCCAGACTCTTCTATGTGCAATCTTTGCCAATGTCAGCTGCTCTCAGGTCTTGAATACTCATGAGATGTTGGATTCCATTTAAAAACAATCTTACCTTGTTGCCCTCTTTATCAACACCATGAATGAATGAATGCAAAAAAAAAAGAAAAGGTTCTGTGTTGATATCTATCACATCAGTGTTCAAGGAAAGTAAGATAAAAAATGACACATTCATTTATTTAAACTAATATGCTCTGTTCCAAAAATCAGAAGGAAGAATGATCAAGAATGAGATAGTCAAGTCTGAGCTAGGGAAACAGTGATGATCTTGTAAGAACTCACAGGTAAGTGTTTAATAATGTCCTTGCTAGAGATCAAAGAAGATGTATGGCAAGAAGCTATTCATCCGAAAGTACTATTTCCTTTTTGAAAACCACATTATCTAAAGGAATTATTCAAAAAACAATGAGAAAAAATGGAAGAATAAAGCTAACAAATAATAAAGCTTTTGAAGTGACAATTTGAAAATCAGTGTGAAGATTTGCATATCAAGGAAGTCTAGAAAATATTCAGCTATTAGAGTATCCCACTCCAGGTGAGAAACAGGGACAGGAGGTAAAGGCATCCATAGCTGACAAATTTGCACATAGCTTGTGCAAAGACACTGAAATACATCCTATAGCTAAGTAGGTGTCCTCTTGTTATTTTGTTACATTAGCCTAGAAGTCTGAGTTACAACTTCTTATCTCAAGGACTAACTTAATGACTTTGACCTTACCATCTGTCTCCCACTTGCTTGTCTTTGGCTTCACTTTGATTATAATCAGTTCTAGCTTTACTGCAGACCACTTTGTTTTTGCTCAACTCACCAATTTCTAGTTTCCACTGTCCTTAGCATTTTTTTAAAACTTGGTACCTTTGTCTATGAGACCCCAGCTTCCTCAGCCTCTGATTAGCTCCACTAATTCAGCCCCGATACAAAAGGCACACAGATATTGGCAGTGAAGGTGGTACAATCTGGATAATTGATCATGTTGTATGATCTGGTTTGCAATCAGGATATTCTAGCAACTTTCCTTAGATTTTAAAGGCTAAATTGTCTTCCTGGAGTCTTTCATTAAAGCTTTTCCTTGAATAGGGGAGGATTATTTCACTGCAGTGTGCTCCCTTGGGAAAAGGAAAAGTTGCTATTGTTTGCAACACTAAGGCTCTCTTCGAGAGCATCTCCTTTTATTCATTAACAACAACTAAGTATTCTCTGAGCACAGAAACAGGATAATTTCACAGAATATCTAAATTAAAGTCTGATTCTAACCTGATGTCCTGAAGTGTGGAGAACTGGGCTATGGGATCAGCAAGTCCCTTCTGGATCTGACAGTTGCGTCTAGCTTCTGCACAGGCAGGCCCTTATTCTATGGCCTGTGTACAGTCACACAATGGTATTCAGGTTTTCTGTACCATGACATTTTCCCACATGGGTCCTCTATGGGAAGACAAAGTGTGACATTAAAGAAGAAAGAAACTTCATACACTTGGAAACAATAAATTTTTAAATTTTAAAAATAATTTTTTAAAGATTTTTAAAAAGTCCTGCTTGTAGCAGTCTTGGGGGCCCACGGAGACCTTTGGGGGCGGGGATAAGCTGGCATGGAGTCAATGGCGCAGACCCGGGAAGTCAGGCGAGTGGCAAAGAAGACTCTCAGGCTCTTAGGCTTGCAGGCTCCTCTATTGTAAATATCGGGCTGCTTATATATCCCACCCAACATCCCATAAGTCTCAGCGTGAGCTTTTGCTGTGTTGTCCTGACCAGATTGGTTCTCTCAGCCAGGCGGTTTGAGGTCAGCACCATGCGCTGCAGCAGGTGTAGCTTGGGGAAGTTGCAATCGCCCATGCAGCCCATACAGATCATCCCTGAGTGGCATGCTCCCCAGGTGGAGGTATTGTAAGTAATGGTTGATCAGACACCTTAATACAGGCTTGCCTGATCCGTTCCTCCTACAGATGCTATAATTAGATTAGGCAAGATTTAAAGGACTTTTTATTGAGCTGTATAGATTTATATTTAGAAAGAAAACAGAAAACAAAAGCATTTTTCTTAGACTAATTCCTAAATGAAATGCTCGTTAAATGAGAGTGTGAAAATTAGTTTTTTATACTGATCCTTCTTCCAACTTGACACCTGGGAGTTTGTTTGTGTGCCATGATTTTCTATCAACCTATTTGTTACGAGTTTAAAAATTATAATTGCTTTCAAGCCAGAAAGGACTTGAAATCTCTGTTGTATCAAGAAAGCAGTATTTAGTTTCAACTCAGTAGCTGTCAACATCCAATGGCTCACCAAGATTGCTGAAGTTCTTTCCTGGTGCTGACATCAGCTGTCCTTCACATCTCTATCAGGTCCTGTCCTACTTTAGAGTGGAAGGTATTATTTTCCCTATCTAGACATTTAAGAAACACATGCAAATCTCCATTCTAGATGTATCACTTTCTGAAAGTGAGCTAGGCGCTCTCTCAGTCCTTGTAATTATAATTGAACAAATCAGGGTGGGGGTATTCCGTGTTCTTGAATATGAAATGGCCAAGGAGAGTTACAGTTATGGGCTTCTTCAGTTGGATTCTAAAAGCCAAGATGAGAATTATCATTCAGAAACTTATCTTTAACACACCATGAGAAACAGCTAAATTTTTCCTATTTTTTCTTATTAAGGAATTATGGTCTTTGATAATTTCATACATTAATATAAATATATTACATATATTTCAAGGTATGATATATATAATCAGAATGTAATATACACACATGTGTGTATATATATAATAGTCTGACTACCCTCCCCTCTAGCTTTTCTTATCGTCTTCCCCCTCTGCCAGCCCTCCTTTTCCACAAATGTTCCACCCATATTCATTGACTTATGTTTTGCTTTGTTTTGAGTCCCACTGGGTTTATTCCGGGTGTTTTGTGTGAATCAAGGCTTGGGACTATCTCTTAGAACCGAGTAGATTTCCTTTTGAGTACATACACAACTGGAAACTTTCTCATCCCTAAATCTAATAGTTGATCATTGTTTATTAGCACTTTCCAAGATTCCCTGGTTTGTTCCTCATTTCATATCTGACCAATGGAAAGGTAAATCCATTGTATGCATGATGTCAGTCACCATCTCTCTTGCAGGATCATGATTACTGTGACCTCAGGACATTTACATTTGGGTGGGGGAGAGAGAGACAGAGAGAGAGAGAGAGAGAGACAGAGAGAGAGAGAGAGAGAGAGAGAGAGAGAACACAAGTGACTAGTGTGGGTATTTTGTGTATATATAGAGGATCAGCAACAGGGAATCTGTGTCTTCCTAAAATCAGTTCAAAGAAGTATATTTATATGTGTATTTACTTCTGGTAAATACAGATGTGGAATGGGACCTGTAAGTGAAATGTCCCATAGAGGCACATTGGTAAGGAAATGATAATAACTATGAATGGAAGCCAGGGTTTCTGATTCTCAAAGATGCTATTTCCTTTTCATGTCCTGGAATAAGATTCTTTACTTTTCATCTGATTGCTTGTGTGGTTTTACTTCTAGTTAATGCAATGATTTCATGAGCAATTCTTTGCCATGAAAATGCCAAATGACAGCACATTCAAATTCCTCTGTAATTTTAGACTTCTCTGGATTAGCTAAACACAAACTTGCTTTTATTTGTGATCAAAACAGCAGGAACTTTTGTAGAACGTGCAACTTGAGTTATACAGAATATTTTTTTCCTTGAGTAATGACAAATTTCAAAGTGAATTACTTTGCTGATTTCTGTAGCCATCTCATCCTATTTTCTTGTATGCTTACTGAGGTATAAGTGATGACAAGCTGCCTTTGACAGGGCTTTAATTAGTTTCCATATGTGATGCTTTTATACCATGTGGTCCTGAAATTTTCTTTCTGTATAGAAAAAAAGGCCATTTAAACTCTTTTAATTATTTACCTGCATCAGTTCTGATATTCCCCAAACAGATGGCTATGACACTTTTTTTTCACTAGTTTGTGTTTGGAATTTTTTTTTTAAGCTTTGCTCTCATTCCAGTAAGTCAGAGGGACTAGTTTGCTTTCTGAGCAAAAAGTAATAAAGGAAGAAAGACACAGGAGATCAAGTGTAGGTCAACAGAAAGGTTTTCTGCAGTTAAATTCAATTATAGGCAATAACTGAAACGAATTCAGTATTGCTTCTTCAGAGGTGAATAAATGTTGTCCTCTGCCTGATGACTGTACCAAGCTTGCACAACTCTTTCAAAATAAACATTGATGTACTGTTTTTCTTTTTTTGTGTGTATGTGGGAATGGAGCAGGAGATGGACACTCTGTTATCTGCTTTATACTAAGCATTATTCGTATAGTTGCAGGAAATCAGCAGTGAATCACTTTGCAAAGCAGATAAAGCCTTCATTGGCCAAAAGTGGTACATTTGAACACAGATGAATGTTTCCCATCATTGAAGGACACTTGTCACACTGGGAATAAAAAGAATGCACCCAACTATTTCTTCCCTTTCCACCTTAGTTAAGGCTGATCATGTGCCTGGCAGAAAGTTATGATCAGAAACTGTCAGGAATGTTTAATGCCTGTCTCTCTGGAGTTCATAATTGTCTCAATTCCCACAGGGTCTTCTTACACTTCTGCCAGCTGAGAAGATTTCTATTGCCTAATCCTTTCCTCTTTTGCAGTCTTATTATTCTTCAAAGCATTAATTTTTGTATAAACAACATGCACCTTTATTCTTATTTTCCTCTTTTTACCTGATTTTTCCTTCAGTATAATGCATGTAATTCCTGCGTCTCTAACTAGATTTTAGTATATATCACAAGCATATAACATTGCAATTTTTCATTATACAGAATGATTCATGTGTTTAACACTGTCAGTCCCCCAGTAGTGTTCCCCAAATTTGAAAGCCCTTTTCCTGTATTTTGTTTCAGTATGCATGCTTGATTAGCATCATCTGAAAATTTGATACTCATTACTCTTTTATTATGCTACCATGTTTACCATGGCATCCATTCAAAGTCTTCAGGATGCTTTACAGTCCCATTAGCTTTCTGGCTTTAGCAAATGGCACTGCTTCCTCAGGTTGCTGCTATATTTTATGTCTTTTATCTCCTTTCCCCTGGACTTAGATGACTTTGCATCTTTTCTGCCTTTTCTCCACCTGTTGTCATTGAGGCATGTCCTTTTTCCTTTCTGGGGTCTACTGCCCATTATCCTGATGATCTAATGTGTCATCAGAAATCTTGAACCATGATTAGTGCTACTCTACCTCTGCAAATCTGGCATGAGATTATGGCCAAATATGTCCTTGACATTTAGTTTCTCAAGGTACATTTTTTAAAAATTTTTTTATTATTATTATTATTTATTCAACTGTGTGTATGTGCGCACGCGCGTGTGTCTCTCTGTGTGTGTATATGTGTGTCTGTGTGTGTGTAGAACCACGGGTGAATTCGCGAACCACCATGGACGCCTCCACCTCCTTCTGCCCCGGAATTCACAGGCTCCGCCCTACCAGGACCAGAAACGCAGGCCGCCCCCGCTTCTGCCCAGCGTCTCTACATGGGGTCTAGGATCTGAACTCAGGACCTTCCGCCTGCAAGGCAGAGGCTTAACCCCTGAGCCACCTCTCCAGCCCTTCTTGTTCTTAATGAGTTTAATTTCTTTAACAAATATGAAAGTGCCCTGCTCTTCATGTATGCACGTTAGGAAATTGTGATGTGAAGAGTGGATGCTATTCAACTTTACGTTGTCTATGAGTGTTACTTATCCAAAGTCCAACATTTGTCTTTACTGCCTATTGAGGCTGCCTTAACATGTTGGATTCTGCTTCATAACTGAGCCAATGACTGGTGTAGGCAAGGAATATGTGTAATAGCCAAGTGCTTTAATGTGGAGCCAAAGTTTTGACTGATTATGAGCTTTGGTGAAAGAGAAAAGTTATAGTACACACAGGTCTGACTGTAACACATTGATCATTTGCTTGAATACATGGCTAGTTTAGCAATAGAAAGGTCAATGTAAACTACTTATTCATCGTTCTTAGTGAAAGCCCCAAAATTGAGAATAGAATTTTGTGACTAGAATTATATCTTAGAATATCTCTATAAATAAGGGAAAAACCAAAAAACAAAGCTGATGGAAAAGGTGATGCTGGGAATGTACATCATGAGAGCAGATAGTGCCGGATTTCACCTTTGTAGGATGATGAGAGGACATTTGAGGATGTGAACATGACAGAGCCTGAGAGATGCTCTGGAAATCTTCCCTTACTCTTGTCACTAGTCTTATTTCCTTCTGAGCATCACTGGAAGTCACGGTGATGGATATAAAATGCTATGGTAATACCCAATGAAGATAAGTATTTATTCATCTACTCCATACTATAATCATATCTGTAATGACTACATGGACCTTTTCTTTATAAATATTCACATTCTAAGTTAAGAAGATTAAATATTAAAAGCTATTTGCCTCATATTCTTGTTCAAAAATGTGTGACTTATTTTGTGCTTTATTGATTCATAAAACTAATCAGATGTACTTATTCATTATTTTATTCAACATTTTTATCAGTTGACAGTTTAATATGTGAATCCAATGATTTTATATCATTTCGCTCCCCATTACTCTATCCCATCCCCTTTCTTTTTCTCAATGTAAACCTTCTCCTTCCCAATAAGTCTTCCTCCTACTTTAATAATTATTTTTTTCCTGTGTGGTCCACTGATTATCATTTGGGTTGCCTATACTGATATGCGACAGAATACTTGTTGGAACATGGATTCTATATCAGTGGGTATATCAATGTGAAAATTAGTTCCCCTCCTCACACCCAGCATTAACCCTCAATAGTCCTTCAGTAAGGTGTGGCCTCACTTGAGATCTTCATCTCTTCCGTGCTGAGAAGTTGACAAGCCAAATCTTGTGCAGATCTTGTACAAATAAACAGCTGCAGCAAGCTCATGGTTGAAGCAGCCCTGTCATGCATAGAAAGCACTCCATGCAGCCCTCTGCCCTCTGGCTCTTACATTCTTCCTACTTTCTCTTCTGCAATATTACCTGACTACCTGAACCTTGAGTTGGGCTTGATTTTCTTAGTCCATTTAAAACTGAGTAGTCCATAGTCCATTTATCCTCTGAATTTTATCACATTTGTGATTCTTTGTTTAATTGCACAAATAAATTTCTCTGTTGACTGTTGAGAGTTACTCTGATTTATAGATAGTATGATAAGTATTTAGATGGAAGTTCCATGTCATATTCTAGGGCCTATGGCCTTCCCTTCTATATGTTCTTAGTCTGGTTTACAGTACCATTTATATGTTCCCTGCTGAGAAGCAAGCTTTAAATCCAGTAAGAGAGAAATTTTATTTCCCATAACATTCAAGCCACTATTACAATAATCACCACTTCTTGCATTTTCTTTTCTTTTTCTTTTAATTATTATTATTTATTCAACTGTGTGCATGTGCACGCGCGTGTGTCTGTTTGTGTGTGTGTGTGTGTGTGTGTGTGTGTGTAGAACCACGGACGAACTCGCGAACCACCATGGACGCCTCCACCTCCTTCTGCCCCGGGATTCACAGGCTCCGCCCTACCAGGACCAGAAGCGCAGGCCGCCCCCGCTTCCGCCTGGCGTCTATAGGTGGGATCTGGGATCCGAACTCAGGACCTTCCGCCTGCAAGGCGGAGGCTTAACCCCTGAGCCACCTCTCCAGCCTGCATTTTCTTTTCTAAAAGCAATATTTTTTATTTCTCATGGGAAGAACAGGCATGAGTTTGCCATAACATATATGATGGCCAGGTGGCAAGTTACAGATATCAATTCTCTTCTACTCTGTAAACTTTAGGAACTAAATCCAGGTAACCAAGTTTGTATCTCGGCACTTTTACCCACTAAGCCATCTTGACAGCCCTTGACTTTCTTTCCTTTAAGTATCAATCCATTTGTTAATAATGAAATAAACAAATATGAACTTTTATATAATGTTCTTGGGTTTAAAGGTGCATCAAATATTGTTATTTATGGAACGATAATCAATAGAATGGATTGCTTAAACCACCCAGAATTCTGAAGCTAAGAGTATAAGTCAGGTCTACCTTCAACAGTGTAAATCTTCAAAACAAATCTTGATTCCTTGTGCCTAAGAATAAACATACTGCTGAGAAAGCTTAGTTGTATTTCATACTGGCTGTGTGAATCTGGACATATCTGTAAGGAAGATAATAGTGGTACATACTCAAAAACAGTATTGAATTAGCCACAAGTTATCCATTAATCAATTTAATGCCAAAAAAAACCCTTTAGCTTGGAAAAATTTATAACACACCTGTGGATTCTTCTTTTTCTTAGATCTTAAACATACTCTTTAACTCTTCTAGTTACCTTACTATGAGATAAGATTGTGGCCTAGATGAAGAGAATGGTCTTTCTGCTAGTAACAGTACTAGCAACAGCAATTACAAATTTCAACTTGGAGTAACAGACATCAACATGCTAAACTTCACTTTTTTTCTCTTGGTTTCAGCAGTTTTACAGAAATATCAACTGAGAAAAATAGCTTTCATTCTCATTTTAGAAAATTGAGAAATACAAGTTGTTAAATATGAATCTTCTTGCATTTTTGAAACAACAGCATGCGCTGTCAAGGATTGATGCTTCATAATGAAGTTCAGTTGTGTGGTATTGAGGGTGTGCTAACACAAGCTCCAAATGCATAGAGTCCTTTGACTGATACATTTGAACATCAGCAGAATGGCATCCCAAAACTATATCTCAGATATATCTCAGAGGACAAGATACCTATAATTGATACTGCTGGACTATCCCCTTAAGGCCTAGTTTTTGCAGTCCATTGAAGAGAATGTGTTATTAATGAGCAACATTTTACCTATAGTTTACTCAGCAAATGGGAAACAACTTTTGCTAATAAAGATAAACCACAAGTGTTGTCTCAGCAAAACAATTCTATATTATTCAGGAGTGTTTCATTGTTAGAAAAAGAAAAGTATTTCAAGTAAGATGTGTATGCTCTGCCTCCTCTTTCTTTGTATAATTTATTTCAGAACATTTCTGAATGCATTTTATATGAAGTCAGAATAGAACAACATGAAAACAAATGTGCATGACCTGTATTGCAATTCTTTAAGGCAGGTTGTTAGAAGTAGCATGAGAACCATGAAAACAGAGTAAAACGAAAGTTGTCTCTGGCAAAAGGGATGACAGTAAAGAGATGACATTTGATGATAGGAAAACAGCATGAATATGAAATTACAAATGATAAAACCCACCCTTAAACAGGACATCTAAATTACCCCATACCAAGACCCAGGTAACATTGTGGAAGAGGTGATATATTTGTAAGAATGTAAGAGCCCAAGAATGGGGAAGGGTGTATCTACATGATCTCTTCTAGACAGGATTGGGCTGCTGCACCTGTGAACTAGCTATAGTTATATTTACCTTCACAAGACCTGCACAAGATTCAGCCTATCAAGATTTCACCAGATGATAACCATCCTGCAAATGGAACACTGACCACCCCGTCACTGTGGTGTCCTACTCCTATACCATCTACCTTTGAGTCTATTCTTATATTAAGATTTTCATGTGAACAGTTTATCATCTTTGGTTAAGTTAGGAGGTGACCTTCAATACCAATCAAGATGCAACCAAGGGCAGTGCAGAAACAGCAAAACTGAAAACAACACAAGCCATAATTCAGAACACCAAAGATCCTATATTAATCACCTGGAACCAGACCAGCCAAATCTCTCCCCATCCTAAAACTAAGGGAACCTTGCAGAAGAGGGTGCAGCAAGATTGTAAGAGCTTAAAGATGGGGAGGACCAAGGTTATGCAAGATAATCCACACAAGTTAGGGCTGCAGTAGCCATAATCAGACATTGCATGACATGCACAATGACTGATATATCAACAAACCTGTCATGGTTTGAAATGTGTCCCCCACAGTCTCATGTGTTTGGCAAGGTCATGGAACCTTGAGAGGTAGAAACTTGCTGGAGGAAGGCAGTCACAAGGAGTGGGACTTGAGGTGCATTAGTCCCACCCTACCTCTAGAAGAAGTCTGCCTTTGCAGCACTCTTGCAGCCTTCAGCTTCCAAGATGTCCACAGTGACCTAGCCTCCTCCAGCTTTGGCCAGCCAGCCATACCACCTCCACTATGAGAAACAGTACCTTCTCTCTGGAACCAGAAGCTAAATAAATCTCCCTTTCTCCCTTAAGTTGTTTGACTTTGGGTGTTCTCTCACAATCTAGTAAAAATTAACTGCTACAGACCTCCCAAAGATTAGCATGGATCACAGGCAGTAAGATCCTTAGAGGCAAGGGATTAACAGTCATAATAGTGTTCCCATGCTAATGGGGAGCCCAAGAAAGGGCTCCCTGCTATTCCACTGAGTGCTTACACCTCACTAGGATGGAGGACTCAGAGGGAGGTTTGATATTCACACAGAGGGATGCTCCAGGGGATGAGAGGAGAGAAGGTGGAGGCACTGGGAGAAGGGGAGGGAAGGAAGGCGGGAAAGGAATGGGGAGAGGGAGAAAGAGTGCAAGAGAAGAATGGGGAGAGGTGGAGAGAGTAAGAGGACCAGGGTACCTATTGAGCTTGTATGATTAGGAAAAAATAAAAGGAAAAAAATCACCAGGGAAGAAGAAAGAGGCCATATAGGGGAAGAGGCATGATCTTCCTCAATGGTATAACCACTAATACATCATACACAATCCAACAAGTGCCCAGGAACATGCCTGGCATGTTCCAACAAGTGCCCAGGAAACCAAGGTGGAACTCAGTTGGATGTAGACACACATAGAGATGTGAAATTAGTAGGGAAACTGATAGGAAAGAAGAAAGATTTCAGTGAGAAAAGGAGGGGAAAAGGATTGAGTAATAAGGGGCTAAGAGGATAGAAATTCATTAAAGTGGTGTGAAATTCTAATAGGATAAAAAAAAAGTTAAAAAATAAGAAGTGACCTGTAGAGGCACTGCACATGTGGCTGCTGTATCCCATATGAATCAGATATTGGCCCAGAGATGAGACTCTCTACATTCAGTGTTCTGACCTGTGGACAGCTGAATGATTTCTAGCTGGACATACCATACTGCTTATCAAAATCCTGAATTCTGTAATTGTGTACTCACAACATGAAAGCCTCTCATGGGGTAGGCTCTATGTGCATACACTGTGAACGACCTCATTGTGTTGGGGCTCCATGTATCATAAGGTAGATGGTCTCCTGTGCACTCATGAGTGGGATGGTCTCTTGTGAGCCAGGTCTCCATATGTCCACAATACAGACAGCCCCCTGTGGTCTGGGGCTCTGTGTGCTCACACTGTGAATATAGTCTCATAGAAGATGGACAAAACTTCTGTTCTTCAGCTTTATCATGTATTCTTAATCATGTGGAACTGGGAGTTCGATCATAACTATTTACATCTTTATTTTCTTTTATTGCTTATAGATTATTTTATATTGTTCAGTTAAAGAAATTAGGACATAAAGGCAGAAGGCAGACATGCTAGGGAAATGTCCAGGTGAAGCAGGAAGAAGAAACGGGTAGCAATGATAAAATGTATTGTCTATATATGTGAAATTGTGAAAGAGTAAAAATAAAAACAAAATTAATTTAAAAAATGAGTTGAAACAAATGTCATTGGGAAGAAACAAAAATAGACCAAAATATATATGAGATTAGGACTCTGGTAGGATCCCAGCATCAGAGGAGAGAGCTGTGTGTGCCCCACATTCTACAGCATCTTCCACAGACACATAATAAGTAGTGTCAGCAGTTTGTTCGTTAGGGGGTAGAATCAGAGATTTTTCATTCGGTTTGATGAATAACAATAGAACAATTCAGGACTACTGCAACCTTTTCAACTGAAAGGTTTCACATTAAGAGATTACTAGATTTTAGTACTGTATTTGATTGACTTGAGAGGAATTATAGCTGATGGGGAAGTATCAATTGTGAGTTTATTAAACTGGAGCAGTTGTACTGATTTAAGGCTTGAACTTGACTTTAGCAATCCAAACTAATTAATTTTTGTTTTTGCTTTAGTATCCTCCAAAATTGCTGGCTTTCTAAAATTTAAATTCTATCTCATATATTGAATAGTGAAAATGAAAAATATGAATGAAACTATCTAGAAAGAGAGGAAGATAGATAGATAGTGAGAGAGAGAGAGAGAATGAAAGCCATGATTTCCAGATTCCAATGATAAGACCCTAAACTCTCAGAAGGTACTGTGTGTGCTTAATTCAGGCAAGCTGAATTTACAAGGTACCAACATGAGTTGGGTCATGCCATCCTTCACTGGCTCTTCTAGTCATTGGAGCTGAGCCACGTAGAAGTCAGGAAATGGAACCTGCAGGATGATTCCACAGCATGTGGCAGAGATAATTATGGAACTGGGCACAATGACTGCCATGATGCTTGGTCTACCATTATTTACTGGCAGCAGAAGCACACAGAAGTACAGCAGAGATAAATATAGTAACAGACACAATAAAGAAAGCAAAGGATCCCTTGGGTCCCCCATGGCACTGATTTCTCCAGAACTGAGAGCAAAGAGGTACCATAGCTGTTGTTAATCAAAAGAGAAAGATGTCCGTGATAGTGAGCTTCCAGTGTTAACTTGACAGTTGCAGGCTGTTTGGCACAAAGTAGTGAAGAATTGATGGTTAAGGCAAGCCTTTGAGCAAGGATGGAGGTGACCATTTAATTGATATGGAAGACCCAGTTCATAGTAGATGGTGCTTTCCAGTATGGACCAATGAAAGGAAATGCAAGGGGGAGGAACTTGATCTTCCCTTGTCCTGCATATATTAGCTGTCTGAGTACACTACTGGTGTGTTGCTTCCTTCTCCATCATTGCTGCTGCTGTTCTTGGCTACAATCAGAGTTCAGTTCTTCTGACCTCACTGCTGTTCTCACTGATGCTAGAGGAAGTCTCATAGTCTTTGTCTGCTTCTCATTGCTGCCTTTCTAGCACAGCCTTTTGCGCCTTGTTGCTGCTGTTCATTGCAGACATCAGTGTGCAGCATCTTCAGCCCTCCTGTGTGATTGAAACTGGAGACTTGTCCCAGATTGTTGCAGTCCACCTGCAAAGTTGCTGATAAATGACTATCAAACCACTTAAGGGAACAAGGGGTTTATCTCTTACGATTTCTGGTTACAGTTCTTAGTCCAGCTTGATGGGAGAGCACGCACCAATACCAGGGCTGAGGGAACTGGCCACCATAACGGCTGAGAGATGGCAATCCTTACTTGCCAGACCAGCATGTCTGGCCAAGTGAACAGAAGGATGCCAACTCTCTCAACCAGCTCTCTGTGATTTATCCAGGGCCTAATCCCACCCACCATGGGCTGGACCTTCCCCAGCAGCTGGACAATCTCCTTCAGGTTTGCTCTGGGCTTAACTCAACCATCAACTCTCTACAACTGTGCCCAGAGCTCAAACCCTCAACAATCAAGTTGACACTTGTGCCTAACTATGACACTCCATCCCTTGTCAACTTGACACAAAAATAATAGCACTTTTAAACTGTAACCGTTCCTGGTCCCCACAGATGTTAAAATATAAATACATTCCATGGACAAATTTAAAATGTTCTCTCATTAAAATTTCAGTTCCAATATTTCAAAAGTTCAAAGTTTCTTAACCTTAAAACTCTTAAATACTTTAAAACAGATAAAACATTAAAACAGAAGGATCTTAAAGCAATAAGAAAACATTAAAAAGATCAAAGTCTAGCAAATCACCGCATCCTGTACTTCAATGTCCATCTTCTGCTGCTCATCACATAGTCAAAGCGGCTCAAAGATTGTAGGCATTCCCAGTCCTTGTTTGCAGCTTAAAGTTGTAAAAGCAGAATTCCTCTGAACCAGGCTGAATCTCCACTCGCAGTCGTCCTCAGCAGCAGTCCCACAGTTCTGGCATCTCAAACACAATTCTGGGTTCTCCTCTGCAGCATTAAGCTTCACCATCTCTTGCAGAAACTCTATGCCTGCCACTTGGTGCCAAGCTTTTGCTGCTCTCCACGAACCCTCAGTAGTATGCCCAAACCAGTATCACCTGAGGGAGGGACCCTGCCTGATTCTGAAGCAAGGTTGAAATGTAGCTTAGTCCACTGGAGCTACAGCTGTACCAACTTTAACAAGCTGACGCTGGAAAAGCCTCTTTTCTAGGCAGCCAAACATCCAAAGGGCAAGAAATGGCTTTAATTTGGGCTTTTGGCCCCTGAAGGAATCTGGGCTTTCAAACCACGAACTCGCCATATGGTGGTTTTCACGTTTTTCACCGTCCCAGTGCAAGTCACTAGGTTTTCCTTCACTGATAATTCATTTCTCCAACAGCAGCAGATATTCTGCTGCCTGCCCTTTGCACATCCAAATCTTCAAGGCTGCCAACACAGCTCTCCTTTGTCAAGCAAACCAGTCCATCATCTTTAAATTCAACTTAACAAAGTCCTTGCTCCCCTCATCACAAATTGGGCCTGAACAATCTCTCTCAGCAATTGGCCCACTAAACTCTGAATGGTATTTATAAATCCACAAAGTGAAAATTCTCAAGCATTTCCAACTTTGTCCAGCAGAACCGTTCAAAAGCCACAAAATCCACAGTCAGATTTATCAGCAACACCCACTTCCTGGGTACCAAATTCTGTTGCAGTCCACCTGCATGGTTGCTGATAAATGACCATCAAACCACTTAAGGGAACAAAGGGTTTATTATCTTATGATTTCTGGTTACCGTTCTTAGTCCAGCTTGACGGGAGAGGACGCACCAACACCAGGGCTGAGGGAACTGGCCACCATAACGGCTGAGAGATGGACAATCCTTACTCTCCAGACCAGCATGTCTAGCCATGTGAGCAGAAGGATGCCAAACTCTCTCAACCAGCTCTCTGTGATTTATCCAGGGCCTAATCCCACCCACCATGGGCTGTGTCTTCCCCATCAGCTAGACAATCTCCTTCAGGTTTGCTCTGGGCTTAACTCAATCATCAATTCTCTACAACTGTGCCCAGAGCTCAAACCCTCAATAATCAAGTTGACACCTGTGCCTAACTATGATACAGATCCTTTGGTCTTTTCAGACATTCAGCTCAAGAACTGAGCAGCTACAAACAGCAATTGTTGGAGAACACTGGTTTATTTTGTGAGTTTAATATTCTCTCAGTTCTGTTTCTCTAGAGAACCCTGACTAACACAGTGTCTATACCTGTTTCATGTCTAGGTGTTACCTGTATCTTTATACCTACAGGCATATTAATGATATGTTTATTAACTGGTTCATTATAATCCAGGAACCTTTATGCTTACTAATATTTATAGATTCTTGAAGCAATAATTAGTGGTATTAATATTCCATATCCTGTTTCACAAAGAAATATAATGCCTAAGCTCGAATCATAGAAAATTATATTTCAAGGCCTTTATTCACCCCTTTCCCCACCTGCCTGGGATATGCGCTGTCCAGCGGGGACTCACTGCAACCTATGTAAGCTACCCCCACCCAACCCCAAACCCCAGGCAGCCCACTGGCCCCAGCTCCTCCCACCAGCCAGCTGGAGCAGGAGGTGCTCCAGGCCAAATAATTCAGTTCAGTGAAAAATACACAGAAATTGAAAGAATTAAAATAACAATGCCCAAGTCAAAGTGCAAATCCATGAGAAACAAAACCCAAGAAAACAAATCTCCCACTGAAGGAATTAATCCCTTAATGATAGACTCCAACCAGAACAAACCCACAGAACACAGTCAAAGCCTGACCCAGGATAATGACTTCCAAAACATGATCATTACCATGATCAATACTATGAAAAAGGAAATCTGGGAGGAATTAAATAACCACATCAATCACTTTAAAGAGGAACACAACAGACACTTGGAGGAGTTGAGAAAAACAGTATAAGAAACAAAAAAGGCATAGTACAGTTAAAACAGACTCAAGCAGAACTTAAAACGGAACTAAAAGACAAGCTAGCTTCAACCCAGAACTCAACAGAGAGTCTTATCAGCAGAACTAATGAAGAAGAAAATAGAATTTCAGACTTTGAAAACAAAGTAAGAGTATTAGCCAGCTCAATGGAAGAGGTTGTTCAAGCCAAAAAGATACTCAAAAGAAATAGTCAAGAGTTATGGGACACCCTGAAGAAGCCTAACATGCATATTCATGGAATACCAGAGCAAGAATCCCGAAATACCACACCTGAAGAAATTTTTCAAATATCATCAAGGAAAACTTTCCTCATCTAAAAAAAGAGAGGCCCATCCATATACAAGAGGCATTCCACACTCCACACAGATATGAACAAAATAGAAACTTGCCATGTCAAATAATAGTCAAAACACTCTACATTCAAGATAAAGAAATGGTGCTGAGACCTTCAAGGGAAAAAAAAACAAGTCACTTTTAAAGGTAAACCTATTAAAATAACAAATGACTTCTCAATGGAAACAGTAAAAGCAAGAAGAGCTTGGAGAGACATATATCAAGTATTGAATGAGCAAAAATGTCAACCCAGGCTGATATATCCCGCAAAACTATCCGTCATGATCAAGGGAGAAAGAAAAATCTTCCAGCACAAAGACAACTTGAAGGGATACATCTCCACCAAACCAGGCCTTCAAAAATGCTAGAAGTTTTCCTATGCTTAAGGGGAACACAGGAAAGGGTTCAGAGAAATGCCACTGGGTCCTTGTACGTCATCGGAGAGAAGGGCCCAGAGGAGAGTCAGGGATGCACATTAAAGGAGTCTCTGGGAATTAGGGCGGGAGGCACTGGGGATGGGGAGGGAGGGGTGAGGAGAGGGGTGAGGGGGAGCAGGAGGTTCGGGAAGAGGAGGAGGGAGGGAGGGAACTGGTCTACCTATTAAGTTTGTATGAGCAGAAATAATAATAATAATAATAAAAAGAAACACCACCTAAGCAGTCCTCAGGGGATCTAGGAGCAACCTGGACAGAACCACAGTCGTAACAAAGGAGGATGAAAAATGTGGACAGAAATGTGCTCTCATGCGTGCATCTGCCTTCCGCCTCAACATCTACTCGCAAACCACTAAGGCAGTAGGCGAGAAGAGATGCACTGTTGTGTGCATGCCAACTCACATGGCTCTTTTGGTGGAAGCTGCCACAGCTCATCCTGCTGAGACTTGTTCCTGAGATAACCTGCGAGATCCACATGGAGTTGCATCAGAATTTTCAGTAACCTCTAACCACTCACATAACAGAAACATGAACTTTCTGCAACCCTGATTGTCTTCCAATCTCCTAAAAATAATGATTGTGTCCCTAGGTCCCAAGGCTGAAGGTTTTGGGCACATTCTGTTATCTAATGACTATTCAGACCTTCGTTCTAATCTAACCTTAGAGGTTACAAGGACATGTGGTTATTTTTAATAAAAGTGACTCACAATGCTTTCTTCAATTGCTCTATCCTTTCCCTTGAACAGTAGCTTCATTTGTTTGGAGTATGCTTTGTTTATAGAGCACATTGATTAAAGCAGTCAATATAAAAGGCAAAAAAAAATGCTAGAAATGAAACTCAAGCTTGAAGAAAACAACAAGCATAACCAGAACAGAAGGGAAGTATAATACCACCAAAGCCTAAAAGCAAAACAATAAATTTACAAAATCCACTAAACATAATAAATGTCCAGAATTAACAGTTTCTCCACTATAACATTAAATGTTAATGGAATTAACTCCCTGATCAAGAGATACAGATTAAAAACTTGGATTAAAAATCACAACCCATCAGAGTATATTCGAAGGTAGATGTAATAAAAGTAGGAAACCGCAGTGAGGGAGGGGTTTACTAGTTTTTTTACATGTACCTTTGAATATACACTTATAACAAGACTCTAGTTTAATAGCTTTTTATCTCTGGCCAGGGGGTGACATACAATGCCCATCAGGATGGAGTGAAGGCCATTGCAAGAGCAGCAAAACTGAAAAAAAAATCAACAAACCATAATCCAGAACTTCAGAGACTCTATATCAACCACCTGGAACTAGGCCAGCCTAATCTCTCCCCATCCTGAAGCTCAGGGAAATTTGTGGAAGAGGGGACAGTAAGATTGTAAGAGCACAAGGATGGGAGGAGCAAGGATATGCAAGATACTCCACACAAGTTAGGGCCGAAGCAATCATAATTGGACTTTGCATGTCCTGCGCAATGTCCAACACACTATTGACCCCACAAAGTCTAGCATTTGCTAAAGGCACTAGGATCCTTGGAAGCAAAGGATTGACAGCCACATTAGTGTTCCTATGCTTAAGTGGAACATAGGAAAGGGTTCTTGAAATGCCACTGGGTCCTTGCACTTCATTGGAGAGGAGGACCCAGAGGAGAGTTTGGCAAGCACATCAAAGGATGCTCCGGGGATGGGAAGGGGAGGGATAGAGAGGGAGCGGGGAGGAGAGGGGAGCACAGGGCAGTGGGAGGTTGGAGGGAGGGGACCAGTGTACCTGTTAAGATTGTATGAGTGGAAATAAAAAAAAAATCACAACCCATCAATCTGCTACCTGCAGGAAACCCATCTCACCACAAAAGATAGGCACATCCTAAGAATAAAAGGCTGGTCAAAAATTTTGCAAACGAATAGAACCAGAAAACAGGCAGGGATAGTCATTATGCTATCAAACCAAGTGGACTTCAAACCAAAAAAAATCATAAGGGACACAGATGGATACTACATTTTATTCACAGGTACAATTCACCAGGAAGACTTCACAATACTGAACATATATGCACCTAGCACAGGCCCCCCCACATTCATTAAGCAAACCCTGTAACATCTAAAGTGAGAAATCAATCCCAAAACGATAATTCTTGGGGATTTCAAAACCGCCCTCTCAACATGGGATACATCAACAGGTCAAAAGCTTAACAGAGGCACTTTGGAGTTTAATCAAACCCTTAATGAAACGGACCTTACAGATCTCTATCGAACTTTTCATCCACGCACCAAAGAATACACATTTTTCTCAGCAGCACATGGAACTTTGTCCAAAATAGATCACATATTGGGACACAAAGCGAATATCCACATATATAGGAAAGTTGAAATTCTAGCCTGTAGTTTATCAGACCACCACAGCCTAAAGCTTGACATCCACAACACAACAAGCAACAGAATATACACTAACTCCTGGAAACTTAACACTATGACGATGAAGGAGAATTGGATTCAGGAAGAAATTACAAAGGAAATTCAAGATTTCCTGAAAGCAAATGATAATGAAAATTCAACTTAACAAAATCTCTGGGACACAATGAAAGCTGTCCTAAGAGGTAATATCATAGCTCTTAATGCCTACATCAAAAAATGGAAGCATCGGGGCTGGAGAGGGGCTCAGGGGTTAAGCCTCCGACTTGCAGGCGGAAGGTCCTGAGTTCGGTTCCCAGATCCCACGTATAGACGCCAGGTAGAAGGAGGGGCGGCCTGCGCTTCTGGTCCTGGTAGGGCGGAGCCTGTGAATCCCAGAGCAGAAGGAGGTGGAGGCGTCCATGGTGGTTCACGAATTTGCCCGTGGTTCTACACATACACAGACACACACACACACAGACACACACGCACACGCGCACATACACACGCATATGCACACAGTTGAATAAATAATAATAATAATAAAAAAATTTAAAAAAATTGAAACATCAGAAATAAATAACTTAACAATGCAGCTTAAAGCTTTAGAGACACTAGAGCAATCTGATCCCAAAAGCAGTAGAAGAGAGGAGATTAGCAAAATAAGGGAAGAAATATCCAAAATCGAGATTAGAAAATCAACCAGTCAAGAAGCTGGTTCTTTGAAAAAATCAATAAGATTGATACACCCCTAGTTAAATTACAGGAATTAATCCAAAATGGATCAAGGACCTCGATATAAGGCCAGAGACTATAAAAACCATAGTTGAAAGGGGAGGGAACTCCCTTGAGCTAATTGTGCTAGGCCAGCAGTTCCTAAACGGAAATCCAATAGCACAGTCACTACAGCCAACATTCAACAGATGGGATCTTGTGAAATTTAAGAGCTGTTCAGATAAAGAGATTGGAACCCGCGCACAAGGGCAACCCACAGAATGGGAGAAAATCTTCACTGACCACATATCTGATAGAGCTCTATTATCCATAGTGCACAAAGAACTTAGAAAACTAAACAAGGAAACAAATGGGCCAATTTAAAAATGGGCCTTGGAACTTAAAAGAAACTTTACCAGGGACGAAATTGAAATGTCTAACAAATGTCTTTAAAAATGCTCCACATCCTTAGCCATCAGGGAAATGCAAATCAAAACTTCCCTTAGATATCATCTCACCCCAGTCAGGATGGCAAAAATCCACCATACAAACAACACCAAATGCTGGAGAGGATGTGGAGTGAGGGGAACTCTCCTACATTGCTGGTGGGAATGCAGGCTCATACAACCACTCTTGCGAGCTGTCTGGCGAATCTTAAAGAAATTAATGATTGAAATGCCTTATGACCCTGCTATTCCACTTTTGGGAATAACCCCCCATGTAGCAAAAACTCACCTCGATAGCACAAGCACGACCATGTTCATAGCTGCACTGTTTACAATAGCAAAATCATGGAATCAGCCCAAATGTTCAACAGTTGACAAATGGATAAGTAAAACGTGGTACATTTATACAATGGAATACTACTCAGCCATCAAAAATGATGAATTAATGCAATTCGCCGGGAAATGGATGAAATTCAAAACAATTATATTGAGTGAAGTATCCCAGACACAGAAAATTAAGCACCATATGTACCCCCTAATAGATGGATCCTAGTACCAAACCCACTTAGAGACATTCAAAGACTAATCTCTGTTTTACCTATAGTAAGTGCAAAGATTATAAACAGGACGGATGGGGAAGAAGGGCCACACCAGAAACAAGGAGAAAGGAGACCATGTTACAGCAGAGAAAATAGGCCACCATCAAGGACTGCAAGGGGTGACATCCAATATCCATCAAGATGAAACCAAGGGCATTGCAGGAGCAGCGAAACTAAAAAAAAAAAATCAAAAAACCATAATTCAGAACATCAGAGACTCTATATCAACCATCAGGAACTAGGCAGCCTAATCTCTCCCCATCCTGAAGATCAGGGACATTTGTGGAAGAAGGTGCGGTAAGATTGTAAGAGCACAAGGATGGGAGGAGTAATGATATGCAAGATACTCCACGCAAGTTAGGGCCGAAGCAATCATAATAGGACTTTGCATGACCTGTGCTATGTCCAATACATTATTGACCCCACAAAGTCTAGCATGGACTAAAGGCACTAGGATCCTTAGAGGCTAGGGACTGACAGTCACAGTAGTGTTCCTAAGCTTAAGGGGAACACAAAAAACGGTTCTAGGAAATGCCACTGGGTCCTTGCACCTCATCGGACAGAAGGACCCAGAGGAGAGTTTGGCATGCACATTTAAGGATGCTCTGGGGATTGGGGGGAGCCACTGGGGAAGGCACTGGGGGATGAGGAGGGAGGGGGAAGAGAGGGGGGAGCAGGTGAGTTGCAGAGGAGGTGGAAGGAGGGAGGAGACCGGTGTACCTGTTCAGTTTGTATGAGTGAAAATAATAATAATAATAATAATAATAATAATAATAATAAACAGGCCTTTATTCAGAGGCATATACTGAAATCTACACAGAAGAAACATATTTTGAATTTATAAAAAATTACATGTGTTTTGACTATACAACTCAGATTCAGTGGGTCTTGGTTGAGATCTCTCAGTGCATGGACAAGAAGTATATAGGTGAGTGACACATGCAAAAGCTATTGAGAACATTTAACTCTACCCCTCCTACTGTTCTTTTATATACCTTATTTGAGAAAGAGAAGGCAGATTGCTAAGCTTCCCCTCTTGCTTGCCATTGTGAATCCTGCAGGTGTGTACAATTCCTGAAGGTTATGGAGTAAGGAGAGTTTCTGCTCCTGTTTATTTTAATATCAGCAACCATCTGCTCTGCTCAGGAGCTCTTAAAATATTTTGTTATTTAGTATGCACATAATAACACTGCAGGTAAACAGACCTCATGGGCAACAGGAAAATTTGCATCTATGGTGTAAATATGTAAAATACACAAAAAATGTTCATTTATATTCCGTATAGGTCTTTTTTCTTTTTGCCATTATTTGACTTACTTCTATGAATGACTTTCTTTCCATATACATTAATGACCACTACGTAATAATTTCTTAAAAGTGTGTATATAGAATCAAAGATTTTCTGTGGATTGTGGTTTTCAGTTTGGGTACCTGTAAAGGAACTAGCTCACTGAATATCTGCTAAGTTAAAGGCACTGAACTCAGTGCATTAAGTTATCTCTTTTTATGTGTGAGATGTGTGAATGTGTGTGCAAATGTGTTTGGTGTTTGAATGAATTTGCTGATAGGTGAGTACATGTATGTATATGTATGTAATATTGACGGTATGTGTGAATGTGTTCATTTGGGTTGCCAAATCCCCCAGCAGCCAGCCAAGGAAAGGAGAGGGAAATGGCAGAGCCTTGGGGCTTGAGGCAAGCGGGCGAGCTGATGTGGGACCACTACCCAGACCCCGTGAATCAGGTGAGAAGCAGCAGGCAGTGGATGAGTTTACTGCAGATTCAATTTATTAAGGAGGTGTTTAAGCTTATATAGGGTCAGGGGTCTAATCAGGTGTTGCCATCCCTCTGCTCTGAGGCACATGTCTTAGGTTCGACAACACTCTTGTGTGGAGCCTTACCGATCATTGACTACCAGTCATGAGACCATCGCAGAGAAGGAATCATGGTCCCAAAGGGGAACTCACGTGTGGCAGAAAGAAGGAAGTTTTCATCAGGGCAGAGGCAGGCGCAGAAACGATCCAGAAGAGCTGGCGAGACATAACTCAGAACCTAACAATTGTAAAATATTAAGGCATAGCTTCAATGGCGGACACCCAGGCTTCCAACGGGCCTATGGTGACCTTTAGGAATGTCTCAGACCTGAATGGATGCCCTGAGGACCTGTGTAAAGCAAACTTGTGTTGTAAAAGCTGAGTCCTTACTGCTTGTCATTTGCATCTAAATAGGACAACTAACACTAAAAGGGCAACTCCAAAAATTAACCAAGTTACCAAATTTATGGGTGAAAATAATTGTTTGCCAAATGATCAGCAGTAACTTTAGTCTTGTTAATTTTTGATATGTCAAAAGATAGTTCAAAACATTCCAGGTGCTGTTAATATTGGTGGGGAGGAGGCATATAGCCATCCTGGACTTCCCTCTTATGGGCCAGCAAGAGTACTCTCATCCAGATCTGTGGGTCCCAGACATTTTCTGGGGAAATCCAAGAAGTTAAGATTAAAGCTTCCTCCCAAAATCTGCTAAGGCACATCAAGGGTCACATGAGGCAAGAGCAAGCCTCTGAGCAAGTTTGCCATTGCATTTTCCCTCTGTCAAGCACTGTGTTTGACTTTAGGCAAGCTTTTAGGATGAGGGCAAAACTTTATTAAACTTTCCATTGATACATGTCTGATTTTAACTCTATAGCACAAACTGTCTTTCTTAGGGCCTCTAAACTTCAAGCTTTCTGTTACATGCCTTCTGGATTCTGTCATTTTCTGGAATCTATGATTTCTTCTTTATAGCGTCTTTGGTGCATCTAAAATCCAAACCTGCATGGATGACTTCATTAGAATATTACCTAAAAAGCATCACTTTTAAACATGTAGGGAATTTAAGTAGTTACTTTGCTAAACCTGTCATTTTCCTGATATTAACAGTTCTAGTTAAATTGGGGGTTGACAAAAGCCTGAGAGAAAAGTTGAGCACTAAAATTTTGTGCTCCCTAGTCTATTAACATAGAAACAAAGAGGCTTCTCATTTGCATGTTAAAACTACGGTTTTCATGAGATGCTATTACCATCCTGGCAATTCTCTGGCTTACATTAGATATCAGTCACCAACTCCTTTTTCTATCAGCAGGAAGCTAAGAGCCTTAGGCCTCATCACTGGTCCCCAGAAGAGGGGTTTGACCCTTGGGCCTTGGGGTTCAGGGAGCAATCTTTTCTCCAGTGGAAATTCTCATAGTCAGAACATGGGCTACGTGGAGGCTGTTTGTGCTCAGGACACATTTAAAACATTTTTTTTCTTTCCCTGAGTGAAAGGGAATTTCAGGTTTGTCAGCTAGGGCATGCCTGCTAGTATTTTATGTATCTCCTTAGGCAGATGGATCCTCAGAGAAACTCCTTAAGTAACTTTTGAAATACAAAACACATAACATGAAAACACAGAACATATAAACATTCAAGCTCATGAACAACATTTTACCTGCAACTGTACAATTTACCAGCAACTGTCTTAAAATACCCTTGAAAGTTTTATTAAAGGTGGATTAACATTTAGGAAAACCTGATTTAAAACAAGATCTCATATTAGTTAAGTCCAAAAGCTTAGCTTAATTATGAAAAACATCTAACAAGGAAAAGCAACCTTATCCATAGGTCTGGTTCCTGCACATTCTCTGGTGAGATCCAAGGTGCTAAAACTTCAGCCTCATTCCAAAATTCCTCTAGGCCATCAGTCTTAACCTTTAGGCCTCTAGTTTCTAGGAGAGATTTTAAGACATGTATTTGGGGCTCCTTACAGTGTGAGAGGAAGTTGCCCATTTTTCTAAAGAACAGAGATGAGACCAAAAGAAGAACAGATGAGACAAGTAATGTATTGGACCCAAATGTCTTGTGCTTGGTGGGGGGCTTCTGGGGTTCATTATCCCCCCCCCAGGCCCGTATGCACATATAGTGTCTCTGGGTCAGGCCTATTCAATGTAATCAAGCCTGAGCTATGAGTTCTGAGGGGATCAATGTCTCATGTAAACTTGCCGGGAGGAGCCTTGGTTTAGAGGGGCTTATGATTATCAGGAAATTGAACATTCCTAACCTTAAATGGGGCTCTTTGATTGTCAGCAAATCAAAGGAATGATTGTGTTCCTAACCTTCTGAGCACAACGATGGACAAACAGGAAAAGAGGAAGAGGAGGGGGCCACCTGCTCACCTTCAGGTGCCGTAAGCACAGGAAGCACAGAACCAGAGGAAGGGACCAAACTCATCAAACTTTACCAGAGAGGGTATCTCGTCTACATCGAAGGCAGCCCCATGTTGGAATGCCAGATGTTGCCAAATTGCTGGGCTAGTCAGGGAAAGGAGGGGCAAATGGCTGAGCCTTGGGGCTTGAGGTGAGGGGGTGAGCTGGCGAGGGATCACCACCCAGACCCCAGTAATCATGTGAGAAGCAGTAGGCAGTGGATGAGTTTACTGCAGATTCAATTTATTAACAAGCTGCTTGGGCTATATACGATCAGGGGACTAATCAGGTATTGCCATCCCTCCACTCTGAGGGACAGCCATCAATCATTTAACTGTTTACTAGGTGTCCATTGCAGGAGCAGGTTAGATGGTTGCTTCTCATTGCTTATTCATCCTTCCGCCTGCATGGTTCTCTATTAGGACATGTCCGGGGCATGTCTGTACATGTCCAGGCTTGTCTATAGGGAGCCTGGACTAGGATCTCCCTGAATCGGTAGTGCCACACATTTGATGTGTGAATGTATATATGTATATGTATATGTATATGTATATGTATATGTATATGTATATGTATATGTATATGTATATGTATATGTATATGTATATGTATATGTATATGTATGCGTGTGATGGGGGAATGTATGATACATATATGCGTTTTTGAATGTGTGTGATATGTGAGTGCATGTGCATGATATGTAAGTATATTTATATACATGTTTAATATGTGAGTATACATTTATATATGTATGTGTGTGATATGTGAACATATGCATGTGATATTTGGATATATGTAAGTATGAATGTATGTGTGTATTTGTATTTGTATGTATGTAAGTGTATGTATGTAATTTTGTGTGTGATATGTGGTGGATGAACTAGTTGTGTATGATGTGTTTGTATGGATGTATATATGTATGTTACATACCTATATGCATTGATAGGTAAATAAATGTGTGTGACAGGTGAATATATGTTTGTATGTGATGTGTGACTATACATTCAGATTATGTATGTGAGTCTGATTCAGGGATCTGAATTCAGGATGTCAAGTTGGTCAGGTCAGTACTTGACCCGCTAAGCAACTTCTCCAGCCCAACTAAATTATTTTAATACGTGTCTTCCTCCATGAAAGACATTGTGGTTAGAATTATAGTCCTCAGAGAAATATAGCATTGTAGAAACAGATATGTCTTTCTATGTATGTATGTTAAAACGCAGGCATTGAGAGGTGAGGCCACTTTCTCAAGATCACATAGAACATAAGCAATGAAGCATACAAATTTACCAACTCAAAGTACATGCCTTTGTTTCTGTTAGATTCTTATTTTTGGTGCCATAGGAAAGCATCATTTCCTTATTATTTCTGCAGTGATGTGTACTTAGGAGCTAGCAGAATTGAGAATCACTGTTCTATACAAGTGGAATTTGTTGAGGTTCTTTTAATTTAACTTGCCTTTCCTCTTTCAGTGGAGGACTTTTCAATTTCCCAAAGAGACTAGGCTGAAGTAGGAGGTCTTATGATATTTTCATCCATTAAATTGGTGTTCTAGGCATAGAGATCTGTTTCTAAACTATTCCAATAAGTTGATTATTATCTGTAGCAAAAGTAACGATGCCAGTGGCTAAACTTCTCTGTTAACAGAAATTTTGATCATAAAACAAATACTTGTTTTTATATAGCATGTTGATTATTGTAGGTGTGAGTGGAAAGAAAAGAAAGAGTCATGAGTAATTGTAGTGGGAGTAGTGATTAGTGTTAAGTTGTAGGAGGGGAGGTATACATGAGAGCAGAAATGGTTGAGGTGAAGAAAAACTGGAAGTGGAGATGTGGGAGTTCGGTTAATGGAAAATTTTAAAGAGAAGGGTGAAAATATGTTCTCAGATATTGTAGAACAGGTGAGGCTTTGGGAGAGCTAACAGGAAAAAAACAGTAAGAGGATAGTACAAGAAAATAGAAAACAAAAAAGAGAAGGGTGAACAGAGAGAAAGGGAGAGAGAGAGAGAACAGAGAAACAGAGATAAGCTGTAATGAGGACAAACTGTGTGTGGGAGTGTTTGTTCATCTACTATTTTGATGTTGGAAATTACATAGGTACAGGACAGTTTCAGGGGAAAGGAGAGCCAGATTACTTATATATATATATATATATATATATATATATATATGTATATATATATATAAATAATATAATCACTGGCCTGGATGCTAGCAATGTTGACTGGGGCAAGAATTACATAGGAATTGACATCACTCCAATGTTTCAGCAACATATAGATTAAGCAATCTTCATTAAACGTAGAGGGCCCCCACCCTATGTACACTAAAATAAAATCAGAAGATTGTGAAGGTTTTCAGCAGCAGAATGTGATATAAGCTAACATAGCAAGTTAAAATTATTGTACTGTGTTATATACATGAAAGGTACAAATGTGAAAATGAAAGTATATATATAAAGTAATAATAAATAAAAGAAGTAAATGTCATAGCAGTCTTAAGCCAGTGTATATTCCAAATAACTAAATTAAATTCCAAATAACTAAATTAAAGCACATCAAAGTATGGCCCATGGACCAAACTGGTCTTGTGAATCAAGAATAGTTTCTGCCCCAAGACTCAGGAAGCACTCAGAAGATTATTGAGGGTGTAATGCTGTATATAGGAAGTGGAGCTACTTTTGTGAAAGGTAAATTCATTGATACATTGTGCTTACTACAGCAAGTTCTCACACACATGCTAACAGAGGCAACTCAGATGAACCTCAGTGGGTCACACTTGCAAAAACACATAAAAATAGGGAGACTGGGACAAAGAAGGTTTACAATGAGAGAATGATGGGACCTAGTATAATGGAGTTAAAATGACTGAAGTTCACTCTATACATGTATGAAACAAGACATATATTCTATGTTTTTCAAAAAAAATGGCAAAATCTGTCCATGATTTACATAGGGGAAAATATCTAACACCTTTTCCTATGCAAAGCCATTTTACTGACTTCTGAAGTTGTCTTGTAGCTGCTATTAAATCTCAAAAGAGAAGCTTCATACAACAAAACTGCTCACATTTTAGATACCATATTGAAGTGATGCATTTAAATCATGTTTTAAAGTCCATGGAAATCTTAAATTTTTTTCATAATGAATTGAGTTCATTTGGTGAAAATATAAAAATCATAGATTGAGAATCAGAGGACTTATGGCTGAAATATTGCCCCCCTGAGAACTGGCCTCCTTGGCTTTAACAACTTCTTAATCTGAAAAATAGGGAACAGTTTGGAATCTCAAATTCGGTTTCATTGAAAAAAATTAATTAAAAAATTCTATTGAAAAGCATTTGGCATGGTGCTTCTTTCCTGCATGTATTCTAGAATTCTGCTGCTCTCACTACGAATAAGAATTTAATGGGTAATCAGACCCTGCTACTGCTGTTCATGTCTCTATGTAAGCTCCAGGAAGGAAGATAAACATATTGTGTTCTATATGTGTAAAGGCATATATTAATAGACACCCTAACAGTTACTTAATCATGTAAGTCTTTATATGACAATGTGGAATTATATGAGAGTGTTAAAGAATAACACAGCTCTGAATCTACATTTACAGAATGAAATTATGCTATATAAAAATGATACTTTGATAGTTGTTGGGGACATATGAGAAAACTGGCCAATGTAAAGTCATGAGAAGGAGATTTTTGACCACAATTATATTGGCTCATTTCAGACTGAATCAAATATTCTCAAAAAAGTAATGTCTAAATGTTTTTTTCCTAAAATATGGTTAAGTATGATATAATTATTTTCTAAACACTTCTTGATTAGGTCACATTTCCTATATTTATAATGTAGAATAGAAGCAATGTACCAGCCCCTTTAGAAACCTAAGAAATAAAAATAAAAGTAATTTATATCATACTTCGTAATATTATCAGTTTTCCACTAGACATTCAGCAAAATGAAGCAATTAGTGAGTTCAGTATCAGTAACTATTTCTGAGAAAACTACGTGATGCTATAAAGAGTCTAGAAATATTTTAAAAAGAATTCTTCATATCACTCAGAAAAAAATAGTATTTGTAATACAGCTATTTTCTATGCTTTGGAAATTGGTTCAAAACATAGGTAGGTCATATAACAAAGAAAATACTGATTTCCTGAAAGAAAACTTCCATAACATCTTATGGTTTTAGAGCTTTCCTCAATACAACAGATGTCTTCAAACCCACAATAAACAACACCAACAGGAAAGATGCCCTGTTAGACACAGTACATTACAGCTCCTTAAAATGCAAGTCACGATTCCATATGTGATCACATAAGTGAATGTGGGAGTCTCAAAAAGTTTGGTAACAGTGAGAGGTTACTGAATGTTCAACAACAAGAATTAACTTAAGATCAAGCAGTAAGGAATCCAAGTCGCTACTGGCAGCAGTCATTCATGTTACAATCTATACCATCACCACAGCCATGGTTTGAGCACATGGCATACAATCTTACAGACCACATCCTGTCATACCACACAATACAAACGCCTGAAGCTTCCCTGTTCAGATTTGACAGTAGCTTATGCTATGAATTGCCATGTTTTCATGACCCACACAAAGTTTTCTATTTTATAGAAATATAATTCTTTAAATATGAAAAAGTAATGTTTCTACCACAATTTATCAGCATATTAGTATTACTTGAATGTTTAATGGTAAAAATTGTTGGATGAATAGTAAATTACAATAGAAAAATAATCATTAAGTGAATGCTGGGTTGAAATGAGGACAAAATTTCCAACAACCTCTAAAATGGCCCTAAATATACTTCTGCCATTTTATACCATGTAGTCCCATGAATCCACGTTCTCAGCATCTATAATTATAAAATTAAAATATGTACCAACACTGGAAAACATAGACAATATCCTGCATCAAATATTTGGCCAAAACTGAATCTTTAATTAAATAAGCACATCTATTTTTTAGTATTTAAATTTGCATTTCTTCTTTAATAAATGGTAAAATTATATATATCAAATAATTGTTTTAAAATATTTTACTATCAGTAGATATTTATTTTTATACCAATTTTATATACCTGTGTATCCAGTGTCACATTAAAAATTTCATGGACACAAAGGCATCACAGGTGGGAAAAGCTTAAGAATTCCTGAATGTAGTCTCCAACTATAGTCAAGAAAAATAGGATAAAAAGCTGCTGCACACAAAAATCTGAATCTGGCAAGCAACAAATTAATAACTGCATAAAAGTCATAATAAAATTTGGAACTCAACATAGAAGAATAATCTGATGTAAAAGATGAGTTGGGAAGACATTTTTATTTAGAAGAATATCTTAAAAATTCAGTGTGTGTGGACAGAGAAATGACTCAGAGGTTAAGAGTCTCCCTCACAAGCAGAAGGTCCTGGGTATGGAGCTCAGATCCCATGTAAGAAATCCAGGCAAAAATAGTGGTGGCTTGCACTTGTGGCCCTAGTGAGTGAAGCCTGGGAAATCCCAAAGCCAAAAGGAGGTAGAAGCAATCCAGGATGATTCCCAAAGTCAATCTTGGTCTTCCACAGGGACATAGAGTGCTCTCTGATACACGCGTGTGCATGCATACACACACACACACAAACACACACACACACAATTTAAAAATAGCTCAATGTATTGAAATGATTAAGAACCTTCTGTAAAACTAGACTGAGTTTATATGATCGAAGGACAATTTACCATCCTCAGCTCCTCTATTTCCACAATGGTTCAGTGGCCCTTTTTAAACAAAATACAATTGGAAGGTCAGTGAAGTGACTCAGTAAGTAATGGTGCTTGTTCATAAACCTGGAAACAATCTGGACTTTTCAGAGTCCACATGGTAGATGGACAGAACTGACTTTTAAAAATTGTCCTGTGACCTCTATGTTTTTATTTCCATGCCTCTTTCCCTTCAATCCCTTTTCAAAATTCAAGCTGGAATGTTTGGAAACTTGAATAAATCAATGAACATGAAGATGTTACTGTATTATATGCTCTTAAGAGAAGTTTTAGAGTTATGAAAACGCAGGCAACAAACAGGTATTGTAACACAATAGGAAATGAAACTTACAGGAAAAATCAAGCTATAAGTTATTCCAATTATTATATGGAAAGTAATAAATATCTCAATGGTGAACATATTATTCCAACTCAAATGAAACTAGGTTTTATGGATCATAATGTCAAATATCAACAGTTTCATTGTGGATCAGTATAAAACATAAACTGGCTATCTAAACTTTCCTTTCTGAGTAGGATTAACCAGTCTCTTAAAAAATCATTCAAACTTACTTATATTTTTAACACGCTAATGTCATAGTCATCAATAAGTCTTGGAAGAATTTTATGTTTAAAGTGAAAAATTATAGCTATTGCTTTTGCATTTTTTGCTAGTGAAATGACTGGATAATTTTGTTGCATAAGAACTAATTTATTAATTACTATTTCATTTTAATTTCAATACTAGACAGTCTTATTTTTAATTTTCCCTTTTTGAAATTAATTGCAAAATGAAGATGGAAGTGCTTAATCTGTATCTAATGTACTTGGAACAGAGAAAATATTTTCTAGAAGTAACAGCAATTAAGGCATGTTCAATTATACAGAAGAGCAATTTATTTAATGAGATTCCACTAAAGGTATTGAATTTGTGATTAGATTATATGAGGTTGGAAAATATTTGAGTCAGTAAAATGACCTCAGAGATTTAAAACCTCTTCTTACTTTATTTATGTAATTGTGAGTATATGTGAAGTGATTATTAAATGCATTTAGTCACATCTGTGCTGTTTTAATGGCTGAACCTGTTAACAGTTGCCATTCAATCAGGATGTAAGGTGTACTAAATGTAAGCATATTCCAGTGTAGTATAATACAATAAGAAAATTTTGTTAATGTTTTAGTAGTTTTTGAATAATGATAAGCCACTTAGGCCTCTTTATTATGTATCTCATCCTGAAAATTATTTGTGATTAACATTTGAAACATTTAAAAGGAATAAGGAATATCTCTTTTATTATATAACCTGGTTAAGAATACAGAATTCTGAGAATGCCCTCTGTCATAGTTAAGAACAGGTGTCAACTTGACTGTTGAAGGTTTGAGCTCTGGGCACAGTTGTAGAGAGTTGATGGTTGAGTTAAGCCCAGAGCAAACCTGAAGGAGATTGTCTAGCTGCTGGGGAAGACCCAGCCCATGGTGGGTGGGATTAGACCCTGGATAAATCACAGAGAGCTGGTTGAGAGAGTTTGACATCCTTCTGTTCACTTGGTCAGACATGCTGGTCTGGCGAGTAAGGATTGTCCATTTCTCAGCTGTTATGCAGTGATGGTGTGGTCAGTTCCCTTGGCCCTGGTGTTGGCGCATGTTCTCCTGTCAAACTGGACTAAGAACTGTAACCAGAAATCATAAGAGAATAAACCCCTTGTTCCCTTAAGCCATTTGATGGTCATTTATCAGAACCATGCAGGCTGACTGCAACACCTTCCAAAATATTTAATTTATTTATTATTTATTCAATTGTGCGTGTGTGCGTGTGTGTGTATGTGTGTGTGTAGAACCATGGGCAAATTTGGGAACCACTATGGACCGCTTCCACCTCCTCCTTGTTTTCTCTGGCCCAGGATTCACTGGCTTCGTCCTACTAGGACCAGAAATGCAGGCCACCCCACTTCTGCCCTGCGTCTATACATGGGGTCTAGGATCTGAACTCAGAGTCTAAGATCCGAACTCAGGACCTTCCACCTGCAAGGCAGAGGCTCAACCCCTGAGCCAGGCCCCTCTCCAGCCCCCAAAATATTCCTTATAAAACATTGAACATTAATTTGTTGACTTGGTAAATATTTATGAATCATTTTTACTCCAAATAAGAAGTAATAGGCATGTCAGTAACCAACTCTTAGTATCTCTACAGAAAAATAACTAATGGAAAATAGTCTCTAATATTGCTGTACTTCAGGAAAACTCATTATGACTTGAGTATAAAATGTCCCCTTGGGCACATGTGTTGAAAGCTTCAGAACTGTTTTTGGAAGTGGCAGGGATTTTGGAAGGTGGGGACTAGTGAAAGCATGTAGTCACTGGGAGCCTCCGTGAGGTTCTATGTCTCGTGGATTGAGAACAAAAAGTAGCAAAGGACTATACGCCAACAATGAATGTCCCTCCTTGAGGGGGTGATGTATGGTTGTCCAGGCCCATGAGCCAACACCAACCAGCCCTAAAAACGCAGGAAACTGAAGTGGAAGTGGTAGGAATTTAAAGTTTCAGGCTTTGGGTCAGAGGGAGCCTTGAATATCCTCTTATCATCTAAGCTAATTTTATTGTACCATACATAGGTTTTATAATCAAGGATCAGGGCCAAATTCTTTACAGGATTATGTAAAGCGCATGCATTTCAGTTAATTCTACTTGTTATAGGACCAGACATGTCGCCAGGTATGCTCAACAGGCATGATGCTTAGTTGCTAAAAGAGAAAGGAATGTATGCCTCAGAACAGAGTTACTTGGTCCATGCATAAGCATATCTCAGATAAACAGGAAAGAACTGTTGGGGGAGGAACAGCCCAGCCAGTTTCTAAGAGAAACAAAAGTGACCCAAATAACCTGGAAGTTCTCTCTACTCCCAAAGGGGGGTGTTAGGCCTGCCATTGTCTTGCAAACTCAACCCCCCAAGGGAGGAGTCACTCAACAGCCTGTTCAGTTGCTAATCTATCATCCAGAGAGCAGGATTTGGGCCTAACAACCCCCACATCTGGTGTTTTCTCATAGCTACACAAAATACAATTATTACAACTGTCAAGTGTGCAATAAGATACAAACGAAAAGATGACTGAGGAAGCCTCAGTGTCCTCACTGTGCTGATGGTATAATGTGTTTGAATCCTTAAGTGATGTTCATCTTTAGAAAGGTTGGGAACCTTGCTTGCAGAAGACTCTTTTACATGGGATGGGCTTAGATTTGCAGCCCAGCTGCATTCTTACTTGTTCTCTTGTTGTGTACTTCATGATAGTTGCAGTGGCTTGAGAAGGCCTTCTGCTTCTCTCTTCTCCATGCTTTCTGTCATAATTCCCACCATTATGGACTAACTATAGCTCCTCGGGATCCATATGCCAAATAAATATCCTGTTTCCCTTAAATTGCTTGTGTCGACATACTGCCTCACAACAAAAGAAATGTGACTTCAACACATACCCATGATGGGTACAGCAATCGAGAGAGAGGGAGGACATGCATCTAGGGAGATTCTATGAGAAAATGAGAGCAGGGGCCAACAGGGCAATGGCAGTGGCTGTGTAGCTACATGCTAAGGAGACAGTCTACTATATAGCTCTAAATCTTACACTTCTCTTTATGAGGAAATGATAAATCCATTTCATTTCTCCTTTACCTTTCTTGTTCCTGACAAGGATGAATAATTTTTACACAGAAGATTGAGTTCATGTGAATCAATACATCAAGGTATTTACAATATGAGTAATATAACATAAATACACAATAGATTTCAGTAGCTATAGTTGCTACTATTATTTTGAGTAATACAGTGATTTTCTATTTCCAATAACGCATTTATTTATTTTTGTGTGTATTTATGTGAGTGCACACACTCACCATGACTCATATGTAGAGGTCAGAAGGCAACTTTGTGAATTAAGTTTTCTCCTTTTACCTTTATGGGGTTTCTGGGGATCAAACTCAAATCATTGGGCTTGCACAAGTGCCCATAGTTATTGAGCCATCTCACTATTTTTTTCCCGTTTATATCACTAAATGTTGAGTTCCAGATTCAGACAATAGTTCAGAAGAGGCTAACATAAGTTACATGTGATTCTTCCATACACTCTCAAAGCTAGTAAGCTTTTAGTTTTCATATCTTGCTAGAAACTCAACCCTAGGTTCACAGTCATTTTTTATCTTATCAATACACATTTTTCCATGTCTTCCTTATAATTTCTCCATGGTTGCTCTACCCTTTTCCACATTGTGCCCAACCATCTGTCATTTTAGTTTTCTCTACTGGATACATCCAATCATGTGTCTAAAGATGGGACAGAAGGCAGGTTTGTGGAGGACCCATTTCGTTATTATTTTTCATTAGTTTACCTGTTTGAATGTTGAAGATTTGAGAAAGACATAAGCTCTTTCAATCAACCATGCATTGCTATCTCTCTCTGAAGTCACAAGAGTGAGAGTAGATCTAAGGTAGATTACATTGAGTTTCAAGATCCCTTTTAAAATCATGCTCACAAAGGAATGGATAGAAATGTCTTTTGATACTTGTCATATCATGATAGTATTACTTGTCACTCTCACAACTGAAAGGTAGACATCTGAGATCACTTGAGAGAAGGACCTCTGGCTCCTTCTGCTTGTGGGGGATTGACAATTGCATGATTGATGTAAGAAGACCCAGTTCACTGTGGATAGAGTCATTCCTGTAAAAGAGTGAGAATCACTGAGCACAAACATATGTGATTCTTTGTTGCTGTAGATAGAACTAGCAGCTCTGACCTCATGCCTGACTTTAGCCTAGAAATGTGAACCAATAAATCATTTGTTGCCTAATTTTTTGCCAGTACATATCATTGCAGTGACTAGACATGAAACTTAAGCAACTATAATCCCAGTATTTACAAGTTGAGGGCTCATCATATCTTTGCTCATGCTGCTTTACTGGATTCAAATCCTGTCAATTGAGACTTCAGTTCCCTTGAGCTATAGATTAAGAAAGCAACTGAGGGGGCTGGAGAGGTGGCTCAGGGGTTAAGTCTCCGCCTTGCAGGCAGAAGGTCCTGAGTTCGGTTCCCAGATCCCACGTATAGACGCCAGGCAGAAGCGGGGGCGGCCTGCGCTTCTGGTCCTGGAAGGGCGGAGCCTGTGAATCCCAGGGCAGAAGGAGGTGGAGGCGTCCATGGTGGTTCTGTGTATGTGTAGAACCACGGACGAATTTGCGAACCAGGACCAGAAGCGCAGGCTAAATAAAAAGAAAAGCTGAATCAGTGAGCAGCTGTCTCAGATTCTTGCTATCATGAGCAAGTGAAAATTGAAAGTGAAAATGTACCTTAATGTCTTGGTTTGAAATGTATCCCCCACAGTCTCATGTGTCTGGCAAGGTCATGTCACCTTGAGAGGTGGAGCCTTGTTGGAGGAAGGCAGTCACAAGGGGTGGACCTTGAGGTGGATTAGTCCCACCCTACCTCCAGGAGAAATCAGCCTTTGCAGCAAGCAGTCTGCAGCTCTCAGCTTCCAAGATGTCTGTGGTGACTTAGCCTCCTCCAGCCAGCCATGCTGCCTCTGTTTTGAGAGACTTCCCCTCTGGAACTGTAAGCTGAATAAACCTCCTTTTCTCCCTTAAGTTGATTGACTTTGGGTGTTCTCTCACAGCAATACTAAAGAGTAACTGGTACACCTAACAATCTAGATTTGTTTCTTGCTGAGTATTTAGTCACAGCAATAAGAAAAACTGGTATAGAGGAGGAATTCCTTTGTTGTGATCAACCTCATCAAATGGTCATGGGTTTTTGTGATTGATTTGTGTGAGAAATGTAGAATAGTCTAGAGCCAACTACTGTACCTCCCTTCCTGTCACAAAGCTTTCCTCATTCCTTGCCATGATGACAGAAACAGAATAATAAATAAAACAAATAGTTTATGTTTAAAAATCTATGCTCCTTGATTATTTCTGGAATAATTAACTGAAATCTATTTTCTATATTAGATTACTAGATTTTTATTTTCAGTGTTACTCTTTGGATATTATAAGTTTCAAACTCAGAGGGCAGAGCTTACAATATTCTTTTAGGACTTTAGGAGAATGGTCAATATGTTAGGATCTATCCAGCAAATATTTACCAAGAATATTTTCTCAAGCTGGAAGCCATGTTTAGAAACAGGCAGTCCATATTGATCAAATGAGTGCAGGCAAATAATCTCATCTGGTTAGAAAAGTCTGAAGAAGTGATAGCTATCCAAGGAATACTTAATACTAATACAAAACTCAGATAAAATTGATAACTAGACATTGTTCCACGAAATCATAACTGTTCTTCTCTTGGGCACTATGGAAATCTGCTGATGAATCAATGACAGAGAAAAGGATATTTCAAGTTATTTACTCTCAGATTAAGATAAAACCTATCAATGGAACAGTACTTTTTCCACACAGTGCTATAGAACCTAATGGAAAATCTTCTCTTTATAAGGACAAAACTGTATAACATTATTACTTAAATTAATTGTATTGTAAAAAAACGAAGATTCAGTTTAACATGGGGCTGAACATATAAGGAGATCAGGACAGTGTGCTCTGCAGAAGACCTGGTGGTGCTGGACATTGAACAGTGACCCCATGGAAAAAGAAATACATCTGTGGCTCCAAATCAGGAAGGAAAGAAACAATGCACTCACAGGGAGTTCAGAGAAAGGAAGCAAACTTCTGAGAATAATGTTAGTGATTTGCATTTTTGAGGTAGAGCATTGTAGTTCTATTACGAAACATGAAAACAGTTATTAACTGTCATAACTGAGATAAAAATAGGGTATATCTACAGACTAAAATCAAGAGCAAAGTTGAGGGACTAAGTACAACCTGTGGAGATGTTAAAAATAAAGGTTAGTCCAAGGCTGCTCCCTCACAGCCTCTTACACTCGCTTGTCTCCAGATAAGTGGATCAGTATTGAACGATTAGGCACTAAATCACAGCAATTTGAATGAGGCGCCTCAAAACAAAGAAAAAAAAAATGACCTAAAATACGAACATGAGAGCCACACATACAAGACTTTGGCTTATAAGTAAGAATTAAATCTATAGTGTATCTAAATCCTGAAATTTACTATATAAAGTTTATAAAAATAATGAAGACAAAAAATTTAAAGCCCTAATGTAAGTTCATGCCCAAATGGGATTAAACTCAAGAGGGCATAAAATACTTGGAGCTTATTTTATGTCATTTAATTCTATGACATAAATTTTTAATATGTTTGACATTGATTTATGCTAAACTGTATGAATTACAGTGTGCATTTTTGACAGATTTTTGGTATTTATATGCCACATTAAAACCAACACCAAAATTAAAGTAATAAAAATATTCTTTGTTCCCAAAATTTTTTTGCCTAGTTAAATCTCCATTCACCATACTTTTCTTGAGTTCTATCTCAAAAATTCCTATCACCTCTTCTTTTGGAATTGTTATGCCAGTGAAGGAATACACCATAATTTGTCTGTCTATTGTTTGTTGATGGACATCTACTGTTTCCAGTTTTGGATGAAGTAAAAGGGCTGAGCAGACTTATATCATGTTTGTCACCTTTGAAGACCTTTTATCTTTAGCTGAGGAAGTTAGAAATAAAATAAATGAAAACAAGTTTGAGAGAAGGTATAGGGTGTCTCTTTCCTCTGTGAGAGCTACCTCTTCTCTTTCCTGACAGCTGCTATGACCCATAGTGGCAGGTGCCCGTGGATTTCTCGTTGGGTGAGGTAAATAGAAGCTTAAATGTGAATCTGTTGTATGTGAAACAAGAATGGAACTCAGTTCTCTGTGAGGTCCACTTTAGATATCACCATTCATTCCCCTCTTCTTAGACCACGTTTAAAGGAATTACAGTGAAGTTTCCCAAACTTTGAATCGAAAAATGTGTGGAATGTAATAATCTTCAAATTATCCTTATTAAATTTAAATGCTCATATAAAATATACATTTATATATATTTTCATTTCCTAGATGTTCTTAAGGTTTGTTGTGAAATTCATAAACGTTAAAAGTATTTAGGATTCATTATATACTGCTCTGCAAATCAGCAATAGAGGGAAATTAATAATAATAATAATAATAAAACTGCAGTTGCTCAGAGACTTAAATTCTTTCTATAATTTAAAATTACAAAAGGCAGGAACTCAGCTTAGGTGTCATGAAGTCAAAGTGTCATGGCTCATCTGAGAGCTATAGAACAAGGTCTTTTCTTAAAGTTTCACAAGAATACTTGCTAGGGATAAACTTTCATGCAGTCACCAGACTGAAACTGGTTTACTAACAGACTTCAAAAGAGTTTGCAAATTTTGCAAAATATGTAACTTTTCTATACTGTCTCTCATTATTCTAAGTAGGGTTCCTTGTCATTCAGAGCTTTCCCAAGGTAGATGTGCTGAGGCCGTGGAGCTCAGCATGGTCTTTAGGAAGTGGTGGAATCTTTAAGAGCTGGAGTATAATGAGAAGCCATTAGAGATGTGATCTTCATGAGGATTTGTGGGATGCTGGTCCCGTTCTCTTTTCCTTTCTCCTCTTTCTCTCTCTGTCTCTTTTTCTCTCTTCTCTGTGAGTGGTCAGTTTTGTTCTCACAATATCTCTGCTGCATTGTGCTCCCTCAGCCCTGAAATTATAGAACCAATTACTCAGAGTCTGGACCATCTAAAATTGTGCGGTCAAATAAAGTTTTCAGATTTCTAGTTGGATTTTCTTGAGTATTTATTATATAGCAAAAAGAAATCTGACTACTGCAGCTTTCTTAGCTAGAAGGTACCATTTAATCAAAACAAACTGTCATAGCTTTGAAAGCCAGAAACTTCCATCCGTGAGAATCCCCCAAATCATATTTTTTGTCTTTTTCTAAGTAATACATTGTCTTTATGTACTTTAGCTTAAAGCTGTTCCTACAGGCAGAGATAGCAACAGTTTGTTTTAGATTAAGTGTTCTTTTAAAATGTCATTGATTTCTTTCCTCCTACCCAACCACCTCTTGCCTTTTTAAGGAATGTTCTCTCTATAAAGCTCCTGTGACATTTTTTAATAAGAAAAAATAAGAACTTTCTTTATGTACATAATGGAAAGGATGTATGATTTGGAGCCAGAATATCATGCTCTGACCAACTCTACTTGTGTATGTGAATTTATCTCTCAGTCTTAGTTGCATTAGAAACCAAATTCAATTTGCTTAATTCAAAGGTTATTTGGTCATAAAATTAAGTAATTTCCCAGGAACCTCTTTTTAGATACTACAATTACTATTTCCTTTTCTCAGCTGGTAGAAGGAATGAAAAAAACTTCAGAGTATTAGGTTGAGACTATTTTGTTACCTGTGACAGAGAACCTATGGGTGCCTTCATTTTGAACTATACAATCTGAAATATGAAAACTGTGATGTCACTTCTGTCAAGACCTCTGCAGTGGGTTAAACAATTTATATTGAGTTCAGTGTTCTAAGATGCACTGAATGTAATTGATTAGAGGCATCTTTGTGGTAACAAATTCGTCTATAGACTCATTGCCTCTCATTGATTGAAAGATTTCTGTGTTTGCAAGATGGATTAACTCTTATTCACTCAGTTATCATATTTGAGTGGTGTAAGGAAAACATGGGTGAAAATGAAGTATCACGTCTAAATACACACTGCCATTCGGCTTGTGCATGTTTGAAGAACCTTCTCTGTGACTTGCATTGCTAGTCACTCTATATACAGAGATGGAGGAGATCAACAAACCTCATACCTTCATTAATTTATGATTGCATTCAGAATTCTCTCCATCGTTTAGCTCAAATTTGTAAGTGACAATAAAGCATTCATTTAGCAGTGCTTTAGGATTCAGATGACTATGTTCTGTGGGGTCACATTGATTCAACAGACAGCACACTTCTTTGATCTTATCTTCATCTTGTCTCCCTGTCCACTTGATTTCTACATGCATTTGCACTCGTATTCTGACTCTGTAATGTGGTCCTGACAATTCACCTTGAACTCTTCTCCAGGTAAACATAGTATAAAAATCATTGTCTATAAACCAAAACTTGAGACCTCACTAGATATAGAATCTGTGGGATCATTCATTTTTGACTGTACAGTTTGAAACTATGTGAAATTAATCTTTACTTATTAAAAGCTATCCAGTTTATGATGATCATTATATTATCTTGAGGCAATTAAAACTATTGTCTACTGGATTATATAAATAGCTTCATTTTTAACATATTCTTTTACTTCATATTTCAAAAAAATTAAAATATATGTGGGCAGTGTCTTTGGCAAATTTTAATCTTGTTCATGATAAAAATTAGTTTTGACTTTTATATAAGTCATTCCTTCAGAAAGTGACATTGGTTGATAATGAGAAATTTAAAAAAGCTTGCTCTCAAAGGATATAGAACATCTGGTGTGTGTAAATATAGCTTTTCAGTATGGTGAACTTTTGGGTTATACATTTCAAATGTCTCTGAAATCCATTACTTTATGGAGAACAATATTAACTTTAGTTTGTAATTGAATTTTGAAAACACACAAGCTTTATTCTCTTCCTGCTTTCATAAGTCATCTTTTCAACTGGAGCCTCAAGGATCGAGGAAAGCCATATTTCACCCTTTATAAAGCTTATTTAATTCATATGTATTTTAATTCCTGAGATGAAAAGTATTTGGGAGAAGGTGATAACATTCAGATTCAGTTTCTGTGATTGTTTGAAGCATTCAGAGACATTTAGTACTGTACTGTATACATCGTATCATCTATGGGAGCATCCAGAGAGGCCATGCACAAACAACATGGCAAAGAATCCTTCCCAACCGCAGGTGATCCTTCTGATATCATGGTACGTACACTACTAATAAAGGCTCAAGAATCTTTCTGTAAGAGGGGGGAGAAATAATGTAAGAACTGGAGGATAGACAAAAGTGTTGAGACATGCCATTGTTAAAAGCAATATGGCCCAGGGCAACTCTGAATTCACAATAAGCGTGATTACTGATTCTCAGCCTACACAGATAGTCAATGGTCAGATATGAAGGGAAGAGATATGTAAAGGGCATTAGAAAGTACTGATGAACAATGGTCAATTAGGAGATTCAGGAAGGAGGGCAGATTTATTAAGCTGTGTCCCTCAGAGGGAGAACCAGCAGGAAACAAAACAAAACAAACCAAAGACATGAATATAAGAGAAACAAGTATAAGGAATGCCCTGACCAGGGCAGGAGGAGATGCCAATCCAGGGAAGAATAATCAGAATGATGAATTATATACATGTATGAAATTTTCAAGAAGAGAGAGAGAGAGAGAGAGAGAGAGAGAGGAAATGAGATCAAAATGTGGTGTGATCTAGGCAGATGTTTGGATGTCCATTCGATTAGTTATATTAGAAAAATTTTGCTACAGAGGTGAGAATATATATTTTTGTTTCATTATTTTTAAAATATTCTTTTATTCTCTCTATGTCCTTCCCTGACAATAATACTAAGAGCAGAATAACCATGTGATTATTTGCTAGCAAAAATGGACTTATCTTTTGTAAAAATATCTTGGACCAGGGGGCATCTCTGGAATGAGAGCTCATAGGATACGTTTCCAGTCTTCTAGGAAAGAGAGCATGTCATAGAGTCAAAACAAACCTGGAACGCTGGCCTAATTGCTACAGTAAATAGATGCAAAAGCAAAGGAGCAAAAACAGAATTAATTCTCTGACACTGTAAAGTATTAAGATTTGTGTCTATTCAAATCTAAAGTCTGTTAGATGGGGGTCTTGACCACCAACAGGCAGCGCACGTCAGGGAGATTCCACTGATCCAATGGAAAACTGACCCAGTTACCTGGTCAGCACATCTTCATTCCTCATTTCAGGACAGACATTTTGGACCATAGTGAATACAGGAAACTGAAATCATGGGAAGTAACCCTGTGGACAGGAGAGTGGGAAGCCCCTGCACATTGATCATTCTCCAACAAATGGAAGTAGGATTTGAAATGGAATTGAGCCAGCAATTTATTCTGTGGGGAAAAATGATCAATTCTGAGGTGCACTCTGAAGTCTATACCACTTTCCTCAGTGGGACTGAGCCCTTCTTTATCGCAGAAGTAATCAGCTAATTAACTCATTCAATTTCTTTTTTTCTCCAGCCTCCCAACTCTCATATTCTCCTCTCTAAATTTTAAGTTATTCAAATGTAAGAGACCAATGAGAGTTTGTCTAGCTGCCTTTTGTGAGTTTATTAACCTATAAATATTTCCATGCAGTGTGGAGTTACAAAATACTTCACACAAATTTTGACCAAGTACAATTAGTCAACCATGTAATCTTGGTCCAGTAAAATTGGTTCATCATTTTTCTATTTAAAATTTGAATCTCAATTCCAGTATGTGCCTGCCTTTCAGTACAGTTCTATTTCTAAGCTGCAAATCTTTTTGTTCTTTAAACTCAGCTTTAGGTTTGGTTACTTCAACTTAAATTTCATTCCTTTTGTCTTCAGATTATGGTGCTGTTGAAAAATGGAATAGATGTTGTAATAAAATAAATCAACAATAGGGACTAAGAAAAAGAATGTGCATATGATTATGGGTATATTTCAGTCTCATTTGGGAATATCAAATATGTTTCCACTATCATAGAAGACTGGGTTGAGGGACATCAACTAGGTAAGTATCTTACTTAGAGTCGGCAATTTTATTCCTACTAGAATTGCTAAGTCTGAACTTTAAATTTCACTGTGCTTCAACTTAGTTTATGGTCAGTGGACTTTACACTCATTTATTTGAAAACTGCTCTTCAGAATGAAATGAAAATAAATTAATGATGTGTTTCACAACTCCACTTTTGGTGTTAGGGGACTCCAGAGACAGTAAAACTAAGTGTATTCCTTGAATACGCTGTTCTCACTACGACCACACAAAGAGTTCTCTCTAGTGATTTCAATTTTCTAAGTCTTGAAGTTGGAAAATATTCTTCTGATTTTGTTAAGAGAAAATGTATATTTTTTAAAGTTTACTAAGGCAAATATGTTCATTTTAATAATGACACTAATGTGGTGTCATTTATGAGGTTAACCCAAGAATAAAATAATTCCTTAAAAGATAATTATATTTAACAAATGTACATTGAACCCTTTCTACATGCATAAATTTTAAAGGAATGTGAAAGTGAATACCGCTTGAGTCTCTCAGCTTTGATATTTGTGATAATGTGATTTAGATGACTTATCATTAACTTCTTTCTGATTTAAAGGAAAATATGGATCTTTGTTTTGGATCTTTGTTTAACAAGCATGCTGCTAACACTAAATGAATTAAAGTATGATAAATATCAAGCAGTGCCTAGGGCAAAGTGCTAAATAAGCATTAGCTACATTTGCATTCTAATGATTCATGGCTGAACAAATAAGGTATGTGTTGTATTTTTTTTTATGGTAGTGAGGATTAAGCAAAGTGATTCTTACATGTTAGCTGTCATGGTTTGAATGTAAGTTGTTCCCCACAGGTTCATCTGTTTGAATCCTTAACTATTTGCAGTATTTGCGGAGGTGAGGTGGATCTTTGCTGAAGGAAAGCATGTTTTAGGTTGGCAAGACCCGCCCTGCTTCTGCAACAAGTCTGCTCTTGTAGTTTGCAACTAGCTTTCTTAGCACCCATGAGAGATGTGACTTAAGTTGCCTCCAGCCTGTTCTAGCCAGTCAGGCTTTTTCTTCCATAATGGACTGTGTCTTTTCTCTGGAAGCGTAAGAGGAACAATCTCCTTTTCGCCCCTTTAAACTGTTTGAGTTTGAGTGCTCTCTCACAGCTCCAGAAAGAGTAACTGATACATTCAGCAACTGCCCAACACTTTAAGGATCTCCTTAAGCTCACACTTTATATCAAGCAGACTTCTTTATGTCTGGCCAACTTTGAGTACAACATTCTCCCTCAGTTTCCCAAGTAGATGGACTTAAAGGTTTGTATGCCTAGGTCCAGCTCAACCATGACATTTTCCATAAAGAGAGGAGACTTAATCCATAATGAAAAAATATGATTTATGCTTTCATGAATGAAAAGGAAGTTGTGTCATAGTACAATAAAGAACAGGCTTCTGGAAGAATTGCCTAAACCTTAAATTTAGATTTAGGGGAAAAAAAAGAGTGATAGAGTTGGGATGGGGGAACAGAAGAGCAAAGAATGAGAGCAATCAAAAGAATGAGAGCAAAATCACCACAAGGAGCTACAATTACCTAAGGATTTTGGTCCTAATACTGTGATTTATCAATAATGTCATCATATTATGATAACTTAGTATATCAATGAAATATGTACATAGGTATGATTTCACATTATTAGTGTAAAATTATTTTATTCACTTAGGAAAGAGTTCATGATGGCAATAGTCCATATAACATCCAATAATCAAATATTTGTAATAATCATTCATAATATTATTTTATAAACCAAGCATCTAATTTTACCAGTAGATAGATTGTCAAGTGCTTTAGACACTCTTTGAGTCTATCTCTCTATCTATCTATCTATCTATCTATCTATCTATCTATCTATCTATCTATCATCTATCTAATCTATCTACCTATCTATCTACCTATCTATCTGTCATCTATTTATCTATCTATATTTCTATCTAGTTTCACCTCACAGATTATTGTAAATGATTGAAATGTTCATTGAATGAAGAATAGATAAAAATTGGTATTTATGCATCATAGAATAATATGCAGTCATAAAGGAAGACATTCTACTGTGCATGGCAATGCAGATATAACTGAAAGTTGTTTATGTTTTTGCCCCCACCCCTGCTTTCCTATCTCCCCTTCTACCATCCTCCCTTCAACTCATCAGTCCAGCCATGTACCTCCTGCTCTCATGACCTGTGTTTATCATAGGGCTTTTTGAACTTCACATCACATAGCTTGTTCTTTAAGCAATGGCTAGACTTCTTTTTGCACAGCTTAAGATGAAAGAAAATGAGAAGGAATTGAAAACATTGAAGAGCTACAATAGTCACTTCAGACCAGTGTGATGTGTCTGAGATGCTCTTAAATATTAGTGAGGGGAGAGTGAGGGTTAAGACTAAAGGGAGCCTTTGGATTTCTTTCTGTATCTGTAAGTTTGTAATGATTTTACCCGCATGTATTTCACATAACTTTTGGAATCTCTTTATCCCTCATTTCCTCATATTACTTCATAACTTTTTCTTTCACTTGGAAAGATGGTGTACTAGCATGTACTAGCATGAGTTTGGCATTTGTCTACTACAAGTGGGTCTCCAGTGGGCAGATGTACAGTAAAGAATGCTCCCCGTCCTCTTCTCTGATGCCTGTCTGAAAGTTTCTGTCTGGTTGCAGCTGTATCACCTGAGATCTTTGCTCACCCATGAGGGAATGTTGATATGCCTGGCTTTGTGTAGATCTGGAGATAGTAGAGATGAGCTCCTAGATGTGTCAGTCCTGTCCTGACTTGAGTGTCATGACAGGTGCTGTGGTTTTTCTATTTGTTCTGTTTCGGTCTCTATGTTTAGAGCTAAAGTCAGTATAAATGCAATTGGTTGTGGGTACTCATGTACATGAGATCTCTTGGCATCACAGCTTTCCTGGATGATGAAGTTATTTATAAAGTATTAAGTTTTCAAAATCCTGAGAAAAGAAAGAGAAATCAGGACTGCTGTGAAGGAGTGCTAGAGTGGTTGCTGGACAAGTAACCTTTAAATTCTCTCAAATATTCAGATTCTATGAGTTTTTATGAAAATCATTTTTTTCAAAAATTATTTTGCTGCAGATATAGACCAATATATGATACACACTACATGGGTTGGAATGTCAACTTATTAGGAAAAATGCTTGAGTCTAGATCCCACAATCTTCTTAGAAGCCAGAAGCAATCTCTATTTACATATAAGAGGCAAAGATATGGGATTTTTGCTTCTCTAGGCTCTCTCACACTGCAAAGAGAATCCCTCTCAAACCATATGGAAAGGTGAGGGCGAGCACCAGGGGATGACACCCCCTCCACACTCACTTCGTGGCTTGTGGTTCACATGGCTGTACACACATGCACGGGCACACACACACACACACACACACACACACACACACACACACACACATCTTGCCCTACACATAATGAACCAAATAAATGTAGCAGTAAAAATGTTTCTAACATAGCTGTAACAATAAATAGCATCCCATTTATAGAATGACAGTCAAAGCCTTTGTAAGCCTATCAAGATTTTCTGTTTTTCTTTTTTTCTTTATCAGCCTAATTCCACAGATTCCCACACAGCAACTGCTTTTGGAAGAGAGTTTTATTGGTATTTGATTTGCTGAAAGCATTTATCCAAACACAATCTGCTTAGGACTAAATAATGATAAAAGCTGCACATGGAACAGTGTTAGAACAGAAATAAGTTGTTTCAATTTCTTTGAGTTATAATTAATTCTTATGAATTAATTTTCTTTGATTGGACATTTGTTTTGATCAGTTTTGTTTTATTTGTCTAGTTATCGGGATTGCTTTTGTGCTTTGTCAATTTCTTTTTGTTTAAAGTGTGATGAGAAGAGACATACCAAGTGTAGAACAAAGATTATTTGAACTCAAATAAGACTGACCACTTGAGAAACTAAATCACAAATTGTAGTTGTGTTAATTGCAACTATTCCTGAAATGGCATCAGAATAATCTTGTTTTATAAAAAAAAATAAAACAAGTAGGATGTAGTCATAAATTGGTTGCCACAAGTACATTTGTTCAAGAATTGCACGGACTTGGTCATATAGGTCCTGATGTTATACACTCCAGATAGGAAAGACTGTTACCTAAGTGACTTACTAACTTCATAGCATCAAGAAAGCCAATGACCTCTGCCATGTCAGGTCAGTGATCACAGTCTCATGCCTCAAATTCCCCCAGAATGAAGAGCTCTGTGACTCCATTCTGTGATATTTTAAATCCTGTGTCATTTTTTTCCTTTTTTTAAACAAGTAATTGAAGTTGATGTGAACCAAAAGAGTAGCAACTATTATAAATATACCTTAAAAGCAGCATGATGAATAAGGTATGCATGCCTTTGCTTTGTGGCACCATTGCATTTAATTAATTTTCAAACAGACCACATACAATGAATTCAAATGATGGTTGATTTCCAGTATCATGACATAGCTGGTGTCAACTGTTTGATGCTGTGTAGACCAATAAACATGTTTTTATTTAAACTAATGTATGTATTTAATGCTTTGTAAACTAATTGACACAAGTAAAGAAAAAGCAAAGAGAATCACCATTTCTCCAAGTGAAAGAAAAAGTTATGAAGTAATATACCAAGGAGATGAGGGATAAAGAGATATTCAAAAGTTGTGTGAAACACATGCGAGTAAAATCATTAGAAACTTACAAATGCAGAAAGAAATCTAAAGACTCCCTTTAGTCTTAACCCTCACTCTCCCCCCACTAATGTTTAAGAGCATCTCAGACACATCACACTGGTCTGAAGTGACTATTGTAGCTCTTCAATGTTTTCAATTCCTTCTCATTTCCTTTCATCTTAAGCTGTGCAAAAAGAAGTCTAGCTATTGTTTAAAGAACAAGCTATGTGATGTGAAGTTCAAAAACACTAAAAAGTGCTGCATTTATGAATCTGTGCTTAGGATCAATGCATTATAAGGTTTCTATTAATGTTCCCAACTATTAGACAGATACATGCTCCTGTCTTTGTTACATGCATAATGCTCGAAGCATCTGTGGAAGCATTTCCACCTCATTTTCAGACCTCTCTCTGTTTTCTCACTTGGGCTTTTAGTAATTCTTTCCAATCAATAATTGCCCCTTTTATTAAAATACATGCTCTTACAAGCAAGAAACTGTGTATTCCAAATTAACACAATGTAAGCTTGGGATGGTGGTATTTCTAATGTCCTAGTCTCTAATTCAAAGTAAAATAATTCCAACTATAATATGCAATGTATTTACTACAGAAATTAATTAGGAATTCATTTAAATGTTCATCATAGTGAAAGTCTAGTTAAACTTCTCATAAGGTAAGATCTGAGAATGTTAATATGTATGTGATTATATGAATATGATTTGGGGGATTCATTGCGTGAGCTAAAACTGAATTAATTGATGCATCTTGCCTTTATTACTTAAAGCTCTTGTGAGTTAAAGCAGAAATTACACTGGAAAAAAGAGCAAGGAAGACATCTTTTTCAGGCTACTGTAATAGGGGAGACCAAAATGAAGTCTACTGAAAATTTTAGTCTGCAGAATTTTTAAGAGTTAACTGAGGGAGATCTTATGCTGTTCCCAGGCACTGGTACTATACTTAATGCAAAAGGAGATTTGCCTGTATTTTATGATGGAAGGTGGTACTAGAACTTGCAGCAAGGCGTTCAGAAAAGCTACTCAGAAGTTTCATATTACCAAATATTATATTATATATTCCCAGTGTATGAATCATATTATCCAGGATGTGAATAGCAAGTTGATGCGGTCCAGATTCTTTTTCTTTTTTTTTTAGAATTTACTATTTTTTTTTAATTTATCTTTTCCACTTACAAACATAAGAGGTACCCCGGTCCCCTCCTTCCATCCACACCTCCCTGGATACCATTGCTCCCTCCCCCCTTTTCCTCTTCCTGTGCCCTTTCTCCCAGTACCCCCTCTCCCCCCATCCTTGGAGCATCCTTTAGTATTCATGTCAAACTTCCCACTGGGTCCTCCTCTCTGATGAGGTGTAAGGACTCAGTAGCATTGCCTAGAGCTTTCTTGTGTACCCCTTTAGTACAAGAACACTATTGTGGCTGTTAATCCCTTGCTTCTAAGGATCCTAGTGCCTGTGATCCATGCTAGACTATGGGGGGTCAATGCTATGTTGGTCTTTGCACAGGTCATGTAAAAAGTCCTATTGTGATTACTTCGGCCCTAACTTGTGTGGAGTATCTTGCATATCGTTACTCCTCCCCATCTTTAGGCTCTTACAATCTTACTGCCCCCTCTTCCACAAATTTCCCTGAGCTTTAGGATAGGGAGAGATTAGGCTGGCCTGGTTCCAGGTGATTAATGTAGGGTCTCTGATGTTCTGAATTATGGTTGTTGTTTTTTTTTTTTTTTATTTCCAGTTTTACTGTTCCTGCACTGCCCTTGGCTCCATGCTGATGGGTGTTGGATGTCACCTCCTAGCCAGAGATAAAAGGCTGTTAAAAGAGAGTCTTACTATAAGAATAGATTCAAAGGTAGATGAAATAAGAGTAGGAGACCACGGTGAGGGAGGTCAGTCTCCCATTTGCAGTATGGTTTCTGTTGAAGTCAGCCTTCATAGTTGCTGATAAATGACCATCACACAGCTTAAGGGAACAAGAAGTTTACTTCCTTACGATAGTCCAGTTACAGTTCTCAGTCCATCTTGACAGAGAGCATGTACCAACACCAGGGCTGAGGGAACTAGCCACATTATCACCACATAACAGCTGAGGGATGGACAATCCTTACTTGCTAGACCAGCATGTATGGCCAAGTGAACAGAAGGATGCCAACTCTCTCAGCCAGCTCTCTGTGATTTATTCAGGGCCTAATCCCACCCACCATGGGCTGGGTCTTCCCCATCAGCTAGACAATCTCCTTCAGGTTTGCTCTGGGCTTAACTCAACCATCAACTGTAGAGACAACTGTGCTTAGAGCTCAAACCCTCAACAGTCAAGTTGATACCTGTGCCTAACTATGACAGTTACCATATATCTGCCAGACTCTATGCCCTCCCTAACTGGTGAGATTAAACCACATCAGTTGCAAGTGACCAGGAAGGAAAGTCTGTGAGCTTAACCAGATGCCTTACTACTTACTTGCAGTACTTGATGGTGATCTATTTTCTCTGCTGTAACATGATCCCCTCTCTCCTTGTTTCTGGGGGAGCCCTCCTTCCCCTTCCCTCCTGTTTATAATCTTTGCAATTACTGTAGGTATTACAGAGATTTATCTTTGAGTGTCTCACTACGTGGGTTTGGTACTAGGATCCACCAATTAGGGAGTACATGCGGCATTTAATTTTTTGTGTCTGGGATACTTCACGCAATATAATTTTTCCTATTCCATTCATTTCCTGGCAAATTACATTAATTCATCTTTTTTGATGGCTGAGTAGTATTCCATTGTATAAATGTACCACATTTTCCTTATCCACTTGTCAACTGTTGGGCATTTGGGTTGATTTCATGACTTTGCTATTGTCAACAGTGCTGCTATGAACATGGTTGTGCTTGTGCCATTGAGGTGAATTTTTGCTCTGTGGGGGATTATTCCCAAAAGTGGAATAGCAGGGTCATATGGCATTTCAATCTTTAACTTCTGTAAGAATCACCAGACTGCTCTCCAGAGTGGTTGTATAAGCCTGCATTCTCACCAGCAATGTAGGAGTGTTCCCTTCTCGCCACATCCTCTCCAGCATTTGGTTTTGTTTGTATTGTGGAATTTTCCATCCTGACCACTCAGGGAGGTTTTGATTTGCATTTCCCTGATGGCTAAGGATGCGGAGCATTTTTAAAGATATTTGTTAGACATTTCAATTCCGTCCCTGGTAAAGTTTCTTTTGAGTTCCAAGGTCCATTTTTTTTCTTTTCTTTTTTTTTTAAATTTCTACTTACACAACTTTAACAGATACACCAGTCCCCTCCCTCCCTCCAACCTCCCACTGCCCTATGCCCCCCTTCCCTCCCCCATCTCTCCTTATCCCCCAGTGCCTCCCCCTCCCATCCCCAGAGCATCCTTTAATGTTCAAGGCCCATTTTTTAATTGGGCCATTTGTTTTCTTGGTGTTTAGTTTTCTAAGTTCTTTGTGCACTCTGGATAATAGAGCTCTGTCAGATATGTGGTTAGTGAAGATTTTCTCCCATTCTGTGGGTTCCCTTTTTGCTGAACAGAAACTCTTTTTTTTAAATATTTTTAACATTTTTATTATTATTTCCGCTCATACAAACTTAATAGGTAGACCAGTTCCCTCCCCCCTCCTCCTCCCCCTCCCTCCCTTCCCATCTCCCAGTGCCTCCCCCCCAATTCCCAGAGAGTCCTTTATTGTGTATGCCTAACTCTCCTCTTGGTCCTCCTTTCCGATGACGTAAAAGGACCCAGTGGCATTTCCCTGAACCCTTTCCTGTGTTCCCCTTAAGCATAGGAACACTACTGTGGCCATCAATCCCTTGCCTCCAAGGATCTTGGTGCCTTTAGCTGATGTTAGACTTTGTGAGGTCAATAGTGTGATGGACATGGCACAGGGCATGCAAAGTCCTATTATGATTGCTTCAGCCCTATCTAGTGTGGAGACTCTTCAAATCATTGCTCTCTCCATCCTTTTGCTCTTACAATCTTACCGCCCCCTCTTCCACAAATGTCCCTGAGAGATTAGGCTGATTTAGTTCTAGGTGGTTGATATAGAGTCTCTGATGTTCTGGATTATGGTTTGTTGATTTATTTTTTCAGTTTTGTTGCTCCTGCAATGCCCTTCACTCCATACTGATGGGCACTGTATGTCACCACCTGGTCAGAGACAAAAAACTGTTAAACTGGAGTCTTGTTATAATAGCACATTCAAGGGTAGATGTAATAAAAGCAGGAAACCTCGGTGAGGGAGGGATCAGTCACCCATTTGCAAAATGATCTCTTTTCATCTGCCAGACTATATGCCCTCCCCTTCTGGTAAGATCATATCCCCTCAGTTGTACATGATCAGGAACAAACGTCTGTGAACTTAACCAGGTGTCACATTACTTACTTGCATTCCCTGGAGGTCGATTTTCTCTGCTGTAACATGGTCCCCTCTCTCCTTGTGTCTGGTGTGGCCCTCCAACCCCATCCCTCCTGTTCACAATCCTTGCAATTACCGTATTACATAGGTTTACCCTTGAGTGTCTCATTGTGGGCTGGATAAGTTTGGTACTAGGAGCCACCTATTAGGGAGTACATACGGCGCCTAACTTTCTGGGATTGGGATACTTCACTTAATATAATTGTTTCTAATGACATCCATTTCCCAGCAAATTCCAGTAATTCATCATTTTTGATGGCTGAGTAGTACTCCATTGTATAGATGTATCACAGTTTCCTTATCCACTCATCAACTGTTGGACATTTGGGCTGATTCCCTGACTTTGCTATTGTAAACAGTGCTGCTATGAACATAGTCGTGCTTGTGCTATCGAGGCGAACCTCTGCTGCATGGGGGGTTATTCCCAAAAGTGGAATAGTAGGGTCATATGGCATTTCAATCTTTAATTTCTTTAAGAATCTCCAGATGGCTCGCCAGAATGGCTGTATGAGCCTGCATTCCCACCAGCAATGTAGCAGAGTTCCCCTCTCTCCACATCCTCTCCAGCACTTGTTGTTGTTTGTATTGTGGATTTTTGCCATCCTGACTGGGGTGAGATGATATCTCAGGGAGGTTTTGATTTGCATTTCCCTGATGGCTAAAGAAGTGGAGCATTTTTAAAGATATTTGTTAGACATTTTAATTTCATCTCTGGTAAAATTTCTTTTAAGTTCCAGGGCCCATTTTTTAATTGGGCCATTGGTTTCCTTGGTGTTTAATTTTCTAAGTTCTTTGTGCACTCTGGACAGTAGAGCTCTATCAGATATGTGGTTAGTGAAGATTTTCTCCCATTCTGTGGGTTGCCTTTGAGCTCATGTGACAATCTATTTATCTGAACAGAAGCTCTTTAATTTCATAAGATCCCATCTGTTGAGTGTTGCTATTGGATTCCCATTTAGGAAATGTGGGCCTATTCCAATCATCTCGAGGAAGTTTCCTACCCTTTCAACTAAGGTTTTTATAGTCTCTGGCTGAGGTACTTGATCCATTTGGAATTAATTCTTGTACATAGTGATAAATAAGAGGCCAGTTTTAATCTTCTGCATGTGAACATCCAGTTTTGCCAGCACCATTTGTTGAAGGTGCTCATCTTTTTCCATTGGATTTTTTGGGTCCCTTTGTCAAAGAGAAAATGGCTGTAATTGTGTGGACTTATATCTGGGTCTTCAACCCTTATCCATTGATTTGTGTGTCTATTTTAGAGCCAGTACAAGGCTGTTTTTATAGTTATAAAATTTGTATATAGATTTGTAGTATAGATTAAGGTTTGGTATGGTGATACCTCCACCAGTGTTTTTGTTACTCAGGATTGTTTTTGCTATCCTGGTCTTTGTCCTTCAATATGAATTTTGAGATTGTTTGGTCAATTTCTTTAAAGAATTGCTTTGGGATTTTAATTGGTATAGCATTGAATCTGTATATTGCCTTTGGTAGGATGGTCATTTTTATGATATTGATTCTGCTAATCCAGGAACATGGGAGGTCTTTCAACCTTCTGGTGTCTTCTGTAATTTCTTTCTTTAGGGTTTTAAAGTTTTCATTGTAAAGGTCTCTTAATTCCTTGGTTAGGTTTGTACCAAGGTATTTCATTTTCTATGGGTTATAGTAAATGGGATTGTTTCTCTTAGGGCTTTTTCACTTCTTTCTTCCTGGCCATATAGGAAGGCCACTGATTTTTGTACATTTATTGTGTATCCTGCCACCCTGTTGAACTTTTGTATTAGTTGCAGGAGTTTACTGGTACGGTCCAGATTCTTGAGGAAAAAATTTCTAAATTGGAAAATAAAATTTACAGCAAAGAATTTACAATCATAAGCTTCTTAAATTACATGACCTGTTAAAGGGAGACATGAAGATGCTTGTCTATATTTTGATATGACTGAAGGAAAGATTACCCTAGCCACAAGAACATTTTGTTAGTTTTCAGTTGAGACCTGTCTCTTTCTGATTCTCACATGGAGGAATGGGTCATTCTTACATAATTTTTTAAATTTTTTATTATTTATTATTTATTCAATTGCGTGTGTGTGCACATGTGTGTGTAGAACCACGGACGAATTCAGGAACCACCATGGACCGCCTCTACCTCCTCCTTGTTTACTCTGCCCCGGGATTCACAGGCTCCGCCCTACCAGATCCAGAAACGCATGCCGCCGCTTCCGCTGGCGTCTATATGTGGGGTCTAGGATCCGAACTCAGGACCTTCTGCCTGCAAGGCAGAGGCTTAACCCCTGAGCCACCTCTCCAGCCCCTCTTACATAATTTGAAGACAGAAGTTTTAACATTTTAAACACTCTTGTAAGTAAGGATATTCTCTAACATTGACCAGTTGCAGCTGGTAGTTTTCACTTATCAATCATTAAAATATTAACGTATTTCTAATATGAGATGGCGAATGATGACAGTCGAATAGATAATTGAGGTTCTCTGGAACATTGGAAATGATCATGTGTGCAAATTTTTAACGACTGGAGTTTGATAAATCGTAAAAGCACATCAAACATCTCCAAATTATCTAGTTTGTTAAAAGTTTGCACTGGTATCAATACATGTGTACTGCATGAACTTACTTCTACATCTAAAATTTTCCAAGTCACAAAAGTAGCGTAGAAAACTGGGGACCACTGGAAGGTAGAAATTAGAGAGAGGCCAGACCACTGGGAGAAGCCTCACCTCAGAGGAATAATTTTAAGGACTGAACTGTAAAACACCAGCTGTGCAACTAAGAATATACTGTCTGGTTAAAGAAATTGCGGGGAGTAAATTTCAAGTACTTTTAAAATTAGAAGATATTTGAACCCATGCATATAATATTTTCTTGATCTTTGTCTTTTCATAATACATGTTATAAACTGCATACCATAACACATAATCATTATTTATGATTTAAAAATAAATAGACTAGGTTATAAAATCAAAATCTCGTGTTGTTACAGTTAAATGGAGTCTCAGAGAATGTAAAGATTTGATCTATCATCTAAGTCTAAGACTTAGAGACTATACATTTTTGAATTTTGCTAAAAGTGATGCAAGGTTTATGTGGCTCATTTCTGTCTAAAGTGTTAGTATGTACCCAATTAGAAATGTCTTTTAGGTTAAAGATGAAAGAAATAATGGTACATATCATTAAGTAAATATGATTGGACTTTTTGTAAGCAATGGCTATCTTCTTGCTAAAATATTTGACCAATAAATATTGTATTTTATGAGAAACTTTAAAATATAATTTGCTTCTATGTCCAGTAATAACTGACTTTGACCAAATATGTATATAATGAATTCTAATCTTATGTATCAAGGAAGAGTAGTTTCAGTGCCATTGTAGAAAAGAAAATCACTTGGAGTGATCTTTTTCTATATAGGTCTTGACTGCTCTTAATTTGAATTGAATGGATAATTAGCAGATAAAATTACCTAGAGAAAAACAAGTTATTTTCAGTTCTCCTGTGGGAATTGGCTCTTAGGCATTCGGCCTAGTATATAGAACATCTCATTCAAATTGCAATTTAGAAACATCTTACATATGCCCATGAAATGGTTTTGTTAAAGACTTTCTATGGAAATAAATAAATAGAGCCTTTGGATGAAGGAAAAGGACAAAATGGAGTGATAGGAACATGAACTTGAGCAGTCCCCTGACGAGGAGCATCCTGCTATTTATCACAGGTAACATTGCCTTTCCATTTCTTTATAAGCACAGCATGAGATGCTGATGGAAGATCAATACCTCCCCAGATCAACGGCAGAGTGCATCATCAAGGAGACTTCAAATGGAATCTAAGAAAGACATTTTCAGGTAACTTACATGGCAACTGCCAATCCTAGTTTGAAAGCGGAAGGAAGAGTCTGTATGGGAAAGAATGTTATTTCTCCAGCATACCTGTGACTGTAATGATGATGTCCTAACTGCTTAATTAGCACATAATGGGCAGAAAGTGCTCTAAGACTTCAGAGAATGACATCAAGTGGGCACCTGGGGGAGGACAGCTGCATTGCTCACTCTCTACGAACTCAAAATAATCTAGAGGTGAAAAAGAAATCAAACTTTTAAGACAACCCTTTACCATGAATGTTTGTCTATGTAACCTGGAAATGTACTAAAATAGCCTCTAGAGTGTACACCTACGTGACAGATGATAGCTGCAGATGGAACTAGATATATAGGCTACTTTTAATTTTATTAAATAGATGAGTAGCAGGCAGAAAGGCAGAAAAGTCCAGAGAAAATGATTTATTTTCCATCATGTACCAAGTACAACCTTAACATAGCAACTGGCAGTGACTTCTTGCTGCTTAGGATGGTACCAAAAAATCTATGAGAATCCAAATATTCATATTCAACATATAGTTCTGGCTTATTATGTATCTAATGTTTAAACATGTTTCCACAATGGATAGTCAAAAAGCATACAAGAATAAGGGTAAGCTTGTTCTTTGTTTCTTCTCTGAAGGCATGATTTCATGCTTAGCTATTACACTCTTGAGAGTTCGGTATATTATTTTGCTGTGCATTTATGGAAATTTATATTTAAATAGCTTGTGCATAAATTTCACCTTCATGACATCACTAATTGAGTAGTTTTTGACAGCTACTTGTGCATTTTTAGATCAGTGGTTGTAGTGAAATTTTCCTAACTTAGTATAGAGATAGTTGACCACAATGCACTATGCTATGTAAATTGCTCATTTCTTGATCAACAGTTTAGTCATTTGCAATATTTAGCAACAAAATAGTCATTAAAAACATGCCAAAATCTTTGTGAAATTATAAAATTTTCTTTGAAGGATTAAATTTCTACATGCACAAAGTTTTTAATGTACTGTTAACAACACTTTTCAAAAGGTTATGGGCCACATAGGTACAGATGAATATGTGAGGGCCTGCATTTAATTTCCAATACACATAAACAAATGGCTCTCTCTCTCTCTCTCTTTCTCTCTCTCTCTCTCTCTGTCTCTCATACACACACACACACACACACACACACACACACACATGCAATGCACATGTGCACACACAGCCTTATGAATTCTATACTTCTGCAGGAATGTACCCACTTTTCTTCATCTTGCCATGTATTATAATTATATATTTCTATTATCATACTATTGAGTGCTATAAACAATAGAGGAAAGACTTTGCATTCTTGAAGTATTTCATCATATTTTGACAGATTCTGTAGTAAACTATTTCACAGCCTCCTCCACATACTAGGTGATGCTATAATGACTAGCAGCATTAGTTTTCTCTGAACCGACATTTTGCTGAAAATATAACCTTAAAACTCCCAAAAAGCTTAAGAAGCTTACAGAGCTTTCTGAATGAACTTTCCTGTGAAAGTTGCCCTTGTAAAGATAAATCCTATGAGTTTATCATTACTCTTTGCTTTTTAGAATTTATTATAACTATTCTCTTTGTGACTTATCATTATCTTCTTTATTCTTACACAAGGAGCATTATATCAACGTCAACAACACAAAAGCATTTAGGAGTATGATCTTGAAACATGAATTAACATTATATATGAATTACTTTGTTGTGTTTTCTTTAACTTTTGATTAAAGCCATGAAGCCTGAATAATTACCTGAACAAACCAGTCTCAGATATTCATCCTATAATTTCTGTAGGATGTTTTTATAGCTCATTCTCATCAGCTATTATTTCTTCCCACACGTAAAAAAATCATTAATTGTGCTCACTTCAGCAGCACATATACTAAAATTTGAATGATACAGAGAAGATTATCATGGCCCCTTCACAAGAATGAATAAAAATTTATGAAGCTTTCCATATTTTTGAAAAAACATTAATTATTGGATGAATTGCAATAAATAATTTGTTCTGTTTGCTCTTTGTGATATTATTTTCATTCAGGTAATATTTTTCTGTGTCTTTTGAAATATAGAAAAACATTATTAAAAAGAAATGCTTCATATGTCCTTGTCAGATACTTTGTATGACATGTGTCTTGAAGAAAGTTGTAGTTATAAAAATGACACAACATTGATCAAGTGCCTGTTATTTGCTTGTTTTGATAATCTGAATAACTATCTTTGCTCAGATGCATATAGTCACATTATCTAAAGAAATTAAATGGGCTGTCACATAAATATGGAAACTTTCATAACTTGTATTATAAAATTTTGTAAAAATGTGCTAAAGAAACCAAGAATGATTACTTCCTTGGGAGATAAATGTTTACTAATTGAAAATAAAATATTCTCTATTGATTTTTATTTAAATGATGAATAACACCAGAGATCTTCAGCAGTCTCAGAGAAAACGTATTCTATTTGTACTTTAAAAAGATGCCTCAGTGGGCCAAGAAAGACAGATTTTTACTCTCGTTTTTATATACATGCTTGGCACATCCTAAATTATAGCAATGTTTCATTACTACCAAAATTCTCATGATAAAATTCGTAACACAATTGCTTGCTAAGCAAAATGAAAAGCATAAATTGTATCTGTGCTGAGCACATGGATTTAGAAGCTGACTTTTATTTGGCTCCAAGCTTCTGTTGCAGAACACAGTTTCTGCTGATTCTGTGGAGGAGCTGGCTATAATCCAGCAAATAATCTGATTGACAATTTCTGGTCTTCAGCAAGGGTTTGCCAAAAGAGATGTTTTGTGTTTCAGAAAAAGCACAAATTCCTTTAACTTCTTCAAGTTTGATCTGGAAACCTAACTACTTACATCAATTCTTTTCTTCCCCTAAAAATTGTAACTTTTGTGTTTATAGATCATCCAACATTCTGCTGTCATTATTTTGTTCTTTGTTTCTAAACTGTTTATGTAGAGATAAATGATGGCATAGAATATGACATATGCCCATTTAAGTATTTGCAAAAAGAAAAAAAAACAAAGCCAGATATAGTCATTGACATTTTCTGACCTTCCTCTCTGAGGACATGAGTTCTGTTGTGTTTATTGTTTGGTTGAGTGTTTTGCAGAAGCCAAGCAATCCACAATTACTTACCCTCAGGCACTTCCATTCTGGATTATTTATTTCTCATCTTCTAATTGCAAGTTCAACCAAATGGTTTTTTAACGTGATTTCACTGATTTATATTCAATAGTTTCTATGGTTTTTGCTTATTCAGTAGACAAACTCCTGACTCTTTTAAGTTATTTTATTCCTAGGTTTGACAGATAAAGGAATTCTCAGCAGATGTTAATGTACAATAGAGTCTCTCTTTTGGGGAGTTAGTGTTAAGGTTATCTAATTAATTAAGCACTTTCTGTTTATGTTTATTTTTGTGTGCACTAATGTTTTCTCTTTAAATTTGATAGAAAGAGGTCAGAAATTAATGGTTACTGTGAATTTTGGCAGTTGGTCAGGCAATGTTCACCTTAAAGTGAGAGATATGTTGAGTTTTCTTTATGTAAACATTTTTGTGCATATGTACATGTGAATGAAATAAAGATTCAATGTGTAGGTTGGAGTATGTGTTGATTTTAACTCTACTCTGAAACTCCACTGAAATACAAATAAAGAGATTTTAGAAGGCATAAAATGTCAAGGACATACAGAAGAGATGTAACAAAGACAACAATGATACTTTGAAGCCGGTAAGTAGAAATAGGAAATGACATAAAAACAGTAAATTACATAATAGTTATGCACTCTCTTTTTTCCTTTGCTTTCTGGTTACAAGTGTTGGATGATTTGGTGGTTTTTTTAAATCATATAAGTTAACAATGATTTTCTACAGATATATGTCTTTTGTCTTGACTAGTGTATCACTCTGTATTTATCAAGCAAGACAGATTGACATTTTTACTTTGAGTATAACCCATAAGAAAATAAATAAGAATAAAAGAATGAATTCACTTGTATTATCTACTATGCTCCTGCCTACACATAAAAAAAATCCTATGAAAAATCTCAGGTTACTGGTGAATCAGTTTATATTAATTTCAACCCTAAAGTTAGCAAACAAGACATGATCTATTGATAATGTTGGAATGAAAGTCTTGTGAAAGTTTCTACAAAGCTCAGATTTCATGGATATTATCTATAAGAAAATTAGTCACCCTGACAAACGAAGCAACTTGTTTCTCTATTTGGCATTGGCCTAGGTCATCTGACAACTTGGAAGATGATCTATAGTTATAGTAATTTAATGTTAGTGGGAAATTAGGCTATCTCACACTGCGAGGGCTCACACACGTGCTGTCTCAGCATTTGGGACTCTCATAAGTTCAAGGCAAGCCTGAGTGTCACAGTAAGATTCTGCCTTAAAACAAAAACTAATTACAAAAAGTTCTGTTGTAAATTTGAGAAAATAGCCTCCACTCTTTGGTTGCTTCAAAACTTTCTTCAAAAAAATAACAGTTTTACCCTTTCCCTTATAATCTCATTTATTTGTTTGACTATAAAGACTCAGTTTTCTTTTTAACAAGGGTTCCAATAAACCCTACATCTGAGAGAGTGCAAATATTCAGAGTACACAAAGAACTTCAAAAATTAAATACAAGGGAAGTAAACAACCACATTTAAAAATGGGCTGTAGGACTGAAAAGAAACTCCTCACAAGACGAAATTCAAATGTCTAGCAAACATCTTTAAAAATGTTCTATCTTCCTAGTTATTAAGGAAATGTAAATTAAAACCTGCAGTCAAAATGGCTGTGATCCAAAACACAAACAATAGCAAATTCTGGTGTAGATAGATATAGGGAGAAGGGGACCCTCATACATTGCTGGTGGGATGGTAAACTCAATATCTAAAAAAGTTAAAAATTGAAATTCCATCTGACCCAGTTATACCTCTCCTGGAAATATTCACAAAGAACATCCTGCATTAGAGACATATGTACAACTATGTTGGGAGCAGCCCTTTTCACAGTCACAAAGAAAAGTAACCAATTTAGATGTTTAAAGTTGATAAATAGTTAATGAAAATGTAGTGCATATATACTATGGAATACTATTAAACCTCAGGAAAGATGAACTAATGAAAATTGCCAGTAAATGGATGAAGCTGGAAGAAATCATACTTGGTAAAATATCCCAGAAGTAGAAAGACAGACGCTGTATGTTCTCCTTTATAAGTGGACCCTAGCATTAAGCCACCAAGTCGATGGAATCAAACAGAAATTCTTCTACCTCCCACAAACAAAAGGAACACAAGCTAGGGGGTTGGTCCAAGAAGATCCCAAAAGAGCAAAAGCAAAAAAACGAGTAAACTGTTTTAAAAAAAGGCTTTATATAAGGAAAGTCTTGAAAGAGGGGGAAGAACAGGAATAGGCTACATTAGAGAGTGGAGTTGGCCCCCAGGCAAACAACCACCTGCTTTTACTAACCCCCAGCACACTACCCCACACGACAAGGAGCATATGCCCAGCACTGTAAACCAGTCTAAACAACAATGGACGGAGAGAAAACTGACAGTGGACAGGATCAGATGTCTTGATAGTAACCACAAACACAGAAGGGTAAACTTCCATTTAAACAACTTTCATTTTATTTTTGAATAGAAGAGTATCTCAACATCCAGACAGTACTCAGCATAGTGTAGTGGAAGAACAGCGAAAAAGACAACAGCCTACAAAATGAGAGAGTTGTGCTAACCTGCACAATGGCTGACATACCATCATACCTCCATAGACTAGTGAGGATCTCAGGACAAATAATGACATGCAGCAAGAGCCTTAGGGGTAAAGGTTATACAGGTGAAGGGGAATGCCCCTATCAGTGAGTCTGCCCAAAGAAGGGCACGTGATATGTCACAGAGGCCTGATCCCACATCAGAGCAGGCGATTTACAGGGATCTTTGAGACCCACAGATGCACACAAACAGGAAGGTGGGAGGGAGTGAGATGGACTGAGGAAGAGAAGGGAAGGAGGAACGGAAGAAGGGAGAGAGACAAGGAGGAGGGCAGGGATAATACCTCAATATGCTTTTAAAATTAGGAACAAATAACAATAATAAAATAACTAGATTTTTCAAGGAGTAAAAACAAAAAAGGAGTCCAATAAAGGTCCAATAAACCTTTCATGTTGAGCACAATCATTTAGTCTAAAAACATGAGTTAATAGGCCCGAATCTTGTGCTGATCTCATGGAAGCAAACAGCTGCAGCGAATTCATGAGTGCAGGAGCTCTTCCATGTTCAGAAGATACTTTCTGGTAATACCCCTCCTATCCTCTTGCTTTTATGTTCTTCCTGCCCGCTTTTCAGCAATGGTCCCATCCCTTTTCTGTTTAGGGTTTACATAGTCCAAAGTGACTTAATCTGTGCACTCTGGCCAGTTATCACTCTCTGTGTTATGCACTTGCATTGCAAAAGGAAGCTAATTGATCAAGGGCTGAGAACTACTTCAATCCATGTGTATGCTGATGAGCACTTTAATGACATGTTGGTGTGACGATCTATTCTGAGTATGGGGAGCATCACTGCATGGACTGGAATCCTAGGCTGAAGACGGAGAGTGGAGTGCCTGCATTTACCTCCCTTTGCTTCTTTTTTTTTTTTTAATTTTTTTATTATTATTTATTCAATTGTGCGTGTATGCATGTGTGCGTGTGTGTTTATGTATGTATGTATGTATGTATGTATGTATGTATGTATGTGTGTATGTATGTGTGTGTGTGTAGAACCACAGACGAATTTGGGAACCACCATGGACACCTCTACCTCCTCCTTGTTTACTCTGCCCGGGGATTCACAGGCTCCGCCCTACCAGGACCAGAAATGCAGGCCGCCCCTGCTTCTGCCTGGCGTCTATACGTGGGGTCTAGGATCTGAACTCAGGACCTTCCGCCTGCAAGGCAGAGATGCTTAACCCCTGAGCCACCTCTCCAGCCCCCTCCCTTTGCTTCTTGACTGTGGACAGAATGTGACAGGTTTCCCCACATTCCTGCTGCCATACCTTTCTCAACAATGAAGGACTAGATCCTCAAAGTCTAAAGCAAAATAAACTTTTGCTGCCTTAAGATATTTATGGCAGGTTTTTTTTTTTTGTCACAGCAAGAATAAAAGTAATTAATACACTAATCTTGTTTTAAAATTTAAAGGATTTAGAAAACATAAAGGAACAATTATTTCCATCTCTGATTAAAATGCTGACTTTCCTGTATTCTTAACTAATTTAGGAAAGTTTGATGTGGTGGTTGTGAAAGTCAGAATTTTCAACCTGATGCTCACGAGGCAGATTCCCAAACCCACCTGAGAGGTGTTCTATAGCTTAAGATTGGGTTTTGGGCAATCTGTGAGTCTTGATTGCATAATTTATGTGGGAAGACCCAACCTATTGTTTCTGAAACAGTTCCCTAGAGAAGTGGTTTAGGAAAGGCTAAAGATGGAAACCAGCTAGCAAGCATGCATGTTTCATTTGTTCTCTTTTCTTGTTGTGGATGTGATGTGACCAGCAGCTTCAGGTGTCTACCATTGTGAAGTCCTCTCAATGATGGACTGTAACTTGAAAATGTGAGCTGGAATAAATTCTCCTTTTCTGAATATACTTAGGTCAGGTATTTTTTGTTGTAACAATGTGCAATGAAACTAATAATAAACTAACTGTTTATTCCATGTATTATTCATTTGAGTGTTTTGTTCTTAATCTTGATGTTAACTGTGGCTTTTCATTCTTTAGCTTTTGTAGATGTATTCAAACAAAAACCCAATTCAAAGGCTTAGAAAATTAGACTTTCTAGTATGTCAATGAATTACTGTTGAGCTTAAGTTCATCAGCCTCTTCAAGTCTGCCTTTCTTCATCTTTCCATTAATAAGTTTCAACTTGTTTGATACTAGTATAATAATTAAATTTGATTATTGATTTACATATGCCCCGAATCCATTCACACCAAAGAAAGCTTTGAAACCCCATGCTAATCTCTTTGGATGTATTTCACTTGAATATCTCCTTTATTTTCTTCTTTCATATCAATTTTTAATACTTTTTATCTTTTTCTTCTGATCTTTGGGGAAGAAATTTTTCTTCAATGATATGTTTTAACATAGTAACTCCCTTTTAATGTAAGGGAACATTCACCCCTCACAAGTTCTCTAAATGAGACTTCTTGAGCATTCATTGTCCTTCCAACAATCTGTCCCAGAAGAAAGATCTTTTCATTATTTGTAGGAACAGCAGAGGTAAGAAAGAACACAGGCTGCATATTTATATATTTATGTATGTACATATGTATGCTGAATAAATAAATTAATCTGAATTCATTAGATTCAGTTATACTTTGCTTACAGTACTCAATTCAAATATATTCAACATTAATGAAAAATGATAGCAAAATATTATTATTATAACATCCAAATGGTTCACTAGTAAATTTACAAATTCAGAAAGCAAAGCCTTAAACATAGAAAACAAGGTTCTAGCTCTATTCAGAGGGAACACCTAGTTATGACATTTATTTTGAGCTGCATGTCTTGCTTTTGTATTTTACAGTTACTTGACAAATAATAATTGTGTATATTCATAGGGTACATTTTGTTATTTCTATACACCTATATACAGTATAGAATGAGCAAACTAACTCAGACTTCCATATTTGCCATTTATTTTTGACTGGAAATGTTTAAAATCCTCTATTATGGAAGCTATACTGAAATGCAGTATAGAATATATTAATTATAGAAATCATTCTGAAAAATAGAAATATAAGCACTTCTTCCTTCTCCAGTGTGTTTTTATATTAAGACCAATGCTTCCACCCTTTACCCACTGAATCTCTGGTGGCCACTATTCTGTTTTTCACTTCCATGAGTTTGACTTTGCTGAAACACCTCAAAGAACAGTTAAAATTCATGAGGGTCACTCCCCAGGAAACACAAACGAAGTCAAATGACAGAATTTACTGTGGTTGTCCTTTTACAGATGTTTTAACACAAAATGCTTCCAAGATGTGGGATTAATTTTATTTACACATTAAAAACTGACAATGGAGCACAATGCTTTAATCAGTGTGTAGAAGAAGAGAACTTTCAAAAGCTGTTCTCTGACCCTGCACTTAAGCATTCTCCCTTTCTCTCTCTCATAAAATAAATAAATAAAATTTAAAGTAATACAACTAGAATAGGTGCTGATTCACTGACAAGTGATTGCACTTACACTTACATCATTTTTGTCATTTTTATTTTGTTAATTTTTTGCATTAGATTGTTCTACTATTTTCTTTCTTTCTATTGTGGCATCAGAAAGCCAAATGAAATATCATTGAAAATAAATTTACTCATTCAATTAGATAAAAAGTACAATGGGAGGGATGGAGGGGAAGTGGGAGGGATGAATACCCAACATGCTTGTAAAAGTAGAAAAATAAAAATAGTAAGTCTTTATGAAAGAAAAGTACAATGGAAGTTCTGAGCATCAATATTATGTTCATAATATTTGTAAGTATGGTCCTAATTTTCTGGGTTCATCCATTGCCTTCTTAATTATTTGCATTGAAAAATCTATACTCCAATATGCTTCAGGAATTTATAATTTGAAATTTTTGATATCTTACATTTATCAATATTTATTTTCTAATGCAGTTGGTGCACTTTTATTTTGTATAAAATATCAATTGCTTTAGGTGTTAGGATTCTATGTACCGTATTTCTTATTACAAGTTGACACATAATGGAAACTGAAGACAGACAGAGATGCTTGCAAAACAAACAAATTTTCCATTTGTGTAATAGATAATAGAAGTGATAATAGAAGACATTTTGGTATATATTATGGGTAATAGATTTGAACATGGAAAACTAAGAGCCATTCCCCTGAAATAAGGAAACAGACAAAGGATGACTACTTTGATTTTTCTATTAATCATTAAGATAGAGGTTATACCCAAGCAAGTAGAGAAAAAAATAAGTTAAAAATAAAGGAACATTAAAAGTCATCCTTTAACAAAATATGTATATGTGTATATGTGTGTGTGCATATATGTATCTGCATATGTAACAAATGCATTTTTGCATATCGAGTGAAAACTCATGTATGTGCATGTGTGTGGAGGCCAGTGGTAAACACCACTGTATTATTTATGTGTGCATGAGAAAGAGAGAGAGAGAGAGGGGAGAGAGAGAGAGAGAGAAGAAATGAGAGGGAGGAGAGCCGAGAAAGGAGCTAGCTAGCCACATGCCATATATGGAGGTCAGGTGACAATTTTAGAAGAAAGATTTTTCTTTCTGTCTTTGCTACAAGCTCAGGTGACTCTGTTTGCTTTACCACTGAGCCGTCTTCTGGCCAATCCACCTTTTGTTTTGGATACAGAGTCTCTCCCTGTATCTGGAACTCACCAAGTTGGCTAAAAGTGGTTAGTCAATGACCTTCAGGGATAACTTCCCCCATCCAGTTTCAGTGTTAAAGATGCATGTTGTTTCATTATGTTTTATTTGTGTTGTGTGGATCTGCACCATGTCTTCATGCTTTCTTTGCATGGTCTTTAGTGGATGATCTCTCCCCTGCCCTGAAATGTCCTTATATATGTAAAGTTCTCAAGAATATATAAAAAAACAAATAATAAGGCAAGTGAACAAGTTCAGCTAAAATAAAATGACAATTTAGACACTAGCAATGACCAATCCAAAAGAAAGTTAATCAAAAATTGATTTTTATTAGCTTTCAAATGAACAAAGTAAAATAGCTAGGAATAAATTTAACCAAGATGGTATGATTACTCATATACTGAAAACTACAACATATTACTATCAGAAATTAAAGACATAAATAATAGGACATAAAAAGTTGTTACTTGGAAATACCAACTAGAAGAAAGCTTAGATTCTAAATTTATAAATCAAAGTGAAATTATTAGGTAATCGTGCACATGCCTAGAATCACAGCACTTGAGAGGGGAAGCCAGGATGATCAGGATTTTGAAGATAGCCTGGGCTACACAAGATTTTTTCTCAAAAAACAACAAACAGAAAATGGAAACAGTGATATAAATATAAGCGTAATTGTAAGGGTTCATTTATGGAAGACTACTCATTATTTAAGTTGTCATAATACTCATTAGATTCTACAGGTCCATGAATTGTATGTTTTATGTAGACAAACTGGTTCTAAAATTAATGTGACATTGCCAAGGATCCCAAGCAATCAAATAATGTTCATATAAATTTCATATTTAAAGTAATTGTATTCATCTATTTTAGTATTTATTTCAAACCCACTAGGAAACTACAGTAAAAGAAAATGTTACTTGTGTGGTCAAGGGTATAGAATTGCAATTCTAGAAAAGAAATTTCTAGAAAGAAATTCACACCTCATTACATAATGCATTCTAACAGGAGTGTTCAGAACTTCTAGGAGAAATGAAAACCTTGTTTAAGTAGCTACTACTGGGACAACTGGATAGATTGAAGTTGGATCCTTACCACATGCTATTATCTCCCCTTCTATTATTTGAGTAGTTTCACAGTGTCAGGCATGTATACCTTGAAAACATGGGGGCCGGGTGTCTGAAACTATTCAGAGAGCAAATGGTTACCCTGGGGCCTTGCATACCACTGTTGTTACTCTGGATATTTCTTACCAGAGTTGTAGTAGCTTTCAATATTGATAGCTGGGTGAGGACACTATTAATCAGTTTCTTTTTTTTTTTTAGAATTTATTTATATGTATTGATGTTGTAGGTCTAGGTGAAAAAAGTAAATGTTCCACTGCTCTATTTATATATAATGTCTGAATTCCTCTGTGCAAGAAAGGCCAGGAAACTGCATGTGAAGTTTGGTGCATTCACCACCTCTGTGAGCTCAGCTGTGGGCTCTTTTCCCCTTGCACATTTGAAATTAGACTCTGGGGATACAGGACAGGTATCAGCCCTCCCAGTCCCCCCACTTGTCCTATGGTCTAATTAAGCCAAGTTTTAGTGTGGAAATGTTTTAAGGTGCAATATCTTCATGTGGTTTTAGAGCCAAGCTTAAAGTAATAGGACTTGGGGTCTTATTTTGGTTTCAAACCCCCATCCTCAGATCCCAGATTACATAAAGAAGCCTCTTGTCAGAATGTTGTGGTCTTTGAGAAGGGAAGCAGGTGAAGCCCAGAACCTGCTTTTTCTATTGCTGAGGTGGGCAGAGTTGGAGGTAGGGCAGAATCTTACCACTTCTACCTGCTGAAGTCACCTGGTGCTGGTAGCTTTGTTGGGGCCATTATGGTACAACCTGTTGCTTGGCAAGCAGTGGCTTTTCAGTAGTGTTGGGCCTCTTCTGGTTGCTATGTCTGGCATCCGTGTCCACAGCTGAAGCCTGCTGCCAGCTGTGCTCAGTCTGTTTTAATGTTGCCTCCTGCTTTACTCCCAGTTGTTGCCATTTTCAACCCTGGAATTCTACAACACTTCTGGTTCTAGACTCTTCGAAGGGGGAGACAAAGGATGATTTCAGTACACATTGAGAAGAGTTGGTGCATTTCCAAAGCCACAGCTGTCCACCTGTTTCTGTAGTTAATCAGTTTCTTTTTCCTGAGCCACTTGCCTTTTTTTTTTGGTTTGTTTCCCCATCCTTTACTCTGAAGATTTTTATAAATGTAATCCACAGAGAATTCATGTATCTTTTTTGTGAATTATATATTAATGAGTATTTTAGTTATTTCTACTGCTTACTATAGCTAGTAATTCATTATAAACATCATGTGCTAGTATCTATGTATCTGCTTTCAATATTTTGGGATAATATGCAGTGTGAATTCCTGGATCACATACTACGTTTATTGTTGTGAATTCCTGGATCACACACTTATGTTTATTGCTTTGGAAGCCACCAAAGTGCTTTCTATCACATCTATACTATCTTTAAGCCCCTCCAGCAGTGCAAATTAGTTTCAATTGTCCCAAGTAACTATCGATATTTTTATCTTATGATCCTTCAAATTATTATATCTGAAAATCTGTGAAGTGACATTTAATGGAGGTTTTCATCTATTTTCATTTCTCTAATGATGGGATGAAGCATATCCTTCATACTTTTTTTGATAATTTGTGCATTGATTTTGTGAAATTTTTATTCCAGTCCTTGGCTTGGTGTTCAATTTAAGTGTCTTTCTGTTATTGACTCATGTTGAATATTTCTTTGTACTACTTACATACTACAATCAAATGTAGATATCGTTGACAAATATTTACTTGTAATAACAGTAAGTGAATGTAGTGTCTCTCCCTTTCACCTATCTTATGTCTCTAATTCTCCCTCTCTCTCTCTCTCTCTATCTGTTTTTTTCTAATTATGCTATCATACTGGACCTGTTGTCTTATATGGAAAAATTACATATTGTCTGTGACAAGATGAAATATGGTGAATTACATTAGCACAGGATCATACTCCTGCTAGTCTAAAGATACATCTGAAAAAGAACCATTACCACTGACATGGTGATGTCAGGAGCTAATAAGTTGGTGACTTAAAAATTCACAAAGCTCAGTTTGCTTTAGATAGGACCTTGGGAGAACATTGTAAGTAGAAGCGGTCACATTTTTGCTCATTAAAAATGTTGCTTAAAGGTTTTCGTCTTTTGGGGTCATTATTAAGTAAAATAAGGGTTGCTTGATCACAAGGACTGAAATACACTTTTTGTCCATTCAACAAGACTACTAGTGATTAAAAAGAATATAGTATACAGATTAAAAGTATAAAAAGCATACAGACTATGAAACGCTGGATAAAAGGAAGACTACTTCAAATCTCATTATGCTATGCAAAATAGAACAGTTTTAAAATTTTTGAACTATTGATTTCTAGAAATTTACATTTAGTATTTTGAAGTCATGGCTGATCACAGGTTAGTGAAACTAGAATGAAAAACCAAGTCTGGTATATATCATTATATTTTGTATCATAACCTGAGGCAGGTTAACTTTATAAGAAAGTTTAAGCCGTAACTGTAGGAAGTTCAAAAAAATGGTGTGAACATATCAGCTCATCTCTGGTGAGTGATCTCTTGACTGCTCTGCAATGGTGGGACCAAATGTGAAAAGAAGAGATCACATCTTAAAATAGTAAGTTGACAAATTCTGGGATCCAATTCCTTTCCTAGGGCACAAGCCTAATTGAACTGTGGAGCCCCAACTAGCTCCCACCTCTCAAAGGTTCTGTTCTTCAACACCATCAGCCAAAAGACTTCTAACACATAAACTTTAGGGAACAAATCATGTCCCAACTGTAATTATACATATGTGTGAAATCACAATAGCATCAGTGAAAACAGCAAATGAAACATATTTATGTTGATCAAAATTTCTATTCCCAACAAAATATTCCAAACTTCATTACTCTATTTTTAGAGTGCTAATATTGGAATGTTTTAACAGTAAAATATGTATGAAATTGAGTCTCAGGCAATGCTGCATACCAAAACGAATATATTATGTAGTATTTTTGATTTTAATAGTGTATTTAAAATAATGTAGTAGGAGGATCTGGTTTTGCCAGAAAGCATGAACTGAATAATTTATTTTGCAATATAAATTTATCCATTGAATTGGAGTATAATATTTAGCCATTTTTTCTGTGTTTAGTTTCCATTCCTGTCATAAATTTTAATGGACTCTTCAGAGCAGATAGATTATAAATTGTAAATTTGTCTGAATGTTAATGCATAGTTACTTGTGATGAGATTTATAGTAAAAAATCTTTCTTAAGGGACATTTGTGTATTTATTAACTTCTCAGAAATTTAAGTTGGGATTATTAAGACTTTTACTCTCAATAATAGAGTATTTAGAGATAAAATAATAGCTTTACTAAAGAGTAACTACAGGTGTAGAAATTATGTTTTTCCTTTGTGTTATAAAAATAGCTTTTGGGTTAAATATTTAGGAGGATATATTATGTAAATTTTATGTCTGACTTAACAAATTTCATGGTGAGTTTGAATCTTTGAACTATGTATAAGCACATATTTACTATTTTGAATAACCCAACACAGAGAATCTTAAAAACACACAGTTAAATCTTAAAAAAGGATGTAATATCAAGTATTTTTGTAAGAGCACAAGGATGGGAGGAGTCATGATATGCAAGATACTCCACACAAGTTAAGACTGAAGCAATGATCTGCACAATGACCAACATATCATTGACCGCTCAAATTCTAGCATGGACTAAAGACACTAGGATCCTTAGAAGCAAGGGATTAACAGTCACAATAGTGTTCCTATATTTAAGGGGAACACAAGAAAGAGTTCTAGGAATTGCCACTGAGTCCTTACACCTCATCAGAAAGGAGGACCCAGAGGAAAGTTTGACATACACATTAAAGGGTGCTTCAAAGATGGGAGAAGGGGACACTGGAAGAAAGGAAGGGACAGGGAAAGGAAGGGGCAAAGCGGGGAGGGAACAGGGAGGTCCATGGAGGGGTGGAGGGAGGGAGGGGACAGGGGCTCCTACTACGTTTGTATGAGCAGAAAAATAAATTTAAAGAAAAGAGGAAAATCTCCAAAGAGGACAAAAAAATGAAAATGAACAGAAATCCTGGATTTGTCTTGTTTTGAACTGACAAGAGGTAGTTTCTGAAACAGTAATGAGAGAATAGTAGAAAATTATTGTTCCAACTCAGATCTATATTTTAGTCTTGGTCTTACCATGTCCTGGGTGTATAAGAGTTTGGTAATTCTAATAAAGTTCGAGCTCCTTGGGGTATATTTGTGTTTTTACTCTAGTGTATTCCAATTGTACTTGACATAAAACACATATTTAGCTTTCTAGTTAGATATAGGTGTATGACGTAGTGGAGGGTTTGAGCTCTGGCACATGTATAAAGAATTATTGACTGAATTAGAACCAGAGAAAACTTGCAGAAGATTATCTAGTTGATGGGAAAGGCCCAGCCCTTGGTAGGTGGAACTGGTTCCTGGGCAGGTGAAAAGAAGAAGAGAGATTGGGAAATTTGGCATCTATTAATATTTGAATAGAGATATTGATCTGGCAGGTAAAGACTGTGCCCTCTCTCGCAGTTCTTTAGATAAATTGTGAATACATTGTAACCACTCCTCTCAAAACCTGATGTTGGAGTGGACTCTTTTGCCAAGATGGATTAACAACTGTTTCCAGACTACTGTAAGAGAAAATAAAGTTCCTTGCTCCCTGAACTGTCTTGTCATGAATTTATTAGCAACATGCAGAATAATTGCAACACTTAGTGTGTTTTATAGGAGGGGATGCTAATATATATTTCAGAAAACTGTTTGTTCGGAAGAAAACTGTGCAGGTTATGAAAATATTCTAACCAGAACTTATCTTATCTATTTATTTATTTATTTATTTATTTATTTATTTATTTTACTGGGTAGCCTGAGGTGGCTGGAAGTAGCAAAAATTCAACCCATCATAACAACAAAATAAGGATAAAAGCAACTTTTTGAAAAGTTTTTTTTATTCTTGAAATTTTTAGCCATTCCACAAGTTGGAAATAAATAACATTCACACTTGCAGCAAGACAAACAAGCAAATCCCCATAATTTTATGGAAGAAGACTGAGGCAGACCCTACTGATAGATGCTTTATGACATGGCTTTTCCAGTCATCAGTAAGAAGACGCTAGGGCCATGTGAATGAATATACATGCCTGCATGATAGATGCCAGGTGCTTCCTCTTCGCTGTGCTGTTAGCAGCACTGGTATTCTGAACTTCATGGACACATACATTTGTGCACCTCTTTCAAAGCCACTTACTTATCACATTGATAAAGTTGGCCTGTTTCATGCATTAAGATGCATTAAAATGCAGCTGTTCTGAATATATGAATCAGACATTCATCACTCTTTTGCCCTGTCACAAATAAATCACTGAGATAATGTCATTACTGGGTGAGTGTTTGTGGAAGGACATGCTTACTTCTTGATTGTCAGCATTTTTAGCCCTCTTTTCTGTACTTAATTACCTCATGCCTCAGAGTTGGAAGGAATCCTTCATGGAGTTTCCGATTTCTCTAATATAGTTATGACTGATAGAGGCTCAGTTCTCCAGACTTGACGACTTGCCCTTCATTGCATGTTCAAAGTGTTTCTGATACCATCTCACAAAGCACTATAGGAGCTAGATAATTATGTGTCAGAAGTTCAGTGTCAGAATCCTCCTAAATTTATCCCACCCATAGCTATAACAAACAGTCTCCATTTGATATGGAATCATCTTTCCTTTAGTAAGTCAGCAGATTGAAATCTTGTGCATATGTGAACAATGCTGGTGGGATAGCTTCTCTAGATGTTAATGAATTCATTTCACCTTAGAAATACTGAGTGTGTTCTTTACCCAAAGAAAACATCTTATAAGCTTAGGTTCTGGTAAGAGATGTAATTTAATAAGAAACTGTATGTCTTAATTTAAAAAATGAAAATATGCAGCAAAGAAATATAACACATTTTTATTTGCTAGTCCATGGAAGACAGTTGGGCACTGAGCTTCTATCTGAGACAGCAAGAGGGAAGATGGAGGACACGCATGCTGCAGGAAGCAAGAGCATGTATACTATGGGAAGTGATATTCATATGGTTGCAGTTTCACTGCTTAGTAACATTTGCACCCAGAGGATTTAAAAGATGGGAATTAATCCATTCCCTTTTGAAAGCAGAATAAAATGTTATGTTTAATAATTTCCAAAGATATATGGAAAGAATTATGAAGTCCACACAGTTGTTCTAACTCTGATCACTGGTAGAAGGCAGTAGAGGGACATACAAATATCCATTTCCATTTCCCAAAGCATTTGATTTACTTATTCTTTGTCTGACCCACATTTTGTCATGAAATAATAAAGAAATATGAGATAAGTTCCCATTCTCATTCTAGGAGCAAGAACATGGGCATATAAAAGCAGTAGAAAAATTCAGAGACTGCAGGAACATCTCTGCAAAGACAACTTCTTTCCTTACCAAGAAAAAAATCTGCATCCAAAATCAGAAGCAAGGGAAATGAAGAGAACCAAATCTTTCTACCTCCAAAAGAGACATAACAATGAGCAAATATTTGTACAAATGGTTGTTTTTATTGCTAATGTTGTTGCTACAGACAATAACGATTCATGGGTACTTTTCTTCTTCATTTTAGAAACTAAAATATAAATTTGTGTTGTGTACTGGTTGATATTATTCACTGGGAATTTATTTACTGAAAATTAGAAAACAAATGAAAAGTGTAAATCATGATGAAACCATTGAAAAAATGATCACTAATTACTGAGCAACATTAATTTGTAAGGCAAGAATTCAAATGGGTCTCAGTCAAGTATTTTTTCATTTTTAATCATAGATATTTAATACTGAACAATGAAATTCTATGTCCTTCTTCACTACAAGCAGCACAGGTTTACGTGCAATATTCTACTTTTTACACCTATTAATTTTTTTATCCATTACCTTTTTTCTACTTTTTTATTATTTATTATTATTTGTTCAAGTGTGTGTGTGTGTGTGTGTGTGTGTGTGTGTGTGCGCGCGCGCGCGTGTGTGTGTATATGTATGTGTGTGTGTGTATGTGTAGACCCAAGGGTGAATTCGGGAATCATCGTGGACTGTTTCTGCCTCCTCTTTTGCTCTGCCCTGGGGATTCACAGGCTCCGCCCACCAGGAGCAGAAACATGCTCACCAGCACCAGAAACGCAGTCTGCCCCTGCTTCTGCCTGGCGTTTGTACATGGGATTTGGGATCCAGAACTCAGGACCCTCTGCTTGCAAGGCAGAGGCTTACTCCAGCCCCTTTTTTCTACTTTTACAAGCATAATAAGTCTCTGCCCCCTCCCTTCTCTTTCATCTCCCATACTTCCCTCCCTTCACTAATCCATGCCACTCCCTCCCACTCTCCTGCCTGTCTGCTTCTGTGGGCTCAGGGTTCCCTTTGGATTGTCTGCTCTAGTAAGGCCTCAGGTGTCTGTAGCAAATTAAGTGCCCTTCCTTGGGCAGACCCGCTGATAGGGGCACTCCCTTTCACCTATCTAGCCCTAGCCCCTAAGGTTCCCTTGCATGTAATCATTTCTCCTGAATTTTAATGCACAGTTTGTGAATGAAAGCAAATTTGAAAATCTGCTTTTCAAATTCAACTTTATTCACAGTGCAAATAAATGTTTACAATGAGAAAACTGAACAACAAAAAAGAAAAGAAAAAAGTGAAGATACAAACAAAAATATAAATGTGGGTGGGGGGAGGTCTGTGAAGAAGAATGAACACCTGAGGAGAAATATCACATCCTGAGAGACAAAAGTCAGCGGTTCACGGAAGCTTGTAAATTAATTTATCACCTCAACATGATTCTAACAAAGCATCAAACATATAATATTACTGTTATATGGTTATCAGAATGCAGAAAGATGTTACAGATGGATTAAAAAACTTTTAGTTTTTCCTATTGACTCATTATGCTTAGATTTGAATGAACATAAGACAATCTTCATAAATTGTTTTTTGATGCCTTGGTAGTTTAAGGACTGTAAACTAAGATATCTGTGTTCCTTAACAAAACTGGTGCTAAGTCTTCACAGTGTTGTATGCAGATACAGAAATCTCAGTTCAGGAACAGGAGAGGTGAGGAGGTGCTGGATATTTATCACACCAAAGAGCACACCACTCTTAACTCTCATGGGGATATAGTAAGAATGTAATCTAGGTCCACTGGGAGCTCATAGTTACTGGAGTCAAACTTACTCATTCATCAATTCTAGCTCTAGGCTTTTAGCCCCAGGCAGGTGAAGCTCCCTGTCATAAACTATTGGAAAAGTCAAATGAGCTAAACATGCTTTTGTCTGTCTCTCTTTTGCTTTACTTTTTGACACTCACATTCTTTCCCTTAATGGTCAAATTTCCATACCTTCTTCCAATGACTTGTGGAATGATGATATGACATTCAAATTAATTTTCATGGAGTTATAAGTAGTAGATCAACTACTCTTCCAACAATCTAGATTCTCATGCAGTCTACATAAAAATTATCCATAATAAATCACATGTTCCAAGGTTAACCTTTGTTGGGATTAAGTTTCCTAAAAGCATCTGAGAAAAATTTAGCGAACACAAGGATCCAGAAGATGGAGACATTTTAATACCTAAACCTCAGGTGAATGAATGCATAAGCACATTCACAAGCAAAAGGAATGCAGAATGGAAATTCATTGTCCCAATTTATGAATAAAAACTTGCACTGCATATTTTAATATTCTACTAACATTCTTGCTAAGATAATTTAAACTTTTTTTAAACCAATGAAATAATTAAGTACCATGAATAAAGGACAACAAATGGAAGGTTTTATGTTCTTGTATAACAATGTCGAAAAGCAAAATTCAGCAACAAAGAAAAATAAAAAAGGAAGTAAGTTATCTACCTTCTGCTAGAAAATGAAAGCCTTTAAAAGTGAATAAAAATAAATAGAAATATATAAAATGTCTGATATAGTTAGAAAAAATCTATACATAAGCTATAAGAACATACATTTTACTGGATGTCCTATATCCTAATCATTAATTTATTTCCTGTATGGACAAGAGTCACAAATAGCCCTCCCTCTCTATTTTAAAATATTGTACTTACTATTTTCAATTTGTTATTTAAAAAGCTAACAAAGTATCATGTTTCTTATTGCATACTCATACATGCTTAATTTTTTTGGTGGTCCTTCTGCAGCTCCTTCTTCTTCTGCATCTCTCACCCACAGAACAAATCCATTGCTTTAAGCAATTTGGAAAACTCTCTCTCTAATAACTCATTCCTCCCCTCCCTCCTGAAATAAATCTCAGAGAGAGAAAGAAGTGGAAGAGAGGAGGGATGAAGGGAGGACAGAGGATGGAGAAAGAGGAGGAATGAGTACACCTGCTTATTCTATGCAAACAAGTGTGTGCTGTTCTTATCACATTTTCTGTATGTCACAGAATTCTCTATTCCCATTAATAGGTTCCTTATGGTGAGAATCCACAACAATATCATGATATGGGGCATTAACTAAATTTCTTTTGCTTCAAAAATGTTATGAAATCTTGCAAATTCATGACAGAGTTCATGGAGAAAGATTTTCCTAAATGATTGGAAGTTGTTCTTTAAGAGAGTAGCTAGCATGCTAAAACCTTTGATCACTCCAATGCTATGATGTCATATTTCTCTTTAAATATTAATCTCAACCATTCTTAAATTACTTCTGATGAGACAAAAAGTTAGTGTTTTAATAAATAAGCACTATATTTTATATTTCATTATATATTTAAACTGCAGGTGAACCTAAGAACTATTGATTGTTAAAGCCAAGTAGTTACCTAATTTAATCCACAGATACATAATTTTGATCATATTGTTCAATTATCCATCACTTTTATTAATCTGTCTCTTTATTGCCTTTTCAAGGGGAGCATGAAGTGACTTTTTCAAAGTAGTTAGCTGTTGTATTCATAGCCGGATACTAGCCACGTTCATTCTAAATGCTGTTTTAATAAAATGGAACAGAGCTGTCAGCAGCTAATTTATTTCCATGCCAAGCCATTTAAACTCTCAAGAGAAACTTCTGTTTAAATAAGGCATGCTTGACCAAGAAAGGTTGTCATGTATTAACTGTCTCTGTGGGGAGTTGATGTTAAAGGAATAATTGGTTCAGCAGAGGGAATAGAAGGCATTCTCTGCTTTCCTCAGTGAGAATCGCAGTTCCCATCCCCCTGTATGAAAGTGTGCTGTCACATCTGAGAAAGTACTACCATGCACAATTAGCAGTGGGAAAAGTTACAATGTCTTTTTCTACCCTGAGGATAAAAATATTTTTCGGTGCTGTACCTGATTGCCATTTATCTGTTAGTATGTGAAGAAGTTTGCACAGATTTTCTTCTTTCTCCTGTCACTGACAGAACAAGATTGTCTCATTTCCCATGATATTGTGGTATCTCATGTTTCAGTTTACTTCAGAAAGAGCATGCTGTCCATAGGATTTCAAAGTTATTCCTATACCATATAAACAGATGTATTTTCTGATACGACCCCAAAAATGGAAGTGCTTTTTAAAAAGGAGAGAGAGCAATAGAAAGAAAAACCTTAATTGCAAGGATTATAATAACCTTTAGGAATTTTAATTCACAGTTCAAATAAGGTCCTAATTTCCTAATCATGGTGTATGAAGAATAATGCAGCCAATATAAAGTGTTTGTTCCTCTTTTGTTTAAGGACCTGGACTAAGCCTTTTTCAATCAGTGCTCCATGTGATCCTTCCCTAAAACCATATTGTCTTGCTATTGAAAGCCATTCGGGCCTGCACAATCTAAATCTCAGGTTATATTAGAAACTGTCTCATTTTTCCCATGGTGGCATAACTTATGCTTTCTACTGCCTTTCCTATAGCATCAGGTCAGACTATATTGTTTAGCTCTAAGAAATGATAGCTTAATGCAGGTATATTCTCTGACACAAATACAGAAAGTTAAAAAGGTAGCAACTGATTAGATATTTCACTTTTTAGTGGTCAGACCACATGGGAAACATCTCATTCCTTTTAAATAGGTTAGATTTAGGGGCAGTCTAACATATTTGTTTTGCTTTTGCATTTTTTAACCCAAACTTGTCTGAATTCACTATGTAGCCTGGGCTAATGCTCTTGCCCACAGTGTTGCAATTTTTTTTTTCTGTTGCTGTGAGCCAGTAAGCATACACAAGTTAGGAAAGAAAGGCAGACTTATTTAGCTTATGTTTCTAGAAGGGATATAATACATTGTGGCGGGAATTGCATAGCAGAGGGTATAACTGGAGGCAGAGAAGCAGGTCATTATAGATACATCTACAGGAAGGAGAAAGGGCAAGAACTAATTGTTTCCCGAAGGACTGGGGTGACTTTCCAAACCTCAAGACACACTCTGTGTGGCACCCTCTAACGTTGCCAACTTCCCATACATCAACACCAGCCTGAAGATGCAAACACATGAGCCTGTGGAGGTGTAACTCACACTCAAAGTATGACACTTACCTTCTCAAGAACTGGGATTACAGGTGTGAATGAATCACAACTCCTGGCATGCATAATGGACTAATTTATTTGTTTTAATTTTCTTTTTAAAGATAGGCTTTCTCTCTGTACTCCAATGTACCTTCCTAAGTGAACTTCACTCAGTGGGTCAGGCTGTCCTCCATCTCCCAGCAATCTGCTTTCCCTGACTCTTGAGTAAGGTATAAACCACTACACCCAGTTCAGGACCAGTTCAAAATTAGGACAATACAAATATTTGAAATCGAGGGACCTTATTCCTTCTTTGCAAAAGGAAAACAATTATTTCTAAAGTGCTTCTTGCCCTGTAATTTGCAATTCTTTCATAATCAATAGTCATTCCAATGTTCTTACAACATGGGTATGTTATAACCCAGTGAGATCTGTTTTTGCAGCTGTAGTTATACTTTAACCAAGATTGAGTCTGCTAGTTTTTGATGATGGCTGTAACAAATTACAAAATGCTTCATGGCTTAAAACAACACAAATTTTATCTTCACACATCTCTGTAAGTCCAAAATGATCTGATGGGACCGAGATCAAGATGGTGGTAGGTTCTGTCCTTCAGCAACAACAGCCTGTCTTGAACAACTAAAATATGTTAATGGATCTAGAAAAACTGGCAGTGATGCTTGGAATCAAGTCCTCACATGTCCCCAGGATTTGAAAATAGACCCAGAAATATTTGTGATTTAAAAAAAGAGAGGTAAAATCAAATGTGGATGCTATATCCTAAAAAAATTCATTTAGAATTTTTTAAGGATTCTTTTGTTTTAATTTTATTTAATATTATTTTTGTTTATTTTTCAATTTTTTAAATTTATTTGAAAGAGAGAAAAGGAGAGACAGACATAGAACTGCATGTATGCCGTGGTAAATACATGGAGGAGAAAAGACAACTTTAGAAAACTAATTCTCTCCTTCTACCATGTGACCTTTCAGGAACTGAACACAAGTTTATGAGCCAAGATATTTTATACACTAAAATATCTTGTTGACACTGAAATGATGTTTTGAGATATGTTTGTTTCTGTTAATCCAAATGAGGCCACTATTGAGAGAAACTAGAATTTGAACAGAAAATATAAAGAAGCAAATCTACCCAACTAAATGTAAGCAAAGGAATGTCAAGCACAAATCTGACAGGAGAAACAATGAAAGACACGAGTGCAATTAAAACTATGTAAAGGTGATAAAACTATGGTTCAATTATTTATTGGTGATTTTTATGTCAAAACTAATGTTCTTTAATGGTTATGTAGTTTCTAGAATATGAGAAAGAGAATAAAATATGTTGGGGGGAGGTGGGATGGACAGATGTCTCAATGTATAAAACCCTGCTTTGCAAACAGAAGGTCCTGAGTTCAGATCCCAGGTCTCACATAAAAATGGCAGGCAGAAACTGCAGAGGTCTGCACTTCTGGTCCTGGTGGGCAAAGCCTGGGAAATCACAAAGCGAAATAAAAAGTTGATGGATGCAATCCTGAATGATTCCCAAAATCACCTTTGGTCTTCCACAGGGACACACACAGTGCCCTTTCACACACACACACACACCCAACCCCCCCCCAGACTAGAAAAGCTAAACTATTTTTATATGTTTCATTACAAATATTTTTCTAAACTAAATACATATATCATTTGTTCAACTATATTATTAGTACTATAATTTTATTTTTTTCTGGCATCAAAGGAAGACAAGATTTATATAATTCATGTAGGTGAGTAAAATTTGGAGAAACTATTAATGAATTAACAAAAGGTAATATGGAATTTTCTTTTCCTTAATCATAATAATCATAATTTAAAGTCTCAGCTTTCAATCTTTAAACCTATTAAATGAAGTAAATATATATTTTAAAAAGATGAGAACTTCTAATAAGATATTGAGAGATGTTTTATCATATATCAATCATGGGAGTATTTAAAAGAAGTTTAAATAGAAAGAGTAATTATGACTACAAATTTAACCTAATTTTATTGCAGATGTGAGGAGAGAGAGAGAGAGAGAGAGAGAGAAAGAGAAAGTTGTGTTAGAAGTAGGCACAACCAGTTATTCCTTTGAGAAAGGACTAAAATTATTTCAAAGCTGCTTGCTCAACAAAACTTGTCACGACTCAGGGAAGACTGACTTGTGAAAGACCAAAGCGTATATAGTGAGAGATAGAAGTGTATATCTGGAAGTTACTGTGCAAAACACCTGAACTTCCCTCAACATAGACCTCAACATATACATTAAAAGATAATCAGTGCATGAAAACACTCACATTACTGTGAAGTTTTCCATCAGAAAAAAAGGACAGATGGGCTGTAATTGAAGCTTAATTTGTGCAAATATGACTTGCACATAATCTTTCATTTTGATTTTAACTTTTCACATTTAAAAATGTTAGAACAGGAGAAAATCCAATAGTTGCAATACTATTGATGGCTGTTAATGACATATGCAGATACAGCTGCACAGAGTTACAAGTTTTAAAGTGTTAGGCAGTACTTAAACATCTCTGCCAACAGAAGGTATTCTCAGAACAAAATGAAGTGCATGCACCCTAAAATCTTCTCTGTGTCAGCTTTATTAACTTCACTGACATATATACACATGAATTGTGATATTACAATGTGCATATTTTTAACACATAACAAAAATGAATTATTTACTCAACAAGTAAAGACCCTATAATCTTGCATTCCAAATAGAATTCAGTAAGAGCACATAATTTTTAATAGGATTGCATTTCTTTGCATGCTGAAATCCAATAAGCCCTAATAACTCAGTTGCAATGTTTTCATCTGTTACCTTAGAATAACCTCTACCTATCATTTCTAATATAAAAGAAGGGAGTTTTTGCATGCATGTGTGAGGGGGATTGAGTGATTAAGGTTTATGGAACAAATATGTGAATTTCTGCTTTCTGTTTTAGGAAGAAGAGAATGTGCAAAAACTGGGGTTATGTCGAAAGACAAAAGTGATAGTCTCATGGTAGTCAGTGAAGGGAAAATTGTAACTTAGCTTACTTAATGCAGTCAATACAAGTATATAAAATACACTGGAACCCTAGATTCATAATGTGACTAAAATCAGTTATAGGAATCAGCTCTAGTACAGTACCTCAATATTTTAAAAAGTGTTAAATAATGAGAAAGAAGCTAAAGTTGATATTTTCCTCTGTTTTACCATGGGTAACAAATAGTTAATATCAGAAAGTTTTCTTTATAATATGTACACAAGTAATAAGCAAAAGAGAAATGATAGATTTCTAAAATTGCCATGTCACACTCTCTAATGAAATAATGGATCTAGGTAGTGATCAATAGTAAATGCTGAAAGCTTTGGGCGAGAGGCTGATGGAGGAATTAATAAAAGAGAACAAATCGGAGGTATTTGATTTCTATCCTGCCATAATATATTACCACAAAGTGATGGCTTAAAATAACAAAAATTTATTATCTCACAATTCTGCAGGCCAGAGGTTGATGTGGTTTACCTGACTCTCTTGACTGGAATTTCACAGGGAGCTACTAGTCAGCAGATCTGTTCATCTGTTGACTCCTGAGGATGGATCTTTAGTAATGCTCACTGATGTCCTTGGTAGAACTCAGGACTGAGTTCTCAAAGGTTTTCTGGTTTTTTGGTGCTTCCAGATTCCAGACACTGTATTTGTCACAGTTTGTCTACATGTTCCTGATATATCAAGACAAAATGGCTTATAGGAACAAGAAGAAACTATTTTGTCTTATGACTGTCTGCTTCCAGTCTTTAGTCAGTCATGGCAGAATAGTTCATGACGACAGCAGAAGCCAAGGGAACTGACCACATCATACCCTCAGAATGGCTGAGAGAGGGCCAATCATTTCTTGCTAGACAGCAACACTGCAAATGTCACTGAAGAATGTCAATTAACTGAATCAACTTCCCCCATCATGTCCACTTACCTAAGGAATGGTATCACTCACCACGGGATGGCTCTTCACACATCAATTAGAAAATTCTTCTACATGCATATGACTAGCTTATTCAACTGAAAATTCTTAACATGTGCGCCCAGAGCTCAACCTTCAATTGTCAAGTTGACACATACATATAACAAGCATAGCATCCCTATACTCCTGTACCCTTCTCCCATCTTTATACTCAGCAACAGCCTGTCTTGTCCTTCTTGTGATCTGCCTATCAGGTCTTCTCCTTCTGTCTCATCACTTCTGTTTCCTTCTGTGCCTGGTCTCAAGCCTGAGAAATGTTTCTGTCTTTAGGACTCTGGGTATGAGGATGGGTCTGCTCAGATCATCCATGGTGATCTCTTTATCACAATTCCACATTCACATCCTCTTCATTGCAGTCCTAAGATCAGTGTAGGTATTGTGAATCTTTAGAATTCTGTTTCCCATAGCTGAATATACTTGAACTCACTGATCAATCCCCAACAAACTCAATTTAGTTAAAAACACTGGATATGGGATGATGTGAAAAGAAATTGGGAAAAATGTGATCCACTGCATCTGTGTAACAGTTTCATGCAGTTTTATAACATTACAGTGGAGTCCAATTTTATTTTGCATACAAACTTCTGTAAGAAAAAAATAGGCACACAAATATCTGACTATTCCACTGGTAGTACCTCAATTGCACTGAATAATTCATGGATTATATTTCTTATGGTGCTCTTTCTTCTTCCCTACTCCCAAAATGTGATATGTACCAAAATGTGATGGTAGATGGTGACTGGTTAAAGCTATTAAAACAGGCTAGGTTTAACTAGTATTAACATTAATATGGCAATATGACTTAAATTCATAGTATTAACATGTAGTAGGCAGTCAAAAGTAATTTTTCCCAGAAAGCTGCATGTGTGTTGTGATGTGTGTGTCCTCCTCTTAAATGAATAAAACATTTAAATAGAAATAGCTTTCCTACTACAAATAGAAAGTAAATTTAAAACATTAAAAACAAGGTCCAAGTGAGGCCTCCCTATATGAAGCCTCAGTGTTAGCAGCCACATATAAGATATAATATGCTGTGTTAACTTTCAGTGTCTGGAATATTTTGCTTAGTATAATAATATCCAGTTCCACCCATTTACCAGAAAATTTCATAACTTCATTTTTTTGATACTGAACAGTATTACATTGTATATACATACCATGATTTCACCATTCATTCTTCAGTTGATGTACATCTAGGTTAATTCCATTTTCTTGCTACTATAAATATAGCCAAAATGAATATGGCTGTGTATGTGTTTTTGTAGTAAGATTACATTCCTTTGGGAATATGTTCAGAACTGATGTATCTGTCTAAATTCTCTTTCTGTATTTCCCTGACTTCTTCTGACTTATCCACTCTTATAAAATGGAACCACTATCACTACATAGTATATAAAAAACCAGTTATATGGTTCTTGCAAATTAATATGACTGTTTGTAAATTCACATAACTGGTCCTTTGCACCAAACCACTTTATAGCTTTTCAACTGTCATGGGAATAACCTTTGTTTTGGTTAATTTCCCTTTTATAGTCAAACTTGGATTCACTGCAGTACAGAATACCATTTCACAAAGCCTTTGTATGGACAGTCACGCCTTCTAGAGTTCAGACCTAGCAGATAGGTTTAGGACTCTCTAAGCAGAAGAGTACATATATAATCAGAGTAGATTATATATAATCAAACAAAATTGACTTAGACAAAACAAAATACATAATCAAAAAAAATTTACTTAGAAATATTTAAAAACTACCTGAAGAAAAATATTTTGATATCTGTTAATGAAAATGTGAAGAAATGCTCCGAAGTCAGATGCCCCTGACTTGGAGGTCCCTCCTGGCTTTATTCATATTGAGTTAGCAACGTGACAGAATCCTAGATTATTTGACCTAGCAATTCTACTTGCAAGAATTGTTTTACTAATAAACTTTCATTTTGAAATATATATTAATATACCTAAATACACATACACATAAACTGATACTGATTTAATAATAGCAAGCAATCAAAATGACTAAATAGTTACCAAAGGAGTATGTACGATGCTAAAAGGAATAACTTCATATCCTTGGTTAAATGAAAAAAGTAACCCATGGAAAATGCATCTATCTATCTATCTATCTATCTATCTATCTATCTATCTATCTATCTATCTACTACTATCTATCTACTATCTATCTATCTATCTATCATCTATATATCTATCTATCTATCTCAGACAATTTTGGAATAAAGTTACATTATACTATTTTCATACTGCTATATACTATAAAATTGTGCATCACTGATGTACAAAATAAACACTAAAGCATATTCATCAAGAAAATCAAGAATGGACGAAGGTGCAGAATGGTAACATGAGTTTTACCAATGTCTTGGTTTGTTCATTTATTTTGCTTGACTTCCCACCAAAACCTAAGTAGATCTCTATGTATTTGATACAATAACTGGAAAGACTCAAGAGAAAAGGAATACTTTGGATAGGAGGAAAGGCATGATTCCTTGAGAGTTCAAAGCACAGTGTAGAGGGTTTGCTCACTTCATATGGAAAAGGGACCACAATTCTGATGCACCTGGAAGTATCCTGTAGGGTTTGAAGAAGTGTGACTTCATTCATTTTGCTCTCCTGCAGGAGGAGTTGAAGCTGATGTAATGCCAGGTTCATTTATTCAACAGTTCAGGAAAAGAAAGATGGTTTTCATTTCAGACAGCACCTTAGAACCTTATTGCTTTAGGACTTACTTCTTTAGCCTTACAAAATGTGTTGGCTCAAAGGGAAAAGTGCTCTACATTCATGCACTTAAAATATTTGGAATTTATGTGTTGAGATTCATGCACTTAAAATATTTGGAATTTATGTGTTGAGATTTCTGTAGCATACTATGAGCTAGTATCATAAACTTGTTTCCTCAAGTAATATGTCAGAACAATGCCAGGCTTTAATTTGTTTCCCCTGTCAATAGATGACGAGAGTGAGGTTTACAGAAGGTCAGAGAAATATGAGGCATCAGATTAGCTCCATACAGATGGGGGCATAGAAGGGACAGAGCCAGATTAGAGGAGACTTGTGACAGTCTTTTCAAGGCTCATCACCTTGAGCTGTAAAGAAGAAATAGACACCATCTGTTCTGTCATTCTTGTTAACCTTCTACTTTGAACAGGAAAGAGAAGCTAAATATGAAGAACAGGTAGATACATGCAAAAAGGTATTTCCATCAGGGCTAGGAAGAAGCAAGCTAAGGATAGGTGACATTGTCTCTGCTATTCTTATTCATGTTTTTGCAAAGTTTTCTTTAGGACCGGAAAACTATTGTGAGAAAATAATAAGCATCAAGTAGGATCCAAACTTAGACCCAAGCTATGGTAACCCATTACATGAACATTTTGATGTTAGCAGATTATTTATAATCAATGTGGCTGTGATTTCTTATGTCAGAAATTCTTACAATGAATCCAAGAGAAAAAGTTAATTTGATTTTTCCATGTCATTTAACAAAAAGATAAGGAAGGAAACATTTTAATATTAAGTGTGGAGATAGTTTTTGTTTTGACTAAAATGATGAGAAAATAATATCATCTTTTATAATTGCTAGTGCTATACTAATTGATACAATTTCAGTCCTTTAAACCATGTTTTTTTTCCTATCATACCTTGCTTCTGGGAAGGGAAATAATGCCATCATATTTCCAATGTATATATAAATTACATATTTCTGGTCCACCATGGATTCTTGTTTCTGTGGGTATCTAAGGTTTAGTGTGAAAATCTTCTGTCCAAATATTAGCTAGCTGCTCTATATCAAATATTCATCTATATATCTCTCATTTGTAAAGTTTTAGGTATGTGTGGTCCAGTTTCTAATTTCATTGTCTTGTCTTATCTCTGTGTGTTTATGTTTTGCACGTGTGTGTATCAGAGGGCACTGTGTGTCCTTGTGGAGGACCAAGGATGACTTTGCGAATCATCCTACATTGCTTCTACCTCCTTCTTGCTTTGCTCTGGAATTTCCCAGGCTCACTCATGAGGGCTGGAAGTACAAGCTGCAGCAATTTCCACCTAGTGTTTTTAAGTGGGACCTGGAATTGGAACCCAAGACCTTCTGTTTATGAGGTAGTCTTAACCCCTAGGCCATCTCTCCAGCCCACAAATACATATTCTTATGAAATGGCAATCCATATTTGGTGATGGAGCCTATTTTTCACAGCCCAAAAGGTCATCTACACCTTTACTGAAACCATATCCCTGTTTTGCCACTCCATTAAGTCTGTTTCATACCAACTGTGTCTGGACATCTGGACCTTTAGTTCCATAGTGTAGTATTACATAAACCTGGAAAGTACACTTTACATTGTCCAAGGCTGATCCTCAGAATTTGGCCCAGCTTACCCAATGTGCATCTGCTAAGTGAATTCTATCAGGTCTCCACAGTAACAACACCTCAGCACCCTATTGTGATAGAGCTCATTCTTAAGTATTTTCTTCAGCAAGGGGAAATAGAAAATAATATTCTTGATCTCATGAATATGGAATGTCTATCTATCTATATCTATCACCTTTTTATTTCCTATTCATTATGTTTGTATTGCTGACAAAATATGCTTTGATAATTGTGAACACTTTTTAAAGTCAGTGGGATTTTTTCAGATTTGCTTCTGATCTGGTGTAATTTCAATTGGAATTTAAAATTTAGAGAGAAGAATAAAGGAAAATATGTATATATATTTGTAAATACATTCATTTTACAAAGTTGATGCTACATGGTTTTTATTTGTTCTTCTTTTTTTAGACATTTTCATGTATGTTTATAAGAAATTTAGCCAGTACTTTTTCTTTTCTGTTATCTTATATAATCTTTTTCTCTTTTTCAGTGTAAACCTTCTTCTTCCCAACAAGTCTCGTCTTACCTTTATGACACATATTTGTGTGTAAACGTGTGTTTCCTACTGAGTTTATTAAGGGTTGTCTAAATTTATCTGGCACTTGCATGAATACTAACATACCAGTTGTCTATAGCATTAACAAAAGTCAAAATTCTCTGTCAATAGACCCAATAACTCTGTCAATAGATAGAAAATATGGAGATTCATGAGCTCTTCTCCCTTTCATCATGAAATATTTACAAGGAAAATTTGTGCAGGTCTTGCAATAGTAGATGCAGTTGCCTTGAGTCAGGTATACAATGGTCATGTCATGTCCAGAAGATACTGTGTGGTGCTATTCTTCCTCACCCCTTGACTTTTGCATTCATTCTGCACAATGTAATTTTATTAAATTATTTCTCATGTATCTGCCTTCCCTTGTTAAACCAGAGGTAATTGATAAACATTGGATCCTGTGATCACCATCTACACACAAAATATCACTTTAAATACTGATTCACATAATAAACTGCAAGTAATAAGAAAAATAACATTATTTGTGACATACCATGTTATTACCAACTTCTTGTCATATTTTCACAGTGCAGGTAAGCAACAATTAAGAAACATTTTCTAAGACTTTAATGAAAAGTTATAAATCATGTCTTAAATTTCAGAAAATTTAGGAATAGATTCATCTTGGGTTATAAAAATTATATTCCACTCTTGGGAAAATATAGTAATATCATTTCAAAGTGACCAATGTGTGTTTATTTTAATATGTCAGTAGACTTCAAGAGAAAGTTATCATTATTTAAAATTTTTCAAAAGGAAATCAAGATATATTTCCTATACTTTAAAAAGAAAAATAAGCTTCTCATGTCTTGAGATTCCTAATTTAAAAAAAGGAGTAAATTGCTCTGAACTTAATTATGTGCATGGATGGAAACCAGACAGAGACCTACAGTAACCAACATAAAATGAAGAGGCAAGAGACAGCATTGGCAGTTAGTAATCACAAGTTTTCAAGTACAAAATGAAGGAAGGTTTGTGAAATCCAATATTGAGGATACATGACCTTCTTTTTGGGTTTACATAATGCTTGACAGTTCCTTGCCATGGGATGGACAATAAAGACAGTATACAAAGAAAGTCAGTAGACCCAGAAACATAGTCAGAAGTTAAACAGTTTGTCACACAGAGCAGAGAGTCAGCTACAGAGGAAGGCTCAGGTTCAAAGCCCAGTTTTCAAATACAGTATTCCACATACAGAACCAACGAGGAATTTTCATGCATCTGATTATCCACATGTCTTCTGTATTTATATTGCACTTATAGCCTTAACTATAATTTTTTTCTCCAACTTTCTATGAAGTCTCAGCAGCAAACTTAACTCTAATTATATTTTTTTCAGCAATCATTCTTTTAACTCCAAAGTTTTCTTGTTATTTCTTTTCCACCCAGAAAAATTTAGAGGTATTGTAAAGATTAAGTCAAATTTAGAACTTGACATAATTTCCATCATAGAAAGATAGAGGAAGAATTTAATTAATGCTCATCTTTCACTCAAAATGTATACTCACCTTCTTAGTAAAATAAAATATAAAATATTTATAGAGCCTTAATGTGCACACAGACATTATTAGATGCAATGCTTTTATGTGAGATTCTCAGTATAGAGGAAAATTCATTACCAGCACACAAATATTAAACTACATTACAGTTGATGAATGGGTTATGAAAATGTGGTACATTTATACAATGGAATACTATTCAGCCATCAAAAAAGATGAATTAATGAAATTTTCCAGGAAACAGATGGAATTAGAAAAAAATTATACTGAGTGAAGTATCACAGACCCAGAAAGTTAGACACCATATGTACTCCCTAAGAGGTGGATCCTGGGTCCAAACCCACTTAATGACATACTCAAAGGTAAATCTCTGTAATACCTACAGAGATACAAAGATTATAAACAAGAAGGAAGGGGAAGGAGGGTTCCCCTAAAAAAGGAGATAGGGGATCACCCTTCAATAGAGAAAATAGGTCATGGTCAAGTATTGTAAGTAGCTAGACATCTGGTGCAGCTCATTCTCACTTCCCTTCCTGGTCACTTGGGACTGAACAGGTTTGATCTCCCCAATCAGGGAAGATATAGGGACAGGTGGGTAGATAATAACCATTCCGCAAATGGGACACTGATCCCCTCTTCAGTGCTGTGTCCTACTCCTAATCTTCCATCTACCTTTGAGTCTCCTCTTATATTAATATCTTCATTTAAACAGCCCTTTACCTTTGGTTAGGAGGTGACCTTCAATACCAATCAGGATGCAGCCAAGGGGCGGAAAGATTTTAAGAGTTCTAAAGATGGGAAGGACCAACGATATGCAAAATACTCCACACAAGTTAGGGCTGGAGCAGCCAGAATTGGACTTTGCCTGACCTATATAATCGCTGACATGTCAAAGCTGACACCTCCCCCCCAAAAAGTCTAGAATGGATCACAAAGAAAAAGGTTCCAGGCAGTATGATCCTTAGAGGCAAGGGATGGAGTTCCTATGCTAATAAGCCCAAGAAGGGGCTTTGGGCTATCCCACTGAGTCCTGAACCCTCATCAGGGTGGAGGACTCAGACAGAAGTTAGGACATTCACACAAAAGATGTTGCAGGGATAGGAGGGAGGAAAGGGGAGGCATTGGAAGAAGAGGAGGGAGAGGGGAGTGGTGAAAGGAAAAGGAGAAGTGGGCAGAGTGCAAAGGGGGATGACTGGGGAGGAGAGGGAGTAGGAAGAGAACAGGGTTACCTATTAAGCTTTATGATTAGGACAAAAATAAAATGTGGGAAAAAATGAAAACAAAAAAAGAAGAACATCTCAATATCAACCTTGGGCTTCTATGTACATGTACACACTTATGCATGAGAACCACATATGGGTAGACTCGCATTCAACTATTTATACAAACACATGAACATCATACCACACACATACACAGATAAGTGGAAAAAGAAAAAATAATATCAATTTTCCCTAAGACAAAGGAAAAAGAAAAACTTTCCAAAATTACATACACAAATAATATCAAGAGATATTTCACAGAAAAAGAAACAACTGGCCATTAATTTTTAAAGATATATTCAAATTTAAAATAAACCATGTATTTGAAATTAATACACTGAGTTTTTCTTCAACAAATGAGTACAAATTATGCATATATGAATAAACATTTTGTACATTTATTTATTTGACATTTTCCTTTATCTCAATGCTAATTATCCATAAATTCTATTACTGATTTTAAAATCCTAGTATAATATATAATTATAAATATCCTTTATGTAGTGCTGGCAATTATGAACATTGGTGAATTTAGAGTGAATGGGTATTCATATTTAGGAACTGAATACCTAGTATACTTTGAAGTTAGGTATGTAAGTTGAATAACAGATAATTTTAGGTACAGGAATCTAATTTAAATAAAAATCATTTCAAAGATGTTTCTCATAGGTTTCATTACAGTTAAGGCTTCCCAAACTGAATGTAACAAGGGAGTTACAGGAAGATTGATGTAGAACACTGGAGTGAAAAGTCTATTTTCTGAGTCATAGACTGATGAATGAAGACATCAGTACAACTTTATTTCATTATCAGCTAACTCAACACAAAAACTATTTATGTATGTTAACATCTGCAACTCTGTAGATAATGTACATATTATTTTGACTATGTACATTTTGCAGTTACCCTACATGTTGCCTATGATGTCACAACTAAATGGAATAATGGGAAACAAAGGGGTTTCATTCTGGCTTGTGATGTCCAGTTACATTTCTTATTCCAACTTGGCAGGAGAACTCATATCAGTACCAGGGGCCAGCGAACTGGATGCATCATATCCTGGGATACTGAGAGATGAGCAAACCTCACTCGCCAAATGGCATGTTTGTCCAAGTATGTCAAAGAATGCCAACTCATTGAACCAACTAAAGAAAAATAGCCAAAGGCTATGCTCATGGAATTTACTGATTTTACTATCTCAATTCAGAAACTCAACATCTCAGTTGTCCTGGTCTGGTGTTGAAGAATGCTAAAATTTTTAAGCTAGTTTACCCCATTTTATGCACCTATCCAGTTAATAGTCTCACCCACAATGGGCAGGCTCTTATCCAACTATACAATCTTCTGCAAAATTACTCATGGTTTAGCTCTACAAAGAATCCTTTCACCAGATGAATATTCCATGAAGTATTCACTAAAGCTCTTCAATTGTCACTTACCAATAAATAATGCTTTGGGGAATATGTAATCTTAAAAATATCTGAAACTTAGAGATTTAATTCTCCATGAATTCAAATCAATTTTGTGTAATTTGAAAACCATTTCTAAATTTTGTAACTTGCAAATTTGGGGCTGGATATAAGGGGACAATATACTTCTGCAACTCATGGAAAAAGAGACCTCAAGGGACCATAGCATTGCTGTAGGTAAGAATTAATATGTCAAGCATCAAATGCTAAGCACTGTCTGTACAATAAAACTCACATAATCTTAGAATACAGTGTTTGTCTCCAGGATCTGAAGAAGTGAAGCAAAAGTTACTCGAAGAATATCAAGCTTTGGTTATGCAGGCAAATGAGTTCTGGAACTCAGCAACATTCTGCCTTCACTCAAAACTGCGGTGTTGGGCACTTGGTAAGTTTTAGAGGACTGAGCTCACACTGTCAGAACACAAAAAGAAAATAACTTAAGCCAAAGGACCCATCATAGCTCTAGGAAGTAATGAGTATTACCTTGATTGTGATGAAGGTATCATGAGAAGTTATGTCCAGACTCATTTCATTGCATACATTAAACATATGCAAACTTTGTACATGAGTTCAAAAAATAACTAAAGCACAAGTATAAAAAAATGCTTTCATTCATCTTTTCCATTCCCTGCTATTTTAAGTTAAAAATGTAGCTAGGATAAAGGTGTTGGAGATCCATCTAAATGACTAATTCCTACTTAAGGGTCTACCACACAATGTGACTACAGTTGGACATGAATCTAATGTAGCAGCTTCATTACAGGTGACCATAGCTTCTGATCTTTCTTGACCTGCAACAAGTATCTGTGGACTATCTAGTTTGTTTGATATCAGTTTTTTTCATCATGACAGTTATCTGTGGAATTTCTTACTGGTTTTAAGGTTTCTAGTCTAATATGTTATAACTGTCTCCTAGTCTAGTTATGTCCTTTGAAAATTCTCTGACATTGAAAAATTACTTTTATCTCTCCTTACTATGAACTTTCTTAACCATCCAAGTGGGGCACTGCACACATCTCTGGGAATATTATGTGGCTCATCTGACAGTGTAATCATAACACTTAGCAATGTGTGTTACTGAGTTTAATGATTCACTTGATTTCAAACACTAATTGGAAAAGTTTTTAATTTTTTTTGTAAGTATTTCAAACCATCAAAGTACTTCCTTCCAGGGCTAGTGAGATAGGTCAATTGTAAGAAGGCCACTCACAAAGCAGGTAACCCAAGTTCAATTCCCAAAAATTCCCCATGGTGGAAGGAAAGAACTGACTTATCACGGTTGTCTTCTGGTCCTCTACCACTGCACCAGGCATACATGTATTACGTATTCTCTCTGTCTCTCTCTCTCTCTCTCTCTCTCTCTCTCTCTCTCTCTCTCTCTCAATCACTCTCTCTCTTTCTAATGATATGATATAATAAAATCTGCTTTTAAAAAGTACTTCATTCTATACATGTTGCAAACTAACAACACATATCAAGTCCTGCATATTCCTTTTCATAGAGTTAAGCCGTTTTGACTATCTCTTAGCTCTTTCATTGGTTGAGTTCCCTGAAAACAAGTATGATCTAATCTTCAGATATTTAGCTTTTGTACCATATCCATCATATTTACATTAATATAAAGTTGGTGGCTTATGTTTTGACAGTAACACAGATGTATTTTTCTAAGTAATCCAGGTTTTTTTTTGAACCAAATAAGCTTAAGTCATTATGTTTAAAAGAAATATGATACTTTTAATTAAGAAGTCAGTTTGAAACTGTTGCTATGGTTAAACATTAAAGATTTGTACAGACTCTCCCAGGGTCTGTGGTCTCGCTTTTCATAGGTTCTTGTTGGTCAATGGAAGGTGTTTATTGTAGAAAATTTCAACTGGCAAAAGTGAAAATAAAAGGGATGACAGACCCCTCAGACCTAAACAGAATATCTAAGCCACTCACAAACCTCAAGACTCAGGAAAGGAATAGTAAGATTGGAAGAGACTTAAAGGCAGAAAAAGTGTGGCCAAATATTATCTTTTAGCTGTTAAAGGACTATTATATCTATGAATTCAATAAATATATATATTTACTTACATAAGACCTTTAATGTATTTGACCTACTAGTAACTTTTCACCATTCCAAGGAACTCAAAAAGTCCTATACCTCCCTGAGAGAATGATGAGAGTCAGTCCTGATGGAAAGAGTAGGTGAAGATGCTTTCCTCAGTGATATATCCTGAGATTTATCATTTATTCTCATGAAAGTACTCATACATATGGTATCAAAGGCATCCAGGTGAGACTCAATGGGCCATTCAAGAAAATATGAACAAGATTGTCAGGGAAGAAGATGGCTTGAAATGGAAAGAGTAGGAGGGATGGAATTGTGTAATACGTTGTGAAAATATTCTAAATTCACTAAAGAATTAAAAATAAGAAAAAGAAAACAGTTACAAAAGGTGTTAGAAAATGCAAATATTATTTCTAATAATAATATTTTCTAAAATACACTTACTGTGAATCACCAGTTCATTTAACAGATTACCTGATAGTTCACAATGACATATGCATACTTTTTGAATTAGTTTACTGTATTTGTTCAGCTCATGCTTCTGAGTTCCTATTTCAACCATCCTAGCTCATGTTGTCATTTGTTATTCTCCCTAAATTAGTTGCCACTTAATTACATGACTAATTACTTTTTAGCATATTTTATTTTACTTTAAAATTTAGTCAACAGTGGCTTTCCTATTTAACAATCATTGAGCTTGTATGATTGGGGAAAAATAAATAAATACAAATATAAATAAATAAAGTAAGTAATTAATTAATTGATAAAAAGTTCTCAGCCATAAAAAAGAGCTGAAAATTATCTATAGATCTTTCTCATTCCATCTTATCACTTTCCAAATGCCATTGTCAAAATGTAAAGGAACTAAAGAATGTGTCTCAAATGATAGCAACTTTCTTTTCTATTCTCAACTATAGCTGTCACATGTATGTTGGAAGGAATTTAATGTAAGTCCCAATGGACAACAGTATGTTTCTGTGCAAATGTCATTCACTGATTGATGTACAGGTGTGTCAGCAAATGGGCTGTGAGTGTAGAACATGATGTGCTCTTCAGAGTTTTTTGCAATAGGTGCATATGCACACAGTAAAATGGCAATATTTCAAACAAAATCAGAGGACTATCATAAAATTGAGAGGTAGTAAATCCTGTCTCATGGAATAATGCCTCTGACAAATATTCTCTGGACAGAGGATATTTTCAGACATAATACTTAAGGGGAAATTTTATCATGAGAGTCTGGCTGTGCTTTTGGATGGTTGGTTTTCCAAACCAGTGGAAGGGCTGATAAGCAAATACAGTCTTAGTATTAATTTCCTGCTGACTTTTGTGTGATGTGATTTTAAGTAATCACTCAGGCTCACATTGAACTTTTCCTGGATTTCCACCATACCTCATGAAACAAGGGCTACTCACAGTCTTCAGACTTTGTTCTAAGAATGACAAAGATAACTATAGTGACATTTATACTAGGTGGGCAGCACTCTGTTCTACATTATATATTAATACACTGTTCTCTGAAACAGCTACAAAATTTGTGCCTTCTTATTCCATATCTCCACATGAGAACATTTTTGGATCTACCAGCTCACTTTTTTTTTTTTAGTTAAAGAAGTTCATTTTTTTTTCTTGAAATGAGCAATACATTATTATCAAAATCCAGGACTGCAGCTGCTAAGATGGCACAATGAGTAAAGGGATTTCCATGAAAAACTTAGACATCATGAGTGTAATGTCTAGAGCCCTCCTCATGGTAGAAGAGAGCTGACTTCAAAGGGTTTTCCTCTGTCCTACACATGTGCACTGTTGTATGAGTGCTCCTGAATTATCTTTCTTTATAGTAAATAAAATGAATAAAATTTAAAAATCTGAGGGCTGGGAGGGATACTACCAGAAAGCTTTTACCTGGGAGTATGGCTAGCCTTGTTTGCTTTCTGTTAGCATGGCCTTTAATGCCAGTGGGGTGGTGTTATGGCCACCTTTATGGAGACTTCATCCATCCATATTGTAAAGTTGATGAAGATGTCAAATGGAAAAAATGACAGAACGATGACATTGAAAGACTTCAGAGTCTGCAGCACATTATTGAACAATTAGACAAATATCATATACTGATGAGGTGCTTGCTAATTTAATGAGGTCTTCATGCTTCAGGTCACTAGTGAAATCATTCGTCAAACATTTTGCATGTTGGAACCATAAGTATCAACCACCACACTAATGTTCACAGTAAATATAGAAGGAAACCAATGATGAAATATTACATGACCATGGATATTTCAAACAAATTGAAAAATATCCTGAACACAGAATATAGTAGATATCTCTTGACACAAAAAATAATATTCTTGCAGCTTTATTCTCAGTATATTTTGGGTTGATAGTATTTTTTCATAGGCATCTTTTGTCCACTTAAGCTTGCTTTACATAATTTTATGCTAGTCACTGATTATATATTGAAATTCACTTTTCTAATTAAGCTTTATTTTGTTCATGTAGATGTTGTTCTTATCTTTAAGGATCTACATCTATCTACTTGTCTTGATTATAATGGTATCTTTGAATTACTGCTTTAAGGACGGATTCTTATTTTGCAGTTATTAGCCCTTGATCTTAGGTAACTCTACTTAATTAGGTCTTTGTGAGTATATGTCTTTAATTATACCTTAGATATTTAATTTCTGTAAGTATATCCTGGAGATTCTAGCAGCAATATTGTATGATAGGCTGGCATCAAAACAAAGGCACACAATTTCAGGAAACACTTTATTCTATTTTGAAGTTTCTCAATGACTTTTGAACTATGGCAGCTTGGAGAAAAAAATAAATCCCTTATAAAAGTATCTACTAAAGAAAATAAAAAAATAATGAAATACATATCTAGAGTTTCTGAAAATTATACATGCTGTTTCGTGAGATATTTAAAAGGCACATGAAAAAAATATGCAAAACATCAAATTTTTCCTTCCATTTTCCTACATATTGCAACTTAAATACAAAGATATATAGTTGATTTTAATATTTTTATTCAAAAGATAGAAACATAATACTTTTTTCATAGAATATTAGTTTCAATAAATGATATTTAAAATATCAGGGTTTGCACTTAAATGCCATAGTCAAAGGTAAATCTCTGTAATACTTGCTGTAATTGTAAAATATAAAGAGGAGGGAAGGGGAAGGAGGACCTCAAAAAAAAAAAAAAGGAAAAGAAGATAGGGGATCACGCTTCAGTAGAGAAGGCTATGGTTAAGTATTGCATGTAAGGAGCAAGACATGTGGTGCAACTCACTCTCACTTCCCTTCTTGGTCACTTGGGACTGAACAGGTTTGATATCACCAATCAGGGAAGATATAGGGACTGGCAGATAGATGGTAACCATTCAGCAAATTATATTAAGATCTTCATTTAAACAGTCTTTTACCTTTGTTTAGGGGTGACCTTCAATACCAATCAGGATGCAGCTAAGGGCAGTGCAGGAAAAGCAAAACTGAAAATAACAACAAACCATAATTCGGAACACCAAAGATCTTACATTAATCAACTACGACCAGACCAGCCAAATATCTCCCCATCCTAAAGCTCAGGAACCTTGCAGAAGAGGGGGGCAACAAGATTGTAAGAGCCCAAAGATGGGAAGGACCAATGATATGCAAGGTACTCCACAAAAGTTAGGTCTCCAGCAACCAGAATTGGACTTTACCTGACCTGCACGATAGCTGACATTTCAATGACCCCCCCAAAGTCTAGTAGGTATCAGAGGGGAGAAGGTCCACTCAGTATGATCCTTGGAGGCAAGAGATTAAACAGTCAGAATAGAGTTCCCATACTAATGGGGAGCCCAAAAAAGGGTCTTCAGGCTATGCCACTGAGTCCTGAACCCTCACTAGGGTGAAGGACTCAGAGGGAGGTTTGGTATTCACACAAAATGTTGCTCTAAGGAAGGAGGGAGGAAGGGGGTAAAAGGAAGGGGGGAAGGGAAGAGTGCAAAGGGGGACAACTGGGGAGAAGAGGAGGGAGGGAGAGGACTGAGGTACCTATTGAGCTTGTATGGTCAGGAAAAAAATAAAATGTTGGAGAAAAAAAATTTGGGTGATAGAGTTTTGAGCATTATGTAGACTACTGATTGAAAAGTGTAACTCACACATCTGAGATATTTAGAGGAACTAATAGGCAATTTATGAAACTGATCTCTAAATATTAGTGAGGCTAAGAACTATATTTATGTTTATATCTTGAATAGGTTGATGAATGTAGAATTTTCAGGGTGCTTAGAAATTTCTCTGCCTTTAGTTGCTTGTATGGGACATAAATAGCTACTCTTTCCTCTCTGAATGTTTGTATAGATTTGATGCTAAATTATTTAAATTCAACTGTAATGCTTTGTAATTTAAGCAGATAAATTTTTATATCTGGAATTAAGTGTGATTACATGACTTTTGAAAGGCAATATTATGTGCAGTTTAGTATAACTCATAAAATAATTCTTTGAAAAGGATCTGAAATTTAAATTATATGTGTATATTATGTAATATTATTGTCTAAATTATTATGCACTATACATTAAATTCCAAATTGGTTGAGTTTAATTTAATGTTTCCTCATTTGTATTTTACTGTCCCTCAATTTAAATTTGTTTGACTTGCTATATGTTAGTATTAGCAATATGTAGGCATGTATTTGTCTTTTTTCCACATTATTGTCTTAAAATATTTAATATCACTATTTTTTTATAAAACTAATAGTTAATAATCAGAGAGTAGAGAAGTCATTTGAAACCATTGATATTAATTCCTGGTATTTCCCCCTTCCAGTTCTGTTCTACCTCTAACCAAAACTGGTTAAATTCTTGAATTCTCTCACTTCATGGTGATGTGAAATTCATATTCCATCCCATGCATAAAAGCCCCTCAACCCACCATCATCATATAACTACTAGAAAAGTAGAGTTGACTTTCCCTTGAACCATCTTAAGAAGTTCTCTTGACCATCCAAGGAAGCTTCAATGTATGAGTCACTAACATTTCACACTCTCTTGGTATATGTGTATCTAGCAACATTAATTTCAACACTTAAACTGAAGTCTACCCCACCTCTGTGGGTTAGTTACAAATGACACTGTTAGCAATTTATGTAGGTCCTGACCTCTCTACTGAACATTTTATTCCTCCCTTGCTATGTTTGCTACATGATTACAGTGCCTTTTTGCAAGTGCTTCCTGAACTGTGCTTCTATTGATTTTTTTAAACTTACTGAGTCTCCTAGAGTACTATGATTGTAAATTTGAATAATTAGAATTTAAACATAAGATACTATATTTTTTGTCATGACCCTGAGTTTTGTGCTTTGCCTGATACTCGTGTTTGAATCTACAAAGGATTTGGGCATCTTATTCTTGTACAAGTCACATGAGTCCTACTTTGGGAACACTAATTATGCAAGCAAAAATCTTCAGAGTGCTTGGAAGAAATTCTGATATCCATTGCAGTATGTGCCCATTGATAGTTCATGGTTTGGAGGATATGCAGAAATCACATGGTAATTTGAGACTGTATCTCAAAGAAGGTAGATCACATATGCTCTACATTATGGACTATTGTTCTTGTTGTCTATGCTGCTGTGACCAAGATTCCAAGTCAAAAGTTTTCAAGAAACAATTCCAACAACATTCTTATGCACATCCACAAGGTTAATTCCAGTCTTATTCAAACTCATGTCATTACTTGCCATAAAGCAATCACTGCCATGGGGGAGGATCTGTCATGATATAAATATTGTAAGAATCTCCTAAGAAAGAAATACACAAGCAAGAGCAAAATAGAGATGTTAATTACATGGAAACAAGTAATAGGGAACAGAAGGATGAGAAGAGGAGGAGAAGGGGAAGGATGATGAAGGTAGTTGGAGGTAGGATGTAGTTGGAGCATCATATAGCTTGTGTTGTTGGAGTTACTTTTTACCTTAGATCTTTCCCATTCCTCTTTTCCCTGCTTCCTGAACACTATGATGTAAACTACTTGGGTGTTTTACATCTCCCCCATGATAAAATGAGCCTTCTGAAACAATGATCAACATGAATCTTTCCTCCCTTAATCTGTTTCAGTTAGATACTTCATCGCTGCAGTGAGAAAAGCAACTAATAAAGTAATCGTAATGCCCTTTTTGTCCTTATCAAACCAAAGCTCATTTTTTATTTCTGAGACTATCTTCTTACCTGAAAAATCCCATGGGTATAGCCCTACTGGATTAAATACTCATAGTGAACATGTATGTCTTAATTCAGTGAGTTACACATTAAACTAAGTCATCAACTGATATACCCAATATGGGATAATTGATTTTAGAATTAAAACAATGAATGAAGACACATTGTGAATTGTATAAATCCTAGTCTTGTAGTCACACTCGTTAAAACATTTTTGTTCCATATTGTCAAAATAGCCAACTACATGCATCAGATCAGAAGTTGGTAAATACTTTTCAAGCATAGATGTAATTAGCAAGCCTAGTTCAGTGATGGTTTTGACAAGTGATAAACAAGGTGAATTTCCCTGGTTGTTCTCAGGGTCTCTTTTAAAATTATTTTTAAATTAATTGAATGCTTTTTCAAAACTTTATTTATTTTGCAAGTGTGTATGTGTGTGTGCATCAGAGAGCATTGTGTGTCCCTGTGGAGGACCAGGGTTGTGATAATTACTCCTGTGTGTAAACTTGACACATCTGGCATTAACTAAGATCAGCTGAGAACACCTGAAGAGAGTATCCAGATCAATACATTTACAATGCAAAGAACAGCCCCAGATCCTATCAGAATCTCCCTAGATATCATTGCAGCCTTTCAGTGGTAGACCAGATAAAAGGAACCACAGAACAGAAAACTAAGAAGAAGACAGACTCTCCAGGAATCTTCCAACAAAGAAGATGTAGAATGGGAATGACTTAGCCTACCAGCTTCAGCCACCAGCCATGTCACCTCCACCATGAAAGACTGTATCTCCCCTCTGGAACCCTAAGGTGCATAAATTTCCTTTTCTTCCTTACCTCTTTTTTTTTTTTAACTTTGGTTGTTCTCTCACAGCAATAGTTAATAGTAAATGTTACAAGGGTTGACTTTGTAAATCATCCTGGATTACTTCTAAATCCTTTTTGCTTTTCTCTGGGATTTCCCAGGCTTCGCCCACCAAGGCCAGAAATGCAGGCTGCCACCATTTCTGCCTGACATTTTTATATGGTCCTGGGTCCATTTAAATTTTACCTGGGTCCAAAAGTGGGATCTTCAGCTTGTGAGGCAGATTCTTATCCCCTAAGCCATCTCTCCAGTCATCTCAGACTCATTTAAATGATATATATATCACATAACTGTTATAGTTAATATCAGTGTATTTTACTTCCTGGTGTTATATAAGTATGAATATGCTTTGAAGAATCTTTCTCCAAATAGAATGGACTGACATATACTTTCATATTCCACTTTTGGGAATAATCCCCCATACAGCAAAAATTCACCTCGATAGCACGACCATGTTCATAGCAGCACTGTTTGCCATAACAAAGTCATGGAATCGACCCAAATGTGCAACAGATGACAAGTGGATAAGGAAAACGTGGTACATTTATACAATGGAATACTAATCAGCCATCAAAAATGATGAATTAATGCAATTTGCCAGGAAATGGATGGAATTAGAAACAATTATTTTTTTATATATAACATTTTTATTATTATTTCCGCTCATACAAACTTAATAGGTAGACCAGTTCCCTCCCCCCTCCTCCTCCCCCCAAACCCCCTGCTCCCCCTCCCTCCCTCCCCATCTCCCAGTACCTCCCCCCCAATTCTCAGAGAGTCCTTTATTGCGTATGCCTAACTCTCCTCTTGGTCCTCCTTTCTGATGACGTAAAAGGACCCAGTGGCATTTCCCTGAACCCTTTCTCGTGTTCCCCTTAAGCACAGAAACAATTATATTGAGTGAAGTATCCAAGACACAGAAAATTAAGCTCTGTATGTACTCCGTAATAAGTGGATTCTAGTACCAAACCCACTTAGAGACAAACTCAAAGATAAATCTCTGTAATACCTACAGTAATTGCCAAGATTATAAATAGGAGGTATGGGGAAGGAGGAACCCACTAGAAACAAGGAGAGAGGGGGGATCATGTTACAGCAGAGGAAACAGGACACCATCAAGGACTGCAAGTAAGAAATAAGACATCTGGTTAACTTCACAGACTTTCCTTCTTCATCATTTGCAGCTCTTGGGGTATGATCTTACCAGAAGGGGAAGGCCTATAAATTGCCAGATAGAAAGTAACCATTTTGCAAATGGGAAGCTGATCCCCCCACTACAGTCTCCTACTTTTATTCCATCTACCTTTGAATATACTCTTATAATGAGACTCTAATTTAACATTTTTTTATTTCTGCCCAGGGGGTGACATCCAATACCCATCAGGATGGAGCCAAGGGCATTGCAGAAGCAGCAAAACTGAAAAAAAAATCAACAAACTATAATTCAGAACATCAGAGACTCTATATCAACCACCTGGAACCAAGCCAGCCTAATTTCTCCTCATCCTGAAGCTCAGGGAAATTTTCAGAAGAGAGGGCGGTAAGATTGTAAAAGTACAAGGATGGGAGGAGTAATGATATGCGAGATACTCCACACAAGTTAGGGCCAAAGCAATCATAATAGGACTTCATAACCTGCGCAATGACAACACATTATTGACTCCCTAAAAGTCTAGCATGGACTAAAGGCACTAGGATCCTTAGAAGCTAGGGATTAACAGCACAGTAGTGTTCCCATACTTAAGGGGAACATAAGAAAGAGTTCTAGGAAATGCCACTGAGTCCTTACACCTCATCAGAGAGGAGGACCCAGAAGAAATTTGACATACACATTAAAGGATGCTCCAGGGATGGGGGTGAGGAGGCACTAGGAGATAGGGAAGGGGGGGAAGGAAGGGGAAAAGAGGGGAGGGAGTAAGGGAGTCCAGGAAGGGGTGGAGGGAGGGAGGGGACCTGTGTACCTATTAAGTTTGTATGAGCAGAAATAAATTAAAAAAAAAACGAGGAAGTAGCATGGTCAATAACTTCAAAAAAACATTAAAATAAAATAAAATAGATAAAATAATATGTCTTCCATTGATATATGCATTTTTAGCTTCCACTGTATTGAATAATTTCTGAAAATTCCTTTAGCAGTCAAGGTTGGCTCTATTATTGACACTGTCAAGTAACAGCTCATTGTTGACAAAGGTAACACAAAGCAAACATCTTTTGATTCATAAATTTCACTTAAATCTATGTATATTATGAGTATCATTTCATTTTGAATATGTGCCTGTATAATAGACTCTAAAAATCCATGCCAATTACAATAAAATCAGAGTTCCTATTAAAGTTTCCTAGATGTCCATTCAGGGCACAGTCTCTAGAAATCATTTTTCATAGGATCTGGAATCTGTAGATCAACCTCCTGGAACCTATAGAGCAACTGGAAGATCATGAATTTCTTTTTTTTATTAATTTTTTAACATTTTTTATTATTATTTCCGCTCATACAAACTTAATAGGTAGACCAGTTCCCTCCCCCCTCCTCCTCCCCCTGAACCCCCTGCTCCCCTTCCCTCCCTCCCCGTCTCCCAGTGCCTCCCCCCCAATTCCCAGAGAGTCCTTTATTGTGTATGCCTAACTCTCCTCTTGGTCCTCCTCTCCAATGACTTACAAGGACCCAGTGGCATTTCCCTGAACCCTTTCTCGTGTTCCCCTTAAGCATAGGGACACTACTGTGGCTGTCAATCCCTTGCCTCCAAGGATCTTGGTGCCTTTAGCCGATGCTAGACTTTGTGAGGTCAATAGTGTGTTGGACATTGTGCAGGGCATGCAAAGTCCTATTATGATTGCTTCAGCCCTAACTAGTGTGGAGAATCTTCAGATCATTGCTCCTCCCATCCTTTTGCTCTTACAATCTTACCGCCTCCTCTTCCACAAATGTCCCTGAGCTTCAGGATGGGAGGAGATTAGACTGGCTTAGTTCTATGTGGTTGATATAGAATCTCTGAAGTTCTGGATTGTGGTTTGTTGATTTTCTTTTGCAGTTTTGCTGCTCCTGTAATGCCCTTTACTCCATCCTGATGGGCACTGTATGTCACCCCCTGGTCAGAGACAAAAAACTGTTAAACTAGAGTCTTGTTATAATAGCACATTCAAGGGTAGATGTAATAAAAGCAGGAAACCTCGGTGAGGGAGGGGTCAGTCACCCATTTGCAAAATGATCACCTTTTATCTGCCAGACTATATGCCCTCCCCTTCTGGTGAGATCATACCCCCTCAGTTGTACATGATCAGGAATGAACGTCTGTGAACTTAAACAGGTGTCACATTACTTACTTGCATTCCTTGGAGGCCGATTTTCTCTGCTGTAACATGGTCCCCTCTCTCCTTATGTCTGGTGTGGCCCTCCAACCCCATCCCTCCTGTTCACAATCCTTGCAATTACTGTATTACATAGGTTTACCTTTGAGTGTCTCAATGTGGGCTGGGTGAGTGATCACTGAATTTCCTAATGGACTTCTTCTGGACTTTGAAAGTGAGCAGCGCCTTTTGATCCATGTTTCATGCCATGAGTATAGTGATTGCTAGTTGCTGGATGCAGGATTCCCACAGCTCTAAGACTGCTATCACATATAACCAGTTTCCTAGTATGCTTGATTCAAAGCAGTATTCTCCCAGCCTTGTGCATTTACTATGTTCTCTTTGTGAAACGGAAAACACATCTACAAGACATAGATAAATTCACATCCCTGTTCAGAGACAGAGGACTTACCTGCCTTCAGTCCGTTTACATGTTCTGTGGCTCTGGGGAGCTTCCCCCTCCCTCAACCATGCATTTTAAAAGTCATTTGAGATCAGATGGGTGAATCACAGAGAGATTTTAGATGTAAACATCAACCTGTGTGACAGAACTGACCCCAAGAGTTATATGACTGGAAGCCAAAGACTAAATAACCTCAGACCATGATCTTCGCAATGGATTCAGAGTTCCTTAATTTCATCTTCATTATTGGAAAATCATAACCCAAACAATCAGAGGAACAGAACAAGGAGATTTGATTCCAGCTTTTGATTTCAAGTTAAGCAGTTCCTTATGGAAAGAGAAGTTACCAGTGGGAACCAAAGGAACTTGCACTTTATAATCAAAGGTACAAGGACTTATGGTACATGCCCACCTTCTAACTAGCCAGATTGCCTATATGTCAAGTAGCTCTCTATCTTATGTACCTACCCAGGAATGGTCGTACCTAGTCTGTTTTGGGTCTCCCCACATCAATGTTGTAATTAAGACAATTTCCTACAGGCTAGTAAGATGCTTGCCTTAACTAAATAATTTATCACAAATGTGCCTGTAGGTCCACATCTCAAGTGGTAAGTTGATATCTGAAAACAATTGTCACAGTGGGAAACAATCACAGCATCTGTATTGTTAATAGTCTCTTGGACCATGACCTGGAGTCAGACCTAGTCAACAGTCTCATTGGAATATAAATGTCTTGGAAACTCTTATGTTATAGATACATTATAGCAAATTCAAGATCACATATGTTTCTGTTTGTACAGAAGCTACTATTCCAACTATCATCAATTGATTCTAGGCATTTGTTTCTATCAGGCCGCTTCAAATTCAACTGAATGAGACTTTCATGTGCCAGTCATCAATTACAAGGATTAATTGTAACAAGTTTCGCTCTATTTCCAATGTTTGAGGAGGAGTAACTTTGCAGGTCACTATTCACATTCACTCTACCTCACACCTGAACATTATGACAGAAGGTGTGTCTCTTTCAGCAGGAACAGCTAAAATTATGCAAGCCCCAGCTGGGAAACCTTGCTGCATCAATACCATAGAATCATAATAAAAGGTGGTTTCAGCTTGACAACTGAAAGCTGAGTTCTGGGCACATTTTTGAAGACTTGGTAATTATGGCATGCCCTTGAGCAAGCCTGCAGGAGATTATCTAATTTATGTAGGAATACCCAACCCAGAGTGGGTGGGACTATTCTATGGGCAGGTGGATAAGCTGAAGGAAGTTGGTTAAGTAAGGGGGCATTCTTTACCTTCTTAAGGATGCTTCAGCAGCCTTGCTATCTGGCAAGTGAAGTTTGCCTCCTTAAAATTGCCTATAACATGTAGTGGAAATTATTTCAACTACTGGTGTTTATATGAGCTCTCCTGTCAAGATAGAATTACAACTAAACCTAAGAATAATAAGAAAGATAAAAATCACTTTGCCCCCCACTTTGGTCATGAATTTATTGGCAATGTGCAGGTGTCTGCTTCTGTATTGTTGAAGTGGTTAATACTTATCCTGTGTGTTGTTTTATTTCTATGTGTATCATAAAGAGACCTGCAAGCATTCATTTTTATATTTATTTTAATCTGCTTAATTCTTGAAACAAATACAAATATGGTACTTGCATAATAATCACTTCTATTAATAAATTTTGTCCCTCGGAAATAAACATATCATTTGCATGTCTATCTTTAGAATGATTTCCATCCACCAGTTAATTGTTAATCATCCAGTACCCATGGGAACTCACTTTCCAAATAGAAGAGAAAAAAAAGGGACAGTGAATTTTGCTGATAATGATGAAGGAAATGTATTGAAGTCTGTAAGATTAAAATGTTTTATCAGTAAGTAGAATACTTTAAAATGTTTTCTTTTTTATTATTATTTATTCAATTGTGTGCGTGTGTGTGTGCATGTGTGTGTGTGTGTGCATGTATGTGTGTGTGTGCGTGTATGTGTGTGTACGTGTATGGGTGTGTGTGTATGTGTGTGTGTGCGTGTATGTGTGTGTGTGCATGTATGTGTGTGTAGAACCACGGACGAATTCGGGAACCACCATGGACCGCCTCCTCCTTGTTTATTCTGCCCCGGGATTCATAGGCTCCGCCCTACCAGGGCCAGAAACGCAGGCCGCGCCTGCTTCCAACCTGCGTCTATACGTGGGGTCTAGGATCCGAACTCAGGACCTTCCGCCTCTTTAATTTGCACATATTATAGAAAGCAGTTACCATCACCTTAACAAAGGATATTTCAAAGTGTAGCCATCCACTATTTTTCAAAATTTGTAGTCCTTTCCTGGACATGCAACAGAATGTTTGGGTGATTAGTAATGTCCCTAAAATGCAATCTTGCCACATTTTTGCCTTACCTTGATGAAAAAGGAGTTCAAATGAACTAAGAACATTCCTTAATTTACCAGGAATTCCTTAATGGCCAGGAATAAATATTTCTATAAAGACTCATACAATTTTTGTGTTTCCATCAAGTTCTAGAAAGGTAAAAATCTGTGGAAATTTAAGTAATCTTGGTATTATACAGTACAAGAATATATTATAGCATCAGTGGATTAACAGCTATGCATACAGTACTGGACAAAGGTCAGTATCTAGTTCAAATATTTCAATAACCTTGCCTCTCAGCAAAAACAGGTAAGAAATTACAGTTTTTGTTTCTAAGATGATTTCTTGTCTCTTACAAAATTTCCCAAATTTTACATTGAGTGTTTTAATTTTCTTGCATCACACATATCCTCCATCACATATATCCTCCCCTCAAAAAAAAAAAAAAAACTCTGGGAGAGGAGACAACTTGGTAAACTGTTTGTAATACAAATATGAAGAACTGAGTTGGATTTTTAAAACCTACAGAAAGGTCAGACAGGGTGACTGCATGCCTGTATCCTGGCACACTGGTGATGGGGTGGAGCAGAGATAGATGGGTCCCTGGAGCTTATTGGTCAGCCAGTTTAATTGAAACAGTGAGCATCAAGATCAATGAGAGACCCATTAGGCATTCTTTTCTCCTGAACTCCCACCAAATTGTCCATTAAAACTTTCTTTGTGGCATTCCAGGGATTTTCTAGCCTGTGCTTCCTTCATTTTCCAGACCATTCTTGCAAACCATTTCCAAAGGCGTCTGAACCACATCACCAAAAATTATCACAACAATAACCTATTTCTCTAGTACCAGTTAATTGCATGACTGCTATAATCAATTTAAAACAAACAAAAAAACAAAAACACCAAAAGGTCTCAAAGGCCTCCAAACATTATAGGCTTTTGCCAATGCTCTTAATTGCTCTCCAAATACTGTCATTAAGACCCCATTACTGAAGGTGCAACACAAATGCATCACAGAACATGGGCAAAGCACGTCAACTGGAATTGACCTGAGGACTTTTTATTTAATGGATAGCTTACACGGTGCCATGGAATACTGTAGAAACTTCTGGGGAAAGAAATAATCACAGGCCCTATCAATGTCATGATATCTGTAAGCTGCAATAAATATCATCATGGCAATAGATGACCACTAGTGTAATAGTTGCATGAGTACCAAGGAGACAACCAACAACTTTTTGATTGATTCAAGACCCACTTGTCAAAATGGTACACATTCCTGTTACTATAAGCTAGAACAAGAACCTAAAAATAGGGGAAGGAAATAATTGATAGGGAATACAGCCAATAAACATATAGGTAGGAAGACAGTACATCAAGCTGCTCTGAAAATAGCTGTCATTATACCTATAGAATTGGAACTTATAGTAGGAACTTTTGGGCCTAAAGCTGGAAGAATGAAGGGAAAAGTACATATCAGTGGGGTGGCCTGAAGAGAGGTAACTCGATACACCATGGAGGCATGAGCCCCCAGGAGCAAATAAGCCAGAGTAAACCTTGGGGTCCATAGAAGCATACTGGCAGAATGGTGGGAGGGAGTGGGAGGTATTGGTGAATGGAAAAGAGGGAATGGGGATAAAGGGGAGGGAAGGAAGCTGGAATGAATATTCAATATACTTGTAAAAGTAGAAAAATAAAAAAACCACTGAAAGGGGCGAGGTTTTCTTTGTTTCACAGTTTCAAAGACTTTATGTCTACAAGTCTTGGATGTATTGATCTGAACTCATTATGTGTTAGAGTTCCAGAGTAGTAGGAATGCATACTATAGAGTTGTTCATGGAATACAGGTCAAGACCTGACATTTTAGAAAGTCAGAACTCTCCTTCCATCATGTGGGATTCCAGGGATCAAACTAAGGTCCTCAGGTTAGCAACTATGTACCTTACCCATTTAGCTTCTTCAGCAACCCAGCCCTGAGGTATAACTTTAAAAGTTTCCAGTGACCTATTTCTTCTTACTAAGCTCGACTTCCTAAAATCACCAAATTTTTCAAAAATAGCATCATTAACTGGGGACCAAGTATTAAAACATTCCATATTCAAATCACAGGACTCATGACATCAACTGATTAATGTTGTCATTACCTATGACTTAAAAAAGTTTAAATATATTTACAATAAAGATAAAAATGCTTAACTCTCATTTCTGCAGATGATTGAAGTTATACACAAAAATGTGACTATTAGCTTTTAGAAGGTTATTATAGTAATGATTTGGTTTGACAGTTGCTGAGTTAAAAATCTTGTGTTTATTTTAATAAATGTTTGTCAGGCACATTTAAAGATAAATTAGTTCCTTGTGAACCTTTAAAAGTAAAATTAACATCACTAATGTAGGCAAAGTCAAACAGAAAAAAATAAATCTGTTAGTGTGTAAGTTTTTAATCTAGCTAAAGACAGGATGTCATTAATTATTCATGTAATTGCAATCATAAAGTTGATAATAATAGAATTTATTTAGCAGATTTTTTGAATTCCTAGTAGAGTAATTACATATTTCTTATTGTTTCAGGAAAAGATAGTGATATATTCTTGTCTAATGTTTCAAAGTAATTATCTAGACTAACATTGAAATCCAAGTCTTCATTATTCTACTAGGTCTACCATATGATACCTGCACTGCAACATTTTGTTTTGTCTTGCTTTGAATATATTATTCCCCCTTCTCACTTTATCCAACTTTGTATGTATTGAATCTATATTTCATATAGTATATCACTTTTACATCTGTACCCTCCCCTCCCCCTCCCTCCTTATCACCCAGTGCCTCCCCCTCCCATCCCCATCCCCGGAGCATCCTTAAATGTGCATGCCCAACTCTCCTCTAGGTCTTACTCTCCCATGAGGTGCAAGGACCCAGTGGCATTTCCCAGAACCCTTTCCAGTGTCCCACTTAAGCATAAGGACACTACTGTGGCTGTCAATCCTTTGCCTCCAAGGATCCTAGTGCCATAAGTCCATGCTAGACTTTGTGGGGTCAATAGTGTGTTGGACATTGTGCAGGGCATGCAAAGTCCAATTATGATTGCTCCGGCCCTAACTTTGTGGAGTATCTTGCATATCCTTGCTCCTCCCATCCCTGTGCTCTTACAGTCTTACCGCCCCCTCTTCTGCAAATTTCCCTGAGCTTCAGGATGGGGAGAGATTAGGCTGACCTAGTTCCAGGTGGTTGATATAGAGTCTCTGAAGTTCTGGATTATGGTTTGTTGATTTTTTTTTCAGTTTTGCTGCTCCTGCAATGCCCTTCACTCAATCCTGATGGGTATTGAATGTCACCTCCTGGTCAGAGATAAAAAGATGTTAAACTAGAGTCTTGTTATAAGAGTATCTTCAAAGGTAGATGTAATAAAAGTAAGAAACTGCAGTGAGGGAGGGGTCAGACACCCATATGCAAAATGGTTCCTTATTATCTGCCAGACTATATGCCCTCCCCTTCTGGTGAGATCATACCCCATCAGTTGCAAATGATCAGGAAAGAGTCTGTGAACTTAACCAGATGTCTCATTACTTACTTGCAGTCCTTCATGGTGGCCTATTTTCTCTGCTGTAACATGGTCCCCTCTCTCCTTGTTTCTGGTGTGGCCCTCTTACCCCCCTCTCCTGTTCATAATCTTTGCAATTACTGTAGGTGTTACAGAGATTTATCCTTGAGTGTCTCTAAGTGGGTTTGGTACCAGGAGCCACCTATTAAGGAGTACATATGGCGCTTAATTTTCTGTGTCCCTTCCTTTCTCAAGTGACACTTAAAATTAGGGACATCATAATTGCTAGGACAAATTTGTTCAATCTTTAACATCTACCTTTGTTTAAAAATACAATTTCTGATGCTTTCAAATGCAGAAAAATATCTCTTCTCAATGTTCAGGATGAATTTTTGTTCTCTTGTAGTACAAGTAACATTTTCCTTTAGCTATTTACATTTTCTTATGCTCCAATAGAACTATGAGAATTATATTGTACCCACTCTTTGTATCCATTGGGACATCTGGCACAGAGGGATAATATAATTTACCTGTAAATAAGCCCAATGCAACCTCTACAATATTTTTAAAAGTCTTGGTGCTAAAGAATAATTTTCTTAAAATTAGAGGTTTTAAGTCTGCACCTGAAGTGTCATGCATGTAAAATCCAATATTCACACTAAGGACTGGCATATCCCTTGATACAATAAAGTTTGGCATAAATAGGAAATTTTCTAGCCATGAACTGAAAGCAGAAATATCTTTTTACAATATATTAATTCTCTAGACATTAAAAATGAGTATCTGAATTGTTTAGATTTCAATATACACATCATTTGTTTGTATTATCCTCTGATGGCTTTGCACAGTCTTCCAGAATAGTGATTTTAAAATTATTGCCAAGGGGACTGAGAATATTGAATAATATACAAGGATCAGGATTTACTTTTGAAGAAAACTTCAAACATCCACATCAGTTAACTAGTACTTTTCATTTGTTCCCTAAATACCTTGGAGTGGTTAGAAGATTTTGTTTTGCTAAAGAGGCAGCGAGAAGAAAGATTGGGAAGGGAGACAAAGAAGGGAGAAGGATGCTAGAAGAATATGGAAAGAATGAAGGGATGAAAAGAGAGAAGGGACAATGAATTGAAGGGACCAAAGAAGAAGAACAATTTCCTTCCTAGAATATTGACTGAGAAACTCAAACTGCTTCAAACATACAGTTCAAATAAACATATAACTAGCAAAGCAAAGTAAATGTTTCTTATAGAAAATATATTTTTGCTCATACTTGCCTTTAGACAACAAAACAATGATAACAGAAACACATTTTTATTTGTACAAGTTTATAGGGTACAATATCATACTTTATTCACATATACTATTTAATTAGTAGTTCAAGGTAGCTCACATTCCCATGTCTTTAAACAGCTAACAGTTTTGACTAACAATGGTTGTATTTGGATGACAGAGTGTGATACTCCAATACATGTATGTGTTATACACTGAGGAAATCAAGTAATAAGCAAGATCTTCATCTCCTTAGCATTATATTGGGTTTCATTATTGCCTCTTAATGATTCATTAATGTTATAGTTATCCAGTAGGTTATAGGCACTAGAAATTATTATATCCACCCAAGTGTATTTTGGTAACAGTTAACTTCATTATGTCCCACTCCATCCTCAGCTTTTCGTAATGTCATAGATTATGATGGACATGTTTTCATTATCTACATGTTAAATGTGGAACTTTTCTTCCTTATGTGATTACTTCATTTAACCCATTAATTCATGAATGCATTGTGTTTCTAATCATAGCTTATATCTATTCTTTCAAAATATTTATTCATTTATTTGAAAGGTACAGAGAGAGAGAGAGAAAGAGAGAGCGAGAGAAAGAGAGAGAAGCAAATGTGCCAATGCTGTCATTGGTGTGGAGGGAAGAGGACAACTTTCAAAAGTCAGTTCCTTCATTCTACCATGTTGATTTCAGGATTGAACTCAGATTGACATTGTCTGTTCACAGAAGCCTTTATACACTAAGTCATGTCTCTGGCCTGTATGTAATTATTTTTCACAGGATGAAAACTATTTCATTGTATACACATACACATACATTTCTTTCTTCACCTGGTATCCAATTTAATTTCATATTTATCTACTGTGAATATTGTAGCAGTAGTCATAAGGAGGCCAGTGTTTGTTTGATATCACTTGTTTCTCTTTCTGTCATGTAATTTGTACACATACAAGGGGACAATTGAAACATATGGCATTTTATTTCTACATTTTACTGAAAAATTCTATTCCTCCACAACTTCAACAACATATGATATTTTACATATATACAATGTTATCTAATTGAGACTTTGACTTGCATTTCTCTGATAGCAGAGGAAGTGGAACATAGACTTGTTGACAGTTGGATTGAAATCTCCTCTTGGAGAAATGTCTAATTGTTCTTTTGAGAATTTTTATCAAGATTATTTGGATTTTGTTGCTGAGTTTTAATTACTTATATTCTCCAGATCTTAATCTTTTACCAATGAATGGTTTGAAAAGATTTTTTTATCCAGTGTGTAATTGTTTCTTTAAGCAACTTTTTCCTTAACCATAGAAATATATTTTAATTCTATGCCATTTACTTTTCTTAATAAATTCCTGTGTTCTTGGGATCTTACAGAAAACAAAACTCATGGCCTGCACAGATGTCTTTATGTGTTGCCACAATGCTATCCTTTAAGAATTTCATAACTGTGCCTCTCAAATTTATGTCTTTGGTCCATTGCTGATGTGTCATCACACATGATGGTCATCTTGTCATTTTTTTTTACTTACATTTTTTTATTTTTTTCCTAGTTTCACAAACATATTGAGAAATTATCTATACCCCTCTTCCTTCCTCCCTGTGGGGCCTCAGTCTAGGTGATCTCAAATCATCTGGCAACCTTAGCCAAAGATGATTTGATGGAGAAAGTTTGGAGGGCAGCTCAGGATGTTTTGACCAGCTCAGAGTAAGTCAGGAGGAGTGGCTCAGGATGTGTTGAACAGCTCAGGATGGAGGAAGTCAGGAGGGTTAGCTCAGGATGTTTTGAAGACATTTCCCTACATACAGCCTATGTGCTGGATTGACCTTTAAGATGATTGGTTGCCCGTTTCCCAGTCCCGGAATTCCCACTGGGGTTTCTACCTTATAAGATGGCTATGGACTTGCAATAAATGAGTTCCTGCTTGACTAGACTCCCTGTCACATCTGATTGTCCTCAGGAAAGGAGGGCTGGGAGCAGGCAGACAGAGCACTCACCGATCCCCCTTGTGGAGGACCTGCTCGACCGGCCTACAGGATGGAGCTGCAATCCTCGGGGACCCCCACACCTCACTCTTTCCCTACCCATTTCCTTCCCTTCTTGCCCTTCCTTCATCAATCCATCCCACTCCTTCCCACCTTCCTCTCCTTACATATGAATATTCATTTTTCTGGGTATGATTTATTAAAGGGGTTGTTCTCTGTTTCTCACACTTATCTAGCCCTATATAACATTTAATACTAGCTTTCTCCATTTATACCTGTTGCAATTAGCCTGCACTTTGCTGGTAATTCACAACCAAAGGATTTAGTTTTGGCTTATAGTTTCTTATCCAGCTTGAGAGGAAAGCCCACAGTAACACCAAGGGCTTAGAGAACTGGTCACAGCATATCCACATAACAGCCTAGACAGGAACAATCCTTATTTGCCAAATCATCATGTCTGGCAGGATATACCAAAGGCTGCAAGCTTTCTCAACTGTCTTAAATCTTATTCATCTGCCCAGGGACTAGTACAGCCTGCCATTCTCTGTTAGACAATCTTCTGTTGGTTGCTTGGGGCTTAACTCAACTACTAATCCTCTACAAATGTGTCCAAAGCCTGACTCCTCAAGTTGAAACCTGACTGTATGATAACATCTACCTACATTATATCTACATTGCATCTATATCTTTTTATCTAGTAATCTATATCACATAAACATATATATATATGCATGTTTGTATGTACATGTACATGTGACTTGATTGAGAATCAGTTCACTGATTCTATTCAGACCTCTATTCCTTTGAATTGGTGTGTGCAACTTTTTATGTCAATAGCTTGCTATTTTTATCACTATAATTTAGTAGTATATTTTAAAGTCAAATAGTATGAGACCTTCTGCTTATTCTTTCTAATAAAGATTTCTTTGTCTACTCATGAATTCAAGTAAATTTATTCTCTATTTCTGTGAAGACATCATTAGTATTTTGATGGGGATTGAATTGTTGCTTGCTGTGAGTAATTTATATACTATAGAAATATATAGTTTTTATATAATATATAGAAATATAGAAATTGTAACTCTTCCAATATAAGAACAAAAGTCTGTCCATTTTCAATCCATCCTCTTTAATTTTTTCATCAACTTTACTATTTCTTTGTAGACTTTTTCATTCCTTAGTTAAATTTAAATCTAAGTATTTTATTTTTGATAATTATTTAGCAGTGGAATCCTTTCCTGATACCTTCCTCAGTAAGCTTATCAATTATCATGCCAATTTTTTATCTTGCAATTTTACTCAAGTTATCAATTTTCTTAGCTATTAATATCAGCTGCAACCAGAAATCATTTTACTTCCTTCCTACTTATATGTTTTTAATTATTTTCTCTTTCTTGATTTCTTGGGTTCAGTTTTATAGCACTATATGGCATGAGAGTGATAAGAAACCTTGCCTCAGGATTTATAGAGGAAAATCTTTCACTATTTTCTTTTTACATGATGTGTCTGTGGACAGCCTATAGCAATTGCCCCAAGCAAGGTATGTTAAGGAACAGGGCTTAATTGGACATATGTCAGGTACCTTAATTGTTATTTCTGAGTGCTTATACATTGTCAGATAGAGACTGGGTCCGGTATCCTTTATACTATTTCCTAAAATTGCTTTATCATGCATCAAAACACGATTTGTTGCACTACAGAGAAGCAATAAATTGCTGTGTCCTTCAAGAGCTTGTCTCATTTTCGACATACAAGACATTTCCATTGGATACATCATCAGAGCTTTATAACCCTTAGGGTTATTATGAAGAGATTTAGTTTTGAATTCTTTAGTGGAGGGTCTCTGTCAATCCTGGTGATGAGTAGGAGGAAGGTGAATCCAGCCTGCCCTCATAGGTTGGTGTGAGAAAGTTGAAACAAAAGAAAAGTGTTATGCTACCAGAAACAGATGCTTATATTTTATTTGCTTGACCCACTATCCCCTCTTCCCCAAAGAAAAAAAATTGAAGAGGTTGGTCCAGAAACTGAAAATCTTATCAAGAACAATGCAACATTGTTGTAAATTTGTGTTCTGAAGAAGAGCTGGCTGTGTTCTCTGATCTCAATTTCATTTCACACTAGAAGTATTGTAATGGTTTAGTGGGTTATGGCATTGTTTCAAAAAATAAAAATAAAAACAGCAACCTAAGTTTGACTCCTGAAGTCCAACAAACAAAATTGGCAGTCAACTAACGAAAATTTAAGAGTTTCCCTCTGACCTCCACATCTTCACCATGGCATATGAACAACCCCTGCATACACATCACACACACACACACACACACACACACACACACACACACACACACACATTCCAACAGGAATAACAGATGTTTGTCACCTTGAACACTTGAAAATCAATGTCTTTTGTATGAAATGAGAAAAATAAATAAATTAAGGAATCCTAGAGCAGATGTATGCAACCATCTGGCCATGGGATATTGACAGAGAAGCACAGACATCTCTAGCTGAAACAAGTTTGCACACTAGTGTTCACCTCTCCTGCTTGCACACCTTGTTCTGAGGTTCATGCATGTATAGATTTGTCACATCCTGAAACTGACCCCATTATCACTGCATAAGCACACAGACAAGTTCCTCTCTCCTAGCATGTGCATGTTCTGAAACTATTATTGCTTTCCTGTCTTGCTGTTGATTAGTATTAGCTTGTTAGCCCTCTCTCAGTCCTTTACTTTTTAGCCACTGAGCCTTTGTATTCAAAAGCACTTTGTTCTTTTAAGAGAAGACACTTTTTATTAAGAATTCTGTTTTTATACAAACATAATGAGTGGTTGTCCCTCCATCCTTTCCTCTCTTTTCTTGCCCCTTTCCTTTCCCTTCATCTTCCCTTACACTCCCTATCTCCCCCTCTCTTCACCAACTCATCTTTCTCCCTCCCATCCTCATGGTTGTCTGCTTGTGCGGGCCACAGATTCCCTTAAGTGAGAAGATACTTTTAAATTATTCTATTAATACTACTTTTTTCTGCTTAAACCAAAAAAGTCACCTTTTATTCTCCCATTTGCACTTTGTGTGCAAAACAGGATTATGCCCTTATTAATTTTATTATCATGTTTTGTGTTTCATATATTGACAAGTTTCTTATGATTATTGATGTAAATTGTATATATACACATATATGAAATTTATCATTGTTTATTTTTCTCATCTGCTTCTCTGTTTTAACTATTTCTCATGATCCCATCTCTGTCTCACATTAGTAGGTTATATACCTTTCTGTTTTTCACAATGGCTTGAATTCTATATTATTATACATTATAGTAAACTCAATTCACCCATAACTAGAACAATTCCACTTTAGCTGCAATACAACTAGCTTGAAATAAATCATTCTCCATTATTTCTTTGCACACTTCATAGCATTACTGTCATCAGTCTCACTTATTTGTTAGTACAGTCATCTAATACATTTTTGCAATTATTTCTTGAAGCACAGAGTTTCTTTTAGATTTGCTAGGTATAAGTTCATTTTTGTCTTTCTTTTCCCCTGTCCTGCATCCTATTTTCTTTTAAGTTGAGTTAGATTTCTCATCCACACCACTTTCCTCCACATGAGGAATTGTTTCTAATATTGCCATGGAACATGCATTCTAAAATATGGGGGGTTTTGTCAGTTTAAGTATTTGATCTCCATTTTGGAGTGGTAATGGTCCTGAATTGGTGATATTGTTCAGTGGTTAGTGTCATTGCTTCACAAAACAAACAAACCTTAAATTCAGAACCACAGATCCCATGTTAAAGATGCCAAGTTGATAGGGGTTGCTGCAGTTCGCCTGCATGGTTGCTGATAAAATCACCATCAAACAGCTTAAGGAAACAAGGGGTTTATTCTCTTACAATTGTCTGGTTACAGTTCTCACTCTAAGTTGGCAGGAGAGCATGAGCCATCACCAAAAGGCGGAGGGAACTGGCCACAACATATCAACGTAACAGCTAAGAAGGGACAATCCTTAGTTGCCAGATCAGTATTTCTGGCCAAGTATGCACAAGGATGCCTACTTCCTCAACCAGCATTCTGTATTTTATTCACCTGTCCCAGGCTTCGTTCCACTGATCATAAGCTGGGGCTTCCCCATCATGTAGACAATCTCCTGTAGGCTTGCTGTGGGTTTAACTCAACTACTAATTCTCTACAAATGTGCCCAAAGTTCAAACTCTTAACTGTCAAGTTGACACACTTATCTAACATGACATGGCTGCAGCTTGTCATTCCAGCACTGGAAGGCAAAGCTTATGATGAGCAAGAACAATCCAGAATGATTCTCCATAGTATCCTTGGATCACCATACATGCACAAACTCAAGTGCCCTCTTGTGTACATACATACACATAAAACACACATGCACACACATATACTTGACCTCATTCACACTGTAATAAAATGCAAAAATATAATACAGATAGATTTAGAAATCTAGGTTCGTATGGTAGTTTGTATTTTTTAATTCAAATTTTCACATTTCTTATTCCATTCGCCTTTCTTCCTCCTGGTGTTTAATAAAAGCTTATCCTGTGCTGGGGATATGAATCAGTTTACAGCACCTGCTAGGCCTTTGTGAGTCCATGTGCAAATCCCAAAGCCCTACAAAAAAAAAGACTCCTTTCATATTACCATCTTTCTTTTATAGATAAATTAATTAGAATATAGATTTTTGCTTATTTGGTTAGTTTTCATAAGATTGTCATTCTTGCATTTGCCTTTCTGAAGCTGAATATAGTATCATTAAATAGAGATTTTGTGATTTGTATTCTTTGCTAGTTGTGAGTTCCATAAATCTATAACATCGATTTCCTTTTCCCTCTGAGGAAGGGCTACAGATCAGGACAGGATCCAGGTCTGAGTCATATCTACTTCTGTCTCAAGAATCCTGCACAAAGGGGTCCCTGGGAGTTTCCCCACAGAGGGGATGATCTCAAAAGGAGATCTTAGTCATGGCAGCTGGGGCACTTTGCTTCTTCATCTGTGCTTCAGTCAAGATTCTGGACATCACCAGGGTCCCTTCTTGCATCTAGGACTGTGTTTGAACACTCATTTGGAAATTCAGCTACTCATTTGTTGTTTGAATATTCATTCTGGAGAATGATAATACAGTTCTTTGGGATTTTACGCTACCATCTTGGACTATTCTTCCTACATTTTCTTCTATGTCTCTGGAGTGTGTGTGTATAATTATTTGGTTGGAAATTTTTTCATGTTATCTTTAAAATATTCTTGTTTTTATTATTAATTGATATCATGTATGAGTGTGCGCATGCATACGTGTATGTGAAAACATGTGAAAGATATACACACAGATATGTATGTATATATATGTATATGTATATGTATATACATTATATATATAGAGAGAGCCACAGCACATATATGAATGTCAAAAGACAGTTTTATTGTTCTCTTTTAGTTTCTTTTCTTGCCAGTTATCTCCTATGATCTTTTCTTGGGTTACAGGGATTAAACTTACGTTGTCAAGCTTGTGGAGCAAGCAAGTTTACCCACTAGACATCTTGTTTTGATTAATATGCATATTAATATGCACTTATAGATAAGTAAAATTTTTATTTGATACCTTAAATTGCATTTATAGTTTTTAAGTTTAAAGTATGTGGTGAAAATTACATGTTCGTTGGGTACCACATGATGCTTAGGTGTGTGCATGTATTGTGCATTATATAAATCAGTAATAAACATATCTACATTTTATAGTATTTTCATTTTCAGTATTTTTCATTTCTGGAGGATGAATATAAGTGAATATAAAATATACATAAAATAAAGTCCTTTCTCTCTGATGTTTTGAAATATACAGTTGTGATTTTGAAATACACAGATGACATTGTCAACTCAAAACTTTCTATAGTCATTTTGGGTAGAAGTATTGTCTAGATCAAGGTGGTATGGGCATAGACTGTTCTCATATTTTCAAACTGTTTCTCTTGTTCTTAAACAATCAATTTGAAAGGTTATTTCATTCATGGCTTTAAACTTTGCTTTCATGGCTTCTCATTCATGGGTCTGATCATATTCATTGTTACAGTGCAATTGAATTTGACACACATTAAATTTTATAGAAACAGGTTAATTCTTTAAGAAAAATAGACAAATTTCAGGGATTATTAATTTGTTATTATTTTTGGAGCTATTGGAGGTAAGTGCTCAACATTGCAAAAGATATATATACAGGCAAAAGGAAACTTCATTATGGCTAATAGTGTTTTTTTTTTCTACATGTTGACATCTGCTATGTTTCATATGCTCAGGGAATTTACAAGGGAAAGAAGAATCTTTTTCTCACACAGATTAATCAAAATTACTTTAAAACACAAATGTTTTGAGTTTTCTGGGTTGAAATTCTCAAGAATTTTAGTTATTTTAAAATAATCTTGCATGCACATGGTTTCTTACATAAACAATATATATTTTTTCATTCTTGTGCACTAAATAAGCAAAAAAGTAAAGCTTTGTAAAAGTCAGTCATTAGAATGAAAAGCTGACCATTAAACTATTAAAAAGAATACAATTCAAAATGACTTGGCTTTTCCTGTGTATGGGGCATATTTTCCTCCAGTGGTTCAGTCATGGTTCATAATGTCCTGCAGCTTGCCCTCCATGGGGCACCCTCAGGAAAGATTCCTCTCTCAAACTCACTTAAGTTTAATTTTTCCTGGAAAGAAACTGTTTGACAGGCATATTGTTTTTTCCATGCCTCAGAACAGCACGTACAGACAGAAATCCTTCCTACTATCGAACACATGTTCTCTCACCAGCATTGTTTACAGGTGGACTGAGCTTTTTGGCTGGTTGAAGTTATATACTGAAAGAAATTTAATCTGGATTAAAGAATAAATGCATATGCATTTCAATTTGTCTGTATCATAAATGTGTAGGGTTTTTTTTTTTTTAGGTTAAAGCAGGGATTTTATTGAAACTGAAAGAAGAAGAAAGAAACTCTTGGATTCTCAGTCCAAGGGAGATAAGGAAGAAACCATAACTTTAAGGTGGGAGAGCATTAGAGCACAGGAGATAGCTTAAGGCTAGAGAGAAAAAGGAGAGTCATCATGAGCGCATGACTAGTAGGACAGAGCCACCATGGCATGTGCGCATGGCAGGAGAATATGAAGAAGAGAGATTTAAAAGTGTTTTATTAGAGCAACAGCACATCCAGGTGGAGCGAGGCGCTGTAGTGATTTGGTCAGCATGTGCAGAAGACAGAAGGACAGCTTGCAGAACTGTTATGTCTTTAAAGATTCCTCTTCATCAGTGTCAGAAAACAGGAAATGTCAGGCAGCTTCCTGGGGATGAGAGAGAATTCAAGGATGGGGCTGGAAGTACAGCAATATGTTGTAGATATTTTCCTGTTGATCCATTGACTGTTTGCACTAAGGAAAGCATACTGGGAAACATGTTGATGGTTACATGCCAGCTAATGATTATGAATAAGTGTTTACACATCAAAATATAACCTCTTTCAAAGGTTACCTTTAAACTTCCTTTAAAACATATTTATATCCCCATTTATACTTTTTTGTTATCCATACCAATTCCTTACACACTATGTGCCAGGCAACAAACCCTCTCCTTTGCTTTAGTACTTGCATGAATTTTGTTGTCAGAAAATTCATCTTTAATGCCAATAGTTTATAGGTTGTTGGATAATCAGTGTATGGCATTTATGTATCATGTTGGTCTTCGTCATTAATATTTGCTAAGGTCCTAGCTAACGTTCTTTAGCTTAATAAACACCTGACTTCATATATGGCTTTCCTTGAAGGCTAAATGTGGGGATTTGGATGGAAGGAAAAATCAGATTATATGTGTTGTGCTGTGTGTTTTTCCATAAGAAGAAATCACTGTGTATGTGTGAAGTTAGAACTTTAAAGAAGGGGTCCATGTTTTGTCCAAGAATGGCCAAGTGCATGGGGCTCTCTGTGAGGATCAGTGAGGATAGTTGTTAATCATCTGGACTCTGTTCCTAGTTTCACTGGATCAGAAATTATATGAACTATGAATAAACTGATATTTTCTTATAAACCTGTGCCCCAAGTAACTGTTGTGCACAAATGATGACTCAAACAACTAATCTTCTCTAGGTTTTATTTATCTAATGCTTTGTAGGCAAAGCTTGTCAATATCTTTTGAACAGTATTGGCTCTTAAGAAAACCCTAAGACACACCTTGCACATTCTAAGTTATGGAACATATAATATAAATTTGTTGTTGTTAGGTAAACCCTCCTTGAAGTCCTCTAAGGTTATTTTATTTCATTATGAAGAAGAATCAACTCCTATAATCTACTCTCTACATCTTTTTTTACCCATATCTCTATCTGCAACCATGTTATGCCCTTCATTTTTAAATTTTACTTTTGTTTTGGAATGAGACACCTTTTCCTCTGAAGACACCAATTCAAATACCATTTCTTCCAACACTACAACCTGACTCATCACATCCAAATGAGTAAAGTGTCCCTTAGTACACTCTCAAGACACATCAGTTTTACATTTAAAAGTTACACATGACAATATGAATTTTATAGGTTCTATTTACATGAGCAATGTGTATTGTCTTCCTAGAGCCCAAGCTTTTAATTTAGATGCCACATCATTTTGTAAGCTATTGATAAGAGAGCTTATTTTAAAAAAGATTAAAGTGATTTTTGATTTACCTTGTTTGTTTCATTGATATGTCCTAAATTATAGAAGCAGATAGACTTTTAAACTTACTTTAGTTAATGAAACTTTAATACATGCCAAACAAATCTAATTTGCTCCAATTTTCTATCCTTTTACAAAGTAAAGGAGCATATCTTTGTGTTAATAATAGTTATTTAGAAACCTCATAGCTATTTTAGGCATATGAGATCAGTGTTATTCTTAGACTTAAATCTGAAAGAGGCAAAAAGTAAAACTCAAAAATAAATATAAAGCTCACAACGATCTAAAAAGTACATGGAAATATTCAATTCTTCATGTAACAATTACACTTGATATTTGAAATAACACAGAAACACATGCATACCTCACAAAGTGATGTTTTTATAACATTTAAGTTTTTCAAAAACTATTAAGATCTTTTGAAGGTAATTTACAAATACATCAAAAGGCATAAAGTTAAAATATTTTTGATAAAGAAAACATTCTTTAATTGGCAGAGAGACATTCCAGTAGTTAAGAGAGAAAATTCAGATTTATTTTTATCCTCCTTTTTTTCCTTTGTGTTTAGATGTCAAACTCTTAACAATATAAATTAAAAAATATTTCTTATGGATAAATCTCTTCAGCCAAATTTTTCCATTTTAAAAACTGGACTCTAGACCCACTTGCCAGAATGGAATGCATTCCTGTTACTGTAAACTAGAATAAGAACCTTTAAAATGGAAGAAAATAGATCACTAGGAAAGAACAGCTCACCAAACTGCTCTACAAATATTTGTTATCATATGCATAGATTGAAAGAGCACTCAGCCTAGAAGCCTTCTTCTACAATAAATATGGAGGATCTCAACATCCTGACAGGATGCACCCTAGGGCAATGGAAGAGCTGTGAAGTGTACAAAAACAGCCAACCAGAATGTAGAGAACCAGTGACCCTGGAATGCTCACCCAGAATCAGGCCAACCTAATCTCTCACCATGTTAAGGCCCAGGGAACCTTGCAGAAGAGTGGGTAGTAAGACTGTAGCAGCCTAAAGATGAGAAGGTCCACCAATGGGCAGAACATTCCATCCAAGGCAGGTCTGCTGAATCCAGGAACTCACTGCAGTGAGACTTGTCTTAACCTTAACAATGACTGCCATACCAACGTGCCCCCATAAACCAAGGAGGATCTCAAGAGAAATAATTACATATTGCGGAAACTTTGGGAACTAGGGCGAGACAGGTGAAGGGAAATGTCCCTATTAGTGGGTCTGCCCAAGGAAGGGCTACTTGATCTGTTACAGAACCCTGAACCCCTACAAAAGTAGACAAGCCAGAGGGAACCCTGGAGCCCATAGAAGCAGACAGGCAAAAGGTTGTGAGACAGTAAGAGAGACTGATAAAGGGAGGAGAGTGGGAATGAATAAGAAGTAAGGGGGAAGGAGGGAGACAGGGATATGTATTCAATATGCATGTAAAATTAGGACAAAAACATTATTTTTTTGCTCAACATTTACAGTTGTTTTAAGTTCAGACACACAAAGCTTCTTTCTTTCATACTCAAATACATTTTTAATAATTTTTACCATAATTTGGAACAATCTGGTAAGAACAAGGCAATTTTTACATTAACAAAAATATTCTAATTTTTATCTTTCTCCATATTTTCAAAATGAACATTTATCACCCTGCTTTTACACACTCCAACATTTCTTCAAAGTGAATGGGCCTACAGTATGCCTTGAGTACATATGTTGAAGGGCATAAGACCATGTTATACTCATGGATATAATTTAACATTTATTTTTCCAGCAAGACAATGTGTTCAAATTCAAACTCAAATTTCATATTCTAATAAACTTCATAGAGTAATTTTATTTACATATTTTAAAAATAATTATTTTTGTGCACACATGTGTATGTGAGAAAGAGAAAGAGAGACAGAGGATGAGAGAGAAAGGACATTGTGGAGAGCCAAGGGTGACTTCAAGGAGTGATCCTGGATTGCGTCTACCTCCTCTGTGTTTTGCTCTGAGATTGCTCAGGCTTCCCCTCCCAGAGTTGTAGTGTGAGGCACAGCTATTTTCCCCTGACACTTTTTAAGTGGGATTCAGGATCCAAACTCAAGTCCTTCTGTTTTCAAAGCAGTCTTACTTCCTGAGTCATATTCCCAGTCATTATAGAATAATTTTAAACTATATTAATTTTATAAATCATAGGAACTCATGGTGATTTCTCTATACCTGTATATTGTGGCATGAAATTAGAAGATAGGATTGAGGAGGGCAGCAAAAAAATTCATAAGAATAAATGATGACAAGAATGAATAAGGCTTTCTCTATGAAACACATTATGTTGTGTACCAGCTGAAATACCTTTAGAAAGAAATATTACAAAAATATTATTTGGGGGAAAATCATAAATTCCTGTGTTCACAAATCAGAATTTAAACGTCTTATGTGTGCTTGAAGTTTCTGAGTATTAGCTTTTCCTTCTCACTTCTGATGAAGAATAAAACCATTAAGCTAATTTGCTACATTTTAAGACATTTTTGTCTCAATTCAATGCTCATTGGAAGGAGGGACATGTTTTACAAGTACAAAAAGCATTAGTTTTTCTCTACTAGAACTTGAACTCTAGAAGACTGTGAGAAAAATAATCTCCTCTGCTAACCCTTTTAGTGAAACTTTCAAGGGAACTTTGCTTATGTCAGAACATTTTCAGACATTACTACAATTGCAGATGTCCACAGATGAAATTGCATCGGGGCGGGATTTGCATGTGAGTGAGTATTATAACACAGTTTATAAAGGAGATGGGTTTTCAGGATGAAGAAGCAGAGTGACAGACTACAAGGTACCTGTGTAAGGATTATTTGTTTTTAAAAAGACAACAACTTAGAACCTGCCCAAACTTATAATCTTGTGACCCAGAGAAACTTTCAGCTGTGACAGATACAATTTTTAAGTACTTCACAGGAATACAGTGACATTACTGATAAATGTTCTTTTTAAGGTTTTGAAAAGGTGAGCAGATATAAAAGTTGTTTTAAGAACATGACTGGGACATGACATTTATAGTTGTCAACTTCTGCTGCAACAGGAAGCTGGTCTACCTGACTTCTATTTGCCTCTTGCCTTTTGAACTTCATCTTGTACCCCTAGGGTCATCATGCAACAGCAAGGAGACCAGGTGCAAGCCCACACCTGTTGGAGTAAATAAAGAGGCACTAGAACAAAGTGTCAAGATTTTTTATTTTTGCATATTGTTTATAGATACTTTCATTCCATGGTGCACAGCTGACTAGTTCACCAAAAGTGGTTAGTTTATAGAACTTAAAATATCTTCTGCCTGTACTTAGCACACAGAAATTTGTCAAATTTTATTAAAAATAGAGTCTTGAAGGCCTGCAGAGAGGCAACTTGGAAAGCTTCAGAGCCCTGAATCCCCACAAAAGTAGACAAGCCAGAGGCAACCCTGGGATCCATAAAAGCAGACAGGAAGGGAGGTGAGATTGATGAAGGGATGGGAGGGAGAGATGATGGAGGTAAGCAGGGATACATACTCAACATGCTTGTAAAAATAGAAAAATTAAAAAGGTTGTAGACAAATCAGAGGGAATCCTGGGGTCATAGAAGCCTACAAGTAGGAGGATGGGAGGGAGTGGGAAACATAAAATAAAAAAGGAAAAAAGAAATAGAGCCTTATAGACAAGAAAAGAAGGTTAAGGGGTGGTCAGTGACTGAAAAACTTTTGGGGCCGTTCACAGACTTGCAGAAATTTGATATGTGACTAAGAATTTGGAGAATCTTTTTATTTTTCAGGCAAATGAGAAAATCGAACAGTAAGGAATCTGCATTAATGGGAGTTCAGGTTCAGTAAGAATTTTCTTCATATGCATGAGCAGAGAAGCCTTGAGCAGGAGCAATAAGGTGCCTCAGATATAAACATATGACCAGTGTCAGGGATGAACCTGATATATTCTACTGGGACATCCTAGTATTGCATTGCTAGTTTGGTATAGCATGTAAAATCTGAAGCACTGGGAGTGTTGTAGTTAAGTCAAAGCTAAAAATTTGCCACCAGCTAATTAACAGGATGTCAGGAATATGCTACTTGTAAAATAACTGCTGATCATAGCTTCTCTACTGCTCGCTTTTGCTCCATGTCACAGTGTCACTGTACATGCTAAGGACTGCTGTTACCAGGTGGCAGCCAAATACAGACATAATGTGAGTCAGTTTGTATATCTAATGTGACTCAGTTTCTATGTGTTTACTCCAAGGACCTTATGTTTGTGCTAGACTACCACTACTTACAATGTTTATTCCAGAATATGCTGTTTAAAGATACAGAGTCCATTACAGAATTGTTGTTACTGACTCAGTGGCCAGATCGGATGTCCACAAACATCCAATTTTTGCTTTAAAAATGCTGTCTCTCTGCCCCTTGAGGCAGCTGCTTCTGATAGGCTTAATTAAAGCTTCTCCATTTGATTGATACGTTTATTTTGACCTGGAATATAGAGTCTGAATGAAATAGTGTAAGAGAGCTTGAGATTAGTCTGTTTTATGTGCTTTCTTTTGGTGCACCTTTTCTATTTTGTGAGTAATAATGCGGTTTGTTCATATATTGGTTGGTGAATTTGTGTATTTGTTTTCAGTCAAGGTCTTGTTACACAGGTCTTTCTGTTGTGTGTTTATTTGAAAAGTAATCTACATCCTGCCATGTGGGGATTTTATGCTTGCAATAAAAGTCCCAAATCAATTGACCTTAACATAACAGAGATGGCTCAGTGGATAAAGGCACCTTGGAACCTAGCAATGAAGTTAAATCCCCCAGTCCCACAGGGACTGCCTACATCATGTACCATGTACTTTGGCATACACAGGCAGCTGTTCTCTCTCTCTCTCTTTCTCTCTCTCTCTCTCTCCCTGATTTTTTCTCTTCCTCTCTATCATCCATCTTTCTCTCTGTTAAATAATTTAATAAAATGTATCTTTTAAAAGACTACAAGGATTATTCATCCAGGTATCCAGGTGGAATCAAGTATGTGAGATGACCTTTTCAAATGAATTTTCTCAGCAGGTGAGATGACTCATGAGTTAAAGCCTTTGCCTTATAAACCAAAGGACCTGAACTCAGATCCCCAAATCGCATGTAAAAATTCTGGGCACAAATGTTGGTGGTTTACAATTCTGGGAGTGGGAGGTGAGTCTTAGGGAACCTCAGAGCAAAACAGTAAGAAGGCAGAACAATCCAGGATGATACTCCATGTTACCCTTTTGCCTCGGCAGGCACACACTATCATGTACTTTCCTCTTGTACACACACACACACACACACACACACACACACACACAATAAAATATAAAATAAAATAAATTTTCTCATCTAATAGGAGAGAGGAATGTTGAGGTATTCAAAGCACTAGAATTGATGTGCTGCCATTGCTAGCCTTGGAAGCTAAGTGGTTCCTATGCACAGGGAATAGCCCCAAGAAGGGAGTGTATTTTTTCGCTGACTGAAATTCAGTAAAGAAAGACTCAGTTGTGTAACTGCAGTGAAACAAGCTGGTGAGAAACGTGAATGACCTTCCAGGTTGACTTCTCCCAGAGCCTCTTGTGGAAGGCTTGAGACCCTGGTAGCAGCCTGCTTTCATCTTAGTGAGAATACAAGCTGGGAGTCCAGTCAAGACCAAACTTTTGACATTTAGAACTGGGCTTGCAGGGTGGGTGGTCTTTTAAGCTGTGTTGAGAGTTGGAAACATCTTCTTTTCAAGTTCAATGTTACATACTTAGTACCTAGAAGCATGTCTGACATATAAATGCTTCAAAAATAATCACAATGAATCTATTCATAGCATCATGTAGTACTCTTTAATCTCAAAGGGTATCCCAAATATTTAGGAGTAAATTCATTTAAGTACAAGCTTAAGGATTAAACCTTTGAAGAATCTATTTAAAAATTATCCAAAAATCACTAATAAATCAGCATGAAGGCTACAAAATCACTGATATACCTACAAATTTTGAAGTCTCTTTTGAATGATGAATTATCAGACACTTAATTTGCTGCATGTTTTAGTTCACTTTATGTGACATGAATTAATCAACAATAGAAGCAAGAAACCTATCTCTAAGGTAATTAGTCATGGTCAAGTCTTAATTATCTTTTAAATAGGAAAACAACTGGCTTATAAAGAAATCTACTATGGTATTCTTCAGTGATACCACATCTTAATTATTAATAATTATTCTATAAAATAAACTAATTCTACAATATAGATTTTAATATGAAGACTTGAAAATAATGTTACTAACATTTCAACATCTTCAAAACTTGTTTTACTGTATATTCTACTCAAATTCTTCATGGTGCTTTTATTTTGTTTTGTATATGAAGAAAGTGAGCTTAACACATAATTATCTCAAGGTCAGAAAAAAATACTGTGTCTATAAGACCAAAGCTCTGCCTCACTGACAGTTGGTGACATGGTCACAGATTAAAAACATTCATAATTATTCTTAACTAATATGGACACACTTGGACATCTCAATATTTGCACACTGTTTATAGTAGATAATAATTTTATCATGGAATTTGTTAGCAATGACTGGGCTGGATGACAATAAATATATACAGAATAAATAAAAAGAGCATGAACTTTTATTTACTAGAAAACTAAATATAAGACCAAATTAAAAAAAAACCCTAAGGCCCCCAGAATATTAAATATGGTAAATCCCCTTCCTTTTTCCCTGTGCAGTCTTGCATTACGGAGAGAAAAGCGTGCGTGTAGCACTGACTTTTAGAATACGTTCAAGATGAAGACTATTTTTCCTACTAATATGGGCTCTTTGATAGAGGCTGTGAGATGCCATATTGATAGAGACCTAGGGCTGGAAGATGAAAAGTTATTCTTCTGAAGAAAGATAATATACAGGAAGAAAGAGAGAAAGTCAAAAATTTTGAGCATAACTTATCTAAATTGAATCAGGAAGTTTTGAATTATTTAGATAATCCTATAACAAATGAGGAAATTGATGAAGTCAAAAATGTCCTGGACCAGATGGATTCAGCACAGAAATCTACCAGACATTTAAAGAACAACTAACACCAATACTCCTTAAACTGTTCCATCAAATAGCAAAGGAAGGGAACACTACCAGATTCTTTCTATGGAGATAATAATGTCTTAATCCCAAAACCTAATAAAGATACACATAAAAAAGAAAACTATAGGCCAATCTCTTTGATTAACACAGATGCAAAGATTCTCAACAAAATCTTAGCAATCAGATTCAAAAACATATCAAAAAGGTCATTCGCTGTGATCAAGTAGGCTCTATCCCAGGCACACAAGATTAGTTCAATATATGCAAATCAATAAATGTAATCCATCATATAAACTAATCCAAAGTCTAAGACCATATGATACTCTTGATAGACACAGAAAAAGCTTTTGACAAGAACCAACAGCCTTTTATGACCAGAACTCTAGAGACAGCTGGAATGGAAGAAAAGTTTATCAACATAACAAAAGCTGTATACAACAAGCCAACAGCAAGGACTATACCCAATGGGGAAAAACTTGAAGTATTCCCGCTTTGGTCAAGAACTAGATAAGATGGTCATTTTTACGATGTTGATTCTGCCAATCCAGGAACATGGGAGGTCTTTCCATCTTCTGGTGTCTTTTGCAATTTTTTTCTTTAAGGTTTTAAAGTTTTCATCATAAAGGTCTCTTACTTTCTTGGTTAGGTTTAAACCAAGGTATTTCATTTTTTGGGGGACTATAATAAATGGGATTGATTCTCTCAGGGCTTTTTCATTTCTTTCATTCTGGGCATATAGGAAGGCCACTGATTTTTGTACATTTATTTTGTATCCTGCCAGCCTGCTGAACTTCTATATTAGTTCCAGGAGCTTCCTGGTGGAGTTTTTGGGATCACTCAGGCATAAAATCATGTCATCTGCAAATAGGGATAGCTTGACTTCTTCCTTCCGATTTGAATCCCTTTTATGTCCCTTTCTTGTCTTATGGCTTCAGCTAAGACTTCAAATGACCAACACACTATTGATCCCACAAAATCTAGTATTTGCTGAAGGCACTAGGATCGTTAGAGGCAAGGGTTTGACAGCCACAGTAGTGTTCCTATGCTTAAGGGGAACACAGGAAAGGGTTCTGGGAAATGCGCCTCATTGGAGAGGAAGACCCAGAGGAGAGTTTGGCATGCACATTAAAGGATGCTCTGGGGATGGGAGGGGGAGGGGGAAGCACTGGGGAGGGGGAGGGAGGGGAGAGGGGAGTGGGGCACAGGGTGGTGGAAGGCTAGAGGGAGGGAGGGGACCAGTGTACCTGTTAAGTTTGTATGAGTGGAAATAAAAAAAAATAAAATAAAAAAAAGAACTAGATAAGGCTGTCCACTCTCACCACTTCAATCAATATTGTACTTGAAGTCTTAACTGGAGCCATAAGACAAGAAAGACTGATACAAGGGATTCATATCAGCAAGGAAGAAGTCAACAAATCTCTGTTTGCAGATGACATGATCTTATACCTGAGTGATCCTAAAAATTCAGGAAAATTCCAGGAAACTCTTGGAATTAATACAGAAGTTCAGCATAGTGGCAGGTAACAAAATAAACATGCAGAAATCAATGGCCTTCCTATATACCAAGGATGAAAAAAGTTAAAAAGTCCTAAGAGAAGCAATTCCATTTACTATAGCCCCTAAAAAAATGAAATACCTTGGAATAAGTCTAACGAAAGAAATGAGAGACTTTAACAATGAAAACTTTAAATCCCTAAAGAAAGAAATTAGAGAAGACATCAGATGGTGGAAAGACCTCCCATGTTCCTGGATTGACAGAATCAATAGCACAAAAATGACCATCCTACCAAAGGCAATATACAGATTCAATGCTATACCAACCAAAATCCTAAAGCAATTCTTTAAAGAAATTGACCAAACAATCTCAAAATTCATATGGAAGCACAAAAAGCCCAGAATAGCAAAACAAATTCCAAGACACAAAAGCACTGCTGGAGGTATCACCATATCAAACCTTAATCTATACTACAAATCCATAGTAATAAAGACAGCCTGGTACTGGCTCCCCAATAGATATGTAGATTAATGGATAAGGGTTGACACTCCAGATATAAACTCACACAATTACAGTCATTTTATCTTTGACAAAGGGGCCCAAAAAATTCAATGGAAAAAGAACAGTATCTTCAACAAATGGTGCTGAAAAAAACTGGATATCTGCATGGAGAAGATTAAAACTGGAACCATACTTATCATCATGCACAAAAATTAATTACAAATGGATAAAGAACCTTAATATTATGCCAGAGACTATTAAAGAGCCTATTTCCAAGGTTAGAGAACTCCTAACCTTGAGTTTGGGCTAGGCCAACCGTTCCTAAACAGAAATCCAATTACACAGTCACTAGAACCAACACTCAACAGATGGGATCTTATGAAATTAAAGAGCTTCTGTTCAGATAAAGAGGTTGTAACCCAGCAAAAAGGCAACCCTCAGAATGGAAGAAAATTTTCACTAACTACATATCTGATAGATCTCTATTATCCAGAGTGCACAAAGAATTTAAAAAACTAAAAGCCAAGGAGATAAATGGCCCAATTAAAAATTGGGCCTGGCACCAAGATCCTTGGAGACAAGGGATTGACAGCCACAATAGTGTTCCTATGCTTAAGGGGAACATGGGAAAGGGTTCAGGGAAATGCCACTGGGTCCTTGTACGTCATCAGAGAGGAGGACCCAGAGGTGAGTCAGGCATGCACAATAAAGGACTCTTTGAAAATTGGGGTGGGAGGCACTAGGGGATGGGGAGGGAGGGGTGATGGGAGGGGGAGCAGGGGGTTCGGAGGGAGAAGGAGGGAGGGAGGGAACTGGTGTACCTATTAAGTTTGTATCAGCGGAAATAATAATAATAATGTATAAAAAATAAAAAAATGAATATTGGGCCTGGGAACTCAAAAGAAACTTTTCCAGAGATGAAATTGAAATATCTAACAAATGTCTTAGAAAATGCTTCATATCTCTACCTATCAGGGAAATGCAAATCAAAACTACTCTGTGATATCATTTCACTGCAGTCAGGATAACAAAAATCCACAAAACAACACCACCAAATGCTGGAGAGGTTGTGGAGAGAAGGGAATTCAGGCTCATACAACCACTCTGGCGATCAGCATGGCAATGTCTTAAAAAATTAAAGATTGGAATGTCATGGGACTTTGCTATACCACTACTGGAAATACTTCCCCATAATGCAGAAATTCACTACAGTGACATGAGCACAACCATATTCAGTGCAACACTGTTTACAATAGCAAAGTCATAGAATCAATCCATATGCCCAACAGTTGATGAATAGATAATGAAGATGTGGTACATTTATACAATGGAATACTACTCAGCCATCATAAAAGATGAATTAATGAAATTTGCTGGGAAATGGATTTAATTAGAAAAAATTATATTGAGAGAAGTATTCCATACACAGAAAATTTGACACCATATGGACTCCCTAATAAGTGGATCCTAGTTCCAAACCTACTTAATGACATATTCAAAGGTGAATCTCTATAACACCTACTGTAATTGCAAAGAATTGTAAACAGAAGGGAAGGGGAAGGAAGGCCTCAAAGAAAAAAAGGAGATAGGGGATCATGCCTCAGTAGAGAAAATAGGCCAAGATCAAGTATTGCATGTAAGTAGTGAGACATCTTGTGCAACTCACTCTCCCTTTCCTTCCTGGTCACTTGTGACTAAACAGGTTTGTTCTCACAAACGGGAGGATATAGGTACTGGTAGACAGAAGGTAAAACTACCCAGCAAATGGGACACTGACTCCCATACTACTGCTGTGTCCTTCTTCTATTCTTCCATCTACCTTTGAGTGTGCTGTTATGTTAAAATCTTCATTTAAATAGTCTTTTATTTTTGGTTAAGATGTGCCCTTTGATACCAATCAGGATGCAGCCAAGGGAGGTACAGAAAAAGCAAAACCAAAAACAACAACAAACCATAATTCAGAACACTAATACCTTACATTAATCACCTGGAATCAGACCAGCCAAATCTCTCCCCATCCTAAAGTTAAGGGAACCTTGCGGAAGAGGGGGCAACAAGATTATAAGAGCCTAATGATGGGGAGGACCAATGATACGCAAGATACACTACACAAGTTAGGGCTGTAGCAGCCAGAATTGGACTTTGACTGACTTGCACAATGGCTGACATGTCAACAACTCCCCGAAGTCTATCATGAATTACAGGAGAGAAAGCTCCAGGCTGTAGAATCCTTAGAGCCAAAGGATTAAATAGTCGTAATAGAGTTCCCATACTAATGGGGAGCCCAAGAAAGAGTTTGGGCTGTGCAACTGAGACCTTACCCCTCACTAGGATGGAAGACTCAGAGGGAGGTATGGCATTCACACAAAAGGATGCACTAGGGAATGGGAGGGAGGGAGGGGGGAGAAAGGAAGAGGGAAAGGAAGGAGAGTGTAAAGAATGTTCATCATGTGCTGATTTTTATGATAAAAAATATAGAGGCAAACTTCATGCTCCTAGAAAAAAAGAATAATAAGTAAAATATCAGGCCTATTTTCCAACCAATAAAATGACATTCAGAAAACATACTTAATGATAAGAAAGATTCCCATATATTAGATGAAAAGTATAATTGCAAAATTACATTACATGAATTTTTTCTTTACATAAGAATTGCCTGTACTTCATTTCTGTATCTAAATGTATATAAATTCATGAAAGCATGTAAGTCCATGAATAGAAAGAAGCAGAAGTAAACTAAGAGACTGAGACACATGAGTTACAGAGGTAGAATTAGATATAAAGATAGAATTAGAGATCTGCATAGGGTAATAGGAATTTATCAAGAGATGAAACATTTTCCTATATTTAGAAAAAATTGAATGCTGTTATATGTAGTAAGGATTAAAAATGTTTCTCTTTGTTTTTTTTGGAAAGAAGGAGGGATGTAGTTGGAGATATAAAGTGTGAATATATGAATTCATTGTATTTATGTAGAAACTCTAAAAAAAATGAAAAAAATTCCAAGCCTCAAAGACGGAAGTGACCTTTCCCCAACCCGCTGCCCGGGACACGCGCAGTCCAGCCGGGACTCACCAAGACCTAGGTAAGCTCTGCCCCGGCCCAATCCCAGAAGAACCAGAGGCAGCCCAAGGTACCCAGCTCCTCCCACCAGCCATGTTCAATACTATGAAAGAGGAAATCCGGGAGGAACTGAATAACCACATGAATCGCTTTGAAGAGGAACACAACAGACACTTGCAGGAGTTGAGAAAAACAGTTCAAGAAACAAAAACAAGCAAAGAGCAGTTAAAACAGACTCAAGGAGAGTTTAAAGCTGAACTAAAAGACAAGTTATCTTCAACCCAGAACTCCACAGAGAGTCTTATCAGCAGAACTAAGGAAGCAGAAAACAGAATTTCAGACCTTGAAGACAAAGTGGGATTATTAACCAGCTCAATGGAAGAGGTTGTTAAAGCCAAAAAGATACTCGAAAGAAATATTTAAGAGTTATGGGACACCCTAAACAAGCCTAACATGAGTATCCTTGGAATACCAGAGCAAGAATCTCAAAATACCACACCTGAGAAAATTTTTCAAATGATCATCAAGGAAAACTTTCCTCATTTAAAAAAGAGAGGCCCATCCATATACAAGAGGCATTCTGCACCCCAAACAGATACGACCAAAATAGAAACTTGCCACGCCAAATAATAGTTAAAACACTCCACATTTAAGATAGGGAAATGGTGCTGAGAACATCAAGGGAAAAAAAAAAACAAGTCACTTTTAAAGGTAAACCTATTAAAATAACAAATGACTTCTCAATGGAAACAGTAAAAGCAAGAAGAGCTTGGACATACTTCAAGTATTGAATGAGCAAAAATGTCAACTCAGGGTGATATATCCCAGAAAACTATCTGTCATGATTGAGGGAGAAAGAAAAACCTTCCAGCACAAAGACAACTTGAAGGGATACATGTCCACCAAACCAGGCCTTCAAAAAATGCTAGAAATGATACTCAAGCTTGAAGAAAAAAACCAGGCATATCCAGGAGAACAGAAGGGAAGTATAATAATACCAAAACCTAAAGGTGTAACAATATACTTACAAAAGCCACTAAACACAATAAATGTCTGGAATTAAAAATAGTTTCTCCATTATAACCTTAAATGTTAATGGACTTAACTCACCGATCAAGAGACACAGATTACACATCTGGATTAAAAATCACAATCTATCAATCTGCTGCCTGCAGGAAACCCATCTCACCACAAAAGATAGGCACATCCTAAAAATAAAAGGCTGGTCAAAAATCATGCAAGCTAATAGAACTAGAAAACAGGCAGGGATAGCCATTATGCTATCGGACAAAGTGGACTTCAAACCAAAAGAAATCATAAGAAACACAGATGGATACTACATTTTAGTCACAGGTGCAATTCACCAGGAAGACTTCACAATACTGAACACATATGCACCCAATACGGGCCCCCCACATTCATTAAGCAAATCCTACAATGACTAAAGTGAGAAATCAATTCCAAAATGATAATTCTGGGGGATTTCAACACCGCCCTCTCAACATGGGATAGATCAACAGGTAAAAAACTTAACAGAGACACTTTGGAGCTTAATCAAACCCTTAGTGAAATGGACCTTACAGATTTCTATTGAACTTTTCATCCACGCACCAAAGAATACACATTTTTCTCAGCAGCACACGGAACTTTCTTCAAAATAGATCACATATTGGGACACAAAACGAATCTCCACATATAGAGGAAAGTTGAAATTCTAGTCTGTACCTTATACGACTGCCACGGCCTAAAGCTTGACATCCACAACACAACAAGCAAAAGAAAATACACTAACTCCTAGAAACTTAACAATATGATGCTGAATGAGAATTGGATTCAGGAAGAAATTACAAAGGAAATTCAAGATTTCCTGAGAGTGAATGATAATGAAAATACAACTTACCAAAATCTCTGCGACACAATGAAAGCTATCCTAAGAGGTAAGTTCATAGCTCTTAATGCCTACATCAAAAAAAATGGAAACATCAGAAATAAAAAACTTAACAATGCAGCTAAAGGCTTTAGAGACACTAGAGCAATCTGATCCCAAAAGCAGTAGAAGAGAGGAAATTAGCAAAATAAGGGGAGAAATATCTGAAATCGAGACTAAGAAAACGATAGAAAAAATCAACCAGTCAAAAAGCTGGTTCTTTGAAAAAATCAATAAGATTGATACACCCCTAGCTAAATTAACCAAAAGCAAGAGAGAGAAAGCCCAAATTAACAAAATTAGAAATGAAAATGGAGTTATCACTACTGATACCCAAGAAATCCAGAAAATTATAACATCATATTTCAAAAATTTATATTCTGTGAAATTTGGCAACACAAAAGAGATGGATGAATTCCTAAGTAAACACAACTTACCTAAATTGGATGAGGAAGTTGTGAATTATTTAAATAGTTCTATAACATATGAGGAAATCGAGGAAGTAATCTCAAATCTTCCCACCAAAAAATGTCCCGGACCAGATGGATTCAGCACAGAGTTCTACCAGACATTTAAGGAGCTAATAACACCAATACTTCTTAAACTGCTCCATCAAATCGCAAAGGAAAGAACACTACCAAATTCCTTCTATAAAGCTATATTGTATTTATCCCAAAACTTAATAAAGATACACTTAAAAAAGAAAACTATAGGCCAATCTCTCTGATGAACACAGATGCAAAGATTCTCAATAAAGTCTTAACAAATCCGATTCAAAAACATATCAAAAAGATCATCCATGGGGATCAAGTAGGCTTTATCCCAAGCACACAAGGTTGGTTCAACATACGCAAATCAATAAGTGTAATTTCACCATATAAACCAGTCCAAAGTTCAAGACCACATGATACTCTCGAGATAGATGCAGAAAAAGCTTTTAACAAGATCCAACAGCTCTTTATTATCAAAACCCTAGAGAAGGTTGGAATGGAAGGAACCTTTATCAATATAATAAAAGTGGTATACAACAAGCCAACAGCAAGGATTCTACTCAATGGGGAAAAACGTGAAGCATTTCCACTTCGATCAGGAACTAGACAAGGCTGTCCACTGTCACCACTTCTTTTCACTATTGTACTTGAAGTCTTAGCTGAAGCCATAAGACAAGAAAGGGACATAAAAGGGATTCGGATCAGCAAGGAAGAAGTCAAGTTATCTCATTTGCAGATGACATGATCCTATACCTGAGTGATCCCAAAAACTCCACCAGGAAGGTACTGGAACTAATACAGAAGTTCAGCAGGTTGGCAGATAGAAAATAAACATACAAAAATTAGTGGCCTTCCTATATGCCTAGAATGAAAGAAGCAAAAAAGCCCTGAGAGAAACAATCCCATTAACTCTAGCCCCTAAAAAAAGAAATACCTTGGTATAAACCTAACCAAGGAGGTAAAAGACCTTTACAATGAAAACTTTAAAACCAAAAGAAAGAAATTGCAGAAGACATCAGAAGGTGGAAAGACCTCCCATGTTCCTGGATTGGCAGAATCAACATCGTAAAAATGACCTTCCTACCAATGGCAATATACAAATTCAATGCTATACCAATTAAAATCCCAAAGCAATTCTTTAAAGAAGTTGACCAAACAATCTCAAAATTCATATGGAGGCACAAAAGACCCAGGATAGTGAAAACAATCCTGAGTAACAAAACCACAGCTTGAAGTATCACCATACCAAACCTTAGTCTATACTATAAATCCTTAATTGTAAAAACAGTCTGGTATTGGCTCCAAAATAGACACACAGAACAATAGATAAGGGTTGAAGACCCAGATATAAGCCCACACAACTACAGCCATTTGATGTTTGACAAAGGAGCCCAAAAAATCCAATGGAAAAAGAACAGCATCTTCAACAAATGGTGCTGGCAAAAACTGATTGTCCACATGCAAAATATTAAAACCGGACCCGTACTTGTCACCATGAACAAGAATTAACTCCAAATGGACCAAGGACCTTGATATAAGGCCAGAGACTATTAGTTGAAAGCGTAGGGAACTCCCTCGAGCTGATTGGGCTAGGCCAACAGTTTCTGACATCCAATAGCACAGTCACTACAACCAACACTCAACAGATGGGATCTTGTGAAATTAAAGAGCTTCTGTTTAGATAAAGAGATTGTAACTCAAGCACACAGGCAACCAACAGAATGGGAGAAAGTCTTCACTAACCACATATCTGATGGAGCTCTATTATCCAGAGTGCACAAAGAACTTAGAAAACTAAAGACCAAGGAAACAAATGGGCCAATTAAAAAATGGGCCTTGGAACTTAAAAGAAACTTTACCAAGGACGAAATTAAAATGTCTAACAAATATCTTAAAAAATGTTCCACATCCTTAGCCATCAGGGAAATGCAAATCAAAATCTCCCTGAGATATCATCTCACTCCTGTCAGGATTTCAAAAATTCACAATACAAACAACACCAAATGCTGGAGAGGATGTGGAAAGAGGGGAACTCTCTTACATTGTGGTGGGAGTGCAGGCTGATACAACCAGTCTGGCGAGCAGTCTGGCGATTCTTAAAGAAGTTAAAGATTGAAATGCCGTATGATCCTGCTATACCACTTTTGTGAATGACCCCCCATACAGCCAAAATTCACCTCGATAACACAAGCACGACCATGTTCATAGCAGCACTGTTTACCATAACAAAATCATGGAATCAGCCCAAATGTCCCACAGTTGACGAATGGATAAAGAAAATGTGGTACATTTATACAATGGAATACTACTCAGCCATCAAAAATGATGATTTAATGCAATTTGCTGGGAAATGAATGGAATTAGAAACAATTATATTGAGTGAAGTATCCCAGACACGGAAAATTAAGCACCGTATATACTCCCTAATAGGTGGATCCTGGTACCAAACTCACTTAGAGACACTCAAAACAAATCTCTGTAATACCTACAGTAATTGTAAAGATTATAAACAGGAGGGATGGGGAAGAAGGGCCCCAACAGAAACAGAGGAGACTAAGTTACAGCAGAGAAAATAGGCCACCATCAAGGACTGCAATGGGTGACATCCAATACCCATCAGGATGGAACCAAGGGCATTGCAGGAGCAGCAAAACTGAAAAAAAAATCATCAATAAACCATAATTCAGAACATCAGAAATTCTATATCAACCACCTGGAATCAGGCCTGCCTAATGTCTCCCCATCCTGAAGCTCAGGGAAATTTGTGGAAGAGGGGGTGGTAAGATTGTAAGAGCACAAGGATGGGAGGAGTCATGATATGCAAGATACTCCACACAAGTTAGGGCCGAAGCAATTGTAGTAGGACTCTGCATGATCTGCACAATGACCAATATATCATTGACCCCTCAAAGTCTAACATGGACTAAAGGCACTAGGATCCTTAGAAGCAAGGGATTAACAGTCACAATAGTGTTCCTATACTTAAGGGGAACACAAGAAAGAGTTCTAGGAAATGCCACTGAGTCCTTACACCTCATCAGAGAGGAGGACCCAGAAGAAAGTTTGATATACTTATTAAAGGATGCTTTAGAGATGCGGGGAGGGGGCACTGGGAGAAAGGGAGGGAAGGGGGAAAGAAAGCGACAAAGTGGGGAGGGAATAGGAAGGTCCAGGGAGGGGTGGAGGGAGGGAGGGGACAGGGGTTCCTATTATGTTTGTATGAGCAGAAACAAAAAAAATAAATAAAGAAAAGAAAAAAAAGAAAATAAAATAAGCAGAAAAAAAAGAAGTGAAAAATGGGCTGAATAATGAAAGGCACTTCCCTCCCTTCTTCCCTTCCTCCCCTTTCTTTCTTTTTCTCTTTCTTTCTTTTTCTTTCTTCCTTTTTCTTTCTTTCTTTCTTTCTTTCTTTCTTTCTTTCTTTCTTTCTTTCTTTCTTTCTTTCTTTCTTTCTTTCTTTCTTCTTTTCTTTCTCTCCTTCCTTAATTCCTTTTTCTCTCTCTCCGTCTATCTCTTTCTCTCTCTCTGTCTCTCTCTGTGTGTCTTTCTGTCTCTGTCTGTCTCTCTGTTTCTCTGTCTCTCTGTCTCTCTCTCACTCTCTCTGTCTCTCTCTCTCTCTCTCTGTCTGTCTGACTATCTTTCTCTGTCTATCTTTAATTCTTTCTTACATTCTGGAACGGAAAAATGTACGCCATTGTTAGAACATATAGTACATTGTGGGAAGGGAATCACAGTGATAACAAGCTTAGGATTAGTGTTTGCAGTGCCCTCTAGGTTACGTTATGAAAGTTGATATTCCAGTACAGGGAATGCCTTATGTTAGCAATTTGCGGTTCATTTTGTCAACTGACAGCATTCAGCCAAGTCTTACTTGTGTCCTGCATGCCAGACTCTGGCACAAGGTTTAGAAGCTGCAGACCTGGCTGAATTCATCTCTGTCAGGGACCTTTCCCTCATGGAGCTTATTATCAGGATTGATGGTTTTGAAAGGTCATTCTAGTGGAACATAAATAATAAATTGTAGCAATGAAAAACTGTATGGAAGGCACTGGACCTGCAAGCAAATAAGGGTGATTGCTTGAGTCAGTACTGGGAGCTAACAAGGAGGATGTCACTGGTGACAAAGTGGAAGGAATGTTGGATGTTGCAGGAATTTGAACCATGTTTTTCTTTGTGAAGTTCTAATGAGATAAAGTCATAACCTGTTTTCTTATCAATTTATTTATAATCTTTTCCTACTAATTTAGCTTTAGATGTAAATCATTATGTCCCAGACAACTGATTGCAAACATATTTTTTTCATGGAGTATATACCCTCTGCTGGTTTTGAAGCATCACTGACTTACTGATATCCATGTATCAAACTTCCAAATGTTGGCGATACAAGCATGTACAACCACACCCAGCTTATGGTATGTTCATAATTAATCCCAGGCTTTGTACAGTTGTGCCCAGCACAATTTCAAATATTCTTAGTTTTAAAGTACTGTTATATTGGCAGAATTTGGTAAATTTAGGCCCTATTTCTTGATATATGAAATTAATACTACTGTTCTTTGGATATAAAATGTTTTGCCTTTAAGGACATTTTATTTTATGTTTGTACGCTTGATTAAGTACATGAAGAGGTTCAATATTTCTGACCTATGTGCTAGTATACAGTGACCTGTGCCCTCTACAGTAGTATTATGTATGATTTGTATATTTATATTTATTCTATGGCTCAAGAGTTTGTACAAAGAGCTAGGGAGATGGCTCAAGAGTTAATCCTTTATCTTGCAAGAGAAAGGATTTGAGTTTGAATTCCAGATCTTAAAAAGTAGTAGGCAGAAATGGTGACAGCTTGCACTTCTGGTCCTGGAAGGAGGAGCCTGGAAAACCCAGAGCCAGGCAGTAAGTTGCTAAAGTAATCCAGGATGATTCCTGAAGTCAGCTTCTGGATGCCACAGACACAGACAGTGACCCATTCGACACACACCCACATACATAAATAAATATGCCTTCCCCTACATTTGAAAAAAAGATTGTATGTGCAAATGTTGGTGTTCTCCTAAAATATTGTAATGAGAAATGTTCGAATTATTGTTTGATCTTTTCCTGTGGGAAAAAAGTGAAACAATTTACTCTCTTGATTCTTTAAAAAAAATTAAAGACTTCATAAGCCAAAAATCTATTTTACTAGTAAAGATATTTTGAACTATTTTAAATAGTCAGTTAGTGAATTTTAAAGAATAAACTTACTTACTTAAGCAAAACTGAAGTATCCCAGGATGATAAAATTGTATAAATACATATATCATGAATGGTTACTGTTGCTGGAAGCTGTCTTTTAAATGCCCTTAGATACCTTCTGCTTCTTAATGGGACACTCACCTAGATGGATAGTTTTTATAAAAAACACCTATGTCTCTGATGAGCTTGTGTCTGCAAGATAAGAGGGTATAAATAACACTTGCTCATCCCTGTCTCTTGCCTACAGTTATCTTAATGCAACATTTTGAGCTCCTTGTAGCTCTTCTGGTTGGCTCCTTCTGACTCCAGTAGATGGCAAGAACATGGCAAGCCTCATAGATGGAGAAGCCCTAGACCTGACTCTTGGATCTTTCCTATGGCCTTTTCACTCAGCTACAATTCTAATATGCTGTACTGGAGCCAGGCAAAATAGAATCTAAATTTTAGATACCCTTTCATACCTGAATGGCTCTCTTCTGCTTTAGGCTTCTCCATCCTCAGAACACAAAGTGTTTATCATATTGGTGAAAAGAGACTGGAAACAAAGTGAATCATTCTGCCCAAAATAATATGCAACTTCAGTCTCTTGACAAGCTTGTCAAATTTGATACTTCAGCTTTTGGTCCAATGGATCAAGTTTCACCAAAAACACATGAAGCTACACCAGCACCAGAGGAAAACCTCCTGATGCTCTGTCCAGGTGGAGTTGCTCAAATCCATAAGAACCTTTGTAAGTGCTAAGTTCCAGGAAGTCATGACCCTTTTTTGTAGGTCAGACCCCAGCATGGGCTGCTCATGTCAGTGTTTGCTCATGTGCGTCTGCAACAATCTCCTGCTCCTAGAGAATATTTAAATGTATCTCCACACATCTCTGGAATTTCATGACTCTGCCTTTGCCAAAAAGTTCTCTGCTTTTGAAGTTGTATTCCTCAACAAAGTATGTGCATCAAGCTTAATTTTCAGTTTTTAGAGAAATAAAGATATTCAACAGCTATGAAAATTAAGAATAGCATGTAATTTTGACTTTCAGAGTAGTTTATTCTTTATTTAAAAGTGTTTTATTTTTTCAAATTGGCTTACAATGTAACTCGTTTATATGTGGAATTTTCATATACGTTTCCTTTTGACAGATTTCTGTACCCCTCCCCACTCTGTCCCCCTTTCCCACTGTGCTTTTTCAACACATGGTTCCCCTCTCCTCTTAGTTCTGTTGGCTTCCCCATCCTTTACCTAAAACCTCTTTCATTGCAGTCTCATGGGCCTCTTCTAAATTCCTAGCCTCTATCCATTTTTAAGCTAGTTTGGAATGTGTATATTAACAGTTAAAGACTATGATCTACATATAAGAGAGAAAATACAGTATTTATCTTTCTGATCCTAGGTTTGCTTGCTTAGTATATTTTCCACTTCCATACAATTTTCTGTAAAATTAATTTCTTCCTACGGATGAATAAAGTTCCATTGTGTATATGTATCACATTTTCATTATCTCTTCATCTATTGATGGACTGCTAGAGTTTCCATTTCCTGACTGTTGTGAATAATGAGGCAGGTTTCTCTGCTGTAGGATATGGAATACTTTGGGCATACGCTAAGGAGTGCTCCCCATATTTTTCAAACATAAAGTACGTACCTTTATTCATACCTCAATTTCACTATTTTCCTATTAAAATGATTAGGAGGGATTTGAATAGGAGTTGGGACTTTCACAGGAATATACATCATTTCTATACCCCTTTGTAATTTTGAACATGTCTCTGTGGCTAAGGTTTTATTAAATGGCTTATTCACATAGTATACAGATGTCACAAAGTTTTTTTTTTTTGCTCATGACTGATTCAAATTTACTTCCATGAAGTTTATTTGTTTTAGTATGCCTGACTATTCTTTCTCAAGTGTTACACATTGAAGCTTCAGTAGCATTGCATTGCAAATTATGTAGGATAAGTTTGACAGCTTTGGAGAGAAACATGTAGAATTATTTCTTCAGATTGTCATAGCCTTTTAATAGTGCTGAAATTGTGTGAAAAATTGAAGTGTATGACAGAAATGTTTAATTTGTCTTACATTTCCTAGAGTTGCTCCCATTTCTAATTTGATAAGCTCTTTCTTTATGAAAGGAATTAACATTATTTGTGTAATTCGTGTTTGTTCTGTTTCTCTTTCCTCTTGGATCTTAGCAATTTATTCACCATTAGAGATGAGAAATTTTGATCAAAATTCCTGAAACCAAGCATCCATTTTGTCCATTTCATTTCTTAACATAATTCAGGATTCCCAACTGCTCAGAGTTTCAGCATGCAAGCAATTAGTATAAATCCATAAGTCATTTAAAATAAAATATGTTTCAGAATTACTATTTGGTAAAAACTCAAAAGATACTGGGATTACTGGGAATCTGGCTTTCAATTTTCATGTTACCTTAAACACTTAGACAAATTGATGTGATACTTCAAGCTTTATGTTCAAAAATTCATGGAAACATTATAGACACCGAAAGATGAGGAAGAAATAAAGATTTTTTTCTTCTGGAAAATGCTTGCATTTATTCTTCCAATACTAACGCTATCATAAAAATCTGTTCCTGAAGAAATTCTTATATAATTCAGCCAGATTTTTGCTATAATTTGTAAGGAAGTAACACATGAATAAAACCTAAAATTTATGCTCACAGCTACAAGTCAAAGTCAAATATCTTCTGATCTTTGTAAGACCTTTATGTGTTAATTATACACATTGAAGCATACTGTTTCTCACTCAAAATTTTTCCACTTTTCATAGTACTATGGATCAGTGACTAGTCCTCAAATTAATTAACAGTTGTAGAGTGACCATTGTTTCTTCTTTGCTTGTAAAATCTTAGTTATTCTTTGTACTTTATATAGGGTGACTATAAATTTGACTATAAATAAAATGAGAAGTTATTTTCTCCTTTCATTATAAATTCAATAGGAGGTACTAGGTTTTAAATAGGTACTAGGTTTAATTAGTTATTCAAAGATGAGTATCACTCAACTCTCTGTTGCTGAATCTTGCACATAGAGGGTGCTGTTACACTAATGAAGATAGCTGATTCATGGAGAGCGGGTTACATAGGGCTCCTTCAAATTGGCAAATCTATTTACTTTAATGTGTTTGTTGCTTTTGTTTTCTTTCTCTCAATAGATGTCCTTTTCTAAGTGTTTCAGTGAAGCTTCTTCCACAAGCTTCTATCCATTACACAAAAACATAACTATGAATGCACGAACATATTTGTGGGAAACTTTAGCTGATATGTTGGATGGTTGATAAAATTTTCTGATAGTATTACTGATTTTTCATGCATATTTTTATATTTTGTGGAAAATTAGTGAGCATGAGTCACTAGAAATTAAATATTAAACATGATGGAAACATCAATAACTTCCTTCGACATTCTGGAAAGCTGACATTGGATCATGTTTATGCCAACATGTGAAAAAAAAAAAAACCCTGTATTTGGTCCCAGTAGCACAGAGTCATTTTGGAAGCAAATAAATTAGAAGACACTAAAATAGTACAAAAATATGAAGCAGTGAATGAAAAAAATATCAAATCTTTTAAGTGTCTTTTTGACCTCTACCTGTGAAACTCATGAATAAGTCTACATGGAATATCTTTCAAAGACTATTATATACACTTGTTGTATATACTCATTATGTAAGTATACAGAGAAAGACATGCATAGTTTATAGTTCTTATATATACAAGTAAAATTTTTCCATATAAAGTTTTTTAAATTTCATAACATGTATGTAACATGTATCTCCTCAATGACACTTTAGTATAGCATCATATATGTGTTTTCTTTACTTTATGGAAACACGCTAAAATATGTAGCACATTTCACATTTACTTAATTTTACTATATGGATAAAAATATGAAATTCAAAATGAAATATAAATTAGCCCCAGTTAGTGATCCTCATGATCAGTCCTAGAAAAATGAGTCCTATTTGAAAACACTGAGGACAAATGCTTTAAAATCAGTAGTGAATTAGTGGAAGTTTTTATTTTGACAAGACTACCAGAAGGGAAATATTAAAGCTTTACTTTGAAGTATTAATCACTTGTAAATGCCTCATGCTTACAACACTCTTTATCCTGATTTCTTGTGTTTCCATCATTTCTGTTGATTTTCCCATGGTAAAACACAAGTGAATTTCTAAAATGAGCCACAGAATGTGTTACCGGGATGATGAGATGAGACAAAGGTATCTCCTGTCATCTATTTTACCTACAATAGTTCTGAGATTCTGTGGTTTGAATATGAAATAGTCTCATGAGCTAAAGGCTTGGTCCTCAACTGACACTGCTATTTTGGGTGGAAAAGAGGGGGTAATGCCAGGTTGGAGAAAGCAGGTCACCAGGGACATCTTCTTAAAGCATATCTTCTGTCTGGCTTTATTGTCTTGTGCCATATTTTTGTCTTTCTCTCTGCTTCTTGTCTTACCATAAAGTTCAATACTTGGTTCCACCAAGCGCTCCCACAATGTTCAGTCTTGCCTTAGGCCCATAGCAATGCAGCCAGCCCATCACATACTGAAACCTGTGAAACAACAGGATATGGAACAAAATATATCTTTTCTTTCTTTCAACTGTTTGCCTCAGGTGTTTGACACAGGCTGCTTCACAATATTTTGGAAGAAGTGAATGTGTCAAGACCTTTAAATATATTTGTATCTTCAGTCCTCCCTGTCTCTTTTTCTACAATTGATCTTCAGGGTAGTGATCTGAAAGTGTGAAGACACCTTCAAGAAAGAAAACAAAGACTTTTCGATAGTGAATTCATTTTAAATGAGAAGAAGCAACACAGCTACACAGGGTGCTATAGTGACTTTGTGAATAACACAAACATTAACATTTGGCCTACCTAGAATTAGGCCATCCTAATATCTCCCCATCCTAAGGCTTAGAGAACCTCAGAGAAGAGGGGGTGGTGAGATTATAAGAACCTAAATATGGGAAGGTCTACCATTGGGCAAAACATTCCATTCAAGGTAGGACTGCTGCATCCAGGAACTAAGCAATGAGACTTGTCCTTACCAGACCTGCATAATGACTACAAGGAACTCAAGAGAGATAAGAATACACAGTGGTAGAAACCTTAGGGACTAGAGGTGGATGAGTGAAAAGAAATGCCCCTATCAGTGGGGTGGCCCGAGGAAGGGAAACTTGGTAGGCCACAGAGACCTGAATCCCATAAGAGTAGACAACCCAGAGGGAACCCTGGGATCCATGGAAGTGGCCAAGCAGAGGGTGGGAGGGAACAGAATGGATTGATGGGGGGAAGGGAGAGGAATAGGAGGGGGGATGGAAGGAAGCAGGAATCAGTACTCAATATGTTTGTAAGTGAAGCTTAAAATAAATGAAGTGAACATTTTCATGAGCATAGAAAATTCACACAATAAAAAGCTTAAGTCCAATTAATAAATACATAAGAAATGAATAAATAGGTCTCAAAATGAAATATTACTGGCTGATAAACATAAGAAACATGTTCATCATTCTTAACCATCTAGGAACTGCAAAGTAAACAAGAGTAAGCATATCCTGCCCCAGTTAGAATGGTAGTCAGTCACCAAGACCATAAAGGACAAGAAATGCTATGAGGATATAGGGCAAAAAAGTCATTATATGTGACTGGTTATTTTCAAGGAGTCTAGCAATATTGTCAAATTTTATGAAAATGTTTGTATTTTCAGTGCCTAAACCTTATGTTGTATCCATGTAATCTTCAACAGGAAACTTCCACAAGTTAAAAAATATCAAAGACTTCACTTGTACACATAATGCTTTCCTGTAGGAGAGTAATGAAGGTGTTAGAAATATATCTTTACTTTTTATCTGCCCTAGGCCATCCGGAAGCTCAGGGAAATTTGTGGAAGAGGGGGCGGTAAGATTGTAAGAGCACAATGATGGGAAGAGCAATGATATGCAAGATACTCCACACAAGTTAGGACCGAAGCAATCATAATTGGACTTTGCATGCCCTGCGCAATGTCCAACATACTATTGACCCCACAAAGTTTAGCATTTGCTAAAGGCACTAGGATCCTGGGAGGCAAGGGATTGACAGCCACATTAGTGTTCCTATGCTTAAGGGGAACACAGAAAAGAGTTCAGGGAAATGCCACTGGGTCCTTGTATGTCATCGGAGAGGAGGACCCAGAGGAGAGTTTGGCATGCACAATAAAGGATGCTCTGGGAATGGGAGGGTGAGGCACTGGCGGATGGGGAGGGAGGGGGGAAGGGAGGGGTCACAAGGTGGTGGGAGGTTGGAGGGAGAGAGGGGACCTGGTGTACCTGTTAAGTTTGTATGAGTTGAAATAAAAAAAAAGAAATATATCTTTACATTGGAATGAGGTCTTGGGTTATTCAATCACATAGCACTGAGAATTACACAGATGTTGAAGGTATCCATTATATACGGTCTTTTTGCTACCTTTCATATTTAGTCTTGAAGGTCACATATCATATAAGGGTGCTTTAAAAGTGAGGTATGCTTGTATGTGTTTTGTGTGTGTGTTTTTGTGTGTGTGTGCACGTGTGTGTTCAGGGTAAGATATATCAGCTTATGAGATAAAGGTCTCATTATTGCATATCTCTTACCTGTTACTGGAAATGTCATTTGTCATGACAATTGTATATAGTCATAGAAATCTCAAACTTTTACTTTATCTGTTACAGCTTTTCCCATCTCAACAATAAGTCTCTGGTCTTACTGAGACTCTGCCTTGTAGAAGTATATATTTTGTACAAGAATATACACTATGTTTTTCCAATCAGAGAGCATGATCTTTCCTTTACTACCCTTCACTTTCTAGCTTGACATCCTTTTCTTCAGAGCTCATGAGTTGCAACCATGTAGAGAAGGTGTCTATAAGTACAAGGATCATAAAATAGCATTACAATCCACCACTATATACTGCTTTTTCATTTTCTACATAGCTCTTAAGTAAAGCTATATCCATTTAATCCCTATTGTATGCTTCTTAATGTATTTTTATCTGCCTCTTCTAGAATATAAACTACTGAAGCATGAACCCTTTCTGTGTGATTGCTCTTATATCACTTGAATTTACTACAAACTCTAGTCACTAAGTACATATTATGGGACTAAATGAATGCAACTGGTTATTTTCTTTGATGTCCAAATGAAATTTCTATGCAAATAACCTTGAAAGTATGTAACTTAAAAGTAGGGTAAACTTGTGTTGAAGAAGTTACAATAGCATCAGTAACACTTTCTAGCATCGAGTTAGGAAATAAATATTGGGATTACTACCAATGAACTGAAGGGAATTAATGCAAACATCAAAATAAAAGGTCATTTTAAAGATGTGACAAGATAGTTCCAAAAGCAAGGCCTTTATCCCAAACCTGGAGATATAATTTTAGCTCTGGAATCTCACATTGTAGAAGGAGAGAATTGCTTTCCAAAAAATGTCCTCTAATCTCCATCTCTACAACACAAAGGTATTCTCTCTCTCCTTCCTTCCCTCTTTTCCTCCCTCTCTCCCTCCCTCCCTTCTTCTTTCTCTCTTTCCCCCCTCTCTCCCTCCATTTCTGAAGAAAAGAAATGAGTTTATTTTAAAATAATATGGTTCCTATTTTAAGGTAGATTAGTGAAATTTAAGTGCTTTTCTTAACATCTTATGAATAGATGTTTTGTGAGTAAGAAGGCAAAATAATTATTGTTTTCTTTTTGTTACCACAATAAAATTAATTCAAAATTTATTGTAAAACCTCAATTTAACTTTCAGTAAAATTATGTACACTGTGCCAACAAACTGAAAAGTGCCAATGCTTGAATGGCTGCTCTTAAATGTTCTGATTTTATTGCCTTTATTTAAGAGGAGGAATAAAAAGTTCTGTCTGTGGGACTACTTTGTAAAGGGCAAAGCATTTAGACCTCCTTCTTGTCTGAAAGAACCCTCTTAACTTTTATAAGCAACAACAGTTTCATAATCAAGGAATTTCAAGTATAAAAACATAATTATAAACATCATTCCACCAAGTCACAACATTCTTAACTGAAAATAAAGCTATTGTTTCTTCATGTGTTCTTTTCATTTAATTTTCCATGTATAATTCTTTTGGAATCATGAAAACATACATCAGTACTTGAGATTTTAAATTTTGAAGAACTGTTAATGATTAATATAGATTATGAAAAACCTTCCCACCAGTATGCATTCAGAAGTACATTCAAAGGCCTGGTTTTCATGTTAAGACAGTGAACCAATCTCATTGAGATCAGCTGGATATGATTGCAAGGCAGCCTCTGGGTTCAGGCTGCAGAGGTTGGCCCTGGATTCAGGCTTTGAGATTGCATCTGGATGCAGAATACGAGGTTGACTCTTAATGTATTCAGAAAGACTGACTCTGAATGCACACTGCAAAGTTGGCTTTGGATTCAGAATGCGAGATTGACTGGCAATGTATTCAGCAAGGCTGGCTCTGGGTGCAGGCTGTGAACCTGGCTCTGCATGCAGGCTGCCAGGCTGGTTCTGGGTACAGGCTACAAAACTGACTCTGGATTCAAGCTATGAGAATGACTCTGGATGACAATAACACTGTCTCTGAATGCAGACTGAGAATTTGACTGTGGATACAGATTACAAGGTTGGCTCTGAATGTGGATTGCAAGACTGGACCTGGATCCAGCTGGCCGTGGAGGTGGCTGTGAGGCTGGTTCTGAATGTAGGCTGTGGAGGCTTGCTTTGGATATAGGCTGGCAAGAATGGTTCTAGTTTGAATCCATATTCAAATCAAAGGTCTCTCGTTCACTAACTGTTGCTTAATTTCTAGTGTGCAAATTGGGGACCTCAGACAGTGAAAATGTTTTAGGAATGAATTTAAAGGAACATATGCAAATGCTATGTAAAATTTTAAAATAAATTTCTATATCAAATTCTTAATTGCTTCTAAGTTGTCATTTATATTTATATATATGATGAGAAAATTTTAAATTCCTTTTTAATGAACATGCAGTAATATTTATATTTATGGGATATTTCTTTGATATTTCTACACATTTACATAACACATAATCAGAGTAATTAGAATTTCTTTATGTTTTTGTCCACATGTTTATGTGTGTATAAGTATTTGATTTCAGGCACATGTCTGATATTACAGGGCAAACTTGAATGTCAGTCTTCATGTTTCAAACTTGTTTGAGACTGAGTCTCTCCTATGTAAAATAGATTAGCTGGCCTTCAAACTTCTGGATTCTCCTATCTGCACCTTCTTTTTCCTGCAAATATGGGGGGGATTACGGAAGTGTGCACTACTGCATCTGCCTTTTAAATAGGTACTGGTAATCCAAACTCAATTGACCTTTCACAACAAGTGATTTTACCCATTGAGCTATCTCCATGCCCCACAGCCAATGTGCCCATATCCTTGTCATTTCTTCAAAATTCGGAGTCTCTTTCCCTTATCTATACATTACTGTAGAATTATGGAGGTATGGAGTTATTTCAGTTATACATTTTAGCATGTTCTCTGGAGCATCATTTCTTGGTAATTCTAAGGTTTGGTTGTTGAATTTCTCCCAAATCCATGAGAAACAGGCTTGATCACCTGGCTGGTGCTATTAAAGCAGGGTGGAATCTCCAAAAGAGAAGCCTAGTAAGAAGTTCTGAGGTCATTGAGGCATACTGGTGGAAGAGAATATAGTATTCCAATGTCATGTGGCTGTTTTCTTTGATTTGAAATATTTCCTCATACCATTCAAGGAAAATCATGAACTCATTAGGCTCAGGAATCACAGATTTGTAAGACTCACAAGACTGCATGCTAAAATTGTAAAAATGGCAGTCATGTGCTAAAGGAAAGAAGACTGTCTATGATAGGGTTTCCTGAAAGCCATTCAGGAAGATCCAGGGATGTGGCTTATACTTCAAAATTACATTTAAGCCAATCTCCTACACCTCCTTATAATCACATCAGCTTTCCAAGTTGACTTGAATGGTAATTTCTTTGGTCTGTTGTCATTGTCCTAGTCAGGTGAATAGACATTTAGTCACACAGCAAATTTCAAGACACACAGTACATGCAATCCCTTAATAATTTGCCTATTTTATATCTTAGACCTAAAGTAAGAAGCTTTGTTTCACCACTTGGATTCTGCATGGCATCTTATTTATAGTAGCTTGAAGAACTAGGTGCATTATTCATGGATTGAGACACCTGAGACAGTGAACCAAAATAAAACATCTCCTTTCATAACATAATTATCTTAAGTATTTCATTACAGAGATATTAGAATGCCCACTGTAAATATTTATTAACTTCATGACCAACACTTAGATAATTGTTGGAAGCAGTGTTTGGAAGCAAAGCATATTTATAACATGAGTAATGTTTTCTAATAGATATTCTCATGAATATATACAGGAGAATATTCAGGATGTAATTTGCTTTGCAGAAGCTGGCATAGAGTGATTTGCTTAGCCCTATTAATGTTTTACTTGGTGTTACTTATTCTCTTTTACCAATGGTTATTCAAGTCTTTTGCCCAAACTAAAAAATTGCTATGTGAAAACTAATGAGCAGTCTTTCTGGAGGAAAGCATCACTTTACAACTGTGTGTTGGAAGAAAAACACACTCTCTGGAACTTTAATCAAAATCTTGATGCTCATGGTTTGTAATTGATTCTGCTGCTGAGATAGAAAGAATTAATGTGAAGTTCCATAACTCATCACTGACTCAACATCTTAGAAGGAGAAGGGGGCTTTATTCAAGCTCACAGTTAAAGTTCAGGTTCATCATGCCTGGAGAATAATACCAGCAGAAGCTGAGAAAACTGGTCCCTTCACATTCATAGTCAAGAGCAGGGGGAAAGAACAAGTGAATGCAGCCAGTTTTCCATTGTTCAGTTGACTTTTTGGCCCACATTGAAAAAGTCTGTCACCACAACCAAAGCAATGAAGACAACTTCTCTCAAGGTTTAACTAGACAATTCCTCAGGCATGACATGTGCTAAACTTCCAATTTCATTTTGTTCTAAGTGATCTCATTGCTCTGTAAGTCTAAGCTGGTCTTGAATTCATGATCCTCCTTGTTGAGTACCAGCCAATTCCAACCATAATTATCTTTCCTACCCCTCCTCTGGTTTAAGCACACACACACACACACACACACACACACACATATATACATATATATATATATGTATATATATATGTGTACAAACATACACTGATCTGAAGGAGAGTAATTTGAGTAGAGAGGATGAATTATCTACTCTTTGATACATGAGACAAATAAACACATAGTATAATGTCAGAAAAATGCAGAGCTCTGGCACTGTTTCTAAACTTCAGGCCTGTTTAGTTAGTTCTTACCTGATGATTGTTCTGAATCATCTGAAATGTATAACACTTGGTAACACTGGGTAATAGTTAACAGCAGCTTACTTTATTATTATTTTGCATTTGGTTGTGCTCTCCAAGTTAGTTTTGTATGACTGGAACATTTTCTTGAAATATCACAACAAGAGGTAAGTTTGTGACACATGTTTGTTATTAGTACTTTGCTGTATCATAAAAATATGATTTATAACCGATACATAATCTGATACAAATATTTTAAATGATTTTTTCTGAAGTTTTTTTAACTTGACTTTTTAAAACCCCATGGCTTGTTATAATAAGATTATTGAGCGTATATCCTGCTTCTTTGCTCCTGGTGATACAAGTGTGGTCAATATTTATCACTCTGACTTTTAGGATGTTAGTTACTCGGTTCAGTGTCATCCCAAAAGTTGCACTGCCTCAGGTGCCTCCTCTCCCCGGGTCTCTGCTAGAATATTTTAGCAATAAAAGTAAAGGCAAAAAGCATTGAAAGAAAATAAATCAACCAAAGGTTTGCCATTTATAAATATCTTCTTATTTATGAAATGTTATTCTTTATTTCTGTTTTATAGCTACATACAAGGTTGTACTGTGTGCTTATGATAATAGCATGTTTATGGTGCTTGACGTTTATCTTTGAAAGCATGAGAAAATGGAAGCATATTACAGGTGAAATAGAAAATAGCTAAGTACAGTTAATATTATTAAGACCTCAAATGTTAGATTAATGTGAATATTTGTATCTGACTCTCTCTGAAATTAAATGATGAGGTCAGTTAAGATTACATCAACCTGGGAAAACTGACTCATGTAGAAAAATGCAATAAAAATGACAACTTTCATGCAAGTAGCTATTTTAAATACCATCAATAAAAATTAGAATTTGCAATAGCAGACCATTAACAGCGAAATAAATCTCTGAAGAAATTAGTTCAGTGAGACTTTTCTTGACTTTTCATAAATTTTTAAAAAGTCTCAGATAGTATGAATTATTTTCTTTGCTTCACACCATTAATGGCTTCTGGAAACAGGTCATGGTTTCAAATCTTTCTAAACCCAAGTTTACCTTTAAGTTTTGTTACTTGGTAGCTTGAAGCTGGTTTAATAATGTTTACTTACTTATTTCAAAGAAGCACACACAAGACACATCTGATTACAATTGACTGTTTGACATTATCTTTTTGATTTTGAGAAGATGGCTCAATGAATAGTATTCTGCATGACCAATTATATGTTTAGTTTCACGTACAAGAAAACACTGGATGTCCTTTCACAAAATTGTTTGCTTAGTTTGACTGATATTGAATAATAATGGCTAATATTTGACCAATAAATTCTTTGAATTTTTGTCTTCAGGACCATTTTGGAGACATTCAAGATGTCCACTCATCTATAAGCTTTGTCAACTCGTAAATTTAGATATAAACACAATGAATTTCAGAGTTATTGGGAGAAAAGGCAAGATTGTTTACACTCACCATTTCTAAACAAATAATGCAGCAAAAAGATTACTTGATTTTTTTTTGCCATGTCAAATTGAATGAATTTGGGGTCATACATTGATAATCTCACTAAAATAAATTTGTCTATTTATAATGAATCTTGGTTTTGGCATTGCTGCTAGCTGGGACTGTCATAACAATGACTAGGTACAAGCTCATTCTTTGCTAATGGTATGCTAAGCTATAATCAAAACAGGCATCTATCAGCATGTGTTGCAGTTGAACAGCAATTAAACATGCTCTGACACTTTTTCTGACTGGACTTCTCCAATCACTCAGTTCATTAAAAAACATGAAGACACAAATGGAGTTAAAGTAAGAATTTCGATGTACTGATATTTATATATAGTAATAAATAGATGGCAAATAATTTAATCAAAGTAAGATACAAAGAGAAATATTTTGCAATTAATTAACATTTACATTTTATGAAATGCATATATTTTTCAAATTAAAAACATTTTTCAAGAAAGGAAAAATGCACCTTCAATTCTAAATTAGAGAATGTGCATTATCACTATAAATTAAAAGAATTAACTGATGAAGTTTCAAGACAGGTGTGACAGCACCTGTTTGTAGCTGAGCATTTGGGAGGCTGCATCAAGAGGATTGCTATGAATACTTGAATTCCCAGACTAGGAAGCAAGTGCTAAGTCAAGCAGGTTGCAAAGTTGCACTATGTTTCAAAACAAACAAAATGCAACAACAACAAAAAAGTCAAAACAAATCAAAACCTAAAAGAAGTGGTTAATGAAGTTATATTGAAATGCATATGTAATCTCCAAAATTGCAAATGACATCATCATAGTTTACTTCTTGATGCAGATATTATACTTGCTGTTGGCTAAAACCATTTTATTGAAGACTATGCCAGTTGGAAACAATGGTCTCCCCATTCTCCTCTTTCCCACATCCTGCTCACTGGATCCTTAGCATCCTTACTGTCTGTCGGTTGGTTTTCCAGCAGACACTGATGCTCACCTGTTCTTTGGAGCTCTCTCTGACTCCCCTTATATATGCTTTGTCAAATGAAATCCAGCTCATGAAAATCATCTCATGAAACAGAAAGGAATGAGACAACAGCACCTCATCCAAGAAACAGCCAGCTACATATAGGAAACAGTTTAAAAAATATGACTATATTACACATGTCCTTAGAAAGTTTTCTATAAGTCACAATAATGCAGTGTTGTTTTGTAACAGTGACTTTCAAGATGGAAATTCACTTAGTGAACAAACCTGTGGAATAAACTCATTATGCCGTCCGTTTGGACTTTGTAAGAACTGTTACTTTGGTAGGGTATGGGCTCTGTCTGAGCAGAGTCAGTATTTGTACCATGTCTCCCAACAAAAAAATATCACATAACACCTGTATATTTCAGGAAGCTAAAAAAAAAGTCTTGAAAGGTTTTTCCATCAATTACTAATAACTACTTTTAAGAAATAATATGATTCAAATATGCAAAATGTACATTTATTAAATTAAATAAGTATGTGATACCACACCAATAAACACAGTTTTCATAATTATGTATCAGTTAAAATAAAATAAATTTAGCAGATAAAATATAATATTTCTATGTAGCATTAGCACATAATCTTGAGACAATTTAAAATGTAGAGGAAGGCATGCATAAGTTATATTGAAATGCTAGGTCACTTTATTTATAGATCTTGAATGCCTTGAGTGTTGTTTATTAGGGAAATCCTGAAACTAATCTAAATGGCTACCAAGGGGATGTTTATAACCAGGAATTTGAAGCATATCTCCCTTTCAAAGAAAAAGGGAAAATGATAGTATAAAAATTTATCCATTTAGCCCCATTCCACTAGCCCGGGTCACTCACTCGTGGTCCAGGGGGGCATACTGCTCATTATGCCCCTAGCCAGCTCACCTCCAGGCACCAGGTAACCTGCTCGTCCCAGCTCCTCCCACCAGCCATTCAGAGCAGCACCCAGCCTGGGAGGACCAATAGGCCACACCCTATGTCCCCAGGATAACTGCACCATCACCAGCACCCCTGCCCTTTCTGCCCACCCTGGATGCTCACAGCCCAAGGAGAACACACTGCTCATCAGAATTCAACAGAGTCCAAAGAAAACACAAGCAAAGCTCTAGAGAACAAAGGCCACATCTGAAGTCTTCTAATAGCATCCTATCACATGGGAGAGATTCTTCACATCCCACCCAAACATAAGTAAACCCCCTTTTTACCATCCTGTTCCTTTCATTTATTAGATATTGTACAGTAAATTTTCCATATAGGCATCCCCAAAACACACACAACTTCAAGGACTATACCACCCACCCTCATATATCATCAAAGTACTAAATCATAAAAGTGCACTAACATATTAATATTCATACCCTGTCCACAAAACTGACTTAATTAATGTACTAACAGCCTAATAGCCTCATCTAGGAAATAACACTAACAATAGACAAACATACGCAACTCCAAGGCAAATAGTAGTAATAACCACTCAAGAATAGTAATACCAACAAATTCAGTTCAAACAAAAACATGCAGAAACTGAAAGAAGGTCTTAAGAGATAAAACAACAATGTCCCAAGTCAAAGTGCAAATCCATGAGAAACAAATCTCCCACTGAAACAATTAACCCCATAATGATAGATTCCAACCAGAACAAATTCACAGAAATATAGCCACGAAAGCAGACCCAAGATAATGACTTTCAGAGCATCATTACCATGATCAGTACTATGAAAGAGGAAATGCGGGAGGAGTTAAATAACTACATCAACCACTTTCAACAGGAACACAACAGATACTTGGAGGAGTTGAGAAAAGCAGTTCAAGAAACAAAAATAGTCATACTCATGCAGAGTTTAAAATTGAACTAAAAAACAACTTATCTTCAATCAAGAACTTAACAGAGAGCCTTATTAACAGAACTAAGGAAGCAGAAAATAGAATTTCAGATCTTGAAGACAAAGTGGAAGATTAACCAGCTCAATGAAAGAGGTTTTTTTTATATACATTTTTTATTATTATTTCCACTCATACAAACTTAATAGGTACACCAGTTCCCTCCCTCCCTCCTCCTCCCCACCGAACCCCCTGCTCCCCCTCCGCTCACCCCTCCCTCCTCATCCCCCAATGCCTCCCGCCCCCATTCCCAGAGAGTCCTTCATTGTGCATGCCTGACTCTCCTCTGGGCCCTCCTCTCCGGTGACATACAAGGACCCAGTGGCATTTCCCTGAACCCTTTCCTGTGTTCCCCTTAAGCATAGGAACACTACTGTGGCTGTCAATCCCTTGCCCCCAAGGATCTTGGTGCCTTTAGCAGATGCTAGACTTTGTGAGGTCAATAGTCTGTTGGACATTGCACAGGGCATGCAAAGTCCAATTATGATTGCTTTGGCCCTAACTTGTGTGGAATATCTTGCAAATCATTGTTCCTCCCATCCTTTTGCTCTTAAAATCTTACCGCCCCCTCTTCCGCAAATGTTAAAGCCAAAAAGATACTCGAGAGGAATATTCAAGAGTAATGGGACACCCTAAAGAAGCCTAACATGCGCACTTGTGGAATACCAGAAGAATCCCAAAATACCACACTGGAGGAAATTTTTCAAATTATCATCAAGGAAAACTTTCCTCATCTGAAGGAAGAGGGGCCCATCCATATACAAGAGGTATTCCACACTCCAGATATGATCAAAATAGAAACTTGCCATGGCAAATAATAATCAAAACACTCCACATTCAAGACAAAGAAATGGTGCTGAGACCTTCAAGAAAAAAAAAAGCCACTTTTAAAGGTAAACCTATTAAAATAACAAATGACTTCTCAATGGAAACAGTAAAAGCAAAAAGAGCTTGGAGAGCTGTACTTCAATTATTAAATGAGCAAAAATGTCAGCTCAGGCTGATATACCTGGCAAAACTATCTGTCAGGATTGAGGGAGAAAGAAAAGTTTTCCAGCACAAAGACAACTTGAAGGCTTACGTGTCTATCAAACCAGACCTTCAAAAAATGCTAGAAATGATATTCAAGCTTGAACGAAAAAAACAAGCATATCCAGGAGGACAGAAGGGAAGTATAATACTAGCAAAACCTAAAAGCCAAATAATACACTTACGAAAGCCACTGAACATAGAAAAATGTCCAGAATTGAAAAATAATTTCTCCATTATAACACTAAATGTTAATGGAATTAACTCACTGATCAAGAAACACAAATTACAAACTTGGATTAAAAAATCACAACCCATCAATCTGCTGCCTTCAAGGAACTCATCTCACCACAAAAGATAGGCACATCCTAAAAATAAAAGGTTGGTCCAAAATTCTGCAAGATAATGGAACCAGGAAACAGGTGGGGGTAGCTATTATGCTATCAGACAAAGTGGACTTCAAACCAAAAAAGTCATAAGAGACACCGATGGATACTACATTTTAGTCACAGGTACAATTCACCAGGAAGACTACACAATAATGAACATATATGCACCTGATACGGGCTTCTCCACATTCATTAAGCAAACGCTACAGCATCTTAAGGAAGAATTCAACCCCAAAATGATAATTCTTGGAAATTTCAATACCCCCTTACAACATGGGATAGATCAACAGGTCAAAAACTTAACATAGACACATTGGAACTTAATCAAACTCTTACTGAAGTGGACTTTATTGATCTCTATAGAACTTTTCATCCATACACCAAAGAATACACATTTTTCTCAGCAGCACATGGAACTTTCTCCAAAATAGACCACATATTGGGCCACAAAACGAATCTCCACATATACAGGAAAGTTGAAATTTTAGCCTGGACCCTATCAGACCACCATGGTCTAAAGCTTGACATCAATAACACAACAAACAACAGAAAATACACTAATTCCTGGAAATTAAACTATTCAGCTATGATGCTGAATGAGAATTGGATTCAGGAACTAATTATAAATGAAATTCAAGATTTCCTGGAGCAAACGATAATGAAAATACAATTTATCAAAAATCTTTGGGACACAATGAAAGCTGTCCTAAGAGGTAAGTTCATAGCTCTTAATGTCTACATCAAAAAAATGGAAACATCAGAAATAAAAAGCTTAACAATGCAGCTAGACACTAGAGCAATCTTATCCCAAAAGCAGTAGAAGGGAGGAGATTAGCAAAATAAGGGGAGAAATATCTGAAATTGAGATAAGGAAAACGATACAGACAATCAACCAGTCAAAAAGCTGGTTCCTTGAAAAAAATCAATAATATTGATACACCCTTAGCTAAATTAACCAAAAACAAGAGAGCAAAAACCCAAATTAACAAAATTAGAAATGAAAATGGAATTATCACTACTGATACCCAAGAAATCCAGAGTATTATAACATATTTCAAAAACTTATTCTCTGTGAAATTTGATAACACAAAAGAAATGGATGAATTCCTAAGTAAGCACAACTTACCTAAATTGAAAAAGAAAGCTTTGAATTATTTAAATAGTCCTATAATAATATATGAGGAAATTGATGAAGTAATCTCGAATCTTCCCACCAAAAAATGTCCTGGAGCAGAGGGATTCAGCACAGAGTACCAGACATTTAAGGGACAAATAACACCAATACTCCTTTAACTGTTCCATTAAATAGCAAAGGAAGGAACAGTACTAGATTCTTTCTATGAAGCTAATATCACTTTAATTGCAAAACCTAATAAAGATACACTTAGAAAACTATAGGCCAATCTCTTTGATAAGCACATATGCAAAGATTCTCAACAAAGTCTTAGCAAATCAGATTCAAAAATGTATCAAAAAATCATTCACAGTGATCAAGTAGGCTTTATTCCAGGCAGACAAAGTTGGTTCAACATATGCAAATCAATAAATGTAATTCACTATATAAACCAGTCCAAAATCCAAGACCATGTGATACTCTCGATAGGTACAGAAAAAGCTTGTCAAAACAAAATCCAACAGCCTTTTATGATTACAATCCTAGAGACAGTTGGAATGGAAGAGATCTTTATCAATATAATAAAAGTGGTATACAACAAGCCAATAGCAAGGATTACACTCAATGGGGAAAAAGTTGAAACATTCCTACTTTGATCAGGAACTAGATAAGGCTGGCCACTCTCACCATTTCTACTCAATATTGTGCTTGAAGTCTTAGCCGAAGCCTTAAGACAAGAAAGGGAGATAAAAGGGATTCAAATCTGCAAGGAAGAAGTCCAGTTATCTCTATTTTGTAAATGACATGATCTTATACACAAGTGATTCCAAAAACTCAACTAGGAAACTCCTGGAACTAATACAGAAGTTCAGCAAGGTGGCAGGATACAAAATAAATCTACAAAAATCAGTGGCGTTCTTATATGCCCAGAATGAAAGAAGTGAAAAAGCCCTGAAAGAATCAATCCCATTTACTATAGCCCCTAAAAAAATGAAATACCTTTGTATAATACTGACCAAGGAAGTAAGAGATCTTTACAATGAAAACTTTAATACCCTAAAGAAAGAAATTGCAGAAGACATCCGAAGGTGAAAAGACCTGCCATGTTCCTGGATTGGCAGAATCAACATCATAAAAATGACAATCCTACAAAAGGCAATATACAGATTCAATGCTATACCAATCAAAATCCCAAAGCAATTCTTTAAAAAGGTTGATCAAACAATCGTAAAATTCATATGGAGGCACAAAAGACCCAAGATAGCCAAAACAATCCTGAGTAACAAAAACACTGCTGGAAGTGTAACCATACCAAACCTTAATCTATACTACAAATCCTGGTACTGTAGCCTGGTACTGGCTCCAAAATAGACACATAGAATGTATAAGGGTTGAGGACCCAGATGTAAGCCCACACAATTGCAGCCATTTGATCTTTGACATAGGTGCCCAAAAATCCAATGGAAAAAGAACAGCATCTTCAACAAACTGGATGTCCACATGCAGAAGATTAAAACTCAACCCATACTTGTCACCATGTACAAAATTAATTCCAAACGGATCAAGGACCTCAATATAAGGCCAGAGACTATATAATGAAAATATAATTTAATTTGAAAGGGTAGGGAACTCCCTTGAGCTGATTGGGCTAGTCCAACAGTTCCTAAACGGAAATCCAATAGTACATTCAGTACAACCAACACTCAACAGATGGGATCTTATGAAATTAAAGAGCTTCTGCTCAGATAAAGAGATTGTAACCCAAGCACAAAGGCAACTCACAGCATGGGAGAAAATCTTCACTAACCACATATCTGATAGAGCTCTATTATCCAGAGTGCACAAAGAACTTAGAAAACTAAATCCCAAGGAATCAAATGACCCAATTAAAAAATGGGCCTAAGAACTCAAAAGAAACTACCAGGGATGAAATTGAAATGTCAACAAATATCTTAAGAAATACTCCACATTCTTAGCCATCAAGGAAATGTGAATCAAAACCTCTCTGAGATATCATCTCACCCTGGTCAGGATGGCAAAATCCACAATACAAACAACACCAAATGCTGGAGAGGATGTGGCAAGAACGGAAGTCTCTTACATTGCTGGTGGGAACGCAGACTCAACCACTCTGGTGAGCAATCTGGTGATTCTTAAAGTAGTTAAAGATTGAAATGCCATATGACCCTGCTATACCACTTCTGGGAATAATACCCCATAAAGCAAAAATTCACCTCAATGGCACAAGCACAACCATGTTCATGGCACCACTGTTTACAATAGTAAAGTCATGGAATCAACCCAAATGCCCAACAGTTGATGAGTGGATAAGGAAAATGTGGTACATTTATACAATGAAATACTACTGAGCCATTAAAAATGATGAATTAATGAAATTTGCCAGAAAACGGATGGAAATAGAAAAAAATTATACTGAGGAAGTATCCCACACACAGAAAATTAAGCACTGTATGTACTCCCTAATAGGTGGATCCTGGTACTAAATCCTCTTAGTGACATACTCAAAGAAAAATCTCTATAATACCTGCAGTAATTGCAAAGAAGGAAAGGGGAAGGAAGGACCCCTCCAGAAACAAGGAAAGAGGGGATCATGCTACAACAGAGAAAATAGTTCACTATCAAGTACTGCAATTAAGTAGTGAGACCTCTAGTTAAGCTCACAGACTCCTTCCTGGTCACTTGCAACTGAGGGGGTTTGATCTCACCAGTCAAGGAGGGCATAGAGACTTTCAGATAGATGGTAACCATCCTGCAAATGGGAGACTGACTCCCCCTCACCGCGGTCTCCTACTTTTATTCTATCTACCTTTGAATCTATTCTCATAGTAAGATTCTTTTTTAACCGCCTTTTATCTCTGGCTAAGAGGAAACATCCAATACCCATTAAGATAGAGCCAAGTGCGGTGCAGGAACAGCAAAAATGGAAAAAAAACAAACAAATAAAAACAAACCATAATTCAGAAAATCAGAGACCCTACCTTAATCACTTGGAACCAGGCCAGCCTAATCTCTCCCCATCCCAAAGCTCAGGGAAATTTGTGGAAGAGTGGGTGGTAAAACTGTAGGAGCCTAAAGATGGGAAGGAGCAACAATATGCAAGATACTCCACAGAAGTTTGGACTGAAGTAACCATTATAGGACTTTGTATGACCTGTGCAATGACCAGCATAGCATTGACCCCCCCCCAAGTCTAGCATGGATCACAGGCAGTAGGATCCTTAGAAGCAAGGGATTAACATCCATAATAGTTTTCCTATACTAAAGGGGAACATAAGTAAGACCTCCAGGCAATGCTACTGAGTCCTTAAACCTCATTAGAGTGGAGGACCCAGAGGGAAGCTTGACATTCACTGTAAAGGATGATCCAAGGATGGGGGTGGGAAGAGGGGGCATTGGAAGAAAGAGAGGGAGGGGGGAGAGGAAGGCGAAAAAGGGGGAAGGGAGTAAAGGGGACCTGGGAAGGGTGGAGGGAGAAAGGGAACTGGGGTGCCTATTAAGTTTGTATGAGTGGAAAAAAATAAATTAAAAAAATTATCCAAAGGGCCAAAGAAATGACTCAGGGGTAAACCTTCTGCCTCAAAAGCAGAAGATCCTGATTTGGGATTCTTAATCCCACACGAAAGTGCCAGGAAGAAATGGCAGCAGCCTGTACTTCTGATCCTGAAAGACAGAGTCTGGAAAATTCCAGAGTGAATCAAAGATAAGTTAGAACAATTCAGGGTTATTTCTAAGTCATCCTGGGGCCTCCAAAGGCATCCATAGTGCCTCCATAGGCACGCATAGTGCCCTTTGATATACACAGACATCCACACACATAAATACACATGCAATAAATAAATAAATAAATAAAAGTGTATGAATAAATAAATAAATAAATACATCTTTGAAAATTTATCAGTTTATATATTCTTGGAATGGCTACTCATATATTCAATTACATATATTAGGAAGCACTATTTTGAAAGCATCATAAAAGATTCAATAAAGTATTTGATATTTAAAATCTTATTGCTTCTGCAGAATTCAATGAATGGAAATGATACAGATTAAGAAATATTTTATAAAATATTAAAATCAGTTTCATAAAACTCATAGAAACATAAAGACACTTCAAGAAGCTATCATGAGAAACATTAAAAGCAGAAGCATGGCCTACAAATATAGGAATCATAACAAGACTAGAGAAGCAAAACTGGCAAATTGTTTGATATACAATAAAGACAACCATATTCGAAACTCAAAATAGAAAATAAGAAACTAGATGAACTGAACTATCTTATGTTGGCCTGAGGGATGATTCAGGGTGTAAGAGTGTTTAATGCAAAAGCACCAGTTCCTGTGTTCAAATCACCAGAACCCCAATAAATAGCTGCTGTGGTCACAGCAATATGTGTATATTGCTGAGGGATGTAAAGATTGGAAGATCACTGGGATTTATTTAGTACCTCCAGGTTCAGTGAGAAATCCTGTTCTGACAGAGTAAGATCTTAGAGACATGGGATTAACAGTCACAATAGTGTTCCCATACTAAAGGGGAGCACAAGAAAGGGCTCTAGGCAACGCTACTGAGTCCTTACACATCATTAGAGTGGAGGACTCAGAAGGAAGTTTGACATTCACACTAAAGGATGCTCCAGGGATTGGGGAGGAGGGAACACTGGGAGAAAGTGGGGGAAGGGGCTGAAAGGAAGAGGAAAAGGGGAGTAGGGAGCAAGAGGGACTGGGGAGAGGTGGAGGGAGGAAGGGAACTGGGGTACCTATTAAATTTGTATGATTGGGAAAATAAATAAATAAATAAATAAATAATTTAAAAAAGAAAGTAATGTCAGTACACCCCAAGTCCTCCTATAGCCTCTGCATGTGCACTTGAATATTTCTGTATGCACATATCACCCAGTATAATCACATTCTCCCATATAAACATCCACAACAAAAAATCTCATGCTATCAAATAGATTCATATAGTGCCAATGAGAGAAATAAGAAAAATATATGTCCAAGTGTAACTTAAAATATCAAACATGAATTGAAAAAGATATGAAGAGAAAAACATCATTGCCAAAGAAAGAAAACTAAGGAAATATTGTTTTCAGAAGTAGACTGAAAGAACATGGTGATGGGTCATAATTGCAGTCTGAAGGAAAATAAATTAAGGATTTATATTCAGTAAAATTAAACTCAAAGAGTAATGATGAATTATGTTCTTCATTTTTAAGTCTTTTTTTTAATTTTTTTATTATTTATTCAATTGTGTGTGTGTGTGTGTGTGTGTGTGCGTGTGCGTGTGTGTAGAACCACGGGTGAATTCGGGAACCACCATGGACGCCTCCACTTCCTCCTTGTTTACTCTGTCCCGGGATTCACAGGCTCTGCCCTACCAGGACCAGAAACGCCGGCGGCCCCCGCTTCAGCCCAGCGTCTATACGTGGGGTCTAGGATCCGAACTCAGGACCTTCCTCCTGCAAGGCAGAGGCTTAACCCCTGAGCCTCTCCAACCCCCGTTTTTAAGTCTTAAGAGTATTTGCAACACACAAAAAGCCCACTTTGAACAAACTGCACAGATGAAAGTTAAAATGGTATCTAGGAATATGGACAGGTATATCAGTAATTTTGTTGCTTTTTATAGGACATATGGATGTATCAATTTGTTCAGATATGTGCCTATGTATATTTCCATCATTCCTCTACTTTTATCACTCACTTTTAGAATTCCTGCAACAGTGTGATGAAAGCAAATCAAGATCCTGAGGAATGACACAAAATTCATAGTTTTATCTCTAGGTAAGAAAGGACAAAAGAAACATTACTCACAAGGCTAGAGATAATATTTATGGCACAGAAACATGCCTAAGCAATCAGTATATGTAAAATGAACAGAACATTGATAGAAAAGGATAGGACCAGTGAGAGAACTCAGTGGGTTATAGATAGGCACATCCTGCCAAAATTTGATCTGGGCTCAATCATAGGAATACACATGAAGCTAAAAGGAGAAAACTGAATCCACAGAATTGTCCTCTGATTTTCTCTAGTGTGTCATGGCATGCACACACACACACATACAGTTATAAATAAAAAATAAGAAGAATTAAAGGGTTAACAAACACTGATAGTGAAGACCTACCCTAGTTTCTCTTCTTGTTTTACTGCCCTGTTACAAGAAGGTAACTTTAAAAAAAAAAAAAAAAAAAAAAAAGAAGGTAACTTTCAGTAGGTCTTTTCCAGAGCTTCTATATATTCAGCAACCTGCTCAATAAAAGATGTGAACTTTGTGCTAATAATAATGACGATTAATAATAATAACAATACTCTGAACAATATTAACAAGGGTCACTAAATGTACAGATTTTACTTGGATAAGATTGTGAAGAAAGCAAATTGAGTTTTAACTACATGACCTAACATGAAACAAGTGGCTTGTACAGATTAAACAATTTCCTTTAATTGTAGGTGAGACATTTTTCATCCTTCAGCACTGTTAGTAATTTTGTTTTAAAGAATTTTTATCATTGCAATCTAATACTGGAAAGTATTGCATTTAACAGGAACAAAGAAAACTATAACTTCAAGTGAAGTCTCTCTTCTTTTTACATCATTTACATGCAAGTTAGCAGTGAGTTGAAATTTCAAGAGTCATGATTTATCCATTTAATATAAACTTGCCAAGGTGCTGTGGATGTATCATGGGTGTTGAATATCTACTGAGTGTTTAAATATCCATGGATCATGTTCCATGTCTAGGTAAAACTTCAAAGTCCATTTTTTACTGAGTTTCATTTCATCATAGTGTGCTGCTAATGGAAAATAATAAGAAAAGATATTTCCACATATTGCTGGCAAACCAAATCTGCTGAGGTTTTCCGTATGACTAGCTTGCTGCTGTCTGCTATTTAATTAACCAGTGCACAAATAAAATGTCCTCAGTTTAATTTTCATTCTGTAGCTCAGTACAGTAAACTATTCACGGTATAATTAAAAGTCCTGAATTCTCTCAGGAATGATATTACCAGTAAGCAAGCAGCCCTTGAAACAGAGAAGCCTGACTGGTGTCCCACTAAATTGTGCACAGTAATAAAGTTGCCCAAGTGTTCTCTGCTTAATCTGATTGAGCTGTGGAAACCTCAGCTGGCATTCAGTTACCTACTTTAAAAACTCTATGGTTATCTGAGCTCTGGGAGAGCTTTGTCAAAGTTAACAGAAGAGTGCCACTGTAATTCTTTGAATTTTCCTTTGTGTAAGAACTCACTCTCAGATAGCCCAAAATCACTTCAGTGTCAACAAGCAGCTCTAAGTATGTAGTTTATCTTGAATATCTGATTTAAAAAGGAGTATTTGAGATATTTTAAAAGTTAAACACAAATCAACGAAGGAAGACATGCAGTAGAATGTATATAACGCTTTCACGAAATTTTTTAAAAGTCATTTAAAAATCATTGGTTGAACATTTAACTAAGATTATTGATTCAGTGGTTTAATTAGAACTGTTAATTGTCTGATTACTGCATGGTAAATTCATTCACATGCTTCACTTGCTGCAGAGAAAAGTACAGGCTCACACCTATGGCCTTAGCATAATTATTCTGGTTATCCATTTTATTGGCCCCTGAAAGTGAACTCTCAGAAACCTATCTTATTACTTGTGACTTTCATATTTTGATTCATTTCATTATAATATTTTATAGCCAGGATTAAATTTAGATTGCAGCAATGCTGCTCTGCCATTTAAGCATCATGATAAGGCATGACTTTCTTAGTAAAACAGAAACAAGAAGTTTGGGTCTTATACTTTATTTCCTGAAGAATTGAGATATGCCTTTAATTGCCACATCCACATCTCACATCTCACATGTGAAACAGTAACTGTTGTATACCGTGCAAAAGTTCATTTGTCAGGGTGATTATTATGTGCAGATGCAAACAGCTGCAATAGAAGAAAGGAGATTTGGGCTGTATTCCATAGATGTGCTTTCAGAAGTGAAGACAGTAGCCAGTGATACTGAATTTGGTGCTGACTCAAATGCCGCATATTCAAAGAAATGTGTCAAGGTCTGAATTTGAATAGTCTCCAAAGGTTCATAGGTTCATGTGACTGAACCCTTGGTCTCTACATGATGACACTGTTTGGCAAAGTTATAGTACTTTTAGAGATAGGAACTTTGCTGGAGAAAGACTTTCTCTCATTCTCTCTCTCTCTCTCTCTCTCTCTCTCTCTCTCTCTCTCTCTCTGTTCCTTTCTCTCTCTCTTTGTCTCTCTCCACTTTCTGACCTGGTTACAAAGCAGCAGTTGGGCCCTGCTTCATCCTGCAACCTAACATAATGAACTCCATTTCCATTATTTTGACCCATAAGTCAAAATAATAAGCCCCTTTTCCCTGAAGTTGCTTAGGTCAGAGTATTTCATCACAATAGAAAATTAAATGCAACAAAATCCAATATTATGATTGATCAGGATGAACAACTGGATATGCATCCAAGACCATCTGATCAATTACCACATTCCTAGGACTCAGAGCTGAAATAACATATAGAGATTTCTCAGCACTAATGTTTGAAATTATGTAATAGACAGACTGAAATGTTTCAGGAGAAATCACTCTGATATTACCAGGATAGCTCCTCTTGATGGTGATGGTTTAGAAAATCATCTCTTCACAAACATTCTCACATTTTTAATTTCATGCTGATGTGAGTGGAAATGACCAATTGCATTATAAACTTGGTGTGCTTTCCATCAGATAGCTCAGAATCAGTCTTTTTCACTTTATTCATTCATTCATTTAGCGTGTGTGTGTGTGTGTGTGTGTGTGTGTGTGTGTGTGTGCACGTGTGCATGTGTGCATATGTGTGTGAGAGTATGTCCCTGTGGAGAACCAAGGGTGACTTCAGGAATCATTCTGAATTGCTGCTACCTTCTTTTTGCCTCACTCTAGGATTTCCCTTTGCCTGGTGTTTTTAATGTGGGACCTGGGATCTGAAATCAGTGCGGGACTGGGATCTGAATTCAGGGCATTCTACTTGTGAGACAGAGTCTTGATCCCTGAGCCATATCTCTAGCCTGGAATCAGTCTTTCCTTCTCCAGACTCAGAGCAAATCTGAGGCTCAATAAGAATATTTTATTGAACATATTTTTAGCTGTTAACTGTGTACATGGTGTTTCAAGTTGAGCTGTAAAAACAACTTGTCCTTACCTATTTACTTGCTCTGTATCAGTATCCCTCACAAAATTTTGGCTATATGGTCTCTGGGCAAAGTAGATTTTGTTTATTTGTTTGTTTCTTGAGTCTACTGACTATTCATAAAACACTACAGCATTGAAACTTATGCAACTGTCTTCTTTTGCTACACAATATGGAAATGTTTCATTCTAGTTTTCTAAGGTTTTTTTTAAGAGTTTCATACATGAATATAGTGAATTTATGCTATTTTCATTCCTTAATTTCCAATACTATCACCCTCCCTCCCATTTCTTATTACAACAATTTTTCACCCCCAAAAGTCTGTTCTTCATATTTTCTTGTTTGTTCACACGTGAAGCCTACTCAATTTCATCTTTTTTGCCTTTGATGGCATGTGCTTGAATACTTGCTGGAGCATGAATTCTATATCAGTGGTCTACCGTTGATTTAAGCATCTTCCCATCTTTCCACATTAGCATTAACTGTCATCAATCTTTCAGGTAGGTATGGGTCCTTTTAAATTTTTCCCTTTCCATGGTAAAATGATTAAAGGATAGTTCTTTGTGAAAATATAATAGCTGTGGTAGATTCATGGATAAAACAGCCCTGTCATTTCCAGAAGGTAATGTCTAGTGATACCCTTCCCCTTTCAAGCTTTTATAATTTTATAGTCCCTCTTCCATGATTTTTCCTGAGCCTTGAAGTGCTAGTGGTTTAGGTATTCTGTTTATGACTGAACTGTCCACAGTCACTTATTTTCTGATCGTTGGCTAGCTGTGACTTTGTAAAATAAACACCTTCCATTTCAAAAGGAAGCTTCTCGGTTGAGTGCTGAGTGCCTCCACTAATTTATGAGTATAATGATAAATGTTTAAAAGATGATCGATATAGTGTCTTTATAGCTAAGCCATAATTGTTTGCAACCCATCTCAGGGCCTATGTTCTCCCCTTTCCCAGGTTCTTGTCCTGGTTGACATCACCAGGAATCTGATCCCTACTGAAAAGTGGACCTTAAGTCCAATCAGAGGGAACCAGTAGGACAGCTCAGTGCTTTTTTTTTTCTATCTGTGTCTTGTCATGAATTTGCTTTGCTGTCTTCGGAAACAGGGTCATACTGTCAGCTTCTACAGAGAAACCACGAGCAATAGCAAAAGGCTACACTGTTTGGAGAACTTTGAGACCTCTCCGACTCACTACTGATTGAGAGGTATTATTTGCCTGATATTTGGATTATTTTTTAATTTCCTATGGATTCCAGTTAGAAATTATAGGGGATTTTCTGTTTTGCCCTACCATAATCTTTTTGTGCTCCCTGTATAGGGTATGTCTGTTCTTTTATTATACAATTTTTTGATATACTAGTAATATAAGAGATTTCTACCTGTTGTAATTTACGTTAGTGCTATTTGTTATGTGGGTTAATAGTTTGTTACATTTTAAAATTGAGAATTGTGAGAGCATATGAATATAGTATACATGCATTTGTGAAGAACATTTAGGTGGTCCTTTAGTTTTTGATATGAGTAGCAGCACTTCTATACAAATGTAAACATACATGAGTGTGATATTTTTAATTTAGTAAATCCTTAAAATGAGATTGTTGCTTATGGTGAGTATTATTTTATCTGCCAAATACATTTGTAAAGTGCTTATGACTTTTTGAATGAGAAACATGCGAGAGTTCTGATTGTTCTGCAATTACCATCAGGAGAGGGGTTATTAGATAATATTTCAGTGCACTTCCCTGAAAATTCCAATCTATTTCATACTATAGTTTCTAAAGAAAATGCTGAGAAGAATCTCTAAAAGCTCATTCCTGATATCAAGTTGTAAGAATTTGTCCATTGATTAGATGGTCCTATAATACAACATTCACTACTTAGGGACACATTTAATAGATGAGTACTACATGCAGAATGCATGTTCTAAAAATTCACAAAACACCAAGAAGAAAAAATATTTAAAACAATAGGCTTTCCATATATATTTTGAATTCAGTTTTTCTATAACTTTAAAGTTTTTTCTGAAATTTTTCTTGTAAAAATACTGGATTTAAAAGTCAAGTTGGAAAGAAATGGTATTTTTAAAATGTTTTCCTATTAATAAACATAATATTTCACTGCATTTTTAATTTTTAAAATTTCTTTGTTGTTTTTACTTTTTGTTTTATATTCCTATATTCTTTTATTTTTTTAACATTTTTATTATTATTGCCGCTCATACAAACTTAATAGGTAGACCAGTTCCCTCCCCCCCTCCTCCCCCAGAACCCCCTGCTCCCCCTTCCTCCCTCCCCATCTCCCAGTGCCTCCCCCCCAATTCCCAGAGAGTCCTTTATTGTGTATGCCTAACTCTCCTCTTGGTCCTCCTTTCCGATGACGTAAAAGGACCCAGTGGCATTTCCCTGAACCCTTTCTCGTGTTCCCCTTAAGCATAGGAACACTTCTGTGGCCATCAATCCCTTGCCTCCAAGGATCTTGGTGCCTTTAGCCGATGTTAGACTTTGTGAGGTCAATAGTGTGATGGACATGGCGCAGGGCATGCAAAGTCCTATTATGATTGCTTCAGCCCTATCTAGTGTGGAGACTCTTCAAATCATTGCTCCTCCCATCCTTTTGCTCTTACAATCTTACCGTCCCCCTCTTCCACAGATGTCCCTGAGTTTCAGGATGGGGGGAGATTAGGAGATTATGTGGATGATATAGAGTCTCTGAAGTTCTGGATTGTGGTTTGTTGATTTTCTTTTGCAGTTTTGCTGCTCCTGCAATGCCCTTCACTCCATCCTGATGGGCATTGTATGTCACCTCCTGGTCAGAGACAAAAAACTGTTAAACTAGAGTCTTGTTATAATAGCACATTCAAGGGTAGATGTAATAAAAGCAGGAAACCTCGGTGAGGGAGGGACCAGTCACCCATTTGCAAAATGATCTCTTTTCATCTGCCAGATTATATGCCCTCCCCTTCTGGTGAGATCATACCCCCTCAGTTGTACATGATCAGGAACAAACGTTTGTGAACTTAACCAGGTGTCATATTACTTACTTGCATTCCTTGGAGGTCGATTTTCTCTGCTGTAACATGGTCCCCTCTCTCCTTGTGTCTGGTGTGGCCCTCCAACCCCAACCCTCCTGTTCACAATCCTTGCAATTACCGTATTACATAGGTTTACCCTTGAGTGTCTCAATGTGGGCTGGGTGAGTTTGGTACTAGGAGCGACCTATTAGGGAGTACGTATGGCGCTTAACTTTCTGGGATTGGGATACTTCACTTAATATAATTGTTTCTAATGACATCCATTTCCCAGCAAATTCCAGTAATTCATCATTTTTGATGGCTGAGTAGTACTCCATTGTATAGATGTACCACCTTTTCCTTATCTACTCGTCAACTGTTGGACATTTAGGATGATTCCATGACTTTGCTATTGTAAACACTGCTGCTATGAACATAGTCGTGCTTGTGCTATCGAGGCGAACCTCTGCTGCATGGGGGGTTATTCCCAAAAGTGGAATAGCAGGGTCATATGGCATTTCAATCTTTAATTTCTTTAAGAATCTCCAGACGGCTCAGCAGAATGGCTGTATGAGCCTGCATTCCCACCAGCAATGTAGTAGAGTTCCCCTCTCTCCACATCCTCTCCAGCATTTCTTGTTGTTTGTATTGTGGATTTTTGCCATCCTGACCGGGGTGAGATGATATCTCAGGGAGGTTTTGATTTGCATTTCCCTGATGGCTAAAGAAGTGGAGCATTTTTTAAGATATTTGTTAGACATTTTAATTTCATCTCTGGTAAAATTTCTTTTAAGTTCTAGGGCCCATTTTTTAATTGGGCCATTGGTTTCCTAGGTGTTTAGTTTTCTAAGTTCTTTGTGCACTCTGGACAGGAGAGCTCTATCAGATATGTGGTTAGTGAAGATTTTCTCCCACTCTGTGGGTTGCCTTTGAGCTCGTGTGACAATCTCTTTATCTGAACAGAAGCTCTTTAATTTCACAAGATCCCAACTGTTGAGAGTTGGTAGCAGTGACTGTGCCATTGGATGTCTGTTTAGGAAATGTTGGCCTAGCCCAATCAGCTCAAGGGAGTTCCCTATCCATTCAGTTATGATTTTTATAGTCTCTGGCCTGATATCAAGTTCCTTGATCCATTTAGAATTAAGTCTTGTACATGGTGACAAGTACAGGTCCAGCTTTAATCTTCTGCATGTGGAGATCCAGTTTTGCCAGCACCATTTGTTGAAGATGCTGTTCTTTTTCCATTGGATTCGTTGGGCCCCTTTCTCAAAGATCAAATAGCTATATTTTGGGGAGCTTATATCTGGGTCCTCAACCCTTATCCATTGATCTGTGTGTCTAATTTGGAGCCAGTACCAGGCTGTTTTTATAACAATGGATTTTTAGTATAGACTAAGGTTCGGTATGGTGATACCTCCAGCAGTGTTTTTGTTACTCAGGATTGTCTTTGCTATCCTAGGTCTTTTGTGCCTCCATATGAATTTTGAGATTAATTGGTCAACTCTTTAAAGAATTGCTTTGGGATTTTAATTGGTATAGCATTGAATTTGTATATTGCCTTTGGTAGGATGGTCATTTTTACGATGTTGATTCTGCCAATCCAGGATCATGGGAGGTCTTTGCACCTTCTGATGTCTTCAGCAATTTCTTTCTTTAGGGTTTTAAAGTTTTCATTGTAAAGGTCTTTTACCTCCTTGGTTAGGTTTATACCAAGGTATTTCATTTTTTTAGGGGCTATAGTAAATGGAATTGTTTCTCTCAGGGCTTTTTCACTTCTTTCATTCTGGGCATATAGGAAGGCCTCTGATTTTTGCACATTTATTTTGTATCCTGCCACCATGCTGAACTTCTCAATTAGTTCCAGGAGCTTCCTGGTGGAGTTTTTGGGTTCCCTCAGGTATAAGATCATGTCGTCTTCAAATAGGGATAGCTTGACTTCATCCTTGCCGATTTGAATCCCTTTTATGTCCCTTTCTTGTCTTATGGCTTCAGCTAAGACTTCAAGTACAATATTGAATAGAAGAGGTGAGAGTGGATAGACTTGTCTGGTTCCTGATCAAAGTGGGAATGCTTCCAATTGTTCCCCATTGAGCATAATCCTTGCTGTGGGCTTGTTGTATACAGCTTTTATTATATTGATAAAGGTTCCTTCCATTCCTCCTGTCTCTAGCATTTTGATCATAAAAGGCTGTTGGATCTTGTCAAAGGCTTTTTCTGTGTCTATTGAGAGTATCATGTGGTCTTGGAATTTGGACTGGTTTACATGATGAATTACATTTATTAATTTTCGTATGTTGAACCAACCTTGCGTGCCGGGGATGAAGCCTACTTGGTCCCTGTGAATGATCTTTTTGATATGTTTTTGAATCCGATTTGCTAAGACTTTGTTGAGAATCTTTGCGTCTGTGTTCATCAGGGAGATCGGCCTATAGTTTTCTTTTTTAAGTGAATCTTTATTAGGTTTTTGGATTAAGACGATACTAGCTTCATAGAAGGAATTTGGTAGTGTTCCTTCCTTTGCTATTTGATGGAACAATTTAAGGAGTATTGGTGTTATTGACTCCTTAAATGTCTGGTAGAATTCTGTGCTGAATCCATCTGGTCCAGGACATTTTTTGGTGGGAAGATTCGAGATTACTTCTTCAATTTCCTTATATGTTATAGGGCCATTTAAGTAATTCACAACTTCCTGATCCAATTTAGGTAAGATGTGTTTACTTAGAAATTCATCCATCTCTTTTGTGTTGTCAAACTTCACAGAGTATAAGTTCTTGAAATATGATGTTATAATTCTCTGGATTTCTTGGGTATCAGTAGTGATAACTCCATGTTCATTTCTAATTTTGTTAATTTGGGTTTTCTCTCTCTTGCTTTTGGTTAATTTAGCTAGGGGTGTATCTATCTTATTGATTTTTTCAAAGAACCAGCTTTTTGACTTATTGATTTTTTTCTATCGTTTTCTTAGTCTCGATTTCAGATATTTCTCCCCTTATTTTGCTAATTTCCTCTCTTCTACTACTTGTGGGATCAGATTGCTCTAGTGTCTTCAATGCTTTAAGCTGCATCGTTAGGTTTTTTATTTCTGATGTTTCCATTGTTTTGATGTAGGCATTAAGAGCTATGAACTTACCTCTTAGAACAGCTTTCATTGTGCCCAGAGATTTTGGTACATTGTATTTTCATTATTGTTCACTTTCAGGAAATCTTGAATTTCCTTTTTAATTTCTTTCTGAATCCAGTTCTCATTCAGCATCATATTGTTAAGTTTCCAGGAGTTAGTGTATTTTCTCTTGTTTGTTGTGTCGTGGATGTCCAGCTTTAGGCCGTGGTGGTCTGATAGGGCACAGGTTAGAATTTCAACTTTCTTGTATATGTGTATATTCGTTTTGTGGCCCAATATGTGATCTATTTTGGAGAAAGTTCCGTGTGCTGCTGAGAAAAATGTGTATTCTTTTGTGCGTGGGTGAAAAGTTCGATAGAGATCTGTAAGGTCCATTTCTTTAAGGGTTTGATTAAGTTTCAAAGTGTCTCTGTTAAGCTTTTGACCTGTTGATCTATCCCATGTTGAGAGGGCGGTGTTGAAGTCCCCAAGAATTATCGTTTGGGTGTTGATTTCTTGCTTTAGACGCTGTAGGGTTTTCTTAATGAATGTGGAGTGGCCCGTACTGGGTGCATAAATGTTCAGGATTGTGAAGTCTTCCTGGTGAATTGTACCTGTGACTAAAATGTAGTATCCATCTGTGTCTCTTATGATTTTCTTTGGTTTGAAGTCCACTTTGTCTGAAAGCATAATTGCTACCCCTGCCTGTTTCCTGGTTCCATTAGCTTGTAAGATTTTGGACCAGCCTTTCATTCTTAGGATGTGCCTATCTTTTGTGGTGAGATGAGTTTCCTGAAGGCAGCAGATTGTTGGATTGTGGTTTTTAATCCAAGTAATCTGTGTCTCTTAATCGACGAGTTAATACCATTGACATTTAATGTTATAATGGAGAAATTATTTTTAATTCTGAACATTTTTTATGTTTTGTAGATTTTGTAAGCATGTTGTTTGATATTTATGTTTTGGTGGTATTATACTTCCCTTCTGTCTTCCTGGATACGCTTGTTCTTTTCTTCAAGCTTGAGTATCAGTTCTAGGATTTTTTGAAAGCCTGGTTTGGTAGACATGTATCTCTTCAAGTTGTCTTTGTGCTGGAAAACTTTTCTTTCTCCCTCAATCATGACAGATAGTTTTGCTGAGTATATCAGTCTGAGTTGGCATTTTTGCTAAAATACTTGAAGTATGTCTCTCCAAGCTCTTCTTGCTTTTACTGTTTCCATTGAATAGTCATTTGTTATTCTAATAGGTTTACCTTTAATAGTGAGTTGCTTTTTTTCTCTTGAAGCTCTCAGCACCTTTTCTTTGTCTTGAATGTGGAGTGTTTTGACTATTATTTGCCATGGCGATTTTCTATTTTGGTCGTATCTGTTTGGAGTGCGAAATGCCTCTTGTATTTGGATAGGCCTCTGATTCTTTAATTGTGGGACGTTTTCATTAATGATGAACTGAAATATTTCCTCAGGTGTGGTATTTTGGGATTCTTGTTCTGGTATTCCATGAATGCGCATGTTAGGCTTCTTCAGGGTGTCCCATATCTCTTGAATGTTTCTCTCCAGTATCTTTTTGGCTTTAACAATCTCTTCCATTGAGCTGGTTAATTCTCCCACTTTGTCTTCAAGATCTGAAATTCTATTTTCTGTCTCATTTGTTCTGCTGATAAGACTCTCTGTTGAGTTTTGGGTTGAAGATAACTTGTCTTTTAGTTCAATTTTAAACTCTGCCTGAGACTGTTTTAATTGCTCCATACATATTTTTGTTTCTTGAACTGTTTTTCTCAACTCCTCCAAGTGCCTGTTGTGTTCCTGTTCAAAGTGGTTGATACAGTTGTTTAACTCTTCTCTGATTTCCTCTTTCATAGTATTAATCATGGTAAGGATCATACTCTGAAAGTCGTTATGTTGGGTCTGGCTTCCACGGCTATTTTCTGTGGATTTGTTCTGGTCGGAATCCCTCATTATGGGATTGATTCTTTTGGCAGGAGATTGGTCTTCTTGGGTTTTGTTTCTCGTGGATCTGCACTTTGACTTGTACATTGTTGTTTTGTTTTTTAGGACCTTTCAGTTTCTGTGTTTTTCACTGAATCAACGTAGCTAGTATTGTTACGCTTGCCAGTTATTACTAGTGCTTACCTTGGATTGGGTATGTTTGTGTATTGTTATTATTATATCCTAGATGAGGCTACTAGGCTGTTAGTATGTTAGTTAAGTCAGGTTATGTTACCAGGGGGTGAATATTAGTTTGGTAGTGCAAACGATTGAGTTTCTTGGTGAAATGTGGGGGTGAGTGGTGTACTCACTGGAGTTGTATGTTGTGGGGTGGCTGTATGAGAAAGTTGATCTACAGCATTGATACTTCAAAGGATCAGTAAGGTGAAAAGAAAAAGTTTACTTATCTTTGGGCTGGATGAGAAGAAACTCTCCCACGTGATATAATGATTGTAGTGGAGTCCAGATGTATGGCCTGTGCTCCCTTTGTTCCTTAGAATTTTGCTTGAGTTTCCTTTGGGCTCTATTGAATTCTGAGTAGCAGTGTGTCTTCCGTGGACCACGTGCGTAGGTCCCTGGTGGGCCAGAGAGGCAGAAGGTCTGATATTGATGGCAGAGTTCTTCACCTGCGACCTGGGAAGGTAGGCGTGGAGAGGGGCGGGGCCCCGGGGGGCAAAGCCCGCCGCTGAGCAGCGTGGTGCTGCAGGCCGGGCAGCTCCGGGGTGGGGGGCGGGGCTGGGCTGAGCTCTTTCGCTCCCTGGCTCAATGGCAGAATTCTTCACCTGGGATCCAGGGGGGTGGCTAGGCGCACAAGGGGCAGGATGCGAGGGGCTTGGGTCCTGGGCCAGGCCCAGGCCAAGCCGCAGTTGGCCTGGGTGCTCGCCGCCGCTGGGACGCGTGGGGCTCCGGGTTGGTTGCTGGCTGGGCTGTCTGTTTTTACTTTTTAACATTTATTTTGTATGTAAATTTAGTAGGTGTGTCACTAAATAACGATTTTGAAACTATTATAAATGGCTAAGCATTTAGATTTCTTTAATATTTTATTTGAGAGAGAGATGGACCCAGAGAGAAAAAGAGTGAGGCAGAAGAGAAAGTTTATTCATCCAACTTTTGGATGTTGGTTCTCTTCTCCCACTATTTGTACTCAGCATATCAAACTCACATCTCCAGGTTTACACACAGGTACATTTATTCACTTGGTCATCTTACTGGCCCAGTACTATTACAATTTACAATTCAAATCATTCATTGTGATTATCTAACAATAAAATTGACTTTTGGTAGTTTATCACATGGTAAGTTGTGAAGCTCATTATTTATAGACATTAATTTATAGAATTTGTGAGATTTTTCTTAATAGATTTGAGACACTTATTTTGTTAATGTTAACAGTTATGTTACAAAGTGATATAATTATCGCTATATCCCATGGACATTTATTTATATAAATGTTTTCTGCTCAGTCCAAAGTATCTCCAATTTTCTTGAAGATTTGCCTTTGGATGATGGATTATTAGGAATCAGGCTTACTAGTAGAGGTTTTGAAGATATATGTATGTTACCTATTCCTTATTTTATTATCTGCGGGTTTATATTTTTGTTTTTGTGATTTCTGTTCCATTAGATATTCTGTTTTTCCTTATGGACCACTTTAAAAGAGCGTGTTTACATCTGTTATTTGGTGGTGTAGCTCATTAATAACGAGTATCATCAGTCACTTAGCAAACTGTCAGATAAGCAACTGAGACAGAGCATTTAGGAACATTTGTGAAGAATTAGTAGCCAAGGCAATCTCTGAGCGTGTCTATGGAAGATCATATAATTGATGTGGGAAGACCCATCTCATAGTAAGTGGGCATATTATCAGGAAAATGAATGAGGTAGAGAGAGCTGGCTCAGTACTTCAGCATAGTTTGGCATATTAGCCTGCAGACATTCCATCAAGAGATAAAGTATGTACCTTTCTCATTCTTTGTGTGATGTGGTGTGGTCAGTTCCCTTCGCTCCTGATGTTGGGCTGAACTCTTTTTTTCATATTGATAAAGTTTAACTGAGAGCTGTAAGTCAACGATAAAATGGTGTTCCCTAAGTTGTTTGAATTCTGTATTCATTCAACAACAGAAGATGAAATTAATACAAAATATTCTCAGGTCATTTTTGTCCTAACATCTTTTTATCATGTCAATGCTATAAATAGGCTTTGTAGAACTTGCTACAGTTGTGAATTAGGCTGTTTGTTTCTTTCAATTCTAGTAGTTTGGGCATCATTCATTTTCAGGCTCTGTTAGAGACATACAAAGTTGGAAATTTTAGGTTCTCTGTAGTAATTTAAATTTCTTTCATCACAGGATCTTGACCTTCACATCTTGCTGTATGTACATCAAGCTTCCAGTTTCTGAAGTGTATTTGCTCAAATAACTTGTCTACTTCAACATTCTATTCATACTCATGCGTGTAGAAAAATGTCACTCATACTTTCACTGTAACTCATGTATAACATTATATTTGAAATAGAAACATATATTTCTTATACAAAATTCTCAAGCTTTATTTTGTAAGCAGAAGCTGTTCATGTGTGAAACAGTTACTGATATTATTAGACCCTATCTTTTCTTTAGTATTTTGTATTTATTTTATTTCTTTTCTTCTCTTTCTTGTCATTTTTATTTATGAACCTTTTGTATTATTCAAACCATTGATTCATTTTATTTAGCCTCAATGGAGTCCTACTCTGCAGCCCAGGCTAGCTCTTCCACATAGCTAACTTCCTGTGTTAGCCTCCTGAGATCTAATATTATAAGCCTGACCTACCACACCTGGGCTCATATCCACTGACTTTTTCTGGAATTAATTTTTAACCCAGTGGATTATCTGACCCCAATTCTTCTCTCTTCTTTGAGTTTTTGCTTTTATACTGACATTTTCCTTCATTGAAGTGAATCCTACAACAGTTTTTGAATTCTATTTTCTGTCCTTGATGAATCATTTTAGTACAACTTATTGTGGCATAATATAACATGATTGCACTTATCTTTTTATAATTTTGTTTTAGATTTTAAGAAGTGGTAGCTGAGAAGAAAACGTGAGTACCATTTCACCTTCAGATTGCTCGCTTTTAGTTCTCTGTGAGGTTCCAGATTCTGTCTAGAATTACATCTAGTCCTTCTTGACAAGCTCTTTCCCCTTTCTTTTACTTTCTCTCTCTGCCTCAACAACTCAGACTTTTTCTAACTTGCTTGTTTTCTAGTGTGTATGATTTCTGATTAAAAGGTGTACTTTAATTTGTGTTCTTGCATCTCTGTGAACAATCACTTTCCTTCCTGTTTCCTAAAAAACTTTTTCTGATTTTTTATTATTGGTTTGAATTTGATTATCTTACATGTGTGTGTGTGTGTTTGTGTGTGTGTGTGTGCATGTGCATGCATGTGTATGTGTGTGTGTTCCCCCACATGAATATATATGTGAATATTAGCACATGCATTTGGAGGTACAAGAGGACAACCACCACCTTCAGGTATAGTCTCTCATTTTTCCTTATTTGAGACTTGTCACTTCACAGCTGTTACATAGGCCAAGCACCCCCAAACTTCCATAAGCCAAAGGTCTCTGTTTCTCATTTAGCATAGCCATGCTGGGCTTACAGGCATTCAAATCACTGTGTATTCTGTGTTTACATGGGAATCTGTGCTCCAAGTTTTAACCTTGGGCAGTAAGTACTTTACACACTTGACCTATTAAGAGGCCATCCTTAATTTTTTTAAGCTTTTTGCATTTGTGGTATGATTTTGTCATGAATCTTGCAGAATTATTTTGTCGTAAATTCAAATATTGTTTTTGTTTCTTCTGCTTCTTTACTATTGGGATTCTAGCTGCATGGATGCTACTGTTTGAGGTTGTTACCTGTTTGGAATGCTGTACATATTTTGAAAAATCTTTAACTCTTTCAGGTCTATCTATCTATCTACCTACCTACCTATCTATCTATCTATCTATCTATCTATCTATCTATCTATCTGTCCGTCCATCCGTCGTCCGTCAGTCCGTCAGTCCGTCCATCCATCTGTCCGTCCGCCCGCTCGCCTGTCTGTTTGTCTATCTATCTATCTATCTATCTATCTATCTATCTATCTATCTATCTATTCGACTTGCTGTTTTCCTGTTTTCGGGGTCTCTGAATCTTGCTTATCTGTATTGAGTGTACTAATAACATTCTATGTGTTCCCTGACTTTCAATTTCCTTCTGCTTTTGTTTCATTTTTCTAGTTTCTATGCATTTGTTGAAACTCTGAACCTGGAATTTCACATTTTCTACAATCAAAATTGAAGTAGAAGCATGTACATTACAGCTGATTTTAATTCTCTATTTGATAGTTCTGAAATCTGTGCCATATTTTATTCACTGTTTCTGAGACTGTTTTTATTTTTTTCTAATTAGAGTGATTTTAACCTCATATTTTTGCATACCTTGCATTTTTAAAGTTGTTGTCAGAGCTAGATATCCTGTGGGATGCTATGGAACATCATTTTGAAGTTATCCTATCTTTCCTATTGGTTTGGATTTTTTGTGAGAAGTTACATTACCTACCTGGGTGTTTGCTGGACTTGAGGTTTGCTGTCCTTGGTTCTCAATATATACAGGCTTCACATTCCTTTAGAGGCAAGTTAAGCCCCAGAGGAGGACAAGATTGTCAGAGATGCTTCATCTCCTTTCTTGCACAGTGCTTGGTAATAGCTTTAAATTGCTTTAATCCAGGGTTTTCATCTTTAGCGTTTCCTCTAGTTGTATTACAGCACTACTTTTGGGTGATAAGTTAGACTGCAGACTGCTAAGTGGCAGTTCTCTCTCTCCCTCTGTGTTAGCATCTGTCTCAGGCATGCCCTAAAACCTGTGTCTCAATCATGTGACTTGCATGGTGCTTCCCCTCCTGCCAAAGCCTCAGTGTTGTGCCTTGTATTTTTTCCTCATCCATCTGAAATATGAGTTTATTTGCTTAATTTTTATTTTTGTACTGGGGCGGCTAAACTACATTTTTCTTGTTTTTTTTTTCCCCTTTTATTGAAAAAATAGGTGCCTTTAATTCTTCGGCAATTTTAGTAGTTTCTGCTTCGTTTGTGCTTCAATTCAAGAGAGCTGTATTAGAAGCTCTCTAATCTTCTGTGTAAGAGCTTGGTAAAATTATGTACAAAAATATGCTTGAGGGGTTGTAAAACCATTAAAATCTGTAAATTAAAGGTCTGTACAATCTAAATCTATATGTACACTCCATATCATATATATGACATTTTATATATATTTATATCATCCATATTTGCAGCATTTATCCCTTTCTCTATTTCTCTATATAGTTACTGGTTTCCATATCTGTTATCTATACATATCATTATCTATGTATCTACATATCTATCATTTGTCTAAATATGTATGTATTTTTTCCTTTATTGTCTCTTTTTAGTGGCTTATGCAATACCTGATAGCATGGTTCCTTAGTAGAGAAACACTCGGCTCCTGTTTCTTCCCATAAGAAACTGTTTGTTCCAGATCTGACACTTTTGTTTCCCTGAAACCCATTATGTCAAAAGAATCAGGAAAATTTGATGTTTTGTAATTTTTTTGAGATTCTTTCTGCTGTGTAAGAACAAAATAATTGGGATGTCAGTCTTTCTTCTGCAAAATGAAGCTGAAAGAACAGTATGCTTATTTATTGATTGATTTATTAAGCAAAAATTATAACCATAGATTGTGTATAATCTTTAAAAAAGAGAGGCCAGATGTCATGCCATAGATAATGAATGGAAAACGTTTATTGCTTACATTGTGGCCTGGCAATCAGAATAATTCTCTCTGGAGGAAGAAAAAAGCAGGAATTTGAAGGTGGGCAGAGCTTACATAGTACCTGGGCTTATGGGCAGGTGTGAGGATAGAGGGTAGATACCTATCGCCTATCCCCATGAGGTATGTGACCAAGCTCAGATTTCTCAAGTGCCAAATGACCATCAGAGGCAGTGACCATCAAGCAGAAGCTCTGCCCTGGTCAGGGGGGATGGAGGACTGGGAATTCTAGGACAGCATATGCTATCGAATAATGAATGAACAAGTCACTAAATGCTGAAATTTCCTCATAAATCTAGCTAAAATCTTAAAAATTCATTTATTTATCAGTAGATAACAAAAACTTTTCATCCTCTAGATTGTGGACAGGTGATAGTAAACAGAATGTTGACAAAACATTTCTTAAATAAACAACGAAATTAATTTTTCAAAAAGATGTCCCTCCTATTTGGTGTTACTTTAATAATCACATTTAAATTTTTAATCAGTCTCGCCTCATTTGATTTTTTCCTTTAAAATTTGATATTCATGAATTTGATTTGTTTAGATTATCACTTCATTACCACAGTAAACTAATTAATGGTAGTTTTTCTACGTGTGTTGGGAAACATGATGCTAAGTTTCCTGAGAATGAACTTGATGGCTCTCTCTGAGCATGAGGTGGATTTCAGATGCCACATGTAAGATGAATAAGTCTCCACCTTCTCCAAAAGATATCTCTACCTAATAGACTTATGATTAGGAAGAGAAAGAATCTATCTATTTAAGTGATATAAAGCTCTGAAACCATTCCAAGGCCTTGAATGATTTTACCTTGTCATTATTCATTTCTCACAAAAGCATAAGAATCTGATTTTCATTTCAGATTACTATTTCAATCTGTTTCACTCACAGGATTGTGTGTGAGTGTGTGTGTGTGTGTGTGTGTGTGTGCACATGTGTACTGATTTGTGCAGTTGTATGTGTGGAGTATGCGTGTGGAACTTAGAGGACAACATTCAGTGTAGGTCCTTAGGTGCTTTATATGTTAATTTAAAACAGAATCAATCACCAGCCTGGGACTTCTCCAAGAAGCTTACATCAGGCTTGGCCTTTTTCTTTTTCTTTTTCTTTCTTTTTTTTTTTTTTTTTTTTTTTTTTTTTTTTTTTTTTTTTTGGTGAGGGACCCAAATTCAGATCCTCATGCTTGCCAAGGAAGTTATTTACTGATTGAAACCCCCATTCCCAATTGTAGCAATCTTTGCAAGTACAAATCTTTTCTCTCAACTGATTGAAGACTAAACGCATGCTTCTAATCTTGTCTTTGATATGGATAACATCTACTTTGAAAAAATCAAGGGATTATTTGCTCATTTTCTGTGAGTGTGTATGTGTGTGTGTGGAGGGCCAAGGGTGACTTCAGGAATCATCCTGGATTGCTTATACTTTCTTCTTGCTTCCCTCTGGGATTCCCTAGGTTCCATCTGGCATATTTAGTGGGACCTGGGATCAGAACTCAGAACCTTCTGCTTGTGAGGCAGAGTCTTAAGCAGTGAGCCATCTCTCCGGCCTGATAAAAATCTACTTTTGTAGATTAAACATATATCTTAGTCTCTTGATGATTCCTCACATGCCATACCTTTGAACTGTTGAACTGCTCCCCAAAATATTTTATGCTTTCTGCAGTGCTCCATGAATGTCCTTCATTTTTATTTGTATTTTTTTACAGACTGGATGGCCAGGTCAATTTGATTGTGTATATTGGATTCAAAATTATAAATTTCAAATGAGGAAATATTTACTGGAGTTCTTTAATTTATAATACATATTACATTAATTTAACTTCAGAATATTTCCAGTTGCTATTAGCACTCAATAAAATGCTTCTATGCAAAGAATAATTGAAAATGTGTCTCATTTTACTTTGGATGTAGCCTATATTTTGGACACAGCCTATATTTTCAATCATTGTGCAACTGCATTTTTCTACATTAAAACAACATTTGGAATAAACAGTTACAGTATAAAACACAGGGAATCAGTACCTTTTAGTTTGGTTTTTTTTCCTCTATGTGACAACAATGGGAGCATATTTTTTAATTTTTGTTTATTTGGGTAGATTTTTAATGAATGCCAAGAATATCCTTCATGTTTTAGATTTTTCATATTAATTTAACCATATCTTTTAGTTATGTAAAAAAACTCTTAAAAAACAAAATTCACTAAAATATTTTTGTCACCAAAATAAGGGTATAGGAAGATTGAAAAAGTGGCATTTGTAATCCATTAGAAATGAATGTACATAGAATAGTATGAATATACACAGAATTATGTTGTTAAAGTAACTGATAAATTATAACAATAGAAGATTAAAAATTGAGATATGGTACTGGATATACAATTCAGTGGTAATAGAGTTTGTTGCATAGGCAGGAAAATCCAAGTTTGGATCACAGTACAATATAAAAAGCTGCACGTGACCAGATTTATTATGGAAAGTGACAGAGATATGAAGACTGCTCATGTTTGTTGCTTGCCAGTCTAGCTCAAGGTGAATTAGATACCTTGTTTTAAGGAACCAAGGTGAAGAGTTTATGGAGCAGGCACTCTGAAGCCTATGTGGACATGGGTGCTTACCTGCACATACATGTGCACATACACCATACCCACATACAGGAAGACAGAACATACACATAATGGATAAACTTATAATACATTATTTTTTCATGAGAGTTGTATATGTAGGGATATAACCTATTTTTTATTCATAAATATATCACTGAGTTCAGAGTTGGATAAGATTATTCAGATGTATACATCAGTGACAATAAGGATCAGTTGAGTGCCTAACCCTGAACTGGATATGTATATTATCCCCTCTAGAAATCAAAGATCATTGCAGAAAAAGGAGCAGAAGGAATTTAAGACTTGGAACGTTGTCATTTGCCACAGTCAGTACTAGAATGATCTCATAGAAGCTGCAGCCCTGAACTCTGTACTTGCATAGATTCAGATGGGGAGGGGCTTACTGGGAACTAAACCTCCCTGAGAATCTATAGACTGTGCGTGGATTCTGAGAAATGACTGTCAGTATTATTGCTAGTGTACCTACTGAAGGGTCCACACGTTATTGTGGATACTTACAAATCTATGGCCAGACAGAGGATTCTGCCTAAACACAGTGGGTCTTAAAACAACAATAAGCCATGTATGTGATAATGAGACTTACAAGGAGGAGATGAAGCTCAAAAGAACTGAGTGGACCTAAGAAGATAGGTGTCAGAGTAATCAGAGCACATGAATCTGTCTGTTGCAGTTACCCTTTTTGTTGTTGCGAGACAAGTAAGGCAAACAGCTGAAGGGGGAAAGAGAAGATTTATTTGACTTAAGGTTCCAGAGGGGACATAGTCCACTATTGAAAGGCATGGCAGGCAGCAGATGATGGAGGGATATCAGTTCACTGTAGTCATCATGCAGGCAGAAAGAGCAAGCCATCCACTGTAAGACTAGACTCCTAGAGGAATCTAGAGGGTCTACTTAAACCTCCCTCCCCATGACCCGCCTTCCTCTAAGACTCCAATTCCTAAAGGTATCAAGACCTTTCCACACATTAGCATCAGCTAAGGACTGAAACACATGAACTAGTGGGGGCAACTCATATTCAAAACCATGTTACTATCAAAGAAAATTCAATAAAATTTAAAGAAACAACCCCAAATTCCCAACATTGGTGTAATTAAATTATTAGTATATCTTCTTTCTTGAGATGGTTACTTTTTATTCTACGTTTTTATATTTACTGTCATGATTATGCTTTGAAGGTTGAAAAAAGATTGATTTCAGTTTCTGCATTCTGTTTTGGCCGTTATCATAGCTTCATCCCATAGATTAGTAATTGAAGCAATCCTATAGTTCAGGAAACTGTTTTTAGGTCCCTAAGTATGTTACTTAATATACATCAGTATGTTTCTTCAATTTCCTCCACCTCCTCCTCCTTCTTTTCTTCTCATTTTGAGGGAGGATAAGGATAGTGCTCTCTATCACAGGTTAACCCAGAACACAACACCTCAAGCAGATGTAAATTTTATATCATTCCTGTCTCAGTCACACTTCCCCACCTCTGAGTGTTTACATTTTGTTCCTGATTTTCTCCAACTATTTTCTAATTCAGAAAACTTTAAAAATACATTTCATAAGATATTAGTCATTCTGTCACTTCTACTTCTAGGTATTTAACATCTGTACTAAGCTTCATGTATAATTTCCTTTTTGCTTTTTATTTATGTGTAGAACATGCTTTCTAATCCTGCTTGCATTAAATAAATGTAATCTGAAAACATCTATTCATAAAAATACTGCAATGGAAAAATGTGAAAGGAAAAGAAATAGTGCATGAAGGCAGAGCAGCTGGATAGTAAATTCAAGCTCCATAAAATTGCGTTACACTGTCTACACTTGGATCTTCCATTTGTAACTTGAAACACTCTTAAAAGGCATTTTTAAGACAGTGTAAACAAGACAAAAAAGAAGAAAAATCTGAGCATGAACTCTGCATGTGAAGCACCAGCACAGCCAGTTTAAAAAAGAAGTATACAATGCAATTTTAATGTCTTGTCTGCTCAACTTCTCCCAGTTTGCTTCAGATCTAGCCAAGGCCTACCCAGAGAGCTGGTCAACATTTCTTTTCACATGTTCTTGTGTTTAATAAGATGTTTTTCATATCTTGCATCTTGGCCTGGTATTCTGTCTCCTCCTGGGGGACCCATGGTACTTCACATGGAATGTTCTGGTCAGAAAGCTCCATAAAACAAATTTGTTGCCCTATTCATTGTCTGAAGAAGTCATATGGCTTACATTCACTCCTCCATGGATCCAGTGGTTTTCCTTGATTTCACACACCTTGCTCGATGTTCACGTAATTAGACTGAGATTTGGCCCTTACCCTGATGCAAGCAGAGAATCTCTCCAGAGAGTCCTAATCTGGTGCAAACCAGTAATGCTGATCAATAAGGATGATGTCCAAGAGTTCTTCAATTGCTTAGGACTTGAAGACTTCAGGACCTGTCAATATTTTCAGTATCAAAAGTAAAGTAAATATCCATTTTGTGTTTGTGCTTTTACCAAATATCACTGTCCTAAGATTATGAAATACAATGCACAAATTATAAAACAAACCCAAAAACTATTTAAAATAAAGCAAAAATATAATAGCTTCAATCCTGTTATATGAAAATATAAGATGATATTTAACCATTGTAGATTATAGGGGATGTTGTAAAATTTAATTACAGCAGATTAATAATGCAGTGATAATTTGGTGAGACTGAACAGAAATGACACAATTCCTGGCAAAGTAAGAAGTAAGAAGGAATGCTACTGCATTCAGAAGTAGGTGTGACACCCAGGTATGCTTCAGAAGGAGTGATGCATAAAATGGCTTCCAGGTTTGTGAGATGGTTTAGTGGGACAAGCTCTTGCCTAGAACATCTGATATGTGAAATCAGGACACAGTAGTGTAAGGCACTCCAGTTTCTTAAATGCCTGTAGGCAAGAAAGGCAGGATAATATGGCAGTCCCTGGGACAGCCAACATGGATTATGTTGTGGAGATGAAACTCTGTGTCAGAAAAGGTGGAACGACAAGGATTAACAACTGTAGGCTACATGCTGATGACAGGTATGCCATACACACACACTCATGCATGCACACACATATGCACACAGGAAGCCTAATATATGCGGAGGCTTGTCACGTCCTGTGCCAACCAGGCTGGTAAGATAAGATACCAACCTGGAGAAGAGAGCTTCAAGAAAGCACCTTCTGGTAATGGGACATGGCTTACTTTGAAATAAATAATAAAGATATAAAATATATGGGTATTGTCAGATTCATAGCCTGCTCTTTGGAATGGGCAATTGCTTAGGGCCTGAGAAGTTGCTAAATACAAACCAAGCCTGCTTTTAACTTTAAATTAAATTTTAACTAGAAATTTCATGTTCAATCATACACAGTAAATACACTTGTTAGCCAGAATGTATACGCTGATTTTTAAAAAATTAGAGAACAACTTCAAGAGTCCTAAAACATAGGTAGGTAGAATTCCCTAAAAAATATGACTCTTGTTACATTAATTCAGAAATTCTACAGATATGAGACTATGCCATCTGTTCACTACAATCAGTACACAACTATTTCTTATAGAACACGTTAATAGGAAATAATAATAATATAATTCCTAAAATTAATACACAACTATTTCTTATAGAGCACATGAGTTAATTAAAAAAAAGTAAAATAAATCCTAATATAGTTCTTACCATTATAACCTAATATAAGCCAGCTTATATGATAATGGCCAGAATCTGATATCCTCAAAAAAGAAAAATTAATGTATAATATGTGCTCCCTCCAACAGATTCACCTTTACCATTTACTAGAATGTATAATAGATATAACACAAATTAATAAGAAACTCAACCTCTGTGTATTTTAATTAAATCTCAAATGAAGTCTTTGTTAAATGCAACAATACAGACCTAGACCCTATGACTGTTTGGTGGGACATTGTAAAATAGATAGATTTAGAAAAACCTCTTGTAGGCCTGGGAAAAAACCTGTTGATATGTGATAAGGATTTGTTTGTGTCTCACCCTCAAACTATGGGTTAGGTTCTTAAAGAATGTTTACTCTAAAGGTGATTCCTGCTGATTAGAAGGATACCTGTCTGTCTGCAGGTGCAACATTCTCTGTCCAAAATTTTCTAGTATAAAAGCTGCTACAGGGCTGGAGAGGTGGCTCAGGGGTTAAGCCTCTGCCTTGCAGGCAGAAAGTCCTGAGTTCGGATCCTAGACACCATGTACAAATGCCAGGCAGAAGTTGGGCAGCCTGCGTTTCTGGTCCTGGTAGGCCGGAGCCTGTGAATCTCTGGGCAAAGTAAACAAGGAGGAGGTGGAGGTGTACTTGGTGGTTCCCGAATTCGTCGGTGGTTCTACACACACACGCATACATACATGCACACACACATATACACGCACAATTGAATAAAAAAATAAATAATAAAAAAGCTGCTACAATATCCAATTCAGATTAACCCAGCCCAGAGTTGTCTGTCGTGTGTGTTTGTCTCTCTTCCTGCCAACTCTTTGGGAATAAGAAGCAGAGAAGAAATAGCAGCAGGAGCTAGCAAAACACAGACCAGATCATACCAGATCCATGGACAGGTATATTAGACCCAATATGTTTTTATTTTCGTGGTACCAGGGATAGTACTTATAACCTTAAGCATGCTCAGCAAGCACTCTACCACTAAAGACATCAACAATCCTCTTTTCATTTTCTCTTGAGACAGGATCTCACTAAGTTCCAGATGCTGTCCTTGAACATGTGAACATGCTTCCCCAGTAGCTATGACTATAGGGTTTTGCAACCCACCCAATTTTAAAGAAGCAGGCAGAAGATACAGTTTTTTTAAAGTCAAATCATTTTTCAGGGACATGGACAGAAGGAAGCAGGACTGGGAAAGTTCTTAGGATTAGCTGTACTGATGTCAATCATCCTGTTTTGGCTTGATGATGGTAACTGAAAAGATTTTTACACCATCTCTCTTTTTCTGATTTGTGGATTTGACCTGAGAATGTAACAACTGCTTCTTTCACTCAAACAACCAAAGTTGTTAGGCAAAGATGCATCCCGTGGGCCATGGTTCCATAAGCTTCCTAGAGAGCACACATTTATGAAAGTCTGCAAAAAATGGTAAGTCTCTCTTTCTGAAACTCATTCGCGGCACTCTGTACTTCTGTGACTTACAATTATGCACTGAAACCCTCAACACAGAGAGGGTATCTGGAAATATCATCTTTGACAGGCGACTGCTACATATGTATCCTCTTGACTCTCATTTAAGCCTCTACAGAAAGATTTCAGACAACTCACTACTGATATGAAAAAATAACTACCTACAATGAGCTATAAAGTGGTCTTTACCAGATACCAAATCTGATGATGGTATAGCCTAGGACTTTCTTAATAAACTTTCCTTGTAGATCAGCCACTGGTTATCTAGGACAGTCTGAACTTATTTAAACATGCTTGAATCACACATAATCATCATGTATCAATCAAACTTTCCCAAATTAATTAACCGGGTACACCTTTATTTACCTATTTCTACTGAAATAAACCATTTTTACAGCATACTGTATGTACACAACACATTAAAAATCTGTGTTAATCATTCTGTTCATTTAGAATAACCTTTCTAGTATTTGAAAAAATTTATTATTCATATTAAGTCTTTAGGTCTACAGGCCTCAAGTTCTACATTCCTTCATGAAAATGTTTCTAAACCTTCATTATTATACTCACAATAACAACTTAAAATATATTTATGGAGTAATACAAAATAAATTGATCAAGTGTCATAGAAATGTGAGTTCACACATTATTTGAATCTCAATTTATTAGGATTAAAGAAATCTTTATTCAGAATCACTGTGGAATGATTCTTTCCAGAAAGGGAAAAAGATAGGAATGGATTTTTCATGTGGAAGTTGAGGATTACATGAAATAGGATGATATATTGCAGAACTTATTTTGTTCTTGTCTTACAAAAGTCTTTAATATCATTTTTTTTGCTTTTATGAACTATATCTATTTCCTGGTTTCTATGCTTAGTTTTTACCAAACTGTATTTCAAATATATCCTTTAAAAATTTCCTTTAATGGAGTGGTGGGGAAAATCTTTTAATATACTAATTAAAATTATTCTTGCCCTTTCCCCACCTGCCCAGATACGCTGTGCCCAAGGTAAGCACCTCCTGTTCACCCCCCAAATCCCAGGTAACCCACTAGTCCCAGCTCTGCCCACCAGCCAGTCAGAGCAGGCACTGCTCCAGGCCAACTAATTCAGTTCAGTCAAAAACACAGAAATTGAAAGAAGGTCTTAAGAGATAAAACGACAATGCCCAAGTCAAAGTGCAAATCCATGAGAAACAAAACCCAAGAAAACAAATCACCCACTGAAGGAATTAAACCCGTAATGATAGACTCCAACCAGAACAAATCCACGGAAAATAGCCAAGAAAGCCTGACCCAAGATATTGACTTTCAAAACATGATCATTACCATGATCAATACTATGAAAGAGGAAATCTGGGAGGAGTTAAGTAACCACATCAACCACTTTGAAGAGGAACACAACAGACACTTGGAAGAGTTGAGAAAAACAGTTCAAGAAACAAAAATAGGCATAGAGCAGTTAAAACAGAATCAAGTAGAGCTTAAAACTAAACTAAAAGATGAGTTATCTTCAACCCAGAACTCAACAGAGAGTCTTATCAGTAGAACTAATGAAGCAGAAAATAAAATTTCAGACCTTGAAGACAAAGTGGGAGTATTAACCAGCTCAATGGAAGAGGTTGTTAAAGCCAAAAGATACTTGAGAGAAAAATTCAACAGTTATGGGACATCCTGAAGAAGCCTAACATCGTCATGAAATACCAGAGCAAGAATCCCAAAATACCACACCTAAGGAAATTTTTCAAACTATCATCAAGGAAAACTTTCCTCATCTAAAAAAAGAGAGGTCCATCTATATACAAGAGGTATTCCACACCCCAAATAGACATGACCAAAATATAAACTCGCCACGCCAAATAATAGTTAAAACACTCCACGTTCAAGACAAAGAAATGGTGCTGAGAGCTTCAAGGGAGAAAAAAACAAGTCACTTTTAAAGGTAAAACTATTAAAATAACAAGTGACTTCTCAATGGAAACAGTAAAAGTAAGAAGAGCTTGGAGAGAAATACTTCAAGTATTGAATGAGCAAAAATGTCAACTCAGGGTGATATACCCCACAAAATTATCTGTTATGATCTAGGGAGGAAGAAAAATTTTCCAGCACAAAGACAACTTGAAGGGATACATGTCCACCAAACCAGGCCTTCAAAAAATGCTAAAAATTATACTCAAGCTTGAAGGAAAAAACAAGCATATCAAAGAGAACAGAAAGGAAGTATAATACCACCAATTTCTAAAAGCAAAGCGATACACTTACAAAAGCCACTAAACACAAAAAATGTCTGGAATTAAAAATAATTTCTCCATTATAACATTAAATGTTAATGGAATTAACTCAAGGATCAATAGACGCAGTTTACAAACTTGGATTAGAAATCAGAACCCATTCATCTGGTGCCATCAGGAAACTCATCTCACCCCAAAAGATAGGCACATCCTAAAAACAAAAGGCTGATCCGAAATTCTGCAAGCTAATGGAACTAAGAAACAGGAAGGGATAGCCATTATGCTATCAGACAAAGTGGACTTCAAACCAAAAAAAATCATAAGAGACACAGATGGATACTACATTTTAGTCACAGGTACAATTCACCAGGAAGACTTCACAATAATGAACATATATGTACCCGATACGGGACCCCCCCATATTCATTAGGCAAACCCTACAATGTCTAAAGCGAGAAATCAACCACAAAATGATACATCTTGGGGATTTCAACACCGCCCTCTCAACATGGGATAGATCAACAGTTAAAAAATTTAACAGAGACACTTTGGAACTTAATCAAACCTTTACTGAAATGGACCATATCAAAATTTTCATCCATGCACCAAAGAATACACATTTTTCACAGCATCACACATAACTTTCTTCAAAATAGATCACATATTGGGCCACAAAACGAATCTGCATATATACAGAAAAGTTGAAATTCTACCTGTACCCTATCAGAACACCATGGCCTAAAGCTTAACATCCACAGCACAATAAACAACAGAAAATACACTAACTCCTGGAAACTTAACACTATGATGCTGAATGAGAACTGGAAGAAATTACAAAGGAAATTCAAGATTTCCTAAAAGCGAGCAATAATGAAAATACAACTTACCAAAATCTCTGGGACACAATGAAAGCTCTCCTAAGAGGTAATTTCATAGCTCTTAATGCCTACATCAAAAAAATGGAAACTTCAGAAATAAATAACAATGCAGCTTAAAGCTTTAGAGACACTAGTGCAATATGATCCCAAAAGCAGTAGAAGAGAGGAGATTAGCAAAATAAGGGAAGAAATATCCAAAATCGAGATTAGAAAATCAACCAGTCAAGAAGCTGGTTCTTTGAAAAAATCAATAAGATTGATACACCCTAGTTAAATTAACCAAAGGCAAGATAGAGAAAAACCGAAATTAACAAAATTAGAAATGAAAGTGGAGTTATTACTACTGATACCCAAGAAATCCAGAGAATTATAACATCGTATTTCAAAAACTTATACTCTGTGAAATTTGACAACCCTAAAGAGATAGATGAATTCCTAAGTAAACACAGCTTACCTAAATTGAATCAGGAAGTTGTGTATTATTTAAATAGTCCTATAACATATGAGGAAATCGAGGAAGTAATCTTGAAACTTCCCACCAAAAAATGTCCTGGACCAGATGGATTCAGCACAGAGTTCTACCAGACATTTAAGGAGTTAATAACACCAATAGTCCTTAAACTGTTCCAACAGATAGCAAAGGAAGGAACACTAACAACTTCCTTCTATGAAGATAGTATCATCTTAATCCCAAAACCTAATAAAGATACACTTAAAAAAGAAAACTACTGGCCAATATCTCTGATGAACACAGATGCAAAGATTCTCAACAAAGTCTTAGCAAATTGGATTCAAAAACATATCAAAAAGATCATTCACAGGGATGAAGTAGGCTTTATCCCAGGCACACAAGGTTGTTTCAACATACACAAATCAATAAATGTAATTCACCATATAAACAAAGTCCAAAGTCAAAGACCACATGATACTCTTGATAGATGCAGAAAAAGCTTTTGACAAGATCCAAGAGCCCTTTATGATCAAAACACTAGAGATATTTGGAATGGAAAGAACCTTTATCAATATAATAAAAGCTGTATAAAACAAGCCCGCAGCAAGGATTATACTCAATGGGGAAAAACGTGAAGCATTCCCGCTTCGATCAGGAACTAGACAAGGCTGTCCACTGTCACCACTTCTTTTCAATATTGTACTTGAAGTCTTAGCTGAAGCCATAAGACAAGAAAGGGGCATAAAAGGGATTCAAATCAGCAAGGAAGAAGTCAAGTTACCTCTATTTGCAGATGACATGATCTTATACAGGAGTGATCCCAAAAATGCCACCAGGAACCTCTTGGAACTAATACATAAGTTCAGCAGGGTAGCAGGATACAAAACAAACGTACAAAAATCAGTGGCCTTCCTATATGCCCAGAATGAAAGAAGTGAAAAAGCCCTGAAACAATCCTGTTTACTATAGCCCCTAAAAAAATGAAATACCTTGGTATAATCCTAACCAAGGTAAGTGACCTTTACAATGAAAACTTTAATACCCTAAAGAAAGAAATTGCAGAAGACACCAGAAGGTGGAAAGACCTCCCATGTTCCTGGATTGGCAAAATCAACATCATAAAAATGACCATCCTACCAAAGGCAATATACAAATTTAATGCTATACCAATTAAAATCCCAAAGCAATTCTTTAAAGAAGTTGACCAAACAATCTCAAAGTTCATATGGAGGCACAAAAGACCCAGGATAGCAAAGACAATCCTGAGTAACAAAAACACTGCTGGAGGTATCACCATACCAAACCTTAGTCTATACTACAAATCCATAGTTATAAAAACAACCTGGTACTGGCTCCAAAATAGACACACAGATCAATGGATAAGGATTGAAGACCCAGATATAAGCCCACACAATTACACCCATTTGATGTTTGAGAAAGGGGCCCAAAAAACCAATGGAAAAAGAGCAGCATCTTCAACAAATCGTGCTGGCAAAACCGGATCGCCATATGCAGAAGATGAAAGCTGGACCCGTACTTGTCATCATGTACAAGACTTAATTCCAAATGCATCAAGGACCTCAATGTAAGGCCAGTCATTATAAAAACCTTACTTGAAAGGGTAGGGAACCCCTTGAGCTAATGGACTAGGCCAAAAGTTCCTAATCAGAAATTCAATTACACAGTCAATACAACCAACACTCATGAAATTAAAGAGCTTCTGTTCAGATAAAGAGATTGCAACTGGAGCAGAAAGACAACCCACAGAATGGGAGAAAATTTTCACTAACCACATATCTGATAGAGCTCTATTAGCCAGAGTGCACAAAGAACTTAGAAAACTAAACACCAAGTAAACAAATGGGCCAAAATGCGCCTTGGATCTTAAAAGAAACTTTACCAGGGAAGAAATTGAAATGGCTAACAAATATCTTAAAAAATGTTCCACATCCTTAGCCATCAGGGAAATGCAAATCAAAACCTCCCTGAGATATCATCTCACCTTGGTCAGGATGGCAAAAATCCACAATCCAAATAACACCAAATGCTGGAGAGGATGTGACGAGAAGGGAACTCTCCTACATTGCTGGTGGGAACGCAGGCTCAAACAACCATTCTGGTGAGCAATCTGGTGATTCTTAAAGTAGTTAAAGATTGAAATGCTATATGACGCTGCTATTCCACTTTTGGGAATAATCCCCCATACAGCAAAAATTCACCTGGATAGCACAAGCATGACCATGTTCATAGCAGCACTGTTTACAATAGCAAAGTCATGAAATCAACCCAAATGCCCAACAGTTGAGGAGTGGATAAGGAAAATGTGGTACATTTATACAATGGAATATTACTCAGCCATCAAAAATTATGAATTAATGAGATTTGAAGGAAAATGGATGGAATTAGAAAAAATTATTTTGAGTCGAAGTATCCCAGACACAGAAAAGTAAGCGCCATATGTACTCCCTAATAAGTGGTTCCTAGTACCAAACCCACTTAGTGACACACTCAAAGATAAATCTCTGTAATACCTACAGTAATTGCAAAGATTATAAGCAGGGAGGGAAGGTGAAGGAGGGCCCCACCAGAAACAAGGAGAGAGGGGATCATGCTACAGCAGAGAAAATAGGCCACCATCAAGGACTGCAAGTAAGTAATGAGACATCTGGATGGACTCACAGACTTTCCTTACTGGTCACTTCCCCCTGATGGGGTATAATCTCACCAGAAAGGGAGGGCATAGTGTCTGGCAGATAGAAGATTACCATCTTGCAAACGACACCTCCTGCCCTCACAGCAGTCTCCTACTCCTATTCCATCTACCTTTGTATCTACTCTTATAATAAGACTCTATTTTAATAGCCTTTTATCTCTGGCCAGGGGGTGACATCCAATACCTATCAAGATGGAGCAAGGGGTCGTGCAGGAGCAGCAAAACTTAAAAAAAAAAAATCAACCAAACATAATTGAGAAAATCAGAGACTATACATCAACTACCTGGAACCAAGCCAGCCTAATATCTCCCCATCCTAAAGCTCAGGGGTATTTGCAGAAGAGGGGGTGGTAAGATTGTAAGAGCCTAAAGATGGGGAGGACCAACGATATGCAAGATGCTCCATACAAGTTAGAGCCAACGTAATCATAATAGGACTTTGCATGACCTGCATAATGACCAACATATCATTGAACCCCCTAGTCTAGCATGGATCACAGGCACTAAGATCCTTAGAGGCAAGGGATTAACAGCCACAATAATGTTCCTATACTAAAGGGGAACACAAAAAAGAGCTCTAGGCAATGCCACTGAGTTCTTACACCTCATCAAAGAAGAGGACCCAGAGGGAAGTTTGACATGCACACTAAAGAATGCTCCAGAATGGGGGGGGGGGGGGCAGGGGGGAGAAGGCACTGGAAGAAAGGGAGTGAGGGGGGAAAGGAAGGTGAAATAAGGGAGGGAGCAAGAGGGTCCAGGAAAGGGTGGAGGAAAGGAGGGGAATGGGCTACTTATCAACTTTGTATGAGTGAAAGAAATAAAAAAAAAAGAAAAAGTAAATATATGGAACCTAATAAGCAGGAACAGGTAGAGAAGAAAGTTTGTAATGGCAAAAACTACTGAATTGGGAATTGGGAGATAAGAGGTAAAAATGACAGTCAAAATCCCTTTGTTTTTGCTGCTTATTTTAAGAAGCATGACCTGTTTCAATAAAATAGACATGAGTCATAAAAAAATAAGAAAAATAAATAAAAAATAAAAATCAAAAAAATTATTCTTAGAGGGCTGCAAGATGACTTGGTGGGAAAAGAACTGTCTGTGTTAGAGTGAGGGCCTAGAGTTTGAAGCCCCAGAACTTAACAAAAATCTGGAAATGGTAAGACATATCTGTAATCGTAGTAATCCCACTACAACATGGAAAGTAGATATGAGAGAATTCCCCAAAGTTCATGGGCTAAATACTCCAAAGTACAAAACATTGTGGAAAAATTTCAAGAAACCCTGCCTTAGTACAGCGGAAGGTGCAGACTAAAGCCTGGGGTTTTCCTTGGATCTCCACCTCAGCACCACGGCACGTGCACATCCACAGGCACACATATCTACAGACACATGTAGCCACAGGCACTCAGACCCACAGATACAGGTGAGCAACCCCAGACACATACACCCACAGAAATACTGTGTGCAACCACAGGCACACATGTGCACTCCCACAGACACATTTGCACATCACAGGTACATGTCCACACCCAAAGGTACGCATGCCACAGACACACGTGTGCACCCACAGACACAAATGCAAACCCACAGACATAGATGCAAACCCATACACATATATGCATACCTGCAGGTGCACACACCCACAGACACATGTGTATACCTACAGGGTCACTTACATGCACAAACATCATACACATGCAGGTACAAACACATAAAAATATTTTAGATATTTTCTTAATATTTCACAGGTAAAAAATTTTACACTAATGAAATTGATCTAATTTTCATCATAATTCTTGAAATATTTTCTCTTTCACTAATGTTTTCTAGCTATGCATATCTATCCTAACAAATGTGAACACTAAAGAAAGGGAATTTTAAATTAATGATAACAAAAACTGCATCTTCTGGGTTTATAAATTGTTTTAAATTCTTTTCTTCCTTCTTTCTTCCTTTATATTCTCTTTTTTCTTTTGTCTTTGTTTTTCCTTTCTCCTTTCTTTCCTCTATTTTCCTTTCCCTTCCCTTTCTCTTTATTTCTTTCACTCTTTTGTTTTTTCTAAATAATGACTTGCTTTTTATCTTAAATTTGTTCTTGGTGAAACTTGTTGTCCAGAAATAATCACACACATAGAGAAATAAATATATGCAGGGAAGCTTAACTGAAAGATTTCTATAACAAAAAGTCACATAACAGAGCACTGTATTACCAGTAAAACAGTATAATATTTCAATCAATCCATTTTTTAGTAAATTCTGGCTATATGCATTTCAAATTTTAACACTATTTCTTCAGAGTGAAAAATTAAATCTGCTGTAATTTTGCACAAGGAACATAGATGACTCAGGCAAGTTTACAAACTACTTTCCTTTGTTGCTGTGAGAAAGTACTCCCGCATAGCTTAAGGGGAAAAGGGAAATTTATCTGGTTTATTGTGCCAGAGGGAATATAGTTCTTTATGGTGATCATTGTATAATTGAAGGTATGGCTGAGGTAAAGAAGGATACTTGTTCAGTCATCATGGGGGTTGGAAACAAAAAAAGCCAACATGGAGGAAGCAGGCCCAGCCGCCAAACCTCAAGGACCTCACCTGTGAGATCCTTTATTCCAGCAAGGTTTCACTTCCTTAAGGAGCCACAACTTTCCCAAACTTTTAAGCCAGCAAAGGAATCCCACACACAAGTCCAAGGGTGAGGGGGCATAACTTACATTCAAAACATGATAGCATTGGATAAGAATTACATTACATTCCTGAAAAGCAGAAGACATTTTAGACGTTGTTTACCATTCTAAAGGAATTCACTCATTTTAATTGAAATGCTCCAAACTTGGTTCAACTATGCAAACTGCATGTTTCTCCATGACCTTGAACTATGTCTATTTCTGTCCTACTGTGTTCAAATGGCAAGATAAAGATGGGTAAATTCAGATAATCATCCCAGAGAAATTCAGATAACAATTAAAACATTTTCTTTATCAGTCATTTTAAACTAGTTGAAGATATCTTGCTCATAGCAGTTGGGCACAAACCGTGGTATGAAATGAGGTCACTGAAATTTCATGCATTTGAGGGCACTGTAGTAGCCGAACTAGTTTGCAAATGTGTAGGCAGAATGGGGCCCAGCCACTCATTGCCTTCTGCTGGTGTCTCATGACCTTATTTAATATGCTCCGCACTGCTGTAAATCCTTTCACAGTTTAGACTGCCTGTAGAGACTTATCCAGGAAGAACCAGAATGGCACAAGCTGCTAATAACTCAAAAATAATTTGTTCACTGCAGCGTGTTGTACAGCAGGCCTGCAGAATCGGAAAGTGGAGACTAAGATGTCAGAACATGAAGCTGATAACATGTCTCTGAACCCTGATGAAGCCCAGCAACACTGTGTGCTCCTCTCTTTCTGCATCTGTTTTCCTCTTTTGTTACCCAGTGCATATTATCATCTTAGAGAGTGGAAATAGAGACCAAAATCAGCTAATTACACATTCTACAGAATTCTGCAATGTCTCTACAGGAGCTGTTATATTAGGTTAAATTTTAATTTGCATTACTGAAACTTTTAAGTCATTCCCCAAAGCTTAGAAGGTATCAACTCTATTGTTTTATCCTAGAATTCATGGATAGTGTGAAAAGCAGCAAGATGAGCAGGATTTGGGTGGGCAAAGGAAGCTGCTGCAGAGGAAATAGGGAAAGAGAGGAGAAGTTCAAAGGAATTTCAGCAGGGTGCCTGAGCATAGTGGTTTCTTGAATAATTATTGATCTAATTCTTTCATCATGAATTGAGATAAGAAAAACAAATAGACAACAAAACTCAGCATCCTACTTGCCACTGTGGTTAAAATATAGGACAATTTATATTGCCAAAAGACTGTCAAAATAAATATTTAACCAGTATAGTTTACTCTGATTTTTAACACCGACAATTTTTAAAAAATCAAATGTTTATCTTCAGCTAATGCTAATCCTATCATTTGTGTAATCAAGGCGATAGTTTGTGAATATAGTGCTTGCCACTCAAGCTTGGAGAGCAGACTACAGATACAAGCAAATGCTATGTGGTAGCCCACCTGTATCCCAGTATTGCAAAGCAGACATAGGAGATTTATCTCCAGGGTAATCTGGCTAGATAGACCAGTTGATCAACAAACTCTGTATTCAAGGGAGAAAACCTGACTCAATATATAATGTGCATCAATTCTTCACTTACCTGCAGAACACATAACACACAAAGTCACAAAAAAGTGACTTTCAAGGGAAAATAAGGAATTATTAATAAAAGGCTATGAAAGCTCAATTCTACAGAATGAACAAGATTGGACATGCAATGTAGAATATCTTCTGAGACTTGATAATATAATACTGTGGACCTGAAATATGCTAAGAGACTTGATCATATGTGCTCTCATGAGAAAAGCATATGTTAATTGGTTCAATCACAATAATTCCATTATAATGTATGCATGGTAACATGTTGTATGCTTTGATTATAGGCAAATATTTGCTTGTCAAATATGTAACAACAAAAAAATAAAAGCAATGATAACTATAAAATGCACTTGACCTCTTTCCCCAGTAGTGCATAAAGCTTCTTATTTATAGTGAGGACTTTTCCAAATTTCCTAGCTTATGTAAAAGATTTACTATGTGCACAAAACCATCTCTAACATGCAATAAAATACTTAAATCTTTTCATCATTGAAATAATTTTGCAGTATTTTTATTTTCAAAATCAGGATTCATGCATATACATGTCCAGTTCTCCTTACTTTGAGTATCTTAATTTGTAACAATTAACTAAAGTGTAATATCAAGACAATATTACTAATTAAAATATAATTTTCATTCATATTGTACTCATTTTTCATTGATATCCTTTTCCTATTTCTGATATTAGCTAGGATTCTATTCAGCTACTGCAATCTCTTCAATCTTCCTCAATCCTTCCATTTGCTCTTTTCCTATTTAAAACATTGATTCTTTTGAGGAATGTTCATTCTCTGGTAGAATATCCCTCTATTTGGATATGTCTGTTATATTGTCATCATTAGAATAAATAGGTGTGTTTATATAGAAAGGTGCTAATTATTAATCAGTAAAGAGAATTAGAAGAGTCTCTTCAAAAAAAAAAAACCCACCATATTAACAATTGCTTTGAGTTTGTTAGGATCAGAGAAGAAACTGTAACATCACTATTTTCTATTTATCCAACCCCTATACTTTCAGATTTTAAGTGCACCTTGAGGGTTCATGTCATTATGGTAATGCATGTCATAGTATATTAAAATGTATACTAAGAGAGGTGTCTTTCCTTCTTAATTTTTAACTTCCTATTCCTACCATTTCAGTCTTTCCATCCTTCCCCTCCAAGTTGTTTGGGCAGGTAACATCTTTGTTTTCTAGTTGACTATTTCTTCTGTTTTGCACAGATGAAAAGATAACTGTGTTTTCGCATGTATTTCTCATTCTCATATGTCAGTTTATCTTTTTAAATTTTGACATAATAGAGTGAATAGTTTCAAAGTGAAAATTTTAAGAAGACAGAATTCAACACATAATAAGAGCTATCCTTTAAACAATTAATATTTAAATCTTCTCTCCATCAGTCCATCATTCTCTGTATCTTTCCAGACACACAATCACACACACACACACACACACACACACATACACACAGCTATGTAGTATATTCATGACATTTTGTACTTATAAATAGTCCTGCAATTAATAATATTGTGACATGTATTTCCACATTGACAGGGTTATGCCATTAGCACAGATTTCTAGAACAGAAAACATTGGATCAAAAAGTAGCCACGAATTAGGGTATTGCTGGAACTTGACAAATTTTTTTCACAAAAATTTCACAAGATGACTTGTCAGGTGTCAACTTATTGTAGCATCTATATCCCCAGAGTTCCCAAGATGTTTTAATCTTCGTTAAGTTGACACATGAAAAATGAAACATTAGTATTATCTGAATTTGCCTATGTCTGCCTATGAGTTAGCTTTAAGAAACTGCAGTTTTTGTCTTAAGGACATCTTTATTTTTATATTATTTTGAATTATCCATCTAAGTTGACCCATGTTTTTTATAGACAGGTTCTCAGTGTATAGTCTAGTATGCTTTGAAACTTGAAATCCAGGCTCTCCTTAAACTCACTGCCCTCTTGTTCCAGCTCCCCGAAGTACTCTTCGATACTTTCAAATTCAGTTTTCATGTCTTGTGTCTGAATATTTAGAATTCTTCACATAGAGATCTGAACTTCTGTCTGATATATACTATATAAACTTTTTAAAATCTCAGTATTTAAAACATGCAATCCGTCATATTTATTTAAATTTGTAAAAAGAAAATCTTTCCTTCATCACCATGAAAAATCAAACAGTTTTTGATATAGTATTTGTATTTTTAACCATTACATTCTTTTGTAGAAGTTAATAATTAAATATGGGTCTTATTGTATCTATTTCCAAATACTCATCCAGTAGGTATTTTTCTCTTTACTCACAGTTAATTAGAAATTTGACATTTTCTTTAAATTAAGCATATCTTACAAGTAACTTTACCTTCCTGTCATTTGGTACTGTTCTGGAAGACAAAGTTATATGTTATGTCACCAGTCCACCATCATTACCCATCCCCATTCAGTATCCTCCTGTTTTGATTTTTGTCACAGGCCCTAACTGTCTAGCCCACCCTGAAATAAGATTCTCCTCATGAGCACTGGGGTTACAGATATTTATGTCCATGTAGAGTCTCATTTGATATTTTTGCTTTTTTTCTACACTTTTCAAAATATAATATTACATGAATATATGAAACAGCCTGTATCATTATACTTCTAAGGTTTCACTCAGTGCAAAGTGAATGACACTCTCTAAAAGGAAATGTCCAGAACTATATACATCAGCCATTGTCAATTGAACATGAAGCCTGGGAAATGGGGCAATATTTCTACTATGCTTCCACAGACTGATGTGCTCTGACACTGAGGGAAGGGCTTTGCGAACTAATTCTGGCCCACATTTAGTCATTCTCTCCTTCATTTCAGACACCCATAATTTCTGGCCCTTGGTGAGAATACTGAGCTCATGTTCAGTATTATCTTCATTTCTTTGGACGATTATCTTGAAATTGGATTCAGTCTCAAAGGACAAAAAACTTCCCATGCTTTAGTTTATTCACTGACTATATTTCTGGCACTGAAGACAATTATAATAGACTAATTACAATATTTTGTGATAGGAAATGGACTACTTTAAGCAAAAAATACTAATTTCGATACCCAATGCCAGTGCTTTAGTTTAAGAATATTCCACCTTTGTCCACAGCTTCATGGACATACATTGAATATACATAGAGTATTGCTTTTATTTTAATTATTTTGATTTTAATTTATTAAGATTTTTTCCTTTTTTCTTCTTTCTTTTTTTTCTTTTCACTTATCCCTCATTTTTTAACTTTTCATTTTAAAGGAGCCTAGACAGAGCAGGTTCAGGGGCTTGGTACTGAAGTGTGGAAAGGGGCTGAGGTCTTGGGAAATAGGTGAGTGGTGTCTGGTGTTTGATGGCTTCAGCTGAATACCCATGGTGGGCACTGCAATGATTCTGGAAATGACATTAGTGATGAGTGACAGGAAGGCATAGGTCTGCACTGAGGAGGGCCCCACAACCATGTAGCAGGGACATATGGACTTCACTTGCATGACAGGTGAGTAGGGGCAGCTAACTGCTTCTTATCATATTTTTTAATATGGTCTTTGTATCTCTCTTGAGCCTGTCCTTAATAGGTGAAAATCAAAATGTATGAAATAAAATATTATTCCTGCAGTCCAGAGAAAATAGGGATGCTTACAGGAGGATTATGATGTGTCTGAATTTGAGAGCAAGGTCAACTTGAATGCATGGAGGGAGAAAAAGAGAAAGGTTACTTGGGACCAAACCTACATGGCAGCCCTTTGGCATTGTTCCTTAGGATACTGAATAATGCCATGTTAAGAGGATCATGTATATATGGCTCTAATATTTGTCAGGTGGGTTTATTTATCATGTCATCTGACCGTTAGATTTTGGTCATTGAAAAGAGAACAGATTGAGTATGTGAAACCATAGGGATGGTGAATTACAACTAGGCCTGAAATGCAAGCACAGCAGAGTTTGAAACAGCTTGGGTGAATGCTAAGAATAGGTTTCACATGGCAGTTATATGAATTAGATTGTAATAGTAAGTGACTCAGTTTATTTTGCACATAAAACAGTAAATGGACTAAAGTAGTCAGGTGTTTCAACTTTATTTGAATTTCATATTATTCTTAGGTACATTTTTACCATTGAAATACTTTTTTACTAATATTTAGTCTTCTTAATTACAAACATCATTGGTGGTTATCCCTAACCTCCTGCCTCCCTCCTCCCTCCTTTTTCTACCTCCCTTTCTTTCAACAATCTGTCCCTCTCCCACCTAACTTCCTGCCTATCTGCTTCTGTGGACCATAGGATTCCCTTTGGGTTGTTTGTATTGGTATGTATTCAGGTGTCTGTAACAGATTAAGTGACCCTTCCCTGGTTAGACTGACAGGAATACTCCTCTTGAGCTGTCTAGTCCAAGCCCCTAAGATTCCAGCTGCAATAACTATTTCTCATGAATCATCACTCTTCTATGTGTTGATATGTAACTATGATTCAGGTCTTGTCAACCCTTTTCTACAAAATTCTATGAGTCTTAGGATGGGAGAGGTTGGTTGGCCTGATTCTGACTGAGCATTTTAGTATTGCCAATATTATGAACACTGTTGGTTGTTGTCTATTCCCCTGCTCTTCTCCTCCTATAGGTTGTGTCTGGTTTGGGTGTTGAGAACTTTTCTTTTGTCTGTGGGTGTTGCAAGAGTTTACTGCTTGATTACATCAAAATGAATGTTTACTATTAGGATCCGGTTGTAAGGGATAACATGCAACATCTTTCTTTTTTATATCTCTTATTTTATTTTTCTACTTTTACAAGCATGTTGAGTACTCATCCCGGCTTCCTTCTATGCCCTCTCTCTCCCCCCTACCCTCACTTTCCTTCAAAAACTTCCCACTCACTCCCACCCTTACCTATATGTTACTATGGACTCCAGATTTCACTCAGGCTTGTCTACTCTGTGGGGGTTTGGGCCTCTGTGGCATACCAAGTTGCCTCTCTTTTCAGGCCACTCTACTGACAGGGGCATTTCCCTTCACTTATCCAGCTTAACTCCCCAGGGTTTCCTCTTTATGTTCTTATTCTTCTTAAGTTCCTAGGTAGTCTATGGGAGCAAGTTGGTATTTCAGTCATTATGTAGGTCTGGTAAAGACAAGTCTCACTGTAATAACTTCCTATATGCAGCAGTTCTGCCTTGAGTGGAATGTCTTGTCCAATGATGAACCTTCCCATCTTTAGATTCTTACAATCTCTGTGACGTTCCCAGAGCCATAGGATGGGGAGATAATAGATTGACTTGATTCTAGGTGAGCCTTGCTGAGTTGCTGGTACCCTGCATTATGGCTGGCCATTGTTATTCACTTCACTGCCCTTCTACTGCCCTAGGTTGCATCCTATCAGAGTGTTGAGATCCTCTACCTCTGTTGCAGAAAAATACTCCTGGTAGATATTAAGTGTTCTGCCAATCTATGGGTATAATAACAACTATTGACAGAAGAGTTTCATGTACTGTATTCCTACCTATAAATTCATTGGCTTTTTTCCCTATTGGTCTATTTTCTTCTAATGTATAGTACTGACAAGTGGTTCTTCAATCCAATCAGAAAGCTGTTGATTGTCTCCCTGATACTTGTGACACTATTACACTGGTGGTTACTTGTTGCCAAGGTGATTTTTGTTGCAATCTGCAGATCTCATGGATTGATGAGGCTTGTGATTATTCCTCTCCCCCAGCAGCTTCTACATTATTCCTTGGTACTGTGTAAACTATCCAGAAAGGAGGAAATTCTCACACCAGTTCTAGTTGATGTAATTTTTCCATGTTCTATTATCCATATGTGTTGTATCTTCATTAATAGGAACTTACTGATAGTTTCCTGGGGAGTAACCAAGGAAAATGGCAGAGGCCTATAGTATTTGAGAGCTTTTAAGAAGAGCTCTTTGACCAACATTTTATCAGGAAGTATCATATTCCCGTTAGTTCTAGTATAATTTTGTCACTGGGTTCTAAGTGGATCAGCACATTTTCTTCCATTTTCATTACTCTATGTTCCTCTTAAAGGGACTGCCATTCTTATCCTTTTCTTTAAAAGACATGTTTTTGACCTATCACCAGCATTTCACTCAGTATGATTTCTTCCATTTCAATCTATTTACTAGCAAATTTCATTAGTCTTTCCTAACTGCTGAATAGTATTCCATTGTATATATGTACCACATTTTCATTAACCATTTGCCAACTGCTGGACCTCTATATTGGCTCCATTTCTTTGCTATTATGAAAAGAGGTGTGATGAACATGGTTGTACACGTGACTTTGTTGCAGGATACAGTGCTTTAGGGGACTATTACCATGAGTGGTATAGCTGGACTATGTGGAATTACAACTTTTAACCTTTCTAGGAAACCTAAGATTGATATACAAAGGGGTTGTATGAATTTACAGTCCTACTAGCAGCCTATGAGGGTTCCCTTCTCCCTGCATAAACTGGAGTGTGCGCTGTTGTTTATGTTTTGGATCTTGGCCATTCTGACTAGAGTGAAATGATATCTCAGTGTGGTTTAAATTTGCATTTCCCTAATTACTAAGGAGGTAGAACATTTTTAAGATGTTTGTTAGACATTTGATTTTAGTCTTCTGAGAAGTTTCTTTTCAGTTCTACAGCCCATTTTTTAATGTGGTGTTTATTCCCTTGTTATTTAATTTCTCATGTTCTTTATGTATTATGAATATTTGACCTCTATTGAATGTGTGGTTAGTGAAGATGCTCTCCCATCCTGTAGTTTGCATTTTTGTTCAGTTAACAATTGCTTTGACTTAGCAAAAGCTTTTAATTTCATACAGTCCCACTTATTTAGTGTTGGAATTATTCTCTGTGCCTTTGGGGTCCTATTGAGGAAATGCTAGCCAAGGCAAGTCAATTTGAAGGCATTCCCTATATTTTCTTCGAGGAGTTTTATAGTTTCTAGTCTAACAATAAGATCTTTGATCCATTTGGAGTAGATTTTTGTCAGGGAGACAAATAAGAGTCCAGGTTTATTATTCAGGATTGTTTTGTGCTATCCTGGTCTTTTATATTCCATATGAAAATTGAGATTGCTTTACCAGTTTCTGTGTAGAATTGGGTTGTACTATTGGTTAGTATATATCAAATTGGAATGTTGCTTTACGTAAAATGAACATTTTGAATATGTTCATTTTGCTGATCCAGGAGCATGGGAATTCTTTACTTTTTTCTGATATCTTCTATCATCACTTTTTTGGATTGTACAGTTTTTGTTTTACAGAACTTTCATATTCTTGGTTAGGGTTATTCAAAAGTATTTCTTTTTTTAGGGGCAATGGTAAAAGGTATCATTTCTCTCAGGTCTTTCTTGCTTTGTTTATCCTTGGTGTATAGAAAAGCCACTGATTTTGAACATTAATATTGTATCCTGCCACTTAACTAAACTTATTTATCAGTTCCAGGAGTTTTCTGACAGAATCTTTAGGGTCCTTAAAGTATAGGATCATTTTAATTTTATGGCCATAAGCTTATTGTTACAGCCTTTATTATGGTTATAAGTGTTCCTTCCAACCCTGTATTCTCCAGGGTCTTTATCATAAAGAGGTGTCAGATTTTGTCAAAAGCTTTTCATTAAAAGTAATCAGTGCTATTTATTCCTATGGACTCTTTTTAAAATTATATTTATTTATTGTTTTTCCAATCATACAAGCTTAATAGGTACCCTGGTCCCCTTCCTCCCTCCATCCCTCCCCAGGGCCCCTTGCACCCTCCCACCCTTTTCCCCTTCCTTTCAAACCACTCCCTCCCTTTCTCCCAGTACCCCTCTTCCCCTCCTCCCATTCCCTGGAGCATCCTTCAGTATGAATGTCAAACTTCCCTCTAAGTACTCCACTCTAGTGAGATGTAAGGACTCAGTGGTATTGCCCAGAGCCCTTTCTTGGGCTCCCCTTTAGTATGGGAACACTATTGTGACTGCTAATCTCTTTCCTCTAAGGATCCTAGTGCTTGTGATCCATGCTAGACTTTGGCGGGTCATTGACATGTCAGTCATTGCGCAGGTCATGGAAAGTCCTATTATGGCTACTGCGGCCCTAACTTGTGTGGAGTATCTTGCATATCGTTGCTCCTCCCTATCTTTAGGCGCTTACAATCTTACCACTCCCTCTTCCGCAAATTTCCCTGAGCTTTAGGATGGGGAGAGACTTGGCTGGCCTGGTTTCAGGTGATTAATGTAGGATCTCAGATGCTCTGAAAGCAAAACTGATTTTTATCTTTGGATTTGTTTATATAGTGAATTATGTTTATAGATTTACATACATCAAACCAACCTGGAGTTTGAAATGAACATAACCTGATCATAGTTGATGATCTTTTTGATATGTTTTTGTACCTGGTTTGCTACAATTTTGTTTGAGGATCTTCTAGGATGTATTCATAAATGAAATTGGCCTATAGGTTTTTTTTTTTTTTGATGTGTTTTTATTAAGTTTGGGCATCAGTGTAATCTTGGCTTTATGGAAAGGGTTTTGAAGTGTTGCTTTCTTCTCTATTTTTTGAAATAATTTCAGGAGTATTGATTTTAATTGTTCTTTAAATATCTGGTAAAATTCTACAACGAACCCATCTACCTGGTCCTGGGCTTTTCTTGGATACTTATTGCTTCAGATTTGTCCCTTGTTATAGGACTATTTAAATAATTCTATTTATCATGGTTTAACTTTGGTGGGTTGTATGTATTTTGAAATTTGTCCTTTTGTCTTCAATTGTCAAGATTGGTGGTACATAAATTTTTAAAGTATGACCTGATGATTTTCTGAATTTCCTTGACATCTGTCATAACAGCTACTTTTTCATCACTAATTTTATTAATTTGAGTTTTCTCTCTTTCAATTTTGGTTAATTTGGTTAAGGGTTTGCCAATCTTCTTAAGTTTTTAAAGAACTAGGTTTTGTTTGATTGATTCTTTGTATCATTTTCTTTGTCTCAATTTTAGTCATTTCTTCTCTGATCCTGCTAATTAGTCTCTGGGTGTCTACTTCTTTTGGAATTGTTTTTTTCTTATTTCTCTAATGTTCAAAGGTGCAATATTAGGTTGTATACTTGTGATGTCTCTATTTTTTTGATGTAGGCATTACATGCTGTGAATTTTCCTCTTAGGAACACCCCCATTGTATCCCAGAAGTTTTGATAGGATGTTTCCTTTTATTAAGTGTTAAGAATTTTTGAATTTCTGTTTTTACTTTGGTATGGATGTAATCTTCATTCAGTATCATATTGTTAAGTTTCCATGAGTTTGTGTATTTTCTTGTGTTTGATTGTTATGGATGTCCATTTTTATTCCTTGGTGGTCAAATAGAATACAGGTGATGATTTTAATTGTCTTGTATTCATGGAGGGTTTTTTTTTGTGGTCTATTTTGGGAAAAAAATACTTGGGATACTGAAAAGAATATAAATTGCTTGGAGTTAGGATTAAATATTTGGTAATGTTTGTCAGGTCCATTTGGTTTATGGTTTGGTTAGTTTCCAGTGTATCTCTGTTGAGATTTTGGCCTGTTGATCTGTCAATCATTGAAAATGGGGTGTTGAAATTTTATTATTTTGGGATTGATTTTTTTTATGCATTGTAGGGTTTGTTTATAAATGTCAATGAGCCTATATTTGGAACATATAAATTAGAATGTGATTTCTTCTTGATGTATTGTTCCTTTGACAAGTATGCAGTATCCTTTTGTATCTATTTGTTCTGGCTTGAAGTCTTTGTTTTGAAGTATTGAAATATTTGGTTTGATATACACTAGATCTGTTATTCCTGCTTGTTTCCTTCTTGTATTTTCTTGAAGTATCTTCAACCATCCTTTGACCTTCTTGAGATTGTGCCTATCTTTCAAAATGTGGCATGTTTCCTGCAGGCAACATACTGATGTCCTGTGGCTTTTTTTTTTTTTTCCCAATCAGACATTATATCGTTCCTTCTAGAATTTTTTTCTTTCTTTCTTTCTTTATTTTTTATTTCTACTCATACAACTTTATCAGGTACACCGGTCCCCTCCCTCTCTCCAACCTCCCACCACCCTGTGCCCCCTTCCCCTCCCCCCTCTTTCCCCATCCCCCAGTGCTTCCGCCTCCAGAGGAGAGTCTGGCATGCATATTAAAGGATGGTCTGGGGCTGTGACTTTTACTTCAAGTTGTTAACCCATGTCTCTTGCTTGGGTAATTGATCCCATTAATGTTTCAGTTGTTTAAGGTTATAATGAGGAAGTTTTTATTTCTGTCACTTTGAGTGTTTATAGTTTTTTTGTGTGTGTTGGTAGTTCCCTGTCTAGTAGTTGTATTGACATTATTTTTCCCTTTTAACTTCTTCAGCGTTTTGATCAATTTCATCTATCTTGACAATTTTTTCTAGTATTTTCTGCAGGCCTACTTTGGTAGATAAGAATGACTTTATTTTTCTTTATATTTTAAACATGACTGATAGTTTTACTGGATATAACAAACTGGGTTAGCATTTTTGAACTTTCATGACTTGAAGAATGCCTTTCCAAGCTCTTCTAGTCTTACTGTTTCCACTGAGAAGTCAGCTGTTATTCTAATAGGTTGGCCTTTATACAACTTGTTTATTTTCAGCATTGCAGCTTTCAAAACAGTCTCTTTTTCTCATATCTGAGATGTTCTTACTATAATTTGCCTTACTGTGCTCCTATTTTGATCATATCTAGATGATGTGTGATATGCATCTTGTACTTGATGGGATGCTTTCTCCTTAGGTGTGGGAAGTTCACATTTATGATTGATTGAAAGATCATTTGAACTGGGGTTTTTCTTAAGTTTCTTGTTCTAGGATTCCATCAATGCATAGGTTTGTCTTCTTCAATGTATCCCATAGTTCTTAAATGTTCATTTCATGCTTTCATTTGTACTTTTCCGGATCTTTAAATGAATGTTCCTGTTCAGATCTGATATTATGTCTTCTGCTTGGTCTATTCTGTGTATGATACTTTCTTTTGGGTTTTCGATTTCAGTTAGTTTAGCTTGGAATTGCAGTTGAATTTCAGTTGGTATTTTTTTCACCTGTTCGAACTTTGCTCTTGTTTCCTCCATTTCTTTTTTAATCACAGATAATTTTTTAGTTATTTTTCTGTTCATATAAAATTGTTTATGCTTATTCATTTCTTCTCTGAGTTTTTCGTGTTCCTTTAGCCATTTCCTATCCTCCTTTTGTATTTCTTCTTGAAGTTTGTTGATAAAGTCGAAAACATTTTTTTGAAGACATCATCCTCAGTATTATGTCACTGTCTGGTGGTATCCATGAGCTTCTTGTTATTGGAATCTACAATATGCAGGTTCATGTTTTTGTAGGAAACATGTTTTCCTAGTACTTATTGTATTTTGTAGTCTTATAAATTGACTTGAGTCTTTTCTCTGAAGCCTCTGTGTCTGCTTTCTTTGGCCCCTGTTTTAGACACTCTTTAGTAAGATGAAGTTGTCTGACTTTGGGTGATACTGGGAAAGGTTCTCTGAGTTTGGATGGAATTTATTGGTCACGAAACCTTGGGGAATGTGTATGAACGCTGTGCTAGCTCCTGGTACCTCTCCAAAGACTTAGGGCTTGGGACCCAGATTGCTGGTTCTGATGAGCCAGTCTTCTGTTGGCTCTATGAATCTCTCCCCTGACTTGGGTGGCTGACTTTCTGCTGGCTCTCCACACCTCTCACCTGGCTAGGAACTTGGGTCCTGGTTGGATGAATCCAGTGTGTGGGATTTGCTGAAATATTTCAAATATACGTGTTTGCTTAAAGATTTATCTCATTTAAGTGTACAGCCTTAAAATCAGAATATTTTTCTCATGGCAACATAAGTGCAACTGCAGCACCTTGAATATGTATTTCAAATTTCTATATGTTGTATATCTATATCACAATATGTGTTGGGTTGAGCAGGGCAGGAATAAGGATGCCAGCAGAGAAATATTTATTATTTTAGGATATTTGCCTAGAGAAACTTTTGAAGTATGAGAAATTTATTTTCTAAACCAAGAATTATACCATCCCACATTAAGAGACTATATATGGCAATGTGCAAATGATGATCATTTTTGCGCTGATAATCAACTTTCAAACTTAAAATCTTGTCTTATAGAATAATTTATGCCTTAAAGTTTATAAAATAAAGAGTTGACTCTGTATACATATGAGGTACACATATATCATATACAATTCAACAAATATTTTCATAAAGTAAAAAAATTCATTTAACTTTCAGGTTTTTTACCATTCACTGAGTTTTTCAATACAGCAAAAACATTCATAACTTCCTTTTCAAATAAATCAGATGATATTTAGAGTTATTTTAGAAAATTTCTTTCTTTGGTCTTTGTTGATACAAGTAATATTGTTTTGTATCTAGTCGAACAGTATTATCTCTTGGAAAAATAAACTTGCTAATCTAATTGACACCTCCTCATTTCACATTGATAGATGATCATTACTCTAATTAGATCCAGCTAAATGTAGTTAGAGTACAATAACCAGGGTAATGTTCTTTGATTTATAAAAAATACAAAATGTAATTACTGCCATGGAATTTATGAGTTATATAAAGATCTTGGCAAGTGTGCAGGTTTTTTTCATTTGCATACTTCAATAGCCACATGTTTTAATAAAACCATTGGAAGATGTTAATTCTCATTTCTTCCCTGGCTAGAAATACTTCAGACTTACTAGGTAATCTTCCATGATAGATTTGACATCTTTTAAAACAGGGAACTGTAGGGATTTCTCATTCATTCCCCTACTCTCTATCTATCTATCTATCTATCTATCTATCTATCTATCTATCTAATATAAAATAAATATATGTATAATATATATAAATATACTCTTGTGGGGGCTGTCAGGCCTAAAGTCTGCTGTCTGGAGAATGACATATTAGCATCTAGATGGGCAGTTGTTAGTGGCTCCTCCTTTTTCAAGCTGAGTTTGCCTCTTGTCTGTGTAGATAATGGCAGTCCAGAGAATCTTTGTGTTTCTCCATCAACAGGCTCACCGCTGTGAATTCCCAAATGTGTATTCTGCCCAGTGGAAGATCATGGAGAGTCTCCCTGACAAGATCACAGCTCTCAGCTTATAGTAAAAAAGGAGTTGGCTTCCACACAGAACAACTCGAGGAGCCAGATTCTGATCTGGAGCCAACCTAACACTCTGATACATGAAAGGGACAGACTAATCCAAGAGTCACAACAATCAATGACCCCCAGGCGTCTCTTCTTCATTATTATTGTGCTGCTCTGTTCTTCAACATTTTAGACTTTAAGTATCAGACCTTCCTGGTTGGTCAGTGCCTGCACACAAAATGTTTCCTTCTATGATGGACTCATGATCCTGGTTTGGACTGACTCTGAGAGTCTTTCACGAAACTGGACTTTAAAAGTTAGCTGCTGCTCACCATATGCTAAAGGACTTTATTTTCTATTAAAAATTCACTATTGTTTTACTTTTGTTTACTAAACATGTATGATTTTCTGTTGATTTTTGCTAACATTTATCCCATCAAATGTATATATTGTTTAATTGCTAATTGTGCTTCTCCTAAACATAAAGATAAGTCAATATAGGTACTGAGATAGAATTTGCATTCTATCAGAATCAGGTTCATTAAATAACATATATAATTTGAAAATTCCAGAATAGATATTGTTGGTTTGACACTTTTTGCTATGAGAGTTGGTTTATTTGCCTTTAATGTAATTTTCGCCTTGCTCAAATAATAATAATAAACTAGGTCTACTTTTTAATAATAAAAACAAGGGGGAATGGAAGGGGTTGTCAGGCCTAAAGCCTGCTCTCTGGAGAATGACCTATTAACATCTAAATGGGCAGTTGTTAGGGGCTCCTCCCTTTGGAAGTTGAGTTTGACTCTTGTCTGCATAGACAATGGCAGGTGAATTCCTTTCTCTGGGAGTTGAGTTTACCTCCTGTCCGTTCATAGATTGCTTTTGTTCTTCTCAGGACTGCCTGGGTTGTCACCTCTCCCTACAGTTCCTTCTTTATGCATTCGAGATATGACAGACCAGGTAACTCTGCTTTGAGGCATTCATTGTCCATTCCCTTCTAGCAACTAAGTGTCATGCCTGCTTTCAACTCTACCTAGAGATATAATATCTGGTTCCACACAGCCAGTAAATGTCACTCCTGCCTTTTCTTTGTTACCTGGAATACATTTTATATAATCCTATAAAGAATTTGGTCCTGTCTTTCCCCACCCCCAGGGACACATGCAGTCCAGCCAGGACACACTGTGACATAGGTAAGCTCCTGCTGCTCACCCCCAAAACCCCAGGCAACCAACTAATCCCAGCTCCTCCCACAAGCCAACCAGAGCAGAAGCTGCTCCAGGCCAACTAATTCAGTTCAGTCAAAAACACAAAGAATTTGAAAGACAGTCTTAAGAGTTAAAATGACAAAGCCCAAGTAAAAGTGCAAATACATGAGAAACAAAAACCAAGAAAACAAATGTTGCACTGGAGGAATTAATCCCATAATGATAAACCGCAACCAGAACAAATCCACGGAAAATAGCCAAGAAAGTCTGACCCAAGATATCGACTTTCAAAACATGATCATTACCATGATCATTACTATGAAAGAGGAAATCTGAGAGGAGTTAAATAACCACATCAATCACTTTGAAGAGGAACACAACAGACACTTGGAAGAGTTGAGAAAAACAGTTCAAGAAACAAAAATAGGCATAGAGCAGTTAAAACAGACTCAAGTAGAGTTTAAAACTGAGCTAAAAGACAAGTTATCTCCAACCCAAAACTAAACAGAGAGTCTTATCAGTAGAACTAAAGAAGCAGAAAATAGAATTTCAGACCTTGAAGACAAAGTGGGTGTATTAGCCAGCTCAATGGAAGAGGTTGTTAAAGCCAAAAAGCTACTTGAGAGAAAAATTCAACAGTTAAGGGACACCCTGAAGAAACATAACATGCATCTTCATGGAATACCAGAGCAAGAATCTCAAAATACCATACCTGAGAAAATTTTTCGAACTATCATCAAGGAAAACTTTCCTCATCTAAAAAAAGAGAGGCCCATCCATATACAAGAGGCATTCCACACCCCAAACAGTTATGACCAAAATAGAAACTCACCACCACAAATAAGAGTTAAAACACTTCACATTTAAGACAAAGAAATGGTGCTGAGAGCATCAAGGGAAAAAAACCAAGTCACTTTTAACGGTAAACTTATTAAAATAACAAATGACTTTTCAATGGAAACAGTAAAAGCAAGAAGAGTTTGGGGAGACATACTTCAAGTATTGAATGAGCAAAAATGTCAACTCAGGGTGATATACCCCATAAAATTATCTGTTATGATCTAGGAAGGAAGAAAAATTTTCCACCACAAAGACAACTTAAGGAGATACATGACCACCAAACCAGGCCTTCAAAAAATGCTAGAAATGATACTCAAGCTTGAAGAAAAAAAACAAGCATATCCAGGAGAACAGAGGCGAAGTATAATACTACCAAAACCTAAAAGCAAAACAATACATTTAAAAAAGCCACTAAACATAATAAATGTCTGGAATTAAAAATAATTTCTCCATTATAACATTAAATGTTAATGGAATTAACTCACCAATCAAGAGACATAGATTACAAACTTGGATTAAAAATCACAACCCATCAATCTGCTGCCTGCAGGAAACCCATCTCACTACAAAAGATAGGCACATCCTACAAATAAAAGGCTGGTCCAAAATCAAGCTAATGGAACCAGAAAACAGGCAAGGGTAACCATTATGCAATCGGAAAAAGTGGACTTTTTGAACCAAAAGAAATCATAAGAGACACAGATGGATACTACATTTTAGTCACAGGTACAATTCATCGGGAAGACTTCACAATAATGAACATATATGTACCCGATACAGGCCCCCCTACATTCATTAAGCAAACCCTACAACGTCTAAAGGGAGAAATCAACCCCAAAACGATAATTCTTGGGGATTTCAACACCGCCCTCTCAACATGGGATAGAGCAACAGGTAAAAAACTTAACAGAGACATTTTGGAACTTAATCAAATCCTGAAAGAAATGGACCTTACAGATCTCTATCGAACTTTTCAGCCATGCACCAAAGAATACACATTTTTCTCAGCAGCACATGGAACTTTCTCCAAAATAGATCACATATTGAGCAACAAAACCAAGCTCCACATATACAGGAAAGTTGAAATTCTAATCTGTACCCTATCAGACCACCATGGCCTAAAGCTTGACATCCACAACACAACAAACAACAGAAAATACACTAACTCCTGGAAATTTAACACTATGATGCTGAATGAGAATTGGATCCAGGAAGAAATTAAAAAGGAAATTCAAGATTTCCTGAAAGTGAACAATAATGAAAATATAACTTACCAAAATCTCTGGGACACAGTGAAAGCTGTCCTAAAATATAAGTTCATAGCTCTTAATGCCTACATCAAAAAAATGGAAACATCAGAAATAAATAATTTAACAATGCAGCTTAAAGCATTGAAGACACTAGAGCAATCTGATCCCAAAAGCAGTAGAAGAGAGGAGATTACCAAAATAAGGGGAGAAATATCTGAAATCAAGATTGAGAAAACGATACAGAAAATCAACCAGTCAAAAATCTGGTTCTTTGAAAAAATCAATAAAATTGATATACCCCTAGCTAAATTAACCAAAAGCAAGGGAGAGAAAACACAAATTAACAAAATTGGAAATGAAAATGGAGCTATCACTACTTATACCCAAGAAATCCAGACAATTATAATGTCATATTTCAAAAATTTATACTCTGTGAAATTCGACAACATAAAAGAAATGGATGAATTCCTAAGTAAACACAAATTACCAAATTGAATCAGGAAGTTGTGAATTATTTAAATAATCCTATAACATGTGAGGAAATTGATGAAGTAATATCGAATCTTCCCAACAAAAAATGTCCTGGAACAGATGGAATCAGCACAAAGTTCTACCAGACATTAAAGGAGCTAGTAACACTAATACTCCTTAAACTGTTCCATCAAATAGCAAAGGAAGGAAGACTGCCAAATTCCTTCTATGAAATTAATATTGTCTTAATCCCAAAACCTAATAAAGATACACTTAAAAAAGAAAACTATACGCCAATCTCTCTGATGCACACAGATGCAAAGATTCTCAACCAAGTCTTAGCAAATTGGATTCAAAAACATATCAAAAAGATCATTCACAGAGATCAAGTAGGCTTTATCCCAGCCACACAAAGTTGGTTCAACATATGCAAATCAATAAATGTAATTCACTATATGTCATAGTTAAGTACAAGTGTCAACTTGACTCAAGGGTTTGGGCTCTGGGCACAGTTATGGAGAGTTGATGGTTAAGCCCAGAGCAAACCTGAAGGCAATTGTCTAGCTGCTTGAGAAGCCCCAGCCCATGGTGAGAGGGATTAGGCCCTGGATAAATCACAGAGAGCTGGTTGAGAGAGTTGGCAGCCCTCTGTTCACTTGGCCAGACATGCTGCTCTGGCAAATAAGGATTGTCCATTTCTCAGCCATTATGCAGTAATGGTGTGGCCAGTTCCCTTGGCCCTGGTGTTGGTGCATGCTCTCCCATCAAGCTGGATTAAGAACTGTAACCGGACTGTCATAAAAAAAGTAAACTCCTTGTTCCTTTAAGCTATGTGATTTATCAGCAACCATGCAGGTGGACTTCAACACTATATAAACCAGTCGAAAGTGCAAGATCACATGACATTCTCGATAGATGAAGAAAAAGCTTTTGAAAAGATTCAACAGCCCTGGGGCTGGAGAGGTGGCTCAGGGGTTAAGCCTCTGCCTTGCAGGCAGAAGGTCCTGAGTTCAGATCCTAGACCCCACGTATAGACGCCAGGTGGAAGCACCAGGTGGAAGCGCCAGGTGGAAGCGCCAGGTGGAAGCGAGGGCGGCCTGCATATCTGGTCCTGGTAGGGCGGAGCCTGTGAATCCAGGGCAGAGTAAACAAGGAGGAGGTGGAGGCGTCCGTGGTGGTTCCGGAATTCGTCCATGGTTCTACACACACACACACACACACACACACACACACACACGCACAATTGAATAAATAATAACTATAAAAAAAAAGATTCAACAGCCCTTTAAGATCAAAACCCTAGAGACAGTTAGAATGGAAGGAACCTTTATCAATATAATAAAAGTTACATACAACAAGCCAACAGCGAGGATTATACTCAACAGGGAAAAACTTGAAGCATTCCCGCTTCGATCAGGAACTAGACAAGGCTGTCCACTCTTACCACTTCTATTCAATATTGTACTTGAAGTCTTAGCTGAGGCCATAAGACAAGAAAGGGACATAAAAGGGATTCAAATCAGCAAGGAAGAAGTCAAGTTATCTCTGTTTGCAGATGACATGATCTTATACCTGAATGATCCCAAAAACTCCACCAGGAAGCAAGTGGAACTAATACAGAAGTTGAGCAGGGTGGCAGGATACAACATAAATGTGCAAAAATCAGAGGCCTTCCTATATGCCCAGAATGAAAGAAGTGAAAAAGCCCTGAGAGAAACAATCCCATTTACTATAGCTCCTAAAAAAATGAAATACCTTGGTATAAACCTAACCAATGAAGTAAGAGACCTTTATGATGAAAACTTTAAAACCCTAAAGAAAGAAATTTCAGAAGACACCAGCAGGTGGAAAGAACTCCCATGTTCCTGGATTAGCAGAATCAACATCATAAAAATGACCATCATACCAAAGGCAATGTACAAATTCAATGCTGTATCAATTAAAATCCCAAAGCAATTCTTTAAAGAGGTTGACCAAGCAATCTCAAAATTCATATGGAGACACAAAAGACCCAGGATAGCAAAAAAAAAAAAAAAAAAAATCCTGAGTAACAAAAACACTTTTGGAGGTATAATCATGCCAAATCTTAGTCTATATTACAAATCCATAGTTGTAAAAACAGCTTGGTATTGGCTCCAAAATAGACACACAGATCAATGGATAAGGGTTGAAGACCTGGATATAAGCCCACACAAGTACAGCCATTTGATCCAATGGAAAAAGAACAGCATCTTCAACAAATGGTGCTGGCAAAACTGGATCTCCACATGCAGAAGATTAAAACTGGACCTGTACTTGTCACACTGTACAAGAATTAATTCCAGGGGTTGGAGAGGTGGCTCAGGGGTTAAGCCTCTGCCTTGTAGGCAGAAGATCCTGAGTTCAGATTCTAGACCCCAGGTATAGATGCCAGGTGGAAGCGGGGCAGCCTGAGTTTCTGGTACTAGTAGGATGGAGCCTGTGAATCCCGGTAGGATGGAGCCTGTGAATCCCAGGGCAAAGTAAACAAGGGAGAGGTGGAGGTGGTCCATGGTGGTTTCTGAATTTGCCCATGGTTCTACACACACACACACACACACACACACACACACACACACACACACTTACATATACACACAATGCGCACACACACAATTGAATAAATAATAATAAAAAATTGTTTAAAAAAGAATTATTTCCAAATGGATCAAGGACCTCAATGTAAGGCCAGAGACTCTAAAAATCATAGTTGAAAGGGTAGAGAACTCCCTCGAGCTGATTGGGCTAGCCCAACAGCTATATAATAGCATAGTCACTACAACCAACACTCAACAGATGGGATCTTGTGAAATTAAAGAGCTTCTGTTCAGATAAAGAGATTGTAACTGGAGCACAAAGGCAACCCATAGAATGGGAGAAAATCTTCACTAACCACATATCTGATAGAGCTCTATTATCCAGAGTACACAAAGAACTTAGAAAACTAAATATCAAGGAATCAAATGGGCCTATTAAAAAATGGGCCTTGGAACTTAAAAGAAAATTTACCAGGGATGAAATTAAAAGATCTAACAAATATCTTAAAACATGCTCCACATCCTTAGCCATCAGGGAAATGCAAATCAAAACTTCCCTGAGATATCATCTCAATCCAGTCAGGATGGCAAAAATCCACAATACAAACAATACCAAATGCTGGAGAAGATGTGGAGAGAGGGGAACCATCCTACATTGTTGGTGGGAATGCAGGCTCATACAACCACTCTGGCAAGCCGTCTGGTGATTCTTAAAGAAATTAAAGATTGAAATCCCATATGACCCTACTATAATACTTTTGGAATAACCCCCAGACAGCAAAAATTCACCTCGATAGCACAAGCATGACCATGTTCATAGCAGCACTGTTCACAATAGTAAAGTCATGGAATCAACCCAAATGTTCAACAGTTGATGAGTGGATAAGGAAAATGTGGTACATTTATATAATGGAGTACTACTCAGCCATCAAAAATGATGAATTAATGTAATTTTCTGGGAAATGGATGTAATTAGAAACAATTATATTGAGTGAAGTATCCCAGACACAAAAAATTAAGTGCCACATATACTCTCTCATCCTATCCCACTCTCCTTCTCATCTCTATGTGGGCCCAGTCTGCTACCTTATGTCCTTTGCTTTTATGGGTGCTGGGGCTCCCTCTGTATCTTCTGTTCTCCTGGAGGTTCAGGCCTCTGTGGCAGACAGAGAGGCCCTTTCTTAGGTGGCCCACAGATATGAGTACATCCCTACTTCTGTCTGACCCCTTATCCCTAAGGATCCTGCTGTCTGGAACTGTTTCTCCTGAGGTTTGCGCGAGTCTATGGGGGCATGCTGACATGTACACAACCGTACAGGTCTGATGAGCTCAAGTCCCATTACCATGAGTTTATGGTTGTGGCTGCCCTATCTTGAGTGGAATGACCTGTCAGCAATGGAACTCTCCAATTTTTAGGCTCTTAGAGTCTTACTGTCCCCTTTTCTGCAAAAATCCCCAAGCCTCCTCCTTTGGCTTGCCTGGTTACCAATCATCATTGTAGGATTGCCAGTGATCTGTATTCAGGTTGTTTGTAGTTGTACAGTTTGCTCTTCTTGCACTGCACAAAGCTGCATCCTATCTGCGTGTTGAGATCCTCTCCTATCCATCAGTACAAAAGTGGTTAGAGAGGCCTTTATATTTAAGAAGGCTTGAAGGGGAGGACTAGTGAGTGAGGTCAACCTTCAGGGCATCATCTGGCTGTCGACTAATCACTAACCACCCCACATGATGGGGAAAGACCCCAGGTTTCTGAATCAGCTGTTTCCAAATACTGCAGAGAGGATCTCAAGTCCTGCTGGAAATGAACAGTTCCAGAGTCACCCTAAAACTCCATAGTTAAACTAATCTTTTGAGGAAGATACTGAGAACAGGTTAATATTATGATAAACATAATCTTTGGGCTTTGTACAATATTCAGAGATTCAAGTAGAGCAAGAACAAATATAAAAATAAAGAGGATCCAACTCTCATAAAAAATGAGCAGAGTTTGGCTTCTTTCTTCTTTCACATGTTTTGAAAATCTCTGCAAAGACTACTGTAGTTTCTTATACATGATAACACTCTTTGCCTACTTTTATATAAGGCAAGTCAACAGGAACTAATATATTTCCAGGACATGTAATAAAGGATGAGAAGTGCAAAGCCTTTTATCAGGGCAATACACTTTTAGCAGAAACTGCAGCAAACATTGTGATTAGCAGACACTGGCAATGCTGTGGATTCCTGTGTACCAAGTGATGCCAGAGCTTAGCGTAATGGGTGGTGCAGCCAGCCAAAAGCATCCAAGGACAAAGTGCACAAAACCTGTCTCCTACTGTAAATGTCTCCTAACTCACTGGATGAGTAGCAAATGTACATGATGAATGTACATGAATAGAAACAGGAAAAGAAATTGTCATTACTTACTTATCACAGAAATTAAGAAGTCCCCACAAGGCTGCATGATATACAGATATTCATGTGTCTTCTTGTTTGTGTGTCAAATCATTTATTAGGAATTTAATACATGACATCATTGGTTCTCAACTCTGGTTGCAACTGAGATGCTCTTTAGGAGCATAAAAGATATTGTACTTAAAAAAAAGTCAGTATGTCGGGGGCTGGAGAAGTGGCTCAGGGGTTAAGACTCCGCCTTGCAGGTGGAAGGTCCTGAGTTTGGATCCTAGACCGCATGCATAGACGCCGAGCAGAAGCCGGCTGCATTCTTGATCCTGGTAGGGCGGAGCCTGTGAACCCCTGGGGCAAAGTAAACGAGGAAGTGGAGGTGTCCATAGGTGGTTCCCTAATTCACCCATGGTTCTACACACACACACACACACACACACACACACACACACACATACACACACATACACACACACACATACATATACATGCGCACACGCATACACGCACAATTGAATAAATAATAAATAAAAAAATAAAAAAGTCAGTATGTCAAAAATCACAGCCTAATTCTATTTGTTTTTGGGTGAGTTTGTATTTACTAAGTTTCCTGGAGATGCATTCTTTATGTATAAGTAGATATTAACATCAGTTATCCCTGCAACCTTGTGAAACTTCCATTTTTTAATTTTTATGCTCTGCAGGGAAGCTCTGCCTTACCTGGCCTTCTCCTCTCTCCTCCTATCTGTGTATAAAGATCTGTTTTTAAAACCGAATAGTAAAAATAGTCTGCTTTAGCTACAGTTTTTAAATGTTATTATTAACTTTGTTTTTGATGTATGTTAACTAGTTTGTGTGTTTTGATCTCCCGCTCTCTAACCCTATCCTACTTCCCACCTCATCCCATGCTTTTCCCCTTCAATCAATGTCACTCCTCCCATACTTCTTATGTATGCAAGTCTCTGGATCCTATGTAGGATGCCTGCACTACTTAGTGCCTGAGCACTGACCAGAGTTGGAGAACTTTATCAGTGGGTGAATCACAGAGTTGAAAGGTTCTTCCTTTCCTCCTCTGATTTGTCTGTTACTAATTCCATGTTTCTTAAAGGAGTGAGTTGTCTCCTGGAGTCTTCTCTGTTCCATGGCAAAGTGTTGCCAGGCCAGCTATAGCAGAGTCTAATGCATTGAGTTATCATGTACAACAGTCTTGATATAAACAGAGGAAAGTAACCTGGAAAGTTTTATCTTTCATCAACATATGACTTAAAAAGTAGAATAAGGTAAACCTCATAAAGTGGTGTTACTGACTGAAAAACAGATAACACTTGGGAAACGAGGTACAGCTAAAGATGCTTTAAACAAAGCCTCTTTCTCTATTTGATTCCTAATTCTTTTATTCCTAAGTGTTCCAACGAAATAATTCTATTGATTCTATAGGGAATACTTCTTTGTGATTGAATCCATCTTCTAATTAACTTATTAATATTTAAGTAACATTTATTATAAGTATTCTGAAGCATAACACATGGAATCTTTTTTATATGAAAAGACATTATCTTTTCTATAAATCCAGTAGCTAGCAGCTAACAGCAATTACTATTTCTGAATAAATGTCAGTTAATATCAAAACTTAATCCATAATGATAGTTCAAAACAAATACTTAGTTACACAATGGACATAGTCTACCATTGAAGTTAGTTACTTACTTGAAAATTCAATATAAATACTTAATGTGGGTAAGAAACATGTCTTCTAACTGTGTCAGTGGCAGGACAGGTCAGGTTAATATTATTAATATTTAAGTAACATTTATTATAAGTATTCTGAAGCATAACACATGGAATCTTTTTTATATGAAAAGACATTATCTTTTCTATAAATCCAGTAGCTAGCAGCTAACAGCAATTACTATTTCTGAATAAATGTCAGTTAATATCAAAACTTAATCCATAATGATAGTTCAAAACAAATACTTAATTACACAATGGACATAGTCTACCATTGAAGTTAGTTACTTACTTGAAAATTTCAATATAAATACTTAATGTGGGTAAGAAACATGTCTTCTAACTGTGTCAGTGGCAGGACAGATCAGGTTAGTCAGTCAGATGTCATGAAAATTGTAAAGGTTTTGGGAGAGATAGGTATTGAGTTCAGTGTTTGCTGATATACAGAGAGGCATGAGAATCAACAGGAAGGAAAAGGAAATATTTGGATAAGCATAAAGGAATAAAAAATATAGGAATGTTCATTGCCTTTTCCTTCTATCAAAGGTGCTAAAGTGTGTTGAGTGGATATCATCTTGAGGATATGCCTGTATTATTTTTCTTGTTAAATTAAACTGGAAAATCAACTTCAATTGTTGTCTGTTTTTGGAAAAGCCCAGAATTTTGAGGGAAAAAAAAACACTAATAGAAAAATAAGAATTGAAAAATTTGAAAAGTAAAACTTTTCTGGATGTGTTTAAAGATGAGAAGCCACACCCTTTTCTATAGATTTGAATTAGATTGCTTAATAAAGAATATCTCTGAGGCATATCTACGAATTTGCAGATCCTGTTTTAATAGTCACCTGATTTCAAAAAGTGCCATGCACAATCTGTCCAATCAAGCTCTGAAAGAATCCAGAGGAAACATAGGCAACTTTTCCATGAATAGGAAATTTAATTGGCAAAAAAGCAGTGAACCTCTGACAGATATTCACACAGAGGAGGAATTAGAAAAGATGGATGGATATGTCATTCCACTGTACATTTCAACATAAAATACAGACCTAGTCAATTAAGTAATGTAATACAAGCATTCAGGTTTCAGTTTATTAGAAAACTACGAACATCTAAGAAAAGAAGTCACAAATTTCCTTAGTCATCTCAGATGACTTCATTCTTATTTAATAATATCATGAAAGAGAAAAACAGCTTAATTAAACCTGTGCACCATGAATCAGATAACAGAATAGAATTCAAAGAGTTTGGGGATTTCAAAACTTTTTCAGGATTAACAACTGAGCTGCAGTAGTTTCCATAATAACTGTGACTATCATGATTGAAGAGATTTTTATGTTTTTATAAAAGCTTTTCATGATGTTTTTATGGCTATCATTTCTGCTAGCTATCTAGCATATTTCTGCTTTTCCATCGAACAGGTATCACTCATTTAGTCTCCTATCTTGAATGTTGAGAAGCTCCATAAACAACAGCAGGCAATAGTCATTAGATATTCTTTATTGATAGTTGTATGTTTCCTTGCAGCTGAATTTTTTCTCACTAAAAAAATTTTCATTCTCTGTTTCTCACAGAAGAAATAATTCTGAACTTATTTGTGTTTTAAAACTTAACAAAGAGGAGTTTAGTTAGAGGTGAGTGCCTGGTGACCAAGGGTCTCTTGGTTTAGCCTTTGGATGGAAACTCATTAGAACCAAAAAGGGAAGAGAGAATAGGAGGAGGGTCACCAGGACAGCCTGAGAAGGGGCTGACCATGATTTTTAAAATGCTCTGTGACTGTTTCAAAGTCAGATGAAAGATGCAGTGCTATTTTATTTAACTGCATTTTTTTTCTCCTTGTTTGAAGAGCATGTTGACTTCACTTGCAGTGATTTTCTTTGAGTAAACCCAATAAAATTTGCCAGGAAAGAACTGGACTAGAGAATCCAATCCAAAAGAGGAGACTAGGAGCAAGAAGAATATTAAAAATGAATAAAAAAGTGTTAATTGCAAAGTTTTAAGTGAATAGGATCAATACCTCTCTAAGAATAATTAGCTTTATATGATTTCTTACTAAAAGGTTTAGTTTATTTTAAATAGGTAAGAGATATATTTATTGGCTGATAAACTAATATTCTTCATAATAATTGTATATTTTCCGTCATCTAAGTTATTTTATAATCACTCTTTTAAAGTCGTAGGATTTAGATTTGAGAAGCACTACTTTTTTATTATATAATATTTGACAAATACAAATAGTAACTTAAGACCTAGTTATAAGTGTGAAACTTTTATGATAAAATATTAATTTGTCTTCAAGATACACACAACTCAAGGCTGCAGCAGCCAGAATTGAACTTTGCCTGCATAATGGCTGATATGTCAAGGATTCCCCAAAGTCTAGCATGGATCACAAGGGAGGAGGCTACAACCAGTAGGATCCTTAAAGGCAATGGATTAAACAGTCATAACAGAGTTTCCATACTAATGGGAAGCCCAAGAAGGGGCTCCAGGAAATACCATTGAGTCCTGAACCCTCACTAGGGTGGAGGACTCAGAGGGAGGTTTGGCATTTGCACAAAAGTATACTCCAGGGGATGGAAGGAAGGAAGGGAGAGGCACTGGGAGAGGGGGAGGGAAGGAGGGAGGAAGGGGGAGAATGCAAGGAGGGACTACTGGGGAGGGGAGGAGGGAGGGAAAGGACAGGGACCTACTGAGCTTCTATGATTAGTAAAAAAAAATAAAATATGGGAGAAAAAATTAAAAATATATTAATTTGTCTTTTTAAAGATACATAATTCTCTAAAAATTCAGACTCGGTAACAGGCGAGTGCCTTTGAAATTCTTTTCTGTGTAACCTTAGTAACACTTTTGAATCTATGTTCTGTGTTTACATTTATTAGCTTTGTGTGGTTTCATCATATGTATGTGATTCAGGATATTTTTTACCTTAAATATAAATATAAAAAAATGGACATAGTATAACTTTTCTACTTTCTTTATTCAAGCTAATCTATGATTTGTTCATACTATTAAAATAATTTCATCATTGCATCTTTTAAAGTTTTATGTTATTCAAACACTTCTAGCAGTAGTTCCATCAGAGATGTATTTTGAAGCCTCACAGCAGAGTGTAAAGAAACAAGAGTTTCTCAAAGTCACAACTCTACGTGACCACAGACCTAGACATCAGGGAGCTATTTCCCACAGGATTCTAACCTTTTGTTATTTAACAGATAATAATCCATACTTCAGGGATAGACAGTTTTTGGAAACAGTAGAATTTTATAAGAAAATTGTAGGTCATTCAATAATGAGACCTATTTGTGATTAGTGTGATCACACTGTGAGACCACCAGACATCCTAATTTCCTGAATTGTATAAATGTCAGAATGAATGACATGGGAGAATCAAGATTTCCAATGGGACAAGACTGAAAATCAGCAAACCTTTAGAATAGCAGAGTCTTCAATGGTGAAAGTGGGAAGCTGAGGAATAAAAAAATGAGAAATAAATAAAGTCTCTGCTGAAAGAGACTTTCAATGTGATAGCTAGTTTATTACATGTTTCACACATGACACTTACTGTCACTTTTCAAGTTTTAGTCAGCCATATCTTTTGAATGCAAGGCATTAATCAAAAAAATGGCTCAGGAGGTAAAGCCTTTGCCTCACAATCAAAAGGAACATATTTCAGATCCCAGATCACATGTAAAATTGATAGGTGGAAATGACAGTGGCTTGTAACTCAGGTCCTAGAGGGCTAAACCTGGAAAACCCAGAGCAAAGGAATAGGAAGTAGAACAGTCCAGGATGGTTCCCAATTGGCCCTCCACAGGAAAACACACCCAAGTGTCCTCTTGCATATAAGCACACACATACACACACATGGAAAACACATATGCATACATGAGCTTCAAATATACCCTTATCTTGAGTGTTGCTTATATTATAAAGTCTAGAATTATTTTCATACATATGCTTATTTAATTAAATATATATACAAGCATGGTTTCCCCTTCCTATAATTGATTGATTACATTATTGGACGATTAAAAGAACTATTGACCTTAAACACATGTTAATAGGGAAATACTTAACTAAATCATATTAAAAAGTACAATAAATTTCTATTTAGTTAACTGAAAAATATAAAATTCTCATGTAATGATTTTCAAGATGCAGTAAAATGAAAAGCTGACTTGTATAGAGAATGACAACAATAAAAATCAAGATTTCTTCTTACCAAACTTTGTCAACATGATGATTTCTCAGAAATTTTATTTTTGCATGTTTGGGAGGAGAAAACTTGTTTTGACATAATTTAAATTTTATTATTATAAAAAATGAACATTTTGTGCATGTATGTGGAAAGATGTATGAGCATACTCATATTTGCATGTGTTTGGGGTACACATGGAGTATATATGCATGTGGTGGCTTGAAGTTTATGAAGGGTCTTCTTTAATTGCTCTGGATAGCATTTATTGAGACAGGGTCTCAACTGAAAAAAGAACTTGCCACTTGGCTGGACTAACTAGCTGCCTTTTCCTAGGGAATCTCTGTCACTGGCTGCAGAGTGTTGGACTTACAGGTGGCCCCTGAACCTGCCTAGCTTTCACAGGGTGAAATTCTGGTGTTCCCACTGTAGGGACAAGTTGTCTTCACAGCCTCAGTTCTTTCGCTTAGTGTTTTTGTAATTCTTTCCCTGAAAAATGCCCTTTTAAACTTTTGCACATCCTTATATATTCTTATTTTTTACAATTGAGATGTGGAAGTTCTTTTATGTATTTTTGTGAAATATTTGGAAATACATTTTATAATATCCAATACAGCTTTTCTTTTTAGAATTTATCAATTGTATAATTGATATTCCAATATATTTTAGTAAATATAAAACAAAAGGATCTAGACATGTATAATTAATTCATATGTTTCTCTAATTTTAATATAAAGGGTGATATCTATTGTCATTAATTTTATTCATTTATTTTTGATTTAGAACTCCTCATATTAAATGAATTTAATTTATATATTTTGTTTATCATATTCAACTTTAAGCCATGCAACATAGGTTAAATAACTTTGATGAATATTTTAGCATATATTCTTACAGTAAAAAAGGCAACATTTAATGTATTCATTGGGAAGCTAGTCAGTACATATTGACAAAATTTAAAATGTTTCAAAATATTTATCTATTAATTTTACATTTATATTTAAAAGAGCTATGCATATTATATATAATGAATACATACATGTAATTTCTTTGAAAGATATTCCAGATATGATTTCTTATGTCCCAGGAAAAGGCCAAAAGTAGCCTTAAGACTTGGAGGCTTTCACTCACCACTTCATGTTTTTTGTGCTATTTTAATGTATTCATTACTTTCTTAACTTAAATTCCTTAATCCCTGAAGTGGAAGGGATGGATGATCTGCCAGGGTCTGATCTCTCTACAATCACCTGTGCTCTAAGGGTCAGGAAACTGTTGCTAAGAAGAGCTTCTTGGCTACATGTTGCTCGTTATACATATCTGAAAAATTTAACATGAATATCTGCATATTAGAGAGAACTGTTGCTCTTAAACATGAACATCAAACTTTTATTTCTGAAGAACTGGCTTAATTACTTTTCTACCCTACGGTAACTTCCTCCTTGAGCAGTGAAATGGAATGAGACCTTAATAATAATGTAAGTTCAGTAGGCTTAGAGTTGCAGATAATCTGATAGCTGCAATTTTAAGTTAAGTTAGTTAGAAGGAAAATAGGAGTCTCAGAGGAATTAATAGCAACAGCTTTTGAAGGCCAATAGACATGGAGAATTAGAGTTAAGTATATTCCACTACACTGCAAAGGAAGAAAAGTATTATCATTCACAATATCTGAATAGTTCCAAGAACCAGTTGTAAGTTATTTATAAACAGCTAGTGACATGGAGTGAAAGCAAAAGCTGAAAAAGTTTAGATATATTTATAGGAGCTTTATATTTAATGATTTCAAAGATATGTATACTATAGGATACTCTTCTTGAAAGTGAGCTGAATTACAGGTTAGAAATTGCTTCAAGGTTTAATTTGAAAAATGGGAAATGAATCTTATTAAAAATAGTCGTTGAGAAATCCTAATAATTGTTGCACTTTTGGTACGGTTGCCTCCTTGAACTTTTTATTAATAAAAATGTGCTTGAGAAGTTTAAAATTTAAAGTGACCAGATTAATAAATGCTTTACAAAATAAGCTATATAACTTTGTATCAGAGTTTCCATAGTTTAGGGATTATGTCATCCATCTTTCATGTATAGGAAAAACATTGATCATAATGTGACTTAGAAGTGAACCTGGAAGGGGAGGGGACATACCAGCTAGAAGCGACCCTGGAAGGGGAGAGGGTCATTTCAGCATGAGAGAAGGTACTGCAGAGATGATTCAAGGAGACTGCCAGCTCCCCTGGCCTTCTGCTGGGATGTTAGAAGCATCTGTTTATGTACCTGGCAAAACACAAGGTTTTTGAGTGCTTGAGTAATGTAGACAAATCGATCTAAAAATTATATGCTAAGGTTTTGAATGATCCTCTGTAGCTTAACAATAAAGCAATTTTTGAAATTCCTACCGGTGACTATCAAGAGCAGTTTCAATCCAAACAGAAATATCCAAGAATTCTGCAAAAAATGTGAGAGTCTCCTGCGCTTCCTATCGTCAGCATTTTTAGATGTACTTTATTTTCATTTTCTTTGAAGCAGCAGGAAATGAATTGAACAAAGATTTATGCCATTTAATGTCACAGTTGATTACCAACAGAAATTGGAAGAATGCAACATTATGACTTTATGTAAAAGTAAACTCTATTTCAGAATGAGATGGAGATTGACTGGAGAGACAGATTTAATTTCTAAAAATACATGTTATCCTACAGGAAGCATTTATATAATGAAAAAAGTTAAAACTTTAAAGGCTTGGATTTTTATAATCTATCCAACCTGCCACTGTCATATATATTTTGTAAATATACATTCCTTATGCAAGCCCTTCTTCAAATATATTCCATTTTCATATTTCTTATTATTGATACCTCAATTATTAAAAATCTCAACTCAGTTAATTTATTACTTGTATATCAAATTCTACAATTCTAACACAGCGGCTATTAAATATTTTTAAACCCCTAGAGTTATACTGATTTGTTAATGTTGATGCACACAGATATATTGCTTTTATTTCATAGAAGATTGCTTTCCTAAAGTAATATTCTCTTGTTAAATTGTCAGAGTCTGGTATGAGAAATACAAGCACTGTTTCTTTTTCCTATTTTGACAAGCCACTTGAAAGTTTTCATGCATGCATTTGTCTACCAACTTAATACAATTTTAGATTAGTGGTCATTTAATAAACTTTTGAATGATTTCCACGTATTAGACACAGAGCTAAATCCTACAAATGAACTATATTTAACAGGAATCCACTGCTTGAGAGTTTATATATTCCTAGGAAAGAGTTGAAATTATTTTTAATATTGCTTAAATGTGCTGTGAATTTTTTAAATTATTTATTTGAGAGGAAAGAATGAGGGAGTGAGGAAGTTAGGAAGGGAGGGAGAGAGAGAAAGAGAGAGAGAGAGACCAAATTGGAAGCCAGGGGGAAACTATCAGGAGTCAGGTGTAGTCTCTACCGTGAAGGCTCCTAGGGATCGGACACAGGTCTCCAGGATTTTGAACAGATTCTTTACCCACTGAGTTGTCTTGCCATTCTATATTGTGTATTTTTATAGACTGAGACATATTCATGTGTCTGTTATAAATATTTTCCATACTTATACTATACTACCTATTAAACTTCATTGTGCTGTTGGGCCAACTGCGTGATTAGTAAATGCAAGCTTTCCTTTTATAAGATGTATGTGAATTCCACTAATTCGGTAATAATTTGAAAGTCACATCTTCTGAAAACACATGCACTATTTCTGGCAAGGTTTAAAATATAGTGTTATTTGAGTTTGCATAATTGACATCCAAGATAGCCGCCAAAAGAAACATAGCATTTTAATACTCTGCTGTACATGTTACTAAACCAGCATGTGTATATTTAATTGTAAAATAAGGAAACTATAAAATTTCATTGCTCAGCTCCATACAATGGAGATACTCCTACAGAGATTTACCCAAGTAGAGATTTATTTTCCTCACAGATCAGGATGCCTCAGATAAAGGACATCAAGCCTGATAAAGATGTTTTTATGATACAGTCAATTTCTGAGAGTGCCTTTATCTTTCTTTTCCAGCACCTTTACTCTATTGCTTATTACCTAATGGTAAAAAAAATGCCCACACTATCTACAGACAGCAGGCACAGCATTAGGCAAAATGCAGGAGAAAGAAACGGCCAAGGGATTCATGTACCAGCCATGCTTGATGATTTCTTAGTTTTGTTCTGCTTCTGTATGCTATCAACTGGTTTTGAAAGAGCCACTGGCTTAAGTATGTGTCTAAATCATCTGATACGAGAGTCCAGAATGTTGAACTATTTTCCATTAGCACGTTATTACCCCTCAAAATGATAGATATCAATTAGAAAGAAAAATTTTAGAGATTGGATAAATAGTATCTTGAAATGTCTTCTAGTTTTGCCAAATACGAACATTGGTTTAAATCTTTATATTTTATGTACTTTCAGGAATATGCATTCTTTATGTGTTTCTTAATTGCAATCACTTCCATAAGGAGCTTACAAGATTATCAGTAAAATAAACTTAGTGGTTTTGAAAACATAAAGATTTTATTGCATTAGTTGGATTTCAAAGTTGAACAACTTATGTAATACATCTACAGTGCCAAAATTTTTAATTGTGTTTAAAATATCACAGAATAATTTAGAAGACTGAAATTTTATTCCTTTCAGGTCATTGGTGATGTTCCAAATCCAACTTGAATGAATATATGAACTTAAAAGTAAGCTCTTTGGGCTCGAGAGATGGCTCAGGTGTCAAGCCTCTTCCTCAAAAACAAAAGGACCTGAGTTTGAAACCTGGATTGGATGGAAAAATGGTGGCAGCCTGCACTTCCAGCCCTGAAAGGTGGAATATGAGAAGTCCCAGAGCAAAGCAAAAAGGAAGTAGAACAAATCAGGATGATTCACCTGGATTCACCCTTAGGCTTCCACAGACACAAGCAGAATTATCTGAAACGCACACACATGCATACACATAAAATTAAAAATAATTAAAAAATAAACTCCAGAAGTGTAAAAAACTAAAAAAGTATATAAATTCATCTACTAGAGATCCTTTTTCTCGGGTATGGAATGATAATCCCAAGAGACTGAATGATGCTCTTGAAGAGAATTATCAGTCAATGACAGATCAAATAGAAACATTTTGGAATCATACTTTGTGTGTGTGTGTTTGTATGTTTGTGTTAAATTTATTTTATACTGTATGTCTAAATTTGTACAAACATTTTGAGTATCCATTCCAGCTTCCCTCCCTCCTGCCTCTCCTCCATCATCTTCCTTCCTTTCCTCATTCTCTCCCACTCCCTCCTTTCCTTTGGGCTGTGTGCGTCTGTGGACCCCAGGGTTCACTGTGACCCGTCTACTCCTGTGGGTACATCAGGCCTCCCCACTGATATGTGTTTTTCCCTTCACTCAAAAAGCTTTAGATCCAAAAGTTTCCACTGTAAGTGCCCATCTTTGGGTATAATAACAGCTACCTACAGAGCAGTTTGATGAACTGTCTTCTTACCTACAGGTTTATTGGCTATCTACCCTATTGATTTTTTCCTTCCCTTTTTTTATAGGTTCTTGTTGTAGTTTATAGTAACAGGGATGTACTGGAATCTTATTTTTACAAAAGAAAAAATACATGGATATTTCCATGAGTGTTTCCATATATATCTCTATCATGTATACATATGCAAAAATGAAGATTTTAAAATGTATAAAGTTTTTGCCTACAGATACATATATTACATTCAAATAAATAAATTGTTGGTAAAATTATGAGAAATATTTAAATGTTAATTTCTGTAAGGCAACAATTATATGTTTAGCACAATAAGATCAAAAAACTTATGATAACGGAATCATAATAACATTACTAATATGCAAATATTAAAATACTCATTTATCGGTAAAAAGTAGATCAAAGGGGAGTTCTAAAAATATTCTGTTTAATAGAAATTAAACAAATCCACTTTGCAATGTTTTTGGGAAATCACCAGTGTTTGGTCGCCATGGAAACAGTATCATCACAGACAGAGATTTTGCTCTCTTTTCATGAGATTACTCTGAAAAGTCAGGAAATTATTCTCTTGTGACAAATATTATAAATTTAGAGGCCTGGAACAATCCATGAAAGAAGATAACCTTTATATGCCAACGGTGCCAACACTGAAAATAAATGCATATATAATACCCATTCTGGAGACAAGGCCAAAAACAATACCTGGATAAAAACAAAAGAAAGAGAAAATAAAATGAATAAAAATCTTGACCATGGATTAATCAAAGGGAATTTAAGAGACAGAATTTAAAATAATTAAAAGATTAAAAATCTGTAATTAGTTTTCAGAATTTTACAAGAAGATATTGCTATTTATTGACTTACAGAAATATAGTATTTTTGAAAAAATATTAAAGTACTTTCAGGAAATAAAATATGGTTTCTAAATTGAAAAAGTAAAATAACAGTTTTTAGTATAACTTTAACATTTTTAGAAGATGCAGTTAATGGATAGAGACATGGCAAAACTGACATGACAAAATTCAGAGGAAAAAAGACAAGACCATAAATTGTTAACAGTGATGGGGCAAAATTCAAATAATAAGACAGGTAAGATATAGGAGAGGGAGTTAAGAAAAAAATGAGGACAGATAAATTTTCAGTGCTAAAAAAAATTAGTTTTAAAATTGACACTGACCGACTGCACAGAAAGAAAAACTTTAAAGCATTACATGAATATGCCCCAGCCACTATCCAGCATTGACGGGAGACATGAGGAAGAAAGAATAGCGAATGTAGGCCTCCTGCCCAGAAAAAGTGTTTAGCTCTGTTTTCCTTCTCATCACTGTTTAACACATGTTCAGCCCTTGGACAGTCTAAGAACTCTGAAAGTGGCAGGAAGTGTGTTTGGGATAGCAGTGCTGGAACAGCCAAGAAGCAGAAATTGGTTGTTCTTACTTACAGAGGACACTCTGACCCATTCCTTGTCTAACTCACTAGCAAAAGATGTCTCATGTGGGCCCATCTCACCTTGGTGAAATTTATATTAACCCAATACATTGCCAGGGGATGAACAAAGAAGGAGATAGCTCTCCTTCCCCACCAGGCCCAAGACTCTCCATTCCCAGTAACAAACGTACATGCTAAGGCATGGTCAACACTGGGAAGCAAGTTTTCTGGTAGGGAAAACCTCTTCTGAGGTTTTCTGTGCTCTAAGACATCAGAAAAGATGGGAGGATGAAGAGGAAGTCCAGGATGGTTTCAGTATATCATTCCTCTGCTTTGGTCTGTTTGGCCTAGTCTTCAAGGAAAACTGGACCTGACCCTGGACTTAAACATCTGTTCTTTATCTCTCTCTCTCTCTCTCTTTCTCTCTTCTTTCTCTTCTTTCTCTTCCTCTCATAAATAGATAAAATAATTTAAATATAAGCTCATTATTCCTTAAACAAGAAAACATATGGCACATATCCTGAGACATTTGTCAAATTCTGATTTAAATGAGATAACGTAAAATTTGTATGAATTTATATCATTAGTGATATCAATTCTCTCTTAATTAGCCAGCAGGTTTAGTATAATACCTGTCAAAACTCTCATCAAAGTTCTTTTCATACACAGACAATCTTATTTAAAAATGACATGGGAGACAAAAATAGCCAAAACTGTCTTGTGGTAAAGACTGAGGTACACAAAACTATACAATGTTAAAGTTATGAGTGTGATTGTGTGAGTAACAATACCATGTTTTAATTGGTGGAAGGATTGTCACATAGATGAATTGAGAAAAGTGCAATCCCAAACTCAGTGACAGGTTAAACACCATTGGTATTTGACAAAAAAAAAAAAAAAAAAAATGGCAAACAACTAAATTTAAGAAAGTCTTCTCAATAAGCTACCCTGAAATAACTGAATATCCCCACACAACTGCATGGACTGTGAATTCAATGACATATATCACCATTGCCAAGCCACCATGAACCTTCGATTCAAATATAAATTATACTTTTAAAATATGGAAAATCTGTAGTCTGTGACTAAGAAGTGTTCTTAGAACTTAGAATGAAAAAGTAATGTAGAAAATGAAAAACTGTTATAAAGACAGTGATCAAACATTTGATCTATGGGTGTTCATGCAAAAAGAATAAACCGAAAAGTTCCAGAGTAAATATATTAGTAAAATAAATATCTACTATGGGTTTGAAAGTATATAGAAAGCAAAGCATTCGAAACATAAAAACCAGCATGAATAAAAATAGAAAAACATAAACTGACCTATCAATGGCTTGACCCAGTACTTGCACCCCCAGCAACTTGCCTGACCAAACAGGAAAGATATGGCCACATATATTTGCACTCAAATGCTTAATTCATTGTTTTTCAAAATACAAGAAAATAGGTGTTAGTTTGCTACTAGTTATTCTTCTGTTACTGTGAGAAAATCTTAAGACCCAGGAACTTAAGGGAAAAAGGACAATTTAATTGGCTTATGACTCCAGGGGGCAGATAGTCCTTTGCATAACAAAAGGTATGGCTGAAGGAAGAAAGAACTAGCCAGTTTATATAACTACTGGCATCTTGAGGCTAAAGGAGAAGGAGAAAAAAAGAAAGTAGAGCTACTAAAACTCAAGATCTGCATCCCATGACATACTTTCTACATCAAGGATCAGACCTTTACTGAGGCCACTATCTTTCCAAACATTGCCACCATTCAAACACAGTCTATGGAGGGAAATTCTACATCCCATGATAGAATCCATTTGTGCCTCAACAGTGAATAGCATGATGACTTGTTCTGTATATATACTGAGGGACATTAATAGGCAATGTAAAGAATGGTGTGTCTATACATGAACAACTTAGAAAAAGATTAGAAAATTGGCTATTATGAAAAATTCCAGCTATATGAATATACAATTATAACATCTTTTTAAATGATAAAATTTTAACATGGAGATCATATTTCTTTGCAGTGATCAGGAATTTGGAATGGAAGTATTTGGAAGTAATTGAGGCATGGTTGCATAAATACAATATAATGAGACAAAATTTGTGATATGAAGACTTTTCAATGTCTGGACACTGGTGCTGAAAACAGACACCTATATAGCTGATGTGCTTGTTTGGAAATTAATACATTTTCACATTCACACACACACACACACACACACACACACACACACACACACACAGAGCCCACATGTAATATTATGCAAAAACTGAAAAAAAGTAAATCTCTGAGACTAAATTCTGTTTAAAAATTTCATTGTTTTCTTCTGTTTTATGCAAAATACAAATAAATATTTTTGGTGACAGTTACTTACATGGATGAATCAATTTAGCTTTTATAGTGTTCTGGGGTCTTTGTCCAGAAATGGAAAGTCCTGGGTCACACAATGGCCGTACATGTAGTTTGCAAGTACTGTTCCACACTGTTTCAAAGAAGAGTTGTATCATTTTATGTCCCTATTAACAAGGCATGAGTATTTAGATGCCTCCACTTAGTGTGGAACACAATTTTTTTTTAATTTATGTATTCCAATACCTGAGAAAACACTATAAAGAAACAATATTGGAAAGGTCTGATATTCTGGAGAAATGGCTCAGGGATTAAGACTCTGCCTCCCAAACAGAAGGTCCTGAGTTACATGGCGGTGGCCTGCATTTCTGGACCTGGTGGGTAGAGCCTGGAAAATCTCAGAGGGAAGCAAAAAGGCTGATTCTCAAAATCATCTTTGGTTTTCTCTCTCTCTCTCTCTCTCTCTCTCTCTCTCTCTCTCTCTCACACACACACACACACACACAAACACACACTGAATAAATAAATAAATAATAAAATAATCAGTGACTATTAAACAACATCATTCTAGAGAAAAGACATGGACCCCAAAAAATAAGTAAAAGAAGTTATTATATACTTTAACTGAATGATATGATTATTCTTTTTGTTGTTTGGCTCGTCAACTGAAAAAAGCTTATTTGATAACTTCAGGAAATCAAGCACAGTTCTTCCAACTTGGGAAGTTGGCACAAGCAAATACATATTCCAAAGAAGTGAAAATATGTCAGGTAATAAAATGCATTTGACCTTAAAACCGGGAATATGTAGAGTTGCTCATTTCTTGTACTGTCTTCTTAAAACAATATTGTATATTCTGAAGTTTATTGGCCTCTAGAGCTATAGACACATCTTTAAAATATATTTTTAATGTTCATCAATAATAATCACTGTTATATGTGTAATTTAACAAATAGGAAAAGTATCAAAGTTAACCAAAACCAAGTGCTGTTCTTAAAGTTCAAAGTAAGACAACTATTAAGACTAGCTGCATTATGTTATTTTTTGTCTTATTAAATGTTTTTTATCTACTGTATCATTACTTTTTAAAGAAAAACTCTATTGTTACTGTGTATGTGTGCATGTGTGCATGGTGTGTGTGTGTATGAAGTGTGTGTGTTTGTATGTGCCTATGTGTATACCAGAGCATAATTGTAGTTGTCAGCTTTTCCTTCCATCATTATATAAGTCCAGAGGGTCAGGTTCAAGGAGTCTGACTTTTTATGACTGAGCCATTTCACTAACTAAAGCAGTTTTTGAGAAAACTTGCCATCTCATGGAGCCCAGGCTAGCCTCAAACTCACTAATTGGCTGAGACTGGCCTTTACTTCCTGATATTACTGCCTCCATCTCCCAAGTTCTGCAAATTGAGGAATGTACCACTACATTTGGCTGTTATTGATATTCTTTATATAAATTGAAGTTTTTAAAACCTCACAATGACCACTGACTGGTTCTAAATGGTTGTTCATTCTGTAGAGCTTGCTTCTTTATAGGAATTAATGGAATGTTGTGCTGTTTGTTTATCTGGATGACAATATATTGGACATTTTAATAGATTCAGAGAACTTTGGGCAGTGTGTAACACTTATACAATAAAAAATATGAAAAAAAGAATTGTAGATGGTGGAAAATGACTTACTAAAATAGAACAATGTGACTGGCAAAAGAACAAGTAGAAAATATTAAACTGATCAACATCTTTAAAGCTTGAGAGTCAGATTCCCATGAAAAAAATGTCACCAAAATGATGTTATCCCTAACAACTACTTTTGCAGGTTTCCTATAATGACTGAGAAACCTTTATCAAGGAAAAGCAATTACCACAGATGCACCTTCTGGGAAGTAAATTTACAAGGTGAACACACTTAACCTGGAGATTAAATCTTAGCAAAGATCACTAATGTTCTTTCAAACACTAGCTTTCTGTGGGGTGCCAGAAGTTGCTGGCAAGTCGTTAATAACAATAGCAGGTGTTGAGAACAGTGTCAAGCTTCTTGTTAACCATCCTGTGGTTGTCAATTTCAGAGATGCTTCTGATTGTGCGTATGCATTCCCAGATAAGACCGGCAAGTGGGTTGGTTTTGCTGCTCCCTGTGCCTTACTTTGCTTCAAAAAATGTACTGGTATTTCTATTCCGCTCCACGCTAATGCACCTGACTGCTTCTCGAAGCATTAATCAACCACAGCCAGAATGAAAATCAATATAACCCTGAAACATAGCTCTGGATACCAAAAATAAGTGTGAGGAAAGATGGGGGTATGAGGTATCTTTTTGAATGTTTCGGAGAATTGTGCTAGCATTGCAAAGTGCAAGTCTCCTCTCACTCCTCACTGAAAACAGCCATGGGTATGAATTTTATATGACATTTTCAATGCTAGATGATGTATTCCCAAAACAATATTATTAAAGGCTGAGTCTCTGTTCTCTACCCACTGTTATTTATGATTGCTGCTTTGTGACAAACAAAACACCAAACACAAATAAATAACAGTGTCTGTGCATGTGCTTTTTTCCCCCTACAGTGTTGAAAACAAAAGTAAACATTTTGGTGTTGGCCCAGGCAAAGGGTCCCTGCATGTAAAACAACATTCCTTTTAAGAGGGTAGGTAAGGAGGGGAAGCCTAGCTATGCAATAAAAACTGGGACATAAACTAATCAATCCATTAAGCTGATGAACTGAAATCTAAGGCATGGCAGACAGAAAATACTAGCTCATTGCAGCTAAGTGACACAATGCACTTTCTAACACATACACACACACACACACACACACACACACACACACACACAAATATGCAAACCATTAATTATGTAGAAATAAGGATAAAATCTCTGATTTCAATGACGATATTTAATTAGCAGTTATCCTCAGACCTATTTATTTGCCAATGCTCATTCTTTAAATAAACAGGTGATGACTTTCAATAATTTTTCTTCCTGCTTTTTCTATGAGTATTTTTTAGAAAGGGTCCCGAAATCCTGTGTGAAATGTCACAAACGCTTCCAACCTTGGATTGAATATAAAATATACGTTTGACTATAAAATATACATGTTTACCAACAAATGTAAAACTAATGACTTACTGTTCTTGTATTTTTAATAACCTTTATTTAAAAGGGGAAAAAAAACTTAGGGAAATAGTCTTCATTTATTACAGTCAGTTCCACAGGGATTTACTTGTATTTTTTTGTAGCATACAATTTTTCTTGCTACAGAACCAGAATCAAGGACTTCTATTCCCAGTCCCATTTTTTTTTATTTTGGTGGCATTATTTTTCATGTACTATTTTAGCTGCCCATTACTCAGAGAAATTAAGAAGTCCTCCATTATCATCCACAGTTTACAGATGAGGGAGATGAGGATGACAAAGGAAGGATAATGTAGGTAGCAGATGCACAGAGCCTTTCCAAATTAGTTGAATGAGGCACTGTGGTCCTTCACAATTTGGGGATTTCCATGGATCTTTGGAAGTGGATGTCTTTTTTTTTCTGTGCACATCGGGGCTCTTCACTACCACTCTTCACTACCAAAGCCACGTTAAGAAGTATAATGTTACCACCAAAAAGCTGTAAACCTCTCTCTGCCAGATGCCACTCAGCTGCAGTCTCTCTTTTTAGAATCACATTATTGTAGTCAAAGTGTTACCACTGGTTTGGTGCAACCTAGAATGAGTTCATTTTATTTTTCACCCCCATTGGAATTTTCATGTTGTTTACTCCTGCTTGCTTATGTGTTGGAAGAAACGACCTCTCACAGAAAGGTCAGGGACACGGGCAACTGCACACAATCCCTGATTAGCTGAAATAAGTAAGGGACTTTCTTCATTCTTCTTGGCTCCCAGCTGGACACATCAACCTGAACTCTTCTCAAGATTCTGTATTCCTCAGATTCCAGGCTTTTGATTCTTCTTGGGAGTGGACTGAGTAAAACTGCCCCTCAACTTTCTTTATAAATTAGAAACTGGATTCTAGTTTGTTAAAAAAAAAAAAAAATACAGGAGCCAGAGAGGTGGCTCAGGGGTTAAACCTCTGCCTTGTAGGCAGAAGGTTCTGAGTTCGGATCCTAGACCCCACATATAGACGCCAGGCAGAAACAGGAGCGGCCCGCGTTTCTGGTCCTGGTAGGGCGGAGCCTGTGAATCCCGGGGCAGAGTAAACAAGGAGGAGGTGGAGGCGTCCATGGTGGTTCCCAAATTCATCCGTGGTTCTACACACACACATACATATACACACACATACATACATACACGCGCACACATGCACACATACACAATTGAATAAATAATAAATAAAAAATTTAAAAAATACGGAATCTCAGCCATACCCTTCATTTTCATTATTTTCTGCCCACAATTAAAGAGGACAAGTGCTCAGCAAATATTCAAGAAATTTCTAGCAAAAAAAAAGGCAGATTGAAATCTTCAACAATGATTAATAAGTAGCAAATTATTTTGGGGTGTGTGTGTGTGTGAAAGGGCACTGTGTGTGCCTGTGGAGGGCCAAGGGTGGCTTCAGGAGTCATTCCATATTGCTTTTCCTTCATTTTTCCTTTACTCTGGTATTTCCCCTACTTGCCTTCCAGAGTCAGAAGTGCAAGCCCCTCTAATTTTGCCTGGTATTTTTATATGGGATCAAGAATCCAAATTTGGATCTTTCTGCTTGCAAAGCAGACTCTACCCCAAGTGGAAAATTTTAAAGCAATATTAGAATACTTTCCATTGATTTAGTTGCATCTCAAAGTTCTTTAGGAGCAGAAGCAGAGACAACAATTTCTAATCTCAATTAATATATCTTAACAACCAGATTCTGTTATGTAAATTATTGCTATGAGCTTTTTCAAGTTTCATTTGTACTCCAGTGTCCATTTACTTATTTTATTTTTTTAAGGTAGGTGTTTTTTGGCCTTTACTGGCTTCAGGCATTGTTGGACCTAGGAGAGGGAGAGTAGGGGAGATCTTGGTATATCTGGCTCTGTGTTTCTCTGTGGTGGTACATCTTATGCAACTGTAGATTCCATTTTGTTTGCAGACAGGAGTGTTGCTAGTAGCTTAGGCTAGCCCTGAAATAAGAAACTCTAATTCATGGCCAGAGATAGAATATCCCAGGCTCCAACATGCCATTTTGGTGGCTTAGGGAGTTCCGACAGATTTACATAAGCCTGGCAAGGTGTAACAGTTACTCTTAACTATTGTTGTGAGAGAGCACCCAAAGTCAAGCAACTAAAGGGAGAAAGGCAGATTTATTCAGCTTACAGTTCCAGAGGGAAGATAGTTTCTCATGGTGGAGGCAGCATGGCTGGCTGGCCAAAGCTGAAGGAAGCTAGGTCACCGCAGACATCTTGGAAGCTGAGAGCTGCAGACTGCTTGCAGCAAAGGCAGACTTCTCCTGGAGGTAGGGTGGGACTAATCCACCTCAAGGCCCACCCCTTGTGACTGCCTTCCTCCACCAAGGCTCCAACTCTCAAGATGCCATGACCTTGCCAAACACATGAGACTGTGGGGGACACATTTCAAACCATGACACAAGGTATTCTTCCACAATGAGAGGTATGTCAACCACATTCAGCCTTCAACCCAGAAACGCCCCACTGACTAAACAGGGTTACATCTCTGGTGTGACACAGGCAAGCAGGACAGGGTAGTAGCCAAGGTTTCCTCTCAGGGCAAACCTTTGCAGGTTGGATGCATCTAAAGGAAAGGGTGTGGAGAGGACAGACTCATGAGTTGAGAAGGTACAAGCCTAAGGCATGGGGGGTGACTGAGTGCAAACATGGCGACTGAGTTCGACGGTGGAAGAAGGGAACTGACTTCTGAAATGGTCTTCTGACCTCCCTCCACATGTGTGCTGTGGCATGCATTCTCTCTCTCTTTCTCTTTCTCCATCTCTCTCTGTCTCTCATAAAAAACGTTTACAGAATTTGATGGTGCATGCTTGCAGCTCAATACTTGAGAGTCTGAGGCAGGAGCACCACTGTGAGCCAGGACTTCCAGGGAGCCCAGTGCTCCTGAAGCAGGATCCTGTCCGGCTGGAAGCAAGATGCCTGTGGCTTGGAGAGAGCTCTCAGTGAGTGAGATATATGTCCAAACATGCATGCACCCCTCTAACAAATAAATAAATAAATAAATAAATAAATAAATAAAAGTTGGCCATTGGGGTGCATGCCTGTCACTCTTGCATTTGAGAGATCGAGGCAGGAGGATTGCTGTGATTTCCAAGCCAGCCAGGATTACAGGGCAAGATCTGACCTCAGAAAACAAATAAATACACAAAATAATGAATCATAGGATTGAACAAGGCCAAACTTGCTTATTCAAGAGGTACAGTGTGACATTTCTGTGTTCCTGGTCTCAGCAACACAGCACGAGCTCCCAGAACATCCCACATGAACGAGGCCCTGGGCTCCATTCTTACCTATCCACTTGCATCTCTCCCAGGGATCAGGATGGGCAGATAGCCTGGGATACATAAAGACCTGGCTCAAAAAAAATTATCATCTTTCCATTCATCTATCCACAATCAATCATGTATTAAACCCCTGTATGTATCTTTTGTCCATATATCTATTATTTTTCCATCTGTTCTTTTCTTTTCAGCCCTGTGCATGTGGGTGTACCCGTGTTCACATATATGAGCATAGGCACATGAGCGTGCGTGCCTGTGGAGGACCGAGGGTGACGTCAGAATCACCTTCCATTGCTCTGCTCTCCTATCTTCCTACTGAAAGCCTGGGTCTCTCATGAAACCCAGGGCAGCCATGAGGGCTGGTCTGGCAACCAGCTTCCTCTGAGGGTTCCAAGGGTCCGCCCTCCAGGGCTGGAGTGACAGTCAGGAAACCACTCCCACCTGGAATTTTTTACTTGGCATCTGGGATCTGAACTCAGTTCCTTTTGTCTGCCTGCAAACCAGTAACCACTAAGCCATTCAGCAGCCCTGGTTGGCTGTCTCCTGGTTATGTTACCACCTGCTGAGAGCAGTGCATGAAAACAGTCTCCTTGTCTTCCCAGGAGGTTGCCTGTCACCTGGGGTGGTGTTCAGGGTCCTTGGGCTTGAGGGGGGTGAGGCCAGCTGCCACTGCTTCCAGCATCTTTTAGGGTCATGGAAGCTGATTCCCTGGGTTCTGGATCAAGGTGGGGTTTCTGCATCTTCTGTAGGGTTGCTGAGTCAAAGGCTGGAGCTTGGAAGATTTTGGTGAAAGCACAAAAGGAGAAGCTCAGATTCCCGTTTCTGATCCTCCACCCCCACGGTCTGAGGTAACCTAAGCTATTTCCCCCACAACTTCTGTGGTAACCCAGAGTTGTCTTCCATAGGCTATTCCCCCCCACACTTATGGTCTGAGGTAGTACAGGCTGGCTCCCACAGAATCTAAGGTCAGCCTCAGTGGAGTTGAAGGCAGCCCAAGTATCCCCCTACATGATGTAAGAAAGCCTAGGCTACCCCACCCAGGGTCTGCAGTGTGTGTGTGGAGGTCTTTGCATCCTGGCAGGCAGGGACCCTGTCTGCTTGCCTCATGCTGGACCCAGCTACACAGCAGTCTCCTCATGGATGGGCCCACTGGAGGCTGAGCCAGGGGGCTGCCATTCCCCACTTATGTTCTGCTATGACATTCACAAATATTTCATGGTATTTTTGAAATGCTGAGGGAATATTTCCTTTTCTAGATCTCCTCTAGAGCAGGAAGAGGTTCTACTGGGTTCCTCTGTTACTGCAGTTGCTGACTGCTTATGAGTAGCTACTATAGATGGGGAGACCTACTGAACATAAGAGAGAGTTTGACTTGAATGTCCTTGGTGCCTTGTCTTTGTGCATCATCTTTGCTCAGTACTGGCCACTCATTGTCATTCAGACGGTCTTAGGTTTTTCTATATGAGCCTAGGTTTCACATTATCAAAGGAATATGAATAAGAATAATGTGATATGTTTGTCTGCCTAATATTGAAAAAGTGAATTAAATAGCTTTGATATTTCTTTTCCTAAATAGCATTAATGACATTCATTCTTTCTAGGTATCTGTATGCTCAAAATTCCTAATGTTTCATCTTAATCTAATAGATTTTTTGCTGATTAGATGTACATACAAAAGTTTGTCCTAAATAGAATAACAGGAAAAAACTGCCAATAAAACTATAGGTAGGAAGACAGTACACCAAACTGCTCTGTAAATAGCTGTTATTAAACCCATGGATTGGAACACTTAGCCTAGAAACTTTCTTCTACAATGCATGTAGATGATATCAGCACCCTGACAGGATGCAGCTTAGGGCAATAGAAGATCAGTGAAATGGACAGCAATGTCCAGCTGTAATGCAGTACCAGTGACTTAGCCAAGCTCACCCACAATTAGACCACCCTAATCTCCCCATTCTGGTCCTTGAGAACCTCACAGAAGAGTGGGTGGTGAGATTGTACAAACCTAAGATGGGAAGATTCACCTTTGGACAAGACATCCCACTCAAGATAGGACTGCTGCATATAGGAATTCACTACAGTGAGAATTAATTGTTCTTACCAGATCTGCATAATGACTGATGTTGCAGTCAGCCTGCATGGTTGCTGATGAATGATCATCAAATAGCTTAAGGGAACAAGGGGTTTATTTTCTTACTATAGTCCTGTTACAGTCTGTCCTTCTTGATGGGAGAGCATGCACCAATACTAGGGCTGACAGAACTGGCCACACCATCATTACACAATGGCTAAAGAAGAATGATCCTTACTTGCCAGACCACCATGTCTGGCCAAGTATACACAGGGATGCCAAGTTTCTCAACCAGCTCTCGGTATTTTATTCTAGAGCCTAGCCCCACCCATCATGATTGGGCCTTCCCCATCAGCTAGACAATCTGCTGCAGGTTTGTTCTGGACTTAACCATCAATTTTTCACAAATGGGCCCATAGCTCAAACCCTCAACTGTCAAGTTGAGATGTGTGTCTAACTATGACAACTGACATACCAACATGCCCCCATAGACTATCAAGGAACTCAAGAGAGATAAGAACATACAGGGGAAACCTTGGTGCCTCAAGCAGGATGAGTGAAGGGAGCCCCAATCAGTGGGAATCCCTGAAGAGAAGCAACTTGGTATGTCACAGAGGCCTGAACCCCCACAAAAGTATACAGTCAGAGGGAACCCTGGAGTCCATAGAAACAGATAGGCAGGAGGGTGGAATTGATGGACAGATGGGAAGGAAAGACAATGGAGGGAAGCAGGGATAAGTACTCAATATGCTTGTAAAAATAGAAAAATTAAAAAATCTGTGGACAAATCAGAGGGAACCTTAGGGTCCATAGAAGTAAACAGGCAGGAGGGTGGGATGGAGTGCTATCTTTTAACAAAGAGAAGGAGGAGGATGGGCTGCAGGGAGGATGAGTGGAAGAGCTGATGGAGGCAAGAAGGATAAGTATTCAATACCTGTAAAACTAGAAAAAAAAGTCTGTCCTATAATGCACACATAATTTTCTTACACTAACATATATAAAGTAATTTTAACCTATCCCAGAAATAAGCACAATCATAATATGCTCTGTTAAGATGTTTCACACATTCTTTTCTTTTCTTTTCTTTTGTATGTGCTTGCACAAATGCACCTTTGTATCAGAGGGCAGTATATGTCTTTGGAGACACAAGGGTGATTTCTGGAATCATCCTGGATTGCCCTACTTTTTGTGTTCCTCTGGAGCTTACCAACCTCTGAATTCCAGGGTCAGAAACTGCTACCATTCCCTCCCTTGTGTTTGGGTGAGATCCTGGATCTGTAGTTAGGTCCTTCTACTAGCAAGGCAGAGTTTAATCCCTGACCTATCTCTCCAGTCTGTGATGTTTAGTGCAAAGTTATTCTCTGACCTCTATAATATGCGTTGGTGCACACAACACACACATACACGCAAACGCACACACATGCCAAATTAATACATAAACAAAAAAATAAAATGTAAATGAATGCACAATAAAACATGGCATTCAGAATTAGAAATAGAATTTTCAAAACAAAAACTGTCTTTAGATTATCATATTTATAGTCCTGTATATGGGGAGGTTGGGGTTGTGTATATTTTCTTGTATATTAGAGATTTAGAAGTTGATTATATAGTTAGGATAGAGCCATCCCAAGGATAATTAGTGAGCTTAAAACATTCCCCAAAAGTTTCTGTGTCTACTTGCCAAGGGAGGGCACAGGTGAAAGCCAGTCATCCACGATCCACCAAGTTAATGGATCCTTGGTAGAAAGAATTTGCTGGTTCCCTGCCTATGAAACTGTGAAAATTAAATTTACTTATCTATAAGCCATCAGTGTGAGCCTAAACTAAAAAGCACACTTGGATTCTAATCTACCTCATTATTTCTATTAATTGTAAACATTCTTCTAATTTCTCTGAGAGGTAGACATATCTGTATCTATATCCAATGATCTATATATATATGTATGTGTATATGTATGTATGTATATCCATATAATCTAGGCAGGGTGAGAGGGAAAGGGCATAGGGTCAGGTGTGGGAGAGGGGCACAGGGCCAAGTGTGGGAGAGGGACACAGGAAGGCTTCTGTGCAGTGGCCTGTGTTCTAGAGGTGGAGACAGAAGCTTCTGGAACAAGGAAGGTTTTATTCAACTATCATTATCTATCATTTATCTATTATTTATATGTGTATATGTATATTTAGAGAACATAGTGCATTCCATTTTGAGGCAGCTTTTATCCATTGATGCATTTCTTCAACATATTATTATTCATTATTCATTTCTGGGTCAATTCGATGTTTCACTCTGACTTCACAGAATTCTGAGGAAGCTTGTGAGGTCATCTTTTCAATGTGCCATTTAAGTTAATTTACTACTATGAACTTATATTTCCTTTTATTTTTATGAAAATGTAGTTTTTAATCTATAGAATCATTGTGAACAGAATGAGATTGCATATGCATAATCCCTAACATAATGTTTATAAAAGCTAATTAGTCGTTACATGGTTCTTTTGTGCAATTTAATCACTTATGCAGAGCCTATTACATGCATATTCTAAATTCCTATAGAGTTAGTTCATAGTGCAAAGGTTAATATGTTTTATTTTGATATCTCCTATGTCTATTAGCTTGTTCTAAGTATTATTACCGTGCATCAAATTATCTCCAGATTTAGTGGATTCTAATGATTGTATATTTCTTCTTCTTCTTCTTTTTTATTCAATTGTGTGTGTGTGTGTGTGTGTGTGTGTGTGTGTGTGTATGTAGAACCACGGACGAATTCGGGAACCACCATGGACCGCCTCCACCTCTTTGTTTACTCTGCCCCGGGATTCACAGGCTCTGCCCTACCAGGACCAGAAGTGCAGGCCGCTCCCACTTCCGCTTGGCGTCTATATGTGGGAGCTTGGTTTTGCTCTTTCCAATGTTTGGCCAACATTGTGAAACTTAAATACAAGTGGTAACCCCAACTTTATGGATGTTCCTGAAGTCTCAATCACCCAGGTATGTGGTATTTTAGGATGTTTTGGTTAGGATTGAATTCCACGAAACTTGAAGGTTTGGTCATGGGGACTTGGGTAAATAAACTGGAAATTTCATCACCTGCTCTAATATAGCCTCAGGGTTACAAAGCATGTTTTTTTTTTGTTTTTTCACTTCTATGGCTTACAAGACAACCACAGGAACATCAGGACTTAATTGAAGTAGCTAACATTTTGTAGATTCCCTACATTCCTTCTATTTGTTGATTCCTTCTATTCTACCACTACCATGGGTGGCAAAGAGGTGGGGTTATCTAATGTAGAAGACAACTATAATGGTTTACCTTCTCAATTCTGCTGTCTATAGTTATATATAGTTCAGACGTACTAAATGAAAGATTCCAAAAAAGGAAGTAATCCAAAAATATGTAGCTGTACACGATTCTATCATGTCGACATATCATAGCATCTTTCTCTGTCACACCAAGAGCATGAACCATCTTTTTGTTTAGTATGTCCACAGTGTATACACTAGTTGACAATTAGTCTCTCTCTCTTTGGAACAATCTCCTTATTGCTTTGCTCTGGGGTTTCCCTGACTCTGCCTTTTAGAGTCTGGTGTTATAAGCCACTATCATAGCTACTGAGCATTTTTACATGGGAGCTGGAGATCCAAACTCAGGCACTTTCGCTTTTAAGGCAAAGATTTTAACCTCTGAGCCATCTCCCCAGCCCCTGTAGTGGTTGTTCTAAGTGGTTTCACTTAGTAGTTGTTCTAATTCCAGAGATGGTTGTGTTGTTACAGCACATATCTTTAAGAGACACTCAGAGAGCAGAATGTCCTGGCTGCGGAGCTAAATTCAGCGGGCTAGAGGCTAGAGAATTAAAAGCTGATGATATTGAGAAGGGCAAGAAGATTTTTCCTCATAAGTTTGCTCAGTCCCATGCCCTGAAGAAGAGAGACAAATACAAGACTGAACTAAACCTTCATAGTTTGGGCAAAAGACAGGCCAGGCAGCTGGATTCTCCTACACAGGTGCCAATAGGAGCAAAGACATCACCTGGGGAGAGGATACCTTCATAGATTATTTGGAGAATCCCAAAAAGTACATCCCAGGAACAAAAATGATTTTTACTGGGATCAAGAAGGGAGAAAGGGCAGACTCCATGGCTTATTTTATGTGACAGTTAGTCCTGGTGTCCACTTGACACACCTGGCATTAACTAAGATCAGCTGAGACCACACCTGCCAAAATCAGCTGAGACAACCTGAAAAGATCTGGAAAATACAAAGATCAGCCCTAGATACCATCGGAACCACCACAGATTCCACTGGAACCTTCCAGTAGTGGACCATATAAAAGGAACCAAAGAACAGGAGACTGAGGAGAGACTCTCTGAAGCTGTGCTCCTGCTGCCCGGTTTCTTCAAGTCTCCAGCTCTCCAACCTTCTAAGTCTTCAACATGACTAAAGACTCTCCAGTAATACTCCAGCCATGTGTATGTCTGCTGTGACTTAGCCTGCCTACAATTTCAGCCACCACCTATGTCACCGCCACCGTGAAAATCTTTTTTCCCCTTCTGGAACTGTAAGTTAAATAAATCTCCCATTCTCTCTTAAGTTGTTTGACTTTGGGTGCTCTCTCACAGCAATAGTTAAGAGTAACCGTTATATCTTACAAAAGGCTACCAACGAGTAATGACAGCTGCCTTATTTATTACAGAACAAATGTCCCATGGCTTTTAATGTTTACCATAATTTAATTCTTGTATCAGAATTAAGATCATGAAAGATTAATGGATCATTTTTGCTGGATGGTCCTCACTTAAGGCAAAATTAACTTAAGGTAAATTGGGCATGGTCTTTTATAAAAGTAGTGATCCCTATTCAGTCAAATGTTACCAAGGCTTTCTCTTTCTAAATATATGATGGGACTTAAATCAGCAATGTCCAACTTATTTCAAAGATGTGGAATTTCAACCCAAAACTTACTGAAATTAGTTTTATACTTGGATTTAACAGATTATGAATATGTTTAAATAATGGTAAAAATTTCTCTTTCTGTCTCAGAAATAAACAATATTCAACTATGTTTTAGTTTGTGTTCTTTAGCCTGATAAGGCAGTGGTTAAAGATAAAGAAACAGTTGTCCCTAACTATGCCAATTCCATTACAGTTTCCCATATTGCTAGATATCTGCTTTTTACTTACTGGAAAACATTTTAGTGGGTTTATGTATAATATCAAGTAAAAAATATTTAACAATTCAAAAACAAGCCCTTAAATTTTAAAATATCAGTCTAAATTTTGAAAGCATTGATGCTGAAAATTTTTCTACAGCACATTATTACTAAAGTTATACTGTATTTTTGGCATTAATTAAATGGTATTGTCATCATATAAATTAATCAAGGATGTGCACGGATGAAAAATGCAGCACATGCGAATGTTGGTACTACTATATTTTTAAGAACCCTCTTGGTATCTTGTGAACCTCTATGTACAAAAGAGAGCAAATTACAGACCTTATTATATAATCGCAAACCTCAGTAAATGGTAGAAAAGAAACATGAGGGGTATGTTAAAGGTGACAATTAAAGATTCTGACTCATGTAGCATTTCCTGAGGGCCTGTCTAAGGAAGTGACTTAAAAGACTAGACATCGATATGTTGTGAAATTATAAATTTATTTTACCACCACAAACCCTGAAGAAAAGATTTATCTAACAACAACTTTCAATTAGATGAGAGTGGCTTCTATTAACTTTGTTTCAAACAGAAAAGTGACTCATCAGTCACTATCCATTAGAAGATGACCTGACATACACATACAATGGAACATAATCAAGTACTCCCTACAACCCTATAAGAAACTCCCTGTCAACCAAGCAGCTATAATTGGTTAGAGATACGTGAGCTCATCTGCTGCATTAACAATCAGATATTGTCCAGCTTGTCATTCCCAAGGGAGATGCTGAAAATTGGCTTTGGCTTCTGAAACTGTTTCTGTTTCTTAGAAAAAGACTGACCAACTAAAAACTAGGCATGGCAGGAGATGCTCTGTCATCTAAAAGTCTCTGTCAGATAAACTTAATGCCATAGACACACCATAGAAGCTATCAGCTATTATTATTGGTTGATTTCCACGTGTTGTGTACATTTTCAAAAACTGCTTGCACTCATTCCTCATTATTACAAATAGTCTGCACTAAAGGATGCATAATTGTTTTAAAGCTAGTCATCTTGCATATACCTCAATTAGCATTCCAACTGCTATTTTTTGTGGTTGTTTGCTTTTTGTGTTTTGTACTGAATCCTGGCCCAAGCTGGTAATTGAATATTTTGCTTCTTTATCCTATAAATGACTGCCAAAGCTGGCCATATTCTTGCCTTCTATGACATTGGTATTTTCATGTGCATTCACCATCTCATTTTTTGTGTCTTTATTGGCCTTAAATACTTCCTCTTTCTGGTCAAGCTGACAAAATTTCAACTGAGAGAATGACAGCTATGCCACCTTGCCATATGACACTGCCGTTCAACACTTGTGCAATGATGGGTATTTGAGGCACAGTTTCAGCTACCAGTGATTCCTCTAAACTTACAATAAAGATTGCACAAAGGAGGCACATCATAAAGATGTCATCACTCTGGCTAGGACCACAGGGAGCAGGTGATATTTCAAAAATTTAACTCCTTTCATATGCATCAAAAACTCAGGGAAACTAGTAATGTAACATTCATAATTAGGACATAAGCTGGAGAAGAGAATGGAGAAGAAATATTGTCATGGTTTGAAATGTGCCTCCCACAGTCTCATATGTTAGGGAAGGTCATGGCATCTTTAGTAGGTAGATTCTTGTTAGAGGAAGGCAGTCATAGGTAATAGGCTTTGAGGTGGATTAGTCCCACCCTACCCCCTAGAGAAGTCGGCTTTAGCAGTGGCAGTCTTGCAGCTCCCAGTCTCCAAGATGTTTGCAGTAACCTAGTCTTCCTTCAGTTTCTGCCAGCCACTCATGCTGTATCCACCAGGAAAGACTGTATCTCTGCTCTGGAACCATAAGCTGAATAAATCTTCCTTTCTCCCTTAAGTTACCTGACTTCAGGTGTTCTCTCACAGGAACAGATAAGAGTAACTAGAACAGTATTTAATATAATGAATGTTAATGATTAGGGAAATAACACATACATAATCTCATTTAGGAAGACAGTGATGAATTCTAGAATATCCACTTATTAAAAGAAAAGCATGAGAAACTATATAGCTACAGATTAGTTTTACATTCAAAACTTAATTATGAGCTTATATGTGACAAATTAATTATATTGTATATGTGCCTTTCGGTATGGTGATGATATTTAGCTGCAACATAAAAAACTATAAACTATAAGCATATTAATAAGCCTGAATTAATGGTAAAAAATTTTGCTGTAGTAAAGAAAATTTTATAAGTTTAAAAGAGCTGTCCCAGAGTATGAGCTGATATGTTGCCATTAGTTTAAGAGAACTTGTATCTAAACCAGTCAAAGAACTCTTCAGGCTTGAAAATAGTGAAATAAGTCATTAAATGTTAAAAGAAAAGATGTGGACATAAAGAGGTAGTTTAATATTGATGCCTAACATTACATGTCATTAAAAAACAGTAACTCTAAATAATAATTAGATACCACCAGCAGACTGATTAAATGTTTAAAATTAGTGGAATAAAAGAAAACAAAAGATAAGAACATCAATTACTGTGAAAATAAAGAAGAATATGGAAGTGCAGTCATTACTGAAAAGAAGGTAAAGCAATAAAGAAATTTTTGTGTCACAGTCAAAATTTTCTATAAGAAACAAATATAGCAGTGCTTTAAGAGTCAAAAATGATACTCCTAGAATTTACTAGAGCAATTTGGAAATTATATTTACTAAAATCCTTGGATGTAGACATTTACAGCAGACTCATTCATAATCTCTAAAAACTAGATATGCTAAGAAGTTATTCAACAAGTGAATGAATAAATAGTAAGGTATACATTTTTAGAATATTATTAAATATTGATGGAAGATAGGTTAGTGAATGAGGAAAGGACATTGTAGAATATAGGGTTCATGTTGATAAATGAATGAAATGAGTATGGAAAGGTCCCATTCTGTGTGACTTAATGATGAGACATTAGGAAAAGTGAGAAACTAGAGCTGCAGAAAAGTGATTTGGGACCTCCAGACCTTCAGACAAGAATGAAGATTGAACAAATACATCCAAGACAGATACTAAGGGTATTAAGCATACTATAATGCAGTAGATATATGTAAATGTGAATCTGTCAAGACACAGAACATTATTAGCCAATGAGTGTTGTCCAATATATGTCATTTTTAAAAAAATATGGATAGTTTGGAGGACACCAAGTTTACAGTAAGAAAAATAAAGCAAATTCAGATATTTTGCCTGTATAAGATAACCTCACTGGTATTGTGTTGGAGAAGAAGGTAGTGGTAAAATTAGTCTTGTGTCTACATGTAGTCCCTAAGACTAAAAGCAAAAGAACAGCGGAATAATTGCTGCACTCTGGTTGATAAGCTGCTTCCCAGCCACAGGATGTCACAATCCCTCTCTTTTTTTCATAAATGTATGTCTATAGGACAGATCATAGCCTGTTTTTGCTCTGAGTAGTCACCCTTTCTTCTTCCTCAACTTCCTTCTTGCCTGCCACATCCTATAAGAGGCTGCCGCACAGCAGCAAATAAGACAAAATCAGCACTTCCCTTTTGATATGTGCATCCTGCTATGAGGACATGGATCCTGACATCAATAAACCCAGAGATAAGAGAATCCAGAACATATAGAAAAATTATATAAAGACCTTTGTGAGAGATGGAAATGAAAAAGAAATGAAAAAAAGGTATCATTAAAGGTAAATCTGGAAGAACTAACTTGTGTAAGGTTCAAAAAAATTGAGCCATTTCTTATATTGGTCTCTTAACTCTTTCACAAATGCCTTTTGGAAAAATAAAGCATCTCTTACGTAGATGAAAACTAAATAAAAAAAATGAACACCATTGTTTGAATGAAGAAAAGAAAACAAATGGTTTCATGCTTTAGATGTGCCATCAGCAGATCTACTTTTTCTCCACCTACATGCTTAGGAGCTTGAATGAAATGCAATGCTTATCTTTTGAATGGGAGCTTTAGAAATGGGTAGATGCAGGATAGCTTATCTGGTGGCCTTGCCCCTGGAGGTCCTCAGAAATGCAGTGTTTCTGTGTTTCTTTCCTCAATAACCACAGTGTGTTGAGGCATTGTCAAGACTAAATAAGAAATCAGGACTACACCACATGACCCAAACTGGGGGATGTGTTGGAAGAACAGGGCTTGGGCTGCCTAATGGAGCCTGCTGTCCTTCAAGGAAAGCGCCATGAATCTGATTACAACACTTCTGCTTCAGTCCATCTGATGTAGCTGAAAAGGATGCTGGCTGGAGAAAGTGGCCTTTCATCTGGACAATGATATGCATAGCTAAAGTGCAGGAAAGGGAAAAGCAGATGTACAGATAAGGGATCCTAGCACATCTAGTACAAAACACAGGTTGTCAGGATCTGTGTATGTTTAGAAAATCCTGACTTCTACAGGGCCAAACACACATTATGGCTATGAAATAATGTCAACTAAAAGAACATTTTGCAGGCTACAATTATATACTTGAAATGTGATTTATAAGACTGAATTTATGAGACTTTAATTCTACTTATTTCTATTTACTTTCAATTTCAATAGCTATTTGTGATCAGAAGGAATCCTATTAATAGTTTAACCTTGAGATTTAAAATGTCCTCATATCTGATCAGCTTATATTTGCTTCTCCCAACATATTTATATGCTTTCCTCCCTTATAGCAAGACATTTAACAGCTTAGCCATGAATAGATGTATACACCCTTTTTATTTCTGATTTTCCAGTAAAATTTCCATAATTCTTTTCCAAACTCTTGGTGCATTTTCATATTTCTCAGCTTTAAAAAATAATAGAAAAGAATCTAATACAACCCTTTATAATAATGTGTAATATTGCCTCACAGCATTTAATTATTCATTTATCTTAGAGGATCATATCCTTAGGATACAAGAATTGATAATAGAAATGGTCTCAAAATTCTGGGACACAAGATATTATCATTCTTATTGCAAATTTCCAAGGCATCTCTCATTTTTTAAAGAATTCCTCACCTCCATCATAATTTTTCAAGGCATTCAACATGTTACTTAATTTCTTTTATACTATGATCATGTGTGTTTGTGTAAGGTGTTATATGTGCATATGTGTATGTGTTTATGCAAGTGTATAGATAACATGTGTGCAGGAAGGTGTGTGTGCATGTTTGGCATGTGCATGTATGTGAAAGCCCAGGGTTGATAGCAGGAATCTTCCTTCTTTCCCCTTCTGTCTTTTTCTTAAGATATTGTCTCTATAAAAATCAGAGCTCACTGACAGGGCTAGTATGACTAGCTACCTTACTCTGGGAATCCCTAGTCTTTGTCTTCTGAGACTAGAATTTACAAGCAGGGCATAATGACCTTTATTCAACATTTCACATGGAATCTGAGGTTCTGAACTTTTTCCTTTAGCTTTCTCTGAATCTTTGTGTGCACATTTATGCATATTCACATGTCTGGATGACATGTGAAAAGTAAATTTATTTTAGGGTTACATGGAGGGACAGATGAAAAAATCATTTCAAAGAAAGTAGAGGTATTTCAAATTTAAAACTACAGCCTATATTCAGAAGCAAATGATAAAAAAACTCATGGAGATAAAAAAGTAATTCATCAATATCTAGCAAGCATATGTGTGTCTTGTGAGGCATCTGCTTGAATTTCATTTCCCTTTACTATATTTTCTTCCAAAACAATCTTTGTGTTCACTACAGCCAGACATTTGAGCTCTGTTCATCTTGTTCTTTCAGTTCCAAAATTTAGCTCCTGCTAGGAGTGAATTATGTATATCTACAGGTAGAGCTTCAGGCAGAGCATCAAGAAAAAGCAATTGCTATTTCAATTTATTAAGTTATTGAAAGCAAATTTCTGAGTATGGTGTACCTCTGTCAAGAAAATAAGGATTTCAAAAGTAGAATTTTCCCACTATCACACCCTTACACTTGGTTTGTTTTTCACTTGAGAAAAGGAACATTGTGGAGGAATAGGGTAGGGAATTGTAAAACACTTTTTTTTCCTTATTCAGTGTTGCTTTTCTAGAGATTATGCTAAAGTTATATTTTTATCTCTAAGAAGAAATATCTTTGAACTTCAATTATGTGAATACAAATAGCAAATATATTTCTATATGTGGAAGTAGTTTGTGTGACTAATTCTTCATGTGTATGGGGAAAGAGTTTGTGTTGAAACAAGACTGCGTACACATATTAGAACTAATTATTTTTATCACAGGACTTTGTGTACATGGTTACTCAAAAAAATAGCACAAATGGAAAACTCTTTAAGCCTCTGTAGTATGGAATATAGGAAAGAAAAGGAAAGTTTTATTATGTGCAATTGTTATTTTTCTTAAATGGGGCAAAATAAATATAAATTTAAATACCTTCAGCGGAAGAAGTTTGCCCTAGCTATAAACACTTCTGAAAAAGAAAGTTTTTTAGAATGCTTTGGTAAATTTTGTAGATTTCAAAGGAGGAAAACAGGTCTGATACTTTTACAGAAGCAGACTCTGGAAAGGCCAATAAGGAGCAAGATGGGGTCAGGGAAGAAAGATGGCGCTGAGAGATTTCTGAAACTGAGATTTCCAAGACAGCTTACATTTCCTGTAAAAGAAAAGTTTAAACTTTTGACTTATCTGAAAATACATGGCTTAATATCATTATAATTCTTTCATTATAATATCTAGAACTTTAATACAGCTTTCAATTTTGAGGATTAATTATCTCGTTAGATCATTTAAGACTTATAAAATATTTATTTCACATTAATTATTACCTTACTAAGGAAAATCTTGACATGTTTGAGGATTTAAGCTGGCATTTTTTTAAGAGGATGATGAGGCGAGGTTGTATACTATGCTTTGAAGTTCAGTTTCTAGAGTTGAGCCCCAGCATGGGCAGAGAACTTCTTATGTGAGTGATTCTGACTGTAAAAGTAGCTATGTATCAAAGCAAGGTGACTCCAGACAATGTACCTTTCTTCATTTTTGAACTTTTATAAATATTTGATTCATTTATTATGAGGGCAAGAGAGAGACAACACAGGGAGGGGAAGACATGCCAAGGTATGAATATGCAGGTTAGAGAAGAACTTTTGGCTATCAGTTTCCACCATCTTCTTCCATGTGGGATCCCAGGAACTTAGGTCACTTTTTCCAGCAGGCGCTTTACCCACTGAGCCATCTTGACAGCCCCTGTTGTTCTTTCAAAGGAAAATCTGTTTAGAAAATAATGCAACAATACATTATGACATTTATAGGCATGAAATCGATATGGCAAGTATTACAACAACAGGTGGTGTGTACAACAACACTGGGCTCAGAGTCAATAAGAGTCATTGTTGCTGGGAACTTATTAAAAGTTGTTCAAATAGAGCTGGAGAGATAGCTGAGGTCTTGTGAGCAGAACATCCTGACTTCGGATTCTAGGTTCTATGTAAAAACTCCAGGCAGAAATGGCAGCAGCCTGCACTTCCAGCCCTGGTGGGCAGAGCCTGGAAAATCCCAGAGCTAAGCAAGAAAGAGGTAGAAGCAATCCAAGATGATCCTCTGACACACACACACACACACACACACACACACACACACACACATATACACACACACTCTTAAAAAGTTGTTCAAAGGGAATTTTTAATATTTATTATTAAACTTTTTTTATTATTGCTTGCATGTTTTTCCTAAGGAAAATTAATTTAAACTTTGATTCTTGACTGTAGAAAACCAAAATTTTTTGACTACAGAAACCCAATAACTTATACTTCAAATGAAAGTGTGTGCTGTCAAATATGTGCTGCTCATAATATGCTGTTCCAAAATTCCTGTTTTTCTCCCTTATATCTCACAAGAACATTTAAAGAAATCAAATATTTCCTTAGGAAGATTGACTTAAAACATCCACAAGTAAAAACAAAAGAATTTTTCTTAAATATTGCATAAGAATTACTTCTTTATCTACCACAATAATAATCACAGTACTATATGATAACAGTGTTTACAAGTGCTAGAGAACAATATATCTGATTCTTTCATAAGCCAGGTATTTTTTTGAAATATTATTTTAAAAATCTTTACTTCCCATCAAGTGACTTATGATGGTTTCCTTGAGTGGATGGCTGACTTTTACAATGTCATTTGGCCTAATTTGTTCTAAATTACACATGAATCATTGAAAGGTGTTTCACTCAATTTTCAAGGACAAAAGGTCTCACATTAGATGATCCCAGGGGTTTCTTACTTATTCCTAACATACGTGTTTCTAAAAAAAAAAAAATCCTGGGGCTAGAGAGGTGGCTCAGGGGTTAAGCCTCTGCCCTGCAGGCAGAAGGTCCTGAGTTCAGATCCTTAGGCCCCACGTATAGACGCCGGGCGGAAGCTGGCGGCCTGCATTTCCGGTCCTGGTAGGGCGGAGCCTGTGAATCCCGGGGCAGAGTAAACAAGGAGGAGGTGGAGGTGGTCCATGGTGGTTCCTGAATTCGTCCATGGTTCTACACACACACACATACATACATTCACACACATACATATACACACGCGCACACATGCATACATGCACAATTGAATAAATAATAAATAAAAAAATATTTTAAAAAATCCAAGTAATTATTTTGTGCTATGCAACCATCAATTAGAACCTGAAAACAGCACAACTGAGATGTTTGAATATTACTGTGGGTAAGAAATGAAGACACTCAAAGAGTGACTAAACTGTCTGAAGGCTGCAGTGCGTGCAGAGAAACCTGGACTCTCACTTAAGGACTCGGCAGGGAAACACTCTGACTGTGGGAGAGAGCTGGACGCTGTGCTAAGTTTGCTGCCATATGACTTTTCCTAGGGCAATTCAGTGCTTGGTGAACCCTCTTAAAAAGCTGGCAAGGAGAAACTGTTCCTAATAAAGGCATGACAATTCACCTCATGTAATCATGACAGAGCTCTGACACAGTACTTTCTGATTCTGCCATTCAGAAGCATCTTGACAACAGGTCCCACACTCAAAGGGGGCAGGGATGGCATTTGGTTATCATCAGTGTTATGGTTATCATGGGGTCACCTTAAAGTCTAGTTAGCACAATCAGTTTTTAATACTGCCAAATGCTGGTATTAATATAATTCTTGACCCTCTCACCAACACTTTTTGCTCTCATTCAGATATAAATATATTTCTTTATTCTGAGGGCTAGACTCAAATGTTTGCTTGTGTTTGTGTGTATAGTGTGTGCTTCTATGTATGTGTGTGTAGGTAGGGCAGAGACACCTCTGTTATCATTTATCAGCAGCTTTCTACCTGCTTTTTGTTTTTTCAAACAAAGTTTCTCATTGACCTGGAGCTTGAAAAATAATTTTCCCTGTCTATCCAGAGAGATCTTCCCACCCTTGGATCACAAGCATGTGCCTAGATCTTTATATGAATTCTAGGATTTGAACTCAGGACCTCATACATGTGCAACAAGCAGTTTAACAACTTAGTTAGGGCCCACACTTCCAGACATGGAAGTTTTTTATGCTCTTAGCAGAGTCTCAGTGTCACTATGTATGAATAAATCTTTTATCCATATTCTTAGATGACTTTCAGCCTTACTTTGTTATCTTTAAGTTTGATTGCTATTTTTTGAGAATTAATCTACATAATTGTGCTGCAAACTTTTTATTAAGCAGAATCATCTAAGATTTAGTTTGCATATATTTACACAACACAAATATAATTGGTTTTTCATTCCTGGACATACTAGGGAAGAGAATCAAAACCTCTTTCATGCTGGGCAAACAATTTGCCATTAGCAAAACTGCAGCCCTGAAATAAACATAACTGAATCATTGATGTACAAAAGAACAGATGGCCAGATGGAATGATAAAAAGTAGATACTAAGACATTAACATTTTTAGGTTTTCTATTGTGCTTTTTTCCAGACCCAGCTATTGTAATATTATTAGTATTAATATTTTGTATTATTGTTAATATTTAATAATAATATCAATGTTAATACTTTGATCTTCTTTTCTGTGAGCCCCTTTAGCTGTAGTTCAGCTTTTTACTATAGTTCTGAAATCTGAACTTTGGTCCTCATGCTTGTGTGATGGATATGTTATCCACTGAGACATCTCCTTGTACATCAAGGCCTATTTTTTAATTTTGCTTAGACATTTAGTTGATACCCTTTAGCTGACTTTAAAAACTGAGCTCTTAATAGCCTCACTTGTATTATTCAAACATGAACTAACGGATACCCTGTTGCATCAGAGTGTGTTGACTATGCACATACCCCCATCAGAGTATATGCTGCACATATCCCCAGGAAAGACTGGAATCATACAAAGGAGGTCATTGCCATGTCAGCAACTTATATAACTCCATTGAGGCCTACCAGATATATATTTGAAAAGCAAAGCATTCATATTCACAAATTCTCTGGGCTCCTTAGGAAGAAAAAAGTATTCAGTGATAGGAATGTTTGCCTCTGGAAGGTACTGCTTGCATCCTTGGTAGAGAGGTAAAGATGATCTGATTTAAAAGGCAGGTAGCAAATTTCCCTGAGCTTTAGGATGAGGAGAGATTAGGCAGGCCTGGTTCCAGGTGGTTGATATGAAGTCTGATTTTCCGAATTATGGGTTGTTGATTTTTTTTTCAGTTTTGCTGCTCCTGCACTGCCCTTGGCTGCCATCCTGATGCATATTGGATGTCACCCCCTAAGATTGTAAGAGCCTAAAGGTGGGGAGGAACAAGTATATGCCAGATACTCTATACAAGTTAGGGCTGAAGTAATCATAATAGGACTTTGCATAACCTGCGCAATTACCAACATATCATTGAACCCCCAAAGTCTAGCATGGATCACAGTTACTAGGATCCTTAGAGGCAAGGGATTAACAGCCACAATAGTGTTCCTATACTAAAGGGGAACACAAAAAAGAGCTCTAGGCAATGTCACTGAGTCCTTACACCTCATCAGAGAGGAGGACCCAGAAGGAAGTTTGACAGGCATACTAAAGGATGCTCCAGGAATTGGGGGGGGGGGGGAGGAAGGAGCACTGGGAGAAAGGGAGGAAGGGGAAAAGGAGGGAGAGGGCAAGGGGATCCAAGAAGGAGTGGAGGGAGGGAGGGGAATGGGGTACTTATCAACTTTGTATGAGTGGAAGAAATAAATAAAAAATAAATAAATAAGAGGCAGGTAGCAATTAAGAAGGATGCTATCAGACAACTCTGAGTTTATGATAGCCTTAGTAGGTAACATGGAAAGCTCCTAACTAATGGAACTCTTCAATGCCCTTAAAAATGCAGTAAAACTACTCAAGGAATTTGATTTCAAGGGTATTCAGACTCTCAGATTTAGGCTATTTATAACAACAGTGTCTGTGTAATCAAGCCATATGGTAAATGATAGCAGTTTATTATTTTCAACTTTGGGTACTGTTCAAGATCTGTAATAAAGAGAAATAAAAATCTTACTGCCTAGTAACTCACTTTTCCTTTAGTATGCTTCTATGAAAATACTTGTTAATGTAGAATTCCTCTTAGAAATTGAAGATCTTAGCATACCTGGTAAATATGGGTCTGATCTACTAATAGTGACACTTAGCATTAATTCAATTACAAAACTGTATTAGATGACAATAACATGTTAATTGTATTTTGATTTTAAAAACACACTTTAAATATTTAATTTTTTCAAATGAGTTTTTAATTGAAAACAGTGGTTTGGTTTCCATGTGCTCAAGTCTCTAGTTTCTCGGTCCAATGGAGACAGCTTAGTTCTCACAGCTGCCTCTGTGTTCATTCTGGGTCTTTGCTGTGGCAGGCTGCTTCATGTCAGTCACCAATAATAATTGAATCCCAAGTTCGGGAAACTGGGAATGTTACCTTGAAAGGAAGAGAATTAGGCTAGGTATCAACTTTGCAAATGAGAGAGGTTAATATTTAAGCACACCTATGAGGAACTATTGAGTCAAGGCAAGCCTCTGAGGTAATCTGTAAAAGATTATCTAATTGAGGTGAGACAACCAAGCTTAAAATGACTGGGAGGAGGGACCTGTCCTTGGCAAGTGGATAACAAGAGACTTGTTTATGTTTTGCCAAACTGGCAAGCTACAGGTATTATCTCCTCTCTTAACTCTTCCTGTGGATACGGAGTGTCCAGTGCCCTTCATTACTAGTGCTGGTGTAACTCTCCTGCCATAATGGACAGCAACCTGCAATCATACACTGAATAAAAATTACCCAAAGTCATTTGGGTATTGTAGTCATTAGAGTGATGGGTTAATTACAGGTGAGACTAAGTCAAGTCCTAAGATAAAGTGTTTATCTGGCAGTATCTAGTGAGCCCTGGATGAACTCACAAATATCTTGAGAAAGATTGAGGGAAGTTCAGCCCAAATAAAAGGAACAAAGCGGGGATTAAAGATGCAAATTCAAACGGTGTTGCTGCAAGCCAAGAGAGTCCTCATTCACTTGAACTTGCATAGACAGAAAACGTAGCTCTATCATAGAGCAATTGATGAGATAGTTATGCCACAGTTCCCCTTTTTTGTTGTGAGACAGTACTCTTGAAGGAGTAAGGGAAATTTATTTTACTTGCAGTTGCATAGGGGATATAACCCAGTTATGGCAGGAAATGCAAAGTAGAAGGCATGGCTGAAAGCTGAAATCAAGAGACTCATTCAAGTCACTATAGCATTGAGGGCAGAGAGAGCAAGACAGCTAGAGGAAGCACGGGCAGGCTACTAAACCCAAAGACCTCTTCATCCTCTTGAAGGTACCATGACTTTCCAAAACCTCAACACCAGCTAATGATTCAGGAGGCTATGGGGGCAACTGGTCATTAAACCATAAAAGAAAACTTGATTTAGTTGAAGCCTAAACATGGAAAACTGTCAATCTGGAGCACTTTAGTGCCTGAGAGAGTAACCCCTCATTCCAAGGAACATAGCATGGAGCTCACGATGCTTGATTATTTAAGAATGAAGGAAAAGAAAATGACTCCACATTTATATTCAACCTCACGCCAAACTATGTTAAATCACCACTCTAATTCTTACCACAATGAGAGCACTCTTACCACACATTAAGAGATGAGGGACTTTGGAATCTGGCAGAAGCTAATGAAAATGTATTAAAGCCAGAGTTCATGGTTAAATTGACTGGGCTCTAAATTTAGATCTTTCTTTTATATTTGTTATTTTCTAGACTAGCAAAGAAATAAAATAACTCTAAATGGGATTTGATGAACAATATTTTAATATTGAAGATAGTACTTAGTTTTAGTGTATTTTCATTTAACTGAAAATTCTTTTTGTTTCCTTCTGGATTTTTTTTGAAACAGAATATTTTTCTATGTCCTGGGTTGGCCCAAACATGCAGTTCCTGAACGACCAATTTGACATTCTCTTTTATTTACTTCTGAGAAGATGATGCTTCTATTCCACAAATAGCTTAATTTTAGAGAGAAAGCAATTCTTCAATTTAAAATTAACTTAGAAGTTGGATTTTAGAATGCATTTTTCTTTTTACAGGAAAGTCAATGTGAAGCAAGCTAACAAAACCATTGAATTCACATCGCAGGAGCTGTGAATTTTCATGCACTTTTATTCTCAATGTATTTCACACATGATCATGTCCAATGGTCAGCCATAATATCCATAGCCATGACTTCAGAGCATATGGTACAGGATTGTCTAACTATGTGAAACCAAAATATGGAATTTAGAAATTAGACTGTTTCTTTAGTCACAAAGTTCTGAGTCTACCCACCTGGAGGCTGAGGGAGGAGAAGCCACAAAATCAAACCCAGTCTCACAGAGCAAGTTCAAGACCAGCAACTTAGAACCTGTGTCAAAATATGAAAGCATATTTAGGGCTAAAGGTACTGCTCAATAGTACCACTTCACATGTCTGAGGATCTTGCTTCAGTCCTTAGTACTGATAAAGTAAATAAATGACTTGAAGCAATTATTGAGGGATTTTACTTTGAGGAATCTTCTAACATTCTATTTATGGTGAATACATGTATGACTGGTGAATATATGTGTGTGTGTATGTATATACATATGTATGTATGTATGTATGTATGTGGTATGTGAGTACATCTAACTACATATGCATGAGTAGTAGGTGTATTGTGTTGGATGTATGGTATGTGGGTATATGTGTATTTAATATTCATATGAGTGTTTAGTATGTGTGGTATGTGTGAATGTATGTGTCTAAAGTATGTGTGTTATATATGTATATGCATGCATGTATATGTGTGCATGTGTGGTGTCTAAGTATGTGCCTGTGTGTACATAAATGTATATGATTGTGTAGTGTGTATTTGTTTTTTTGTGTGTGTGTGTGTCTATATTTGTGTATGCACTTCTCTGTTAGTGTATTTTTTTTATTAAAAATTTAATTATACAATTTAAAATTTTTTACCAGTTCCCTCCCTCCCCTCTCCTCCCCCTCCCCTTCCCCCAGTGCCTCCCCCCCAATTCCCAGAGAGTCCTTTATTGTATACGCCTAACTCTCCATTGGGTCCTCCTCTCCGATGACATATAAGGACCCAGTGGCATTTCCATAAGCCCTTTCTCTTGTTCCCCTTAAGCATAAGATCACTACTATGGCTGTCAATCCCTTGCCTCCAGGGGTCTCGGTGCCCTTAACAGATGCTAGACTTTATGAGGGCAACAGTGCGCTGGACATTGCGCAGGGCATGCAAAGTCCCATTACGATTGCTTTGGCCCCAACTATTGTTGAGAATCTTGCAAATCGTTGCTCCTCCCATCCTTTTGCTCTTACAATCTTACTGCCCCCTCTTCCGCAAATGTCCCTGAGCTCCAGGATGGGGAGAGATTAGGCTGTCCTAGTTCTATGTGATTGATATAGTCTCTGAAGTTCTGGATTGTGGTTTGTTGATTTTCTTTTGCAGTTTTGCTGCTCCTGCAATTCCCTTCACTCCATTCTGCTGGGCACTGTATGTCACCCCCTGGCCAGAGACAAAAAGCTGTTAAACTGGAGTCTTGTTGTAATAGCACATTCAAGGGTAGATGTAATAAGAGTAGGAGACCTCCCTGAGGAGGGGTCCATCACCCATTTGCAAAATGATTACTTTTTATCTGCTAGACTATATGCCCTCCCCTTCTGGTGAGATCAGGAAAGAACGTCTGTGAACTTAACCAGGTTTCTCATTACTTACTTGCAGACCTTGATGGAGGCCTATTTTCTCTGCTGTAACATGGTCTCCTCTCTCCTTGTTTCTGGTGTGGCCCTCCTAACCCATCTCTCTTGTTCATAATCCTTGCAATTACTGTGTTTCATAGGTTTACTTTTGAGTGTCTCAATGTGGGCTGGGTGAGTTTGGTACTAGGAGCCACCTATTAGGGAGTACATACGGCGCTTAATTTTCTGGGTTTGGGATACTTCACTTAATATAATTCTTTCTAATGACATCCATTTCCCAGCAAATTCCAGTAATTCATCATTTTTGATGGCTGAGTAGTACTCCATTGTATAGATGTACCACAGTTTCCTTATCCACTCGTCAACTGTTGGACATTTAGGTTGATTCCATGACTTTGCTATTGTAAACAGTGCTGCTATGAACATGGTCGAGCTTGTGCTATCGAGGCGAACCTCTGCTGCATGGGGGGTTATTCCCAAAAGTGGGATAGCAGGGTCATATGACATTTCAATCTTTAATTTCTTTAAGAATCTCCAGACGGCTCGCCAGAGTGGCTGTATGAGCCTGCATTCCCACCAACAATGTAGGAGAGTTCCCCTCTCTCCACATCCTCTCCAGCATTTGTCGTTGTTTGTATTGTGTGTATATTGGTATATGTGTATGTATAAGAGTGAAAGTGTATATGTGTTCATTCGTACTTCTATGCCTGTGCTTGAGTGCTACTATTCCTTTCCAGGGTCTACATGTCAGGGCAAACAGAATCACTTTGTAGAGCATCTGTAAGCAATAAGAACAATCACTTAGAGACCTGGGATTTTCTTGGATTCCTTGTTGTATTTTCTTCTGTTTTCTGTAAACTAAAGGGGTCTGTTTAACTCTTTCATCCTTGTTTGAAAGAGATGCTACCAAGTGTGCTTACATTTTGAAGGGGCACAAAATCAATTGTTGTGATTACACAATTTGGCTGCATTTGAGGTGCTAATTTATCTGCAGGCATCTTTAAGTGGCTTTATTATAAAATATTCAAAAGCTTTGCTAAAATGCCAGATTATGCTTGGTAACAACAAAATCGTTATCAACAAGGGAAATCTCTAAAAGCAAGAACTAAATAGGAAAGCTCAAATGATGTCTTAGAAACATAAAATATGATACCAATTCATTAAGTGCCAATGACTGTTTTATAAGAGATCTGAGGAAAACTGTATTGTTGTTACTTCTGTGAAATAACTTTACTAGAGACCAATTTGTTCTTTCCTTTGGACATATCTTATATAAATTTTAGGCAGTTTTAGAGGCCAGTGGCTTTTGTTTACTTAAGGGGGAAGAGTGATAAATAAGTTAATATGCTGTCCTATGGAGACACTGAAGTTTAAAAAAGTTTAAAAAATTTAGAATGTCAATGAATGTAAACAATCAAATATTCTTTGATCAAAAGCCAATGGTCTACCAAATGTTTACAGAAACCATTTAACAATAGAAGGAAGTAGACATTTGAAGCACTGAATCTACAAACACATGGAGATGTTCACTGAAGAGATTTTAAAGGAAATTGTTGCAAAGGGATTTGAAATATTTGTTTATTTATTATCATTGTATTAGAATTTTATTAACTGTGTCAGATATAATTATAGTTGCATATTTATTGATGTGAAATTTCTAGTAAATTGTTAAATTTGACAGAAAAAGTAAAGGTTATTTAATTTGAAATAATTTTTTTAAAAAATTCTAAAAGTTTTGAGGGTGTAAAGAAAACTGATCCATTTGCCAATGTCCTTTCCTCAATTGCTTTCTTTCAATCACACTTAGCAAGACCCCTCCTGCCTATCTGAGAAATTCTGGCTGGAGGAACTCACTAAACACTGATCTTATTTAAAGGCCAGAGGCAGATTTAAAGTCTTAGAACCTATACCGACCATTCAACTTTAGAGGAATCTACAAATGCCAGCTAGCAGTCCACTCTTGTATAAAGTGGAAGGAGATACTCAAAAGTGGGGTGCTAATTAATATACAGCAATTTTATCTTGGATAAGTACATGTATTTGTTATTAGTCACAGAAGTTACTTCTAATGATATAGTTGTAGCATCTGTGAATGGTAAACTGGTAAACTGACCAATCAGAGTGGTTACTAGTGCAAGTATATATTGCATATGAGAATTCAAGCAACATCATCAAAGCAAAATGTGGATGGTCATCATCCTCTTTTCTGTTCTGATGTGGTTATTAACTATAATTGTGCCAGTACGATTCAAATTAGAGATGATGCAAAAGACTGTAAAGTGTTAGTTCACAAAAGGAGAAATGTCCACATTGCTATTGTCTATTCATATAGTAGACAGTAGCTTCCTGAGTCAAAGGGAATTATTTGACTTTTGTGTACTCAATGATATGCTCTCTGATGAATGATTAATGCCTCAAAGACAATCCAGATGAAAATAGGAGAAAGACTGACAGGGAAGAAGAAGGGTTGTAATGGGAAAAGGAGAGGGAAGGGATTGGGGATTAAGGTGGAAAAATATCATAAATTGACTTTATTCATGTATGAACAGTGAAAGAATTAACAAAAACAACAAAGTAATTACTTCAGGTGGGTAGAATTGAGATCTGATATATGGAAAAGACATACCTGACTAGGAAGTTAAAGGAGTTGTCACAAAAAATTCACTCACCATCTATTCCATCTGGCGTTGTTCTGTGATGGGACCTGGGATCTGAACTCAGAACCTTCTGCTGTGAGACAGAGTCTTAACCCCTGAACCATCTCTCCAGCCCCAAGAATGATATCATTTTTTTATACTCATTAAATGTTTTAAATGTGTTAACAATGGGAGGCATTGAATAAGATTAGGGAAGACAACTCATTTGGATTTAATATCTCTGGGATTAAACCAGAAAAGAATCTTTCAGGCTATAAATTTCTTTACAACCAAAGCACAACTGACTTGTGTATCTAAACATCCTAGAAATCAGGATAGACATGAGAGGATATTGCCTAAAGGGGTTTTTGTAGTCTCTACCTTCAACTAGTAAGAAAAGTAATCTGATAATCTGCTGCCAACCAGCCCTCATTCTGTGGTACTCTCTTCCCTTATTACTATTCAAACTGTGTCCTAACTCAGCTGCTCTGCCAAGGTCTAGGAAGCACATATCTATTATTTCATTGGCATGCTGCCTGAGTCACAAATAGTTAATAATGTTATAGGTTTATAAATTTATTCATGTTTTTTTCTTTTGCCACAAGATTATTATATGTTTGGCTGGATCCATTTTTTCTGTTTTTATTTATTTTTAATACACTAAATATATATGTACAATTTGTGCATTAAAGTAAAATAACTACTATGATCTGACTAGATTTCTAAAGGTTCTAATGATCTGTAAAAAATCTGAACTTATTAAAATATTGCTGCTTCTAAAATAATTCAGCACATTAAATTATATGTTGCATAGCAAGTATTTCAGTGAAATTTTGTTTTGTTGAATAAGTAAAACAATAAAAATTAAATGACATCTTAGCACTTTTAAAAGAGATGTCTTTGAGAACACGCAAAGACAATAAGAAACTATAAAACATGATTATAGGGAAACGATGCCGAAACCAGAGAAGTTGTAATGAAAGCAAGCAGAGAACATGTTGATCAAGAAAGTGGATTAGTGGGGCATGAAAAATATCACTAAAGGGAAGGAATGAAGAATTTTCAAACAAAATGTCTTTGATTTTTATCAGATTATAATAACCTCTGTGACCTCATTTTTTGTTTAACTACAATTAGTAACTAGAATGATGTCCAAGTAAAAAGAAATAAAAAATCTGCCAACTAGGTTCATGACAGAAATATTTTTTCTCATTTCTTAGAAATCTTCATGTGTTCTTTTGATTCTGAATTATCTTCTGAGTGATAGACACTTGTTTCTTATTCAGTTACTGTCCACTATGTCGACTGCACAGCCTTTTGACTTATAAAAGCATTCAGCTCCATACACTTATTTTTGTATATTAAAAGTCATTTAAATCATACATGTACTGCTCTAGCTGATGGTTGCTCTGACAATCTCACTAGAATTAGATTGGCAGTCAGTACAATCATGAAAGTGAAGGACAAAACAATTGTCTGACTTTTAACAAGGTGTGATTGTCATTTGGCATTTGTTATATGAATATTTGTGAAAATGACAATAATAAAGTACACTATGGACTGACTACTAAGAAAAATTTCAAACACTTTCATATCAAATGGGAGTCGTTGCATTATCTTAAAATAAGGTCATTCTCATTTCTACTATGAAATTTCCAGCATTATCTGTCTCCTTATTTGGAGTTGTTTCTTGTTATCACAGATATAACCTGTGAGCAGGCAACTCTGTCCCAGTACTTGTCAACTAAAAGTCTCATTTCATTTTGTTGTTTTTTCAGTATTTAGTTGTTGCTAGAAGTAAGCCCTAAAACAGTTAGTGTTATATAGATTCTAGCTGAACAGATTTCACATCTTGCCTTCTGGTAAATGAATTTCAAGGAGTTCATTTAAGAACACCTATGTGCTAAATTTCAATATAAATGATTTTGTTACTAAATATATTTTATATACTTTGTCTCTGTTATATTTTTCCTATAATGAACATTCACCTAGGCTTTTCTTTTTGAGAATTTCCTTTAATTTTCTCCTGTGAGTTTCTTGTGAATATTTTGTATAAGATTATAATGTCTATTTAAATCATATTTGTGTAATTGCCAGTGTCATATAACTCTCTGATATGATCATAAAAAACTCTGTTGTTTTTTATTTATTCCTTCTTTTGTTTCAATTCTTAAAACAGGAGAAATTCTGAGTGGTCTTAAGTGCTAATGAGCAGAAATCTGTCTAAAGTACTTCTCATAAAATATCTCTTGAAAGGGCAGAAATTGTGTTTTCAGAAGAGCATTTGTGAACAATTTGTGAGAGTTAGGGAAGGAAGCTCTTGAAAGGTTAAAGATGGAATTGATCAATCTAACTAACTCCACACAGCTGAGAGATCAGGCAGCTAGGATCTTGCCATGCTTTGAGGTGAGGATGTACTGGTCATTGTGTAAGGTCATCTAGACTATGCAACAAGAACAACAGCCATGCCAACTGGGATGGATGTAGCAGTTACTCTGTCTTCTTCTGTGAGATATCACCCATAATAACAGATTAAGGAGAAAGGGAGATTTATTTGACTAACAGTCAAAGACATGATGGCATCAGAAGCTGTGGGAAGGCTAGGTAATGTTCATCATGGAGGCTGAGATAGTTAATTGCAAACTCCAAGAGCAGACTGCTATCATGCGGGGACTAAGCAACATTATGGCTTAACCCCTGCACCATGCCTTCCTCTAGCAAGGCTTATGCTCTAAAGTTGCCACAACCTTCCCAAATATCAATTAAGGTTTCAAACACATGAGCCTGTGTGGGACAATTCACATAACACAATGTGATATTTCCATCTCTGGTCCTCACAGGCCCATGGACTTCTTATGATACAAATCACACTTAATCCAACTTTAAGAGTCTCAACATAGACAAAAAGTCCAAAGTCCAAAACCACCTGTAAAAACAAAAGACAAATGACATACTTCCAACACAGAATAAGCATTCCCATTCCAAAAGGGAGAAGAAATAGGGGCATATCCTGGAAAGATTAGTCCGCAACAATACCCCCCTCAAAACAAAACAAAACAAAACAAACAAACAAACAAACAAAAAAAACAAAAAAGCAGAATAAGCTCCAAATCTTGTCCTTCAAGTCCAGCAGGCAAGTCTCTTATTGAAATCATCTCATACCCAAAGCGTTTTGTTGTCACACTTCCAGCCCAGCTTCTTGGAGAGCAAATCTCTGTCTTGGACTGGCTCCAGGCTCCTCCTATGATACACAACTTTTCTTGCATATAATCTATAGTGACTCTGGCATCCCTAACATAGTCATTTCTCAATAGCAAACAAACACAAAATGCCTTTCCTGGGCTTCTCTGAATGACTTCCAATCTTAGCACACAGTGGTTAACTTCAGCCACTCTCTGAAACCTCATTCTAAAATACTTGATGACTCGAAAACCAGCACCATGCAAATGACTTTGCCACATGGATGATTTTGCAAAATCCTGCTATAACCACTAGGTGGAGATTGGCCTCTTTGAATCACAGCTGGTTCAACTTTTCTGTGCTTAATTTGGTAAGAGTTATTCTTGGGCCTTTGCTTTAGAGGAGTAGGGGCAGAATGTGTCTTTGGAATTCTGTTCTTCAGTTTTTTACTTCTAAAGAATTTGCATTCCCTTGTTCCTGGATTGGCAAAATCAACATCGTAAAAATGACCATCCTACCAAAGGCAATATACAGATTCAATGCTATACCAATGAAAATCCCAAAGCAATTCTTCAAAGAAGTTGACCAAACAATCTCAAAGTTCATATGGAGGCACAAAAGACCCAGGATAGCAAAAACAATCCTGAGTAACAAAAACACAGCTGGAGGTATTGCCATACCAAACCTAAGTCTATACTACAAATCCATAGTTGTAAAGACAGCCTGGTACTGGCTCCAAAATAGACACACAGATCAATGGATAAGGATTGAAGACCCAGATATAAGCCCACAAAGTTACAGCCATTTGGTCTTTGACAAAGGGGCCCAAAGAATCCAATGGAAAAAGAACAGCATCTTCAACAAATGGTGCTGGCAAAACTGGATCTCCACATGCAGAAGATAAGAGCTGGAACTGTACTTGTCACCATGTACAAGAATTAATGCCAAATGGATCAAGGACCTTGATATCAGGCCAGAGACTATAAAAACCATAGTTGAAAGGATAGGGAACTCCCTCGAGCTGATTGGGCTAGGCCAACATTTCCTAAACAGACATCCAATGGCACAGTCACTGCTACCAACTCTCAACAGTTGGGATCTTGTGAAATTAAAGAGCTTCTGTTCAGATAAAGAGATTATAACACAAGCTCAAAGGCAACCCACAGAATGGGAGAAAATCTTCACTAACCACACATCTGATAGAACTCTGCTGTCCAGAGTGCACAAAGAATTTAGAAAACTAAACACCAAGGAAACCAATGGCCCAATTAAAAAAAAGGCCCTGTAACTTAAAAGAAACTTTACCAGGGATGAAATTAAAATGTCTAACAAATATCTTAAAAAATGCTCCACTTCTTTAGCCATCAGGGAAATGCAAATCAAAACTTCCCTGAGATATCATCTCACCCCGGTCAGGATGGCAAAAATCCACAATACTAACAACGACAAATGCTGGAGAGGATGTGGAGAGAGGGGAACTCTCCTACATTGCTGGTGGGAATGCAGGCTCATACAGCCACTCTGGCAAGCTGTCTGGAGATTCTTAAAGAAATTAAAGATTGAAATGCCATATGACCCTGCTATTCCACTTTTGGGAATAACCCTCCATACATCAGAGCTTCACCGTCCAACAGTTGACGAGTGGATAAGGAAACTGTGGTACATCTATACAATGGAGTACTACTCAGCCATCAAAAATGATGAATTACTGGAATTTGCCGGGAAATGGATGTCATTAGAAACAATTATATTAAGTGAAGTATCCCAGACTCAGAAAATTAAGTGCCGTATGTACTCCCTAATAGGTGGCTCCTAGTACCAAACCCACCCAGCCCACCTAGAGACAGTAATTCCAAGGATTATGAACAGGAGGGATGGGGTAGGAGGGCCACACCAGAAACAAGGAGAGAAGGGACCATGTTACAGCAGGGAAAATAGGCCTCCACCAAGGACCCAAATAAGTAATGAGACATCTGATTAAGTTCACAGACTTTTGTTCCTGATCATTTACTACTGAGGGGGTGTGATCTCACCAGAAGAGGAGGGCATATAGTCTGGCAGATAAAAAGTAACCATTTTGCAAATGGGTGATAGACCCTTCCCTTACTGTGGTTTTCCACTTTTATTACATCTACCTTTGAATGTGCTTTTATCACAAGACTCTAACAGCTTTTTGTCTCTGGCCAGGGGGTAACATACAATGCCCACCAGGATGGAGTGAAGGGCGTTGCAGGAGCAGCAAAACTACAAAAGAAAATCAACAAACCACAATCCAGAACTTCAGAGACTCTATATCATTCACATAGAACTAAGCCAGCCTAATCTCCCCCTATCTTGAAGCTCAGGGACATCTGCGGAAGAGGGGGCGGTAAGATTGTAAGAGCAAAAGGATGGGAGGAGCAATGATATGTAAGATACTCTATACTAGTTAGGGCTGAAGCAATCATAATTGGACTTTGCATGCCCTGCGCATTGTCCAACACACTGTTGAACTCACAAAGTCTAGCATCTGCTAAAGGCACCTAGATCCTTGGAGGCAAAGGATTGGCAGCCACAGCAGTGTTCCTATACCTAAGGGGAACACGGGAAAGGGTTCAGGGAAAGGCCACTGGGTCCTTGTACGTCATCGGAGAGGAGGGCCCAGAGGAAAATCAGACATGCACAAGAAAGGACTCTCTGGGAATTGGGGTGGGAGGCACTGGGGGATGGGGAGGGAGAGGGGTGGGCAGGGGGAGCAGGGGGTATGGGGGGAGGAGGGGGGAGGAGGAGGGAGGGAGGGAACTGGTGTACCTAATAAGTTTGTATGAGCTGAAATAAAAAAAAAGAATTTATTTATATTTATTATTTATTCAATTGTGCGTGTATGCATATGTATGTGTGCGTGTGCGTGTGTGTGTCTGTGTGTGTGTAGAACGACGGACGAATATGGGAACCACCATGGACCGCCTCCACCTCCTTCTTGTTTACTCTGCCCTGGGATTCATATTCTCCGCCCACCAGGACCAGAAGCGCAGGCCGCCCCCACTTCCACCTGGCGTCTATACGTGGGATCTGGGATCCGAACTCAGGACCTTCTGCCTGCAAGGCAGAGGCTTAACCCCTGAGCCACCTCTCCAGCCCTGAATTTGCATTCTTATGGGTGGGAGCCTTTCCTGTATATTTTGCCCTTAGAATCTAGCTTCTTCTATTGTCCAAATGGAGAGGAGATTTTGGTTCACTTATTAATCTCTTTAACAGTAGTCACTATTTTATTGAATGTAGTCTCTTCAAATTGTTCTCATATCTGTACTCTTCAAACCTCACAGTTTTCCTCTCTTTTTGCAGTTCCTTGCTCTTTTTCATTATAATACTGACCAAGAGTACTAGAAAATAGCCAGCCACACTTCAAGGCTGCATTGCCCTGAAAATTCCTCCACTAAATATTTTAGATTCCATTTCAGACAAGCCTTCAGGATGAAGGCAAAACATGGTCAAACTCTGGCCATGTATCATTCCATTTGTTCCTTGTCCAGTTCCCAATACAGTTTCCTTTTACTTCTGGATTGTCACTAGCTGGGTTTCCACTATCTGTGTGTCTCTCAAAATTATTCTCTTTCAAGTTCTCACTATCATGATGCTTTAGACCTTGTCTCCAAGGCACAAATACCTTTCCAACCTAAAGTTCCCAAATTATTTATTTCTCCCAACAAACTCTTCCAAAGGCACACTAGCCCACTAGCCACATCACAGCAATGGCTATACTTTTGTATTTCTTGATACCAAATTCTCTCAGTTTCACAACAAATCTTCACTTTTTAGTACCAGATCATATTAGTATCACAGGCGTACTCCACTCTCAGTGCCAATTTCTATAGGAGTTACTTTCTCTGCAGTTGTGAGACACCACTCATACAACCAGTTTAGGGAGTAAAGATTTATTTAACTTGTTTCTAGAAGGGACATACATACATTATGGTGGAAAAGTAAAGGTGGTGTCAGAAACTGGTGGAGGTTTAAGACATGTTCATCATGATGCTGGGAAAGCTGGATGTAAACTTCAAGAGTGGACTGCTATCTGGGTGGGGATAAGGATTGGACACATGAGTCTTTGCGGGACAATTCACATTTCTAACCATGATATGGGACAATTATCAAATAATATTCTGTTCCTTTAGACCACTAAATTTCTGCTGTGCTTTGTTATACAGCAATAATTCAATAGTAGAATCAGGTAGTCATCTAAATTTTGATGTTGTTGTTTTTGATTTTTATTCATTTCTGTTTGTTGTAATGAAGTTTTATTTAGCTTTTTAAGGTGGGAGAGATCTGAATGGGATTAAATCAGCTGAAAGAAACATCTATGTTTGAGAAAAGAGAAGAAACACTTTAACACTAAATAAGATCTAAATGAATAGTGGTAAATAAGGAAGTTAGATATGGGATGAATCAAGTATTGGCAGGAAAATGCTCAGGCAATTATTATATGTTAACTTTCAATTTTCATGTGAAATAAGGTACAAGATCATCACCTGAACCTGCCACAGAAATAGCTCTGGGTTCTATGGAAATGAGAGGCAGAGCTGAACAAAGTTCACACCAGAAGTGACAGTTTCCACAGAAATGGATAATGGAACTGCAACACAGAGTTTTAAATTTCAGTTCTGCGTTTCTTATTGCACAAAGAAAATCCATTGGATTCATCATGAATTAAATATGTAGCAAGCTTTAGATCCTCAATTTGTGAGTCTCAGAGGATATGATACATCTCTTTTGGGATCAGTTAGCAAGTGTTACTCTCAGTTTCCTCTGGTTGAATGGCCCCTTGACACCTTACTCCCCTGATGCTTTAACCTAGACTCCAGGTCCCAGAGAAAATTATCTTTTTAATTTTTTTAATGAACAGCAATCTTCTTCCACACATATATTATGTTATGGTCATGTCAAAATTTAAAATTTTTAGGGGCTAGAGAGAGATGGTTCAGGGGTTAAGCTTCTGTCTCAAAAGCAGAACGACCTGAGTTTGGATCCCGATCTCATGTAAAAGTGCTAGGCAGAAATGGCAACAGCCTGAAATTCCAGCCCTGGAAGGCCAAGCCTAAGAAACTCTGGAGCAAAGCAAAAAGAAGGTAGAACAACTCAGGATGCTTCTTAAAATTATGTGGACCTGCACTGGAACACACATACAGTGCCTTCTGATACACAGGACACACACATAAAAATTAAAATTTTAGAAATTTCTCTGAATCAGCTCTTCTCTGAATTAGCTATTTTGCTGAGGGACCTTGAGCTTTTAGTCAAAGTGAAAAAGAAAATACAACAATAAGAACGGAAATTGTCACTGAAGAAGCTAGACAGTCTATATATTATTTGTATGTTATCTATTTTATATTTTATGGTATGTACATAACCATATTTATGAATATGTATTTACATATGTAACACATATTCATTAATTCTGAATAAGATAATCCTATTATACTATGTTGAGGGACAGAGGAAACAGAAAGGCATATTTCTATTAGCGCTCACAGCTATCAAGGGACAGAGTCACAGAGAAAACCCAGGGAACTTGGTTCTCAAAGATGTTCCTTTATAGTACCCTACTTTGCCCTCACAAAGTCATGGGTCATTTCCATGTCATGAAATGAACACATTTGCAATGTTTATCAATTTTTGACAATAAAATTTTTTACACTTAATGATATACTATGTCAAACATATTAGACAAGTTAATTTGTATTAGTGTTATCTTTCTGTACAGAAGAAACTCTTTTGAAGCAACACAGATGAATTAAGTACATGGATATAATAATTGTCTGCATATATAAGTACATGACCAGTTTTAAATAAAGTGATTTATTTCAATGTTTATTTCTTATTCTTTTGCCCTTTTCATGTATATGTGTATAGTGTGTATATGTGTATGTGTATTGGTAGACATTTATGACTGCACCTAATCATGTGTGCCTGTGGAGGCCAAAAAATGGTATTAAGAATCATCCTTGATGAATTCTCCACCTTATGGTTGTGAGGCTGGAACACTAATTAAACCCATTCCAGGTAGTTTGGGTAGTCAGTTTGCTCTGGGTATTCCTAGATTCTGCTTTCCAGACTAGAATTACAGATGGGCTCTCCATCAAACTCTTACCACAGAGAAGAAAGGTTTTCAAGAGATAAAATGCCGTGATAATAGATTGTGGGGCTGGTACAAGTTACGAGGTGGGGAAATCATTAACTATATATAACTATTATTAACCCATTGGTGTAATTAGTATGCCCCAGAGGATATCTATACACACCCAAACGCAGGCAGTATACATCAGAACCAATGAACCTACCAAGTATAGAGACTTAAGTATGGAAAGGAGACTGGATGGAAAGGAGGAAATGAGAATGGGTGAAGTATGATGAGAGCAGGAGTAGTAGAAGATAAAACACCGTTTCATTTATATTTGTATATGAAAACTTCAAAAATAAGAAAAATGCCATCATATTGTAAAAGAAAAGATGGGAGAACAGTACTCTAATTCATTTTCTGTAATAAAACTGAAAAAGAACTAGAAGAAATTGCAAGGATTATTTATAGGACAGTTCTGTAAGAACAGAAAGGGTTTATATCATAGTTTGTATGGAAATTGTTCCCGACAGGCTCATGTATTTGAATTCTTTATAGTTAGTGTTTGGGAAGGACATGGCAACTTTAGGAGGTAGAGGAGCCTTGATAGAGGGAGGCATGCCACAGGGGGCAGACCTTGAAGTTGGTTAGTCCCAGCCTGCTTCCACAAGAAGTCAACTCTAGCAGTTTACAGCTTGTTCTCTCAGTGTCCATGATGACCTAAGCTTCCTCCAGCTTCTGCCAGCCAACCATGACTTTTCCACCATAAAGGACTGTATTTCCCCTTTGGAACCATAAGTGAAACAAATCTCCCTTTCTCCCTTTAAGATGTTTGAGATTAAATGTTGTCTCGTAACAGCAGAGACAGAGTAGCTGATACAGTCCACAATATTTTTTTTCTCCTTTTGCTTAAATTAGAAAGAATATTTAAGCTTAATTAATGAATTAGTCAAAAAATTGCGTGATTATCAGATACATTGTATAAAATTCTTTGCATCTAACAATTGTTAATGTTAATTTGAAACCAGCTATGCATTGCTAAACCCAAGGGGAATCTACCTTGTTCTTTGGAGACTATGCTGTTCTTTGGAGACCAAATGATTACCTCCTGCTCTTGAATTCAATGGCATGCATCCTGGCTGACTTTAAGATGTCATTAAGATATGGCTGTGATGAGTCCACTCCATCACAAATTCTCTTATAGATTTTCCTGTTCTTGTCATATTTCATTATGAGGGTGTTCAGGCACCAGTTTCAGAAGGATAGGAGCAGAAGTGCAGATAGAAAGAGTGTTAAATGCCCTGTCTCTCAGGAAGGCTTTTCTGATGAGCACTGAGGATGTGTGCTCTGCACAGTCATCCTCTTCTTCAGTGAAAACAGTTTTTGAAGTACTGAATGGTTCCACAGTGAAGAATTCCTTGTAGCAACAAAAGAAAAGGTGATCATCTCTGGCACAGCCACATTCATGTGTGCTCATTAAATTGGCTAGTACTATTAACACTATTCAGACCAAATATGTTTTATTTAGAACCATGAGGAAATGGTTAAGTAAAGTTTGATACTACTTTGAAATTCAGAATGTATGCAACACCCATTCATTATACATAGGTTTGAAATGAGCAGTCTCTTTCTTAGCAAATGAGCAATTGCTTCTTCCTTCAACAACTTCTTTTTGCTCTACACTGAAATATAAAATACAGAAGAAGAAATACTTAAGGGACATAAAACAACTCAGCATAAGCCAGAATCCAACTTGTCATTCCTACTTGAGCTATTTCCATTAACTATATTCTGTTCAGTTTCAGCAGGTTGCCATTCCCTGAATATGGCCTGTCCTTTGTAGATTGGACATTTGTCATTATACTTGTCATTTCAGCTACAAATATATCTATCACCAAAAACCTAGCCTGTCTTTAAGGGCCAAGAGTAATGTGAATCTCATACAATCATGCTAATAATCACGATAAAACTTTTCTTTCAATTCTAGTAGCTTAATGTGTATTTTCCCCATTTTCAGTTGTGTGTGTGTGTGTGTGTGTGTGTGTGTGTATGTGTGTAGATATGTGAAAGCCTGAGGTTAATATTGAGAATAATCCTTGATTGTTCTTCTACTTTATTCTTTTGATATAGTGTCTCCAATTAAACCCAGAGCTCCCTGGTTAGAGGGTTTGTTTGAATAACGAGTTTTGCCCTGCCCTGTGATTCCCAGTCTCAGCCTTACAGAGCTGGAATTATAGGTGTGATGTCACATTATAAACATTTTACATGGGATCTAGAGATTGGAATTATGGTTTTCTACTTGTATCACAAGCATCTTAACTATTGAATTCTACCCCAGCTCCATGTGACTCTCTTAACTATATATCACAAAGTATGTACGATTGTGAATAGAGAGATGGATCCAAATTTAAAAGCATTTGTTTCACAATCAGAAGAAGTGTTGCTCAGATCCCAGCACCATGTAACAAAGTGGGCATACTGCAAGTATCAGCACATCCAGCTCCTACATCTTGTCTACACACACAAACACACACACACACACACACACAGAGAGAGAGAGAGAGAGAGAGAGAGAGAGAGAGAGAGAGAGAGAGAGAGAGAACATTAAAATAAACTTCTACAAATCTCAATATAAAATTGTAATGTGTTCCAGATTATTATACAAACCAGGCTGGTTTTAATCTCACTAAATAGATAAAATTGGTCATGAACTTTGATCTTACTACCAGTACCTCTCAAGAATTGGTATTACATCCATGTACATCTACATATGGCATAATTGTCTTGTGTATTAGTAAACTATCTATAAAAAAGAATTGCGATGTATTCAACACAGACTCCATTTTACTGTAAGGGCAACAGATTTTGTAGGCATGAACTCTGCCTTAATAGAGGCCATGATAAACCGACCACACGTCAGCAGTCCAGCAGATCACTACTATTATCATAAGTGAGCCAAGTAACTCAGCTGATTTGTGCAAAAAGAGGAAAAGTCATTAATGATGTAAAAAAGCCTTGGTGATGGCTCATGTCATGACCTCAATGTGGCTCGATTCTCTGATTTTACAATGGAATGCCAGTGCCACTCTGACAGCCCTGGACATTTGCTTTGGTTACTGAGTATGTCATTATAAAGCAAGGTCACCCTTGAGATTGGCCTGCTTGGCACCTGAACCATCTTTCTGATTTTCCCTATGCTGTGGATCATCCCAAGTCTCTCAACAGATGGAGCCAGATCTTGGACAATCCATCCTTAAAGTCAAGGAGACAAAACTTTTTCTTGATTGTATAGATGATATAGGTCAGGTGTTCAATGATAGAAAGTAAAAAGAAAGACACTTTTTTTCACAATAGTAGAAAATTGATATCACAGTTGACTACACTAAAGATCTGTGTATTATACTGAGTTGATAATTTTACACACTGCCTTTACAGCAAGATGCAATATTATCATTTATCCACATTCCTCATGCCAACATACTTTTGATGTCTGAAACATATCTCCTAAATTCAAAAACTTTCAGAAGTGACTCATAGATCTTTCTGGAAAGTAATCATATTTTCATGATTGTCTTCTAGCAAGCACAATTCAGGGTTTGTAAAGGTTCTCTGCAGTCTCACTTTTGTCAGTAAAACTGCAGGTACTCAGTTTCCCTAAGGAAAATTGATTGATATACATATTTGCCTTGTATTTGGTTGTTTCTTCTTTTTAAGGACTCTTTTAGCTGCTAAAAATAAGACTAAATCTTTAATCTAGAGTTTAAGAGGAATGAATTCTATCCTTATGATATTTCAATTAAGAGCTGTTCTCTGTTATCATGATAATCCTGAGTTAAACCCTAGCTCAGACATTTTCAAAAAATATGCATTTGAAGAATCCATATTTTTCTTTCATGGTATGAATTTTCACAGAATTACATATATGAATCTAAGAATTGAAAATAATTTGACTATATTAAGGATATTTGGAAACGTGCAGGCAATTCATTTGTCTTATTATGTGATGTTATATTTTTATGCAGAAACTTGTCAACAAATGTTAGTGTACTCAAATAATTAGCTCTGCTCCCATGTGAAAAACTGCATATTAGATGTTTGAAAAAATACCATGGAGAAAAAAAATGATACTTGATTTGTGCCTGAGAGGGTAAAGAGAAAGTTTTGTAGAAAAGAGCAGGATAGGAAATTTCAGGAGATTGAAAATAGGTGGAAAAATTGCACTACTATGAGAAGTGTCATTCGGTAGGAAAACAGCAACATAGGAATAAGGGAGAATAAACCAGTCCCCCTGATTTAAAATTGGCTAGGTTTAAAAAATAACCATAATTAATATTTAAAAAAGAACTATAGTGATTTTTGATTACTCATATTTGTCATTCACATAATTATTTCACTTGTTTGATGAGATACTGAGTAGAAGAAAGATTAAGTTACAATCTCAAGGTCATTGTTTTGTTTTATGTATGCCACAAATGCATGGTATTTCCCAAAATCAGGATTCATACCTAAGGAATGTGGTTACATAGACAATACTAGCCCCTGAAATATAAATATTTACTTAGGGATAATTAGTTTAATTTTGCTTAATTCATAAATTAAGCAATGAACTTCTTGCATAATTTGGAAGATATATAGATTAGCATTTACAAAATATATCAGCACCTGCAAAATATATTAGGGGAATACTAACATCTGGGGAACTGCAGAATATATGCTAGATATTAGACACTCAAACTTAAGTATTTGGTTAAGAAAGTATAACAAATAATATAATATAAATAAAATATTACAAATAAAATCATATAAAAACAAACTAAAATAAAATATAACAAAAATATATTCAATTTCTTAATTGTAGTATGCAAAAATTAAAGTCAGAGGAACATGGATTATTTTGCAATTTAGAAATTATAAATAACACAGGATCTGGTTGTAGTGAGAGACTGGAGAGCGAAATAAAAGAGAAAGTGTAAGACAACAGGGATTCAAATAAACAATGAAATTGTGGTGGTGAGCAGTAACAGTGGGAAGAATTAAGGCAGACACCTAAAAAGAGTCTGAGATTGCTTAGCGAAGCATGTCTGTCTTTTGTGGTTATTTTTGAACAATGATACTCAACAGAAGACTTTCAAGACAGCTCTTATTATGTGAATTAAGAAATCTTCTTTTGTGGGGAAGTACACTTTTTAAGAAAGAATAAGAGCACCTCAGACTGCTTTCTGTGTTCGTAGCCTCGTTTGGAAAAATTTGCAGGAACAATCTCTTCATTCTGTAAATCCCAGTAAGGCACAAAGCTATACTTCAAGAATGACAACAAACATGAATATGTAGAAAAAGCATTTGAAGCAATAACGTAATTGTTAAGTCTCAGAATTGATTATGTCAAATTATAGCTCTTCTGCATGTATTTCAGTCCTTTAAGTCTATGTCTTGATACTATCATATGGCCTGCCTGTTACAGTGCAGGACAAAAAGGAAGCATTTAAGACACACAAACACTTGATACTGTCATTTCTATTATTATGTAATGAATTAATGACAGAAGCAATAGTAAGAATGTATAATTTAGGGGCCTTTCCAGAGTAGATAAAGTTGTTTATTAGTAAGTTTTTAAATAAAGACACTTGTATCCAATGAAAAGCTTATCATAAAACGTATGCATTCGGCAAACAGCTATCAGAATATTGTAGCATTTTCTTATATGTGACAACAAAAATGCATAAGAATTGCACATATTTGTTTAACAAATCTTGCTAACTTTGATAAGCACATAAGTAATAAAACCTCTATGATTTTCTTTCATTGTTTAGCATTTTTTTCTTTTTAAAAATAAAAAATCCTTGAATCTTAGTGTGCTGCATTCCATTTTTGATGGATGATATGAATTGTTAAACACATTGTGGTTTCTCCTCTGGGGATTTAGGAATGCATGCACTTTATTAGCTTTGTAGGGTAACAACAAGATTATTGTTAAGTTTTATAAATAATTTGCATAGATTTTTGGATTTGGGGAAAAGGAAATTGATTTATTGTTGCACTAAAAAGTATACTTTGCCATTCCTCCAAAGAGTTATCAGTTCATGACTGTGTTAACATCATTAATCCAAGGCAGCAAGAAATAGTGTGAAGTAAATCCCTGATGTTACATTTTATGAGCATTTATATTAACTTGAAAAGATTTCATTGATCTACTTTTGACTTCTTATCAACAGACTGAGTCTGTTCATAAATTTTGCACAAATGTTTCCTAACCTTGTAGCATTCTTATTAAAATATATGCCTGTAACTCCTAAACAAAGATACTAAAACAACATTGTATTACATTTATAATTATGTTAAAACATATGCCATAATTAATAAAACCATCTTTTCTATAGGAGAAGCATATTTGAATTCTAGTTTCCATCTCTATAAGTGGAGTAACACTCAAAACTTCGTAAAGCTCTGTTTCTCTTTGATCTTGTCCTGTGACTATGCTCCTGGGGAGATCCTACACAAACAACTATTCATCCCAGGTTGGGATTCAATGACAGAACAAAATGCAATCACACTGAAGACCTACTATGAGAACTAATGAGGTTTTAATATTTCTTACAGAATTATAGATGAAAGTTACTTACAGAAGGAGGGAGATTCCAAGGCAGCTAGCTACTCCATGGAAAGGCTGATTTTGGGAGAGACTCACAGAAGCTGTAACCCTGTATTTCTCTTCAGGACCCTCATCAAATCTCAAAAAAAATTTTGAAGCTAATATTCAAGGGACCCCTTCTTCAAGGTAAAAGAAAAGAAGTAAACAACTGGTGGGAGAAGAAATTCTCCAGAGAAACAGTCTGAAAACTCTGAATTGGAATGTTTCATTTTAGAATCTCAGGAACTTTACTTAATGAGTTTCTCTTTAAAGTTAAATGTTTTAAATGGCAATATAGAATTGTCCTTAGGTTAGACCAGGGATAGAGTCTAAGGTGTCACACAAGGTGCAAAAATACCACACAATAGATTGCAAATCAAAATTTTTGAACATTTTTAAATTGCTTAGAGAAGGTTATTTTTGGAAGCAAAAATGATAAAATATGTTTGTAACTTGGCATAAATGCTTTCAATAAAAGGTTACTGCACAAAATGTAATCATCAATTCATCAGACACTGGAAATAGCAAAATATAACTTCTTGTCTGTCATGTCTACTGGGGCTTTGAAAACTAAAATTGGAGGTCTAGGGCAGATGTTTATTGATTTACAATGAATAATGCATAGGTGAAGCAATGTGCTTGAAATTTCTCACTGGAACTTACTTCCAGTTGAATAGTATATAAGCAAACAGTGCTGGTGCCTATTGAGATTTTTCTGTTTGTAGAATATCTTCAAATAGATTCTTGACATCAAGAGCAAGGGATATTTTGGTCCTGGAATTTCAGTACACTCTCTTTTTTTTCGTGTGCATATAAATAATAAATTGTGATTTTCATTGCTGGTCAGTAAGCAGTAGACTCAGTGCAGTGGCTGAAGCCTTCTTCCAAGTATGTACATCTATCCTGTCTAATGCTGTGACGTAAATGGACACAAGACAATTATTATGAATGTTAAATCCAACAATGACATAATATACTAATAAGAAGATTTTATAGCATGATTACTGAACTTATTGAGACCCAGAAATTCCTGCTTTCAAGATGCTTCAGCATGAAATATGTGTTAATATTATGCACCCACATTAAATTTATATTTAAACCAGATAACACTTGCATTTAAAAGTATTTTCTTTAAAATAAAAATTGAGAAAATAATGAATTTTAGAGATAGATGATTTATTTGTTCAAGTTATTTCTTAGGTAAACAATATACATTTAGCTGAAAATATTGGTATTGTGTTTAAAAGCTTTTGTTGTACATTTAAAAAGAGGGTAATCTTTTTTATTTTGTCATATCTGGTCATCACTAAATATTGAATTAGTAATTTATTCTACATGTGAAGACATAATTCTGGTTAAAAGAAAATCATGGTAATACAATATATGAGAACCATTCTCTTCCAATAGTAAACATAATTAATTTCTCTCTAGCATTTGCTCTTTGACAGTCATTTGTTTAAGGTCATCTAGTAAGTACTATCATATTCACATGTTACAGATCAAAAAACTGAGGAAGTAGTATGGATATTGCATTGCTGGGAGCTAAGCTTCTATAGTCTTTCTCTATGGGATGGCTTTAATGTGTTTTCCTGCTGAATTATTTTTCTTTTCTTACTTGCAGCGTTGAACGATGATAGACTGTACAGATAAGAAAGCAGAACATTTTTGTATAGAGACATGTGAAAACAACAGAAAGAGAATGAATGCAGTCATGATTTGCTCCATTTTTTAATATCCACAAGATAATTTCATTAACTAACAATGTTAATCACTAATCTGCATTTATTGTTTTGCCACTTTGCTCAGTGTTCTTGTACATGTGGAATTTATTGTTCTGTTATCTTGAAAGGCACTATAGTTGAATGGTTCACTACTAACAAGAAGTGAAGGTTAGTAATACTGGTGGACTTAATTCTTGATAGTTTAAAATATTCAGTGATGCTTTTTCTATAGGTAAATGAAACCCAATTTATTTATAAAATTAGTGACATATTGAACAATTTTTAACAGAAAAGTGATCATAAGATGAAAATCAATTAGGATTGGGCCTTAATTGGAGATGATAGAATGTTGAACTAGAAATAAATCTTTATTCCACAATACATCTGTATTTCAGAGCATCATGGTACATATGAGAAATATACACAGTTTTTAATGTGTCAACATTTCTAAATAATTCATTCAACAATCACAATATATTTTAAAGACCTTTTTTTCACTATATTAGGCATTTTCCCTATGATTTAAGATGCTGAAGAAAATCGAAGGTATATTGTACTCATTTCACTAGTACCAATACCTAGCTTGTAAGAAACTCTTAGAATGATATAATTGAGGCTGGAGAGATGCCTAAGAGATTCAGACTCTGCTTTACAACCAAAGGACCTGAGTTCAAGCAAATCCAATAAAAATGCCAAGCAGAAAGCAGTGCCCTGAACTGGTCTTAGTGGGCAGAATCTGGGAAATCTCAGATTGAAGCAATAAGAAGGCAAAAGCAATGCTGGCTGACTTTCGAAGTCACCCTTGGTCTTCATAGGAACAAATAGTGCCTTCTGATGCACACATGCATGCATACACAGACACACAGACACACACACACAGACACTCAGACACACATATATATACACACACAAGAATAATGTATTTAGAAGACAATAAAGGACTATTCTAAAAAGGTTGCCGCATCCTTATCTGACCAATCTGGTAGACTAGGTCTCAGTTTGGAAAAGATGGATTCGAAGAAACATCTTTTGGGATAAGGACATGGCTTTCTTTAAGAGAAATAAGGAAAAATATGGGAATTGTCAGGCCTTGGTGTTTCTTCCCGGCCTGTTCCCTGGGGAAGGTCACATTAATGCCCATGAACAGGGGCTGGACACTCTCTCCTAGATAATTCGGGTTTTGCCTCTGATAGGAAGAATTCTGGGAATTAGGAGTGCCCTTTACCTAGGTTTTGTTTTTTTGGGGGGGGAATAAAGATAATTCAAGTTTTGCCTCTGGCAGGAAGAATTCTTCTGGGAAGTAGGAGTGCCCTTTACCTGCTCTTAGGGTTTTTCTTCTAGAGAAGAAGCCTGCTTTTTAACTTTCAGTCAAATTCTAAATAGAGATTTCATGTCTAGTCACTTACAGTAAGTAGACTTGTTAGCCAGAATGTGTGCACTGATTTTAAGGAAATTAGAGAATAACTTTTAGAGTCTTAAAACATAGGTGGGTAAAATTCCCACCTATGTACTAACTCAGAAATTCCAGAAGTATAAGACTATGCTATCAGTCCTCTAGAATCTTAAAAGAAACTGTGATACTATCTTACCCTGACTGAAGGCCAAGGATGAGACCATCATGACAGAAAGTCTAGACGCCAAGACTGCCCCTGGAGATGGTATTTGCAATCCAAACTGGGAGAATCCGATGTGAGAAGCAAAGGGGGCCATGTCTTTCCAATCCCAAACAGCACTCTTATAAGAAATCACAGAGATGGACCATTCAAGTGCGCTCCAACCAAAGATCGCCTCTGCCCTGAAAGAGACACCCATGGCAGGCATACGGGGCCTGACAGTTTGGACCCCAGGTTTGGAGAATGCTTGGTTCACAAATGGGTCATCTAACTGATGGCAATATACTTCTGGAATTCCTCAAAGGAAGACATAAGCAACCTATTAAAGGAATGGAAGGATGCTATTATAAGAGGAATTATTCTTTTAATAATTACATTGCTTAAGTGTTCTCTTCAGTGCATATCTCAGTAGTGTTCCATTGACAAAATCACACTATAGGGGCTTATGGCCCTTGAGTATCCAAGCCATGGCCCCCTTAGAGATGTGGTTCAAGCTTGGATAGTAGAGATTGCATGAGTTGCATACATCTTCCCAAGTTAGAACCTGCTGCCATGTCTGGTGCCCATGTCGACCTGCCTGACTGAGAGTGAGAATATCAACCTGGAGAGGACAACAGCAAAAGCTCATGCTGGGACTTATGGGGTGTTGGGGACACCTATAGTTAATTATAAAATATGTTCCTTGCTGAAATCCAAAGGAGATCATTCTGCCTCTGTGTATTTTAAAAAAGCAGTCTCTGTTAAAATGTGGGCTCAGCCCCATAGCTATCCGGTTAAATAGATTAAATAAAAGAATGATTCCCTTAAGTGCCTTTACCCTCAGGCAATGGGTTAGGTTCTTGGAAAAAAAGGTCCACCCTGAAGGTGATTTTGCTAATTAGAAAATTATACATCTATTGTGGTGCAACATTCTTTACCCCAAAATTTTCTGTATAAAAGCTGTCATGAAAGTTTCAATAAATGGGTTCAGAGTTCACTCGGCTTAAAGAGCGTTGTGTGTTCTCCACCTGGTCCTGGGGAGCCCTGGTCTCGAGGCTGCGACTCTGGTCTGCGGCAGAAGGTTAATTGAAAGTTCACATATAAAAAAAGCTTGAAGAAGAAGTGATAGGGCCTCGTTGGTTGACAGAATGTGAAAAGCAAGAACATATCTAATTAAAAGGTAAAGCTCAAAGAGAATATTTATTTAAACATTACAGAAAAATTATTTCCATATAATAGAAACTTTACTAGCGTAAGAAGAGAGAATAGAAATAAAAATTGTCATTATAGTTAAATTACAGAGTTAGTTAAGGTCAAAAACAATCATTGATGATCGATCAGTATTCCATGATATGTGTGATTTTCCTAAGAAACTAAGGTCATATTATCACCCTCACCATCACACCCCACTCCAGAGTGAAGGAAATGGAGAGATGGCTGGACATCAAATGATAAACAAAAAAATTTTCAACTCTGAGTCCTAATTATGAATATTATTTCCACACTCTTATTCTCATCAACTACAACTTAAACAAAGCCCCTCCACTGGCTATCATGCAATAAAACATACAATAAATTAGTCTGAGTACATATTCAGCACCTAGAAATGAAGCATTCAATGTGCTTCTAATTAATGCCCTCATCTGTCCCTCAGGGCTTAATGACTTGCCACCAATATAGTTAAGGATGGGACAAAGAAGGACTGGTCCCAATGGGAAGAGCTCCATCAAGTGAGATCACTCAGGTTGTAATACCTGACTGGTTTAGTACCTGACACTATAGTTCTGTAGTCACAAAGTTCATAGGGAGAACATAAAGGGAAATGAAGTGGAAGGACTAAAAGGCTGTGAGTGAAAAATGAAAAGAATTATCCCACCTTTACTAGTCATTAAACATAGCATCTGAATATAATTTGCACATCTGAATATGGCAAATACTAGAGATTAATTGAAATGCATGGGAAAGCATTAGAAAATTCACAGAAAATAAAGATTAGGATATTTCATCTCTTGGATTCTGAGAAGGAAGAATATCTCTAAGCAAATTGTGGACATCAGAGGAAAGACTGAAAGCTAGTCAGAATTCTCAACATACCAGAAGGCAATAAGACATGGAGATTAAGTCTAGAGACCCTAAAGCTGCACCCGATATGGAAACTGGTCATATTTCTTACATCTGTGAACTTGAGTAAATTAATGCTGATTGAAGAGAAAAATTATTGGTAGAAATGAAGTTGTCATCTACCTTATTTTCTTTATTTTTAATTGGTGTATGTTTTAACTTAATAATTCTTCATGTTTTGTTAACTATTTCACTACCATTCTAGAAGATATTAGCTTTGTGATAAGAAGAATGCTGAAGAAAAGTATATCCCAAGGAAAGGTAGCTATTTATATATTTATATTTGTAAATGGACAAATGTGTTTGGGACAGCATGTAGTGCAGTTGTTCTAAGTTAAACAGAGGCAGTTATAATTATGTCAAGAAGCATGCATATTGGGAAAATGAAGTGGAAATTTTAACTGGGAAATTTTTGTCTTGCAATGGAACACTTTTCTTGTTGCAGACTTTGCCAGGTAGCCAACTGGTCTGTCTACAAGTAAGCCAATAATAAGGCACTCTAACAATTACAAGTTCAATAACCTAAAAATAAGTGACAGTCAAGGATCTGTTCTGTAAGTAACGGCTGCAGCTGTCAAGTGCTCAAACACCCTAATAGTGAAAAGGGAATTAAAATGTCTGTCCACACTGCATAGTGTCTGTTGCCTCAAGTATTACCACAAAGAGCGGTATTCCAGAGCTTTTAGAACTCCCTGTGTTTTCAGAACTTTCTTTTCTCTCCTCCTTTCCAACATCGATTAATAGGATTCCCACAGACTTTATGAGCTTCATTGCATCCTTTTTTAACAAGCCCTGTAATTGCAGTAACTGCAATTTTTTTCTCTAATCTGCAAGAATTACAAGGGCATGCAAACACATGTACACACACACACACACACACATACACACACACACACACACACACATTGCCTAAGTGTGCTAATTAGATATAGACTTCAAACCAATCTGAAATAGAAAGTTAAAATAAAAATAATCAGCATGAGATTTGCTCCCTGAGAGAACACTGGCTTCCAAATACAGTCAGACTAAACATTTTTGTAAAAAGGTAACTGAACCATCCACATGGCTTTAGTTTGTTGGTCTGGTCGGTACTGAAACACTGACCTTGGAAATGTTGATTAAAAAAATGTTATCAGGATAGGAAAAATACTTATCTTGCTGCCAGCAGCTTATGGTCAAGATATTATCTTTTGGACTTTTAACTGTCTTTATTATTTTTTACAAAAACAAGAAAACACAAAGGGATGACTTTCAACACAGTAGTGAAAAAGGGAAGAAGGGCAAATGAACTTCCCAAGATAGAGTTCCCTTCAGAGGAAACAGTCTTCTGGAGTTTCCCTTATTTTGGTCAAATGAAAAGAAAATTAGAAAGGAACACACTTATGATGATTAGTAAGAAATATTGTAGTTAGAGGCAGGTTTCCATTGCTAAAATAATAATACAGTAAGAGAAGAGTGATTTATTTTGGTGTATGATTTCAGATGTTCCAGACTTTGAAGACGATTTTGTTGCTTAGGGCTTGTTTCCAGGTAGCACATTGTGGGACTGAGTGTTTGCTTCCAAAGCTGTTAATCTCGTGCTTAGAAATGTAAGAGAGTAAAATGCTAGGACCCACGGCTCATTTAGAAGGCACAACTCCCAAGGCCTAAAACCTCCCAAGGGCCCTGCCTCAGAATTCCTCCATTTCCCACAGCATGGAACTATAAGCCAAGCTTTCAGCCTTTAGGGAAACATCCAAATTTAAAATGTAGCAGGAGCTTGTACAGTTTTTGTTACTGAATATTTTGTTCTATAGCAACTGATCAATAAAGCTAAATCTAAAATAGTACATTGAAAACATCATTTAGCAAAGTAGATGCTGAATAAATGGTTTACAATTCCAATTTAATTGCTCTAAAAATGAGTAGCACAGTGATCAATAGGATCTAACAATGGCAGAATCTTGAAAAGTGAATTTAATATCATAGCAGTCATAAAATTACAAATTTGTTCTTTTTAAAAAAAAAATAGTGAAAATCACACAGTATTGTTAGCCAACTCTTATTTAGCATACTTGTAAAAACCCCAGCATAAGTATTTTAAAAATCTACTCATATGTAGAAACTTATTAAGAAGAATTCCCATTCTACACTAACTAGTCCCTATTTTTTTTTTATAAGAATAATAATCGGGCTGAAGAGGTGGCTGAGGAGTTAACAGTCTGCCTCACAAGCAGAAGGTCTTAAGGTTAGAGACAGGTCCCACTTGAAAATATCAAGTAGAAATAGTGGTCATCTACACTTCTGGCCCTGTTGGCCAGAACCTGAGAAATCCCAGAACAAAGCAAAAGAGAGGTAGAAGCAATTAAGAATGATTCTCCAAGTCACCCTTGGCTCTTCACAGGGATACATAGTACCATCTAACACACACACAAATAATAATCATCAAATATTATATATCATGTTCTTCAGTTGTACACATACTGATTTCTAAATGATTGGAAATAGTTTGTTACAGAAGCCAACTTGATAATAAGTTTTTGGGCACAACTCTGAAGAGTTATTTAGTTAAGGCAAACTGTGAGCAAACAAGTTGAGAATATCTAAGTAACGTCTGAAGACCCAGCCCTTGAGGACCTGAGAAGATGAAGAGAGAGCTGGGTCAATACTTGGGCAGACTGATAAGATAGAGAGTATGCCTCTCTCAGCTCTTCCTGTGTATTTTACATGGTTAGTTCCCTCAGTTTCTGATGTTGCTATGAACTCTTCCACTATGCTGGTGAACTGTAACTTGAAACTGTCAACTAAGAATGAGCCCCTTATTCACTTGAATTTTTGATCATGTTACATATCAACAACAGAAAAGTGACTGAAATTGTGGTATATTAATTTCTCTGAAATCGAGTACTGCATGATAAAGAAGAAACTTCTGCAGAATTCAGTTTTCTCATACATGTTCATTGAAGGACAAAACAAATTATTCATCAAGTGTTTGTATAGTACTACTTCTTAAAGAAATACCCATTTTAATGTCTTCAAAGCTTGAATTTTCTGCCCTTTTCTTACATTCAGAACAGTTGTTGCTCATTTACAGATCAATACATGTACACTACATTGTAGTGGTACAAAGTATTAAGATATAGTTATTATAAATTAAATTCCAAAGTGCTTCATGTTAACCACTATGTAGACTAACCACCATGAATACTATTTTGAAATTTCATGCAGTGTTTTTTTTTGCAAAAATAGTTTTTATCAATATGAGGAACTATTTTTCCAATATTATCTGTATATATTATTGACTTAAGCCCTATGAAATCTGTACCCCTGACATTTACCCCTGATCTTTGTTTCCATCCTCACTAACATCTCCTACATCAAAATTTTAATTCTGATGAAGTTCAGCTTATTACATTTTTCCTTTATGGACATGCATTGGTATTATTTCTAAGAACATTTTTCTTAATCCTGAGCAACAAAGTTTGGTTTCTATGTTTTGTAGTCTTAAAGTTTATATATGTATATGAGATTAATTTATATTAGTTTTTAACATATATGAGTTTTGGGCCCAAATTATTGTTATTATTAAGGACATCTGATATTTTCACTAAGTTTAGGATTCTCATTTTAATAACATTTTACTAGCTATTTTTGTGTTTCCATTTATGTGTGTGTGTGTGTGTGTGTGTATATGAATACACATTTCTGTGTGAGTTCACACATGATTGAATTCAGGTGTGCTTATATGTATACGTGAGTTCACATGTTAGTGGATTCACGTGTGTTTGTGTATATGGGTGCATATGCATGTGTTGTTTGGCACTAGGAAACATCCTTAATCTCTCTTCCATCTTTTCTTTTGAAGCAGGGTGTCATCAAATCTATAACTCGCTAATAGAACTAGTCTGGCTGGTTGGTTTACTCTGAGGACTCCTAGATGACAAGAGACAGTTATGTACGGGTGCTAGTGGTTCTTCCTGTGTAAATGGCCTGTCCCAATTGTGTGTATTGTATTTCATCAAAGGGAAGTTTTCAAGTCACTGACTTCAATGCCAGTTAACATCTAGCCTCGCTTTGTGCCACCTGAGGTATTTAAAGGATGACTGCAACAAAGTTGGTTTTAGGAAATATCACAGATATTTTATTTCCTAAGGAGAGCTATACTATTAAATTATAATAAGTTATTTTGGGGAAGAGTCAATTGAAAATTCACTGTATCTATTTTAGTATCTTTGAATGAGATCTACTTCCTTAATGACAAGCAATTATTCTGGAAATGAGGTTGGTGTTGGAAACTTAATGCAAGTCTGATTTCCCCTTCGTATTCACTCATGTTCCTGTTCATCAGTACTAGAATTTTTCCAGGTAGTCTTAAATAATATTTTATTTGACTGGCTATGTATTTTATTCAAAATACAAGGTGATAATTTAGCTGTCACTACAGAGCCTTGTGGGGCAAAGTGTTCTCATTGCCATCCATTAAAGTCCTGCTGCCCATTATATAGTGATGTACCTGCTTTCCAACTATTGCTACATGGTTTCTAAACCCACATTTATAAAGTTTTCATTGAAATTAGAGAGATTACACAGATGGACCATGACCTCCATATTCTTTCACATACAGAGCTCTTTAAGAATTCCATTTTCTGCCCTAAAGCTTTTCTCAATGCTTTGTTGATGGGAAGCATAACTATGCTTTCTGAAGGACAGCATGATTCTGATCTGTGGGAGAAACACTGTTCTTAACTCTCCCTTATTCAGATTATTTCATTTATATCATATAATAAAGGTTCTGGTATGCTATCACTATTGAATAAACATCATAGTCAATCAGATTTAGTCAAAAAATCAAGGGAATTATTAAAAGCCCCTCTGTATGTTGCAAAGGACTACTACTTACTAAATCTGTATCACTTCTAAATGACTTTCTTCTTTTTTTCTCACATATTTTATTTTTTTCCTAGTCATACAAATTCAATAGGTACCGCAGTCCTCTTCCTCCTTCCTCCCTCCCTCTTCATCTCTTATTGCACTTTCCCCTATTTCCCCTTTCCTCTCACCCCCTCCCTTCTTCCCCCTTTCCAGGTGCCTTCTCCTTTCTCTCTCCCATCCTCTGGAGCATCCCTTTATGTGAATGCCTAATCTTTTTCTGAGTTTTCCACCCTAGTGAGGGTTCATGACTCAATGGGATAACAAGAACCTCTTCCTAAGCTCCTCATTAGTATGGGAACTCTATTATGACTGTTTAATCCCTTGCCTCTATGGATCCTACTACCTGGAGCCTTCTACCCTGTGATTCATGCTAGACTTTGGGGGGGGTCATTGACATGTCAGCCATTGCACAGGTCAGGCAAAGTCCAATCCTGGCTGCTTTAGCCTCTTGATGTATTTGATCTGTTTCATTTTGTTTAATTTGTTTCTGTGCTACTCACATATATAGATAATAATTTAATGTTTTTGATATAAATAAGTAGTAGATTATCAATCTTATGGATCTTACCATCTTCATTTATATGAGCATTGAGAAAAATGGGCTATAATTGTAAGATTAAATACACTGATTAATGTTGACTATGGTCACTATTGTGAATAAGAAAGAAACACAGAAAGATGAAGTATAGTTCAATTCTACTACCTAGAAGAGGAGTTATGGGAGACAAAAGGAGAAAAACAGAAACTGCAAGACAGTGAGTGAGTTGGAATGGATTCTTTCCCCAAATTTTTTTTTTTTTTTGGTTTTTCATGTATCTCCATCTGAAAATTTATTTCTGAACTGATTGGAAAGAAGGAGAGAATATGCAGAATGAACATTCCAGAACAGAGTATAGGTAGCTAGAAGGGAAGGTACAGACTAGAAAAGATTACGGGTCTTAATGATCTCATTGTATATTTCCATAGTCACCTGAAGCAACTATAAGGTCTCTTGCATTTTATTTCATAAGAAGATCTAGAAAAATATGCTTAAATCTATGTAAGATGTACATGAAATTTTACTAACATTCACATTCAATGGTCTGATGAATCATTGTTGCTTTCAGGTTACAGCTTCTCAGTAAGATTTCCTTTCCAATGAATGAATATAAAACTTCTAAGATAATGAAAATTATTTCCTGTAAGATAATATAAAATAGTCTTGCTATTTGATCCACCACATACTTGGTATTCGGATACAGATTTTTTTATAATAATACAAAGGAACAATGGAGCTTTTATGGTTGTCTAACGGTTGTTTGACTATACTTCATGTAATTTTCATTATTCTGGAATTATTTTAGGTAGGTATAAATTATTGAATTCAAACTTTATTTCCACATAATTTTTCAGTTTATTTGGCAGCTATTTACTGGTGATACAATTTATTTTTTTGTGGACTGCAGAGAACACTATCTTATTTTCTCAGCATTACAAACAGTGATTTGGGTGTCAAAAATATTATTGAATCAGCATATGCTTACATAAATATACTGTGCAACATTTATAACATCATTTACTAAATTTGAAAAATGCTGAAGAAAAATAAAGTTGTGTCAAACTGTGGTAAGTATAGCATAGGATTGAATAATATTTATACTATATAATTAAAACAGTTGTTCATATATTGAACTTTAAAAGAATAAAATAAATTAAAAGATAAAATGACTGTGCTTCATGCACCCAGGATCAACTTTCCTTTTCAGAGTTAGCACAGTCATGATATTTTTATTAGGTAGATTAGTATATGACAACGATGTGGTAGACAGAGCCTCATGAGACTGTTTAGAAATGTGGAATTTAATGGAACTTTCAGCATTTGAGAATTAACTTTAATGGCAAATTTCATTAGGTATCTATTATTATCATCAATCATTTTTAGATGCTGGCTACCTATTACACACCTACATCCCTAATACTTGCAGCTGTAAGTTCTATAAGACCTGCTCTCCAAGAACTGGGATCCTGCGTTCAAACTGGGAATCATAGTTTCTTTGCCCAAGAGTACATACAAAAAGTGGCCATTTTTAATCTCATCAGCTAAAATAGGTATAAAACTGTTTTTAATAAAAATTGGATATAAACACTTATGGGAATTTATAAAGAACAATTTACTCAAAATATGCAGGTCAGAGAAAATGTTTCCACCTTAGTTTGATCTATGAAAGCATTCTATTATAATTCATATTAAAAATCAGTGACAATGCTGAGAGTAACCTTAATCTCCCAATCTCCAATAATGCAAAAATGCCAGGTGGAAAATGCTTAATCTTGTAATTCTGGTCCTGGAAAGCCAAGGTGGGTATCCCTAGAATATAGCAAAAAGGAGATAGAGCAATCCAGGATAATTTCTGGATGTCACATTTGGGCCTCCACAGGTACTCAAATGTACACACACACACACACACACACACACACACACACACACACATAATAAAAGCTGGAAGTGACAAATGACTGAAATGAAATATTTGCTAGATAATGTTAAAGTAGTTTTAACTAGCAGAGCAATGTTACTTTGAAAGCTTAAAAATTAAAACATGAAATTAAAGATACAAACAAAAAAGAATGAACTGGGATTTGTGAAGTACTTTAAACTGATTAATATATATTATGAGAATTCCAGAAGGAGATGAATAATCAGAGAGAAAGTAAGAATATTTGTGTAGATAACACTCAGATAATTCTTTCTGGTGGATTAGAGTGTGCATGTGTGTACCATGCATGTGTGTGTATATACTCATGTCAGTTTGTGCATGTGTTCATGAGACTGCATGTACATCTGTATGCACATGTATGTAAACCAGATTTTGACATTGAATGTCTCTACAATAGCTCTAGACATTGTATTTTGAGCCTGCAGCTTGCCAGTTCCACTTGCTACTGAGCAACAGGGATCCACTTGTCTCTGCCTCTTCAGCACAGAGATTAGATACACTTGTTGTCATGCCAACCTTTTCCAACACTACTGGGCATTAAATCTCAAGCTTTCATTCACCAAACACTTTAGCAATTGAGTTGTTTTCTCAGCCCCCATTGAACATACAAATTTCATGAATGATATGAATCTACAAATTAAAGAAACTTATAAGCCATGAACTGTGATAAGCTAAAAGAAACCCACAAATGCTTAAAAATGTTTGTCTGTTGTGAATTCTGTAACCAGAAATGCCCATTCATAAATAATAAAAAAATGATGATTTTACATAAAAGCTGAGGAAGCTCATCGAAGTTAGCTCTCCTGGCAGGAAGTGATAAAGGTTGAAATGAAAGGATATTAGGCATTAATTCTAAATAATATAAGGAAGGAAACGTTTCCAGTAAAACTTAATATACAAGAAACCAAAAATATATATTACAATTTTTGTCAGAATTTCACAACTTTATTTTTAAATGTTTTTGAATGTGAGCAAACTAAATTAATCATGATATATGAAGTATAAATCCTAAATCTGCAATATGAGACTTTAGTAACAAATGTGCTTGAGACATCAACACTAGACAAGCTTTAAGACATCCAAAAAAGATTGTTTAATAATATAGCTGAACGATAGCACATATGCAGCACTGTAGCTTCAAACCCCTGTACTATGAAAGAAGAAAGAAAGAAAGAAAGAAAGAGAGAGAGAAAGAGAGAGAGAATGAAAGAGAGAAAGAAAGAGAGAGAAAGAGAGAAAAAGAGAGAGAAAGAGAGAGAGAGTGAAAGAGAGAAAGAAAAGAAAAGAAAGAGAAAAAGAAAAGTGGAAGGAACGAAAGAAAGAGAAAGACAAGAAAGGAAGAAGGAAGGAAGGAAGGAAGGAAGGAAGGAAGGAAGGAAGGAAGGAAGGAAGGAAGGAAGGAAGGAAGGAAGGAAGGAAGGAAGGAAGGAAGGAAGGAAGGAAGGAAGGAAGGAAGGAAAAGAAAGTAGTGGAGTTAATGCAGTTATTATATATCACTCTAAAATATCAGTGAAATTGTTTTCTTTGCTTTTGAAAATCAGTATTCTCCAAGGTATTCTACAATGAGATCATTTTAATATGCCAAGATACATTTGTAATTATATCTTTTACAACTGCTACGAGATAAAGAATTTAAAACAGAAGGGAAAATAATTAGAAATCTGTGAAAGGTAAAAGATCTCTGAGTAAAAGGAAATATGAAAAATGAAATTAGGAAACAACTTAGAGATGAGTGATGACATTAAAGTACAATATTTTGGGGATGTGGTAAAGATCACATTTAAGGATTTATTTGCAAATGCAATGGTATGTGTTAATAAAGAAATATACCTGTGCAAGTTAAGAATCATTATGACAAAAGAAGATTAAAAACTTATGTTAAAGATTTATTTCAGTTCATGTTCTTGTAGATCTGCTGCTTTGGGTTCGTGGTTTCACAATACATCATAGCAGAGGTGTACTAAAAAAAAAAAAAAGAAAGACTTCTTACCTCAAGGTTGCCAGAAGAAAAGAAAGCTATCTCCCACTTCCCAACATCGCCCCCTGCTGGTAACCAAGCCTTCAGCTTTTGGACCCAAATGCATTACTCCAAATATAAGCTATAGTAGATCTCAAATCATGGACCTACTTTTAAACTCTGAGTAACTAAAAAAAAAAAAAAAAAAAAAAAAATGCACAAAGTGAATCCAATTCTGGAGAAGTGTATAACAAATAAAGTCCGTGGATTTATGTGTGGATGATCACATAAAAGAATAAATCGACAGAAACAAATCAGTGGAAAAGAAACTTCAAAACAACAAAATTAAGCAGACACTGAACAGGACTAACAAAATGCTCATCGCTAGGTATAGTGAAAATAAAAGTGTTGCTGTTCTTACGAACACTTCAGAAAAGAACAGTGTTGTTTTTGAGACCTAATATGAACAACTATCCTAAAAGATGGGGAAGCTAGAAGAAAACGTCGCATTGTTTCATTAACATAAACAACTTAACTCAATTCAAGAATAAATACTACACACCAACAGACACACAGCAAGATTGTTGACTCAGTACCTCACTATTAGAAAAGCCAAGAGATTTTTATTATTTCTTTTCTTTTTTTCTTTTTCTTAAATCTATTTATTTTTTCCACTCATAGAAACTTGATAGGTACCCCATTCCCTTCCCTCCCTCCACCCCTCCCTGGATCCCCTTGCTCCCTCCCCCCTTTTCTCCTTTCTTTCCCCCCTTCCTTCCCTTTCTCCCATTCTCTCTCCCTCCCCCCGCATCCCTGGAGCATCCTTTAGTGTGCATATCAAACATCCTTCTGGGTCCTCCTCTCTGATGAGGTGTAAGGACTCAGTAGCATTACCTACAGCTCTATTTTTGTTCCCCTTTAGTATAGGAACACTATTGTGGCTGTTAATCCCTTGACTCTAAGGATCCTAGTGCCTGTGATCCATGCTGGACTTTGAGGGGTCAATGATATGTTGGCCATTGTGCAGGTCATGCAAAGTCCTATTATGATTACTTCGGCTTTAACTAGTGTGGAGTATCTTGCATATCGTTGCTCCTCCCCATCTTTAGACTCTTACAATCTTACTGCCCCCTCTTCCACAAATTTCCCTGAGCTTTAGGATGGGGAAAGAGTAGGCTAGCTTGGTTTCAGGTAGTTATTTAACTATTTTCAAAATTCCTCCATATAAAACCTAGAAATCAACTTTCCCATATTTTTTGAAGTCTGCATTACTTTGATAACAATACTGTATAAAACATCAAAAAACAATATAAATTATAGATTGATGTACTTTTATGATAAATGGCAGAGAAATTGAATTTTATATTGAGTACAGCTGCAAAATTCTAAACATTAAGGAAATTGCCACCATGATAAATGTGAGAATGGTTTATATAACAAAACCAAAATATTATGTTATACGAAATAAAGCTAGGAGGAAATTAGGTAATTATCTAATTTATAGAAATTAAATTTTTTAAAAAATCTAATAAACTTTTATAACAACTTCTTTCAAAAATTTGGAAAAGCAGAAGAAAAGTGTATATAATCAGTGCCCCTCTGTGATAAAATACCCTTTTTTAACACTACACAATGTTAGAAACTCCTCCTTTCCTGAGAATCAAGAACACATTAGTGATGTGTACTTTTGCTTCTCAACTGTAATGCATAATCAAAATAATATAGAACATTTAATTAGAAAAATGTAAACATATTTATTCCAAGATGAAATGATTCTACATATACCTCCACAGATAAAAAAAATTGAGCTGAGAAAATAATCAAAGTTCATTGAAAAACTTTTGTTGTTTACACCCAAAATAAAATAATCTCAGTTGTAATTAAGAAATAAATTAAGCTCAGTATCATGTTCACACCTGTAATCTCAGCACTCAGGAGTTAGAGGCAGGTGGATTATGAGTTACAGGCCGGTGTGGCTACATAGTAAAACAATATCCTCTGATAATTAATTCTCCAGAATACATCTGAAAAATAAGTAAAAGATGTATATATATTAAGCTATGAATGATGACTGAAAGAAATTACTTAGCAAATATGACTGAAAGACATTACATATTTAAGTGTTGGAAAAAGATATGTCTTACACCAAAGAAGTGTACAGACTAACAACATCACAATTTCCACATCCTTTGTTTTTCACAACAGATAAATTTACAGACATATAGAATTTCAGTGGAATATGATCAATTTCAAACAACCTTGAAAATCACAGATAATATCAGAGAGCTCCCTAGTTTTCATTCCAAAAATTGCTACAAAGGCATATTTTGGAAAGTATGGTCTTCGTAAAACAACAGACATAATAGAGCTACTTTTCAATTTTGAAGGATCTGGAATCATCTTTAAGACAATGTCAGCTGTTAGAGATTATTTATCTTCTAAGCATGCCTGTGAGTGAATATTCTGATTAAGTTCATTGAGAAGGAAACATCAAGTTGAATTCTGGACAACTGAAAACAAAACACAAGATGAGCATCTCTCTTTTCTTCCTCATCCTAGATGCAATGGGACCAGCTACTTTACCTTCCTTTTTTCTTGACCTTCCCACTACAATGGATTGCATCTGAAACTGTAAGCCAAAGCAACCCTACTTCCACTAATTTTCTCATCCCAGGGTGTTTTATCAGGGCAACAGAAATGATACTAGGAAATAATCCAGTGGAATACAATGTGATTCCATGAGAGAATATAGTAAGAGATGTTTGTTTCAAGAGTAGAATCAAGATCCTCCATTGAAGAAGGACCATCTATTTAAGAAAAGGAACAAAGATAACTGGAAATTTACATGCAGAAGAAAAAAATTTTAGCTAAAAATTTGCAGCACTTTCTGAAGAAAATATTAGAGAAAACCTCGATAATGTTAGTTTTTATCAACTACTTCATGGATATGATTTAAAATACAGACAATTATTGAAAGCAGATAAAAGGAACTTTTCAAAAAAGTATTTTTTTAATTTTTTTATTATTATTTATTCAACTGTGCCCATGTGCATGTGCGTGTGTGTGTGTGTGTGTGTGTGTAGAACCACGGACGAATTCGCGAACCACCATGGACACCTTCACCTCCTTCTGACCCAGGATTCACAGGCTCCGCCCTACCAGGACCAGAAGCGCAGGCCGCCCCCACTTCCGCCTGGCGTCTAATACGTGGGATCTGGGATCCGAACTCAGGACCTTCTGCCTGCAAGGCAGAGGCTTAACCCCTGAGCCACCTCTCCAGCCCCCAAAAAAGTATCTTAATATTAAGAGGAAAATAACCTCTTTTGCGAGAGAAAATAATTGAAACCATACATCTAATAAGGTATTTATATATAAAATATAAAGAATATAGATCTCATAAAACCTAGAGAATAAGTGGCAAGCTCCAATTTTTAAAAATAATGGTCAAAAACATGAAAAATCACCATTTTCTTGGTACTATTTTAAAAGTTCATTTTATTTAAGCACTTAAAATTTTTACAAGAATACAAAATGATTATTTTTTGTCTTTTGAGAGTGTTCCAGCATCACTCTCTAGGTGTTTATATTTATCCAGGGTCTTTTGTTCTGAGTCGAAGATTAAAACCAGTACAGTCATAGAAGATTAAGGAAGAGTTTATTAGAGGAGAGAAGGAACTGAACTCATGGACTCTAGACATAGAGTACCATGAGGGACAAGGGCACCCTGGAGAAGTCATGGACTCCAGGCATGGAATCCACGAGGGGCGAAGAGTTGGAAAATAATTCATGCGCCCAAGATGGTTGTCAAGATCAGTTATATTTACACCCTTAGTCAAGCCTGGGAAAAAATGGCTTACCCTCATTGATTAGCTCATATTGGGGTCCAATCCAGTTGATCTTGTGCCCACTTCATGGTAGGAATCATCAGTAAAGGAGAACTCATCTTCATATCTTTTCATAAGCAGAGGATTGGGGGAAGTTGACTATCTTATCTTTGTGGAGGATCGGAGTCAGTTCCTCCCTAGCAATAGGGAGCATTCCTTCAGGTTACAGCTTTCCAAGACTTTCAGAGATGGTCCTAACATAGCTGTTCCTTAAAAAGATCTGTTTTAACTATAGATTACAAATTTGTAGTAAATTTTCTTATAGAATACTGTTGCTCTTTCCAGGTTACATAATACCTTTTAGAATTTTTTTAAATGAATACATTAAATAACTTGGTTCAACATGATATCAGTTGATCCATTTGTGTCTCTACATGTTGTTCTCTTCAGGCTCCTCCCTCCACATCTTCCCTTCTAAGAGCTGCTTGACCAACTTATCTTTTATCCTCCCCAGCCAGTCCCCCCTGCTTTCTTATAAATTACTCCATTTCACATTTCCCTCTTGCTTATTGTTTCTTTCCCCATTTCATGATCCTTTAAGTAGTTTTAGGGCATGCATATATATATATAAATGCATAGAACTGTGTGCCGGTATGAACATAGGAACCACACACACATAAATTTACATATTGGCTGGAATTTCCTTTTTGTTTATGCCTCCATAAAATTCTAATGTGCATATCTTCCACATTGTCTGCAAGCACTCCTCAGCATCATCTTTTAACTGTTTGAATAGAGCAGCAATAAGCATAGTGCTGCAAATATTTCTGTAGTGTGATAGAGACATTGCTTTATATACCATGAGCAGGATAGCTGAGCTACATGCTTACTATGTCTACTTTTAGTTTTTTGAAAACACTTAAGACTGATTTCTAGAGTGTTTACATAGATCTGTATTCCCATCATCATAAATGAGAATGCAAAGTGGTACAATGATTGTGAAGTGTCTAAACAATTTCTTAAAGTTCAGGCATTACATGATTTTATGAGGGAGCAAATCTTCCTCAAAATTTACAGCAAGAAGAAATAGAAAAAGGACTTGAAGAGACATTTTTCACATATATCTTCAAAGGAACATTATCTGTACTAGTGGCTCAATCAAATATCAATCAACAGATGAAGGGAAAAGCAAATGGTGGTATGTCCCCAAAATGTAAGATTGTCTAGAAATATAAAGAAATGGAAACTGCAAAAATTGTGGATGGACCTTAAAATGATCATGCTTAAAAGTATAACAGATATAGAAAGATATTGAAAATTTCATATGAATTAAGTACCTCAGTTAAGCATATCTGCAATTTAAAAAGTGGGGGGAATTATTAAATGGTTTAGAAATAAAAAATTCATTTTTAACTGAGTCTCTTCAAAAGATGATAAGTTTTTTGGACATAAATGTTGGTGACTCACAACATTGCAGAGTACTTTATGCCACACAATTATACCTTTTTAAAGGAGGATCATGAAATGGGGAAAGAAACAATAATACCTTTAAATACTTGATCAGTACATGCATTTTGTCAAGGAAACACAACATATAATCTTGATTCTCTAATTTCTGGATCATAAATTCATGCAGACATACGTGGTTCCTCTGATTCGAACTGTTTCATAAGACTGCACTCTGCTATTTGAGTTGAAGATCTATTGGATAATGTACTGATTCTATATATTACATAGCTCTTGGCTATTTTTGGCTTCTTAAGGATTGTTAGACTGAGAGAGGCTCATGTCCTCAGTGGCTAGTGACCTATACTCCATTAGTGAGACACAGATGTCCTGAATAAGTCAATAAGTCAGACTTGGGACATCATGACATAAACTACTAAAGGTGCCCATCCGTCAAGGTGTGGTAGGGCAGAGTGATTCACACCCTTTTAGCTAGGAAGTGATTTTAGTTTCTCCTTTTCCTCCTTTCATTCCATCACCTAGTGCATGAGATGGTCCTAACCACTTCATGTGGTGAGTGAAGCTTCTCCCCTTTGTTAGTCCTTTCTGTACAAATGTCACTGATATACTCAGAAACTTGCTTTACTAATCTGTTACGTTCTTGTCAATGTCAATTGAAAACTGAGTTTAACCTCCACAAAATGGCAAATCAAGATGATGGATAACACAAAAAAGCAAGTATAAATTTACAAAGCAGAAAAAAGACATTAAAGATAAATACATACTAATTTGTTGAATAAAATTACATAAGAAATTTAAAAAAAGATATTTACAAACAAAGATGTTTGATCAAAATCATAAAGAATGAGAGAATATGTTATAAAGGTAAAAGTCACAGTCTGTTACAACTTTATGTCAGAAAGACCATCTCATCATTTTTGTCCTACTATATTGGCTGAAATCATGTTATTAAATAAAGGCATACTCAAAACGACTGTTCACCTAAAAATATGAATGGAAACCACTGGTACCACCTTAATGGTTTACTTGATGCAGTAAAATTATCTCAAATAAAACCACATATGAATGAAAATTATTAATAACCCATATTTAAAACATACTTCAACACTAACCAAATCTTTCTAAATATTGGAAACATTATCCCCAAAACTGTGGACCATTGTCTTGAAAACAGACATTTATTTGTGATTTTACTAACACCACAAAATTGTACTACAGAGATAAATTACTTGGATATTTTCTTTCTTTCTTTTAGGAAATCTGGGAACATTTTGCATGTCAACATAGACAAATGACAGCTTTAGAAAGATGTTCAAACTGTCTGGCTTTGTTGGAATCTGATTGCTTTATTATTGAACGTCAATACCTTTCTTTCAACAATTTGACATTTGCCACTGTAAATCTGTGATAGATCCTTGTGGAATTGTAATTTATGCCCAATGGCATACAGCCAGTGTCCAAATTTCTTATCATTAAGATTATTGCTGCTTTTGAAGAGTATATAAATAAATCTGGTGTTTTTATGTGTATTTATAGATAATTCTTGATAGTTACCTTGAAAAGGCTGACTTTATAAGAATAAGAAATGTGGTATCATAAAACACTGTCCCAAATTTTGTTTTGTTCTGCACATACTCATGCAGGTGTGTGTGTCTGTGTGTGTATCTCTGTGTGTGTATGTTTGTGTATATGTGTATATGTGTGTGTGCATGTGTGTATGCAAGAGGACACTTGAGTGTCTATGCCTGTGAAGATACAAGGGTGCCTTTAGAAATCTCCCTGGATTACTGTACCTCATTGCTGCTTTCTTCTGGGGCTCTCCATGCTGTGTCTTTCAGGGCCAGAATTCAAGGCTACCACTATATCCACTGAGCATTTTGACATGGATCTGGGGATCAAATTCATGTTCTTTTGTTTGCTTCTTTGTCTCAACTTTTAATAAAAGAAAGCATTTCTAATCTCACCTAGCTTTGCAATGCTGGACAAATTACTCATATTCCTGTAAGAATGAAAATAGGTATGATTTAGCCACGTTCCACAAGACTACTCAAGAATATATTCATAGTTGTGAACTGCTCCCTACACGAGGAACTCCATTGTACATTTAAGACCATACAAATTCAAACTAGTATGGGCTTGAGATGAGAACTAAGACTAGCACAGCAAGCTTCAAAGAAAACTTTATTTTGGAAAATAAATGTTTCAGTGACTTATAGTTGCAAATAAATAACCACAAAATCAGATTTCTAGATAGCTGTTCAATCAATTTAATATTTAAACATTATTTTAGTATTATTTCTCTCTTAATTACATCACAAAATTTTTTCTTTCTATTTGTTATTTATTGTGGCAGTATGTATCACTACAGTTCTATCAGAAATAGTGATTTTTTTTTCTTTCCCTTTTGAAAATATAATATTTAACTGACTTTTTAAGGCTTTCAGAATTCCTTTTTATTCTCCTTTAGAATTCCCCTTTAACTTGTGCCCAGGTTATGACAATGGCCTCTTGTTTCTTTATGAGAAATGCGAGAGAATGATTTGTAATGTGAAATTGTATAGGTGCATATGTTGCACTGGAAGACTTCTTCAAGGAATTCCAGGCCTATGAAGTGGATCATGTCATTAGGATTTTTTGAAACTAAAATTTTCTGTCAAGATGACACTTGTTATTTGCTCTACAGTTTACAGATGGATAAGATTTCTGCTAATCCACTCCCGTATAATAAAGTGGCAGTTTGGACACTTGCCTCATAGATATTGTGAGAATCAAAAATGCTAAGTAATACATATTAAAGAAGGACACTAACAGCAGTAACTTAAAAGTTGTCTTGACTTAAAGAACATCCATTAACTGTTGTTAACCTTCAAAACAATACTTCTGTATTCTTGGAATTTTCTTTCATTTGATTTCTGATTTTGTTAACTTTTTATTTTTTAGAGGGAGGAAGACAGGGTGTGTGTGAGAGAGCGAGAGAGGGAGAGAGAGAGAAAGGGAGAGAAAGAGAGTGAGAGAGAACTCAGGGGTCAGCAGAGGATAATGTTGGAAGTCAAATTTCTATATTGAACACGTGGACTTTGGGGAATGAATTCAAATCCTCAATTGCTTTTTCCCAGTGAGTCATCTCTTTGCTGTGATTCACAACAAGCCTAGTATGTTCCTGCTTTTATTTGGTCTTCCTCCATTTGTTCTCAAAAGCATTGAACTTAATATATTTGTACCTTTAGTTCTGTCTTGCCTGCCTTTTAAAACACATTCAACGAAGGTTTTTTTATTATTTGTTCTAATCAGAAAATACAGTCTGAGATATTTGTTAGAGAATGTTTCTTTTTTAAATTTTTTTCAACTGTATTTATTCCATTCACTGTGTGTGTGTGTGTGTGTGTGAGATGGCATATATGTCCCTGTGGAGGACTAAGGAGGTAACTTAGGGAATTATCCTGGATTGCTTTTACCTCCTTCTTGCTTTGGTGTGGTATTTCCTAGGCTCTGCCTACTAGAGCCAAAAGTGCCAGCCATCGCCATTTCCAGCTGGGGTTTTTAATGTGGGACCTGGGATTGGAACTCAGGACCTTCTGTTTGCGAGGCAGAATCTTAACCATTGAGCCATCTCTCCAGCCCTAGAAACTGATCTTGACATATATAACTGCAAGAAAATAAAAGTGGACAATTAGGGAACAAGTGTTTGAAATGGGTGACACTGTCCAAATCATTCTTAATCAAGCTCCCACAGGAGCTTGACATCCTGATGCCCCTTTGCATGTGTCTTCAATTGGGACACAGGTACAGTACACAGCCATCAGCCATACATGCACATTAATTTAGGATCTGTGTACCTTGGGTAAAGTAGTTCATTTCAGTCAGGGCCAATTCCAAGACATGTTTTAAAGCTAAAGACTGTTAAGACAGCATATTTAGCATCTGGAAAATAATTATATCAGTCTTAAGAATGGATTATTCAATGTATCAAAGATTCTATATTTTTGAATAAATGAAAGTCTTCTAACCTAAAATAACTTTTGTTTTATAAAAATAATACTTAAAATATTTGACATTTTAAAAGTTCATCTAAATTTCTTTCTCCAACAAGCTCAATAGGTACCTCTGGCCTCTCCCTTCCTCCTCCCCTCCTCAGTCCTCCCCCTTTCCATTCTCCCCCCTTCCCTCTTCCTTTCACCCCCTTCCCTTCCTCTCCCTTTCCTAGTGCCTCTCTCTTCCTCCCTCCCATCTGCTGGAGCATCTTTTGTGTGAATGCCAAACCTCCCTCTGAGTGCTCCACTCTAGAGAGGTAAGGACATAGTGACATACCAGGAGCCCCTTCTTGGGATCCCCATTAGAATGGGAACTCTATTATGACTGTTAATCCCTTGTCTCTAAGGATCTTACTGCCTGGAGCCTTCTCCCTTTATGATCCATGACTAGACTTTGGGGGGTTGTTAACATGTTAGCCATTGTGGAGGTCAGGCAAAGTTCAATTCTGGCTGCTGTTCCACTTTTGTGGAGTATCTTGCATATCGTTGGTCCTCCCCATCTTTAGGCTCTTCCACATGGTTCCCTGAGTTTTACGATAGGGAGAGATTTGGCTGGTCTTGTTCCATGTGAATAATGTAGGGTCTTTGGTGTTCTGAATTATGGTTTGTTGTTGTTTTGAGCTTTGCTTTTCCTGCGCCGCCCTTGGTTGTATCCTGATTGGTATGGAAAGTCATCTCCTAACCAAAGATAAAAGACTGTTTAAATGAAGATCTTAATATAAGGGGAGACTCAAAGATAAATGGAAGAATAGGAGTAGGACACTGCAGGGGAGGGTTCACTGCTCCATTCGTGGGATGGTTACCATCTATCTATCCTCCCTGATCGGTGAGATCAAACCTGTTCAGTAACAAGTGACCAGGAAGGGAAATAAGAGCGAACTGCACCAGATGTCTTGTTACTTACATGAAGGTGACCTATTTTCTCTACTAAAACGTGATCCCCATCTCCTTTTTTGGGGGGCCCTCCTTCCCCTTCCCTCCTGTTTATAATCCTTTTGATTACAATAGGTATTACAGAGATTTATCTTTGAATATGTCATTAAGTGGGTTTGGAACTAGGATCCACTTTTTAGGTAGTACATAAGATGTCCAACTTTCTGTGTCTAGGATACTTCACTCAGTATATTTTTTTCTAATTCCATCCATTTCCCAGCAAATTACATTAATTCATCTTTTTTGATGGCTGAGTAGTATTCCATTGTATAAATGTACCACATTTTCATTATCCATTCATTTACTGTTGGGCATTTGGGTTGATTCCATAAAAGTTCATCTAAATTTTTATTTGCATACACAGAAACTTGTTCATACTATTTGATGCACAATGATTCTGTTGTAATTATTTATATAAATGAGTTGTATTTTATATTGAGTGGTCTACCTAAGGAATGAATAATCAAGTAAAATTTTTTAAAAATTATGTAGATTTTATTTTTTCTCTATCTGGACATTTGTTATTTTTAATTCATTTTACTATTGTTTTCCTTTCCATTTTTGGTATTTTTATCTTAGAATTATATACAATATTCTATACTTTTATCTTTTGAGAAACATATTTTTAGAGGTGCAAATTTTTCTTAAGCAATGATTTGCCTTCATCTTATAGATTATTCTACTTTAAACTCCATTTACTTATGTAGTTCATCTTGTAGTTTTTCTGCATGATAAATTCATGACCAAAGAACTGAGAAGAACAGAGGGAATTTTGTCTATTATTCTCATTACGTTTCGTACTCCAGCTTGTCAGGAGAGTTAATACAAACACCAAGAGGTGAGGGAACTAGTCATAACAAATCCATAGAAATTGCTGACAGAGAGCTAAATCTTATTTGCTAGACTGCATGTCTGTCAAATTATGATGAAATATGCCAAAACTACTAAACCAGCATCCTGCATCTTATCCACCTGCTTATCCTGAGCATGAGTGTAGATAGATCTGTATGTCTTTTGTTGCTATATTTACTTTAAAGAACTCTTATTTTATAACTCAGATACACATTAGATTGCTATGCTTCTATGATAGTTGGATACAAGTGTCAACTTGACAATTACAGGCTGGGCTTTGAGTATACCTGTTGATAGTTAGAGAAATCCTTGAAAAAGCATTTGAGGAAATTATCTATTTGATATGGAAGACATATCCTACAACAAGGTGGTACATCCCAGTAGTGGACCAAATAAAGGGAATACAAGAGGGAAGAGTGTGACTCTTTCTCTTGCCTTGTGCCCATCAGCCTCTTGTTGATTGCTGCCGATTCTCATGCTTCCTTGTCAGCATTATTCCTTCCGTCTAGCTACTGTGCTGCATGCAGTTCTTTGCTGTTGTGCTGTTGCAGGTCTTTAATGATATTCAAGTCCAGTTTCTTTAGTCCTCCAATATGACTTAGGTTTGGGGACTCTACAGAATCTTGGACCTTATTGTATGACTAAGACTGCTGGGATTCTTTATAAGAATCCTCCAGCCTTCACCACCAAACTGGAATGACTGAGCCATTCAGGTTTCTAACTGAACAGGTATGGACACCTATTGTTGGAATAATCAGATTTTATGCTCTATATCAATCTAATAAATTCTCATTTTACACATATATATTCATTCTGTAGGCTTGAGTCCTTTGGAGAACTGTGGCCAACACAGTTTCCCTACATTTTTGTCCCTTTTCATGCAAAATGCTATTTTTCATATTAGGTGACATAGTCCAGCTAGGATGTTTACTATACTTCATACTTCAGTATTGTGGTTCTTTCACATGTAGCACACTCCAGCTGTCCTGTGATTTGAGTTTGAAAGGTGATTCTTATTCACGAAATCATACTTTTTATCTACTTTTGTTTTATGCTTTTTATAAATAGCAAACACCTGGGTGTTTTATTTCTATCCAGTTTGTGGGTCCCAGCTAACTTGTTTGGAATAAGTCTACTTGTTTTGTAAAATGTTCTTTGTTGCATTTTTTAAATCAAGTTGCTTTTTTCTGTATTAAATGACTGGTCTTTAGAACTCCATACAAAAATTATTTTTATCTCATGAATAAGCTAAATTTAATTTTTTTAAAACAAAAGTAACTTGGGCATGCAAGGTGGCTCAGTGGATAAAAGTCCTTATAATGTAAGCCTGAAAACCTGAGTTTGATCACAAGAATCCACATGAAAGGGGACACTTGTTACACACTTGTAATTTCAGCAACCCTTCTATAAGATGGAAGACAGGACAGGAGAATTTCCCAAACTCTCATGAGTGAGACAGGCTGGAGTGTGCAGCACATTAACAAGAACTAGAGAATCCTTACTTAAGACAAGCAGGAAGGAGAGAACAATTCCTAAAATCTGTCCTCCGATATGCATTTGCTCTTATACAACACACATCAATCACAATGAATAAAGTAGACATTTAGATGCAATCACTTGATGATCACTTATTGTTCTTTCATACAAACAATCCAAAGCACTAGGTTCAGTCATTTCTACAGTAATTTCTTGTACATTAGAGTTATTACAGCAAAAGTAAATAGGTTCCTGAGGTATGCTTTGAAACCATGAGAACCTTTTGGTAAATGCTTTAGAAGCTCTCAAATATTTACGAGTTTGAAATAATGCTAAGACATTGAGGTGATCTGATTTGGTCACTAAGGTGTAACATAAAGTAACTCATGGCTAAGCAGTAGTACCAGAATGATTATATCAACTCAAATCTCAGTCTTAGTGGCTGTGCATATGTTTCTAAAGCTTTCCACACTGAAGATGTCTCAGTGTAACCAATTACTCTGTGAGTTTTACTAAGTCTTTCTATCTGTAGCCCCCACAATTCCATGAAATATTTTACAAAACTAAGGTTTGTTTTGTCAACATTTCCCTTGAGGCTATTTTGTGGTAAGTTAGTTCTATTCAAATGAGCTGTTGTTAAAATAATCCTACTTGCCAATTTTCAAATAGGCACACTTGCTAAGTACTCATTGACCATCTTTCTCCTATAATTGATGGTACATGATAAAAACACCCAAATATCAGAGCAATGATTTTTGTGCTTCCTCTAAGTATAAACTCTGGGGAAAAGATAACCACACAATTAGGATGGTATAAAGGTAGAGAGGTATTTTATTGTAGGCCACTTTAAAGATCAGTTTGGTGGACCACTACAAGTTTAAATGATTCTGCCTGAGCCTGCTATTAGCAGTTGCTCTATTGCATTATGCATGACATTTGACTATTCATAGACATGAAAATGCACTGTATTCCATTAGTGATTCCCAATGTGTGTAAGTCTGCAAATTACTGGAGATGTTTAGGCTTCTTTGCATATTTATGATGCTTCTGCCACATTTATCATTGATACGAGTGTCACGTGATCTACTGAAGATAAATAAGATTTCTATCAATTTGCATTTCTGCATTTTGGTGAAAACTCTCATGAAGATATGACATTGTATTTACACAATTTTTTTATGATCACCTAGAAAAGACCCTCAAAGTTGGTATAATATATGTCCAATGTGCAAAATGGGTCAAAAATAGGTTAAGCATAGTTATTTTTAAAATTAAGAATTTTGGCATTGAGCAGCAAGTGGCAATTCTTTGCTCAGAACCAGCTCTAGCCACAGTGGAAAGATAGCTACACAAATATCTCCAAAAGTAGCTATCAGATATTGAAAAATATTCCCACAGAAGGAAATTTACAGCATAAGTATTTGAAGAATTCCCCAAACTGTAAATAAGTTTATCCTTCACTGTATCATGTCTTCATAATGATTTCTTTACCACTTCCTTCATAAAAATATCCATAAAACTCATCCTTAAGAAAGCATAAAATCCTAGGTTGGGCAAGAACATACTGTATTTTTATCACCAAATCTTTTACAAATTAGGTTAGAGACATTTTAGCTCCTGAATGCCTTCAAATATATAAAGTTAGATAAAAAAATTATTAAAGTTTTTATTTCCAGCTTTGACAGCATAAAGTAGATTAGACCATAAATGATAGACATGTTTCTTTATAAAAGAGGGAAAGTAAAGAGGGAAGGAGTCAAGATCATATGTTTAAAGCCACCGTAGAGTTTTCAGTATGCGAAAGTCTAAGATTAAAATCACACACATTGAAGTGATCACAACATGATTTAACTGTGTGTATGTACCTGTGGGTATGTGTGTGGACGTGTTATTGGTGTTTCATATATATATCAGAAGGCACCATGTGTATCTATGGAGGCCTAAGGGTGATTGCTCTACCTCCTTATTGCTTTGCTAAGGGATTTTCCAGTGTCCACCTTTCAGGGCTTGAAGTGCAGACTACTGCTATTTTTTCCTGGTGTCTTTATGTGGCATCTGTGATCCAAACACAGGTCCTTCTGCTTGTGAGGTAGAGAGTTAATTCCTAAGTCATCTGTACATCCCAATAATTCGTAGTTTTAAAATTGAAGTAAAAGTGAACTATAAAAAAATGAAGATCTCATGATAGAAAAGAACCCTAATGATCTTTCCTCATTGAAATTGGATGCTTACTTACACTAGTTCTGATATAATAAATCAATCAGTTCACACAAAGTTTTGCTATCTATGCAAAACACACAGAATAATGAACATATGAATAATGGGAAACAGGGTGAAAAGCAAGAATCTTGAATGCAATAGAAAATAAGGAAGAAATTGAATTAATGTATATCAGCAGCAAGCAATGAAATTCAAATAAAAATAAATTTCTGCAGCATTAATACTATCAAATATACTTGGAGCTGGCTAGTAACAGATATAAAAGCTTGTTTCCACAAATAAGAACAAATATCTGAAGAATAAAGGAAGTCTAAATAAATCAACATTTTTGTGGACTGTAATGAAGTTGTAAAAATGTCAATTCTTGTAAAAATTGACTTTTGAATCCAATATGATTTCAATGTTCCATAGGGCCTTTTTTTTCTTTCTTACAGGAATCAAAAGGATGAGTGTTAACTTTATGTGAAGAAAAATATGTAAGAACACCACAGATACACTGTAGAAGAGAAAGGAAGTTGCTGTCCATATAAACTATATAGTGCTACCTCATGCAAAATAAAACTTGATGACAGATAAAACAAATATGAAAACCAGGGATATTAAAGACTGGTTTTGTACCTAAAGAAACTGTACATTTAGGCAAAAAAATGAACTGTATTGTACCACATGAAAATTAAAACTTAATGACAAAGAGTAACAACCACCTTCTTTCTTTCTTTCTTTCTTTTCTTTCTTTCTTTCTTTCTTTCTTTCTTTCTTTCTTTCTTTCTTTCTTTCTTTCTTTCTTTCCTCTTTCTTTCCTCTCTTTCTTTCTTTTTCCTTTATGTCTCTGTTTTTTTGTTTCTCTTTTGCTTATTTTTATTTATTTATTTTTCCACTCATACAAACATAATAGGTACCCCTGTCGCCTCCCTCCCTCCACCCCTCCCTGAACCTCCCTGCTCCTCTTCCTTTCCCCCCTCCCTCCTTTTCTTCCAGTGCCCCCTCCCCCCATTTCTGAAGCATCCTTTAATGTGTATATCATACTTTCCTTTGGGTCCTCCTCTCTGACGAGGTGTAAGGACTCAGTGGCATTTCCTAGAACTCTTTCTTGTGTTCCCTTTAAGCATAGGAACAGTACTGTGAGTGTTAATCCCTTGTTTCTATGGATCCTAGTGCCTTTAGTCCATGCTAGAATTTGAGGGGTCAAGGATACGTTAGTCATTGCGCAGATCCTGCAGAGTCCTATTATAATTGCTTCGGCCCTAACTTGTGTGGAGTATCTTGCATATCATGACTCCTCCCATCCTTGTGCTCTTACAATCTTACTGCCCCCTCTTCCACAAATTTCCCTGACCTTCAGGATGGGGAGAGATTAGGCAGGCCTGATTCCAGGTGGTTGATATATAGTCTCTGATGTTCTGAATTATGGTTGGTTGATTTTTTTTCAGTTTTGCTGCTCCTGCAATGCCCTTGGCTCCATCTTGATGGGTATTGGATGTTATACCCTGGCTAGAGATAAAAAGCTGATAAAATAGAATCTTATTATAAGGATAGATTCAAAGGTAGATGGAATAAGAGTAGGAGACTGTGGTGAGGGGTGGGTCATTCTCCCATTGCAAAATGGTTACCTTCAATCTGCCAGACTGTATGCCCTTCCCTTTCTGGTAAGATCATACCCCATCAGTTCCAAGTGATCAGGAAGGACAGTCTGTGAGTTTAACCAGATGTCTCATTACTTACTTGCAGTCCTTGATGGTGGCCTATTATCTCTACTGTAACATGATCCCTTCTCTCCTTGTTTCTGGCAAGGCCCTCCTTCCCTTCTCTCCTTTTTATAATCTTTGCAGTTACCATAGGTATTACAGAGATTTATCTTTGAGTATGTCTCTAAGTGGGTTTGGTACTAGGATCCACCTATTAGGGAGTACATACAGCACTTAATTTTCTGTGTCTGGGATACTTCCCTCAATGTAATTGTTTCTAATTTTATCCATTTCTCAGTAAATTGCATTAATTCATAATTTTTGATGGCTGAGTAATATTCCATTGTATAAATGCACCACATTTTTCTTATCCACTCATCAACTGTTGGACTCGACAACTGTTTGGGTTCATTCCATGATTTTGCTATTGTAAACAGTGCTGCTATGAACATGGTCGTGCTTGTGCTATAGAGGTGAATTTTTGCTCTATGGGGGTTTATTCCCAAAAGTCGAATCGCAGGGTTATATGGCATTTCAATCTTTAACTTCTTTAAGAATTGCCAGATGGCTTGTCAGAGTGGTTGTATGAGCCTGCATTCCCACCAGCAATGTAGGAGAGTTCGCCTCTCTCCACATCCTCTTCAGCCTTTGGTGTTGTTTGTATTGTGGATTTTTGCCATCCTTATTGGAGTGAGAAGATAACTCAGGGAGGTTTTGATTTGCATTTCCCTCATGGCTAAGGATGTGGAGAATTTTTTCAGATATTTGTTTGTCATTTTAGTTTCATCCTTAGTAAAGTTTCTTTTAAGTTCCAGGGCCCATTTTTTAATTGGGCCAGTGTTTTCCTTGGAGTTTAGTTTTCTAAGTACTTTGTGCACTCTGGACAGTAGAGCTCTATCAGATATGTGGTTAGTGAAGATTTTCTCCCATTCTGTGGGTTGCCTTTGAGCTCATGTTATAATCTCTTTATCTGAACAGCAGCTCTTTAATTTCACCAGATCCCAACAGTGAGAGTTGGTAGCAATGACTGTGCCATTGGATGTCTGTTTAGGAACTGTTGGCCTAGCCCAATCAGCTCGAGGGAGTTCCCTACCCTTTCAAGTATGTTTTTCATAGTCTCTGGCCTTATATCAAGGTCCCTGATCCATTTAGAATTAATTCTTGTACATGGAGACAAGAACAGGTCCAGTTTTAGACTTCTGCATGTGGAGATCCAGTTTTGCCAGCACCATTTGTTGAAAATATTCTTTTTCCATTGGATTTTTTGGGCCCCTTTGTCAAAGATCAAATGGCTATAATTGTGCAGGCTTATATCTGGGTATTCAACCCTTATCCACTGATCTGTGTGTCTATTTTGGAGCCAGTATCAGGCTGTTTTTATAACTATGGATTTGTAGTACAGACTAAGGTTTGGTATGGTGATATCTCCAGCAGTGTTTTTGTAACTCAGGATTGCTTTTGCTATCCTTGGTCTTTTGTGCCTCCATATGAACATTGAGATTGTTTGGTCAACTTCTTTTTTTTTTTTAAAAAATTTAATTATACATTTTAAAATTTTTTACCAGTTCCCTCCCTCCCCCCTCCTCCCCCTCCCCTTCCCCCAGTGCCTCCCCCCCAATTCCCAGAGAGTCCTTTATTGTGTACGCCTAACTCTCCACTGGGTCCTCCTCTCCGATGACATATAAGGACCCAGTGGCATTTCCATAAGCCCTTTCTCTTGTTCCCCTTAAGCATAAGATCACTACTATGGCTGTCAATCCCTTGCCTCCAGGGGTCTCGGTGCCCTTAACAGATGCTAGACTTTATGAGGGCAACAGTGCACAGGACATTGCGCAGGGCATGCAAAGTCCCATTATGATTGCTTTGGCCCCAACTATTGTTGAGAATCTTGCAAATCGTTGCTCCTCCCATCCTTTTGCTCTTACAATCTTACCGCCCCCTCTTCCGCAAATGTCCCTGAGCTCCAGGATGGGGAGAGATTAGGCTGTCCTAGTTCTATGTGATTGATATAGAGTCTCTGAAGTTCTGGATTGTGGTTTGTTGATTTTCTTTTGCAGTTTTGCTGCTCCTGCAATTCCCTTCACTCCATTCTGCTGGGCACTGTATGTCACCCCTTGCAGACCTTGATGGAGGCCTATTTTCTCTGCTGTAACATGGTCTCCTCTCTCCTTGTTTCTGGTGTGGCCCTCCTAACCCATCTCTCTTGTTCATAATCCTTGCAATTACTGTGTTACATAGGTTTACTTTTGAATGTCTCAATGTGGGCTGGGTGAGTTTGGTACTTGGAGCCACCTATTAGGGAGTACATACGGCGCTTAATTTTCTGGGTTTGGGATACTTCACTTAATATAATTCTTTCTAATGACATCCATTTCCCAGCAAATTCCAGTAATTCATCATTTTTGATGGCTGAGTAGTACTCCATTGTATAGATGTACCACAGTTTCCTTATCCACTCGTCATGTTTTGTCAACTTCTTTATAGAATTGCTTTGGGATTTTAATTGGTATAGCATTGAATCTGTATATGGCCTTTGTTAGGATGGTCATTTTTATGATATTGATTCTGCCAATCCAGGAACATGGTAGGTCTTTCCACCTTCTAGTGTCTTCTGCAATTTATTTCTTTAGGGTTTTAAAGTTTTCATTGTAAAGGTCACTTACTTCCTTTGTTCGGTTTATACCAAGGTATTTCATTTTTTTAGGGGCTATAGTAAACGGGATTGTTTCTCTTAGGGCTTTTTCACTTCTTTCATTCTGTGCATACAGGAAGGCCACTGATTTTTGTATGTTTATTTTCTGTCCTCTACCCTGCAGAACTTCTGTATTAGTTTCAGGAGTTTCCTGGTGGAGTTTTTAAGATCACTCAGATATGAAATCATGTCATCAGCAAATAGAGGTAACTCGACTTCTTCCTTGCCGATTTAAATCCCTTTATTCTCCCTTTCTTGTTTTATAGCTTCAGCTAAGTCTTCAAGTACAATGTTGAAGAGTAGTGGTGACATTGGATAGCCTTGTCTAGTTCCTGATAAAAGCGGGAATGCTTCAAGTTTTTCCCCATTGAGTATAATCCTTGCTGAAGGCTTGTTGTATACAGCTTTTATTGTATTGACAAAGGTTCCTTCCTTTCCTACTGTCTCTAGGGTTTTGATCATGAAAGGGTGTTGGATCTTGTCAAAAGATTTTTCTGCATCTATCGAGAGTATCATGTGGTCTTGGGTTTTAGACTGGTTTATATAGTGGATTACGTTTATTGATTTGCATATTTTGAATCAACCTTGTGTGCCTGGGATAAAGCCTACTTGATCCCCGTGGATGATCTTTTTGATATGTTTTTGAATCCGATTTGCTAAGACTTTGTTGAGAATCTTTGCATCTATGTTCATCAGAGAGATTGGCCTATAGTTTTTTTTTTAAGTGTATCTTTATTAGGTTTTGGGATTAAGGCTACATAGAAAGAATCTGGTAGTGTTCCTTCCTCTGCTATTTGATGGAACAGTTTAAGGAGTATTGATGTTATTAGCTTCTTAAATGTCTGGTAGAATTCTGTGCTGAATCCCTCTGGTCCAGGACATTTTTTGGTGGGAAGATTTGAGATTACTTCCTTGATTTCCTCATATGTTGTAAAACTATTTATATAATTCACCACTTGCTGATTCAATTTAGGTAAGTTGTGTTTATTTAGGAATTCATCCATCTCTTCTGTGTTGTCATATTTCACAGAGTATGTTTTTGAAGTATGACATTATAATTCCCTGGATTTCTTGGGTATCTGTAGTGATAACTCCATTTTCATTTCTAATTTTGTTAATTTGGGTTTTCTCTCTCTTGCTTTTGGTTAATTTAGCTAGGAGTGTATTACTCTTATGATTTTTTTCAAAGAACCACCTATTTGACTGGTTGATTCTCTGTATCATTTTCTTAATCTCGATTTCAGATATTTCTCCCCTTATTTTGCTAATCTCTCTTCTACTGCTTTTGTGATCAGATTGCTCTAGTGTCTCTAAAGCTTTAAGCTGCATTGTTAATTTATTTATTTGTGATGTTTCCATTTTTTTGATGTAGGCATTAAGAGCTATGCACTTACCTCTTAGAACAGCTTTCATTGTGTCCCAAAGATCGTGATAAGTTGTATTTTCATTATCATTCACTTTCAGGAAATCTTGAATTTCCTTTTCAATTTCTTCCTGAATCCAGTTCTCATTCAGCATCATATTGTTAAGTTTCCAGGAGTTAGTGTATTTTCTCTTGTTTGATGTGTTGTGGATGTCAAGCTTTAGACCATGGTGGTCTGATAGGATACAGGCTAGAATTTCAACTTTCCTATATATGTGGAGATTCATTTTGTGGCCCAATATGTGATCTATTTAGGAGAAAGTTCCGAATGCTTTTGAGAAAAATGTGTATTCTTTGCTGCGTGGATGAAATGTTCGATAGAGATCTGTAAGGTCCGTTTCTTTAAGTGTCTCTGTTAAGCTTTTGACCTGTTGACCTATCACATGTTGAGAGCGCAGTGTTGAAATGCCCAAGTATTATCGTTTGGGGGTTGGTTTTTCGCTTCAGATGCTGTAGGGTTTGTTTAGTGAATGTGGAGGGGTCCGTATTAGGTGCATAAATGTTCAGTATTGTGAAGTCTTCCTGATGAATTGTACCTGTGACTAAAATGTAGTATCCATCTTCGTCTCTTATGATTTTTTTGGTTTGAAACCCACTTTGTCCGACAGCATAATGGCTACCTCTGCCTGTTTCCTGGTTCCATTAGCTTGCAGAATTTTGGACCAGCCTTTTATTTTTAGGATGTGCCTATCTTTTGTGGTGATACGAGTTTCCTGAAGACAGCAGATTGATAGGTTGTGGTTTTTAATCCAAGTTTGTAATCTGTGACATTTATTGTTGTAATGGAGAAATTAATTTTCGTTCTGGACATTTTTTATGTTTAGTGGCTTTTGTAAGTGTATTGTTTTGCTTTTAGGTTTTGGTGGTATTATACTTCCCTTCTGTCCTCCTGAATACACTTGTTTTTTTTCTTCAAGCTTGAGTATCATTTCTAGCATTTTTTTGAAGGCCTGGTTTGGTAGACATATAAGCCTTCAAGTTGTCTCTGTGCTGGAAAACTTTTATTTCTCCCTCAATCATGACAGATAGTTTTGCTGGGTATATCAGTTTGGGTTGACATTTTTTCTCATTTAATACTTGAAGTACATCTCTCCAACTTCTTCTTGCTTTTACTATTTCCATTGAGAAGTCATTTGTTATTTTAATAGGTTTGCCTTTAAAAGTGACTTTTTTTTTTCCCTTCGAAGCTCTCAGCACCTTTTCTTTGTCTTGAATGTGGAGTGTTTTGACTTATTTGCCGGGGCGATTTTCTATTTTGGTCATATCTGTTTAGGGTGCAGAATGCCTCTTGTATTTGGATGGGTCTCTCATTCTTTAGGTGAGGGAGGTTTTCATTTATGATAATTTGAAAAATTTCCTCAGGTGTGGTATTTTGGGATTCTTGCTCTGGTATTCCATGCATGTACATATCAGGCTTCTCCAGGGTGTACCATATCTCTTGAATATTCCTCTTAAGTATCTTTTTGGCTTTAAGAACCTCTTTCATTGGGTTGGTTAATTTTCCCACTTTCTCTTCAAGATTTGAAATTCTATTTTCTGCTTCAGTAGTTTTGTTGATAAGACTTTCTGTTGACTTTTAGGTTGAAGATAACTTGTGTTTCAGTTCGATTTTAAACTCTGCCTGAGACTGTTTTAACTGCTCTATGTCTATATTTGTTTCTTGAACTGTTTTTCTCAATTCCTCTAAGTGTCTATTGTGTTCCTGTTCAAAGTGGTTGATGCGGTTGTTTAACTCCTCCCGGATTTCCTCTTTCATAGTATTAATCATGGTAGTGATGATACTTTGAAAATCGTTATCTTGGGTCTGGCTTTCTTGGCTATTATCTGTGAATTTGTTCTGGTTGGAATCCATCATTATGGGGTTAATTCTTTCGGTAGGAGATTTGTCTTCCTGGATTTTATTTCTCATGGATCTGCACTTTGACTTGGGCACTGTCGTTTTGTCTGTTAAGACTTTTCAGTTTCTGTGTGTTTTTGACTGATCTGATTTAGTTGGTGTTACTATTCTCGGGTTCCTTTGTCTGTTTTTAGTATTATTTCCTAGATGAGCCTATTAAGCTATTAGTACATCAATTAAGTCAGGTTAAGTAGACAGGGGGTGAATATTAATATGGCTGTGCACTTTTACAATTTAGTATATTGGTGATATGTGAGGGTGAGTGGTATAATCCCTGGAGTTGTATATATTTTGAGGGTGGCTGTATGGAAAAGTTAATCTACAGTGATTAATACTTAAAAGGCGCAGTATGGTAAAAAAAAAAAGAGGTTTCCTTATCTTTGGGCTGGATATGAAGAATCTCTCCCATGTGATAGGATGGTTTTAGAGGACTTCAGATGTATGGCCTTTGTCCCTTAAAGCTTTGCTTGAGTTTTCTTTGGATTCTGTTGAGTTCTGAGTAGCAGTGTGTCCTCCGTGGAACATGAGCGAGGGTCCCCGGTGGTTCAGAGGAGCAGAGGGGCTGATGGTAATGGCAGAATTCTTCACCTGGGACCTGGGACTTGGCTTAGTGGCCCACCCAGGCTCCAGGGATGGAGGACCCAGAGTAAGTTCTGTCCCAGTGTGGCGGGCAGGTGGGCAGGAAGAAAAAAGGGGCTGGGGCTAACTGGAGCAGCCTGGGTGCCTCCCCAGGCTGGCTGGTGGGAGGAGCTGAGACAAGGTGCGACATGGGGGCTAGGTAACTCACCTGGGATGGAGGACAGTCCTGGTTGAGTGGGCAGATAGGCGGGTGAAACAAAAAGGCTGGGACCCGGGGTGTGGGCCAGGCAAACCTGAGGCTTGAGGTTTGCCCGGGCTGGCTGGTGGAAGGAGCTGGGACAGAGGACGACCTGGGGGCTGGGTAACTCACCTGGGATGGAGGACAGACCGACTGGGAACGAGTCTGGTCTCAGGTGGGCAGGCGGGTGGGGTATCTTTTTGCTTCTAAGACAGGGCATTTCACTATACCACAGGCCAGCTTGGAACTTCCCATGTACCATATGCCTTTGATTACTAAATGCTGTGATACCAGAGAAGCCACTAAACTTGACAGCAACAATTTCTTTGAAACACTAATATGGCATTAGTAATCAAGAAAATACTTAATATATTGTATTTCATTAAAAATTTGAACTTAATTTTTAAAAAATGTCATCAGTATAAAGGCAAGCCAGCAATCAAGAACACAATAGTATAATTTGTCCTTCATTAATTATTGACTCTGCACCTGCAAATTCAGCCAACCATGGATAAAAAATGTTGAAACAATTGTACTTTTTTACTGGACGTGTAAAACATTTTCCTTGTTATCCCATATCAGGTGTGTACAATTTATGGACATTTTTGCTTGTGAACAAAGAAGGGTATGAAATCAGATATGCACAAAATCATAAACTTACTTAAAAACATCATGTTTTGGAAAATTCCAAGGAAAAAACCTTAGTAATGAATTTTGTCTATGACAACATTATATATCAAAATATTGGACATGTCTAAATGTATTTTAAGTATGTGCATTGTAATTATCATTATAGTAACTCTAGATAAAAGTTTAAATACACATGGAGTTTCATACATTATATGTGAATGCTATGGCAGTTAATATAGGGAAAAAAAAGTAAGCATTTGGTACTAGAATTCAGAGGGGTTCTGGAATCCTTTTCCCCAGGACACAGTGGGAAAAAAGAATATTTTTGATTTTGTTTCAGAAAGTACTCACATGAATTAATATGTAAAGACATTCTGATAAGTTAGAAATGCAAAAGGAAAATTAAAAAAATGCCCCTCAAAGTGCCTCATATCATAGATAATAAAAATATATTTTGGTGTTTGCTTTGTTAACAAATATACTAAAATGGAAATGACAAAAAATATATGCACCAAACATGGAGCACCCAAATTCATCAAACAAATACTGCAAGAGGCAAAACAACTAATCAACCCAAACACAGTAATAATAGGAGACTTCAATAGGCCACAAACTAAACAGACATACTTAAGAGTTAAATGAAACCATAAATCAAATTGACCTTACAGATACCGTCAGAAAGTTTCATCTAAACACTAAAGAATACACATTCTACTCAGCAGCTTATGGGACATTCTCAAGACATATACCATATACTAAGGCACTAATTAAAATTCCATATATACAGAAAGAAATGAAATAATTCATTATACATTATCTGACCATTATGGAATAAACATAGATATTTATAACAAAGGATACCATAAAAACTAAACAAACTCATGGAATTTAACACATGAAAAACTTCCTTGAAGCCAATGAACAATTTACCAAATCTAAGGGTCTATTTAAGGCAGTTCTAAGAAGAAAGTTTATAGCACTAACTACCTACATCACAAGAAGAGGGAAGATCCTGAGTAAATGACTTAATGTTATATCTGAAAACCTTAGGAAAAAAAGGAGCAAGCCAATCCTGAAAATAGCACATAGAGAAGAGAGGAGATTAGCAAAATAAGGGGAGAAATATCCGACATCGAGATTAGGAAAATGATACAGAAAATCAACCAGTCGAAAAGCTGGTTCTTTGAAAAAATCAATAAGATTGATACACCCTTAGCTAAATTAACCAAAAGCAAGAGAGAGAAAACCCAAATTAACAAAATTAGAAATGAAAATGGAGTTATCACTACGGATACCCAAGAAATCCAGAGAATTATAATGTCAAAAACTTATACTCTGTGAAATATGACAACACAAAAGAGATGGATGAATTCCTAAATTGAATGAGCAAGTAGTGAATTATTTAAATAGTCCTATAACTTATGAGGAAATCGAGGAAGTATTCTCAAATCTTCCCACCAAAAAATGTCCTGGACCAGATGGATTCAGCACAGATTTCTACCAGACATTTAAGGACCTAATAACACCAATACTCCTTAAACTGTTCCATCAAATAGCAAAGGAAGGACACTACCAAATACCTTCTATGAAGCTAATATCGTCTTAATCCCAAAACCTAATAAAGATACACTTAAGAAAGAAAACTATAGGCCAATCTCTCTGATGAACACAGATGCAAAGATTCTCAACAAAGTCTTAGCAAATCGTATTCAGAAACATATCAAAAAGATCATCCACATGGATCAAGTAGGCTTTATCCCAGGCACACAAGGTTGGTTCAACATACGCAAATCAATAAATGTAATTCATCATATAAACTAGTCCAAAATCCAAGACCACATGATACTCTCGATAGATGCAGAAAAAGCTTTTGACAAGATCCAACAGCCTTTTATGATCAAAATGCTAGAGACAGTAAGAATGGTAGGGAACTCAATATAATAAAAGCTGTATAACAACAAGTGTTCAGCAAGGATTATACTCAATGGGGAAAAACTTGAAGCATTCCCGCTTCAATCAGAAACTAGACAAGGCTGTCCACTCTCACCACTTCTATTAAATATTGTACTTGAAGTCTTAGCTGAAGCCATAAGACAAGAAAAGGACATAAACGGAATTCAAATTGTCAAGGAAGATGTCAAGTTATCTCTATTTGCAGATGACATGATCTTATACCTGAGGGATCCCAAAAACTCCACCAGGAAGCTCCTGGAACTAATACAGAAGTTCAGCAGGATGGCAGGATAAAAAATAAATGTACAAAAATCAGTGGCCTTCCTATATGCACAGAATGAAAGAAGTGAAAAAGTCTTGAGAGAAACAATCCCATTTACTATAGCCCCTAAAAAAATGAAATACCTTGGTATAATCCTAACCAAGGAAGTAAGAGACCTTTATGATGAAAACTTTAAAACCCTAAAGAAAGAAATTTCAGAAGACACCAGCAGGTGGAAAGAACTCCCATGTTCCTGGATTGGCAGAATCAACATCATAAAAATGACCATCATACCAAAGGCAATGTACAAATTCAATGCTGTATCAATTAAAATCCCAAAGCAATTCTTTAAAGAAGTTGACCAAGCAATCTCAAAATTCATATGGAGACACAAAATACCCAGGATAGCAAAGACAATCCTGAATAACAAAAACACTACTGGAGGTATCACCATATCAAACCTTAGTCTATACTACAAATCTATAGTTATAAAAACAGCCTGGTACTGGCTCCAAAATAGACACACAGATCAATGGATAAGGGTTGAAGACCCAGATATAAGCCCACACAACTACAGTCATTTGATCTTTGAGAAAGGGGCCCAAAAAATCCAATGGAAAAAGAAAAGTATCTTCAACAAATGGTGCTGGCAAAACTGGATCTCCACATGCAGAAGTCAAAACTGGACCTGTTCTTGTCACCATGTACAAGAATTAATTCCAAATGGATCAAGTACCTCGATATAAGGCCACAGACTATAAAGATCATAGTTGAAAGGGTAGGGAACTCCCTCGAGCTGGTTGGACTAATCCAACAGTTCCTAAACAGACATCCAATAGCACAGTCACTGCAATGAACTCTCAAAGGATTGGATCTTGTGAAATTAAAGAGCTTCTGTTCAGATGAAGAGATTGTAACAACAGCACAAAGGCCACCCACAGAATGGGAGAAAATCTTCACTAACCACATATCTAATAAGCTCTATTATCCAGAGTGCACAAAAAACTTAGAAAACTAAATACCAAGGAAACATATGGCCCAATTAAAAAAATGGTCCCTGGAACTTAAAAGAATCTTTACTAGAGATGAAATTAAAATGACTAACAAATATCTTAAAAAATGCTCCACATCCTTAGCATTAAGGGAAATGCAAATCAAAACTTCTCTGAAATATCATCTCACCCCGGTCAGGATGGCAAAAATCCACAATACAAACAACACCAAATGCTGGAGAGGATGTGGAGAGAGGGGAACTCTCCTACATTGCTGGTGGGAATGCTGGCTCATACAACCACTCTGGCAAGCCGTCTGGAAATTCTTAAAGAAATTAAAGATTGAAATGCCATATGACCCTGCTATTCCACTTTTGGGAATAACCCCCATCCAACAAAAATTCACCTTTATAGCACAAGCACGACCATGTTCATAGCAGCACTGTTTACAATAGCAAAGTCATGGAATCAACCCAAATGTCCAATAGTTGACGAGTGGATAAGGAAAGTATGGTACATTTATACAATGGAATACTACTCAGCCATCAAAAATGATGAATTAATGCAATTTGCTAAGAAATGTATGGAATTAGAAACACTTATATTGAGTGATGTATCCCAGACACAGAAAATTAAGTGCTGTATGTACTCTCTAATAGGTGGATCCTAGTACCAAACCCACTTAGAGGCACACTCAAAGATAAATCTCTGTAATGCCTACAGTAACTGCAAAGATTATAAACAGGAGGGATGGGGAAGGGGAGCCCTACCATAAACAAGGAGATAGGGGATCACATTACAGCAGAGAAAATAGGCCACCATCAAGGACTGCAAGTAAGTAATGAGATGTCTGGTTAAGTTCACAGACTTTCCTTACTGATCATTTGCAACTGATGGGGAATGATCTCACCAGAAGGGGAGGACATATAGTCTGGCAGATAGAAAGTAACCATTTTGCAAATGGGAGATTGACCCCTCCCTCACTACATTCTCCTACTTTTATTCTACCTACCTTTGAATATACTCTTATAACAAGACTCTAATTTAACAGGTTTTTATCTCTGCCCAGGGAGTGACATCTAATACCCATCAGGATGGAGCCAAGGGCATTGAAGGAGCAGCAAAACTGAAAAAAAATCAACAAACCATAATTCAGAACATCAGAGACTCTATATCAACCACCTGGAACTAGGCCAACCTAATCTCTCCCTATCCTGAACCTCAGGGAAATTTGTGGAAGATGGGGCGGTAAGATTGTAAGAGCACAAGGATGGGAGGAGTATGATATTCAAGATACTCCACACAAGTTAGGGCCAAAGCAATCATAATAGGACTTTGCATGAGCTGCGCTATGTCCAACACATTATTGACCCCAAGAAGTCTAGAATGGACTAAAGGCTCTAGGATCCTTGGAGGCTAGGGATTGACAGCCACAGTAGTGTTCTTATGCTTAAGGGGAACACAGGAAAGGGTTCTGGGAAATCCCGCTGGGTCCTTACACCTCATTGGAAAGGAGGACCCAGAGGAGAGTTTGGCATGCACATTAAATGATGCCCCGGGGATGAGGGGGGGAGGCTCTGGGGGATAGGAAGATAATTTTAACAATATAATATTTGCACATGCATGTAATATCAATGTAAATACATTGCTGATTTTAATTATGTGTACATATATACTGCTGCAAAGCAATTCCATTGCTAATTCTGTAAGGTGTATATTACAAGTTAATAGAATCATGTGATCACCATTGTTTATAATAATCCCAAATGGAAGCAATCTCAAAATTTCCATTGTGAAATGAGTAAATGATATATTCATATGCAACGTTGTTATTAATAAGATGGGGAAATCATTATTTTGTATGGTAGTAAGGAAGAATCATATGATCATAGCTACATGCAATCATGGAAATTGATCCTAAATTTCAATTTAAACTCAAAGTTCAAAGGTAGAAATCCTTCCTTGGCATGTAATCACAGCATGGAGAGTACATGAAAGAATTGTATTTAGTATATTGAGTAAAGAGAGAAATGTGAGACAGGTAGCTGGATGGTCAGGAGATAGAAAAGCAAAAGAAGAATATTTTGGTGTGTATGTATTAACAACATAAAGCACTATACTGCATATGAGTTCTCTCATATACGGCTAGACTAAACCTCTCCATTAGTCATTGTCCCTGACCTAAATGAATAAGAAATCCAAGGATCAAACAGACAACTAGCTTGCCTAAGGATACACATTAGTAACTCACAGATCTAAGATTGCATACAAAAAATCAACTTCTCTCAGAGTTTTGAAACTGCTACCTTCACCTTTAATCAGAGGTCTGATGATATGTTCTGAGTGCTGCATCTTCTTTTGCATATTTAGAGCAGTAACTTCAAATAATTTAAAAACTCTGCTGCACTGATCATTGATTCACTGAGATTTTGAATCCTGACCTCCAACCATTAAAACACAGTTCCAGTGTGTTATGGTTTTCTTCTGGAGAAATTTTTAGAGGGAGACCAATTCTGAACAGGAGTAAGGGAAGGGGCACATTCCTGACAATGGGGAGTACAGACAGTGGAAAAGATAATGTGCTAATAAAAGGTGACTAGGGCAAATGAGATGACTAAACAGATAAAGGTTCCTGAGGCTGAGTCTGAAGACAACAGTCCTGGTTGAAACTCAAACAGTAAGAGAGCAGATTCCTGCAAGTTGTCCTTTGACCTTCACATTTGTGTATGGCTCACAGGAACATACATGTGATAAGTGTGAGGCAACATAGATACACAAGTTAAATCAATGCAAAAAGAAAAAAGTGACTTATTCATGTAACCCAAAACATAGTATTCTAGAAAATACAGGAATATATGTTTAAAGGGGACAGGAAAATGCAATAAATAAGCCAGAAACTTGAAAAAATATAGATGTGTATGATGAACATTCTGTATGCAGTAATAGATCAGTATACGATGTTATTTTAAATGTAATAATTTGCAATGCAAAACTTTGAATGAGGAAAAATGGTTTGCTTGTAATGTATTTAAAAATACTCATTAATTAGATACTTTTTATTTAAATTTTTATCTTTTCTACTTTACAAATACATCGAGTATTGATTCCCGCTTCCCTCCCTCCCCTGTCACTTCCATTCCCTCCCTTTCCTTCAATATTTACTCTTACACCTTCCCACCCTTCTGTAGATTCTAAAAAAATGATTTATATTTACTGATATGAAAAACGTGGAGAACCTTGATTCTACCTTTAATTTTATTTGAAAATTTATTTGTTTGTTTGTTTCCAATGACACAATGACTCATTATATTGTTCAAGTTGCCCTTAAACTTCTCCATGTAAGCAAGCCTCAGATCTGAGCTTCTAGTACTTGGGATTGTTTTGAAGCATTATCTTCATGAGGTTAGTTTGATATATACATACACATATACATACACATACACATACACATACACATACACATACACATACACATATACATATACATATATGAAGCTGTATATGCTGACATGAAATATCCACTAATTATATTTTGAAATTGTCTTTTGATTTCAATTAAGTTTTCTAAATATAATATGATTATGCATGTAATCACCTACTAAGTATTTTTTTAATATCTTTCTGTCTGATTTCAGAGTCTGGCCTTAGCATTCAGGGCTACTAAATTTAGGAGTCAGGAAAAGAACAGTCTAAATTTCAACTGATCCTGTACTTAATGATCTTTATAGTAAGAAGAACTATTAGACAGTATTTGACATTTTATTGTGGAACTATTGCTAGTTAAAACCTTAATGTGTAAAGGAGAATCAATACATATCTAATGGTTCAGCATCTGCTGAGAAACAAGAATGAGACCTACAATGTCAAGACCAAAATTACAGACATTAGTGTTTCTGAAAGAACTTTTTGCTTTGATAAACTATCTGCCACTCAACATCTAACACGTTCACCATGAGTGACTACAATTGTCGTTTTGATTTTTGTTCAGGCATGAATTACGGAAAAGGAAATGAGTGATCAAGGAACAATGCTTTCTCTAAAACAAATCAAATAGACTAAGCTTCAATTAACCCAGAGCAAAAAGGAGGAAGAAAACAATGCAAATAAATTTGAAATAATCCCCAAGGACTTATTTTAGCTGATATCTTTAATATACTTACCAAGAGAGCTCTTTAATCAGAAACACTGAAAATTAATTAACACTGGATAGCACTTCGGTGCCAGCGAACTTTAGTGAAGTTAGCATATTGTTGTACGGACTTAGCGCCACCAAACTTCTGCATCAAAGTGAACAGGTTTGAATGTGGCTTTCACATGCCTATCAGTTACAACCAGATGTCTTTAATTGCAAAGGTTATGCTTGGGGATTCTTCAAAGACAAAGCTGAAAATTTCAGCTATCGCTCATAATCTTCACACTGCAATGTTGAGGACATTCAACATCAAGGAAATTCTTGATTTTTTAAAATTAAAATGACAGTGGTAGAGCATATGAGATTAACAAAATGTTCTGATATTTTCAACATGCTTCTAAAGAAATACTAATAAAGTATTTTTGTTTTAATAGACAACCACTTTGGTGTCTGTGGAGCTTTTTCAATTAAAAAATCCACTCTATTATTTCTGCTTTGCCCATTTTCAAATGTTATTTCAGGAATAGTGCATTTTAGTTAGACTGTTACATCCACTGACATGTGACTTGTGTGCCTTTTTGCAACTCATGTTTCCTAGCATCTAATGACAACCATATTCCTAATTTCTCTCATCATAGATTTGTCCAATTATTCCAGAAATTTATGTAGTTAAGTCACACTATAAGTGAGTTTTTTTTTCTGTTTGGCTTTCTCATTTACAATAGTGATCTAACATTAATCTATGTTTTATATATTGGTGTTTTATCCTTCTATTAACTGCTGAATACACTTGTATTTTGTTAGCATCTTACTTGTAGCTCACAGTTCACTTATAAACCATAATTATTTTAACTGTTCTCCAAATTTCTTTGCTTCTTCATCTATTACAAAAAAAACTTTCATTGTCTATTCAAGGACTATATGAGTATGTAAGAATGGATAAAATTGTCCTTTAGGGAAAGATATGGTGAATTCCTAACCTTTAACACCTCAGAATGTTACTTTACTTTGCGAATGTATCTACTTAACATGAGATCATATTGGATTAAAAGACTCCACGCTAATTAAAAAAATATGTGACACATGAAGAAACAGAGAAATCAGCAGAATACCATTAAGAGATGAAGGGAGAGAACAGATTCTAAAAGTTGTCAGAATCACCAGAAATTAGTATACATGAAGATGCTCCTTACAAGCCTATAAACTATCCATATTAATTCACACTTATATCCATAATAATAATATTTTTATTAATGATAATGGCTTTCAGTCAATAGCCTCAGGAAGTGTTGAGGCAACCAGTTTGCAACCTTAGGAAACTTTTACTTCTATACAGAAACAGAGAAACACCACTAAGTAAATTTATTCTATGTCAAATTGAAATTAAAGTGTTCATACATGATATGTGGTTTTCAAATGTGATCATATCTTTTCTTATTTTCTCCCTTATATTCTGATGCTGGAAGTCAAACCTGGGACAATGGCATAGTAAATAAGTACTCTATTAATGACTTATATCCTTATCTGCCTTTGTAAATTCATGCATATAAATGTATATTAGTTTTTTCGAGACAGGATCTCCCAAATTTCCCTAGAACAGCAATCCTCATTCCCAACCATCCCTTGTTCTGGGATCCCAAACATATGTTATCAAGCTATTATTTTAACAATATTTTCAGAAATGTAATTCTCCATTTTGAAGAAACCAGTTTATATTTTGCTAGTGGAGATTTAGTGGAAAACTGGAGAGCTTATCTCTTTCCTTCCCTTATTTGGATGTCAGGGACAAGTCCAGCCAACCACCATCTTGTAATAACAATACTTCCCACTGTCTTATTCTCCTGCATGGTCATTTTCAAAGCAAGCCTGATAGATCAGAAGTTATGAGAGTAAGGTCAAGAGTATTACAGTAGCCACAATATCCAGGCTTTATCCAAGAATTTCATACTAGAGGAAGCACCAGAAACACATCAGTTTGAATGAGAACAGATAAGTATTGATAACTGCAGTGAGAAAACAGATTCCAAGATTACATTACATCAAAACATTGTCATAAAATTGTTTAACAGGCAATCATGAAAATTCTTACAAGTGAAAAAATAGAAATGTCAGCAAATAAATAGAAGACATTGAATATGAAATTGAATTATTTTGGGGTGGAGTTTTGAGAGAATCTCTTACTGTAGCTTGTCTGGCCCCAATTTCACTCCATAATCCAGGCTGGTCTTTATGGCAACTGCCTGGTTCCAAGCAGTCACGTTGACAATATAATACTAGCATGTCAATTTGAAATAAAAAGATGCATTGGATTAACAGCAATATGATAAACACAAAGGGAAGAACTACTACATATGAGGAAATGGAATAGAAACTGTTCCTTCTAATCAGCATTATGAATGCAGACTAAAAAATAAAGGTTGAGTCTCAGGTGTATGGGATCATATCTACATACCTGACACTCATAACACTGGATACCTTGAAACAAAAGAAACTAAAAATATATCAAGTTAAATAATGATCTAAAAGTGAGCACAGTATGATAACAGGCATAAATCTATAGTCTAAGCAAAATGGCAAACTCTATATAGAAGAGCTTTTAAAATGATCAAAACACATTGTAGTAAAACTTCTGAAAACTAAAGATAGATAATAGTGTCATAGAACCACTGACAGGAAATGATGCTTTGCATGTGGATGGAAGAAGCAAGATAACACCAATGCATTTACATCTATGGAGACACAAGTGGCTTCACAAGGTATCACCAGAATCAGAGGGAACTGACATTCTAGATTTCAGTAATGAAGGAAGAGTTGAGATAACTTTCGACTTTATATCTAGAGAAATCCTATTCTAGATGAAGGAACAATTAAGACATTTAGAGGAGCAAAACTCAAGTAATTTGTTAGCAATAAACCTATTTTTTTTCATCTTTTGTTGTTAATGCATAGAACCCATGCTTTATTAACTTGTGGAGGACAACATGCATGACAAATTATTTCTTCACTTCTATAAATACTTCCACTTGTTTATTTCTGCATGTTTGATTATTTGGAACAGAGTATTGTGGTATACTTTAGGTTAAAATAGACTTACACACACAAACACACACACATATATTTATATCATGCTGATCTTAAACATGGTAAATATGTTTAAGTCCAGTCTCTTAAATGCCAGAATTACTAGTGTGATGTTTTCTAAAAAACTAGTTTTTCCTCGCTTAATTCTCTTTTAACATTGACTCTTCCCAACCCCAGTCACACTATACTAGCTTGGAAGAAGGTGGAATGACTTTAATTGTTGATTAATTTAGAAAGAAATAAAGTTTATTTATCATATCTGTTACCTACTCAATATTTGTAATTGAAATGGGATAAGAGGTCTTGAACTCTATGAGGTCTACAAAAATTTAAACATTGATGATATAAAATAACCATCATAAACCTGAAGTTCAAATGCTTTGCAATTTTTAGTGAAAAAAATCACTAAACTGTAATCATGCTTGGTTTCTGTTGTTTATGAAATTCTTGTAATAACTTTAAGAATAATAACTGGGGACAGGGATGTATACACAGATTGCATGAAACTCTACTTAAGTATTTCCATTTTGTAACAGTGCAAAATTTTATTTCTAATTCCAAGCTCTTCACTATATTATGTTTCCACATAGTGAATTCATTCTGAGGAAGTGTACTGGGAAACAATCATCTCTTGAGTATCTAAGTACCTATGTTATAAAGGATGCTACAGTATCATCTTATTCAAACATATTGCAATATTAAAATTTTCTTTTTCAAACTAACATTTAGTTACATTATTTTAGGGAAACAAAGTATTTTTATCCATTTAAATGATGTCTTGAGAAGGTTTTTAATTCTATAATCTTGAATAGAAGGGAGCCTTTTGTGCTTGATTCTGTTAAAAAGATGTGGTATTGAGCCTTGGAGAACCATGGCAGCTCGTGTAAAAAGCATCTGACCATAAAGTGGTTCAGATAACATACAAGGAACCATTTTAATACAGGTTCTCTCTTGTTAAATGTCTAACATTCCTGATGGCAGACAGCAAAGCACTTTCCTCTCTATTTTCAGAAAGCAAACATTTTAGATCTCTAATCTTGGAGAAATTGAAGAATGGTTTAACCTTCACACTGAGTACAAGTTGCCAGGGACATCTGAAAACATTGCTTCAATGTGATTTTATCAGGATATTAAGTTTCGTTTTTAGGTATGTTGGGAGACTAATTACATTGCATGTGAAAGCCAATAAAGTCAACAAAACCCAAAGTTAAGCTATCCGAAAGGTTTTTGCCTGGATAAATGAACTGATTTTTTATCTCAATTCAGCTCCACTTTCATTTCACAGATATTTCAGTGGATAAATCCCACAGACAATAAATTCAGATTTTTCACTTTTTAGCTAACCTGTTTTTCCACACATCTGGTTGGACTAGGTTTGATAAAACCCAAGGGAAATACTGAATTGTTATCTAGAAGTTAAAATTTAATTAAATAGCTTTCATTTGACTGGCTTTTACTTTTACTTAAATATAACTTCCGGTCACTCAACATGTTTCATTTAGACAATAATAAAAGAAAAATGTGTTTTAAATACATACACAAAACTATATTTGTGTCAAGTTTTAATTATAAATCTGAATTATTTTAAATATTGTAATGGCACTATGATAATTTTACATATATTTCAATATTAGATTCCTTAATACATACTTCACTGTTACTCATGTTAATAAGTAGTTACAAATGAAGAAATGGCTTCATATTATTCAAAATGTAACTATCAAGTTATTAACTATGAATATTATAAATTAAAACCATTCAATCTACATTAAGAATCTAAAACCATCATGCAAAATGAAAAGATTAATGTAGAGGGCCTGTGTCTGTGGAAGTCCAGCATGTCTGATTGTTTGGCAGATTGTAGAGAAAAATTGACTGGGAGAAAGCTGACAAATTCTGAGTTGTGTTGAACTTGTTGCAAGGTTAAAAAAATCTCTATATAAGTGAAAATATTTGTCTCTTTCTTTTACAAATTATTCAGCAGAAATCCATCTTTAAGTAGATTTCTAGCATATAGAAAAGAGTGAATAATGAATCTAAAAGAGGCAGTCTCAAAGTAGAAACCATCTCTTGTCAACAGCACTGCCCTTCCCAGGGCTTTTACTGATGGTGAGCTCTGTTTAAGATGCACTTGACAGTAGCAATCCATTATAAGAGCCTTAAAAGCAGACATAAGTAAAACAAGCTAAACCACATCCACGTTAATAATAGATGTTTATCCATCATTGGCAACCATTGATTATAGGCTTAAAAGCAAGTTCTTCATATATTGACTCAGAGGTTACTCCCTGCTATATAGACAACTGCGAGCAATGCGAACTTAATGGAAGTGTGTCACAATGCTTGAAATATGAGTCATAGGAGAAAGAGTTGCATTGTGAGTCCATGGGCCCTTGTCAATAGAAACATGCTATTTTTCCAAGTGATGCATTAACGACTACTGTTGGGATTTCCTAAAGACACTGAATTGCTGTTACAAATCATGCTTTGAGAACTGGGAACTGTCCTATGCTAAAGGTTTTAAACACATGTATCCTACTTCCTGTGTGTAAGTGACTCCATGACTTGAAGAGTTCATTTAGTTTACTTTGTTCTTGGAGCAGTACATTTTTTCATTCTCTAACATTCAAAGTCTGTAGTTCATTCTTGAAAAGTGGGGCTTAAAGGAGATGGTGCACATGCTTTCTATAGACTGTTAGAAGACAGCTTCCATCTTCTCAACATAACTGAGAAAGCTTGAATGACTTGATTTATTACAGGTTTTATAATTCACTTTTCTTCTTAAAGCTAATTCTGTATTTCATGTTTCTAAAATATTTTTCAACAAGCATAATGATTCCTAACTTACAGATTCTGGACTACAGAATTAATAAACATATCAAGTTACCTTATGATATCCTTAAATATATTTGAATATCATATGGATTTATGTAAATATAGTAATTATTATGACATGCAAATTATTCCCATTGAATTCATCATCATTTGTGAAAATACAGGGAACTATTATATTTTATGCACCACTGAAGATGAAAGTATATTTTAAAATGTTTATAAGAAGCTAGTTCTTAGTTGTAACTCTTCTCCTGCACACTTTTTCTATTATAACAAGGATATACACATATATTTTTCATGCAGATATTATGATGTACTTGCATGAACTGTAATTACCACTAAATGCTAGGAACAAACCAATATTTTAGTCATCTGAGTGTTCATACAGTTTAAATTACATTAAACATATTTTATTACATTCATGTAATACTGTAACTATTGAAGCACTGGCATAATCTTTTATTTAAGTCCAGGAAGGAGGATAAGAATTGTCAAATTTCTATGACCACCCTATGTTGTCAAGTCACAGTCAATTCTTAAAGAAGAATTTGTACAATGATTTAAAAATTTTTAATTAATATTTAGTCTTCTTAAAATTACAAATATAATGATGGATAGTTGTCCCTAAACCCCTTTCTACATAACCCTCCTTTTCTCAACCTCCTTTTCTTTCACCAATCTCTGTCACTAGCTTTCTGTCTGTCTGCCTGTATGGACCATAGGGTTCCCTTTTTTGTTTGCTTTGGTATGGACTCAGGTGTCTGTGGCAGAATAAGTGGCCCTGCCTTGATGGGGCATTCTCCCTCACACATCTCTCTCTATCCCCAAAGGTTCCACCTGCATGTAATTATTTCTCCTGACTTAATTGCTAGTCTATGGGGAATGTGCAGGTCTGGTGAGGATAAGTCTCATTTTGGTAAGTTTCTGGATGCAGCAGTCATATCTTTAGTGAAATGACTTGGCCAGTCTTGGATCTTCCCATTTTTAGAGTCTTAAAATTTTATACCACCTCTTCTGCAAAATTCTCTGAGCCTTAGGATGGGAAGAGGTTTGGTTGGCCTGGTTCTAACAGTGTTTTAGGTTTGTCAGTACTGTGAACTCTGGTTGGTTATTGTTGTCTCTTTCACTACTCTTGCATTCCAGTAGGCTGTGTCTTGTTTGGTGTTGAGATTTTTTCTTTTGTTTGTGGATATTGTAAGAGTTTGATTAAATCTGTTTTATTACATCAAATTGAATGCTTAATGTTAGGATCTGCTTGTAAGGGACAACATGCAGTGCCTATCTTTCTTTATCGGTGATATTTCACTTAGTAAGATTTCTTCCGTTCCATCCATTTATTAGTAAATTATATTAGTTTATCTTTCATATCAGCTGAATAGTATTCCATTGTATGTATGTACTACATTTTTATTAACCATTCATCAGCTTTTGGAAATCTAGGTTGGTTCCATTTCTTTGCTACTATAAAAAGAGATACTATGAACATGGTTGTACATGTGACTCTGTTGCAGGATGCAGTGTTCTTTGGAAATATACCAAGGAGTGGAAAAGCCAGGTCATTTCAAGTTTTAACCTCTTTAGCAACCTCCAAATTGATCTCCAAAAGCATGAGTTTATAATCCTACCATTAGTGTATGAGGGTCCACTTTTCCCTGCATCCAAAATAGAATTTGTTACTGCTTATGTTTTAGATCTTGGCCATTTTGACTGTAATGAGATGATATATCAGAATGATTTTAATTTGCATTTCTCTAATGACTAGGGAAGTAGAACATTTTTTTAATTTTAAAACTTACTTTTATATTTGCACATGCACATGTGTATATGTCAGAAGGCACTGTGTGTCACTGTGGAAGGAGAAAGGTGACTTGGGGAATCATCTTGAATTGCATATCTCCTTTTTTGCTTCAACATGGGATTTCTCAGATTTGGTCCAACAGAGGCATCCTCCATTTACTTGGGACCTGATATTCACACTCAGTACCTTCTACTTGCAGAACAGAGCTTTAAGCCCTGAGCCATCTTTCCAGTCCCGAGGTAAAATATATTTTTAAGTGTCTGTTAGACATATGACTTTTTTCTATTGAGAAGCTTCTTTTCAGTTCTACAGCCCATTTTTTAGCATGGTTTTTACTTACTTGGCATTTAACTTATTGAGTTCCTTGTGTAGTCTGCATATTAACCCCTTTCAGATATGTGGTTAGTGAAGATGCTCTAACATTCTATAGTTTGCCTATAGTTTGCCTTCTTTCTTGGTTAATAGTTTCTTTCGCTCAGCAAAAACATTTTAATTTCATATAGTCCTTGTTTAGTGTTGGACTTATTCTCTATCTCTTTGGATCCTATTGATGAAATATTGGACAAGGACCAATAGATTTGAGGGTATTCTCTTTTTGTTTTACTAGGAGTTTTATACTTTCTAGTCAAACATCAAGATCTTTGATCCACTTGTAATAGATTTTTGTGCAATGAGACATTTAAGTGTCCAGTTTCATTCTTCTGCATGTAAATATTCAATTTTGCCAGCACCTTCTGTTGAAGATGCTTTCCTTTGTGCATTTTGAGGGGTCACTTATGTCAAAGATCACTACAGGTGAGTATGCTTACATTTGGGTCTTCATTTCTAATCCATTGTTCTATATCTCTTTTTATAGAGCCAGTACCATACTGAATTTAATACTATGGCTTTACAGTATAGTTTGAGGTCTGGTGTGATGATACCACCCATAGAGTTTTTATTACTTAGTATTCCTTTTGTTATACTTGATCATTTATATTTCCATATGGAATATGATGTTTTTACTAATTTCTGTGAAGAATTATGTTGGAATTTTGATTTCTATTGCACTGAATTGTTATTGCTTTAGGTAGAATGGCCATTTTGTCTATATTAATTCTGCCAATCCAGAAGGACAGGAGGTATTTTCATCTTCTGGTGTCTTCTGTAATCTCTCTATGTTTTAAGGTTTGAAAATTTTCATTGTATAGATCTTTCACATCCTTATTTAGGTTTATTCCAGGGTATTTCATTTTTTAGGGACAATAGTAAATGATATTGTTTCTCTCAGGTTTTTCTTGTTTTGTTTATTCAGGATGCATTAAAAAGCCATTGATTTCTGAATATTAGTTTTGCATCTTGCCATACTACTGTTCTTATTTATTTGCTCCAGGAGTATTCTGGTAGAATCTTAAGGGTCCTTGAGGTAAAGTATCATGTTGTCTGAGAATAAGGATTCATTAATTTCTTCTTTTCCATGTTGCATCCTTTTTATCCCCTTCTCTTTTCTTATGACTCTAGCTAAGACAATGTTGAATAGGAGAGATAACAGTGGCAATCATGTATAGTTCTGTCATGAGTGGGAAAGCTTCCAGTTTTTCACTGTTTAGGACAATTTTCTGTCATAATGTTGTATATGCCCTGTATTATACTAATAAATGTTCCTTCCAACCCTATTTTATCAAAGGGTCTTTATCATAATGAGGTGCTGGATTTTGTGAAAAGCTTTTTCAGCATCAATTGAGAACATCAGGTGATTTTATCTTTGCATTTGTTTATGTAGTAAATTATATTTATAGGTTTATGTATATTTAGCCAACCTTGTGTATCTGGGATGAACCCAACTTGTTCACAATGGATGATTTTTTTGGTGTTATTTTGTATCTGGTTTGCTAGAATTTTGTTGAGGAACTTTGTGTCAGTGTTCACCAATGAAATTGGTCTATAGTTTCTTTTTGTTTTTTTTTTTTGTTGTTGTTGTTGTTGAATGTTGTGTCTTTATTTGGTTTTGTGATAAATATAATTTTGGGTTCATAGAAAGAGTTTGGAAGTGATTCTTCCTTTTCTAGTTTGTGAAATGTTTTAAGGAGAACTGGTGCTAATTGTTCTTTAAATATCTCAGGATTCTGCAATGAATCCATCTGGTCCGAGATTTTATTGGAAGGGAGATTTATAATTATTGCTTAACTTTGTCCATTGTTATAGGACTATTTAAATAATTCAATTCATCATAGTTTAACTTTGGTGTATTGTGTTTAGAAATTCATCCATTTCTATATGATTGTCAAATTTGTTGGTATATAAGTTTTAAAAGTATGACTTTATCACTTTTTAATCTCCTTGACATATGTTTTGATAACTCCTTTTTCACCTCTAGTTTTACTAATTTGGGTTTTCTCTCTTTTGAATTTGGCTAATATGACTAAGGGTTTGCCAATCTTTAAAATTTTTCAAAGGACCTCTAACCCCTGGGATATGACCCTGCTACAGGTAAACGGATCAGTGGACCAGTTAGCCTTGACCCCAACACTCTGGCACATGATGTCCAAGTCTGAAACCACAAACCAAGGGCTTGTGGACCAACACCATATAACTGAAAATCCCTATAAGATTATCATCCAGCAAAAGAGATCTTTCCATCTTACCTTATAATAAGTAACACATTTTATTTTCCCTTTAACCTCAACCAACAGTTACCATGGCTTAAGCTTTCTATACAACATACCCAAAACCCTACAAAGCCATGATTTCTTGTCTTAACCATTCACCCTCACAAAACTCTAAGGATCCAAAATCTGCCATATTACACTTATCAATTACCCCTGGCTACCAAACCTTACCTAATTTAGAATCTTAATAATTCTATATTACTCCACCCAATCTCAACTAAAATATCTTGATAAACAATCTTAGAGGTCTCAGTTATAACTAGACTAGGACTCTGCCACCCTCTTAAAAAGAGTACGCCTTCAGCACTAAGATAACCTTATCTAAAACAGTACCAACTAACCTTTGACTGGCACCCAAGAAAACAGTTGTATCAACTGTCCAAATAAGGTAAGTCTGAATGACTAAAAAGAGTCAAAAACACACACATAAGAAAGATATTAGTGTTTTTTTTCTCTCCCCCCAAAAAAGAAAGATATTAGTGCCCAGACACAAAACACCCAAGTCGCACTGTAAATCCATGAGAAACAACAAAAAACATGACAAAAAAAATTTCTTATAAAAACCATCAACCCTATAATGATGGTTTCCAACCAAAATAGCATCTTGGATATTAACTAACAAATTAACAACCAAGATAATGATTTTAAAAGCTTGATTATTAATATGGTCAAAACTGTGAAAAAGGATATACAGGGAAAGTTAAATAATTTTATAGGTCAATTATATAGGTCTGATCTATATAATTATATAGATCATAAAAATAACAGGCATCTGGATTTGATGAAAAAGGCAGTTGAAGAAACAAAACTAAACATAGAACAGTTGAAAAATTCTTTTGTGTAGATTAAACTTGAAATTAAAAACAAGCTAATTACAATCCAAAGCTTAACAGAAACTACTAATAAAGCAGAAAATAGAATATCAGTACTAGAAAACAAGCTGGTAGAACAAATTGACGCAATTAAAAACATTTAAAAAGCTAAAAATTACTTGAGATAATTATTAAAGAGCTATGAAACACCTTGAAGAAGCGAAACCTGGGTATTCATGAAATCCCAGATCAAAACATTTAAAAGGCTACACCAGAAGAGATTTTTCATACTATCATCAAGGAAAATATTCCACATAAGGAAAGATACTTCCATATCAGTACAAGATTCATATCACACACACATATCATATCAAATATGATCAAAATAGAAACTTGCCATAGCAAATAATAGTTAAAACACTATAGATACAATACAAAGAGAATGTGCTGAAAGCATAAAGAGAGAAAAAAATCACATTTAAAAGTAAGTTATTAGATCAGGTAAATTTGCAGAAGAAGGGGTGGTAAGATTGTAAGAGCACAAGGATGGGAGAAGTCATGATATACAAGATACTCCACACAAGTTAGGGCCGAAGCAATTATAATAGGACTCTGAATGATCTGAGCAATGACCAACATATCATTGACCCCTCAAAGTCTAGCATGGACTAAAGGTATTAGGATCCTTAGAAGCAAGGGATTAACAGTCACAATAGTGTTCCTATACTTAATGGGAACACAAGAAAGAATTCTAGGAAATGCCACTGAGTCCTTACACCTCATCAGAGAGGAGGACCCAGAGGAAAGTTTGATATACACATTAAAGGATGCTTCAGAAATGAGGGGAGGGGGCACTAGGAGAAAGGGAGGGAGGGGGGAAAGGAAGGGAAAAAGGGAACAGGGAGATCCAGGGAGGGGTGGAGGGAGGGAGGGGACAGGGGTACCTATTACGTTTTTATGAGTGGAAAAATAAATAAATAAATAAAATATTTTTAAAAAGTAAGCTATTAGAAAAATAGTTGATTTTTTAATGGAAAAAATAAAGCCAGAAGAGCTTGGAGAGACATATTTTAAGTCATGAATGAGCACAAATGCCAACCCGAGCTATGTACCTATCAAAGTTATCAGTCATCATTGAAGGTGACAGAAAAATATTCTACCACAACGACAAGTTGAGAGCCACATGACCACTCAACCATGTCTACAGAAGATGCTAGAAACAATACTCAAACTTGAAGAAAAGGGAAAACACACCAAAAGACTAGAAGGGAAGAACAATACCAACAAAACTTCTAAGTAAAAGAATGCACATATAAAAAATACAAAACCCAGAAAATTAAAAGAATTGAATTTCTCAATTATAACCCTAAACATAAACGGAATTAACTCTTTAATCAAGAGACATAGGCTAGGGGCTGGAGAGGTGGTTCAGGGGTTAAGCCTCTGCCTTCCAGGCGGAAGGTCCTGAGTTGGGATCCTAGACCCCCACGTATAGACACCTGGCAGAAGCGGGAGCGGCCTGCATTTCTGGTCCTGGTAGGGTGGAGCCTGTGAATCCCCGGGCAGAGTAAACAAGGAGGAGGTGGAGGCGTCCATGGTGGTTCCCGAATTCGTCCATGGTTCTACATACACACACACATACATACCGCATACACACACACACACACACACACACACACACACACAAAATTGAATATCTAAGAAACAATAAAAAATTAAAAAAGAGACATCGGCTACAAACATAGATTAAAAATAATATCTCATCAATCTTCTGCCTTTAGGAAACACTCTTCACCATGAAAGATAGGCACATTTGCAAAGCAAAAGGTTGTTCAAAGGCACTCCAATCTAATGGAAAAAGGAAACAAATGGGAGTAACGATTCCAATATCTGACAAAATAGACTTCAGCCAAAATAAATCATAAAAGAAACAAGAGGATGCTACATATTAGTCAAAGGAACAATTCATCAGTAAGACTTTATAATACATTTATTAAACAAAATACCCACATTCATTAAACAGATGCTACAACATTTAACACAACAAATCACCCAAACACAATAGGAAAGGTCAACAGACCAAAAACTGAACAGAGACACACTGGAGCTGAATCTAAATGGATCTCACCAAACTCTACTGAACCTTCCATCCTAACACCAAGTGTTACACAGTCTTTTCAGCAGTCCATTGAACTTTCTCCAAAATAGACCACATATTGGGCCACAAAGCAAGTCTCCACATATACAGGAAGGTAGAAATTATATATTGTACTTTATCAGACCACCATGGAATAAAGCTAGACATCCACAAGGCAAATGACAGAAAATAAACAAATTCTTGAAAATTAAATACCATGATACCAAACAAGGAATGGATTCAGACAGAAATCAAAATGAAAATTTAGAAATTCCCAGAAATGAATGATAATGAAAAACAACATGTTAAAATCTCTGGGATACAATGAAAGCTGTTCTGAGAAGAAAAGGCACTTAATGCTATGACAAGAAAAGTAGAAACATCATTAATAAATAATTTAGAAATGCAGCTGAAAGCTTTAGATAAACATGAATAATCCAATCCCAAAAGCAGTCAATAAACAATGATTAGTAAAATCAAGGGAGTAATAATGGAAATTGAGATAGGAAAATGATATAAAGAATTAACCAAAGAAATGGTTCTTTGAAAAACTTAATAAGATTGACTGGTATTGGCCAACACCAAAACAGAGATACATAAATTAATAAAATTAGAGATGAATTAACAAATTAGAGTAATTACAATAGATAACAAGGAAATTTGTTTAATCATAAGGAAATATTTCAAAAGCTTATACTCTACCAAATTTGATAATCAGTAAGAAATGGATGAATTTCTATGTATTTACAATCTACCAAAATTGAAACAGGATGAATTAAAATTATTTGAAATAGGCTAATTACATGTCTTCCCACCAAAAGTAGCACAGTAGTAGAAGGATTAATTGCAAAACTCCATCAGACATTTAAAGAGCAACTAATGCCACTACTGCTTAAACTATTCTATGAAATAGCAAATGAAGGAACACTTCCAAACTCTTTCTAAAAGGTAATATTACAAAGATCATAAAACCAAATAAAGATGCAATAAAAAAGAAAATTGTAGGCCAATCTCCTTAATGAACCCTGAGGCAAAGAACATCAACAAAATTTTAACAAACCAGATTCAGAAACATATCAAAAACATCATCCATTATGATTGAATAGGATTTATTCTAGGTACACAAGGTTGATTCAACATATACAAATCATTATACGTAATCCATCATATGAACAAATGCAAGGACAAAAATTCCACATGATTCTCATGATATATTCAGAAAATTTTTTTGAAAAGATCCAACATCTCTTTGTGATAAAAGTCCTTGAGACAATAAAAATGTAATGAACTTATATCAATACATTAAAGAACTATACTACACACAATAAGCCTGTAGCAAAGATCATGTAATTGGTTAAAAACTTAAAATATTCCCACTTGGATCAGGAACTAGGCAAGGCTGTCCAATCTTACAACTTCTATTCAATATTATACTTGAAGTCTTAGTAGAGCCATGAGACAAAAGAGGGAGCTAAAAGGGATACAGATAGCAAAATAAGCTATGAAGATAATCTCTTTGCAGATCATATCATTCTATATGTGATAGACCCCAAAAACTCCAGCAAGAAATTCCTGAAGCTAATATATAAGTTCAGCAGAGTGGCAGGTTACAAAACTAAAGTTAAAAAAGTAAGTGGCTCTCTTTGCTCAGGGAACCTTGCAGAAGAGGGGGAGGCAAGATTGTAAAAGCCTAAAGATGGGGAGGACCAATAATATGCAAGATACTCCACACAAGTTAGGACTTCAGCAGCTAGTATTGGACTTTGACTGACCTGGACAATGGCTGACATGTCAACGACCTCCAAAAGTCTAGCATGGATCACAGGAGAGAAAGCTCCAGGCAATAGGTTCCTTACAGCCAAGGGATTAACAGTCATAGTAGAGTTCCCATACTAATGAGGAGCCCAAGAAGGGGCTCTGGGCTATGCCACTGAGTCCTTATTCCTGAGTAGGGTGTAGGATTTAGAGGGAGGTTTGGCATTCACACAAAAGGATGCTCCAGGAGAAGGGAGGAAGTAAGGGGGAGAGGGGCAGACAGAAAGGGGGTTGAAAGGAAAGGAGGAAGGGCAAAAGGGGGGAAGAGTGCAAGGGGGGACAAGTGGGAAGGGGAGAAGGGAGGGAGAGGACATGGATACCTATTGAGCTTGAATGATTAGGAAAAAAAATAAAATGTGGGAGGAAAAAAAAGCAAGTGGCTTTCTTATACATCAAAGATGAAAACAGTGAGAAAATTCTAAGAGAAAACATTCCATTTTCAATAGCCCATAAAATATGAAATACCTTCATATAAATCTCAATAAAGATGTGAGAGATCTGTACAATAACAACTTTAAAACCTTAAAGAAAGAAATTTCAGAAGACACTAGAATGTGGAAAGACCTCCCATGCACCTGAATCAATAGAATTAACATCACAAAAATAACAATCCTACCAAAACCAATATACAGATTCAATGCAATTCCAGGCAATTCTTAGAAGATATTGACAAAGTAATCTCAAAATTCATATGGAAATGCAAAAGGTCCATGACAATAAAAACAATCATGAGTAATAAAAACTCTGCTGGATTTATCATCACATGGGATCTTAATCTATACTACAAATCTGATATTGGCTCCAAAATAGACACATAGATCTATAGATAAGGATTGAAGACCCTGATATAAGCTCATACACCTACAGTCATAGTATTTTTAATATATGTGCTCCAAATTCCCATTGGAAAAGGGTCAATATTTTCAACAAATTGTGTTGGCATGGATATCTACATTCAGAAGATCAAAACTGGACCCTTACTTGTCACCATGCACAAAAGTCAACTCCAAATGTATCAAGGACTTTAATATTAGACAACAGACTATAAAAACCCTAGAAGAAAGAGTAGGGAATTTCTTCCCACTAATTGGCTGATGGTAGCTATTCTAAATAAGACCCCAGTTGCACAGGAAATGGAACCAACACTCAGAAAGTGATATCTCATAAGATTAAAAAGTTTATATACAGCAAAATATATTGTAAACCAAGCAAAAGATAGCACACAGAATGGAAAAAGAACTTCACTAACCATATATCTGATAAAAGACAAACATCCAGAGTTCACACAATTAAGCACCAAGGAAGTTAACAGAAAATTAACAGGTTAATTAATTTCTAAGTAACAGGTTAATTAGAAAACGAGCCTTGAGACATAACAGAAACTTTTCCCAGAACAAAATTAAATTTCCCAACAAATACCTTAATAAATGTTTCAGAGATATCTGATTGTATCCACTGTTAGCTTCCTCCCTGTCCACTATTGCATAGACTATATTACAGTGCTGCACACATGTTCTCATGGAAGGATTGGTTAAGAATTAGTAAGCAGGTGGTTGGTGATTTGGAGGTCAACTCTACTCTACTGTGGCCTAATCCTGATCTTCCCTCTCTTTTAAGTTTTTTCCAGTATGTGAGCCTTTTAAAAAGTTTTTTAAAACATCTTTAGAAAGGAGATCTGAACACACAGACAAGATGCAGACATATTCAGTAAAAAGCAGTGAAATAAATGACAGCCAACCAGAAAGCAGAGTACAAGCAACCCAGCAATGTTCACCTGGAATCAGGGCAGGTCAAATCCCTTCCCATCCTAAGGCTCAGGGAAACTTGCAGAAGAGATGGTTAGTTTGTAAGATCCTGTATGCGGGGGCTGGAGAGGTGGCTCAGGGGTTAAGCCTCCGCCTTGCAGGCGGAAGCTCCTGAGTTCGGATCCCAGATCCCACGTATAGATGCCAGGCGGAAGCGGTGGCGGCCTGCGCTTCTGGTCCTGGTAGGGCGGAGCCTGTGAATCCCGGGGCGGGGCAGAAGGAGGTGGAGGCGTCCATGGTGGTTCGCGAATTCGTCCGTGGTTCTACACACACACACACACACACACACACACACGCGCGCGCGCGCGCGCGCACATGCGCACAGTTGAATAAATAATAATAATAAAAAAAATCCTGTATGCGGGAAGGGCCACAACTGGACATGACATTCCACTCAAGGAAAAGCAGGGAAACTTGCAGAAGAGATGGTTAGTTTGTAAGATCCTGTATGCGGGAAGGGCCACAACTGGACATGACATTCCACTCAAGGAAAAGCAGCTTCATTTGGGAACTTACTTCAATAAGACTTATCCTTATCAGATCCACAATGGCTGACAAATCAACAAACCCCCATATGTTGCCATATCCCCCACTGGGCCAGCTGGGAGGAAGAGGGGAAAAGTGGGTCCTCAAGGCTAGAGACGAATAGGGGGAGCCGGTGACAGGTCACCACCAGACCCTGGGAATCAGGTGAGAAGCATCAGTGGATGAGATGCTGCAGATTCAAAGTCATTAAGGGCGTTTGGGCTTATATAGGATTAGGGTCCAATCAGGTGTTGCCATCCCTCCTGGTGGGGGGGAGACAACCACCAGTCATTTAATTGTTTACTAGGTGTCCATTGCAGGGGCAGGTTAGACAGCAGCTTCCCATTGGTTGTTCATCCCTCTGCCTGCATAGTCCTCTGTTGGACATGTCGGGGGCATATCTGTATGTCCAAGCTTGTCCTGAATTTGAGAGCCAGGCTATGGGCCTCCTTGAGTCGGTAGTTCCACACCTATAGACTACCGACAATCTCAGGAGGAATAATTTCAAACAGTAGAAACCTTAGGAGCTAAGACATGACAGATGAAAGAGAGTATCCCTGTCGGTAGCTCTGCCCAAATAAGGGCCACTTGGTCTGCCACAGAGAGCTTGAACCAGAGCAGATGATCTAGAGTTAACCCCAGGAATCATAGGAGCAGACAGTCAGGAGGGTGGGAGGGAGTGGGATGGATTGATAAAGGGAGGGGAAGGGAAGGACAGAGGAAAACAAGGAGGGAAGATAGTGGACAGGGAGAGGGGGGAGAAGAGGGGATCAGGGATTATTATTCATTGTACTTATGCCATTAAGGAAATATGAATAAATGAAATGTTTTTCAAAGATCCATCTTTTTGATTGATTCTTTGAATTTTTATCTTTGTCTCAATTTCAGTTATTTCTCCTCTGTCCTGCTTATCTTTGCTCAACTACTTCTTTGGGGGTTACTTTGTTCTTGTTTCTCTAAAGCTATTAGCTTCATTGTTACGTTGTTCACTTGTGATGTTTCCTTTTTTTTTTTTTTGAAAATTTTCAGCACGGGGAAAAGAATGTATATTGTTTGGTGTTAGGATTGAATATTTAGTAGATGTCTGTCAGGTCCATTTAGTTTTTGGTTTGGTTGCGTTCCAGTGAGTCTCTGTAAAGTTTTTGACCTGTTGCTATGTCTATTAGTAAAAGTAGAGTGTTGAAACCTATTGTTATCATGTTTAGGTTAATTTGTTGTTTTACGTATTGTAATGTTTGTTCCACAAGTGTTGGTAAATCTTGTGAGTTCTTCTTGATATATTTTTCCTTTGGTGAGTATGTAGTATCCTGTAACTCTTATATATTTTTTTTTTACTTGAGGTTTATTTTGTCAGATTCTAGGATTGCTACTCCTGCTTTTTTCCTTGTTGTATTTGCTTGAGTTACCTTTGACCATTATTTGACCCTGAGATTGTTCCCATCTTCCAAAGTAAAGTATGTTTCTTGGAGGGAGCATATTAATGTTGTATGGCTTTTAAGCCGTGTTGTTAGTCTATGTCTCTTGATTGGGGAGATGATCCTGTTGATGTTTAAAGTTATAATTGAAACGGTTTTGATGGTTTCTGTCATTTTTGGAGTTTATAGGATTTTTGTGTTGGCAGTTCCCTGCCTGGTATTTATACTGATATTATTTTTCCCTTTTATCCTCTTGAGTATGTTGCCCAATTTTGTCTGTCTTGAGAATTTTTTCTTGTATCTTCTGCAGGCACAGTTTGATAGATAAAAAGACTTCAGTTTATTTTTGTTGGGAAATGTTTTTCTTTCTCCTTTATGCATGGCTCATAATTTTACTGACTGTAGCACCTTGAGCTGGCATTTGTGATTTTCATGACTTGAAGAATGCCTTTCTGGCTTTTACTGTTTCCATTGAGATGTTACCTACTATTCTAATAGACTTGCCTTTAAATGTGACTTGGTTTTTCTCTCTTGCAACTCTCAGAACTTTCTCTTTGTCTTATATCTGTTTTGGTCATATCAGGATGGTGTGTAATATGTGTCTTCTACTTAGATGGGACACTCATTCCTTAGATATAGGCTGAAAGATTTGATCTAGAGTATTTTCTTGTTCTGGGATTCCATCAATGCATATGTTTAGCTTCTTCATTGTATCCCAGAGTTCTTGAATATTCTTTTCATGTCTTTTTTTTTTTTTTTTTAACTTTTAAGCTTCTTTAAGTAAATTGTCCTGGTCTGTCAATTTATCTTTCAGATCTGCTATTATGTCATCTGCTTGATCTAGTCTGCAAGTGATGCATTCTTTTGGGTTTTCAGTTTCAGTTAGTTTAGCTTTAAATTCCAGCTGAATTTCAGTTTGGCATTTTTTCACCTGTTCTCATCTTGTTATTGTCTATTCCATTTTTTTAATCTTAGATAAATTTTTAATTTTCTCTTAATATAAGGTCTTATGCTTCCTCATTTCTTCTCTGAGTTCTTCATGTTTAATATTCCTTTAGCCATTCCACACCTTTTGTATTTCTTCTTGAAGTTTGTTGAGAATATCAAAAACATTTTTTGGAAGGTATTATTCTCAGTGCTGCTTGCTTCACTGATATCCAGGAGAATGTTCTGATTGAAATCCATTGTATATAGTCGGTCCTTTTTTTATTTCTGTAGGCAACGTGGTTTCCAGGTCTCTAGTGTATTTTGTAGTTTTAAGATGTAATTTTGGCATTATCTGTTAAGTCCCTGTCTGCTTTCTTTGGTACTTGCTTTTTACACTCTTTAGTCAGATGAGATTAATTGACCTTGGCATCCTGATTGCTGTGTCTCTCACTTGCCTGGGGGCTTGGTGCCTGGTCATTAGCTCCCATGATTAGGTCGTCTGCTGGCTCCCTGAATATAAAGATTTTTTTCCTGCTTTTACAAGAATATTCAGTATTCATCCCAGCTTCCCTGCCTCCCCCCTTCTCCTCCCTTCCCTTTACTATTCCCTCCCATTCTCTCCCATCCTTCTGCCCGTATGCGCCTATGGACTCCAGCGTTCACATTGGCTTGTCTTCTCCAGTGGAGGCTCAGGCTCCTGTGGTATATCAAGTTACTTCAGGCCACCCCACAGATATATGCATTTCCCTTCACGCATCCAGTTTAGACACAAAGGTTTCCATGTGGGGTATAATAACAGCTTCCTACAGAGAAGTTTGATGTACTGTCTTCCTACTTATAGGTTTATTAGCTGTCTTCCCTATTGGTCCATTTCCTTCCTTTTTTTAGGTTCTTGTTCTAGTTTACAGTAACAGGGATATGTACCATTCTGACAATCTTGAATCCAATCGAAAGCTGTTGGTTGTCTCCTTGATACTCATGCTACTATTACACTGGTCACCTGTTGCCATGGTGATTTACATTGCACCTTACAGTTCTCCTCCCAGCAGAAAACAATGACTTTTAAAGAAATATTTGACACAAATCAAGCAAATTGACAGTTGTGGTTAATATTGCTATATCATGATTATGTACAGAACTGCTTTTATTTCTCATTCTTCTATTAATGAATATTTTAATGCTAAAATTAGTGAATATAAATACCAAATTACCTCCCTATTATTGTAAAATAAATTATAACAAAATTTAAAGATCAGAAGCAGCATATTTATAATTTATTCTCAGTTTATCTACATTAAAAATGAGGTCATTAATCACTGAATGTCAAAGTCACAAGGTCTGTAATTGAGGTGTAGAGCAAATGACATCTGTTACTATCTTCTGCAGCAGAATCAATATGCATGTAAAATAGGAAATTTCATAATATTGGTACCAATAATAAGTTGGAGTCAGGAGTTGGAGTCACCAAGGATGGAACTCACTAGGACACAGCATGGAGAAACATTTGACTCAATTAGAGAAAAGAGAAAAAAAGAGAACATCATCAACAATGAAATTTCTTTGTCCCAAAGCAGAAAAGAAATGGTTCATATTCTCCTCACTTGCAGCAGGTGAAAATCCTGGACTAGTCCTTGTGAGGTCACAAATACAGTGTGTTGGGGGCATGACTGAAAAAAAAAAAAAACATTGTTTAGGGGCCGGAGAGGTGGCTCAGGGTTTAAGCCTCTGCCTTGGAGGTGGAAGGTCCTGAGTTCGGATCCTAGACCCCACATATAGACGCCAGACGGAAGCGGGGGCGGCCTGCATTTCCGGTCCTGGTAGGGCGGAGCCTGTAAATCCCGGGACAGAGTAAACAAGGAGGTGGAGGCCGTCCATGGTGGTTCCCAAATTCGTCCGTGGTTCTACACACACACATACATACACACGTGCACACACACACATACACGCACAATTGAATAAATTTAAAAAACATTATTTATACATAAAGAAAGCACATTAAGTCTAGAATAGAAAAAGCTACATACACAAGGAAGGTTAACATGTTCATAGTTCAGTAAATTCATGCCCTTCAAGAATCTGAATAATATATGTATGTGTATGTGTATATAATATCAAGATATATACACACATACATATATATGTATGTGTGTATATATCTGCTTAAAGTTCCTAATCTCACTCCTGCAGCAATCAGGTATTCTGAAATAAATCAGCCATAAATAACAGCACGAACAACAACAATGATTTATTTCAGGAATTTGAAACATTTTTCTGAAAAGCACGATAGAGTAAATATTTCATGTTTTAGGCCACAGAGTCTTTGTAATAACCCTCCAGCCCTCCAACACTCTCTTTGCAGCTTCAAAGAAGCCACAGATAGAAAATACATAAATGTATGTTATGATTTAGTAAGATGTTACAAAGTCAAGCAGCAAGTGGGATTACTGTGCAGGTCATTATGTGACAACTATTGATTTATTTAGTTGACAACAGTATTTTTCTTTGTTTTCTCAGTTTCAAAGTTTATGAACCTTTTGGTCACTGTTGTACATCTTCGAAACACCACAGTTTAGCTAGGGGTTCAAAAAGTCTTTTGCAGATGTTGGTTTTTCCAGGCTTTACATTTTTTCTAAATATTTTATTTACTTACTTATTGACAAAAATAGGAGAGAGAGAGAGAGAGAGAGAGAGAGAGAGAGAGAGAGAGAACATATCATTGTGCGCACACTGTTTTATTCTAGACTTAATGATAGTGTTGATGATCTTCCACTATGTGACCTTCCAGGAATCCAAAGCAGCATGCCTAGTTTTTATTTCCTCCCACATTTTATCTTTTTCCTAAACATACAAGCTTAATAGGTACCCCCGACCTCCCCCACTTCTTTGCACGCTCCCTCTTCCTCCTTCCTTTAACCCCCCCTCATTCCCTCCCCCTCTCCCAGTACCTCTCCCTTCATCCTTCCCATCCCCTGGAGCATCCTTTTATGTGACAGCCAAACAAACGTTCCTCTGAGTCCTCCCTTATGAGCAGGTACTGTATCCACTGAGCTATCTCTCTGTCTCCTCTCAGAGCATCTTACTTCTTTTATATCCCCTCTGATTTTCCAGAAATATATCATGGAAACAACATTCTGATTTATATATAGTAGAGAGATTGAAAACTCCTTTGATTCTAGGATTATGACTTTTCTTTCACCTTTTATTCAGTAAATAGATGCAGAAAGCAGCTTACATGGTAAGAATATCTTCTTTTTCCTACTGGAAAGACACAACATGAAGATTGTGGATATTGTAATAAAAATATTATTTCCTTTTCTGGCTATCAACAGAGTCAGGATCATCTTTCTATTGTTTCTATTTGAAACACTCTAGAATGTCTAAGGTTGACTGAAATTAAAGCACACGCACATTATTGAACCAATAATCTAAACTCAAAAGGGGAAAAGGAGATTATTCGATACTGATCAGTCTTTGAACAGGTATCAGACAATACTACAAAACTCATTTCACCATAATAGATAGCCACTTAAAATTCTGGAAACCATAATTTTCAATATTTTTTTTCTAGATTGTTCATTCATTTTATAATTATTCCATTTTCTATTCCTGTAATGCTATTACCCTTTTTTTTGAAAGTCCGCATTCATTTCTTCATACTATTTAGGACACTTTTATATTCCACTTTATATTCCAACTTTAGCATTAGTAATTTTTCAGTGTGTTAATCTACATTTTTCCATTCCAAATACATACTCAGTTGAACCATGTTGTTCACTTGATGTAGCTTCATGTATCACCTGCATGTCAACAGTATTGAATCTTTATTTCCAATTGATCTCCTTTGTTGCTTATAGGTACCCAGTAAATGAATTTATATTATGGAAATAAATGCCTAATTAAGGTAATGTTTGCTAAAGTGGCCTCAGAATTAGTTAACATGTGTAACTCCACATGGATGCTTTCTCTCTCTCTCTCTCTCTCTCTCTCTCTCTCTCTCTCTCTCTCTCTCTCTCTCTCTCTGTTTCTGTGTGTGTGTGTCCCTATGATTTTGGGAATCATCCTGGATTTCTCTATTGCCTTTTTGCTTTACCTCTGGAGTTGCATAGGCTGTACGTTCTAGGATCAGAATCACAGGGATTTGATTTTTAACATGGGATCTGGTACTGGAACTTAGATCTTTCTGTTTGGGAGACAGAAGCTTAACCCCAGAGAAATCGCTTCAGCCCACAGTGATATTCTTAATAAACAGATCTCAATGCTCTCGTTTTTTAAGCCCTTCTAAATGGTTGTCACTTCGCATTCTTACATCACTTGAAATATTCATGTTTTCAAACAAGGAAAATGAAAAGTTAGATATTATAGTTATTCTCTTTCTTTTATGCATTGATCAATTTTGTTTCTATGCTATTTAGGGAGCTATCAGGTAGTCTTGAATAAAAATTTTGTCAGTTGGGGGCTGGAGAGGTGGCTCAGGGGTTAAGCCTCTGCCTTGCAGGCAGAAGGTCCTGAGTTTGGATCCCAGATCCCACGTATAGACGCCAGGCGGAAGCGGGGGCGGCCTGCGCTTCTGGTCCTGGTAGGGCGGAGCCTGTGAATGCCGGGGCAGAAGGAGGTGGAGGTGTCCATGGTGGTTCCCGATTCGTCTGTGGCTCTACACACACACACACATGCGCGTGCACACACACACACACACACACACACAATTGAATAAATAATAAAAAAAATTTAAAAAAAAATTTTAAAATTTTGTCAGTTGGAGGGGACCAATGAATCCTATACTGAAATAGTTTTGTGTTTGAAAGTTTCTAATACACTTAAAGTTTAAAAAATTATGCCAAGAAACTAAATCAGTCTTATCTGACATGCTCTGCTATCCATTTCTTTTGAAAATGAGGCATTTGAAGACATTACCCTTTTCAGATTGCTGGGAAGCTTATCTATCCATCCATGTCTCTTGAATTTTAGACAGTGTCTTCTAGAGGTTTTATCTGTTTGCTTTGAAAATCTTCCCTTCAATTTTATGCAAAAAGATTGTTGAGCAATTTATTGAGTGGTTTTAGAAAATCCAGGCAAGTTCAAAATCATCATCTACTCATTATAAAAGGAAATAGAAATGATGCCCTCTTTGTTTGCCAAACATAGAAGGAGCAAAATGTTCTTAGTAGTCAGCACCATGGCACCATGTTGCTTTTAACCCATGGATAATCTGTAATCCATGCTCAGGCTTACACTATCTTAAACATGCCCTTATACCATTTTCAAATATCATGAAAACTCCTTTGAGGTAAGCCAAGTAATACCTGAAAATAATGACTTAATCTTTCATCACTGGAAATGTGCCTCAGAGAAATTATTTACAATAACTACTTATGGAATAAAAATACTAATCTTGTGACATAAGTGTCTTTCTTTGTGAGACATATACAACCATTCCTATAATCTCTGATACATTATAATGAAGGGATGAACCATTAGAATAAGTGTCATTTAGCAGAAAACAGGAATGAAATCAGTAAGCACTACCCTTAATTGAACTTTTCATTAGAAGAATGCATGTTATGAATGTTTATGTTTTTACAAATATTAGAGAGAATGAGTGAGAGAGAAAAAGAGAGAGAGAGAAAGAGAGAGAGAGATAGCAGAGCAGAGTCACAGCTTGAGTGTGGACAAAGAACAACTTTCACAGTTTTGTTATCTCCTTGTGCCATGTGGGCTCTAGGGACTGGACTCTGGTCACCAGCTATGTGTACAGGTGCCTTTGCTTTCTATTTGCCTGCTGAACCGTCTCATCCAGTCTTTTTTTTTTTTTTTGATTCTTTTTTTTAAACATTTTTTATTATTATTTCTGCTTATACAAACTTAATAGGTACACCGGTTCCCTCCCTCCCTCATCCTCCCCTCGACCCCCCAGCTCCTCCTCCCTCCCCATCCCCCAGTGCCTCTCCCCCCATTCCCCGGAGAATCCTTTAATGTGCATGCCAGACTCTTCTCTGGGCCCTCCTCTCCAGTGACGTACAAGGACCCAGTGGCATTTCCCTGAACCCTTTCCTGTGTTCCCCTTAAGCATAGGAACACTACTGTGGCTATCAATCCCTTGCCTCCAAGGATCTTGGTGCCTTTAGCAAATGCTAAACTTTGTGGGGTATAAACCTAACCAAGGAGGTAAAAGACCTTTACAATGAAAACTTTTAAACCCTAAAGAAAGAAATTGCAGAAGACACCAGAAGGTGGAAAGACCTCCCATGTTCCTGGATTGGCAGAATCAACATCGTAAAAATGACTATCCTACCAAAGGCAATATACAAATTCAATGCCATACCAATTAAAATCCCAAAGCAATTCTTTAAAGAAGTTGACCAAACAATCTCAAAATTCATATGGAGGCACAAAAGACCCAGGATAGCAAAGACAATCTCGAATAACAAAAATACTGCTGCAGGTATCATCATACCAAACCTCAGTCTATACTACAAATCCATAGTTATAAAAACAGCCTGATACTGGCTCCAAAATAGACACACAGATCAATGGATAAGGATTGAAGACTCAAATATAAGCCCACAAAATTACAGTCATTTGGTCTTTGACAAAGGGGCCCAAAAAATTCAATGGAAAAAGAACAGTATCTTCAACAAATGGTGCTGGCAAAACTGGATCTCCACATGCAGAAGATTAAAACTGGACCCGTACTTGTCACCATGTACAAGACTTAATTCCAAATGGATCAAGGACCTTGATATAAGGCCAGAGACTATAAAAACCATAGTTGAAAGGATAGGGAACTCCCTCAAGTGATTGGGCTAGGCTAACAGTTCCTAAACAGACATCCAATGGCACAGTCACTGCTACCAACTCTCAAAAGTTGAGATCTTGTGAAATTAAAGAGCTTCTGTTCAGATAAAGAGATTGTAACACCAGCTCAAAGGTAACCCACAGAATGGGAGAAAATCTTCACTAACCACATATCTGATAGAGCTCTATTATCCAGAGTGCACAAAGGACTTAGAAAACTAAACACCAAGGAAACTAACGGCCCAATTAAAAAATGGGCCCTGGAACTTAAAAGAAACTTTAGCAGGGATGAAATTAAAATGTCTAGCAAATATCTCATCCTGTCCTGATGTTTAGCTTTAAAGCAGAAATCTCACAGACCTTTTACCTTACTCTTGCAAAAAAGAATCATTAAGAATGAACTATCAAAATGAGCTAATATACCACAATCATCTATGGATTTTAACTTTAAATGGGACTAATGACAGTTAGTACTTAATCAAACTGGCCTATGCTGAATAAATATTTCTTTCTTTTCTTTTAATTACCATTTTATTTCCATTCATGGAATAAAGGTCCAATAACTTTTATATAACTCAAGCAGTAATCAGCTTTTATGCCCTGGACCCTAGACCCCGGTAGACTCCCTGCTTCTCAGAATTCAACAGACTCCAGAGAAAAAACAAAACAAAGGGCTAGGGAAGAAAACACCATTCATCTGAGGCCTTCTAAAATCATCCCATCGCATAGGAGAGAAACTTCACATCCAGCTCTAAGATAAATCCCTTTTACTCTCAATTGTTAGTCACTGTAGTTTAATATTTCCATATATTCCATCCAAAACCCCATAATACTTCAGGGACTATACCATCCACCCTCACATGTCACCAAGGAAGTAAACCAAAAATGTGTAGTACCATACTAATATTCCACCCTTGTCTACTAAACCCACTTTAATTGACTTACCAACAGTCCAATAGCCTTATCTAGGAAATAATACCAACACCAAACAGGCTTATCCAACTCCAAAGCAAACACTAGCAATAGCCGCTCAAGTATAGTAATACTGTCTAATTTGTCTCAGCCAAAAACAAAAGAAGGATGTAAGAGACAAAACAGGTGCACACCACAGGTCACAGCACAAATCCATGAGGAATAATAGCCAAGACATCAAATCTCCTACAAAAGAATCAACCCTGTAGTGATGGAATCCAACCAGCGCAAACTCACAGAAAATAGCCCAGAAAGTCATACCCAAGATAATGATTTTCAAAGCCTGATATTTACTATGATAAAACCAATGAAAGAGGAAATCTGTGAGGAGTTAGGTAACCACATCAACCAGGTTGAACTGGTACACAACACGTACTTTGAAGAGATGAAAAAATCAGTTGAAGAAATAAAAATAGGCATAGAACAGTTAAAACAATCTCAAACAGACTTGGAACTCAAATTAAAAGACAACTCAGAATGCAACAGCTTCCACCTCCTCCTTGTTTACTCTGCCTTGGGATTCACAGGCTCTGCCCTACCAGGACCAGAAAAGCAGGCCGCCCCGCTTGCACCTGGCATCTATACGTGGGGTCTAGATTTGAACTCAGGACCTTCTGCCTGCAAGGCAGAGGCTTAACCCCTGAGCCATCTCTCCATCCCCAAGCATGTGAGTTTATTTTGGCTTTTAAATTACTGATTTATTTGAATTGGCTTTTGCTAACTACAGCAATTTTTTTCCAGCCTTCGATTTGATCTGTTTCTTGATGACTTAATCTATGGCAACAGCCATTTCTTGCTAAGTATTCTGTGTCTCAGTGTCTTTAAGCTTCCTTTGGAAGGCACAGGGGCACTCTCAAATTCCTTGCATTTTATGAATAAAGAGATTTTGTTTGTAAATTTACTTTCACTATCAGTTCACAGTTAAACTAGTGGACTAGATGGTGTGTATGGGGTGTGTATGCGTGTGTGTATGTGTGTGTGTGTTCTCACATGTGTATGGAAGTGCATATTCTGATCTTTTTTCTCATTTCACATGGTTCTAAGTTAAAAGGTCACAACATAATAAAACAGTTTTATACATGTATATATAATGTACTACATGTACATATAAGATATTATGTATCTATGTAAAATCTGGGATCCTCAAATGGAGAAAGCATGACTTAAGTCTTTTATTGTGATAATTTCCATTTGCTTCCATTTTCCTGCAAGTGATATAACTTCATTCATTACAACTTTACGAGTCAGAGTACAGCTCAACTCTCAACCTGTAAGGTTTTTGGGTTTTTTTTTTTTTTTTTTTGTGCAATGGATCATATATATCACAGACAATCACAAACTGCTGATAAACATATACAAAATAAAAGAACAGTGATTTACTTGGTCTTAAGTAAGACATCTAAATCCCTTTCTTCCCTATGGCTCAGGAAACATGATAGAAAGGTGAATATGAGTGAGTCCAGTGAGGAGGTTACAATCCAATAGTACATTCTGGACATGGTAGAGCAGTTTTATCAGTGAATTCACTGACGTTATGTCTATTTCCCCAAGACTTGCACAATATTTGGCTATCAATGTTTTGGTATGAAAGAGAAACATTTCAAGAGGCTCCACACGTCCTTGATTGACAATTCAGGATTGATTTCAAATACTCTCCTCAATGGTGTATCCGCTGATACATCATCCATATTGCAACAAGTGCTCAGGAACATGCCATCATACACAACCCAGAAGAAATTCAGTGGGCCATACATGCAGAAAGACATAAGTGTAGGGGGGGAGACTTGTAGGGAAGAAGTTTGTAGGAGGAAAAAAAGAAGGATTGGATTGAAGAATAGGGGGTAAAATTGCAATTCACTATATGCACCATGAAACTCTAAAAAACATAAAGTTGAACTTTAAAAAGTTGTATTTAGAGCATCAAGATGATGAAATACTTCAATGATAATACAAATTAAATACAATTATTTCAAATTTTAAAAAGCTGTCGTATTTAACCAATTGGAAAAATAACCACAATATGTAAAAAAAATTAAAGTTTGGTTAAGCTATGTGTATATATTTAATTTAATTTAACTTAAATTTTGTATTAGGTATTAAACCCAGGCCTCCTTGTGTCAGGCAAGGGTTAATTCATTAAATTATATTCCCATACCTGCACATTTGCTGAAAGCATATAGAGTATAATCTGCTTATCACATGTAATAAAATGACATGTAGGAACTAGAATACACTATGTGCATTGTCTTATACTTATGCAATAAATGACAAGTGTGAGACATATAGCATTAGGTTAACATCAATTTGTATGCACAAAAAAGGACTTTTTATACTTCATTTCCTGTTTATTTCATAGCAGTGTTTTTAAATAAAAACAGCAAAATATTTTCATAAATCAGTGGCATAATTTTTGCTGTTCTTTGTCCTATGTATCCTTGGTACATAAGCTTGAAAACTAATTATAAAAATAATGAAAAATATATACCACCTACTCAGCACTTGGTAATTAATAGGTAGGTCTAGGCATACAAATTTTTATACAAATATAAGGAAATTTCTTTAGGGATATACATGTCATGACAAACGTGTTGACCAACTCATCCATTTGCTAAATTTTCCTTTATCTCCATGTAGAAGAATTTATTTTTATAGTTCAGTTTCATAGATAGATATATGTCAAAATTGGCTAAGTAATAAGAGAATGGCAAGAATTTTGAATCTAAAATGTTTGATAGTCTGGTTCCCAAGTCTACAACTTATCCTTGATGACTGAAAACTATCTTCAAGTGAGGTTAGAGGTCAGAAAATAAGAAAGAGGCCCATGTTAGGGAAGAAAGGAAATTTAAAGAGTACTGTTACTGAGGGAAATTCCATATGAAATTAGAAATTGAAAGGGATGCAGAGGTAACAGAGAACAGAAAGTAGTTGAGAGAGGGTCATTTTTAGTTAAATATGCATGGAAATGTCACACGGAAAACAGTTTTGTTTGACAATTAAAAATAAAATATGCGATGACTAATAATGATTATCAACTCCATAGTATCTAAAACAACCTATGAGATAATCCACTAGGCATTGCTATTTAAGTTAGATACTAGTCATCGCTTTGAGGGTTATCATAATTGAGGTGGGAAAACACACCATACAAGTGGGTCATACCACAGATTCATATACTTGTTTTTCAGATTAAATAAAAAAGAGAAAGTGAGATTATCACCAGCATTTTTCTTTCTCTGCTTCCTTATTTGAAAAAAAAAAACAACATAGAAATGACATTTGAGGTAGTTCTGTTTACAGGAAAAATTTGCTAAGCTGACACACAGGGAGCAAGATCTCCAGACAGAATCACAAACATCTGAAAAATGCATGATGCATTTTTTTTTTACTTGTAGAGCAGTATTTGGAGGTGAAAACTTCAGTGTCTGAAGGTGGTCCTACCATATCCCAATGATATGTGATGGCTTTTCTCAGTTGTAATTTCCATTATCTCTTGCCTTATTTTTCATTTGCTATTCATTGAACTAGAACAAGTTTTCTGTGTTTCATTATGCTTTCTACAATTTTAAGACATTAAAATATGTTATATTCTACTGTTAAATATAGGAGGGAGATAAGAGAATGAGTTCTATTTATCAGAATACATTATAAACATGTATGAAATTCTCAAGGAATGAGCTTAATAATACTAATTATCTTTATTCTATACCATTCTCAGATCCTAATATTTTCCTCAATATTTAACACTTCATTTAATAAAATTTGAACATTTTTAAAATTTTTTTATTATTATTTATTCAATTATGTGTGCATGCGTGCGTGTGTGTAGAACCACAGGCGAATTCGGGAACCCCCATGGACCACCTCCATCTCCTCGTTTACTCTGCTCAGGGATTCACAGGCTCTGCCCTACCAGGACCAGAAACCCAGGCCGCCCCCACTTCCGCCCAGCGTCTATACATGGGGTCTAGGATCCGAACTCAGGACCTTCCGCCTGCAAGGCAGAGGTTTAACCCCTGAGCCACCTCTCCAGCCCCCCAAAATTTGAACATTTTAAATATATTAATTTGCAAGAATTGAAAACAAATCAAAGCATTGAACAATGTTAATATTGTATTTTCATGCTCTCTTCAATATTTTTAAAGTTCATATATACTGGTATGAATTTTAAAACTTATACATGCACACTATAGAGTATCAGTGGTTTCAGTAATATGAGTGGGCTTATAAGAATTCAGAATAATCATTTATATTGCATTTTCTATGTTATTTCTATGAGCATGTTTCTTATCTTTTGATATATTTCTTTACATTAAATTGGCATCATAGTTGCAATGTTTAGACTTTTCTGAAAATAATTTTTGAAGTAACAAGTGTTTTGTTCTGATTTTATTACTAATTCATACAAGTTTATACATTCTTAAAAAATGGAAAATGTAGCACTAATGTGTAATTTAAATTACTAGCCTATAACACTTTAGTAAATGCCTTACAATTAGTTCAGAAACAAATACAAAGATTAAGAATTTTATAATACTGTTAGCAAATAAATCACTGTATAATTTGGTAACAATACAGAAACATGCATAAACACACACACACACACTATTTGTGACTACATCTCATCTCAGAACAACTATATATCACATGTCTCACACTGTTTAATGAGTTAGACTAGAAGATCCTCCATCTTTTCATGGGAAGAAAGTTGTGTGTTACTTTATGTAAATGTTTACATGCATATATGAGCCCTTTTTGAATTTTCTCATAAATGTGATATGATAATATTTCTATGACAGTTTATACCACACTGAAAAGAAAAAATGACATTTAAGTTTTTTACATACTTTTCTTCATAAAAGTAATAATTCACTTGCTACCTTGTATTTAATGTTTGTTCAGTTTATATGACTTTTGGCACTTTATGGGAGTTACCAATCACAGTAAAAATAAAATTTCTACAAAAACTATAATTTAATAATATTTTAAATTAAAAGCAATCTGGTTTCATACTATGAGAGCTAAGAAGTTTTTTATTCCAAAGGCCATGAGCAGTTTTTAATATAATTCTTTTCAATTAAATAATGCTATGCTCATAAATTAATAATTTCAATTTTATAGGTTGGATAAAATTTATAACTTGGGATTGAGGACTTGCTCTCAAACTATTTTCATTTTCTGTTCAATTAATATGTTCAGCTCAATTGTTAATTACATCACACCTTAGCGTATGTTGCATTTTGATTAGAAAATGGTTTTATGTCATTCTCTGGATCATTTGATTATACTTCCCCTAAACGTTGAAATTGTACTCAGATGCTACAAGGAGGTCAATAGTTATAATCCCTGTACATTATTGAATAAAATCAGTTTGCTGTCTCCACAGAGACAGCAACTTGGCTTGTAGCAACTAGGATTTTTTAGGTGAGTTTCATCACCTGGAGGTAGTTATAGTTCTGATTTCAATTGTTTAGATCAATTCTTTATGAACAATTCCAACTCGTTCATCCCTCCTGTGTTACAGTGACTTGTTTGTTAGACTTGACATCCTCATAACATCTGAATGGTCATAGAAATTGATACTCTCATTTCAGGCCTTCTGACATAAATAGTAACCTTTGTTATGTTATATAATACACTGTATATGCATACATGTATGATTAGTTACATAGCACATATTTACATATATCAAATCATATTGTTATTTATTATTGTACATATATTTACCTGAAACCACTATATTGATGCATTATATCTTTTAAGACTTAATTTGTATGTGTGGGCTATTTTTTTAAATAATTTACTTATATGCAGTTCAGAAAATGAGAATTATGCAAAGCACACTTAAGTAGTTTTGTATTTCTTTTGCACATTTGATACACTATTATAAGCACACACTTCCTTCCAGATAGCTGAAAAACATGTTTCCCACACAGCAGAGGAATTAAATCTACATTGTCCTTTGCGTCATTTTTAGGATTCTAGGCAAGGGCGAAGCCATTTATTTAGTAAGTTCTTAACTCTCAGTATGGTTAAGCAACTCAGAAATCATGAAACAGGAGCTTCCTAAGCCTTGCTGGATTTTATCTTGAAGCCGACTAACATCCTCAACTTGTTTCCTGTGAATGACCTCCAGTGCTGGATAAATATGTGAAATGAAAAAGGACATACACCTTTTCTGTCTCCACTTGTCTCTCCTTCAGTTATCATATGTGGTATTCACATAAAATCGTTAGCCTCAAAATGTAAAGATCAAGATTGCTTCCAGTATCCACTTTTAAAGATAATAGAAAAGATCAACATTGTCAAACATAATTTGAAGCCCATATCTCAGACTCAAGGTCTATATTCAGCCAGACTTTCAGGTAAAATGCCATTATATAGTGTAGCATCACTATGATGAGTTTTAGTCAAATACTAGAATTATACAGCCATTAATGCATATTTATTTATGTTAGGTGTGTTAATTTTAGATGTCAACTTGACAACTGATAACTTAATGTTTAGTTACACCTATGAAAAGTTATTTAGTTAAGCCCGTGAGTAATTATGTATCATATAATCTAATTTATGGCTGAAAACTAAGCCTGTAGTGGTTGGAACAATTCCTTGAGAATGATAGAAACAAAACTAACTAGATATGGTAGATTTGTAAGCTAGAAAGCGTGTTTTGATCCTTTCCTCTTTCTCATGTTTTCCTGTCGATATAGAGTAGGCAGTTCCCCCGTCTATGTTGGTGTTTTTTTTGACATAATAGCTGAAATAGGGGGCTGGAGAGGTGGCTTGGGGGTTAAGCCTCCGCCTTGCAGGCGGAAGGTCCTGAGTTCGGATCTCAGATCCCACGTATAGATGCCAGGCGGAAGCAGGGACGGCCTGCGCTTCTGGTCCTGGTAGGGCGGAGCCTGTGAATCCCAGGCCAGAAGGAGGTGGAGGCGTCCATGGTGGTTCACGAATTCGTCCGTGGTTCTACACAGACACACACACACACACACACACGCGCGCACACACATACACACGCACATGCGCACAGTTAAATAATAAAAAAAAAACTTTAAAAAAATAATAGCTGAAATATTAGCTTGAATAAAAATCTCCTTGTTCCCCCAAATATTTTAGGTCATGCATTCAATTCAGTAACAAGGTCAGGATTTAAATCACTTATTAGCTGAAGACAGACAGGATTTTGCCATGGAACTAAAACACTAGGATCAGTTTTGGTAAGACGTCTGTGTATGTAAAGAATCACATATATAGCATTTTATGACCACTAAGTTCACACAGTTAATGAATCATTGTCACTTATACCAGTTTAGGTAAGCATTGAGGAAAGATTTATTACACTAACCAAATAACATTAGGCCAGTAAGAAAGAAATATTATGTCATTTATCAGAGTCCCATTAGAACAATCAGTATTTCAGGGGACATTTTTTTTAACTTGTGTGTGTGTGTGTGTGTGTGTGTGTGTGTGTGTGTGTGTGTGTCTATCAGAGAGCAAATGTGTCATGTGTCCGTGAGGAGGACCAAGGATCACTTCGGGAATCATCCTGGAGTGCTTCTAGGATTTCCCAGGCCACTGCCATTTCCACCTGGCATTTTTATGTGGAATCTGGAATCCAAACTCAGAACCTTCTGCTTGTGAAAGAGACTCAACCCCTGAGCTATCTCTCCATACCTAAGAGGAGAATATTTCTTATAATCTTGTGTTCTACATCTTTTGGATTACAATGAAAGATTTTGTTTAAATTTGAATTATGCTTTTCTTGAACTTTATCTTTTCTTATGTAGGAAACTGATGTTTTGCAGTACACAAATCAATAGTCAACTAGAAATCACCAAATGATTCAAATGTCTCTGAGCTTTTTTTTTAAAATGAGAAGGGGAGATTTATTCATCATATGGTTCCAGAAGGGAGATATTGCCCTTCATGGCAGAAAAGGATGGGTGATTATTCATGGATTAATACTACTAAGTTTAAAATCTCTATTGCTTTAAACATTTGTTCAGTATTAAGGATATTTTTATCTTATAAATTTTTCCTTACTTATTTCTGTCATTCATTTTGTTTCGTTTTTACTGATAAAAGGCAAATCCATATATAAAATATGTATATGGATCCATGCCTGTAAATGACATATTTTTTATTTTCTTAGACTTTCTAAGATGAACTAATTTTGGTTGTTTTTTTTATCCTCTTTGTGACATGAGCTTCAGATTTCATTATATCACCTATGGCTAGAGACTGTTGTCAAATGAGTGTTTGAAAACATACACTCTGCTTTTGACTTGTGGACTACCTTTTGTGCCTGTAACTACAAAACAGATGTTTTTAATGGTACATATCATCTCCCAGTATAAATGCTGCTTCTTGTCATTCAAAAGGTCCATTCTGGATTTTTTAGGGGGATGCTGCATATAGTATTCAGTTTTGTTTAGTTTCATCCTGAAGGTTGAGACTGATTTTGTCGATGATTCTTCAGTACTAGATTTTTCCAGTAATCTGATTGGATGAAGTCTTCCTAATCTTCTAATGTGGGTAGATGTACCTTACTTCATATTATAATATTTAATTTCATTTTATTGTAATGTTCTAAGATGCCTTTCAGTTACAGGGTATTCTACCCCTGTTTTGCAACTACTCTAGAAAGACTTTATGCTTTTTATGGCTTTACTATTCTGAGTGAAGTATTTTCGCCTCTATTACTTTACCTTCAATCTTTTCTTGTGATATTACAATACACTGTGAATCTTCCTTGTATAAATAATGACGAGACATGTACACTCATCCTTGTTTATATTTATCTGTTAGCAATTTACTGAAATGTTACTGAATTATTTCTATCACATTGTTATGCCCCGCAGATCCTCTGGGTTGCAGACATTTGCTTCCTGATTCTCCTTGAATTAATTTATGTTTGTCTTTTCATTCCACATTTCCATCTTGTGAGCCCAGAATTTCATTTGGTTCAAATAATTATTTCACCAATGATCTGGCATTCATTTTTTGTTAAAACAGCAGTAGTGATACTGTCTTAGCTTTTTTCATTCTCAATGAAAATAATAAGGGATATATTAGAAGTTCTAAAGACGAAATACAATTAAGCTATTTTAAAAGAATATCATAATTTTGGATGTCACCCCCTGGCCAGAGATAAAAAGCTGTTAAACTAGAGTCTTGTTATAAGAGTATATTCAAAGATAGATATAATAAAAGTAGGAAACCACAGTGAGGGAGGGGTCAATCACCCATTCGCAAAATGGTTACTTATTATCTGCCAGACTATATGCCCTCCCCTTCTGGTGAGATCACACCCCCTCAGTTGTAAATGATCAGGAACGAAAAGTCTGTGAACTTAGACATCCAATACCCATCAGGATGGAGTGAAGGGCATTGTAGGAGCAGCAAAACCGCAAAAGAAAATCAACAAACCATAATCCAGAACTTTAGAGACTCTATATCAACCACCTAGAACTAGACCAGCCTAATCTCTCCCCATCCTGAAGCTCAGGGAAATTTGCGGAAGACGGGGTGGTAAGAGTGTGTAAGAGCACAAGGATGGGAGGAGCAATGATATGCAAGATACTCCACACAAGTTAGGGCTGAAGCAATCATAATTGAACTTTGCATGCCCTGCGCAATGTCCAACACACTATTGACCCCACAAAGTCTAGCATTTGCTAAAAGCACCAAGACCCTTGGAGGCAAGGGATTGAGAGCCAAAATAGTGTTCCTATGCTTAAGGTGTACAAAGGAAAGGGTTCAGGGAAATGCCACTGGGTCCTTGTACGTCATCAGAGAGGAGGTCCCAGAGGAGAGTTTGGCATGCACATTAAAGGATTCTCAGGGGATTGGGGGAGGGGAGGCACTGAGGGTGGGGAGGGTAGGGTGAGGGGAGGGTGAGCAGAGGGATGGGGGGAGAGGAGAGAAGGAGGGAACTGGTGTACCTATTAAGTTTGTATGAGCGGAGATAATAAAAAATGTTAAAAAATGATTAAAATAGAAAAATACAGAATTTAGGAAATACAAAAAAATATATCATAATTTTGTTTCTTCATAGAGTCTGAATACATGAAACACAATATAAGTCCCAAAAATAAACATCCAGAGTCAACAGAGAAAACCCAGGCCAGGTTAACTAAACATTTTAGAGTCAAAGAAGAAACAAATTGAGCAGGTGAATATTTTGGAGGATAGATACAAATCACATAGACTATGATTAAGTTTGGAGAGAAAGGTGGTAGGCTGGGAAGATGGTTCAATGGATAATGCTTGGTCTGGGTACAAACCCTCAGCATTATTGAGAAAATAAAAAGCTGAGGATGACTTTGAAAGACTAGGGGGTGGAGACAGGTGAATGTGAAACATCACAGCTTATAGAAATGGTGAGCCTCTGGTTCAGTGAGAGACCCTGTTTCAGAAGGTGAAGAACAATAGAAAAAGATACCTGGGCATACTACTCTTTCCTGGGCATGCTTGTGCATAAGTGAGCATGCCAAAACACTCATGTACAAGCACCACACACAATACATATCACACACATGAGAAAGAGGCAAAAGGGAGGGAATATTTATAATCTACGCTTTGTTTTTAAACGACAAGATAGCATTGTTCTTTACTGAGATGTGTAAGAGAGGAATACATTAGGAATACACACTAGTGAGGACAGATAATAGAAATGCACCACATAGGATTGTCTTTTTTCAGAAAATGTGTGTATTCATCACTTAGCTGTGCATGCTACTGATAATGAACTGCTGAGTCTATTTTATTTGTAGAACATACTCTATTAATACAACTTCCGTGCTGAGAATGCTGTGTAATTTTAGTGCATTCTATGATTTTATCAGCTTGAACTCCTTCTCAAAATGTATGTCAGCCTTAGACCATGAAAGTATTAAATTTGGTCTTGACTTTTACAAACAGCAATCTGCAAATTGTAAGTCAATTGTAATTATAATAAGCAAACAATACTCTTGACTTAGTGAAAGTATTTGACTAAGGTTCATGTATTTTTCAAATGGTTGACTAAGAGATAGTAAGGTATAATTATTTATAACTCAGTTATTAAGTCTAATAAATCTTTCATAATTCTCATAGTTTTAAAAAAACTGCATTGGGAAGTATACTTGTATTATATGAAAGTACAGGAAAAAATGAATATATGGAATATCAGCTGGGTTAGGTGATATGTGAGGCATTATTGATATAGAAATGAATAAATTATAATTCCAAAACCCAGAGACTTAAAGAGTTTTTAAAAAAATTTAGAAGCTATCTTTTTCTCATAAAAATTGCTATGTATTCATATTTGATCTATGTATGCTTACATACATTAGTAAATACAGAATTAGCTCTCTGGATATAACAAATGCTGAGAATTTCTATCCTTCAGAATTGAAACTAGAATCTACATAGACATCTCAGGTTGAGAGAGCCATTTGTGTAATTGACTACCTTATTCATTATATAAACCAGAGAATGGTCTCTTCTTAATCATTCATTCCAAAAGAGTCACCAATGTTCTTTCTCACAACATTGTTGATTTGATAAACAAGCAGTTGTTAGCCTATTAATTCAGATTAATTTATCCTGCCTGTAAATACTACCTAATTATCTTAGATGAATATATATAAACATTTGAAAAGGATTATTTTAAGGTGCTATCAATATTCTGCATGGCAGGAAGTGCTGTATGTATTAAAAGAAAATATGTAGAATCTCTTTCCTCCTGGAGAATCATAAGACAGTGAAAATGAGCCATTAATTTCCTGAATTCCACTTCATGGAGAAGAAAACCATGATTTAACTTTCATAAGTCTTTGGACTCTACTTTAAATCTTCGATTCTTTTACCACTGGTTGAAAAATTTTATGCAATGTTACAGAATAATTTTAAAATCAGAGCATCATGCAAAGATATAGCATATACATGTAAAAGTCTTCAGATGTTCTAAGCAAAGGAAAACATGATTGCAACACTTCCCTAAGGATCTCACTTTACAGGCTAGAGAGATGGCTCAGGGGTTAAGCCTCTTCCTAGCAAGCAGAAGGATCTGAGTTTAGATCCCACATCTCATGTAAAAATGTCAGGCAGAAATGGCAGTAACTAGCACATTTGGTCCTGGAAGGCAGTCTGGGAAACCCAAGAGCAAAACAATGAGACAGTCTAATCCAGGATTATTCCCAAAGTAACTCTTGGGCCTCCACAACACATGCAATTCTCTCTCTCTCTCTCTCTCTCTCTCTCTCTCTCTCTCTCTCTCTCTCTCTCTCTCGTTTTTTCTCTCTCATACACACACACACACACACACACACACACACACACACACACACACGCACGCACACACACGCACACATGCATGCGAGTGCGCATGCATATTCCCACAAGAAAACTCTCACTTTAGAAAGCCAATCTTCTCTTTGTAAGTGATAAACTTTGTGTGGTATTCTTTTCTGTAATCCCTTAGTTTGTCTTGATATTATTTATGAACATATAAATATATAAGAAATCATTTAAAATGTGAATTATAATGTGCTATTCCCTTGCAAATGGCCTTTCATGTTTAGACTTTTTAAATGTCCCATTCAGTCTTAAGGAATTGGGCACTCTGCTACCAAATCTACATTATTATCTTGTCATGATTTAACTCCAATAGCCCTTTGTCAAGTATGGGAGCATATGAATGGTGTGTGTGTGTGTGTGTGTGTGTGTGTGTGTGTGTGTGTATACAGATGCTGTATATGTGTGGAAGTCAGAGTGCAACTTCAGGTTTGTTTTGCGTTCGCCTTGTAGGAGACAGGGTCTTTGTTATCAACCTTGCCAGTTTTTGGGTTGTTTTCTGTTTCTGCCTCCCATCTGGTCCTAGAATCACCAGTATTACAGATATCTACTCTAGTGCTAGTTCTTTTTTTTTTTTTTGCTTTGTTTTGTTTGAGTTTGTGTTTATTTTTGTTATGGTGACCTGAAGTAAGTTGTTCCTGCTTGTTCTCCAAACAAGAGTTATCCACCAAGCCATCTCCCTAGACTTTAGTGTCCCTAATCACATTGTCCCTGCTGGTTCCAGAGAAGGAAGTTGTAATCTGCCAGGCTGGACCCTTCCAGGAGTCTGTTTCCTATCCAGGGTGAACAGATGCTTGTGTGGCATCTCCCCAGGAAAAGTGTCACACCATACCCTCTCTTTCACACACATCCAGCACATTCACATATACCGTGATGCAGATAATGGTGTCATAAGCTAGTACTTATCACTGCGTTTGCTACCAAACTGTACTGTTTCAATTTAAAACTACATTTTTATGGATACTACTGTATTTAATTTCTATATACAACATGAGAGTTTCAATTGTGCTGTCTTTTCTAGTCTCTTATTATTGTTCATTTAGGGAAGTGTTCTATTCATACATAATGGCAAGTACATTGTGTTCCTTTTCTCAATGACATAACCAAATGTTTCTGACTGAGCAACTATGAGATTCCCGAGCAGGAGTAAGACAAGTTGTGGGTGACTTTGCTGTAGCTGGCAGACATAGAAAGTGTCTTCAGTACTGTAAATGATTGCCTTTCATGCTTTAGAAATTTTTCTTTAAAAATAATTTATATTATCCATCTGAGATGTGGCAGCCAAGATATTGCTGCAGAGTGATTTGGTTGGCTTTACCTGACCTGAACAATGCCTGACATGTGGACTTGCACAGATCTCAAGTAAGATAACTTCAGGCAATACGATCCTTACAAGCAAGGGGTTAGATAGATATAACAGAGTTTCCATATTAGTGGGCAGCCCAAGAAGGGTCCCCAGGATATCCCATAATATCCTGAATCCTCACTAGTGTAAATGACTTAGAGAGAACTTCAGGGCCCATATAAGCTGATGTTTTGGAGGAGCGGGGTAGCAGGCAAGAAACACCAAGTAAGCGAGGGAGGGACAAAAGGGGGGAAAGGCAGAAGGATGGGGAACAGAGAGTGGGAAGGGGGGACAGAAGGAGCAAAGGGAGAGAGGAGGAGAAGGAAAAGGAGGGGGCAAGGGAACCACCTATTGAGCTTATATAACTAGGTAAAAAAATCAAAAAATAATTTATATTTTTTAAATTGGCCAAATTCTTTATTTTAGAAATATTCAAAATATTTAGCATTTGCAGATCTGAACTGACTCCAGCTAAGCCCTGCTAGGACAAGTTTTAACCCACTAACTGTAGAGTCCACCACCCATGCCTTGCATATCTCCACCCACTCACACCCTCATTCACAAGACTGCGCAGCCTGCTGTGATGATGAAGAAAGGTAAGTCCCGCTGTCCCCACCTCCACCTCAATTCCCCAGAGACTCGGCCACCCGATGGGGAGTTTGTCATAGCAAAATCTCAGTTTATTCGGGGTAACAAAGCAACTTACATAGACAAAAGACCACAAGGGGCCAAACGAGCAGCCATTTGTGTCAAAGGTCAACACAACCTTCGGTGCTAGTGGTCAAGTCCAATGTCACTCAGTAAGGAAGGCAGGTCAATACCTGAAAGCCAATTAGGGCTCTCTGTAATGTGACCAAAGTTAAGCTCAGGACACTAGCCCTCAGCGCCATCTTTAGTCCCATGTGCTCGACCATGTCCTGGGGCAAATCCTGGGTAGGCCCAACAACTAACTTATAGGTATCATATGGGTTGATATGCCAAATAGTTCATAGAAGACCGTGTGGGTGAACTTCTAAATTACTGTTCTCTGACTGGCAAGAAATATTTTGAGTGTTTAAAAACCATTATGCATATTTTGCCATATACTGAAATTGAATTGAATTTACTGAATTGAAATTACTATTACCTATTGCTACCTAACAATTTTATTTAAAAGGTATTGTTTATGCTATTTATTCAATAATAGGTAGACTTCTGTTTTATTTCAATTTGTATTATTTTTTAAAATATGTATTTTTGGCTCAAGCAACAATTTCAAAAAAAAACCCAGCTTCTCTTACTTTTTTTACTTAAATGAAATATGTTACCATAACTTACTGATTCCTGTCTCATAAAAATCTAAATGCACACTCAAACATTTATATACTATATTATCCATTGCACAAAAGATATTATTTGTTATTGTATTTATGTGTGTTGACTTCAAAATTACAAGGGTGGGATGTGGATTATTTCAAGAGTGTTTTTTTCCCCCATTATGTATGTAAGCAATACATTTTTTCTTTCTCTCTTTACATCTTTACCTTTTTGTCTTTCTTTCTTCCTTTCTTTCTTTCTTTCTTCCTTCCTTCCTTTCTTTCTTCCTTCCTTCCTTCCTTCCTTCCTTCCTTCTTTTCTTTCTTTCTTTCTTTCTTTCTTTCTTTCTTTCTTTCTTTCTTTCTTTCTTTCTTTCTTTCTTTCTTTCTTTCTTTCTTTCTTTCTTTCTTTCTTTCGAGAGCATCCAAAGTCAAGAAACTTAAGGGAGAAAGGGAGATTTATTCAGCTTATGGTCCAAGAGAGGAGGTACAGTCTCTCAAAACAGAGACAGCATGGGTGGCTGGAGGAAGCTAAGTCACCCCAGACATCTTGGAAGCTGAGAGCTGCAGACTGCTTACAGCAAAGGCAACTCCTGGAGGTAGGATGGGACTAATCCACCTCAAGGCCCACCCCTTGTGACTGCCTTCCTCCAGCGAGGCTCCACCTCTCAAGGTGCCATGACCTTGTCAAATACATGAGACTGTGGGGGACACATTTCAAACCATGACACTCCACCCCTGGCCTCCACAGGCTCATTGCCATCTCATTATGCAAACCATACTCAGTCCAACTTTAAAAGTCTTCATAGACTACATCAGTAGTCCCAACACATCCAAAGTCCAGAGTCTAAAGCCTCCTGTAAAATTAAAATACAAGTTACATACTTCCAACATACAATGGCACAGAATAAACATTCCCATTCCAAAAGGAAGGAATGGGGGCATATCCAGGAAAGATTGGTCCATAACAAGATCAAAAAACAGCAGGACAAACCCCAAATCTTGTAGCTCCAAGTCCAACAGGTGAGCCTCTCTTTGAAATCATCTCAGTTCCAAAGGGCTTTGGTTCCACCCCTACAATGCAGCTGCTCATTGAATATGTTGCTCTCTTGAGCTGACTCCTCCCAGGGTATACAGCTCTCCTTGGCAGGTGTCCCACATTGTCTCTGGAATCTCTAACATCTTTACTTCTCAATGGCAAAACAGGCTTTTTTTTTAACTATTTTTTTATTCAATTGTGAGCGTATAAGTATTTTTATTCAATTGTGCATGTGTGCGTGTGTGTGCATGTGTGTGTGTGAAGTACCACGGACAAATTCGGGAACCACCATGGGCCACCTCCACCTCCTCCTTGTTTACTCTGCCCTACCAGGCTCTGCCCTACCAGGACCAGAAACGCAAGCCACCCCCGCTTCTGCCTGGTGTCTAAACGTGGGGTCTAGGATCCGAACTCAGGACCTTCCACCTGCAAGGCAGAGGCTTAACCCCTGAGCCACCTCTCTAGCCCCGGCAAACCAGGCTTTAACTCCACAGCACAAACTGCCCTTCTTGGGCCTCTAAACTGCAGACTTTTTTCCATGTGCTGCCTGGCTCCCATCATTTTTCAAAATCTTGGAGGAGGACTCCATGATCTCCTCCCTCTTGCATCACTGATGCCTCTAAAACCAGAACCACATTAACAACTTTGCCAAGACTGGCCCCCTTGAATCACAGCTGGTGATCTATGCTGACCCTTGGGAAAAAGTTCTTTCACACCTGGACAGTTGTTTTGTAGAAGTGGACCCTTACTTTGGAACTCAACCCTTCAGCTCATTTCTTATGGGTGGGAGCCTTCTCTGAGGATCTTGCCCTCAAGCTAGGACCTTTCCTATTATCCAAATTGAGAGCAGGCTTTGATTTACAAATGGAGCTTATCTCTTTAGCAACATTTTGCTCTCTGCTTCTTCTTGGTTCAGCTCTTTAAGTTTGGCATTGTATTTTTCATCATTAGATCTTACAGTTTTTGCATCTTCCAGCCTGATTCTTTGCTCTTTTTCATAATTTTGAAGACAACTAAAAAGTAGCCATGTCACATTGTCAAGACTACACTGCTTTGAAATTTCCTCAGCCAAGCAGTCCAGTTTAACTTCAGGCAAGCTTTCAGGACGAGGGCAAAACTTCACTAAACTTTTGGCCAACATATGGCTCCATATGGCACTTATCCAGTTGCAAACACAGTCTCTGTTCCCCTGTGGACCATCACAAGCAGGGCTTCCATTGCCTGAATCTCTCACAGCATTGCTCTCCTCTGAGCTCTCACAAGAAAGGCTCATTTGGCCCCCTCACCAAGATGCAAAGACTTTCCCAGCACCAAGTCCTAAAGTTCTCCATATTTCTCCCAGCAAACAGTTCCAAAGGCACACTAGCCACATCACAGCATTGGCCATACTGCTTCACAAACAACTTCATGTTGTCGTACCAGCTGTTGTTAATCTCACAGCAATATCCCACTACCTGGTACCAATTTCTGTAACAGCTACTCTTAACTATTGCTGTGAGAAAGCATTCAAAGTCAAGAAACTTAAGGGAGAAAGGGAGATTTATTCAGCTTATGGTTCCAGAGGAAAGGTACAGTCTCTCAAAACAGAGGCAGCATGGGTGGCTGGAGGAAGCTAAGTCACCCCAGACATCTTGGAAGCTGAGAGCTGCAGACTGCTTGCAGCAAAGGCAGCTCCTGGAGGTAGGGTGGGACTAATCCACCTCAGGCCCACCCCTTGTGACTGCCTTCCTTCAGCAAGGCTCCACCTCTCAAGGTGCCATGACCTTGCCAAACACATGAGACTGTGAGGGACACATTTCAAACCATGACACTTTTCTTTCTTTCTTTCTTTCTCTTTCTTTCTTTCTTTCTTTCTTTCTTTCTTTCTTTCTTTCTTTCTTTCTTTCTTTCTTTCTTTCTTTCTTTTTCTCTCTCTCTCTCTCTCTCTCTTTCTTTCTTTCTTTCTTTCTTTCTTTCTTTCTTTCTTTCTTTCTTACTTAAATTTGAGGATGATTTAATTCAGGGTCTGAAACTTGCTAGGCAAGTGTTCTACCATTGAATAACACCCAACTAAGTTGACTGAACTTTTGGGAAGTTGTTCTGAAACATTTTACAGTGAGTCCTCAGTCTGTAGGCTTGTCAATAAGAACATTGTTGTAGGAACAAGATATCTACTAAATCAGCTCAGGAACAATCTTTTGCTTTTGGTATCTAATCTCATTTTTGTTCTCATTCTTATCCAGTGGTATCTGTTCAGCTTCTCATGGCTTCAGTTTAACAAAAACATTTGCTCTTGTTATCTCCTGTTAATAATTTTTCATCTTACAGTCCTATCAAATTATTTTCTAACTGCAAATTACCATGTGTATCTGGTTCTATTGAAGTCTTTTCATGTTTCTGAATATATTTCTTAAACCAAAGGCTAATGCTGGTTGTCTTTGATAACATACACTATAAGTTTGTTTAAAAATATCTTGTAAAAATAGTTTTCTTTCTCATTTTGATTTTTTTATTTACAATGTGGACACCGAGATAAGGGAATAAATTGTATGTGTTCCTTCAATAGAAAACACTAACATTTGCAACATTAAAACACAGAGCCTATCCATTCTACAGCCAAAATCAAATATCAAGTTATAGTAAATGGCATAAGAAGATTTTCAGATGATCTAGCCATTAAGGGTTTCTAAGCAGGCATGCAGAAGTACTCTTCAAAAAGTAGCTGTCCTTCATCACAATGATTGAATATGATTGAAATTTTCTTTTGAAGTTGCAGGCAGTTTATAGGATCTGTCATCATATAGTATAATTTCTGACCTGTACTTATCTATATTTTATAACAATTTCCCTGTTCCTCAGACTGCAACATCATACACTAGAGGTAGGCACTCTGCAAGTCAGAAAACTTCCTGTTACTGTCATGCAAAAGCTTCTCTGGATCCTGTAAATGATATATTTCTTTCCTCCCCTTGGACAGTAATTACCTATAGCAGCTTGGAAATGAATCATGGGAAAAGATATTTTAATGTCTTAAACAATTCTTTACCTTAACATTGTTACTATTTTACATTAGATCTGATTTTTTTTCCTTTTAAAAATTATTCCACTCTTATCTCCTGAAACTTCGATGGACATAGTTTTCAGTTATCCAAATTTTAACAAGGGGAGCATTAACTATAGATTATCATCTTGCCATGCCTTTGAGTTCATGAGTGGAGGTCCTTTTTTTCTTTTTGAAAATGTATTTATTTATTTGCTTATGGAGAGTGAGGGGGATTTATTAAACCTAGGGTTCCAGAGAGTATATATGGTCTATTATGACAAAGGCATGGCTAGCCATCAGAAGCTGGAAGCAGCCTAAGTCACTGTAGACATCATAGAGAGTGAGACATACAAAACTAACAGCTCCAAGAACAGTGAAATTAATCCACCTCAAGGCCCAACCTCTGTCACATGCCTTCTTCCAACAAGGTTTAACCACTTAAAAGTGCCTTCCTCAACAGCTAAAGATTCATATACATGAGCATGTGGAAGTGGTGGAGGGGAGCAACTCACATTTCAAACCATGAGACCCAGTGAACCATTTGGACAGTCCTTGTCTTTATTTTGTTATCCATACACTGACAATGATACTCATGCTGAGCTAAGTTCATGGACTATTATCCTCTCTCCATCAAGGTGTGAAGCTGAAGTAAGGAAATGGTCATATCCCATTATTCTTTTGATGGCCATATCACCTGAGGTCCCTGGCATAGCCCCTTTTATTGTGAAGTACAAAAGAGTATGAAGAGATAATGAAATTCAGTTAGGGAATCTGAGTAAGAAATGTATATTTTGTTTTTCAATGCTAGAATTTATGCCAATTACTTTAAAACAATGAAAATATAATTCAATGAGCTCAAATTTTTTTAAAAAAATAAAATTATTAAATGGAAGCAAGGGATTAACAGTCATAATACTGTTCCCATACTAAAGGGGAGCCCAAGGAAGGGCTCTGGACAATGCCACTGAGTCCTTACAAGCAGTGTGGTATAAGGATGTAGAGTGGAGGATTCAGAGGGAAGTTTGACGTTCACACCAAGGAATGCTCCAGGGAATGAGAGGGGGGAAGGGGGAGGCACTGGGAAAAGGGGAGGGAGGGGTGCAAGGGATATTGGGAAAGGGTGGAGGAAAGGAGGGGACTGGAGTACCTATTGAGCTTGTATGATTGGAGAAAAACAAATAAATACAAATTTTAAAAAATCACATACAGGCACAATTGAATAAAAAAATTTACATTTTTATATACATGCTCCTTGCCTTCCTTGTTCTCCCTTCCCTACCTTCCTCATTTCCCTCCCATTCCTATCCCATCCTGCTGTTTCCTTATCTAACCAATCTGGTAGACAAGGTCCCAGTTCAGAAAAGATGGATTCAAAGAAACATCTTTTGGAAAAAGGATATGGCATTATTTGAAATAAATAAGAGAAATAAGGAAAATATGGGAATTATCAGGCCTTGGTGTTTCTGCCCAGTTAGGGCCTAAACATGCTCACTGGGGAATGTCACAGTAATGCCCATGGGCAGGTGCTAGGAATTCCTTCCTAGGTAATTTAAGCTTTGCCTCTGGCAGGAGGAATTCTGGGAATTGGGTGTGCCTTCTACCTGTTCTCAGGTTTTTTGGGACTATCTTCCTGCTCTCTGATCTAGAGAAAAAGTCTGCTTTTAACTTAAAACTTTTTTTTTAATTTTTTTTTATTCAATTGTGCGCGTGTATGTGTGTGTGCGAGTGTATGTGTGTATGTGCGTGTGCATGTACATGTGTGTAGAACCACGGATGAATTTGGGAACCACCATGGACCACCTCCTTGTTTACTCTGTCCCGGGATTCACAGACTCCACCCTACCAGGACCGGAAGCGCAGGCAGCCCCTGCTTCCACCTGGTGTCTATACGTGGGGTCTAGGATCTGAACTCAGGACCTTCCGCCTGCAAGGCGGAGGCTTAACCCCTGAGCCACCTCTCCAGTCCCTGATTTTAACTTTAAATCAAATTGTAACTAGAGCTTTCATGTCTAGTCACCCACGGTAAGTAAACTTGTTAGCCAGAATGAATACACTGATTTTAAAGAAATTAGAAAGCAACTTCAAGAATCTTAAAACATAAGTGGGTAAAATTCCCACCTATGAACAAATTCATAAATCCTATAAATATGAGACTATGCCATCTGTTTACTAGAATCAGTACACAAATATTTCTTATAGAGCACATAAGTTAATAGAAAATAGTAATAAGATAAATCCTAATATAGTTTCTACCATAGTGACCTAATATAGGCCAGCTTATGTGACAACAGCCAGAAAACTTGTATCCTCCAAAAGGAAAAATTAATGTATAGCATGCTCCCCCCTCCAATAGATTCATTTATACTATTTACAAAAATGTATAATAGATATGGCACATATATATAGTATAGTTAATTGTTATAAAAAACATGTTCCTTATTGAAATCAAAAGGAGCTCAAACCTCCTCTGTGTATTTTATAAATGCAGTCTTTGTTAAAACGATGACAACTATGTGGACTCAGACCCATGGCTATTTGGTGTAGCATTATAGATTAGCTGGATTTGGAAATACTGGGAGAATGATTCTGTTAGGTGCCTTTACCCTCAAGCAATGGGTTAGGTTCTTGAAAAAATGTCTATCCTGAAAGTGATTTCTGCTGACTAGGAGAATAATTGCCTGTTTGCAGGTGCAACATTCTTTACCCCAAAATTTTCTAGTATAAAAGCTGTCACAAAGTTTCAATAAAATGGGTCCAGATTCACTCAGCCTAGAGAGTTGTGTGCATCTGTTCTCCATCATCGAGACTTTGCCCACCTAGTCCAGGGGAGCCCTGGTTTGGAGGCCATAGCTCTGGCCTGTGGCACCATCCCAACCCATCCTCCCTCCCATCTCTATGTGGATCCAGTCTACTCTCTCCTATTTTTCTGTCCTTTGGTCCTGTTGGTCCTGAGGTCCTCTGAATCATCTGTTCTCATGGGGGTTCACATGTCTGTGGTAGGCAGACAGGCCTTTCCTTCCTTGGGCAGCCTACTGATATGGGTACTTGCCTTACTTCTGGCTAACCCTTTGCTCCTAAGGATTATACTGACTGAAACTATCCTGAGATCTGTGCCATGCATGCGGGTATGATGAAATGTTGAATACTGTGCATATATGACCAGTCTCCTTGCCATGAGGTCCTGGCTGTGGCTGCCTTATCTTGGCAACAGTGACCTGCCCAGCAATGGCACCCTCCAATGGCACTTTAGGCTCTTACAGTCTTCCTGTCCCCTCTTCCACAAAGTTCCGGGCCTCCAGATGGGAAGAGATTTGGCTGGCCTGGTTCCAGGTGAACATTGTAGGGTTGCTGGTGTTCTACATTCAGGTTGTTTTTTGTTGTCCATTTTGCTCTTCTTGCACTGTACGAGGCTGCATCATATCTGGGTTTTAAGATCCTCTCCTGTCCAGCAATACAGAAACTGTCAAGAGAGTCCATTACATAAGAGAAGGCTTGAAGGAGAGGGAGGCTCAGTAGTGAGTGGGTGGGATCAATCTCTAGGATGTCTTCTGGTTGTCTACTAGTCACTCACTTTCTCCCCCATGCTGGGAAACCTCAGCAGTGCTTGAAGCCCCTCCAAATTCATAGCTCAGGAAGAAGATTGACCATGATTTAGATTAAATATCTAATTATGGGTTTTTGTTGAAGGTGGCCTTATTTCTTAGTTGAACTTTTTTTTCTGGTTCTGTGAAATCATATTAATTTTGCAAATGGAAAAAAAAATCCAGCTTTATGTCAAACAGATTTTTAAAAAGATCAATCTCTTTAAAAATTCTTAGAAGTATATATTACAATCCTATAGAAAATAAAAGCATTGGTTTATAATAAAACGCTCAAGTTTCAGAGGCATGAGAAACAAAAATGGAGAACAGTTTATATAAATTGAGGCCTCAGAAATGAAAACTGAAATTAGTCTCTTAGGCAAAGGAATGGTAAGACTTGTATAACTTCACTAATACATCCCAGAACTATTTTTGTGAGCAGTCAATATTGACTGAGAATTCTGAACTGTCACCTCATATCTGTAAACAACACTAAATCAAGTTTGAGGCAAGACACTGAATGGGAAATACTTGAATGGAAAGATTATCACTTCTCTCCTTCACAGACAATCTTCAACTTTCATTCACAAGTTCGGTTATTTGATGGGCTGGGAAGCAGTATCGACAGAACTTTCCTTTCTGACATGAAAGTTGAGCAAGTTTTTCCTGAACTTTACAGAACCGGTTATCATCCACCTGAACTGCTTTCCTCATCACTCTCCCATTTCACAGATCCTGTCAATCTGAGCTTCAATTTCCACAGAGTGAGACTGGTGAGCCTTCAGAACTGGCTCAGCGTCTACCGCTTTTTTAGCAACCATTAGCTGTAACATCTGTTTCCAGTATTTGCTCATGATGAGTTCCAAAGCATCCTGGTGTTCCTCTAAGGAAACCCACAGCTCTCTGTTTTCTTGCTGCAAGTCTCTGGTCTGTGTATTCTCTTGAGACAGCAGAATGTACGGTTTATATTTGGACATGTCCTTCAGGTCGGATGCATCTTCTTGATACTGTTCGGTGCATTCTCCCTCCCCAATCGTGGCCACCGGATGGTGCAGCGTGGCCCACTGGTCCACCAGCAACTCGGCGGCCGCATCGTGCTTCTGCAGCCTGTCCAGCAGTGTCTTGGCCTCAGTCAAAATCTTCTTGATGGTGCAGCTCATAGCGTCCCAGGACACGGACCGGCCCGCTGGCCTCCCCTTTCCCCCAACTTTGTTCTTTTATCTTCATTCTCTTTGGTTCTTCTTTCCCCTACTTTCCTATTTTGAATCCTTGCTGTTTTTTTTTTTTTTAACATTTTTATTATTATTTCCGCTCATACAAACTTAATAGGTACACCGGTTTCCTCCTTCCTTCCTCCGACCCCTGACCCCCCTACTCCCCCTCCCCTCGCCCCTCTCTCCCCATCCTCCAGTGCCTCCCCCCCCAATACCCGGAGAATCCTTTTTTTTTCCCGGAGAATCCTTTAATGTGCATGCCAGACTCTCCTCTGGGCCCTCCTCTCCGGTGACGTACAAGGACCCAGTGGCATTTCCCTGAACCCTTTCCTATGTTCCCCTTAAGCATAGGAACACTACTGTGGCTGTCAATCCCTTGCCTCCAAGGATCTTGTTGCCTTTAGCAAATGCTAGACTTTGTGGGGTCAATAGTGTGTTGGACATTGTGTGGGGCATGCAAATCCACTTATGATTGCTTCTTGTATATCATTGCTCCTCCCATCCTTGTGCTCTTACAATCTTACTGCCCCCTCTTCCGGAAGATTTCCCTGAGCTTCAGGATGGGGAGAGATTAGTCTGTCCTAGTTCTAGGTGGTCGATATAGAGTCTCTGAAGTACTGGATTATGGTTTGTTGATTTTCTTTTGCAGTTTTGCTGCTCCTGTAATGCCCTTTACTGCATCCAGATGGATATTGTATGCCACCCCCTGTACAGAGATAAAAAGCTGTTAAACTAGAGTCTTGTTATAAGAGTATATTCAAAGGTAGATGTAATAAAAGTAGGAAACCGCAGTGAGGAGGGGGTCAATCACCCATTTGCAAAATAGTTAATTTTTATCTGCCAGACTATAATACCCTCCCCTTCTGGTGAGATCATACCCCCTCAGTTGCAAATGATCAGGAATGAAAGTCTGTGAACTTAACCAGATGTCTCATTACTTGCAGTCCTTGATGGAGGCCTATTTTCTCTGCTGTAACATGGTCTTCTCTCTCCTTGTTTCTGGATAATAGAAAGATTTTCTATGAGTATTCTCTTTGATGTCCAAAAGCTGACAGATGGATAATGCCTCTCTTTCGAGGCAATGGCTTAAACAGTCATAACAGAGTTTCCATGCTAGTAGGCAGTCAAAGAAGGGGCCCCAGGGTACGCAATTGAGTCTTGAACCCTCATTAGGGTAGAGAACGCAAAGGCTCAAAGGGAGGTTAGGGACCCACATAAAGGGATCCTCTGGGGGATGAGAGAGAGGAAGCAGAAGATTCCAGAAGATAAGAGGGAGGGAAGGGAGATGAGGAGGGGAAGGGGGAAGAGTGCAATGGGGGACAATATGGGAGGGGAAGGGGAAAGAAGAGGAAGGAGACACCTATTGAGCTTGTATGATTAGGCAAAAGTAAAATGTATAATACCAAATGAAAAATAAAAAAAATTTGGCAGATACACACCATGGAATACTACAAAGCCATCAAAAATGAGTTAATGAAATATGCCCTGAATTTTGTTGTTTCTAAATTATGCATGTAGATTGCTTAATAGTCAGTCAACATTGCTCAAACTTCTATCTAATTCAGAAGTGTACCTAGTCTCAGCCCACATCTGATCCTCAGTATGCAATTTTTATTACAAAGTTGAAATAATAGGAAATATGTTTTTCATGCATCCTCATGAGTAATACTTAACCAAAATTGACTAGAGGAAGGAAACTCAAGAAAGGTCACAAGAGAATTCAGACCAAGTTTAAGATGGAGGTGGACCAATTTTACCAACTAATTATTTATAGAATTAAAACTGAAAAATATCTGTGAAATATGCCTTGATTAAATCATTTTGGGTCAGAAAATGAATAGGTATGGACTTTTATGTGAAAGTTGTTTTCTTTTTTAGTTCCTTCCGTATTCTATGAAAATTTTATGTTGTTTTTCTAATTTAAGATGTTACTAGCTAACTTTAAAGTAAATATTTTCTCTTGCATACTATGTGTGAATTTAAAGGGTCACGATAATTATGCTATGAATGACTTCCATTCCCTGCAATGGTCCTAAGGCAAGGTTCCAAGTGATCTCTTCACTTTCTGAAAATGGCTCCGTAAAGAAATCTGGTCTTTCATAGAAACAACAATTGGAACAATTAATTAGTTTTAATTTTAATTAAAAGATGATCTCATTTACTGCTGATTAAATTAAAACAACTAGATGAATCCAGATAGCACCATTTAGCTAATTTAATTAGGTATGGTATTGCTCTCTGTGTTGCTGCTCCAAATGACTAATAGATGGGTACCAGGGTTTTTATTACTCAGGATTGTTTGCACTTTACTCAGAGAGATATATGTAAATAACAGCCAAAAAGCTTTATATTTTTGCAGGAAACAAATGTGCAAGTTAATGTCATATATCTGATGTTCCATGAAGAACCCTCAAAACTATTTCAGGAAGGGGTCATCATTCATCATTCAGTCCTATTCATGCCAGAAAGAAGAATAATATAATCCTACATTGAAGTAAATCTTCTTCAAGCTTTTATATTTATTTACTTTTTAATTAATATGATATCTTCCTGTAATCTACTCTAGCATCATTCTTCTGAGAGCTTAGGTTTCAGATGGGGACAGCCATGTTGACATTCATATTTATTTTAATGGATAATGTTCTTCATATCATAGAATATTTCTGCCATGGATTGAGGAGATTGTCCAGTCATTAAAGCTGTTGCCTCAAAAACAAAAGGATCTTAGTTTGGATCCTCAGATATCACATAAAAATGCTAGGTAAAATGGCAGTCACTTGCAATTCTGGCCCTAGAAGATTGAACCTAAGAAATAGGTTCAAAACAATAAATTGGAAGAGGAATCCAGGATGAATTCCAGTGTCACTATTGGGCCTCAGGCACACACACTTAACTGTCTTCTTATATATATGCCCCAAAAGACAATATACCCACTAACCTGAAAAATACACACACACAATAATAATAATAATAATAATAATAATAATAATAATAATAAAAGATGTAAAAATGAATTATTCAATCAGAGAAGTCCTTCTGGAATATAAATATAAGCTATGAGGTTCTCCTGAGATTTGGAATAAATGATTATTTGAAGATACCAGCTCTTCAGTGACTTAAGAGGTGGAATGATGACCATTAATATAACAAACAAATGTTTGATTTCACTGAAAACCCACATTACTTTTGGAAATAATCCATCTTCATCACAAAAGTTCACTTTTTCATCAGACACAAAACAATATGGAGTTTCTAATAGGTAATTATAATTTTATGAGATTTAAATCTGGAATTAATCACCATTTTAATATTTGATTTGATTTCATATTTTGTATGTTATTGGAGCCTTTCCTGTAGGAACATATGTGTTAGGAATGTATGATGTCACCTAAGTAGACGGTTTGTAAATGTCATTACCAAGACTGAAGTCTAGAAGAATGCTAAGTTAGCACAATGTTTACAGTGATGTAAGAGGTATATATGATTTTCATCAATAAGAGCATTGCAATTTTATTTTGTAATTTGTCATGCTCCTTGGAAAAATTGCAATGTGAATTAGAAGACAATAACTAACTAGACAAAAATGCACATAATGAAAGAATAGAAGCAGACTTCAGAAGTACATGACTTAAGTGATGTCCACATTGCCTTCTACTGCTCCTTCCCTCCAGGGCAGAAATGCTGCAGGGTGTTTTTTAACTGCACAAAACCCCACTACTGTATTTTCCTACTGTAATCACAGTTGCAATTTCCCAGGAATATTGAGTAATAGAGAAATTGAGTGATTATCTGTCCCTAAGAGAAACAGTCATTCCTCGGAGATATGAGATTTTTACAGTGTCCTTGCTGAATTGCATCTCAAATTAGAAAGCAAAGAAGTAACTTCCAAACTGAACTCTCAGCCACACAGGAATAAAAACCCCAAGTTAATGCAGACTAGTTGATTTCTTATATAAATTGATGTTCAAATTAGCATCGTCTTGATTAGCACATGGGAATCTGGCAAGGAAGGAGGGGCTGCTCTCATTTAATAAATGTGCAAAGTCACTGGAGAAATCATTCAAAAGGAACTTGCAAGTGGACATAGATGGGACATTAGCTATATTGTTACTGGATGAAAAAGATAAGTTTGCCTTAAACATCCCTACAAATCTCCACCAAGTCTACTACCTTACTCTAAATATGATAACTTCCAAATGTTTATGTTTCAGTTGTAAGGCAAATATTTATATTTAAATTATGTTTCTAATGACATTGCTAAAGCTTGAATTTGATAGCAGTAGTTTATTTGATTAAAAGTATCCAAGATGCAAAAAAAACATGTTCTCCCTTTTGAGTGGAATCTAACATTAAAACTTTTATAACCCCACCGATGGCAAAAGAACATAAATCAGGTATGTGGAGGAAGATCCCCAAAGACTGTAGATTAAAAAAACATGGACAAATAGATGAATAAGACATCTACGAAAGAAAAATTTTACTCAGGAGGGAAGGATGGAGAGATGACATAATAAGGATTGAGGTTAGACTTCGGATAATCAATTACTTGCTAACTAGCTTCTAACCCTCTCTTAATGCCAGGAAACACTTTTCCAGTATTGTAAATCTGTCTAAATAAAAGTGTAATGGAAGAAAATAAACACTAGATAGGATCTGATGTCTTGGTATTACCCATAAATATCTGATAGTAAACCACCATCTAAACACCTCTTGTATATTGAGGTAGATTTTACTCAGTAGTATACTTCTTTAGCCTGCAAGAAAGTGGTTCTGTAAGGAGAACAGTTGTGCAAAAAAAAGAAGACAGTATTCATACATCAAAACTAAGGCAAGCTGAGAACAGCAAATTAAATATATATGCTAAAATTCCTTTTGTCAAATGAGATAATAGATTTGTTCAGGTTCATCTACCACTTGACATTTATGAGGTGGGTTTTTGACCACGCCTATGAGAAATTATTCATTTGAAGGAGACCTCTGAGAAAGTCAGCAGGGGTTTGTCTTGAATGCACAATTGATGTGAGAAAACCCAACCCACAGTGAATGGCACAATTTCCTGGGCAGGTAGACAAGATTTGACAGCTTGCTGGAATTTGGCAATCAAAGAAGCTAGAAACCAATATGCAGCAATGGCCCGTGTCCTCTTGCTTTTGACTATAGCTATCATGTAGTCAGTTCCCTCTGCTCCGGCTATGATGGCTATAAACTGGTATTGCAAGCTGGAACAACTTTACATTGTTTGGATCTGGTATTTATTACAACAAAGAAGTTATGAAATTAAGGCATGGCCAAATAACAAATTGAACTTTGTCCTTTATTCTGTACACTGTGTAGTCACAGGAGTAAATTGATTCCATTATTGAGCAGCTTAATAATGATTCATGATTAAGAGGGTGAACAGGGGTACCCTATCAACTGTATTCTTTTTTTCAATGTACAAAACATTTGTCTGGTAGAAGAACTTTTGTTCCAGTATAATTTTAGTTCATGTTAAGCATGCAATACTAATTCTAGTAAAATATGATTTTGGTTAGGTCTTCTATTATACAAATATTCTTTGTGTTCTAGACAAACCATTCATAAAATCTGAATAGACAGATTCAAAGGATAATGTCAGCAAACCAAAATAATAACAGAAAGTTTCATTTTTCACTTTTTAATTTAGAATATAGTGATTGTCATTTTTGTTCATAAACAAGAACATTGAATGTAGGTAGAGGTGACTTGTTTCATTATAAATTATTAAGATATAAATCTTAGAACCTGAGGAAATGTTTTAACAGTTAAAGTGTCAAAAGAATCAGAGTTCATATCCCTAGGTTTCAAGTGTTATAATTAGCTTAAACTAATTTCAGAGTTGAGCCTTCAGACAAACCTATGAGGAATTATCTAGGATAAAGAAGCCTGAAGGAGATTGTCTTAAATAGATAATTGATGTGAGAACACTCAGTCCTTTTGGATATGACCACCTCTGGACAGGTGGACAATATGTAGAAGGAACCGACAAACAGGGAAGCTAGAATGCATCATTTGCCTCACCTCTCTACTCTTGCTATGGATGTGTTCCGTTCTCTGCACTTCTGCTGGTAATTTTCTTGCTATCATGGTCAACTGTAACCTTTAATCACAAGCATGAAAATAAATTAAAAGCATCATGTTAAAAGCCAGATGGCCATAATGATATGGGAACAGTCTTTCCTCAAATGTCCCTTTGTGGTTCCCAAATGATGCAGGAACAGTCTCACCAAATGTTACAGGATAGTCCCTTGTGGGGGCTACATGGTGTGGAAAAAACCATACCAATGTTCTTGTGCTCCGGAGTTGAAGACTGAAACCAGAAGACATGTAGAGGATTAAAGTAGAGTTTATTAGAGGAGACAAAGGTTGGAACTCCAGACATGGGGTGCTGTGAGCGGCTAGGACGCCCTGGAAAACTCATGGTGCCTAGGCATGAAATCCATGAGGAGCAGGGAACAAGAAACGGACTCATGAGTGCCATTGAGGGGCAGGCGCCAGATAACTCATGGCATCTACCAGAGGCAAAGAGCTAGAAAGAAGTCATGGCACTCCAGGTGCCAAAGGCGGCTGCCAGGGTCAGGCATATTTGTACCTAGGCAAGCAGGGAAAACTGGCTTTTGATCATAGGTTAACTCCCATTGGGGCCCAACCCAGTTGCTCTTGGGTCCAGGTGGGGCTAGAGATCAAGTCGTTTGTTGGATAACGAGAGCTCATCTCCATAATCCTTTCATAGGGAAACTGGGCATCTTATTTCTGAGAGGATTGGAGTCAGTTCCTCAGCAGGGGTGTTCCTTTAGGGTGATCCCAGCACTGGGGGATGACCTTTGGGAATTTTAAAGACCTTCAAAGACCTTGAGAGACCCATCCCAGTATAGCTGTTCTAATCCTGCCTTAATAATAGTCATCCAGAATTCCAGATTTGAAAGACAGAGAAAGGGTCTTCTTACAACAAGCTAGGTAGTTGCCTAGTCTTATCAACAAACTCTGGTTTTCAATAGAGACCCTATCTCAATAGTTAATAATAAATAACAATGGAGTTTGATCCCTGATATCAGCTTCTTGCCCTTCACAAACATTTTCACACATGCCCACAAGCTCACATACATATAAATAAGCATATACACAACCACATATAAATAAAAAATAGAAAAAGAAAAAAAGCAGAGATACAGTAAAATAATGTACCTAATAATGACACTGTACTACTGACTACATACCACCCTGAATTCAACTGCTTAGAACAGTCTCATTTCTTTGACAGTTCTGTGGATTAGTAATGAATGTACCAGGAGCTTATGTGGGACTTCTGGCACAGGGCATCAGAAGTCTAGTTGCAGAAGACTTCGGTGATGATACGTCAGAGGTTTCAGTTATCAAAGGATTGGAATGTGGAAGAATTTTCTTTCAATATCTCTTAAATGTTCCTGACAATTTTTAGGTTATCAGTGGATACTTCTGATAGCCAGTCTTGTCTCTCTGATCATAGTCCTTTCCTGGCTTCATAGCACTATAGTTCACTACATCAGAGGGAACACATCTACTCCTCTTATAATTTCTTGAAAAAAAATTCTAGGTTCTGTCCATATCCTAAGCTAGGAGAATGCACTAAAAAACGAATACCAAGATCTTTGGGAACTGATTTTAAAAATGATTACTACAGTGTGACAATCTTAAAAATAGCCTACCCTACTTATTTGGGTCCTTGATGGAGGCCTATTTTCCATGCTGTAACATGGTCCCTTCTCTCCTTAGTAATGAGACATCTGATTAAGTTCACAGACTTTTGTTCCTGATCATTTACTACTGAGGGGGTGTGATCTCACCAGAAGAGGAGGGCATATAGTCTGGCAGATAAAAAGTAACCATTTTGCAAATAGGTGATAGACCCCTCCCTCACTGTGGTTTCCCACTTTTATTACATCTATCTTTGAATGTGCTTTTATCACAAGACTCTAGTTTAACAGCTTTTTGTCTCTGGCCAGGGGGTAACATACAATGCCCACCAGGATGGAGTGAAGGGCATTGCAGGAGCAGCAAAACTGCAAAAGAAAATCAACAAACCACAATTCAGAACTTCAGAGACTCTATGTCAACCACCTAGAACTAGGCCAACTTAATCTCTCCCCATCTTGAAGCTCAGGGAAATTTGCGGAAGAGGGGGCAGTAAGAGTGTAAGAGCAAAAGGATGGGAGGAGCAATGATATATAAGATACTCCATACTAGTTAGGGCTGAAGCAATCATAAGTGGACTTTGCATGCCCTGCGCATTGTCCAACACACTGATGACCTCACAAAGTCTAGCATCTGCTAAAGGCACCAAGATCCTTGGAGGCAAAGGATTGACAGCCACAGCAGTGTTTCTATACCTAAGGGGAACACGGGAAAGGGTTCAGGGAAAGGCCACTGGGTCCTTGTACATCATCAGAGAGGAGGGCCCAGAGGAAAATCAGACATGCACAAGAACGGACTCTCTGGGAATTGGAGCGGGAGGCACTGGGGGATGGGAGGGAGGGGAGTGGGGAGGGGGAGCAGGGGGTACAGGGGGAGGAGGAGGGAGGGAGGGAACTGGTGTACCTAATAAGTTTGTATGAGCTGAAATAATAATAAAAATGTATTAATAATAAAAAAATAGCCTACCCTAGAAACAGCTTTGATAAGATTGTAGATAAACTGAAAATATAATCCCCTACAGTAAGTCAAAATCTTTAGGATATAAAATGGAATTTATACTTTCTGATCAGCATAAGAAACTGTTTGCCAAGACTTTGAAATTGTTATTGATGAACAATCACTTTAAATTCCTTTTATTATCTAGTGGCAATTTTACCATTTCTTAGCCTCTTCACAGAAATATGTGTTTCATTTATTGCTTTTGTATGAAAATCGTTTGTGTTAGTAAAGTTCTTTGATGCTCAATGAGAACTTCTACCATCTAAAACAGCATACTTCTATATAAACACAAGCAATATTTAGTAAAGAGTGCTATTGCTAGCTTCCTTTGATTGTATGCAGATTTTAATCTTCTTTGAGATTTTTCCAGAGACGAATGCTCTTTTTTAAATTTTATTTTTGTACATGTGTATTAAGTATAGGGACTAGCCGTCACTTTGTCTTTCTCAATTGCTTCCCTGGCACTGTTTGACTCATTGATTGATTGATTTGAGATAGGATCTCTTACTGAACCTGGAATTCACCAGTTGATTAAAATGGCTTGCCAGCAAGTCCCATGATTCCTCCTTTTTCACCCCCCCCCCCGTTTGCTAGAGCTGCAGTGCATAGACTTCACAGGTTTTGATGATGGAACTCTCATTTCCTCATGCTTTCATGGCAAGGACTTTACTAACTGAACCACCTTGCCAATTCCTACTCAATATTTTATAATGAAATAAAAATTAACAAAACATTCCTTCTGACCCTGAGGCAAAGGAGTGATAATATAATTCCTTCTTATCAAAAATCAGAATGAATTATTTTACATTTTATACTTATGTGATCATATTCCCTATAGATTTTATGAATATCAGATAATATCATATTATGTATGATCCAATGTGTAAAAGTAGCAATTAAAAGAAACAGATTTTAAAATGGTTACAGCATAACTACTGCAGTAAAATAAACTAATTTACTTTAATGTGTAACTCTAAGAAGTAGCACTACATAAATCATACTTCAAAATGTAAAGATTTTATAATGGAAAATTGTGGATGTGCTATTAAATTATTAAAACAGAATACTAAAGAATAGATTGGTCAGAATGAAATTTGTTCTGTACAGAGAGATATAGGCATTATACATATATAATATATGTTATATAGATTTGTTGATATTATGTGGCAATTTAGAACAAATGATGATAAAAAATTACACAAAAATTTTGAAGAGCAAATCTGAAGCTGAATTGTAATAAATTGATAAATGACATTTATTGTTGAAAGATCATAGATGTGTGATCAACTTCTCAGTCATTCAATAACTTGCCCTGGGGAAATTCAGGCTTCTACTACTCTTTATTTGTATCCTATTACTGCTTGGTGATTCTATTTACTCTTTTAAACTTGACTCTTCCTGATTGAAAACAGGAAGGAAACAAACAAGCAAGTAGTCAAGATCAAATTAAATAACATGACTGCTGCCTAGGTTTAGTTACTTTCTACATGATATATTGCTAGCAACATGATCAAATCACAAGATCTTCCATTGGTAGCAAAATAATAGGTCCATAAAACCATGCTACATTCCATATCTCTGCCCAATTAGTTCTGCAAAATCATCTTAAGGAATTTATGCACCTAGTAACATAGCCTATTCTGGACAATGATATAGAATAATCCTTGCATTTTAGGAGGCCATAGGAAAGATTAGAAGGGAACTGCTAAGGAAAAACTCTTAATAACCTACCCTACTACTTGAATGTACTCACAAGTGAAAAATTTCTAAATCGAGCCTACTTTTACTTGGTTGCTTTTCTAACTCATGTGTAACTGTGAGAGGGAAAGGTGCTCTACTACGTATATAAGGAGAGGGTGGACCAGAATGTAACAGAATAAGAGAGGACTCCAAAATATAGCAAAAATGATCTCTAATTCTCCACTTTTTAGAAAATAACTCCTTGATTTAATATCTGAACTAAATTTAAGATCAGTTCCAAGAAAAAAATGCAGTTTTCATTTTTTAATATTTTATTTATTTTATATGTGTGTGTGTGTGTATCAGAGGACACTGTGCGTCCCAGAGGGCCAAGGATGACTTTGGAAACCATCCTAGATTGCTTCTACCTCCTTCTTGCTTTGCTCTGGGATTTTCCAGGCTCTGCCCATCAGGGCCGGAAGTACACGCTGTCATTTCCATCTGCCATTTTTATGTGGGACCTGGGATCCAAATTGAGGATCTTTTGCTGCCAGGCAGTGTCTTCATCCTGAGCCATCTCTCCATTCCAGTTTCCATTTTTAAAGTACCCTCTGTATCTAAATATCTCTTTTCTATCTCTCTCTCTTTCTCTATTTTCCCCTCTCCCCCTCTTTCTCTCAGACTCTTTTTCTATTCCCATGCTCTCCAGTGATCTATCCAATCATAGTAAAAATGTAACTTAGGTAACTTTTATTATTATATGTTTTCATGCCTTTATTAGATTTCAAAGTTTTTTTTCCTCAGAAACACCCTTCCTAATCTACTGCATCTTCTGACCTTCAGTAAGCACTCAGTCTTCCACTTTATTTCCCCTGAATCAGCAGTGACTGCAATCATCTCCCTAAATTTCTTCCAAAAATCTAACAAGAGGAAAAAATGTTTTCCTTTCACTTCCCAGACCCTCTGCCATTTAATATGTTCTATGCTGTTCTATGAGCTGCATTTCACAGAGATGCTTATACACAACATTTAGCTTCTCATTGAGTCATTGCCTCTTCATCCCAAATTAAAATCTTGGCATTACCTTCCTACAAGCACTTGTCCCATTAATGCAGGCTGCCATTTCCTCTTATGCAAAAGATTCAGTAGTTTTCTTAAGGCTTGAAATGGCATTGTGTCTCTTTTCAAATCATTTGTTGTATCATATGCATGAAGAATAAAAATAAATGCAACTTGTGATTCTGCTTTTTCTTCTCAACCCAATAGCTTTTTTGTAACTTTTGGCAAAATAGGAATTAACATATGTTGTTCTCACAAAAACCTGCATGTCTGCCTGAATATGTATGCTTTTAGCATATCATTCCTAGAAAACATGTAATTTTTTGTAGTAAAGACCATTTTCCAATTATGTTCATGCTTTACATTTTATGACTTTCCTTTCTGTCATTTTCGTGTGTATGCACTTGCACAGAACATGTGTGTATGTCTGTCTGAATGTGTGTTTCTACAGTGTGTGTACAAATGTATGAATGTGTATGTAGGTCAAGGATCATATCAGGAATCATCTTCAATTTCTCATAAATTTATTATTTTGATCTGGGACCGTAAATAAATCCAGAGCTCTCCTGTATAGATAATCAGATTAGATATCTTTCTCTGGAGATTCCCATACTGACTTCCTGGTCTGGAATTACAGGTAGGACATCACTCCAGACCAGCATTTTGCTTCTAATGTGAGTATCAAGCCTTTGTGCTTTTGCTTGTATAGCAAGCATTGAAACATCTAAGCCATTTCCTACCCTCTTTTCATTTTCCTTTTTTCCCCCACATTTTATTTTTTTCTTAATCGTACAAGCTCAATATGTATCCCCTTTTCTTGCTCCCCCATCCCTCGTTGTCCACTATTGCACTCTCTCCCCATCCCCTATAGCATCCTTTTATGTGGGCACTGAACCTTCCAAATCCTCCACTCTAGTGAGGGTTCAAACCTCCATGGCATAGCCTTGGAGCCCCTTCTTGGGATCTCCATTATCATGGGAACTATATTATGACTGTTTAACTCCTTGCCTCTAAGGATCCTACTGCCTGAAGCCTTCTCCACTGTGATACTTGCTAGACTTTGGGGGGTCTTTGCCATGTCAGCCATTGTACAAGTCAGGCAAAGTCCAATCCTGGCTGCTGCAGCCCTAACTTATGTGGAGTATCTTGCATATCATTAGTCCTCCCCATCTTTAGGCTCTTACAATCTTGTTCCCCCTCCACCTCTTCCACAAGGTTTCCTGAGTTTTAGGATGGGGAGAGATTTGGCTGATCTGGTTCCAGGTGAATAATGTAGGGTCTTAGGCATTCTGAATTATGGTTTGTTGTTATTTTCAGTTTTGCTGTTTCTGCACTGCCCTTGGCTACATCCCGATTGGTATCAAAGGTCATCTCCTAACCAAAGACTGTTTAAAAGGAAGTTCTTTAATGTAAGAGGAGACTCAAAGGTAGACCCTGTATTTCTCATGTAATACTTCCATAATAATAAAAGTCTTTATTAGGACAGCTACTATGAGATCCGTGGTCCAAACTTTAATGTAAGAGAGCATTCAAACAGGAATGATAGCTTAAAGCAGGAAGAAATACCCACCCTGGCCATAGACAGCAGCATCAGGGGGCAGAGAAAAGCTTTACAGAAATGCCCTGGGCCAAGGAAGTGTCTAAACTTTATAGACTTTCCAATGTGGTGAAAGTATTGCAACATGCATGGAATATTTTCAAAATGTAAGCAACATTCTGTAACTTCCATTCAAAAAAATGATGCTGTGTTTTTCTAGGGCAGAACTTCCTGATCCTTAAGAGTTTCCTATTTGAATGGTTGTGATGTTGCTCTAAAGTTAAATTTCGATTTGGTGCTCCTTAATATTTATAAAAAATGTTACAGTTTCTGCATTCCAAGATCATACCTCTTGTCCTGGTGCACTTTTTTCACTCTTTTCCCTCCATTTAAATACTGTAAATTCAGAGTTTTCATTCTGCCCTCAATTCAAGTGCTATACCACTTCATAATTTTTCTCTCCTTATATTCTTCCTATATTCTATTTTTAGCTTCAAAAGTAAATTATTATACTTAGTTGCTTATTGATTTTTACCATTTACTTGTAACATCTTTGAAATTTCATAAGAAGATGTTATCTTATCTCACAGTCATGCAGAACTGGGTCCAACTCCAATAATGAGCAAAATAACTATTGTTTTGAAACCATTCATTAATATATATTCGGTGAATAACAGCTTACACATAACTGTACAAATTTCATCTACAAAATGTGTCATCTATCTATCTATTTTTAACATTTGTCTATCATATTACTTATCTATCTGCCTGTCATTTGTCTGTCTGTCTATCTATCTATCTATCTATCTATCTATCTATCTATCTATCTATCTATCTATCATCTATCTATCATCTATCTATCTATCTATCTATCTATCATCTATCATCTACCTACCTACCTATTTATCTATCTATATATTATCTCTCTGTCCAGTCTATCATCTATTTACCTATTGTGATAGATACAGGTGTCGTTTTGAAAACTGAAGGTTTGAGCTCTGGGAATATTTGTGGGAATTGATAGTTGGACCCACAGTGCACCTGCATTAGGTTGTCTTGTTGATGAGGAAGGACCCATTATAGTGTGTGGAACTCTTACCCCAGCAAGTTGATAAATAGGAGAAAATGGCTGAGTAAAGTCTGGAATTCTTTTTTTTTAATTTTTTTGTTATTATTTATTCGATTGTGCATGTGTACGTATGTATGTGCGCGTGTGTGTGTGTCTGTGTATGTGTAGAACCACGGACGAATTCGGGAACCACCATAGACACCTCCACCTCCTTCTGCCCCGGGATTCACAGGCTCCACCCTACCATGACCGGAACGCAGGCAGCCCCCGCTTCCGCCTGGCGTCTATACGTGGGAGCTGGGATCCGAACTCAGGACCTTCTGCCTGCAAGGCAGTGGCTTAACCCCTGAGCCACCTCTCCAAGTCTGGAATTCTTTAGCAATAGACTGGAACTGCTGAAATGTTCAACTCCTGAACTGAACTGATAATTTCAAATAATTCCATTATTGTGAGCCCAGTGTTATACTTTAGCAGACTCAGTGAGTTAGCATACTTTAGCATACTTGGATAGACACTCTGTTTGACAGATGGGGTTTACCCTTCTCTCAGCAGTCCTGTGGATATGCTGTGGCCAGTTCCCTTGGCTCTTGGTGCTGGACTCTGCTGCTGGCAGATTTGGCATTCAGCAGCAGCAGTAGCCAGGTCAGTGTTGGTGAGTGAAAGTCCATGTTATTGAGCCCACTTACAGCTCCTGGTGCTGATATGAGCTTTTTTGCCAAGCAGAACAACTATAACAAGATAATCTTAAACCAGAATAAAATATCTTATTCCCATAAGCCAATTTATGACGAGTTTATCAACATCATGAGGAATAACTGCAACATTGTCTATGAGCAAGATCTTTGGAAATATGAATTAGAAACGTTTTGAATATTTTATGTGGGTAGTAGACATTTCTAGTTTTCATGCATTTAGTGTTGATTATTTAACTTCTCATCAAATAAAATATAATTATTTTGTGATCCTGTAACACTGAACAATTAAACAATTGAAGTTAAATTGTATTAATAACTTTTCAGCTGATCACAGGTATATATGACATTGAATTTGTGCTCACAATTTAAATGATAGTAATCCAAGGGCACATGATGTTCTTCTCAAATAATGCTAACAAGTTTTAACTATGTATGTCTGATTTCATGGCATGATCTATGAAATTATAACCCATTGTGCAAATATATAAAAGACAATAAATTAGAATTTAAATTATGGATATATTTTATAAAATTGCATATTAATACAGGATGCTTAACATAAATCTTTATCATATTTATTTTAGCTTTCTAATCAAACAATACATACTGTCATATGGAAGAGTTATTTTATTATTAAGCTTATGTATAGAAAATATTTCAAAGCTTTATTATTTCTAATTCTTTAAATTTATGAATCTTTATATGTGTGCAAATATGATACTTGGTTCAATATATCTGCATTGGCAATATTGACAGTATGTGACATATTCAAGTCCTACACTGCCACTTCAGAGAAATATTCAATGAATTCTTTTTTATTCAAAACTTTAAATTGATTTTCTGTGCATCTGTTCCCCCAAAGATAGACAAATTTAAAAGATATCAGTAATTATAATTTAATCTGGAATATTGTTCCTTGTTTTCTATGTATTTGTGGATGCTTCTTTCCTAATTCATTACATTATTCTATTAAGCACATATTTATTTAGTAAATTTTATTTTGTTACCTAGCTGTGTTATTTGCTAACATTTGAAAACTGACAATATGTACTTTAACAAAAAACATTTGGTTTGGTTTATTTTTGAAAACGAATCGTGACTTTTGGCCATTAAAACAATGTTTTGCTTTCTTTTCATAACATTTTCTTTAAATTACAGTTTGTAAGTATATGTCAGCATAACATGTTTTTACAATTTTTTGAGGATTAATGCAATTTTGTTTTATTTTTTTGCATTTTATTGATAATTTTTCATATACAAACAAAATGAATTTATGTCCTTGCCCCACCCCCTCCTCTCCTTCTATTCACCAGGAGGTAGTTGTACTAGTAAGGAATTAGATCTCTATAATACTATATGTGGCCCTTCAGTGGGCAAACTCACGTGTGAGGAGGGTCCCCTTCTTTTCTCTAGTTCCTACTTCAGAGATTATTTCTAAGTATAGTTTTTCTCCTGAGATCCTTGCTGGTCCATGAGGGAATGGTGATATCAGTCATGGTGTAGATCTGGTGATACTAGATCTTGCAATGAGTTCCTGGATGCAACAGTCCTGATGTCATGATGAGAGTATCTTGGCCAGCAGAGCAGCTCCCAACTTAAGGTTCTTACAGTCTTACTGCTTCTTCTTCTGCAATGTTCTAAGCCTTTTATCATTATTTGTAAGAAATTTCTGATATTTAAAGAAGTTATTTTTTTCTTCCTCTTTTATATTAAACTCAATTTATTTCCCTTTGAAAATATTTCTTTTTTATGTTTATTTATTTTTTTCCCAATCATACAAGCTTAATAGGTACCCCGGTTCCCTCTCTCCCTCTACCCCTCCTCAGTCCTTCTTGCACCCTCCCCTTTTCTCCCCTTCCTCTCACCCTCTCCCTCTCTTTTGTCTAGTGCCCTCCTCTTCCCCACTAAAGAAAATATTTCATTTACTGATTTCTGAATATAACATTAGTATTTAAAACCTGGCAAATGGAATAATTGAAACTTGTAGCAATTTATTTTCATTTTCTCTGACTCCATTGGTATTCTCTTTGCTTTGGTTTGCAGAAGCTTGTAAGATGCATTTGTAATCTAGTTTTTATTGAGCATAGATAGTCTCTTAGGAAAGTGCCTCAAGAGATCTTCTTCCACAATGAAATGTTGATAAGCCAAACTTATATATGTCTCATGGAAATAAATAGTAGTGATGCTGTGTGTTCAGAAGTCCTGTCATGTTCAGAAGCCACTATTAAGTAGAACTCCTTCTTACCTCTAGTTGCTAAATTCATCTATCTCCTCTCCCACAATATTCCCTTGGACTTGTAGGAGCTGATTTAAATGTCTTGTTTGGGTGCAGCAACACACTGTGACTTATTCTCCTTAGTTTGGCCAACTGTCAATCTCTGAATTAAACACCTTCTACTGCAAAAAGAAGCCTGTTGGTTGAAGCCTGAGAACCATTCTAATCTATAGGTATGATGCAATGTATTTAGATAGCAGCTTGATATCATTCCTTTAATCAGCATAGCAGCAGTTTTTGTCCCCCTCTATAGCCTAGTACCTTCCTGTACACAGGTTCCTGGTCTAGTTGACAGTACCAGGCATGAATTTCCTCCTGAAAAGTAGGCCTTTTTACCAATCAAAAAGCTGTTCATTACCCTCCTAACATTCATGGCTATATTGCATCAATGCTCACTTCTTGCCAGAGTTGTTATTGCAGCTTGCAGTATTCAAAGCTGGGTGAAACTATTGAGTGTTTTTCTCTTTTAAAAGCCTGCATAGTATCTTCTGGGCTGTGAAAACTGGCCATTTATCAGAAGCTTCAGATTAGCTGCAGCTTGTTTTTACTGTTTGTCCTGTGAACAGTACATAAGGTGTCATCAGCAACAGGGTCATACCATCAGGTTCTAGTAGACAACTGACCTGGACGTAATAGGACTGCTGAACCCCTCATATCACTTCAGCTGTGCTTATTTCCATCTTAGCTGATGCATCTTTCCAAAATAATTCTATTTTAATCTCTTATTTTCTTGTGGAATTTGCAGTTTCATTTACAAATTATTGTCATGTTACCACATTTTGAGGCTCTGTTCATATTTGTTCCTTCTTGTTATCTATATCATTTTGACAGTATAATTTACAATGATTTACCTTCAGGTTCCTTAATAGTTTCCCTTACCATATTAGCTTTTCTGCTGATTTCTTTCTGATTTTTTAAAACTTTGATCATTTTATTATTCTTTTCTAGAATGATCGTGCTATTTTAAATTTTCTAGTTGTGAAAGATTTCCTATTTTTTGTCATTTTCTTAGTTTTAAATGTGAAATATATTACAGCTGCTGTTTTGAGATTTTCAGTCTGTTAATGTGAATGTAGTACATAGGTATCTTTTGAAGTTTTTGTGTCATTGAGATCCTCTTTAAGTTTTTTGTGTTCCATATGTGTTTAGACACTTGCATATGCATGTGCGTGTGCACACAGGTGTTTAAGTTTGTGAATGTATAAGTGTGTGTATAGCTGTGTATGATTGTGAACTTTCCTTTTCCTCTGCAACTGTTTTAAGGTGGGTTGAAATTTAGACCTGTGAGATACAGTATTGCTTTTACACTGTAATCTATTATATTTGTGAGCATTATTCGTTTTAGTCATCTGCATAATTGTACATACTTTTTCATGGACTTATTTTATAAACTTTCATATCTTTAAAATATAGGTTTTATTTTTCTCACAGTTCTCAGTGACTATGGTTTGTCTCTTCTAATTTCCTTTTTATTTTTCATGCTACTTTACTAGCGACCACTTGCTAAGTGGAATGTTTGCACTTAGAATTTGTTTTGAACATATAAGATCATGGGTTACCATCTTTTGTTAATCCTCCTATGTTCTGTACAATTAAGTTTCAGATAATTTTTCAGTCTTCCTTCACTTACCTCTGTAGTCATCCTTGCTCAGGATTTTTAAAATCTTCCAGAGACATTTGACAATTTTTGCAGCTCTTTAATATTAATAGTTTTCTGCTTCTCTGTTTCTCTTCACTGATTTTGTAGCTAGATTTCTAAAAACAGCAAATAAAACTACAGTTTTAAGTAAACATTATTTTCAGTTTTTCCTATATGCTTTCATGTATCAAAAGTCTCACTGGGGTGTGTAAGCTGACATAAAATAAAACTTCTAGGAAGTTCTCATGTTATTAACTTTTTTCTGAGTTTACCCTGAGTCAAAACTATCCTGCAATTGCAATGACTTTACCAACGTAATGGAAACAAGATTGTGACCTTGCTCACATCCTTTTAAGTTGGATAGTACAGGGCTCAGTTTGAAGAAGAATCAACAATCTTGGACATGCCATTTTCTTGACAGAAGGAATAAGAAAGTGATGAATCCCGATGCCATGTTTTTCCCCTTGCTACATAGTAGAGTCTGATCCTCTCACACCACACTTGTCTTTCCCCTCAGCTCTGTGGTCTTGTATTTCGGTTCCTTTCTTGAAGAGAGCTCTCCCAGTTCAGAAGGCCAAATACGCTTTTCTTTATTACCACTGGTTTTTTTTCAGGAATAAACCTGTTTCAATTTCCTTACTCCTCTTGGCAAGTTTTATTAGCTAAAATGGTTGTTTCTGAGTCTTTTCTCTAATGCTGCCTTGTGTTCTGCATAAGGGAATGGTCGAATTCTTCAAGCATTGTTGCCTCAAGGTCTTTTTCAATATGTAATTTTCATAGATACATTTGTCTTCAGGGGGGAATAAAATTGTGTAACAACAATTATTCACATTTTTCTGATTTACTTCATATACAGACACACAAACTCAGTGGAAGTTTCTCCATTCAAAGGAGAAGTAACCAAGGTAATCAAAACAATTGCTGTATTTGCCTGCATAGGCTTTCACTTTGCTATTAAACCATGCAGAAATCAATTATAAACCACTAAAACTCTGAATCTCATTTTCTCTATGTATAGATTTTCTATTTTGCCAGATGTGGTCATAGAGCTTGCTTTTTACTTAGAACGCAAAACTCCACATGTGCCCACCTAGCAGAAGTTTTGCTAAAGTATTTATTTTACTTTCTTATTATTACTATTATTATTATACTTTATTTTGTGTGTATGGTGTAAGCATGTAGACATATCTGTGTGTACAGAGGTACATGTATATCTATATGTGTATGCATACAATGTTCATACATTGATGTCTAGCACCTTCCTCTACCAGTGTCCACCTTATTTTTGATACAGGATCTATCACTAAATATGAAGATAGCCTGACTAACAGGAAAGCTCTCAGGATCTGTCTGCCCCAGTCTCACTATCAGCATTGTAATTATACATTTTACCTCCATTATCTTTTTACTTCAGTGCTATAGAGCCAAACTCACGTTTTCATTTTGTGTGGCAAGCACTACCCACCAAGCTATGTCCCCAGCACCATCAGGCCATAACTTTAGGAAACATCAGCTGCATCTTAATGTTCTAACTCCTTCAGTCAAGAAAATGGCATGTAGCAGACTGTCGATGCTTCTTCAAATTGAGTTCGAGTAAAAAGTGACAAAGATCTGCATCAACCAACATAACAGGATGTAAGAGATCAGAATGTGGGTTTCCATTAGGTTGGCTCAAGTCATTGCAATTGTAAGACAGTTTTGACCCAGGGTAAAAATCATTTAAAACTTAATAACATGGAAACTTCCTAGAAATTTCATTGTATATCAACTTACACACCTCAGTGAAACTTTTGGTACTAAGAACCTGATAATTTTATGAGAGTGTGATAACCTTTTAATTTCTGAATTGCAATATTGTTGTTTTAAAAAAGTTTACAAGATTATTCAGCTTATTAGAATGCTGCATGTCTAAAATCACATTATTCATTGCCCACCTCTATTTGACTTGATATTTTTGAAGCTATTGAGTCCACAGTTTGGAATAGCTTCCATCATCCTAAAGTTAAAGAAAGCCACCACATAGCACATGAGTCCTATAACAGAGATTTGTGTGTTTTCTGGAACCTGCCTATCTATTGTTTTCATCAACTTTTGTTAAAATGATGTCCTTTGAAAAGGGCCTTGATTTATGATTTCATTTTTGTTGTTTTACCTATAAATCTTGGTGCTTCTCTACAAACTCAATTTCTCCCCAACAGCCTCTCTTTAGATACATTCCTGATTTTACTTCATTTTCCTTCCTTTCATCATTTTATATTAGGCTAATTTTACATTAATATACAATGAATATATTTTCACAGCTAACTGTACCAGAATTTAATTTATAAACACCTGTTTTTATTCAGTAGTTAAAGTGTTACATTTAGTATTTTTATATTAATCTATAAAGTAAGCAGAAAGATCAAAAGTGGTCTGAGGTGACTTAACAGAGATTAATTTAGTTAAAAATACAATCAGTATTTGTCTTCTATATTGACACTGAAACATAAAGCCTATGATGTAAAATGATATAAAAATAGGCCAGTGATTTCTTGGCAGTTAGGGAACTTGCTCACAACACTGGTTACCTGAGTTCGAGTCCCTGAAACCTACATACGAGTTCTCCCATCCTTTCTCCCCTGTCTCTTATTCTACCAGTTATACATGAATGAATAAAATGTTAAACATTATGTAGAACAAGGAGTGTATTCATGGAAACAGAATTATTTCTAGTAATGTTTTACAATTTTTATTCATTGGCTTCCTACCATAGAAATCAAGCCACTACAAAAGTTAGATTCTAATAATTCCTTTTGTGGCATGTCTTTTATTTCTCTCTGTTGAGTAGCTACTACTCTATGTGTTGTATTGTTTGGATTTATAGAAATCCTTAATTATGTAAGGATTGACTTACTGGCATTTATCTCTATTGAGAATAATATCAGAGACAAGATCCTTTCTAGGATGGAGTTTTATCAACTTTTGGGAACAGCTGGCTTGACAGATTGTTCTTGTTTGTCACAGCTTAAGTTTTCCTGAGCACTTCAGCCAGTACCGGGCATGTTATTTGGTCTACACATGGCATTTTTTCAGCACCTCTTCAAAGGTCAGAATGACAGCTGTCTGGCTGTGAAATTCTTTACTGGAAGTATTTTTACAATGATCAACCTTTATGTATTGGTATCTATTATGAGTGATTTGTAAGAATTTGTTTCATGAGACATTGCTTCAACTTTTGACTTTCTTTTAATTTGGTATGCAGTATATAATACTGATAAAATGGAAAAATCCCTAATGATATGTTTTCAAGAATGATGAGTACAAATAAAATATTTGCTAGTCCAAAGTATCATGAATACAAGTGTTTTCAATGTGTGCTATATGCATCGAATGCAATTGCATGAAATGCTACAGAAACTAAGCAAATATGAATTTTTTTACACTCAACAATATAAGCTTCCCCCAATACTGGCCGTACTGTCACCCAAAGCATACAATGAACACATAAACATCTGTTTTAAATATCTTGGAAATAGTATTAAAACCTATGAACCATGTGATAATTTATATTTATATGTGTGTGTGTGTGTGCATGTGTGTGTGTGTGTGACAATTTAGCTAGGTACTCACAGGACAGGAAGATTTCAGAGTTCTTTTTTTTTTTATACATTTTTTATTATTATTTCCGCTCATACAAACTTAATAGGTACACCAGTTCCCTCCCTCCCTCCTCCTCCCCCCGAACCCCCAGCTCTTCCCCCCTCACTCCTCCCTCCCCATCCTCCAGTGCCCCCCCCAATTCCCAGAGAGTCCTTTATTGTGCATGCCTGACTCTCCTCTGGGCCCTCCTCTCCGATGACGTATAAGGACCCAGTGACATTTCCCTGAAACCTTTCCTGTGTTCCCCTTAAGCATAGGAACACTACTGTGACGGTCAAAACCTTGCCTCCAAAGATCTTGGTGCCTTTAGCAGATGCTAAACTTCGTAAGGTCAATAGTGTGTTGGACATTGCACAGGGCATGCAAAGTCCAATTATGATTGCTTTAGCCCTAACTTGTGTGGAGTATCTTGCAAATCATTGCTCCTCCCATCCTTTTGCTCTTACACTCTTACCGCTCCCTCTTCCGCAAATGTCCCTGAGCTTCAGGATGGGGAGAGATTAGGCTGGCCTAGTTCTGGGTGGTTGATATAGAGTCTCTGAAGTTCTGTGGTTTGTTGGATTTTCTTTTGCAGTTTTGCTGCTCCTGCAATGCCCTTCACTCCATCCTGCTGGGCACTGTATGTCACCCCCTGGCCAGAGACAAAAAGCTGTTAAATTGGAGTCTTGTTATAAGAGCACATTGAAGGGTAGATGTAATAAAAGTAGGAAACCTCAATGAGGGAGGGGACAATCACCCATTTACAAAATGGTTACTTTTTATCTGCCAGACTATATGCCCTCCCCTTCTGGTGAGATCATATCCCCTCAGTTGTGAATGATCAGGAAGGAATGTCTGTGAACTTAACCAGGTGTCACATTAATTATTTGTAGTTCTTGATGGAGGCCTATTTTCTCTGCTGTAACGTGGTCCCCTCTCTCTTTGTTTCTGGTGTGGCCCTCCAACTCCATCCCTCCTGTTCATAATCCTTGCAGTTATTGTAGGTATTACGTAGATTTACCTTTGAGTGTCTCAAAGTGGGCTGGGTGGGTTTGGTACTAGGAGCTACCTATTAGGGAGTACATACGGCACTTACTTTTCTGGGTCTGAGATACTTCACTTAATATAATTGTTTCTAATGACATCCATTTCCCAGCAAATTCCAGTAATTCATCATTTTTGATGGCTGAGTGGTACTCCATTGTATACATGTACCACAATTCCTTATCCACTCATCAAGTGTTGGACATTTGGGTTGATTCCATGACTTTGCTATGGTAAACAGTGCTGCTATGAACATGGTCGTGCTTGTGCTATCGAGATGAACCTCTGATGCATGGGGGGTTATTTCCAAAAGTGGAATAGCAGGGTCATATGGCATTTCAATCTTTAATTTCTTTTAAGAATCCCATGAGCCTGCATTCCCACCAGCAATGTAGGAGAGTTCCCCTCTCTCCACATCCTCTCCAGCATTTGTTGTTGTTTGTATTGTGGATTTTTGCCATCCTGACCGGGGTGAGATGATATCTCAGGGAGGTTTTGATTTGCATTTATTTTTTTTTGTTAGACATTTTAATTTCATCCCTAGTAAAGTTTCTTTTAAGTTCCAGGGCCCATTTTTTTAATTGGGCCATTGGTTTCCTTGGTGTTTAGTTTTCTAAGTTCTTTGTGCACTCTGGACAGTAGAGCTCTGTCAGATATGTGGTTAGTGAAGATTTTCTCCCATTCTGTGGGTTGCCTTTGAGCTCGTGTTACAATCTCTTTATCTGAACAGAAGCTCTTTAATTTCACAAGATCCCAACTGTTGGAGTTGGTAGCAGTGACTGTGCCATTGGATGTCTGTTTAGGAAATGTTGGCCTAGCCCAATCAGCTCGAGGGAGTTCCCTATCCTTTCAACTATGGTTTTTATAGTCTTGGCTTTATATCAAGGTCCTTGATCCATTTGGAATTAAGTCTTGTGCATGGTGACAAGTATGGGTCCAGCTTTAATCTTCTGCATGTGGAGATCCAGTTTTGCCAGCACTATTTGTTGAAGATGCTGCTCTTTTTCCATTTGGATTCTTTGGGGCCCTTTGTCAAAGACCAAATGGCTGTAATTTTGTGGGCTTATATTTGGGTCTTCAATCCTTATACATTGATCTGTGTGTCTATTTTGGAGCCAGTACCAGGCTGTTTTTATAACTATGGATTTGTAGTATAGACTCAGGTTTGGTATGGTAATACCTCCAGCAGTGTTTTTGTTACTCAAGATTGTCTTTGCTATCCTGGGTCTTTTGTGCCTCCATATGAATTTTGAGATTTTTTGGTCAACTTCTTTAAAGAATTGCTTTGGGATTTTAATTGGTATGGCATTAAATTTGTATATTGCCTTTGGTAGGATGGTCATTTTTACGATGTTGATTCTGCCAATCCAGGACCATTGGAGGTCTTTCTACCTTCTGGTGTCTTCTGCAATTTCTTTCTTTAGGGTTTTAAAGTTTTCATTGTAAAGGTGTTTTCACTTCTTTCATTCTGTGCATATAGGAAGGCCACTGATTTTTGCACATTTATTTTGTATCCTGCCACCCTGCTGAACTTCTCAAGTAGTTCCAGGAGCTTCCTGGTGGAGTTTTTGGGATCATTCAGGTATAGGATCATGTCATCTGCAAATAGGGATAGCTTGACTTCTTCCTTGCCGATTTGAATCCCTCTTATGTCACTTTCTTGTCTTATGGCTTCAGCTAAGACTTCAAGTACAATAGTGAATAGAAGTGGTGAGAATGGACAGCCTTGTCTAGTTCTTGATTGAAGTGGGAATGCTTCCAATTGTTCCCCATTGAGCATAATCCTTGTTGTGGGCTTGTTGTATACAGCTTTTATTATATTGATAAAGGTTCAGATTTCAGAGTTCTTATAGGATGTTTGGTTTCATCATTTTATTCTTCACATAGTCATTCCTCCAAAGCTGTTTGTTAACTGTGGATGGGATTATATGTCAGTTTTAGCCTTCATCACTGTCCTGTTTTCCTATTTCTTATTCCCCTTGACAGCTGCTAGGTCTTTCATACCATTGTCAAATTTCTACATCTTCTTGACGAAACCATATTAATCTCATCTTCCTCTTCCCCTACCAATGATATGTACTACAGCACAATACATGCATGTTTTAGTAATCACATAGAAGTGTTGAGTATTATACCAGCTGTAAATACTTTTGAATGTAAGGAGATTCAACTTAAAGAAGCTATCCAAGTATCCTATCAAAATTTAGGCTGCTTTTCTCAATTCACGCACTGAATCCTGCATATAGACTGCTATAACTGCACTAGAATAATGACTGAAAAAGTACAAATGCTAGAAACACTTAAATAGTGAATGTCTTCATACCACAAAGATGGCCTTGTTGCTAAAGGTTTCAGTTGTAAAAATGGCAACCTGAATTTATATCAGTCTCTGAAGCCCCACAGGGTGGATTGACCTGCACATGTAATATGCACATCCTTTCTCTCTTTCTCTCTCTCTCTCTCTCTCTCTCTCTCTCTTTCTTTCTCTTCTTCTCTCAAATAAATAAAACATTACAATAACAGTGCAGATTATTTTGTTATAGTATTATTATGTAGCATTGAAACTTCCACTGATTGAAGAAAATTCCTGCAAGAGTAACTGTGAACTTTACTTCCTCATGTAGAAACAATATTATCTTATATAAGCAACTATATGTTCTGACTAATCTTCAGGTATATCACTAATGCTCTGCTAAAAATAAATTTTTATTCTTGTTTTGAGAGTTTGTAAAACTAATTTTCTATCTTTTCTATAAAAACTGGTTACTTTTTTCTTAACACATCTGACTGACAATGACTGAATTTCTATAGTTTAAGTTTTATGAGCAAATGTGTGAACTTCAGTATCTAAGGATCTTTTAGAACACTACTCTCTAAAGGAGAACCATTTTTTCTTAAAACATCCCACCATACTTGGATTAATTCTTTTTACTTTATTTGTAAGAAATATGTCTAGGTTTCTATTTCTATTCCCAAAGTTTTATGTTTTGAACTTCAATTGAATCTGTCAAGTGGATGAGTAGTAATAAATATTTATGTCCCCAGAGGATTGGAAATACCTGGAAGGAGTGTTCTTATTTAGTAGACAAATATGTTTTCAAAACACAGCCTCAGAATTCAAACAATATGTAAACCTGGCAAATATTTGTTCTTGTGAAATTAGAATGGTTCTAAAATTTGGATGAAGATAATATTCTGATGCTGTCCATTATAAGAGATTATGAAGTTCCTGCCAAAGAATCCTGCAGTCTCTCATTGTAGGAAGCATTCAATGCATCAAGATCCTGTATCATCATTTTCAATAATCTACTCTCTGCGATCTGTGCTGGGCCTCCCCATTCCTTTCAGGACTTCCGGTAGGCACATAATATTGTCATTACATTTTCAGCTTTAGGCAGGTGACTTACTTTGGTCAGCACAATGTGAGTCTGTATGGTGCATCCAACGTATGCTTAGAGATTTAAATGTATGTTTGTTAGGGCTATTGTCTGTTTCCTTTGAGGAGAACTTTTCCAGTTCACAACTCTTCATTGGTGGTGGAGAAAACTGGTTCGATGACTGGTTTTCCCCACTGCAGCACTGAGCTGGAGCACAACAGAGAAGAAATGGACCTGAAGCTTTGTGAGGGAGGAATAACTATATGTTGATAAAATACAAGGAGATGGAAAGTTACTTTGTAATTATAGCGAAAGGTAACAATATACTTTGCAATAGCTTGCTGCAAACAAGATTTTTTTAATAAGTAGGCAAATCATAGCTATCTGTGTCAACTTCCGACTCCATAGCACTCATTAATTGTTCCCTTCACTCAAGAGGTATGTACCAACTTAAGAGTAAACAATTTCAAATTGCTACTAGGAAATTAAACTTTGAGTAAGGCTGGTGTGATGTCTCAGCAAGCAAGTAAAGGCACTTGTGGCCAAGACTGACAGGTTGAGTTCAATGCTGGGAACAAAATGGAGGGAAAGAAAGAACTTGGGAAGGTTGTCCTCTGATGTTCACATTTAGGGACATTCCAAATAAATAATTAAAAATGAATTAATAATTAGTAAAATAGCCAACCTCTTTCCCAAGGCTGAGGAAACATGAGGGAAGAGGAAACATAATAATTTCAGATACCGTGAATGGAATAGACTGCTATGAAATACTATCTTCTGGACATTAGATGTCCAGTGAACTTATCAACTCATAGTAACTGTAGTTACCTGCACAAAATCTACATAAGATATACATAGGATTCTATAGGACTTTTAATAGTCATAATTATCATCAACTAGAACTGATGATTTACCCCTTACAAACTTTTGCTTCTAATATTTAAGCAAACATTTTAGTACTGATTCTTTTACTTTTATTGATTTTCATTTAAACTTAACAACTCTAATATGGCTTAATATTTTTTTTTTAAAGAATTTTTTTATTTATTTATACAATTGTGCGTGTGTGCGTATGTATGTGCGCGCGTGTGTGTCTGTGTGTGTGTAGAACCACGGACGAATTCGGGAACCACCATGGACGCCTCCACCTCCTTCTGCCCCGGGATTCACAGGCTCCGCCCTACCAGGACCAGAAGCGCAGGCCGCCCCCGCTTCCGCCCGGCGTCTATACGTGGGATCTGGGATCCGAACTCAGGACCTTCCGCCTGCAAGGCAGAGGCTTAACCCCTGAGCCACCTCTCCAGCCCCTAATATGGCTTAATATTAAGGTAAAATAATCTTCATTTTCAAACAGGACTATGCCAGAAAAAATTGGGTTATGTATGATCTCATTCAAAGAACTTTGTTCATTCAATGTACAAAATAGCCAAGCACTAATAAAATAATTGCCAAATTACAAATGTCTTTGTGATACCGTTGATAGTTAGCCTGCTATACATTAATCTGTTTATAATTTGTAAATTCAAGAAACAAAATCTCCGGAGCTACTAAAGAGCATAATTTAAAAGTAAGAACTTCAGTTAAGTGTCATTGACTCTCAGTTTTAAGGAAGAAAATCACCAACTTGTCATTGAATCTGCACTGGAGAAAATGTCCTAAATTGCCAGAAAAGTAATAGTGAAACACAAGCAAAATCGATAAGGCTCAACTTTAATCACTGGAGCCAGAGATGTCATTGTTAATTAAATAACCATAATTATAGTAAGTGCTGTAGAGGACAGTAAAGGCAGGCTCCTGACCATGTAAAGAGGAAATCCTCTCTGTGTGGGATCTAGTTTCATTAATTAAAAGAAAGCTTGTTTCTTTGTATACAATAATAGTTGAGTATTGTTCTCTCTGTTCTGTTTCATGAAAATTTTCTTGTTACTTAATAATTCTTTTTTTGCATGTACATGAGCACAAGGTATGCGCACATGCATCGTATCACATGTTTGTGTACAGGTGCACATGAGCATGTGTGTGCACAGGGGTGAAGGCTGAAGGATGCCATTAGGTATTTTCTTCAATAGCTCATCATCTTAATCCCAGAGTCAGAGACTCTAACCTGAATCCATGGTTGATTTGGCTAGTTTGGCTAGCTAGTTCACTCCAGAAAATCTGTTTCTACTTCCCTAGTATTAGGATTAGTTGAAGATCACTACACATTCTTAGTATTTATCTGAATTTGAAGTCTAGTCCTCATTCTTACATACCCAATGCTTTACCCAGTGAATCATTTCCCCTTCCTATTACTGACTTATTCTTAAGGGACACAGACTATAAACTGACTAAGCTAAAAGTCTTAATAAACTATTATTGCTTTGTAACTCAACCCTATCAAAAGCCACATGAAGAAAGATCAATAACTTCAGGTGGGCAATTGAGGTACTTCTCCAGGAGGCTTATGTAAGGAACCTTGAAAGCATATTAGTGGTTTTATTTGATTAACAGCCAGATAAAGTAAAGAAAATAAATGTTTTACTGCTGCCTGGCTAGAGACATGTGGGTGAAGGAAAAAAATGTGAGAGGCATCAGGACAAAGAAATCTTGTATCTCTTTGAACAGAGGAAGGGATTCCATCCCAGGAGTTGACACAAGCTCACACAGAAGTTTTCTATTATAAGCTTTAAGTAGGGTACTAGGAGAAGCCAGAACAAAGATGTTTTAAAACGTCTGAATCATGATCCATTAGAATTTCCCCATAGACTCATAAGAGTATCCATCTCTTTGTGGTTTATTGGGCTCCTTCTCAAGGCTTTTCCTCTGCACTCAAGGCATAATTCCAGAGTGAAGAGCCAGGACACTTTCAAAGCCATTGCAATGGCTAGATTAATGATATAAAGTCCCTCCATATGCATTGTGAGTGGGGAAACATATACAAATTTAACAAACATCTTGTCTCTGGCTTTGAAAACCATTGGCCTATCTCTTGACTGTAGGAACAACATAGGCACTATAATTTTGAACCTGAGCCAAAACTGTTGTGTCGTGAATCTGGGAAGAAATTTTCCTTATCAAGATTTTTCATCAAAAGTGATTGTCTCTATCATTTTTATAAGCGCTTAAATCAAATACCTGGGGATTATGGGTCCTTGGGCTATGTACATAACAAGCATGTTAATGTTTGGTTATACTTTCTGGTTGCTTGTTTAAGATCATGTTGGTAGTCAAAATTAACCATTTTTGGTATTGTGCAAAGAAGAGATGAATGTAATTTATCTTTGAGAATTATTTGTCACTTGGGTAGAACTCTAACTCCTTTAGCTTTAATTTTTTTTCTTAACCCAGACAGCTCAAAGAAGCAGACAGTGAGTTTCTAACTTTCCTAATGGCACTTGGGATTACCTTTTCAGAAGAGAGAGTGATAAGGCAAGAGTTTAGAGAAGGGACATTGAGAGCTGCAGTTCTGAACCAGGTTCATTGCCAAAAGCCAAGGTGTCTTTAGTCTTGACCTTGATAGAGACCAAGAATACCAAATGGGGTGCTGCTTCCAGTTCTCACTTTTTGTTATCTTTATGCTTCTTAGATGAGCATTACTGCCAGGAGTTATCCCAAGAGATGGATGAAACGGCTAAACACCTGGATATCTGGTAGATGAGCTAACTGAACTAACCATGACCCCAAGCTTCACTCCAGTCTTTGCTATAGGGTCTATAAAAATTCCTTAGGCAACAGATTGGTAACATCTCATGGCAGAAGACCTGCTCCTGCTATTTGCCTGTCTACTCTTTTAAGCTCCCACTTATTAATAGGAAATAGAGCGTTATAAATTTAAAACACCAGGGGCTGGAGAGGTGGCTCAGGGGTTAAGCCTCTGCCTTGCAGGCAGAGGGTCCTGAATTTGGATCCTAGACCCCACGTATAGACGCCAGGTGGCAGGGGCGTCTTGCGCTTCTGGTCCTGGTAGGGCGGAGCCTGTGAATCCCAGGGCAGAGTAAACAAGGAAGAAGTAGAGATGGTCCATGGTGTGTGTGTCTGTGTGTGTATGTGTGTCTGTGTGTGTAGAACCACGGACGAATTCGCGAACCACCATAGACCGCCTCCACCTCCTCCTTGTTTACTCTGCCCCGGGATTCACAGGCTCCACCCTACCAGGACCAGAAGCGCAGGCCGCCCCCGCTTCCACCTGGCGTCTATACGTGGGATCTAGGATCTGAACTCAGGACCTTCCGACTGCAAGGCTTAACCCCTGAGCCACCTACCTCTCCAGCCCCTGTCTTGGTTTCTGTATTGTTTGCTAAAATAGATACCTGACCCAAACAACTTAAGGGGAGAAAAAGACTTATTCATGCTCACAACTCAAAATTACACTTCATAGTAGCAGGAAAAGTCATACCAACAGAAGGCAAGAGAACTGGCCATGGCACATCCACAAGAGCAGAAGGTAAGGACCAATGTTGCATTCTTGTTTGCTAACATGCCATATTGAAAATCCTGAGCCAGCTTTATCCTCTTGCTCAGGGAATGGTCTCATGATGTAGTACTACTGTGAGATGGATCTTCCTATTTCAGTAGATTCGAAAGAATCTACTTTATCTAAATAATTATCATAAGTATCTCAGAGGTTCATATGTAAAATGTTAAAGTGATAGCTAGCTGTCTTTGTTGCAATCACCTGAGGGTGTGGAAAGGAGAGGGTATAGCCCTAATTCTTTATCCTTACTATAGAACACTGAAGATCACTTGATGTCAATATTTAGTGCTTATGCCACTAGTTCTGTTTCCACACTCTATGATTTGAATTATCATCTACAAATGGAATGGTCATCTGTGAGCAAAACTACTTCTCTTCAAATCACAATAAATATCTGTGCACAAACTTGACTAAAATTCAATTCCATTTATTATTATTTTCTTTGAAATATATAGTTCTAGAATAAGTCATTTATCTTAATGTGTCTTAACTAACAATAGTCACTGCTCCAAATGATTCTTTATTTTCCTCAAAGTCCTGTTACTTTATTTATGCTAAGAGAAAAATTTGGGTAATGTCAACTGGAGGCATGTTTGAGTTTCTGTGATGTGAAGGCCAAATGGTTATGATGTCAGGAATAAAGCTGTATTGCTCTATCTCTTTATTGACTTTCTCTGGCATTTCCCAGGCTATGCCTTCCAGGACCAGGATTGGAATCCATTTTCCTATCTGGGCAACATTTCTACATAGGATTTGGGGGTTTGAACTCAAGTCCTTTTGCTTGGAAACAAAAGGCTTTAACTCCTGAGCCATTTTAAATGCAGGCTGAAGTGGTATACTGTGCTCTATGCTTTAATCAAAGGACTAAACAACAAAGTAGATTGAACAGAGCATCACAAAAATGTGTATTTCCGTGTGTGCATGTGTGTTTTATCTTGGCATTTAATTGTTAGGATCTGTGATGTTTAAAATCTTTGAGATATATTGTTTTCTTTTGTATTTTTACTTCCATTATGTAATTCCTCATGCATTAACTACATATACTTTTTCTCCTCAATACCACTTTATTACACACAGAATGATGTAACATTATTAATGACTGTTCAGTATATTCAAGTCCAAGGAAAATTCATTATAAAAGTTAAAAATGGATAAGATTCTTTCCTACCTGGGATATTAACATCTCTGCTAGATAAATAATGCAATCTTCTTATCCTTGCTCAGAAAAAAAATCAATAAGTATTTCAAAAAATAACCCTGAATGAAGTAAAACCTTAAGTCTGTTTTTCTTACAATAATTCCATTTGGTTTCCACTTGGTACTTTTCAATAACCTGAAGTCTTACAGTGGTTAGAATTGTAGTAGACTACAAAAGCTAACTATATAATGCGATGGTGCTGAGTCTATAAACTTCAAGTGGGATAATAAAGAAGGAACAAACCAAAAGATAAAGAAGAGCACAAAGCCCATAATTTTTCTCACAAGAATGGGTCATGATGATTTCAATTCTGATACCAGGTATAAGTTCAAAAGTTGCTCTCATGATAATGGGCTTACTTATACTATTTTCAGTTTCTTTTGAGTGATTTTATGTACCAAGCACTTGCTCTCTTTTCTTGCAGTGTTTGCATTTCCAGTTCTTTCAAGGTAGAAGAGCCATTACATATAAGAAGAGTCCCTTCCTCACTCACATGACACTGAAGATGTTCAAAAGTGTGATCAAATATCAACCATTCCATTCACTTCTGCCTTATTTATTGATTGATCTATCAGACAAAATGGGTTTCTGTCCATACTCATTAACCACCTCTTTTCACTGCCTCCTTGCCTTTCACTGATACATCCTGTCCCTACCAACCTCATGTTTCTTTGTATGAGTGGACCGTTGGTCTTCCTTCAAGGTGTCTGTACTAGCAGGAAACTCGTCCTTTGTGGCAGTACAAGTGGGCCTTCAATGGGTAAATGCACAGGGAGGGAAGCTCCCTCTCATTTGTCCAACATCTGACCTCTGGTTCCCACTGAATGTAATTGTGTCTCCTGGAATCCTCATTGAGTCCATGGGAGATATTGATCTGGCAAGTCCCTGTGTAGATCTAATGGGGGTAGATCTCAATTCAGTGAGCTCCTGGATAGCAGCATTGTCATGACTGGAGTGTCCTGACTGGCAGTAAGTACACCTCCCAATCCTTAGGTTTTTATAATCTTATCACCCCCTTTTCCTCAGAGTGAGCTTTGGGATAAAAAGAGATATGGATGGCCTAATTAGGGCTGAGCATTCTAGGGTTGCCAATACTTTGCATTCTACTGAATTGGTCTTTTCTGGCTCTCTAATTGCAGCAATCAGCTGTATGTTGGTTGAATGCTACAATCTCCTCATAACTCAGAATATACTGAAAATGTGTTACATATACACTATGAAATATTCTTCTACTGACAAGATAAATTAATTATTTAAATTTTCCTAATAAATGGAAGAAGCTGGAAGAAATTATACTGTGCGAAGTAGCTCAGATGCAGAAAGATGGAAACCAGTATATTCTCCCTTATAAACAGATCCTAGCATTAAACCTTCAGAATGAAAGAACCAAATGGAAACTTTTCTAACACCCACAAATTATAAAGGAACTTAAGTCAAGGCAGAGGAATAAGATTCTAAAAGATGTGGAAAGTTGGCAACAAGATTGTAAGAGCCTAAAGATGGGGAGGACCAATGATATGTAAGATAATCCACACAAGCTAGGCCTGCAGCAGCCAGAATTGGACTTTGCCTGATTTACACAATAGGTGACATGTTAATGACTCCACAAGTCTAGCATGGATTACAGGGGTGAAGGCTTGAGGCAATAGGATCATTAGAGGCAAGGGATTAAATAGTTAGATTGGAGTTCCCATACTAACGGGATCCCAAGAAGGGACTCTGGGCTAAGCCACTAGGGTGGAGGTCATAGAGGGAGGTTTGGAGTTCACACAAAAGGGAAGGAGGAAGGGGGAGGAACTTGGAGAAGGGGAAGGAGAGAGGAGTATGAAATGAAGGGAGGAGAGTACAAGGGGGGACGACTGGGGAGGGGAGGTAGGAGGGTACCTATTGAGCTTGTTTGATTAGGAAAAAAATAAAATGTGGGAGAAAAAAAGATTCTAAAAGAGTGGAAATAAAAGAAGATGGGCAAATAGATGCATCGATGGAAGAATACTTTTAAAGCAGGAGGAAGAATGGGAATAGGACATAGTTTGAAGTTGGAGAGTCCTAGGGTAACCAATTACCCTACAACTGTCTTCTATGTACCCCTTAATACTAGGGAACATACAACCAACATTGTAAACCTATCAAAATAACAATGGAAAGGAAGAAAATAGACACTAGACAAGAACAGCTGTCATAGTATTAACTTTAACTATCCAATAGTAAAGCAACAATCTAAAAACCTCTCATGATGATTAATTTAAAAAGCAGAGGAAAGATACTCTCTCTATATTCCAAGGCTTACCTAAAATATGAAATGATAAAATTTATTTTCATTTCTTGGAAAAAGGATATAATTGATTAATGGTAATGTCATTGTAGTTCTTGAAAACACATATTAAGGTGTTACCAGCAATTGAAACTTAGTGACCCCAGATGCAAATAAGATGTCTCAGCTGGTACAGGTACCTGATAACCTGAGTTCAGTTCTTACAATCCACGAAGTAGAGCATAGAACCAGTTTCTGAAATGGTTCTCTGACCTCCTACATGTTCCATGTGTGCTCTCTGCAGTTCTCTCTCTATGCCCACAATTAGCAGATAAAATGTTAAAGAAAATTGTATATAATTGAATGATTTCAATCTTAGAATGAATTTTGTGAATGAAGCATATTTTCACTTTAATTTCTTATAAAGTATTTTGTCAGAAAGGACCGGAGACATGGAGACATTAATATCAATTATAAAGTCTTACTCTCAAAGCAGCATTGGAACAGGGCTGAAAAAGAACTCATGCAAGAAAAAAAGAATAGAGTTCAGATTCTAACATCCCATGCAAACTGTTGGGTGGAATCTGGGAAATTCCAGAACAAGCAAGATTATCTAGTACTTTTGGCAAGCTCTGGTTGTTATCAGAGGCCTTGTGCCAAAAGGAATAAGGTAGATGAGCAATTGATAATGATTGGAGTTACCATACTAACTGGGATCCCAAGAAGGGACTCTGAGCTAAGCCACTATGGTGGAGGTCATAGAGGGAGGTTTGGAGTTCACACAAAAGGATGCTCCAGGGGATGGGATGCACACACACACACACACACACACACACACACACACACACATACACACATACACACAGACACATTCACACAAATACAAATGTGCACACACATATGCATACATCCTACAAACAGACAGACAGACAGAAAGACAGATAGATAGATAAAAATGGAAAAAAATGGGATCATTCAACATGTTCTTACTTTTATGATGATTAATAAACCCATTTAATCTATAACTTCTGCTACATGAGCATTCCATCACATGGAAAGCAAACTATGAAAAAATATACTGGTACCAAGGGCCTAATGCAATTATTAATTTTATATAATAATAATTCAATTAGAATATTTTATCATTTTACATTTCCATTCATATATTAACGTTTTAATAATTTGGTGCATATTATAGCATGTACCCTAAATTTAAGAAGTAGTAAAGCAATTTTTCTATTGATCATTTAGTTAGATCTGATGTACATTTCACTTTCAAAGACAAGAAGGGTCTGTCACCATAAGCAATGGTTCTTGCTCTATCACTGTTTCTCCAATATGCTTCAAGAAGACAAGTTGATTTTAATACTCCCTTAAATATAGCATTAAAGGGTAAGTATAAATATGATAGCATCAATTCATAACCCATTCAGAAAATACAGCATATATGTTTTACTGCATTGTTTGTTAGTGGCTACTTCTGCCACTCTGTGCTCCATTCCAGTAAATAGTATTGTCTAAATGTTAGCAGGAAATAGAAACTTACCCTCAACTAAGCAGGAAATATAAGGTTATATGTATATATATAAATAAGTGTGTGTGTGTGTTAAAAATAAAACTTGGTTCTTTATTTATAATGATAATCTATTTGGAGTGCATTCATTTGTAAGGTACTGTAACTTTTTTGAAAATTATACATATGTACTTTATTAAGAAAGAAATGTTACACATACTTTTCCTTATGTTTCTTTTAAAATACTTTTATGTATTTGTTTATTAGAGAAAGATGGAGAAAGAAGACAGAAGACAGAGAGAGAGAGAGAAGAAATAAAGAGATAGAATAGATGCCCACATGCCATGGTGCATACCTGGAGTCCAAATATCCATCTGATTATCAAACTAAAGCTGCAAGATTTGTGAGTAAGCACTATTTACCTGCTGTGCCATCTTACCAGTCCCACTTTTTCTATTTCTATATGTGCCAATCCTGCCTTAAATAATACTCACCACTATCACATCTGTTGCAGTTTGCCTGCATGGTTGCTGACTAATCACCATCAAATGGCTTAAGGGAACAAAGGGTTTATTTTCTTACTGATAGTCCAGTTACAGTCTGTAGTCCAGCTTGATGGGAGACCATGTCCTAACACTAGGCCGAGGGAACTGGCCACATAATCTCTAAGTATGGCTGAGAGAAAGACAATCCTTACCTGCCAGACCAGCATGTCTGGCCAAGTATACACAAGGATGCCAACTCTCTCAACCAGCTCTCTCTGTTTTATTACAGGGCCTAGTTCCACCCTGGGCCTTCCCCATCAATCAGACAATCTCCTGCAGGTTTGATCTGGGCTTAATCCAACCACCAATTCTCCACAAATGTATCCAGGACTCAAACTCTGAACTGTCAAGTTGACACCTGTGCCTAACTATGACACTTCAAGAATCCCTAAACATTATTTCAAACAAAGGATAATAAAATTGCAGGAAAAACTTGGCATTTATATTCTCTAATGCTTTCCACCCAGAAACTTGGACGGCTCCTTATGTAAATTCGGCCTTAGTTTAGTCTGAATGATCTCAGGACACAGATTTGTCTTAACCTAGGATTTGTAAATCTAGTGTTGGGAGGTGCCATAGTCTCCAGTATCAACCAATTTACAGAAATACATGTGGTGCAAAGACCATATGAATGGTTGTTGCATTCTACCTTTCTCCATGTTTACACTTATGTCTTTACATACAAAACTAGATTTTGGTAGATACTAATTTCCTATTGAACTTAAGTTTCATCAGTTGTGAGCTTGCTTTCCATACCTCTTAGAGACTATCTTATGATACAGAGGCTATACAGTTTCCATAGTTTATTCTACATATAATATTCTTTCTTCTATCCCTCAATAGGCTTCCTTAGATTGGTAGAAAACCTAAGTCTTTGGTCAATGACATGAAATTAGTTCTTTTCACTGAGGAATTTCCATTGCTAAATTTTTTTTTTTGAAAAACAATATATATCCAGTCTATAGGGATTGTGGTAACAGTATATCTTCTGTCTCTGCAGTTGTAATGTATAACAATGCTTAACAATAAAGACATTAGAAGTAGTTGGCAGCAAAGACCCATGTTTTTTGAACATTATTTGCTGTCATAATCATACTTCATTTATCTCAATTAGGTTTTCTACTCCCTGAATAAAGAATTTTTAAATGATGATGTTGACTTCATTGTCAAAAAAGCATTAGGTTGTACAACCAATGTATTTCAAGTACAAGTATGAGATCTCTTTGCTAAATTTATTTATATCTTAGGTGTAATCAATTTGTGTGGTGTATTAAATGTTTCTTGATATGCAACAATACATGGCTTTCAAAGCTAAATTGTAATAATCTTATAGGTGTGTTAATATACTCTAAATTTTTACATCTCTCTCTGTAATGATATAGGCTCATGTTTTTAATGACTTAGTATTGTACAACATACACAAATAGAAATGTCTTTTCTGTAGTGAAATAATATTAAGATGCAGATATTCTAGGATTGCTGAGTGTGGGAACTGGTTCCCACTCACGCATCCATTCACTCACTCAAACACACAGTTGCTGGCTGTGAAGAAAGCAGGTTCCAGCCGTCCCCACCTCAGCCTCTACCCCCAGAGATTCGGCACAGGACGGAGAGATTGTCAGAAGCAGATCTCTCTCTTTATTGGGGGGGAGAGAAAAGGAACTTTTATAGACAAAGGCCACCAAGGCGCGAAACAGGCATCCAATTGTATCACAAGGTCAAGACATCCTACAGGTGCAAATGGTCAAGTTCAATGTCACTCAGCACAGAGGGCAGGTAGATACCTGAAACCAATTAGGGCTCTCTGTGAAGTGATCAGGTTATGCCCAAGACCCTTGCCCTCAGCACTGTCTTTAGTCCTATGTGCTCAGCCATGCCTTGGGGCAAATCCTGGGTGGGCCCAACACTGAGGATGTGCATTAAGTTCATAAATGGTTGAAGGAAGGGTATAGCGAGAGAGCAATGAGCAGGGGAAGAGGAGGACGAGCATGGACAAGAACTCATTTTGTTGACATATAAAAAGTTCTTGACATGAAAAGGAAAAGAAAAAAGGGTCACTATGTGCTATATTCTGTTCTATTTTTGCTTAAATACTTGTAACTTTCATGTGTTTGCATGTGTTTGCTAGGTTATGTGCTGATCATTTTCTATATTTTCAAAGTTTATCTTTTGAATTGTTGTCACTGTCTAGTGGTTTGCTTACAGTTTGACAAAATATTAATGAAGAAATATTGGTCAAAAGTAAGCAGGGATTACAAATGAATTTTTGAACAGTTTATTTTATCTTAGATGGACCACAAGTTCTCTGTCTTATAAATACAATTTAATGTCTCTTATTTTTAAAGTTTATTTAATTTCTCTAATAATATCTAAATGTATTTGATTGGTATGTCATCTTGGAAAAAGTAAAACCTTAGCAAATTTCAAATTTCCATTGAGCAACCTCGTTGGTTTCGCTATTTATAGTGATTTAATGTCGTTTTTTGGTAAATACAAAAATTATATTTATTTTATAATTAATCTCTCTTGAATTTCTTCATACAATTTGCATGTTAAGGTTAGATCATGGATTCACCTTCTAATCTTTTTCAGAATGTTCTCCCAACCTTTAATTTGGCTCAAGTATAAACAAAAGAAAGGCTTCTATAAGTTTGAAAGCTAAAGAATTTAGTGAATGAGCCAGTAGATTCAAAGGGTTGAAATATTTGAAATTAGTGCATAATGAAACACAAATGGGGCTTTCAATAGTCATTATCTTTTCACTCCCTGACAGAGTAATGAGCCAATGGCTTCATATGCATTAAATCTCCTTATGTAAATTATTACTTAGCTATTGTGTATCCAAAAATAACCAAGTTCATGCTGAGCTTTTCATATTGATACTCATCTGGATAAATGTGCTTTCATTTCAGTACTATTCAAATTAGTGAAGGTCTGGTGGTGTTCTCATATATCGGGTTATACCTTCTTTATAAAAAAAATCATTTTCCTCTCATTGGTGGTCTGTATATGGCTTAAGATTATTATTATATCACAAAATCTTTTAATGTGGTAAAATGATAAAGTATAGACATTGAGTTTTATCAAAAGAATTATAGCTATAAATGCAACCTTTAAAATGCACTGTTTAATTAAATTGATTTTTAACAGCAATTGTAGCAAGTGACAGAAGCAGTTATAACTGAAATTGATATGGATTTTAACTTGAGGAAATCATGTCAATCAATACTTTGTAACTATTATGTAAATATTTAAATGGTTTTTCTTGGTGCTTTATAGTATTTTTATGTAAACATTGTTGTTATTTTTAAGCCATAAGTGTAATTCGGAAAGGATTGGCTTAAAGATTAAAATTCATTATTTTAAATTCACATGAATTAGTAACATAAGAAACTAGGTCTGTATTTGGACCTTTCAAATTAATACTTACACAATCTTAGTCTTGTTGCTATGTTGTCATTTATTTTAATTGACATAGAACATTAAAATATACCTGTAACTTGATTTTATATTTACATATATTTTTAAAAATCAATGTATCATGTTGAAAATTTAATGTCCCAGAAAGTAAATTTGAAAAACATTCTCATGATTATATTACATCAATTGCCTATCCTATTAAAAAAAACACTTAAATTTTTCACCTTATAATCATTTTTCACATATTCCAAGATTATGTAAACAAAAATAAAAGATCTACAAAGTCAAAAACTTGATATTTCTAAGCAAAGTAAAATGTATATCCATGCTTGCTGAAATGCAATTTTTTGAGTGAATGAAGGACAGTATGAAAATTGCTACTGTGGGTAGGCATAGAACTCAGAATCACTGCCATGCACATCCAGGGCTGGAAGTGCAGGCCATTGTTATTTCTGCCTTATGTCTTTACATGAGACTCTAGACATGGAATCCATGAGGGATAGGAGCTGGAAAAGAACTCATGGTCTCCAGATCTTAGTGCCATGAGAGGCAGGAGCCAAAGATGACTTCCAAAGTCAAATACATTTTATACATTTAGGCAAACCCCCCAAAAGTAGTTTTTTCTCATTGGTTAGCTCATATTTGAGGCCCAATCCAGTTAATCTTGTGCCCAACTTTGAGGCAGGGCTTACCTACCTCAGAACTCATGTCCATATCCTTTCATAAGCAAAGAGTTGGAGAAAGTTGAACCATCTGATTTCTGAGGTGGATTGGAGTCAGTTCCTCCCTAACAACAGGGGTATTCCTCCAAGGTAATCCCATCAGTGGGGGATGGCTTTTCAAGCCCTTCAAGGACTTTCTCAGCATGGTTTTCTAAAACTACCAGGTTCTTGTGTTCCAGAATTGAAGACTGAAGCCAGAACACATGTAGAAGATTGAGAGCAGTGTTTTTATTAGAGGAGAGAATAGAGCTCACTGATATGATTCCATGAGAGTAAGAGATTCGATAACAACTCACCAACTCCAGGTGTGGAATCCATGAGGGGCAAAGAAAAGGAAAAGAGTTCATGGACTCTGGACATGGAGTCCCATGAGAGGCAAGAAAGCCCAAAATGGCTGCCAGAGTCAGGTTTAGACAGGCTTAGGAAAAGCAGCGTTTCCTCATTGGTTAGCTCTAGTTTCTGAAAACCTCTTCCACATCTCATTGGTCTGTTCACATTGGAGCCCAGTCTAGTTGGTCTTGTACCCAACCTCATGCTAGGACTTATCTGCAACAGAGAACTAATCTCCATATCCTTTCATAAAAATAGGATTGGAGGAAATTGGGACCCTTATCTCCATAGAGGATTAAAACCATTTTCTCTAGATTAGTAGGGTGTGTTCCTTCAGGGTAATCCCAGCAGTGGGTGATGACCTCTGAAGACTTTCAATGACCTCCTTGCGTAGCCACTCTAAAAATGCAGAACCTTCACCAATCCATAACTCTCCCTCATACCCTGCTATCTGTCTGCTGTGTGCTCTCCAAAGCTCCCTTTGTATTGTCAGTTCTAGTAGGGGCAGATTAAGTCGTCCTTACTTGGATAGACTCATTTATAGGGAGGGGCACTCCCCTTCACCTTGTAGTCCCATATGCCCCTAAACTTCCCATTGCATGAAATTATTTCTCTAGAGATCCTGGCTTGCCTATGGGAGAATGTTGATATGTCAACCACAGTGCAGGTCTGCTGAGGATAAAGTCTCATTGCTGTGAGTTTCTGGATGCAATGCAGCATTCCTGCCATGAGTGGAATGTCTTGGCCAGTTGTGAACCTTCCCATCTCTAGGTTCTTTTAATCTTGCTGCCCCCCTTCAGCAAAATTCCCTGAGCCTTAGGATGGGAAAAGATTTGCTCATCATGATTCCAGCTGAGCTTTTCAGGGACTATAGTACTCTGCATTCTGGTTGGTTGCTGTTGACTATTTCATTGCTCTTCTATTGCACTAGGTTGTGTTTTGTTCAGATGTTAAGATCTTTTCTTGTCTAAAGATAAAAAGAGAGGTGTCATGGTTAGAAGTGAATTGTTCCCCACAGACTCATGTTTGAATCTTTGGCTATTGCCAAGTACATTTGGGAAGGTCATGGCATCTTTAGTAGGTAGAACCTTGCTGGAAAAAGGAGTCATGGGTCTTTGGATTTGAGGTTGGTTAACCCGCCCTGCTTAAATGAGTGAGTCTGCTCTTGAGCTTGCCACAGCAGCTCTCAGCCTTCTTGATGGATGTGATTTAGAAGGTCTCCAGATTCTGCTGCCAGCCATGTCATGTCTGCCATGAAAGACTGTATTTACCTTTGAAACTATAAGCTGAATTTATTTCCCTTTCCTGCCTTAAATTTGTTTGTGCCTCAGTGGTGTCTCACAGTAGCAAAAAGCATAACTGTTACAAGAGGTGCTTAGATGAAAGTTTGTTCTCTGATATTTATGGTTACTTTTGAGACATCTGATCCTGTTTACTGTCAGTTTTCTCCCTGTATATTGCTTAGACTGGTTTACAGTGTTGGGAGTGTGTTCCCTGTCATAGAGGAGGGTGGTTGGGAGATGTTAGGAGTTAGTAAGCAGCTGGTGGTTACCTGGAGAGTAACCACACTCGACTGTCCTATTCCTGTTTTTCCCTTGCCTTTAAGACTTTTCTTACATAAAAGCTCTTTTTAAAACTGTTTATCCATGTTCTTTTACTTCTGTTCTTTTGTGATCTTCTTGAAAACATCTTGGCTTGTGATCCTTTTCGTTTATGAGTGCATAAGATTTTCTGTTTAGTTTTACCAAAATGAAGGTTTAATGTTAGACTATACTTCTGAATAAATGTAGGTTTTTCAACTAATTATAATTGGGTGTGTCTCAATCTGCATGTAAACTTTTTGGATTAGATAACAGATATTTACAGATTCCAGACATCCTTCAGAATCATATAGTACTTGCTTGCATTCTTATCAACATAATTATGACTTTCAGGAATAAGAAGAGAAAATTAGCTGTAGTAATAACATATATGTTTTTACCACTCTAATAAGATAAAATACTTTCTGTAATTTTGAAAATCTAACTGAATACTAATAAGACATGAAGATGTCTTCATATTTTAAAGTAAAAGTGATCATTTAATTAAATAATGATATATTTAATTGGGAATTGGGGCAGGAGGCACTGGGGGATGGGGAGGGAGGAGTGAGGGGAGGGGGAGCAGGGGGTTTGGGGGGAGGAGGAGGGAGGGAGGGAACTGGTGTACCTATTAAGTTTGTATGAGCTGAAATAATAATAAAAATGTATTAAATTAAAAAATATTTTCTTTTTGAAAGCACTGCAGATAATATTTCTCAGAATTCTGAAAAATCAATCAATGCAAGGTAGCAAATAATGATGAATTTATTGAAAATGCTAATATTTCAAATGCATAGTTTACAAGGAATATGATCATTGCTATGGTAATACAAAGCTGAAATAGTGAAGCTAAATTTTCAGTGAATGGTTATTCATACATATTTAATCTTTCATTTCCTTAAATTTTCATTATAGTTCCTCAGATGTGACATTTAATAATCTATTGAAAATTAAAAAAGGTTGAAAATGAAAAAGTCTATGATGAAGATATGCAGAAGGATAAGGTAAAAGATGGAGCTGAAGATAGGCAGGTGGAAGGAGAGCCCCTTTAAGATGATGTGGGTGATGAGGAAGGACAAGAGTGTTTTGCCGTGGAAAATGTCGTTATCTGCCAATATGACAATGTGCACAAAAATAAAGATAAATGGAAATTTCGTCTCAAGGATGGTATTATGAATCTTTTTTTAAAACTTTATTTATTGTGCGTGTGTGTGTGTGTGTGTGTGTGTGTGTGTGTGTGTGTGTATGTGTATCAGAGGGCACTGTGTATATCTGTGGAGGACCAAGAGTGACTTTGGGAATCATTCTGGAATTCTTCTATTTCCTTTTTGCTTCACCCCAGGATTTTCCAGGCTCTGTCCAATAGGGCCAGAAGTGCAGCCACCACCATTTTCCACCAGGTGTTTTTATATGGGACCTGGATCCGAACTCAGGACCTTCTGCTTGAGAGGCAGAGTCTGAACCCTACGTTATCTTTCCAACCTGGAATTATGAATATTAATGGAAGAGATTATTTCCAAAGCCATTGGAGACAGATGGTAGACTTGCTTCTTTTCTTTTATAAATATAACAAAAACTTTAAAATTTTAAAGTGGATGGTTTGAAACTTGGAACATGTATCAACCAAAACATCCCTTTTGCATGTTAGAAGAGCAAAGTAGAAGTGAAGCTGCTGGAACAAAAGTATCCCTTTATAGACAGACAGATACGATTTGTGGCCAGCCATAAATTTTGAGTGGTTGGGGTGGAGGTGTAGGAAAACGTGTCAGTACTCAGAACAGGATCTTGCCATTGGTAATTAGCATGTAAAGCTTTGTATTTCTTCCCCCAAACTTGGGCTTATTGAGAAGATCTAGAAACTTCCATTTTGATAGATTGAGCTGAAACTGTTTATTGCATATGATTATCTTTCCTTCTATTTTTAAATCGCAGAGATATTTCATAATTGATGAATGCTAAATGCTTTCAAATGTGTCTATCCATGTATCAATAGGATTACCTTTTTAAATTTTTTCTTTACCTATGAATATCCAAGATGAAACTGATTGATTTTGAACAGCTTTTTGAGTTATTAGTTGTCATAAAATATTTTGTTCCCTAAAGCAAACAAAACCTTTCAGAAAATGAATAAAAGTTTAAATTTACTTGTGCAATCCAACTTCTGAAGGTTACTGCCAAAACTTTGCCTTCAAGCCATAGTTATTCTTGCTTGCACTGCCACCCTTAGGCAACATGACAGAGACACGTGCAATCCACTTGTGTAACTCATACAGTGTTTACAACTTCCCTCTAGTTTGCTTCATATCCTGGTGCCATTTCATTTCAAACAGAAAAACTCTCTTTAGCATTACTTATAATGTAGATTCCTAGTCAAAAATGCACTCAAAATATTTATTTATAAGCTTCATTTCTTTTTAACATTTGTAATATTTTAGAAGACAATTTTGATACTTTTTCTTTTTGATTCTATCCATACTTTCTCTCCCTGCCTTCTCCCCTCCATTCCACATGTAGACCACTCTCAGTAGGATTGCATCTTCCCATGCAAGAAAAAAACCATGTTCTCTCAAGAATTCTGTAATTTCAAATTATATTTTCAAAATCTGACTACAAACTGCTGCCTGTGAATTTATCATGTTTACCTATTCAAAATTTGTTATTCTTGGTTTTGTAGTGCATAATGTACATAAAATTGGGAATTTAAAAAATATTTTCCAGATATCTTCTGTCCTTATTTTCCATTCTTTTGGGACCTTTATAGATTTTGAAAATAACTTTCATTTTCCCAAAGTCAGTGAAGCTCTGATACATATTAATCTTGTGTTTTTCTTCATATCAAGTAATTTATGGAATTTTAGAATTGTCATATATTAAACAGTGTGGCTTTGCTTCAAGCACCAAAAAAATAGTTCAGCAAAATAAAACTGAAAGTGCAAATATACTGGTTGTTCATAATGACCAAAATTGTACTGCTGATGGATAAAGGCAAGCTCAGACGATGACTGACTCCATAAAAGCAAATTTATGAAAGAGAATTTACTAGAAAATCTACATCAAAATCAATGATATGCATTTGGGTATCATCCATCATCCTCAGTGGCTCTTACACTTTTTTTTTTTGAGATTTAGTTTCAAGGTGTTTATTGATAGGGTTACTCTGGGTATCAGGCTTACTCTGAGGATTCCAAGTCTCTGCTCCAAGAATAGAATTACAGATCAACAGTCATACTGACCGAAGATTTTACATAGGATTTTTGACTAAAATTCTGGTCCTTTTGTTTATTTAGCAAGCACTTTAATTGCTGAATATTTTCCCAGACCATGACATTATTCTAAAAAAAATCTCAGAAAAAGTTGAATATGATGATATAGTTCCATTATTGTGAATAAAAATAAGCAACTGTCCAAATAACTGTACATTAACAAAAATAAATAACACAAACAACAAAAGGCAGTACCTTGGTACTAGCAAGGATACAAAATACCAGAGTCCTTCATTCATGTGTACTTGAAATAAAAATTATTACATGTGATATTAAGTAAGATCAGCTGAGACCACCTGAAGAGATTACCTGGATAATACAAGGATCAGGCATAGACCCAATTAGAACCTCCTTAGATCTCATTGGAACCTCTCCCTAGTTGACCAGATAAAAAGAGCCAAAGAATGGAAGACTGGGAAGAGAAGAGAGACTCTCCAGAAATCTTCAAGCATTCCATCATCATCAGTAGCCTACTGGATATCTGCCATGACTTAGCCTGCTTCTATCTTCAGCTACCAGCCATGAAACTTCCACTGTGAAAGACTGCATCTCCCCTCTGGAACCTCAAGGTGAATGAATTTTCTTTTCTCTCTTAAGTTATTTGACTTTGAGTGTTCTTTCACCCCACTAGTTAATAGTAACTTTTACAGAAATTTTTACTGAGTAGTTGGGTATTGCTGTGAGATTAAGAGCATCTGGTACCACAATATGAAGCTGTTTGTGAAGCTGAGAGAAGTTGGTACCCAAGTAGTATGGCAAATGCTGTGATGTGGCTAGTGTTTCTTTGGAACTGTTTGTTGGGAGAAATATGGAGAACTTTTAAGACTTTGCATCTTGGTGATGGGGCCAAATGGGCCTTTTTCATGCGAGCTCTGAAGAGAGCAATGCTGTAAGAGATGCAGGCAATGAAAGCCCACCTTGTGATGGTACAGAGAAGAACAGCGACTGTGTTTGCAATGTGTCAGTGACTAATGGACATGTGTTGGAGGAGAGTTTAGTGAAGTTTTGCTCTCACTCTGAAGGTTTGCCTGAAGTTAAACTGGTGTGTTTGGCAAAGGAAATTTCAAAGCATTGTAGTCTCATCTATGTGATATGGTTACATTTTAGTTGTCTTCAGAGTAATGAAAAAAAACAAAGAATCAGGCAGGAAGAAGTAGTAACTGTAAGATTTGATGATGAAAAATGCAATGCAAACTTAAAAGAGTTAAACCAAGAAGAAGCACAGGATGAAATGTCTGCTGTTAAAGAGAGATTATCTCCAATAGTAAACTAAGCTACTCTAAATTTGTATAATAGGAGAGGCCCTAGCTTGAGGGTAAGATTCTCAGAGAAGGCTTGTACCCATAAAAATGCAAATCCTTTTGTAAGGAATGAACTGAAGGGTGGAGTTCCAAAGCAAGATTCTCTTTCTCCCGTAAAGCAACCACCCAGGAGAAAAAGATTTTTCCTGCAGTCAGCGTAGTGAAGCTGAATGAGCTGATTCAAGGCAGCCAATCTCTAAACTAAGGCAACAGCATGATTCTGGTTTTAGATGGAAGAAGTTGTGGATTCATCCTCCAAGACTTCAGAAAGTGACAGAATTCAGGCAGCATGAATCAGGAAGCCTGCGTTTAGAAGGCCAAGAAAGGCAATTTTTCTGCTGTGGAATTAAAGCCTGGTTTGCCATTGAGAAATGAAGATGTCAGAGATGCCAGAGCCAATGTGGGACAACTACCAAGGAACGCTGTATACATTCTGGGAGGATCAGCCCAAGAGAGTGATATGTTCTATGGGAAGCTGCATTCGAGTGGGGGAATCTAAGCCCTTTGGAACTGAGATGATTTCAACAACAGGCTCACCTGTTGGACTTGGAGTTTATCATGATGTTTTCTGATCTTTTTATGGACCAATCTCTCCTAGATATGCCCCTATTGCTTCTTTTTGGAACAGAAATGTTTATTCTGTGCCATTGTATGTTAGAGGTATGTAAACTTCTCTTTTAACTTTATATGAGGCTTTGGACTTTAGAGTTTTAGACTGTGTTGGGACTACTGAGGTAGACTGTACTGATACTCAGTTGGACTGTGTATGGTCTGCATTAAGAAGATATTTATGTAATGTAATATTAATTTGTAGTTATATGGTAAAATGTTGTAATCTACATTATGATATTGTGTGATGGGACACTAAAGACTAAACATTTTTAAAGGGGCTTTGTCACTTATCTTGAGAAAAGTAATGCATGTGGGGTTAAGATTAAGAATGGACTAAGGGAATGTGTCAAGTTGACAAAGGGTGGACTTGTGATAGTTAATCCTGGGTATCAACTTGACACCCCTGCCAGTAACTAAGAGCAGCTGAGAGGTTACTTGGATAATACAAAGATCAGCCATAGATATGATTGGAACCTTTCTAGATCTCATTGGAACTTCCCAGTAGAGGACCAAATGAGCCACAGAACAGAAGACTGGGAAGAAAAGAAAAACTCTCCAGGAATCTTCATTCCTTAGTCATCATCCACTAGCCTACTGGATGTCTGCCATGGCTTAGCCTGCCTCTAGCTTTACCCACCAGCCATGCCACCTCCACTGCCAAAGACTTTCTCCCCTCTGGAACCACAAGGTGAATAAATTTCCTTTTCTCCCTTCAGTTATTTGAGTTTGGATGTTTTCTCATAGTAGCAGTTAAGAGTAACCTTTACACATTTCTGAATACTTAATAATGTGGATTATTTTTACAAAATCTTCAGAACTGAACTACCAATACGTTGCACTATTTCAGTTCATATATGTGATTCAAAAAATTTTTATAGCTTCGAGATTCATTGTAAAAGATAGTAAATGTACACAATAGAAACTTATCTTTTGAATATTTTGATTTTAAAACAATCTGTCTTTCTTTTATCTATCAATCATTTATATCTATCTATATTAATGTATTTATCATCCTTCTCTCTTGGTAAGTATTGATAGACAGACAGATGGCAAAACATAGATAGCTAGATAACTAGATAGATTAGATAGATAGACAGACAGATAGATTGTCTATACATACATTTTTCAGGTGAGAAAGATGCAGCTTCTTATGTGAATAAGCCAAGTGAAACAATGCATTAAATGTCTATAGAAGCTCTAGAATAATATAATACAACCAATCACAAAATTTTCCTTTGTAAACAATCCAAACTATGATTTTAAATTTCTCTACAAATAAATTAAAAGTAATAGTTAGAAGTCATATTTCCATGAGCAATGTCTTTACAATAAATAAAGAACAATTTTAATATAAAATTTTTGAGACTGGTCTGGACGTACATCAGAGAAGATAAGGCTGTTACCATATTAGATGACTGAAAAATTAAGCTCAGACAGATTGTTTGTTCACAGCCATGTTGGTATGAGTTTGAGCTGTTGATCTGAATATCCAGGATAAACAATGTTATACTCAACAAACAGCCAACTGACTCTTCTGCTTGCTTAACTTGAAACAATCACCCGTGATTGTGTTAGCTCTTATGCTCAGAGGCATAAGGCAAACTTTTAAATCTTTTCAACCTTCTGAAGAAAGAAACTTTAAGATGTCTTTCTCTTGTCATAAGGCAGTCCAAATGATAGGACAGAAATATTGAATGCTTAGAAGGAAAGGTTTCATTTAATTTCTGGACTTATCCATGCCTCATTCATGCTATTATTCCCAGGCATATGAAGCAAAGTTGTTTATGTGTTCTATCTTGAAAAGATTTTGTTATATTTCTAACACTTCTAAAGATACCAGAATAAAACAATTCTCAAAGAACAATGTGCCATGCTCAATCTTTAAGTTTCTTTTACTTTCATAAGAGTTCCTTGGGTGTTATTTGAATAAACACTTAAAAGTTAAACTTTATTGCAAAGCCCTTTCCATGTTTTAAGATGAAAACCATGTAATCTGTTGTAACTCCAAAGCTCTGATTTTACAGACATTCTCCTTGCAGATAATTATTATAGGAAGCTTTGAGTATAATAAAATTGATTGAAAAGGAATAAAGAACTGTGGCTGAAACTCTGATGATTTAATCAAAGAAATTGAATTATTCCAAGGCTGATACACTCTATTTTAATTTTCCCACTGGCATAATTAGAATTAAGCAGTCCAGAGGTGCTAAATGCATTAAAATGTTTAATGGAGAACCTAACATTTCCAGTAAATGCAGATTAATCATTTTGAGAGATGTGTCTGATGTGGTCTTGAAATACCTGCATGAAAATTTCTTAGCAATATGAGAAAAGAATTTTTATACTACTAATCAAATTAATTGCTAGTACTAACCTCACTATATAAAGACATACTTCCCCATTTTTCTTAGTGAATTCATTTTAAGCATACTTGTTTGTTCCTTGTAATATATGAATTCATTGTATTAGTATTCATGCTATATCTATTACTGAATATATTTATTCATAAAATAAATTTTTGACCATTTATTCATTCACTTGCACTCTCATAATTTTAATTTTGAGCACATTTAAGGATACTGCTTCCATGAGTAGATTCTTAGAAGAGATATATCCAAACACAACTTTCTACCTTATAAAATAGAATTAGCAGTAGTACATTAATAATTCCTACATTCTACATATAAAATGTGTGAGTTATACTGCAGATATTACCTTTGATTTTTAAGAAACTGTTTTATTTAACTAGCTTGTTTTTTGAGGGCTTAGTGGAAAAGTGATTTAATTTAAAAACAGTGCAAATTCCTTTCTATGAACTTAGAACTTACAATATAAAACTAACTGGAGTTAAAAACTCCTTAGGATTACTAACCAGGGATTTCTTTGGCTTTCTACTGAACAACTGCTTTTGAGCACATGAGAAATGTCTTTTTTGAACAGTCCTGAATGAAGCCTCTTCATTTTATACCTAATCATGCAGTTGTATTAAAAATTCATTTTTTCATTAATGAGATATTTCCTAAGGTTGAAAAGCAGGCAATATATTTAAATCATACTTTCAGTTTAAAATTTTGTTAATTTAAAATAATTTTATCTTTTTATAACAAAATCCACTTTCTTATTCTTTGTATTAAAATTAAGAACACATATTCATAAAATAATATCTATTTGCAGTTATTAATTTCTTTATTGTTTCTCCCTGGCACATCAGATATACTCACAAGGGGATGACAAGAACTTTATTTTTGTTTGTGGTTTTGCTAATACTTGCCTAGTGTGTATTGTGGACCTTTTTTATTTGGTTCAGCCAGGATATTGTTAATATGCAAGGGTAAAATAAAATTGTATCTATTGAATATCATTCTTACCTATGAATGTAGGTGAATGCACAAGAAAACCTATGGGGAAAAGCATTCCCTTTTGTTGTCAGTGCTAAAGTTCAAAAACACATTAAATGTATGCTCATCTTCTACTTTAATGGAAAAAATTTGCCTTATATTAGTAAATACTGGAAAAAATGAAATCTAATACTTAAGTGTTCCCCCAAATTACATGCATTATATGCATACATGAAATTGAAATTGTTAGGGAACTATTTATTAATAAAATATTCTTAAATATGTGAATAAGCAGGTTGACATACCAACAAATCACTCTTTAGATTTCTGTAGATTAAATGCTTATTCAATGACTTTTAACTGAAATTAAGATACTTGGTTGATTGAAGAAATAAAAGTGGAAGATTTTTCTTAAAATATTTTATTTGAGAGGAAGAGAGAAAGTCATACACATGGATACCATGGTACATGAGTGGAGGTCTGAGGACAATTTTTTAACTCAGTTCTCTCCTTCTACCGTGTGGACTGGAAATGAACTCAGCTAATCAAGCCAGGTTTGTGATTAGGTGCCTTTTGAGGTATCTTACTGTCCCAGTGATAGTTTAATATATAGAAGGAAGCAAAGGAAAGGAAAATTAAATTTAAAGTAGATTTATTTTATTTTATTGAAACTTAGTTTTGATTGAATTTGTTCTTTGGTAATTCCATCCTGTATTCAATACTTCCTAATTACTTTTGTCCCAATCTATTCTTTCTCCCGTCTTCCCCAATCAACACTGACTTCACTGAAAATTCCCTTTTTACATGCATTTTTCTTTGTGTTGTGTCCCACTGACTTTATCCCAGGTCCTCTATGTGGCCATGGGTTTTGGTGAGTACATCAGTGAGAGCAAATTTGAAGATAATATGTCTTATTTCCCAGAACACATAATCAGAATCAATTAGCAGAGGTTAGAGCCCAATGATCTGACTCCCCAGCCCCCATTGACAAATGACTGTGGCTGACAGGATCAGTCCAAACTCTGTGAAATTGAGCACAGTTTTCATTGAATTCATGATAACAATGGCTATGTCATATCAGGATGGGGAGAAGTAGGTGATTCAGTCAATAATGTGCTAAATTTTCAATTATGAGGATTTCAGTTCAATCTCCACAACCTGCTTAAAAACAGCAGGCATGTTGGATTACACTAATAATCCCACTGCCATGGAAGTGCAGGATCCCTCAGGAACACTAGCAATGTCAACTTAGTCTAATTATAAGTTTCAGAATCTGGAAGAGATTCTGTCTCAAAGGAGATGATCAGTGTCCCGGGAGGATGACTTCTGAGGTTGTTCTTAAGCATCCACATGCATGCATAGTACACACATGCTCTTGTGTGTGTGTACAAGCACATCCCTCTCTACACACACACACACACACACACACACACACACACACTAAAAATAAAATCATTTTTTTTAAATTTGTGCTGTAGCCTGTTATCTACCTTTATTAAACAATAGAATGGAAAGAGAAGACTGGTTATGATGGTGCTTTCCTATATCAAGAAATACTGGCAGCGTGTCCAATGGAGAGTCTGGTTATTAATTCATAAGGATTTTTCTGCCACATTCACCAACTTCGAGGCACTGGGGTTTCTGCTATTGCTATACCTTTGGAAACATCAAATTCCAAGGACTTGATTCATGCTTTTGAAAAGTATCAACTGTTTTTGAAGTTCTGAGAACCAAACCTCAAAAATGCAACCAAAAGGAAACCCACCCTTATCCACCCCCACAAGTTAAATAAATCAAAAGCAGTGTATACAACTCATAGTACAACACATTTTTACAAACTTAAGAAAGGATAATGACTTCCACTGCCCAAGCAGGGGACATGAAAACATGTTAGATCCAGCAGCTCATATTCTTATATTAAGCAGATCTTGAGTCATTTAACTGTTCTGTTAAGTGAAATGATGACCACAGCATGATTAGAGATCTTGTATTCCACTTTATAGATATTTGAATTCAATGTGGCACTTGGTGTAATAAAAATGCTCGGTTTAGTCATCTTATGTTCTTTTGTAATCTATTAAATGTGAGTCAGTTCTTGTGCCTTGTATGAAAACTGAAGCAAATTTATGACTAGCATTGTCATAAAACTGTGTAATTTAGATCCCTTAGTATGACAAGAGCTTAAATGTCTGATACTCGCACACTTAGTACCTTGTATCTGTCAAATAGGTTGCTCACAGTCAATGGCTGAGTTCAAATGGAGAACTTCAAAGTGCCGTTTATGAAAATTTGGAACCATATGGACAAGTGTAACACATAGTAAAATTTTGCTGCAGAAAATTATTCTTGGGAGTTCTTGCAATTAGCTGTGTATTTCCAATTTCTTCAGCTCCTCAATCTTCACAGGAAGACTGCCATAAGAACTGACTTTGTGGTATGGGGATTCTCCTATACTCTCTGCCTCTCTTCTTCTTTTTTTTTAATGGGATTAGTAAAGTATATCTTATGCTGTTTTGGCATCTGTTTCCTAAAGGATTATAAACAATACAATAATTCTTTTAAAAAGTGCAAGCATGACACCAATAAGGAAATTAGGCTTTGAGTTTTAAGTATGTGTGCAAATTCATAATTGATTCTGACTGTGACATGATTTGTCTCAATGGGAAACTTCTTTGTCTGCTCAGTCTTGTGGTCAGGTTGGGGCTTTACCTTGAGAAATAAGGGTTAGGGTTGGGGATTTCACATGTCTCTCTATAGTATTTGCCCTTCCTCTCTTTACCGTGCTATTACTCATTAGCTTCTTTAAGGAATGTGAAAAAATGTAAGTGATGGCATGAAAAATAATGGTGGTATCTCATCCTCTAGAAATGGACATTCTCTTCTGGTGACTTTAAAGTTTCTCTCTCCTGTCTGTTTTTGTTTGTTTGCTTTTGTTTTTTGCTATCTGAATGCTACTTACTCAGTCCCTAGGATCCCAGTATTACCCCGTTTCTTTGTGCCAGGATTCCTCACACTTCTGGTCAGTTTTGATTCATAACACGCATTCCTTGTTTATCTCCTACATGGCTGCATATGGTATATTTGAAATTCCACTTGGAAGCCTTGTCTTGAAAAATGATCCTATCATAATGTGGACTCTCCAGTGGCAAGTCAGCTTATTTTGTTTTTTACATACTTTGAGCTTAAAGGACTCATAACTATAAACAGGATTTCTCTGTGATAGAGAGATGGCCCAGTCTTAAGTTTGACTAAAAGGGAAAGGCAAAGGGAGAGAGGGGGAGAGAGAGAGAGAGAGAGAGAGAGAGAGAGAGTTGTTAGATAGTTCCTTTAAAAATCTTCTAAGACAGGGCTGGAGAGGTGGCTCGGGGGTTAGGCCTCTGCCTTGCAGACAGAGGGTCCTGAGTTCGGATCCTAGACCCCACATATAGATGCCAGGCGGGGGTGGGAGGTGGCCTGCGTTTCTGGTCCTGGTAGAGTGGAGCCTGCGAATCCCGGGCCGAGTAAACTACGAGAAGATGGAGGTGGTCCATGGTACCTGAATTCGCCGGTGGTTCTACACACACACACACACACACACACACACACACACACAATTGAATAAAACAATAAAAAATTTAAAAATTAAAAAAAATCTTCTAAGACAATTTTATACTTCATTTTCAGATTTTGCATTTATGAAATCACGACTGTACTGGTTACTCATTTTGTTGCTGTGAGACAACATCCAAAGTCAAGCAACTTAAGAGAGAAAAGGAGATTTATTCAGCTTATAGTTCCAGAGGAACCTTAAAAGTCATTTCATAATGGAAAAGGCATGGCTGGCTGGCAGAAGCTGGAGATAGGCCATATCACACCCATCCAGGAGACTGGGAGCTGCTAAACTGTTCACTGCCAAAGCAGACATCTTTCAAAAGTAGGGTGGGACTAATCCACTTCAGGGTCCACCTGCTTCTTCCAGGAAGTCTCCACCTGCTGAAGATGCCATGGCCTTCTCACAAATATGAGACTGTGAGGGATCCATTTCAAACCATGACAAAATACATTTTTTTCTTTTAATATTTACTTATAATGACAATAAATATAATAATATGAATACCTATCAATGAATAGCATCAAAAGAGCAACAGAGCTAAGACATACTTGGCAAATTTATTTCTCTCATGATACTGACAGCAGAAAGTTAGAAGTGCAATTCCAAGCTCATGGCTTCTTACACAGAGTAACTGGATTACCATGTGCTCTTTGAGATCAGTGTTTCACGCATGTCAGTTAATCATGGTTGAAATTTATAGTTTTGGAGCTTCAATAGGTGTTATAGTTAGGTGTTATTTGCATCCCAATAGAGATTACAGGGTAATTAAGAAATAAGAACAAAGTGAAAAGAAAATATGATTAACTAGATCTGAAGGAAATTCTACTTAAATAATATTATGGAATGGGGATTTTTCATATCTCAAGAATAATGTTTTGCTTTGGAATAAAACTATTAATATTATTCCCTTATGCTGCATAGATTCTTAAATTAAATGAGAAGCATGATATGTGAACCTAATAATTCTGAAGTACAAAGCCATAACCATTTGTCTAATCAATGATTTTGTACTAGAGAAAAAAAATGACATGTTAAGTTATACAGTGTTCCTTGAAGTGACTTTCATGCCTAAAGGTTGTGCCTTGACAATGTTTGGCTTACTTAGAATCTCTGTGTAACTTTTGAGATCATGTGCACTGTAAACATGCTAAGCGTCATGTAGGTAGGTATGTGTGCTTTCTTGAATTCAGTATAAGAGCATTCTGTGAATGTTTTGCACAATTATGCCCTCCTCAAGAAGAATGAGAAAATATATTCCAGCTTCATCTTTCTACTATTTCTAACCTTTTCATCTATTGACATTTATTCATCTCAGTTATTTATATTTCCTATAATCCACTTGAAGCAATGGATGGAATTGTTAGAGGTATTAATTCTGATTCAGTGTTCAAACTTAAAAGACATTCTATGATCTCAAATTTTGATCATAAAAATACTTGTTTTGCAAATCTATGGAGTTCTTTTATGTACCTGACTTTTGGTTTCTTTTCTTATGAGTCAGAGATACTAGGTATGTTAGATGCATCTAAATGAAATTGCAATCCTTAGTTATATTATTTTTTCAGCTTCATTGAGTTATAACTGACTTTTATCTGTAAAATATATACATTTACTGTACACACAATGATGAGTTCTCCTAAATGAGTAAGATATTTCTCATAATCCACATGTGAACAGCTCATGCACGTCATCTCTATTAAATAGTGAGCTTGAAGCCAGCCTGTGACTGCTGGATTTCTGCCTCAAACAAAAATTAAACGAAAACAGGGCTGGAGAGGTGGCCCAGAGGTTAAGCCTCCGCCTTGCAGGCGGAAGGTCCTGAGTTCGGATCCCAGATCCCACGTATAGACGCCGGGCGGAAGCGGGGGCGGCCTGCGCTTCTGGTCCTGGTAGGGCGGACTCTGTGAATCCCGGGGCAGAAGGAGGTGGAGGCGTCCATGGTGGTTCGCGAATTCATCTGTGGTTCTACACACAGACACACTCACGCGCGGGCACATACACACGCATATGCACACAGTTGAATAAATAATAATAAAAAATTTTTTAAAAATTAAACAAAAACAATAGCCAAAACTGGCAGTCTACTTATACTCATTCTCCCTATATTCCAGCAAAGTGCTTAAATGACTTGCTCTACCACTATGAGTAGTTTGTCCTTCTAAACTTTTTAGGATGAAATAACACCTTTATGAACTCCTGGAGTTCTTTTTCCCAGGAGAGAAAATAGAATAGGCATTTTGGATGCAGTCATACTGTTCTATGTGTTAGGAGCTATTACTGACCAGTATTTTATTCTAATGTAGTTATTTATATATTTTATTCATAAAATGGTAAAAGCATATTTAGTCATTTATGTTTTAAATTATTACATGCATAGGTGGCATAAACATTTCCCTATGGAAAACAAAAGATTAGAGAGACAAATAACAAATTTGAAATGATCTAAAATAATATTTTAAAGATCATAAGTAGATGTACCATACACATGAGGATATAGAGAAAGGAAGGATAAGGATAGCAGAGCAAACCCTGAGCTGCTACCAGAAGTCATGGGTGATTAAAGTTAATTTCTAATATCAGGTATTAGATAACTCCTAATGAACTGTTGATCAGAAAGATTTTAAATCAGTAAATGCTTTTGGCATGTTGTGAGTGGTGCACAAGAAGCTAACAGTAAGACCATATTTCTGAAAACAGAAATGTTGAAAATATGTTGAAAACAGAAAATAACCTTTTTCCCACTCTCCTGCCATGAAATCATGCTATGGCAGCTCTTTTCTTGCCACATGCTTTTGGTGGCTCTCTACTCAGTCTATCTGACATTAGGCTATCTCCTCTGGTCTAGTGTTCTGTCTTAAGGCTATGACTTCTTCCTTGTTCCTCTCAGAGTGAGAGTCTGAGAATTTCTTTACTTTACTCTATTTTCAATAAAATCACTACTTAAACTCTTAAAAACCAAACAACAAGCAAAAACAGAAATGAAGAATACAAGGTGGAACTCTTCTAGAAGTTTCCCCCTTGATTACTAAGTTTCATAGTACTAGAAGGTATGATACAGTATACTGGGGGAGAAAAGGGATCAACATTCTCACCAAATTGTGAATTCTGTGAGTTAAAGATAAAAAACAACATAGTAAAGGACAACCATTTGTACAATAGAGGCTACAGTGTTAAGAGAATAGCCAATTGTTTTCCAATTGAATTTAAGGCCTGCTCTTTAGCAGGTGACAGTTTTGTGGTACAGTACATCAGGTGGAGAACCGTAGGATGAGAATGTTCTAAGCTTTAGGGCAGAAACAAACTACTAAGATTAAGTTATAATAACATGACATTAAACTGCCATATAAACACTGAATATTGTACCCATCAATTAGAGCAGTTCTCAGCCTTCAAGTGACAAACTTCCTTTGACACTAAACGATATACACACAGAAACAAACGACTGAATAAAAAAAACACCATTCGCTCTGTGAAATGTTTGACCTTAAGCAGGATATCTTAACTGCCTCCACCCCATCAAAGATTTAAGGAATATCATGGAAGAGAGGTATAGTGAATGTGTAAGAACCAGAGAATGGAAAGGAGTGTGACATGACAGTATCTGGATGTGACTGGCTGTTTGCACTCATGAGCTCACTGTAGTTGCATCTACTTCCACAAGATTTGCACAGAATTTGACTTAGCAGTATTTCACCATGTTAGAGGAAGATCTAACACAGCTAATGTTGAATATTTCATTACTCATTAGAGTAAGGAGACTTACATTCTGGATGCATATCCAGATCAATGGATACATATATCCATTGATAAAACACACATCCTCCATTAAGTATTTGTATACATGCCAATATAGTCAACCAGATGAAATTCGGTGAGTCAAACAATCAAAATAAAATGAAACAACAACAAAAATGCTACAAATTTGATACTGTTATTTTGATAAATGATATTAGGAGGACTTATAGTTGGTAAAAAAGGTATATATTGGGAAAAGAAATCAAGTAATAAGGATTGAAAATGACTTAAATTTATTATGTCCATGTATGAGACTGTCAAAGTATAAAAAAGCATAAGAAAATAGGATGACACAAATGACAAATTTAAAAATGTGCAACATTTAAAATGAGAATAATGACACAAATGTCCAACATCAGGAATTTCTATTATAGCAGGTGTCTCTGTCCCACATATATGCTCAAACATAATTAGAGAATACTATTAACATCTGTTTACTGGAATACACTTTTAATTAAATACAACCAAAAATTCCTTGAAAGACAAATATTACCAAAGTACATTCATGAAATATAAAAGGAGTTCTAACTATTCCTGTAGAAAATTCAGTGTTGTACTTAGTGAAAAAAAAAACAAACTTTGTTTTATAAGACCAATATTACTATGACTTGTAAATCCTGTGAAGAAGTTACTCGTAAAGGAATTTTGTTTGAACAATGAACAGTATGCACCTATGCACAAAAGTTCTTACAAGAAGTTGGCATATGATATTCCATAATATATTAAAGGATTCATATATCTCCTCACCCAGGAGGATTGTTCTGGGATCAGAAAATCATTTCAATTAGGGAAAATGAATATAATGCACTACATTTATAGACTAAACAAAAAACATGCTTTTATTGAAAGAGCACTTGGAATAATTAACCTGTCTTTCATTACCAAAGCTCATATCTTATAAATGATCATACTTCCAAAATGTGCATCTGATCTCACATTTAGTAATGCAAGTCTAAATATTGTTTTGTAAGGCTATGCATTCATTCTGGTCAATGTCTAAGACAATAGAAATATAAAGAAAAAAAAAGAAAGAAGAAAGGTAACAGAACATTAAAATGTATTCATGAACAGTATTCTGTTAGTTAGGTAAAGCCTTTAATCTCTGAGAAATCCCTGCAGCCCAAGAAGTATATTCTTATGTGTGGGGGTCCATAGGAATCACAGCTCCGTCCTGCAGGCCCCTGCCACAAGGGGGATCAGGGAAAGGTGAGTGCACTGTCTGCCCTCTCCCAGCCCTCCTTCCTGAGGACCATCAGACACAACAGGGAGTCTAGTCAAGCAGGAACTCATTTATTGCAAGTCTGCAGCCATCTTATAAAGGCAGAAACAGTAAGGGGAATTCCAGAGCAGGGAAACGGGCAACCAATCATCTTAAAGGTCAAGCCAGTATGCAGGCTGTATGTAGTGAAATTTCTTTAAAACATTCTAGGCTATGCCATTCTGACTTCTTTCTTCAAAACATTCTGAGACGCCCCCTCCTGACTTCCTCCATCAAAACATCTTTGTCTAAGCTTGCCAGATTATTGAGATAACCTAGACTGAGACCCCCTACATGTCCCCCCTTTTTGTTTTGTAATGAGGTGGGCTCAAAGGGTTGTTCCTCCAGTGAACCGCAGGGGAGCACCTCATGAAGGTGGTCATACCCTTAGTCATCTCTATCGAGGAACCCGAGTAATCTCTTGGAGGGCCAATTGTATTCAAGGGTCCTGAGGGCCTCCAGCAGGTGTCTCCTCTAGGATCTGTGCAAGTATAATCATCTTTTGTTGCGTAGTATGGTTTTTTTTTTGTATTATCTTTTTTATCATGTATACAATTTATAGCAAAGCAAGCCCAACAACACAGGCCATGGGTTGGGGGACTTAGTCCCTACCCATTGGTTGTAGCATTCCAGGATTAATTACATAGCTCCAAAACAACCTCCCCCCATAAGTTCTACCAGTAGCAGTAGCAAGAGCATTACAAGTCCTTCTCTAATGACTCATGAGCATAGCAGTAAGTATGTCCAGGTGAGGAACACTGCCAAGATGATTTCAGTCTCTCTCAAGAGGTTGAGTTGATCCCTCCAAGCTGATGGATTATGTCAGAAGTAATCAGGAACAGGATCAAGGTAAGCCCCACAACGGCCCCTCCAATGAGGATCAATGCGATGGTTCATCCTACGTTTGCCATGGCCTGTAGGGAGATAATAAAATCCATCTCAAGAGCTATGCTGGGGCCTGGAGAGGTGGCTCAGGGGTTAAGCCTCCATCTTGCAGGTAGAAGGTCCTGAGTTCGGATCCTAGACCCCACGTATAGACGCCAGGCGGAAGCGGGGCAGCCCACGTTTCTGGTCCTGGTAGGGTGGAGCCTGTGAATCCCGGGGTAGAGTAAACAAGGAAGAAGTGGAGACGTCCATGGTGGTTCCCGAATTCATCCGTGGTTCTACACACACATACATACACACTCATACACGCACAATTGAATAAATAATAAAAAAAATTTTAAAAAGAGCTATGCTGCCATGGATCTGGTTAGGTCTGTGTTTATTTGAAAATTGAGAATGTTATTTAATTGTTGGTGGGGGCTTATTCCCCCTTTTTGTTTTTGTAATTGGGCCTTAATATTTTGATGATTATGTTCTACAATAACTTGGCCTTGTATGCTGTAAAGAATTCCTGTAGTGTGTAGAATCCCCCATAACGTGAAGAAGTCCTGCAGGCTTTTGCTTATAAAGCATGGCCCATTATAAGTTTTTATTTTTTGTGGTAGTCCTAGTGTAGCAAAACATTGTAAAAAAATGAGATTGAGCATGTTTAGACCTTTCTCCTGTGTGGGCTGGAGCTCAACAGACCTGGGAGAATGTGTCAATAGATACAAAAACATATTTAAGCTTACCAAACGGAGAATAATGTGTGACATTAGTCTGCCATAGAGAATTGGGCCTCAGTCCATGGGGATTTACCCCTGGTTGTTATAATGATGACATCTGTGAGAATGGCTGGCAAAATTGTAGGTGTACATATTTTTTTTAGGTTTTTGATAAGAATTTGAGGGAATTTCTTTCGAAGCTCCCTCCAATTAATATAAGTGAGATCAAGCATACTTTGGGCGCCTTCCATATTTTATCTGTTTCTGCATTAACTTGAGATTAAAAACCCAGGTAGTCCTCGATGTCCTCTAAGCTGCTAGAAGAAGATTGGGTATTTTCTCTCCATAAGGAGAGTTTAGGTCTGAATCATTATAAGGGCATGATGGGGTTTTTGTCCAGACAAATGTGAACATTTAGCAGCCCAGGGAGGAGATCAATTACATAAAGGCTGTCTGAAAACAGATCAAAATTATTTGTTCTTATTTTTAAGCACACACACATGTTTTTAAAAATGGCAGGTCAAAATTATATTACCGTGCAACAAAATGAAAAAAATTTAAGTGGCCACAGATTTTTGTTGAAACACAAGACACACAACATGTAAACACAGAACATATAAACATCCAAGCACATGAACAACATTTTACCAGCAATTTACCAGCAACTATCTTAAAATTACCCTTGAAACCTTTATCAAAGGTGGATTAAGAGTTAGGAAAACCTTATTTAAAACAATACCTCTTTATTTAAATCTGGCAGCTTAGCTTAATTATAAAAACCACTTAACAAGGAAAAGCACCCTTATCCATAGGTTCGGTTCCCACATATTCTCTGGGGAGATCCAAGGTGCTAAAACCATAGCCTCATTCTAAAATTTCTCTAGACCAGCAGTCTTAACCTTAAGGCCTCTAGTCTCTAGGAGAGATATTAAGACACATATTTGGGGCTCGTTACAGTGTGAGGGGAGGTTGCCCATTTTTTTTTTTTTTAAAGAACAGAGAACCCTCTACTCTTAAGCATATATCTCAGCACTTTAAGCACCGGGTCTTCAGACTTAGTAGTTGTGTTACCCATCTCTTAGGGTTTCATTCACCTCACAGACTGCTTGGCCCCGATAGAATTCTTCAACACTCCATGAACTCTTCGCGCCCCATGTTGGGCACCAGATGTGGAGGGGTCCCCGGGGATTGCAGCTCCGTCTTGTAGGCTGGTGCCTCGGGTCCTCCACAAGGGAGATCGGGGAAAGGTGACTGCACTGTCCGCCTGCTCCCAGCCCTCCTTCTGGAGGACCATCAGACACAACAGGGAGTCTAGTCAAGCAGGAACTCATTTATTGCAAGTCTGCAGCCATCTTATAAAGGCAGAAACAGAAAGGGGAATTCCAGAGCAGGGAAATGGGCAACCAATCATCTTGAAGGTCAAATCAGCATGCAGGCTGTATGTAGTGAAATTTCTTTAAAACATCCTAGGCTACACCCTTCTGATTTCCTCCTTCTAAACACCCTGAGATGCCCCCTCCTGACTTTCTCCATCAAAACATCCTGAGCTATTCAAAACATCCTGAGCCACCCCATCCTGGCTTCTTCTATCAAAACATCTTTGTCTAAGCTTGCCAGATTATTGAGGTCACCTAGACTGAGGCCCCCACACTTATGCAACCTATAATAACAGCAAGCAATGCACTTTAAAGGAGTTACTGGTTACTGAAGAGATTAGCTTAAGAAATTTTTCATTGTTGCATGAATAGTTTTGTTTAGCAAAAGAGTCTCTGCCTAATGACTAGAAATCACGGATCTGAGTAATCCAGAACTTAAAACTTGATTACACATCATTATAAATACCCACACCATTTAAAAACATGCCTTTCTTAGGAAAGCATAGAATGTTGAGGATGTCTGCTGAAATCAGTAGGGGTAGTTAGAGAGGAGCCAGGAACAAAAAGTTACTAATTACAGGGTACCAAGTTTCTTATAGTTGAGGGGAAGAGTTCCCAGATATTCTACAGTATAGGTAATAATGGCAATCATAATCTATATTGTAATAGGGTCACAATAGTAATGCTATGATGATTGTGTTAAAACATATTTCTCAAATTAAATCAATATGAAATGAATCTCCATCAAATTGGGCAGATGTTAACCTGTTTGAGCTAATATCCACCATTTTATGAATATATGATATCATGGAATTTTAACAAAAATGATTTCTGTTTGTCAATTAAAATAATAATAAATGTCACATTGCTTGAAAGATATAGGATACTAATTGGGAACTCAGCTACTTTTTTAACATATTATTATTATTATTATTATTTTTTTTTTTTTTCCGCTCATACAAACTTAACAGGTACACCAGTCCCCTCCCTTATTCCACCTCCCCCCAACCCCTCTGCTCCCCCCTCCCCCTTCCTCTCCATCCCCTAGTGCCTCCCCCCAGTCCCCAGAGCATCCTTTAATGTGCATGCCAAACTCTCCTCTGGGTCCTCCTCTCCCATGAGGTGAAGGACCCAAAGGCATTTCTCTGAACACTTTCCTGTGCTCCCCTTAAGCATAGGGACACTACTCTGACTGTCAGTCCCTAGCCTCCAAGGATCCTAGTGCCTTTAGTCCATGCTAGACATTGTGGGGTCAATATTGTGTTGGACATAACGCAGGTCATGCAAAGTCCTATTATGATTGCTTCAGCCCTAACTTGTGTGGAGTATCTTGCATATCATTGCTCCTCCCATCCTTGTGCTCTTACAATCTTACTGCCCCCTCTTCTGCAAATATCCCTGAGCTTCAGGATGGGGAGAGATTAGTCAGGCATTTTTTTATACTGTGGCCAAATGAAATATTTCTGGGTCTACCATGGCAAATAACATTCAAAACATTCCACATTCAAGACAAAGAAAAGGTGCTGAGAGCTTCAAGGGGGAAAAAAAAGTCACTTTTAAAAGTAACTTATTAAAATAACAAATGATTTTTCAATGGAAACAGTAAAAGCAAGAAGAGCTTGAAGAGACATACTTCAAGTATTGCATGAGCAAAAATGTCAACCCAGGCTGATATACCTGGTGTAACTATCAGTCATGATTAAAGGGGAAAGAAAAATTTTCCAACACAAAGACAAATTATATGTCGACCAAACGAGGGCTTCAAAAAAAATGCTAAAAGAGATACTCAAGCTTGAAGAAAAGGACAAGCATAACCAGGAGGACAGAAGGGAAGTATAATACCACCAAAATCTAAAAGCCAAATAATACACTTATGAAAGCCACTAGACACAAAAAATGTTTGGAATTAAAAGTGTTTTTCCATTATAACACTAAATGTCAATGGAATTAACTTATCAATCAAAAGATACTGATTACAAACTTGGATTAGAAATCACAACTCATCTGTTGGCTGCCTTCAGGAAACACATATCACCACAAAAGATAGGCATATCCTAAAACTAAAAGGCTAGTCAAAAATTCTGCAAGCTAATGGAACCAGAAAACAGGTAGAGGTAGCTATTATAATATTGGACAAAGTGGACTTCAAACCAAAAAAATCATATAAGACAGACAGACACATATTTTAGTCACAGGTACTATTCACCAGGAAAGACTTCACAATACTGAACATATATGCACCGAATATGGGCTCCTCCACATTCATTAAGCAAACCCTACAGCATCTAAAGCAAGAAATCAACCCCAAAAAGATAATTCTTGGGTATTTTAATACCACCCTCTCAACATGGAATAGATCAACAGGTCAAAAACTTAACAGAGACAAATTAGAACTTAATCAAACCCTTACTGAAATGGACCTTACAGATCTCTATCGAACTTTTCATCCATACACCAAAGAATACACATTTTTCTCAGCAGCATACAGAACTTTCTCCAAAATAGACCACATATTGGGCCAGAAAACAAATCTCCACATATACAGGAAAATTGAAATTCTAGCCTGTACCCTATCAAACCACCATGGTCTAAAGTTTGACATTTGCAACACAATGAACAGCAGATAACACACTAACTCCTGGAAACTAAACACTATGATACTGAATGAGAATTGAGTTCAGTATGAAATCATAAAGGAAATTCAAACTATAATGAAAATACAACTTACCAAACCCTTGGACACAATGAAAGCTGTCCTAAAAGGTAAGTTTATAGTTCTTAATGCCTATATCAAAAAACTAGAAACATCACAAATAAATAACTTAACGCATCTTAAAGCTTTAGAGACACAAGAGCAATCAGACCCCAAAAGCAGTGAAAGAAAGGAGATTAGCAAAATCAGGGGAGAAATATCCAAAATTAAGATAAGGAAAACAACACAGAGAATTAACCAATCAAAAAGCTGGTGCTTTGAAAAAATGAGTAAGATTGATACGCCAAAATTAGCTAAAAACAAGAGAGAGAAAAACCAAATTAACAAAATTAGAATTGAAAATGTGGGTATCACTACTGATAATCAAGAAATTCAGAGAATTATTTCGAAAACACACTCCATGAAATTTGATAACACAAGAGAAATGAATGAATTCCTAAGTAAGCACAACATACCTAAATTGAATCAGGAAGTTTTGAATTATTTAAATAGTCCTGTAACATATGAGGAAATCGATGATGTAATCTCGAATCTTCCCACCAAAAAATGTCCTGGACCAGATGGATTCAGCACAGAATTTGACGATACATTTAAGGAGCTAACAACACTAATACTCCTTAAACTGTTCCATCAAATTGCAAAGGAAACTACCAAATTCTTTCTATGAAGCTAATATCCTCTTAATCCCAAAACCTAATAAAGATACACTTAAAAAAGAAAACTATAGGCCAATCTCTTTGATGCACACAGATGCAGATTCTCAACAAAATCTTAGCAAATTGTATTCAAAAACATATCAAAAAGATCATTCACTGTGATCAAGTAGGCTTTATCCCAAGCACACAAGGTTGGTTCAACATACGCAAATCAATAAACGTAATTCACTGTATAAACCAGTCCAAAATCCAAGACCACATGATACTTTCAATAGAAGCATAAAATCTTTTGACAAGATCCGACAGCCTTTTATGATCAAAACGCTAGAGTCAGTCGGAATGGAAGGAACCTTTATCAATATAATAAAAGCCGTATACAAGACCCCAACAGCAAGGATTATACTCAATGGGGAAAAACTTGAAACATTCCTGCTTTGATTAGGAACTAGACAAGGCTGTCTACTCTCACCACTTCTATTCAATATTGTTCTTGAAGTCTTAGCTGGAGCCATAAGACAAGAAAGGGGCATAAAAGGGATTCAAATCAGGAAAGAAATCAAGTTATCTCTGTTTGCAGATGACACAATCATATACCTGAGTGATCCCAAAACTCCACCAGGAAGGGAGGACATTAGAGTCTGGTAGATGGATGGTAACCATCCTGCAAATGGGAGGCTGACACCACCCCCCCCTCACCATGGTCTCCTACTCTTATTTCATCTACCTTTTTCTCTGGCTAGGAGGTGACCTTCAATACCAATCAGGATAAATCCAAGGGTGGTGCAGGAAAAGCAAAACTGAAAACAACAACAAACCATAATTCAGAACAGCAGAGATCCTACGTTAATCACTTGGAACCAGACCAGCCATATATCTCCCCATCTTAAATCTCAGGGAAATTTGCAGAAGAGGGGTGGTAAGATTGTAAGAGCCTGAAGATGGGAGGAGCAATGATATATGCAAGATACTCCACACAAGTTAAGGCCACAGTAACCATTATCAGTCTTTGCATGACCTGCACAATGACTGGCATATCAATGACACCCAAAAGTTTAGCATAGGTCATAGGCATTAGGATCCTTAGAAGCAAAGGATTAATGCTCACAATAGTTTTCCCATACTAAAGGGGAGCAAAATAAAGGGTTCTAGCCAATGCTACTGAGTCCTTAAACCTCATTAGAGTGGAAGACACAGAGGGAAGTTTGACATTCACACTAAAGGTGCGCCAGAGTTTGGGGGGGAAGAGGGGGCACTGAGAGAAAGGGAGTGAGGGGAGTGAAAGAGGAAAAGGGGGGAGTGAGAAAGGGGGACTGGGGAGGGGTGAAGTGAGGGAGGGAGGAAACTGGGCTACCTATTAAGTTTGTATGATTGGGAAAATAAATAAATGAATAAATAATTTAAAAAATAAAAGGAAAATACACATTAAAATATTTCTAGGTCCAGATATTTTAAAAGAGGAAAATTAGTTATTTTTATAACTGTAGCAATGATTTTTTGGTACATTTTATACATAATAGTTCTTTCTCATAACTCTAGTATTGTATGATTGCCTCTTAACTAAGTTTATTTTTGACATGTGTCAAGATCAAAATCCCCATTGGCTACATTTACATTTTCTTCAAATTTCTAATAAAAAGTATATTGTAATTTATTATGATTTTATGTATATTTTATTCTTTATTTCTAAAATTATTTTAATAATGCACTTTTCAAATGCAATAGGGAGTAAAATTGTAATGAATTATAAAACCAGATTAGAGTCATTGTTTTGTTGTCTAATTGAGGTTGTTCTAATCAAGAAAGGACTTCATGTGCATTTTTAATGACACTGTTGAGATAGTAATTATATATTAGATTAAATTAACAATATATTTAATGATTTAATTTATAAAACTCATTTTCAAACACTTATGAAAGTTGTAAAGACTGTATAATTTGGAAGGCCACTGCAAATACCTATTTACAGGGTAGTAATTTGTTATATTGCTGAGATAATCACATGGGCTATGGTCATGTTTGGGACAAATATCCTTAATGATCATAACATGCTGAGGACCTGGAATCTTTATTACAACAATCAGTGAATAAGCTATGTTATTTCCAGTTAGATTAAAAATTAAAGATAGATATAGCAAACACTATAATGAAATTATTTCCACTAATTTTAAACATGGATATTGAAAGAAGTCAAAACAGAATTGTTGAATAAGTTTCAATATGTTACATGCATCAGAAAGAATTTCTTTGCTGGCAGATAGTTTAAGTAAGCAAAGTATAAAGCTGATCAATATTATGTAGTGTTTCCTCAAGGCACATAGAAAGTGGTTTCAGATATATATACATATAATGTGTGTATATATATGTATGTGTGTATATATATGTATGTGTATATATATGATGTATATATACATATCCTTTAAATAGAATGTTATTCATATGTAGAAATTAAAACATTGATTTCTTAGGGAAAAGAACTAAGAGGCAAATTTCAAAAGCCCATGAAGGATTAAACTGATGTGTTAGAAAAACACTGACATCAGCTATTAAAATGCATTTAGATGGGAGGAACACATTAAAGTGATCCACAGCTCAGGGAAGTGACTATATTTCACAAATGTTTTAAATTTATATATATAAATATATAAAGAGTGATTTGAAGCTTTGTAATACATAGTAAAAATTAATAGTAAAGAAATGTAATTGTTAATTACTTCAGACTGGCCTTATATAGCATGTACATGTAATAAGACACCACAATGTACACAGGATTATGTGTTAAATGTGTCAATTAATACTGATATGCATCCTTTCATGTTTTAATATGCTTTGCACATATATAAAAAACAAAGATAAAATTTCAGCCAAATAATCGTTCAACTACTAAATGCTAGAAATTGTGTCAGATGTTGATATACCTCATTTTATGAATCTTGTTAATTAATGACTGAATTTCAGCTATCAAATATCTGAGGCTTTGTTGAAAAAGCAAAAAAGTTTTGAAAAAAGGAAGAGAATAAAGAAGGTAGATGATTAAAGGTAGTCTGACTTTTTTTCCCTTCCACTTTTACTTTTTTCCTAATCATACAAGCTCAGTAGGTATCCTAGCCCTCTACCGCCCTGCACCCCTCCCCAGTTGTTCCCCCCTTGCACTCTCCCTCCTTTCCCCTTTCCTTTCACCCCCTTCTCTCTCCTCCTCCCTTGGCGCATCCTCCTTCCTTCTTCCTGAAGCATCCTTTTGTGTGAACTCCAAACCTGCTTCTGAGTCCTCCACCCTACTGAGAGTTCCGGACTCATTGGCATAGCCCGCAGCTGTTTTTGGGCTCCCTGTTAGTATGGGAACTCTATTATGACTGTTTAATCACCTGCTGTAAGGATCCTAATACTTGAAGCTTTTTTCCATGTGATCCATGCTAGACTTTGGGGGGTATTGACATGTCAGCCATTGTGCAGATCAAGCAAAGTCCAGTTCTGGCTGCTGAAGCCCTAACTTATATGGTGTATCTTGCATATCATTGCTCCTCCCCACCTTTAAGCTCTTACAATCTTCTTTTTTCCACTCATACAAACTTGATAGATACCCCATTCCCCTCCCTCCCTTCACCATTCCCTGGATCTGCTTGCTCCCTTCCCCCTTTTTCCCTTAGTTTCCCCCCTTCCTTCCTTTCTCCCAGTGTCCCCCCTCCCCCATTCCTGGAGCATGTCAAACTTCCCTCTGGGTCTTCCACTCTAATGAGGTGTAAGGACTCAGTAGCATTGCTTAGAGCTCTTTTTTTGTGTTCCCCTTTAGTATGGGAACACTATTGTGACCGTTAATCCTTTGCTTCTAAGGATCCTACGTGCCTGTGATCCATGCTAGACTTTGGGGGGTCATTGATATGTCAGTCATTGCGCAGGTCATGCAAAGACTGATAATGGTTACTGTGGCCCTAACTTGTGTGGAGTATCTTGCATATCGTTGCTCCTCCCTATCTTTAGGCTCTTACAATCTTACTGCTCCCTCCTCTACAAATTTCCCTGAGCTTTGGGATGGGGAGAGATTAAGCTCTTACCATCTTGCCGCCCCCTCTTTTACAAGTTTCCTGAGCTTTTGAATGGAGAGAGATTTGGCTGGTTTGTTTCCAGGTGAATAATGTAGGGTCTTTGGTGTTCTGAATTATAGTTCGTTGTCGCTTTCAGTTTTGCTTTTCCTGCACTGCCCTTGGCAGCATCCTGATTTGAATGGAAGGTCACCTCCTAACCAGAGATTAAAGACTGTTTAAATAAAGCTCTTAATATAAGAGGAGACTCAAAATAGATAAAAAAAAATAAGATAGGACACAACAGTTGGGGGTGGGATGTCAGTGTCCCATTTGCTAGATAGTTACCATGTGTCTGTCACTCCCTGTATCCTCCCTGATTGGTGAGAACAAACCTGCTTAGTCCCAAATGAGCAAGAAGGGAAGAGAGCGTGAGCTTCACCAGATGTTTCCCTACTTACATACAACACTTGACCATGGCCTATTTTCTCTACTGAAGCATGATCCCTTTCCTGCTTTTTTTCTTGGGGGGGGGGGCAGCTTCTCCTTCCCTACTGTTTATAATCTTTTGCAAGGAGGAATTACAAAGATTTTCCTTTGAATACGTCATTAAGTGGGTTTTTGGAACTAGGACTCACTTATTAGGGAGTACATATGGTATTTAACTTTCTGTGTCTGGGATGCTTCACTCTCTATATTTTTTAATTCCATCCATTTCAGAGCAAATTTCATTAATTCATCTTTCTGATGGCTGAGTAGTATTCCATTGTATAAAATGTACCACATTTGCATTATCCATTCATCAACTGTTGGGCATTTGGTTTGATTCCATGACTTTGCTATTATAAATATTGTTGCAATGAACATGGTTGTGCTCCTGTCTATCCACATATCTGACAGAGCTCTATTATCCACAGTGCACAGAGAACTTAAAAAATTAAACACTGAGGACATAAATAGCCCAATTATAAAATGGACCTCAGAACTCAAAAGAAACTTTTCCAGGGACAAAATTGAAATGTCTAACAAACATCTTAAAAAATGCTTCAAATCTTTAGCTGTCAGTGAAATACAAATTAAAACTACCCTTAAATTTCATCTTACCTCAGTCAGGATGGGAAAACTCCACAATACAAATAACACCAAATACTGGAAAGGATTTGGAGAGAAGAATACTCTCCTACATTGCTGGTGAGAATGCAGACTTATACAACCACTCTGGTGATCAGTATGGTGATTTTCAAAAAAGTTAAAGGTTGAAAATGCCATATGAACCTGCTAGATCACTACTGGGATTTTGACTTTTAACATATGGATCAGAAGTTGCTGCAATACAGTGCTATAGAGTGTTACAAGATATGGTTTGCATTTTGGCAAAATTATTCTAGCTGTTGGTTTGAGAATGGATTAGAGTATCGAACTTACTGAAACATGAAGCCACATTCTTTTTTTTTAAATTTTTTATTATTTATTCAATTGTGCATGTGTATGTGTGTGTGTATGTGTATGTGTGTGTGTGCAGTGTATGCATGTATGTGTGTGTAGAACCATGGACGAATTCGGGAAACACCATGGTCCACCTCCTCCTTGTTTACTCTGCCCGGGAATTCACAGGCTCCACCCTACCAGGACCAGAAACGCAGGACGCCCCCACTTCCGCCCAGCGTCTATACATGGGGTCTAGGATCCGAACTCAGGACCTTCCGCCTGCAAGGCAGAGGCTTAACCCCTGAGCACCTCTCCAGCCCCTGAAGCCACATTCTAAGGGATGATTGTCATACCAGATAAATAGTATTGGGCATGGTTAGAAGAGAATTATTATTTATCTAGAACATGCAAAATTATGTAATGACACATGTCAATTGTAAGAAAAAGACTACAGCTGAGCGGGTTACTAAATTGCAGTTTGGAAATGAGGACTGAAGTGAGAAAATCATATCTGTGCCCAACAGCAGTTTTGAGTAAGGTAGGCAAAGTAGAAGTCACATCTATAACATGTTGAGTTGACATCACAAAATTGGAAAAAGTTGATTAAAGTCTCATAAATGGTTGAACAAATGAATCTGATCAGATTTCAAAGAAAACTAATGTTTTTTGGTTATAAAGTAGGCAGAAGAAATGATGCTGTATGGATATATTAACACTGTGCTTTAAACACTTCAGCTTCTGTAACAAATTCAGATCATTTGCTTAGTACTATTAACACGGTTCCCTTGAAGTCTGAACTACAAATCTTTATCTAAATTTCTTTTGATGGATGCATAATATTTAGTGCTGATACATTTAAACTGCTAAATGTCAAGTCATTTGCCGGCATAATGAGATGACAAAAAAAGTGTTTTTCTTTATTGGCAAAAGTGTTGAAGGGCATACTTTTCATATTCTGTTCATAAAGTAAACAGTTTCCCCTGATTCATTTCAGCTTTCCAAATAAAATATTGCATGATCTCATTGTAGATAGGGAGGTCAATCAATGCATGTCTGAGCAAAGTGTTTTATTCTTGACATCAAAGGAGATGCCCGTGAAAGGTCGAGCTTGTCAGTTTCAGTCATGTTCAAGTTGTCTAAACTATCTGCATCGCACCTTAAAAGCCTCCTTAGTTTTACAACTGCTCAATCACATTATTCCATACTGTAGCACAGCATCTGGATTTTTTCAATCAAACATTCTCTCTTCCAACTTCTGTTGGAATCCTTCTCAAATGCAACATAATCTTTTGTGGCCTGTGGCTTGCCCAGCACTGTTGGGATGGCTACAATCTCTGTGAACATGCCTGTCTGTGCCTCCACCATGCCTACCCATGCCCCCACAATCATTAAAGAACTCCAAAGCTTTTCAAGAATTTAACAGTCTACAGAAAACTAAAGCAATGGGTTAGTGGATTAACACCATATAACTGAGGATTGAAAAATTATTCCATTGAACAGGAGAGAATCTTTGCCTCCAATGGTAAGATAAGTAAACCCTACAGCTTAAGATTTCCATATACTCCAGCCCAAAACCCATACAACTTCAGGGATTTAACCATTCCCCTCCCACATCACCAAGACATTATAAGATGCACTACCACACTTATTTTCAATCTCTGTCTACTAAATCCATCCTAATTAGTATATTAAGAGTAAAATAGCCTCATCTAGGAACAGCCCCAATGAACACTAGACAGACACATTCAACACCTAGGCAAATATTAACAATAAGTGTCCAAGCATAGCAATACACAGTAAAGCAAACAGCAGAAAGTACACTAATTGTTGGAAATTGAATACCATGCTGCTGAATGAGGAATGGATCCAGGAATAAATAAATAAATTTAAGAATTTATAGAAGCAAATGATAATGAAAATGCAACATATCAATGAAAGCAGTACTAACGTAAGTGTAGAGCTCTTAATGCCTAGAGAAAAAAATGGAAACATCACATTCTGCCATGGACCCAGACCCTGGCAGACTCCCTGATCCTAAGGTCAGTCTGCTAGACCATGCCCCAGGTCCCAGGACATCTGTGAGCCCCATTAGCAGCCAGCCTGCCTTTCTGGTCCTGGGGAGACACCCCAGGCCTCAGATCATCTGTGTGCCCACTGGCCATTCTGCCCTTCTGTCCCTTCCTGGGACCAAGTATACTTCCGCTCCTCAGAATTCAACAGAGCCCAGAGAAAACCAACAGAGGGCTAGGGGACCAACACATTTATCTGAGATATTCTAAAATCATCTCATCATATGGGAGAGAATCTTCACATCCAGCTCTAAGATAAATAAACACTTTTTACCATCTTGTTCCTCTGTCACTGTTCCTTAGTCACTGTAGTTTAACTTTTCCATATAGCCACCCAAAAATGCGTACGACTTCAGGGACTATACCATTCATCCTCACATGTCACCAAGGAAGTAAACCTAAAAAGTGAACCACCACACTAATCTTCAAACCTTGACTATTAAACTTGCCTTAATTGATGTCCATTATAGTCCAATGGTCTCATCTAGGAAATAACACCAACACAAACAGGCATACCCTACTCCAAGGCAAACACAGCAATAACTGCTCAAATGCATTATATTGTTTAATTCAATTAAGCCAACTCCACACAAAAACAAAAAGAAGGATATAAGCAGTCAAACACAAAGGCCCAGTTCATAAAACAAATCCATGAGAAACCAAAACCAAGACAACAGATCTTCTATAAATTCCATAAAGATGGAATCCAACCAGAACACATTCACAAAAAACCTTACCCAAGACAATGATTTTCAAAGCTCGATGTTTACTATGATCAAAACAATGACAAGAACAAGGAATATGGGGGAGTTAAATAACTACATCAACCAGTTTCAGTAGGAACACAACAGGCATTTGGAGGAGAAGAGAAAAGCAGTTGAAGAAATAAAAATTGGCATAGAGCAATTAAAACAATCTCAGGCAAAGTTTAAACTTGAACTAAAATACAAGGTATCTTCAATCCAGAACTCAACAGAGAGTATTATCAGCAGAACTAATGAAGCAGAAAATAGAATATCAGATCTTGAAGACAAAGTGAAAGAACTAGCCAGTTCTTCCTCAAACAGGTTGTTAAAGCCAAAAAGAATAATATTCAAGATCTCAAAGAGGTTATTAAAGCCAAAAAGAGGACTATTCAAGAGATATGGGGACACCTAGAAGAAGCCTAATATGCTCGTTCATAGAATACTAGAACAAGAATCCCAAAATACCTCACCTCAAGAAATATTTCAAATTATCATAAAGGAAAACTTTCCACAACTAAAGAAAGAGAGACCCATCCAAATACAAGAGGCATTCCATACTCCAAACAGATATGACCAAAAAAGAAACTTGCCATGGCAAATCATAGTGAAAACACTCCACATACAAGACAAAGAGAATGTCCTGAGAGCTTCAAGAGAAAAAAAAGTCACTTTTAAAGGTAAACCTATTAAAATAACCAACAATTTTTTCAATGTAAACAGTAAAATCCAGAAGAGCTTGGAGAGACATACTTCAAGTATTGAATGAACAAAAAGGTCAACTCAGGCTGATATACCCAGCAAAGCTATCAGTTATGATTGAGAGTGAAAGAAAACTTTTTGACCTTAAAGAAAACTTGAAGACTTACATGACCACCAAACCAGCCCTTCAAAAAATGCAAGAAAAGATGTTCAAGCTTGAAGAAAAGAACAAGCATATTCAAGAGGACAGAATAGGAAGCTTAATAATACTAACACCTACAAGCTAAATACACTTAGGAAAGCCACTAAACATGAAAAATGCCAGGAATTAAAAGTAATTTCTCCATTATAACACTAAATGTCAATGGAATTAACTCACCAATCAAAAGACACAGGTTACAAACATGGATTAGAAATCAAAACCATCAATCTGCTGCCTTCAAGAAATACATTTCAGCACAAAAGACAAGCACATTCTAAAAGTAAAAGGCTGGTCAAAAATTCTTCAAGCTAATGGAACTAGAGAGCAAGAAGGGGTAGCAATTACGCTAGATACAGAAGGATACTACATTTTAGTCGAGGGAACAATTCACCAGGAAGACTTCACAATACTGAACATATATGCACCTAATATGGGCTCCTCCACGGATTCATTAAGCAAACATTACAACATCTATGCTAAGAAATCAATCAAAAAATGGTAATACTTGGGGATCTCAATATTGCACTCTAAACATGGGATGGAGCAACAGGCAGAAACCTGAATAGAGACACATTGGAACTAAATCAAACTCTTATGGAAATGGATCTAACAGATCTCTATCACACCTTACATCCAAGCACTAAGGAATACATATTCTTCTCAGCAGCCCATAGAATTTTCTCCAAAATAGACCACATATTTGGCCACAAAATGAATCTCCACATATACAGGAAAGTTTAAATTATAGCCTACACCCTGTCAGACCTCCGTAGTCTAAAGTACTAACTCTTGGAAACTAAACACTACGATGCTGAATGAAAAATGAGTGAAGAAAAAATCAAAAAGGAAACTCAAGATTTCCTAGAAGTGAACAATAATGAAAATACAACATAAAAAATCCCTGGATCACAAAGAAAGCTGTCCTTAGAAGTAAGTTTATACCTCTTAATCCCTGTATCAAAAAATGGAAATGCCACAAGTAAATAATTTAAAAAGGCAGCTTAAAGTTTTAAAGACACAAGAGAAATCCAATCCCAAAAGCAGTAGAATAGAAGAAATGAGCACAATCAGGGGGAAAATATCTAAAATTGAGACAAGAAAAATGACACAGAGAATCAACCATAGGGAAAGTTGGTTCTTTGAAGAAATCAATAAGATTGATACACCCCACGCTAAATTAACCATAATCAAAAGAGAGAAAACCCAAATTAACAAAATTAGAATTGAAATGGGAGTTGTCAAAACTGATACACAAGAAATTCAGAGAATTATAAGGTCATATTTCAAAACTTGGACTCCATGAAATTTGATAACACAAAAGAAATGGATGAATTCCTGAGTAAGCACAATTTACATAAATTGTTTTGAATTATATAAATAGCCCTATAACAAATGAGGATATTGATGAAGTAATTTAGAATCTTCCCACCAAAAAAATGTCCTGTATCAGATGGATTCAGCACAAAATTGTACCAGACATTTAATGAACAACTAACACCACTACTACTTAAACTGTTCCATCAAATTTCAAAGGAAGGAATACTTCCAAATTCTTTCTATGAATCAATATCATACTAATCCCATGATCTAATAAAGATACACTTAAAAAGAAAACTCTTTGATGAACACAAAGGCAAAGATTCTCAAACAAATCTGAGCAAATCTGATCCAAAAACATATTATGATAGTTAAGCTAGGGTGTCAACTTGACACACACTGTATTAACTAAGATGAGCTGAGACCACATCTGCAAAGATCAACTGAGGTCACCTGATAGGATTATACCCACGCCCTAGATCTTAGAACCTCCAAAGATCTCATAGGATCCTCCCAGTACTCCATCATATAAAAAGGAGCCACCAAAGAGAAGAGATGCTCCTTGGAGCTGTGCTAGGAATCGCTCTTCCTTCTGGCCTCACAGTTTCTTCGACCATCTAATCTTTGACTAGACTAAAGACTCTAGGAATTCTCCAGCCTTCAGTCATCACTCACTTGACTACAGAACTGAGCAGCTACTGGCAGCTATTGTTGGACTATCTTGGCTACTGGCAGCAATTGCTTGACTACTTTGGCCATACTGTAAGCCAACTCAATATATTTCCTATTACATATATATATATATATATATATATATATATATATATATATATACATTTATTGTGTTGATTCTGCATCTCTAGTAATCTGACTAGTACATATATCAAAATGATCATTCACTGTGATCAAGTAGGTTTTATCCCAGTCAAACGAGTTTGGTTCAACATATGCAAATCAATAAATGTAATCCATCATATAAACCAATTTAAAGTCCAAGCCCACATGATACTCTCAATAGATGCAGATAAAGCTTTTGATAATATCCAACATCCTTTTATGATCAAAACCTTAGAAACAAGTGGAATGGAAGGAACTTAAATCAACTTAATAAAAGCATTAAACAATGAGCCAACAGAAAGGATTATACTCAATGGGGAAAAACTTGAAGCAGTCCCACTTTGATCAGAAACAGACAAGGCTGTCCACGTTCACCACTTCTATCCAATATTGTACTTGAAGTCTTAGTTAGAGCCATAACATACGAAAGGCAGATAAAAGGAATTCAAATCAGAAAGGAAGAAGTCAAGATATCTCTAATTGCAGATGAAATGATCATATAACCAAGTGATCCTAAAAATTCCACCTGGAAACTCCTGGAATTAATACATAAGTTCAGCATGGTGGCAGGTTACAAAATAAACATGCAAAAATCAGCGGCCTTCCTATACAACAATGATGAAAAAAGTTAAAAAGTCCTAATAGAAGCAATCCCATATGCTACAGCCCCTAAAAAAATGAAATACCTTTGTATAAATCTAGTTAAAGAATTGAGAAACCCTTATAATGAAAATTTTAAAACCCTAAAGAAAGAAATTACAGAAGACACCAGAAGATGGAAAGACCTCCCATGCTCCTGGATCAGCAGAAGAAACATCATAAAAATGACCATCCTACCAAAAGGAATATACAGATTCAATGCTATACCAATCAAAATCTAAAGCCATTACTTAAGGAAATTGACCAAACAATCTCAAAATTCATATGGAAGCACGAAAGGCCAGGATAGCAAAAACAATCCTGAGTAACAAAAACACTGATATCACCATACCAAACCTTAGTCTATACTAAAATTCCACAGTAATAAAAAAAGGCTGGTACTGGCTCCACAGTAGACATATAGATCAATGGATAAGTGTTGAAGACCTAGATATAAGCCCACACAATTACAGCCATTTGCTCTTCGACAAAGGGGCCCAAAAATTCAAGGGAAATAAAACAGCATCTTCAACAAATATTCTGGAAAAATTGGATATGCACATGCAGAAGTTTAAAACTGTACCCGTACTTGTCACCTGCACAAAATTAATTCCAAATGTATCAAGGACCTCAATATTAGGCCAGAGACTTTAAGAAACCTAGTTAAAATGGTAGGAAATTCCCTCAAGCTGATTGTGCTAGGCCAACAGTTCCTAAACAGAAATCCATAGCATAGACACTAGAATCAACACTCAACAAATGGGATTTTTTTGAAATTGAAGAACTTCTGTTCATATAAAGAGACTGTAAATGGAGCAAAATGGCAACTCAGAGAATGGGAGAAAATGTTCACTAACCATATATCTGATAGAGCTCTATTATGCAGAGCACAAAGAACTTAAAAAAACAAACAGCAAGGACATAAATGGCCCAATTTAAAAAATGGGTCTTGGAACTCAAAAGAAACTTTTCCAGGATCTAATTGAAATGTCTAACCAGTATCTTAAAAAATGCTCCACATCAGTAGCCATGAGGGAAATGCAAATCAAAACTATCCTGAGATATCATCTCTCCCTGGTCAGGATGGCAAAAATACACACCACCCACACCAAGTACTGGAGAGGATATGGAGAGAAGAGAACTCTCATACAATGCTGGTGGGAGTGTAGGCTTATACTGGCAATCAGTATGGAGAGTTCTAAAAAGTTAAACAATGCAATGTCATATGTCCCTGCTGTACCACTACTGGGAATATCCCCCATAAATGCAGACATTCAGTGCAGTGGCATGAGCACAACCATGTTCATAGCAGCACTCTTTACAATAGCATTTTCAGGAATCAATCCAAATGTCCAACAGTTAATGAATGGATTAAAAAAAAGTGATACATTTATACAATGGAATACTACTTAGCCATCGAAAAATGAATTAATTAAATTGATGGGAAATGGATGGAATTTGAAAAAACTCCATTGAGTGAACCATCCCAGACACAGAAAGTTACACAATATATACTCCCTAATAAATGGATTCTAATTCCAAACCCACTTATTGACATATTGAAAGGTAAATCTCTGGAATACCTATTGTAATTGCAAAGGATTATAAATAGGAAGGAAGAGAAAGGAGGGCCTGGAAAAAAGAGGAGATAGGGGATCATGCTTCAGTAGAGAAAATATGCCATGGTCAAGTACTGTAAATAGGGAAACATCTGATGCAGCTCACTCTCACTTCCTTTCCAGATCATTTGCAACTGAACAGGTTTGTTCTCACCAATCAGGGAAGATAGGGAGTGGCAGATAAATGGCAATCATCTGCCAAATGGGACTCTGACTCCACCACACTGGTGTATCCAATTCCTATTCTTTCTTTGAGTCTCCACTTATATTAAGATCTTCATTCAAGCAGTGTTTTATCTTTGGTTAGGAGGTGACCTTCCATACCAATCAGGATGCAGCCAAGGGCAGAGCAAGAAAACCAAAACTGAAAACAACAAACCATAATTCAGAACACCAAATACCCTACATTAATCACCTGGAATCAGACCAACCAAATCTGTCCTCATCCTAAACCTCAGGAAACCTTATGGAAGAGGGGGTGGCAGATTGTAAGAGCCTAAAGAAGGGGAGGAGTAATGATATGCAAAATACTACACACAAGTTAAGGCTGCAGCAGCTAGAACTGGACTTGACTTGACTTGCACAATGGCTGACATATGAATGACCCCTCAAAATCTAGCATGAATCACAGGAGAAAAAGCTCCAGGCAGTAGGGTCCTATAGACAAGGGATTAATAGTTATAATAGAGTTCCCTTACTAACAGGGAGTCCAAGAAGAAGCTTCTGGCTATGCCACTGAGTCCTGAATCCTCAGTAGGTGACAGGACTCAGAGGGAGGTTTGGCATACACTTAAAGGATGTTCCAGGGGATAGGAAGGCAGAATGGAGAGGCACTGGAAGAGGGGAGGCAAAGGAGAGAATGTTAGAAAGGAGGCAATGGGGAAAGTACGAGTGGGGATGACTGGGAAGCAGATGAGGGAGGGAGAGGACAGTGTATAAATTGAGCCTGTTTGAATTAGGATAAAAGTAAAATATGTGAGAAAGAAATATAACTGTCAAAAATAAATAACAATTCAGCTGAAAGCTTTTGAGACTGCAGCAAAATCAAGCTATAGCAAATTATAGCTAGAGCTATAATACAAGAGAAAAAGGGATTCAAATCAGGAAAGAAGTCAAGTTGTCCTTATTTGCATATGACATGATCCTATACTTGAGTGATCTTAAAATCCCCACCAGGAAAATCCTGGAACTAAGACATAAGTTCAGCAGAGTGGCAGGTTACAAACTTAATGTTCAAATATCAGTGGCCTTCCTGTACACCAAGGATGAAAAAAAAAGTGAGAAAGTCATAAGAGAAAATATTTTATTTACCATAGTCCCTAAAAATGAATATTAATCAGCCATCAAAAAATGAATTAATGAAATATGCCAGGAAATGGATGTAATTAAAATAAATTATATTGAACAGAATATCACAGGCACCAAAAGTTAGATCCCTCATGTCCTCCCTTATAAGAGGTATCTTAGTTCTAAACCTTCTTAATGAAATACTTAATGGTAAATTTCTGCTGCACCCATTATAACTCCAAAGGATTATACCTCAGAGGGAAGGGGAAAGAGGATCTCAAGAGATAGGAGACAAAAGAGCACCTCAGTTGAAGCGAGAAATTAGGCATCAGACATGATGTCTCTGTAGTGAGACATCAGACAAGACTCGCTCTAACTTAACTTTTTGTTTACTTGGGTTTGAAGATCTGGGCATATGTCCTCAGTCTGGATGGAATAGGGACTTGCAGTTAGAGGGTAGACAACTGGCAAGGGGAGACTGACCCTATTCACTACTCTGTCTTACTCTTATTCTTCCCTCTACCTTTAAACCTCTTATACTAAATCCTTCATTTAAACAGTCTTTTATCTTTGGTTAGGAGATGAACTTAACACCCAAACAGCATACAATCAACTGCAGTACAGGAATAACAAAGCTGAAAACAACAACCATCCTTAATTAAAAATACCAATGACACTATAATGTTTACCTAGAAGTATACCAGCCAAATCTCTCCCCATCCTAAAGCTCAGGGAATCTTGCAGAAGAAGATAGCAAGATTGTAAGAGCCTAAAGATGGGTAGGTCCACTGATGGACAAGATGATTCAGGATCTTGCGGCAGTGTGATTGACCTTATCTGACTGGCACAAAGGCTGACATGTCAACAAGCCCTCATAGACTAATGTGGATCTCAGAGGAGATGGCTTTAGGTAGTAGGATCTTTAGAGGCAAGGTGTTAGACAAATATAATAGAGTCCCTACATTAGTGGGCAGCCCAACAAGGGACCCCAAGGTATGACACAGAGTTCTGTACCCTCACTAGTAACTCAGAATTTACTTCAAGGTACTTATATAAGCTGATGTTCTGGAGGGTGGGATGGAGAAGGCAAGAAACACCAAGAGAGGGCAGGAGGGAGGAAAGCATGGAGAGACAGAGGGATATGGGGGAAAAAGAAGGGGGGAGGGAAGGAGGAGGGTCAGCGGGAGGGAGAGTGTGAGGGTACTTACCCATTTAACTTGTATAGCTAGATAAAAAACAAATACTTGGACCTTGTGCCTTTGAATCTCAGCTTCATTTTTTTGGTAAAATGGAAACAAAGATACCTACATCCCTGTGGGTGGTTGTAAAAATTAGGGATGATGTGTTATAAGTGTCTGCCACAAAATAGAACCAATAGAAGCAAACATAAGATGCTAAGGAGTGAATGGGAGGTGAGGAAGTAGACGTGTGGCCTTGTTCCTCAACCGAACTCTGCCCTCCCTAGCCTCATATGTGAAGTTCAACTGGTAACAGACCTGCGTAGCTGCTGAGAGGAAATGAGGAAAGTAGGCAACCACCTGAGGTAGGAGACTCAACTCTACTGAAGCACTGGTCTGATTTGCTGTGTGTGCCTTCCAGCAGTAATCAGATCTCTTAGACAAAGGATAGGAATGATACCCAAAAGTGGCAGAAGTAATATAGAAATACAGCCTGATAACCAACAGGCAAATGGATCCAGGACATTGGTTCTCATTGAGAACAAATTCCCTTACATCCACTGATGTGAGAGTATTTGTTCACCTCTGTGACTGTCACAACTCAGGGGAGAAAGCACATGACTTTTGTCTAGCAGATAGAAGGTCAAAATGGCATTTAATATTCCGAATACATGGCATATCAATGAACTAAGCATTATCTGATTCAAAATGCCAACAGTTTAAAGGCTACAAAATACTGGCTACAAATCTTATATTCCCCCAACTAAACATAGAGGAAAGGCGCACATTTCATCAGGTGGAAAAAATTTTACCAGATTTTTAGCTGACTCAATATAATATCTAGCGTAATATTTAACTTACAGCAATGAAAATCAGATAAAACAATTATTGTTCTAGTAATACAGGTAACACTAATTATTATGCTTCCATTCTGTGCAGTCTAATGTATATTTTCTGATACCATTGAAACTACTCCATTTCCAGGCCTTAGGCAGAATTTTCCCAAATATCTATTTATTGTGTGTTCTTAACCAATCATAAACATACCAGAAGCAAAAAAATATAAGCACCAAACAAAAAATACAACTTAATAATTAACATAACAAAAAACCAAAACACATCTTTTATGTATTTTAAACTCTTGTAGGGCATGATGTATAGTTAAGATTTGTATTTCTTGAAAAGGAACTTAACCTTGTAGATACTATAATAAAACATAGGGCTTATGTGAACAATTGTCAATGATGTGAGGAAGTAAATATCTAATGTTGTCTGAACATAAAGTTTACTTAAGTCTTCTCATTTATTCAACTCCATGAAAATACATGGAAGAAGGTAAGGATTAAGCAAGACATACAGAGAGAAAAGTAAATTTTCTGGACAAGCATCTTTCTCTTTATCTATATTTGTCTTTTCTCATAAGCATAAGATATCTTGAAAAAAGCAACCTGAAATTTGTCAAAAATGCATGCTAATTAGATGCTTATAAAGTTTTAAGAAAAATGTCTATTCAATGCTTATTACATTTCCTATTGTGATTATGTAAATAACATTAGATAAAAGTAAAAAAGAACAATAGAGAAAGAAAAATAGGCATTTTTTTCTTAAAAATAAGGGAAAAGTAAGTTTGTCTTTAAGGATAATAGGAGTGATATGATGAATATCCTAAAAGTTCTGGAGATAGCATTGTTCCAAATGACGGATGTGCAGTGAGAACTGAAGGAACCTGACCACATAGATTACACATGGCACAGATGATAAACCAAAAATGACCTAGTTGGAAAATGATATTGTTGAAATGTTATTAAGTGAGACCATGAATATAAAATGTGTATTATATTTAAGTAAGGCATGGAAGGTTAGTGACAACTCAAAACTGAATCGGGAGCCAAATGATCTGTTGTGTTGTTATTTAATATTCTGTATGTTTCACTTTGCATGTCAGAGTACTGTCATAACATGAGACTAAATTCATGTTGCTCTTTAACATCCAAGATAAACGATGTGCAGTGGAACTGAGAAAGATGCCATGAAGAATTAGAAGTTTATATATCATGCACTAATTGTTTCAGCATTAGTTTTTCAACTTTAATCATGTTCCAGAACAATTTTTGAACAGTGAGGTATAAGTCCATTGGTAGTCTGAAGCCCAACAAGTGTCTTGAAGGTACTGATTAGTGTTCCAGAGGTTGAATTCAGGTTACTTGTATCTCAAAACTGTTACACATTCTTTTGCATTCAAGAATTCTGTTTGTAATAACAAGACAAAGAGATATCCTACTTTGAGAAGTGGACAGAATGGGATACTCTGGTGCTTCAAATTTTAAAAGTAAGAGACCAGTTATGGCAGCACAGTCCTAAAACCTAGCACTCTGGAAGACAAGACAGGATAATCACTCTGTGGAAGCCAGATCAGGGTACATTTGTGACCTCAAGCTAGCCTGGGCTACAGAGTCAGAGTCTGCCTCAAAAAAACAAAAAAATGAAAAAGAGAACGAATGTGACTAAGAGAGAGGAAAGATAGATAGATAGACCAATTGATAGATTGATAGCTGATAGATGGAAAGATTCACTGTATTTGCTATTCTAGTTGGATAATAATTATTATATGGAATGTCTTCCAATCATGTTCAAGATTATTTTGAAATATCCAGTGAGGTAGAAGTGAGTGAAGAACATATCAAAGTCATCATCACCTAGTTCTTAAATACATCTGATAATTACATCAGACTTTAGTGACAAGAATCTGATCACATGCTTTCCATTCAGATTGACTCATTTGAACTACTTCTTAACTGGAGTTGTGTCACTGTGGGAGATCCTTCATATCAGTCTCTGCTGTCATACATGTGAAAATAGTAGATCTTTGATAATGTATGTATAGAAAATCAAAATGATCTGAATGGAAGGCTGGTTTAATATTTAAGAGGGAAAAAGAAAGCATTAAATGCACCATGGATGGGAAAATCAATAGATTGTTAGATCCCTTTCTCCCTGCATATAAATTACATTTTTTTGCCATCTTAAGGTGAATGCTGATTCATTGATTCTTGTTCTTGAAAAAGTTTTATTCAGTGTTTATAATGGCTTTCTCTTCAATGAATTAAGACAGCTCATATCTGAATGACTTTCTTATTTTCATGTATGTGCACATGAATGGCTGATATTTGGAAATGTATATTCAAAACGTGTGCTAAAAGATATGCATGCAGATGTATGTGTAGAGAGATGGGGTGAAATTGACATCATGTATCATCTTCATCATTCTTTTACTTTATTTCTTGAGGATAGATTTCTAATGAAGCTCAGAGTTTACTGATAATGGTCATCTCCCTAATCAACTTACCCTGGGTTTATCAATTCCCATCTTCAAAGGCTAGAATTCCAGGCATTTGCCTCACCCACCTGACATTGCATGATGGATGTTTTACCCACTGTGCCATCTTCACAACGCTTACAACTGAATTTTTGTAACATTTTCTTTTATCTTCAATTCTTAATAAACTGGAACTGTAAAAAAATCTCGCTGCTGTCAGTGCACAATGTATTTACCTCTGATCATTGTCCTGTGATAAGAAGCATTGTCTTTTTATTTTCAAATAATGCTGCAAAGACAATTTCAAAGTCTATGAAAATTTGCTTTTTTCTTTCCTTGAATATTTTTGTCAGATAAATACATAAACATTTCCTACGAAAAATTTCACATGTGAATTTGTTAAGACTTACGTCATATCCACCACAATACTTATGTTCCAGTACTGGGTACTAGCAACACAGTAACAGAAGCTTTATGTGAGCATGTGTACATAAATACGGATAAGTTTATAAGTACACTCGATAAGGAAACATATCTCAAATATATAGCTATGAAGTGTATATATATAATCTATCTGCATATCATCTTCACCATATAAATTCTGTATCTCTGTCTTTTATAATCTATCTACATATATTGGTTGATTTCTTAAAGAATATTGCCTGGAATATATGTGAAATTGGTATTTGAGCAGGATTAATACAGAAAAGAATATTAAGCAAATATTATTGTAAAATCAAAGATTAGAAAATAGAATATCTTTTCTGCTTGTAAAATAAGAAGACCAGAGAAAACAAATTACCCAAGGTACAAGAAGGCAGTAGGTGCTGATGATTAATAAATTAGTCAGAGCAAATGGAGTTTCATAGTAAGGATCCATAGTTTTTAACATATGACAGCATAACAGAAGATAAGCTGATTGCATATTAAAGGTATTGCCTCAGGAGTGTCACAGTAGAAATTTGGAGAGGGGTAACAAAATTGTGTGTGTGTGTGTGTGTGTGTGTGTATATATATAATATATAAAATAAAACAGTAATACATGCTGTGAATTATATTTACATATGATATTAATTTATCATGCATTATATAAGTTTATATTTATAAAATCATAGTACATTCATATAATAAATATTTATTACTTTAGTATTTATATTTTAAGTACTTATACTTAATATAGCACTCTCTGAAATTTAATATTTGTTTTATGCCATATATAAATGTGCACTCGTATCACTTTTATAAGTATATCAACATTTTTAGCAATATGTGTTACTAGTTATCTAGGTATAAGAAGACAAATTATTATCATTGTGAAACTATACAATTGCCATTCTTTTAATACAAGTGTTGTTATCATTCCATTGTGTTTGTAGACGGACTCCTTCACCAAATTTCATGAACTAAAGTAAAAAACAATAATGATAATCTAAACAGGACTTTAACAAGAGAATGAATATATGGAAAAAATAATTATTTAAAAGTTGGAAAAATCTTAGAAAATTTACCTTTGAAACACTGAATGTGGCCAAAGAAAAATTAATTCTCTAATTTTCAGCTATAAAACAAGAAATATGATAGTACTCATAATAAAATGCTAGAACCCCTACTAATAAGATTTTCTGTAAGACTACCAATTGAAATCAAACATGGCTTATTTTAATGTATGTTAAAATGATTTTAGAATAATTAGTAACTATACATCATAACTTTTATATAATATGAAATATAACTATTTAAATCAAAGATTTATTTCTTTTTTATATAAAGTAAAGGGCCTTGTCATAAGCAGAATAATTTTAGAAGAATAAGTAATTCAATTCCTATTAACTTTCCAGAAATCAATGGTTGCTTCAATTTTGAAAAATGAAATCTAAGTTGAGCATCAAACTATTCACTTAATCAGCAAAATAATTTAACAGTTGAGCCCTAGAATTTTAAATGACTTAATTTATTTTATCTCCATGGTAATTATCTAGTTGAAACTAGAAAAATGGTTGAAATGAAGAAATACTCAAATCTCATGGGGAGACTTTCATCATAAGATTTGTTAAAATGAGATTTCTTTTTATGTCAGATTGACTATTCTACACAGTAGTCACAAAACGGTACAGACTGCCTGAGAAGCCGAAAAGAGTTTTATAATTAAAATAGTTAATTACATTGTGAGTATATGAGTCATACATGACTGAAAATAAATATTTGATTATGTTTACATTGTCCTGTGTTGTGAAAGTTGAAAGAAATTTTCACAGGGGTTTAGTGAAATGGATCTTTTTTCAATTTCTACTGTAAAAGATAGGGATGCAGTAAATCATTTTATTCTGAGAGACATGGCACATTTATCATGGCAGCAAGAAGACTGGATCAAGTAATCGCAAAAAAAAATACTACTTAAATTATATCTATGTTAAATAATTTTACTGCTGGCTCTGATGATACTTTTTATATCTTTAGTCAATGTCCAAGGATTAGCGTCAAATAATCATCTTATTAATGTGGATAACATTGTTTGATTGTGAAATTAGGAAAAGTGGTGTCCATAGTTTTGTTTTCATTCTATCTTTGAAAACATTAGTATGTTTGCCCTACAAAGAAGCTCATCTTTGCACTACATATTACTCCAGAAGCTAGAAATCCCTGCTTTCACATTTAATGCACTGATAGTTAAATTCTGTACTTTTTTTCTCAGTATCTCTGATGGATAATCCTGAAAATCAACTCTTATGATTTAGAATAGCATGAAAATAAGACCTGAATGTATCTGAGAGATTGTCTACATTTGGATAACTAAGGTAGGAAGACTCACTCTAAATATGATCAGAGCCATGTATGGATTGGGTTGCTGGAGTATATATGAAGGTGAAAGTCATTGCTGTGTGACTGAAGATGCCTCACACCTCTCCTTCCATGATAGACTGGATCCCCTGGAGCTGAATCAAAATAAACCCTTTTTTATCTTAAGTTTAATTCATGAGTAAATAGGATAATGTAATGGAAACAGTTGACATTTACCTCCTAGAGTTTTTTTTAATAATGTTTATAACTTTAAGTAATAGTTTGAAGGAGTGGACCATACGTGTGTTGTCCAAACAGAAAAAGTCACAATGGAAATAGGAGAGTACTAACAACATTCTGACAGCAAGTATAATGCTTGTAATTCTTTAGAATATAACAACCCCCAAAACTATTCTATAATTTTACTTGTAATATTCACTTTTATTCTTAAAACTTTATAATTATGCAAGTGCCATTGTTTCTATTTTATGTTTGAATAATACAAGGCAGAAGGAGATCAGGTAATCGGCATAGAGTTTTCATCCTTATTATGTATGCACTGACAACAGCTGCAGTAAGGAATTATATCACTTATTACAGTGATGTAAACAGTGGATTTTTAGTTCCTACCAATCTCTCAAACTGTGTTGCCTTGTACATTTGAAAACCTTTTCTCCTAAACTAAGTAGATATTTGAATACGTAATTAAGTTGGTTTGGAACTAGGATCCACTTATTAGGGAGAACATTTGATGTGTAACTATCTGTGTCGGATACTTCAGGCAATGTCATTTCTTCTAATTCCATCTAATTTCCCTAATTAATTTCATTAATTCATATTTTTTGATGGCTGAGTAGTATTCCATTGTATAAATGTACCATATTTTCAATATTATTCCGTTATAAATGTACCACAACCCATTATTTGGGTTGATTCCATGACTTTGCTATTGCAAATAATGCTGCAATGAACATGGTTGTGCTCATGTCAGTGTAGCTAATTAATTAGCTTTGGAGGATTATTTCCAGTAGTGGTATAGCAGAGTCATATGGCATTTCAATACTTAACTGTTTTAGAAGCCACCATTCTGATCTCCAGAGTGGTTATACAAGCCTGCATTCCCACCAGCAATGTATGAGGGTTCCCTTTCTCTCCACATCCTCTCCAGCATTTGGTATTGTTTGTATTGTAGATTTTTGCCAACCTGACCAGAATGTGATGATATCTCAGAGTAATTTTGATTTGCTTTTCCCTGAAGGCTAGGGTTGTGGAATATTTTTAAAGATAATTCAGTTTTGTCCCTAAAAATGTTTTTTTTAAGTTCCTTGGCCTATTTAGTAATTGAGCTATTTATCTCCTTGGTGATTAATTTTTTAAGTTCTTCGTGCACTGTGGATAATAGAGGTCTATCAGATGTGTGGTTAGTGAAGATTTTCTCCCATTCTGTGGATTGACTTTTTGCTCAATTTACAGTCTCTTTAGCTAAACAGAAGCTATTTAATTTCATAAGATCCCATTTGTTAAGTGGTGGTTGTAGTGCCTGTGTTCCTGGGTTTCTCAGCAGTGCTAGAAAGGTAATTGCATTATAAAAATAATGATGGCTTTCAAACCTATAGACTTTGATTTTTAAATGTCTTCCAAACAACTAATAGGAGCAAAAATACATTCATAGAAACAAATAAAAGCACTTTGACTTAAGAACAATTGTATCTCCTACCAGATGGTCAAAATTTAAGACCCAAGAAAAATTTCATAAAAATCTGAAAGAGGATTAAGTGTAGCTTAAGTATCTTAATGTGTTAGAATTTTCTAGAAAAAGTTAAAAAGAAGTAGCTTAATCTGTATAATGAGTAATCAAGAATTCTATAATATAATAATGAATAATTTAAAAGTTAATGAAAGAAAATGAAAAAAGTAAAAAAAAAAGATTTAAGGGAAAGAAAAAAGCTAAATGAAGTCTCTGAACCAAAATTTAAGAACTAAAGAAAAATTAATATAAATGAAACATGCAAATTAAGTAGCGGTGGTTTCTGCTTTAATAATAAGAGAAAAACAAATTAATTATGCAAATGATCATTTTTATTAATAGAAAACAGGAGTTTTCAACTTAAAATATTATAAAAATTCATAATGAAGCCTATATAAAAATTCCAATATCATGAATACAGTTTAAAACATGGTTAGAATCAATAAAGATGAGTAAAAAGGCAAAGTTAAATATACATTTACAGTAAGAGCAAATATGCATATAAACAATAATGCATTTTAATATATGCAAGTCAAAGCTAACAGAAGTAGAAGGAAAAGTCATAATTCAAATTATTTATCATAATAAATGATGGGTTATGCAGATAAATTATCATAGCAATGAAAAGTTATAGTGATAAAAATATTTCAAAACTAAGAGAAGAATAAAGACTAATGATATCATATGACAGCTGTTCAATAAAAACTTGCATTATTTGAAATGTACTTTAAAAACATATTAAAATGCTTTAAAGAAACAAGAACAAACCAATCACAAAAGAAGTAGATATGCAGAGATAAATAAGATCAGGGGAGAAATAACTGAATTTGAAACAAAGAATACAATAGAAATAATAAAACAAAAAGCAGGTTCTTTGAAACACTTAGCAATATTGATAAACCTTTAGTCAAATTAACCAACTGGATACAAAATCATATCAGAAAGATCCATTTTAATCAGGTTGGGTTCATTCCAAAAACACAGTGTTGGTTCAATATATGCAAACCTAAATATATAATTAACTATATAAATAAATGTAAAGATAAAAATCACCTGATTCTCTTAGCTGATGTTGAAAAAGCTTTTAACATAATTCAACATCCCTTTATGATAAAAATCCTGGAGAAAATAGTTTTGGAAAGAAGATTTATCAACATAATAAATGCCATATGCAACAAGCCTATGATTAGAGTCATCCTTAAGGGTGAAAAATTAGAAATGTTCTGACTCAAGAAAGGAAATAGACAAGGCTGTCCACTGTTATCTCTCCTATTATATTGTACTTGAAGTCTTAGCTAGAGTCATAAGACAAGAGAGGGAGATAAAAATGATGAAATTTGGAAAAGAAGAAGTCAGTTATCCCTATTTGCAGATGACATGATCCTATACCTCAAGGACCCTTAAGACTTTGCCAGAAAATTTGTAGAACTCACAATTGTGGCAGGATACAAAATTAATGCTCAAAAGTCAGTGATTTTTGTACACATCAAGAATAAACAAGGCAAGAATGTTCTGAGAGAAATAATAACATTTACCATTGCCCCTAAAAAATGAACTACATTGGAATAATTTTAACCTAGGATGTGAAAGATCTATACAATGAGAACTTTAAAATCCTAAAAAAAATAGCTTACAGAAGACACCAGAAGACGGAAAGACCTCCCATGATCCTGGATTAGCAGAATTAACATAGTCAAAATGTCTATTATACCTAAAGTCATATACCAATTCAGTGCAATACAATCAAAATTCCAAACCAATTCTTCATAGAATTGATAAAACAATCTCAAATTTCATATAGAAACATAAAAGACTCAGGATAGCAAAAATTAATCCTGAATAATTGAAAACTCTGCAGGAGGCATCACCATACCAGACCTTAAACTGTATTATAAAGCCATAGTACTTGAAACAGCTTGGTAATGGCTCTAAAAAAGAGATACAGATCAAGGGATTGGACTTGAAGACTCACCTATACTTAACTGATCTTTGACACAAGTGCCTAAAAAAAAATTGGAAAAAGGAAATATCTTCAACAAATGGTTCTGGCAAAATTGGGACCTTATTTGTCTCCTTGAACAAAAATCAACACCAAATGGATCAAAGACCACAATGTTATATCAGAAAATATAAAATCCTTAAAATTCCTATAAAATAGGGAATATCCTCAAATTAATTGTTGTTGGTCAAAATTTCCTCAATAGGACCACAAAGGAACAGAATATAAGTCCAATACTAAACAAGTGGAAATATATGAGTTTAAAAAGTTTTTCCTCAGCGAAAGAGACTCTTAACTAAGAAAATGGCAACCTGCAGAATGGCAGAGCATCTTCACTAAGCTCATCTGATAGTGGTCTAACATTCAGAGTACATAAAGAACTTGCTCAATTAAATACCAAGGAAGAAAAAAGCCCCATTTAAAAAAATGGTCTGTAGAAACTTCTCACAATATGAAATTCAAATGTATAAGAAACACCTTAAAAATGTTCTACCTCCCTATTCATAAAGGAAATGTAAATTAAAACCACCCTGAGAAATCATCCCACTGCAGTCAGAATGGCTAAGTTTCAAAACAAAAACCATAGAAAATGCTGGTATGTATCTGTGGAGAAGGAACACTTATTTTGCGGGTGGGATTGTAAACTCATGCAACCCCTTTAGAGATCAATTTGGCTGTTCCTAAAAAGATTAAAAATTGAAATTCCATGTGACCCAGCTATACCACTCCTTGGTATTCAAAGTGCACTGCATTCTGCAACAGAGTCATTTGTATAACTATATTCATAGCAACTCTTTTCACAAGAGAAAAAAAATGGAAGCAAACTAGATGTCCAACTTAACAAATGGTTAATGAAAGTATGTTGAATATATATAATGAATACTATTCAGCTCTCAGAATAGATGAACTAATGAAATTTGCCAACAAATGCATGGAACCTGAAGAAATCATAATTAGTGAAATATCCCTGACAAAGAAATACAGATGTTGTATGCTGTCCTTTACAAGCAGATCCTAACATTAAATATTCTGATCAAACAGAAACTCTTACAACATCCACAAACAAAAGAAAAGATCTCAACACCCAAACAAGACACAGCCTATTGGAATGGAAGAGCAATGAAATAGAAAACAAATTTCGACCAGTGTGCAGAGTACTGGCAACCTTAAAATGCTATCCAAGTATCAGAACCAGGAGACCTCTTTCCATCCTAAGGCTCATAGAATCTTCTAGAAAAAGAGCTGCAAGATTGTAAGAGCCTAAAGCAAAGATGGGGAGGTCTGTGGCTTGCCAAGTAAGTCAACTGAAGATAGAGCTGCTGCATCCAGAAACCTACCACAGTAAGACTTATGCTCTCAAGACTATTACTACACTATTACTGGCATTTCAACATTCTCCCATGGACTAGAGTTGACCTTAGGGGAAATAATTTCATGCATGTGGAATCTTATGGAGTAGAGCTACACGGGTAAAGGAAAGTGCCCCTATTAATGGGTCTACCCAGGTAGGGACACTCAATCTGCCACAGACACCTGAATCCACACCAATGGAGACAACCCAAAGGGATCCCTCTGGCACACACAAGAGGGTAGCTGGATGACAGATGGATTGGTGAAGGGAGGGGAGGATAAGAAAGGGAGGAAAGTAGGAGGGAGAGGGTAAGGAATAACCACCCATTAGATTTGCAATTAAGAAGACTAAATATTCACCAAAAAGATAAAAAAAATCACAGTTGAGCTGGAGAGATGGCTCAGGGGTTAAAACTCTGCCTCACATCTAGGAGAACCTGAATTTGGATCCCAGATACCACATAAGTAGAAATGGAGGCAACTAACACTTCAGGCTCTGAAAGATGGAGCCTCAGAAACCCCAGAGCAAAGTAAATACGAGTTAAAAAACAAAAACAAACAAAAAAATCAAACAAAAAACCTTGCCAAAATGGGTTATCATGAACAATTTTACTCCAACAAAGTGGTAGGTCGATTCTAGAATGCCTTTAAATTATGAGCATCAAATCATGAAGAAAGAGATGATCTAAATATCGAAAAAACAAGTAAGAATGTGGAATCAATAAGAGAAAGTCTGTTATCAAATGTGCAAATGAAGGATTGCTTCACTGCTCACTTCTGTTAAAAAGCTATTTAAGAGTAGCACCAATTTATCTTAAACCACTTCAGGGCTCAGGGGTTAAGAAACTGTCTTTCAAGCAGAAGATCCTGAGTTCTGATCCCAGGTCCCATGTAAAAACACCAAATGGAAAAGGCAGAGGCCTGCACTTTGGACCTTGGTGGGCAAAGTCTGGGAAATCCCAGAATGAAACAAAAAGGAGATAGCAGCAATCAAGAATGATTTCTGAAGTCACCCTTGTTTCTTCAGAGGGACATACAGTGCCCTCTGAAACACACACACACACACACACACACACACACACACACACACACACACACAATAAATAAATAAAATATTGTTTAAAAACACTTCAAAAAACTTGGAGATGCAGTTCTTCTTAATTCATTCCAAGGGACCACCGTCACCATGATATTTAACTATACAGTAAAACAAAAGGTTCCTGGAGCCAAAACTTACAGTAACCATAGCTTCTATTTTTATTTTATTTTTAAAATTATTTATTTGTTTCCACTCATACAAACTTAATAGGTACATCAGTCCCCTCCCTCCCTCCCTCCACTCCTCCATGGACCCCCTAATTCCTTCCCCCCTTTTCCCCTTCCTTTCTCCCCCTCCTTATCTCCCAGTGCCTCCCCCCCATACCTGGAGCATCCTTTAATGTGTATGTCAAACTTTCCTTCGGGCCCTCCTCTCTGATGAGGGTAGAGCAGAAGTTTGTTCTCTGAAGAACACTATCAACACTTTCTGATTGGAGTCAAGTTGAGCATCTTCAGTGGTTGTTGCAAGGAACTTTATAGGCTTTCTAAAATTTAGTGTTTGAGGCAGTTCTATGCCAGGATAGTCCTCCAAGTTCATAGTACTCATTATTTCTGAGACAAGGAGATGAGACTGAAGCTTAATATGGGGCAGGCCTGTAAACGTTAATGTAGCACACTTTGGAAAAAAAAACAAAGTTTGCTTTACAAGTGAAAAGATAGGTGCTGCTTTAAACCAATTCTGAGATGTAGCCTTGCCTAAGATGATTTAAACCTATTTAAACCATATTCTGAGATATAGCCTTGCCAATGAAGTGTAGATATAGTCAAATGGAAAAAAAATAGCATCATCAATGTGACATTATTAGTAAAAGTTACATGGAATTGGTGTATAAATTGAAACAGAATTTCCAACTCCGGGATTGTTGATTTTGTACAGAATTACTTTGGTTATTTGGGGTCTTTTTTGTTTCTATTTTAATTATGGAATTGGATTCAGGGAGCCAGCTATATTTAAGGTCTGTTCTTTTACTTAACAAATCAACGCACACAGTGCTAGCAGAGGGTGGCCCTCTACTTCCTAGCTTCTTGTATAGTCCAGGAGGCTCTGAGTGAATGATGCTCCCACCTCTGCTGTAGTCGTAGACCAAGCTAACATATTGGTTCCACTTAATTTCCATGTCCATTTTAAAAAATATGTAAGTTCTAAATTAAATGTAATATGGTTGGTAACATGTGCTAAAAAAGCAGCACCTGTGCAGAGGTATATTTTATCCTGTAGTGGGATCATAGATCTTGGTGAAAAGTTAGCACAGTAAGGTGAGATGATGCAAAATATTTGAGTATTTTAAGCAAACAAACAGCACACATCTCAAGTGACTTTTCGTACTATTTATTTATATATCCTGCATACATAATCAAATGAAGTATACTTCAGTAAGTATACATATCAAATGTTTCAATTTAGATTTTCTTCCATTGGATGAGAAAATAAGAAAAGTTGAGTAAATCTGAAAGGTGAAAGAATGACATAATCTCAACTACCTCTAAAACTGCATTGAATATTATAAGTATTGCAATTCAGAAGTTTTACATATCATTTTCCTTTGAAAGTAAATATAGTGTTGTTTGTGCGCATACACCATGTATAACAGTAATGAACCATAGTTACCATAAATTCCAATCAAATAGAAAAACACTTAATGGATTCTATTTGGCAGAGTCCTAGAAATATCCATTATGTTAACTTTTTAAAAGTAAATGACTTACTTTTCATATTGAGAATGATTAACATGAAAGACTTTGCTCTCAAGTTTCTAAAACATATTTCTTTGCTAACTGTGTTTTAGAAATTAGGACATAACCCTAATCAATCAAGTACTTTCATACCTTTAGTTGTATTAAAATAAGATAAAAAAGATGCTTCCAGTTAAATTCTTCCTGCGTTCCCCCAGCATGCATAGGAAAGCATCCAAAGGAATAAGACCAGAATGATATATTTGCTTAGTGGATTATGAGTATGTTTTTTTCTTTCCTTTTCTTGGCATCAATGAAATTGTTTGAAAACTTGGTGTTGCTCTTCCTGACTAGGTATTGGTTGAATAGGCAGCAGAACACAGGATTTGTTTCAATTCACCAGAGTTGGGGAATTAAAGGTTCATTCTGGGGAAGATGACCATCTGGATGAAAATCTTGACAATGCAGACTCTGGAAAAACAGCTGCAGCATGGGATGAAGGGGTTGTCACTTCAGCTGAGATAAGGGGAGATGGAGAGTGGATTAAAAGAGGTTAACCTGTAGGGAATCACACTCAGATAACTGGGTAGTTCCAAAGACTCTGCAGGGCAAATGCATGACCCTAAAATAGACTTAAAGAGAACATCTCAAATACAAAGAGATGTACTGATTGTCAAAAAAGACAATTGCTTCTTTTCTTTGGGACCCTAATCTGTGTGCTGGTAAAATCTAATGAAACTGTGGTAAGGACAATACAAAGAAAGTAAGAGAATGATGTCAAAAGATATATTCAGTGTCTCATTTACAATGTCTTAATGCACTTCTCTACTAAAGTGAAAATAAGTTAACGATGTGAGAGATATTGTATGTAGATGTAAAGTGAAATCTATAATTTATCTTGACTTGCAAACTTAATACTGATAATAAAAAAGAATTGTTACTGTCAAATAATGTTATAAATTAAAGTCAAAGAAAATTTTAGTACTGTAGTATTCACACACAATGTCCTCATAGAGAGATTGAGGCATGGCAGACAATGTTGGAAGTAGGAATTCATATATCTGTTTGCTATTTGTGTTCTGCATGAATCCACTATATTCAGACAGGCCATGAGACAATCTCAGAGACATTGGTATGTAGAAAAACATATCTATGAAATGATAACTTCTAGGAGTATCACTGGTATTCTCCAGTGTTATGCCTTCATTGACTGGAAAAATTTTGTTACTCTGAGAAATAATCTGGTAATGGAAACACTAAATAATAAATATTATATTAGAAATACAAATTTATTAATTAAATTATGTTGTCAGCCATGCATATGATAACTGTTTTGTCCTCTGTGAAATGATTTTATCCAGACAAAAGCTCTAGAAAGTGTAAAATATTATTTCAGATATTATGGGATGTACTTATTCTTCAGTTATTGCAAACACTGACTTAATTATGTTATTAATCACACAAAACATATGACCCTGAGTGAAAATATTTTGGAATGTTTATATACATGTTCAGTTAATGGACTGGAACCAAAATTTAAAGTGAGTAAATTTTCTGATTACATTTTTGGAGGTAATATTGTGATCAGATTATTTGGAAAGATTGTACATCCATGCACAAATGAATCTTATATACATGTATATTTATGTTTCCATATACATTTTTAGTAATATAAATTGAATATACTGGTACCCATTAGTCAAGACCCATTGAATCCTTTCCATAGCCATGTACATGATTGCATGATTTATGTTATTGCAAATGTGAATATTCATATCTTATTTTCTTTATTTACAAACATGGGGAATATAAAAGAACCAAAAGTACATTACTTTTTAGTCTGCAAATCTCATTTTTTTAAAATCATATTATGATTAAATTCATGGAAATGTGATCTCTTTTTCTCATAAAGGAAAGTGGAATGGAAATTGAATTTCTTTTCATGTTGAATCTTGTCATTTTACAGTCTGATTTCCTTCAAGGCACATAGCATCTATCACTCTTTCTTCTTTTATCTTTGGTATGTGCACAAGAATGACATCCTCTTTAAGTGAGACTCACGGTATGGCAAACATGGCTGAAAATGCCCATTTAATCAAATGAATTTTGATGTCATGAATAAATTGGTATTGAGAATGAATAAGATGCTGTGGTGTGAGATTGCTTGGCATAGTAGTCTATATTAAAGGAAACACTACTGTCATCTAACTCTTCTCAATCTGTTGCAAACTCTCTTCTACAAAGACCACAATTTACAATTGCAGAAGTAGGTAAGGAAGAAATGATTGAATTGCATATTTATGTGCTATATTCAGCTAAACATGCATCTGTTCCATTTATCTCTGGAATAGTAGATCCAATTGAGATACATTTTCTCTTTTCATATGAGGATAAATTTTAGAGAGAAAATTGAGAATTATTTCAAAGACGAGTCAATTTATAAAAAACTATGGTGCTACTCTAATTGGTCTGTAATGAGTAACAAGTAATTATCAATAACAAACAGCTGGTAAATTTTATAAAAATTTATAAAGTAGTGATAATAAAGACCTTTATTTTAATGACATTATATTTAGGTTGGCTCAAAAGAAGTTTCAATGTTGAGTCATTTTTTTCTGCCATATAAAGGCATTTTCTTAGGGCTCAAACTAGTCAACATGAGAAATTGAAGGCAGCCTTCAGTTTCATAATTCTGTAAACTATTTCATGTTACATAAAAAATAGGATATTTACAAAATTTATTATCAAGCATTAAATATTCATCAGTACTCATATAAAACTTACTTTGTTAAAAAGATGAAGTTCCTTTTTAATTTTTATTTATTTATTTACGTTGTGCCTGCTTCTGTGTGTATCAGAGGGCACTGTGTGTGCCTGTGGAACCCCAAAGGTGACTTTGGGAATCCAGAAGTTCAGGCCCCTCCATTTCACCTGGTGTTTTTACAGAGGATCAGGGATCTGAACTAGGATCTGGGATCTAACCTCAGTTCCTTATGGTTGTGAGTTAGGATTTTTAACCCCTGAGGCATTTCTATTTATCGGCACCATATCATCTTCAGTCTCACATATACTGTTAGGGAAAATAACTTTTCCTAACATTTACTGAAGATTGTACATGGCAATTTTCCCTCTGCTTTCTGAAATTTCTCTGGAATATACTGACAAAGACCAAGTATGAGGAAAGGCATGCACATTTACTACTTGAATGGACATACTCACATAGTGAAAATCTGTAGAGCAAGGTAAAATGAGCACTCTAATTTTTTTTTCTATGTGGGATGCTTGATCTTGAGCCTGCGGAGGGCAAGCTGGCCCCAGATTTCTCCAAATCTAAATTTCTTTGCCTCCAAGTCTTACATGTCCAAGGACAGAGAACCCAAAACACACTTTTGTAGGAGGGGACTAATTTTTTGGTGGGAGGGAATTCTAAGTATATTTTAAAAATATACCACAATGCATTCAGACAAAGTTCCTTTGGCTCACAGAACACAGAATAGCATGTAAATGTCTCTCAATGTAATAATTAAAAGGTCCGGAATAGAGAAAGTGGTGTGAGAACAAAGTCTGTCCAGGAATGTTAAATGATTTTAAGCTCTCTCCTTGTAATATTAGTTTAGATAAGAAAAACTCAGAAAGGGACCCAAGAATAAAGTCTCTTTATTGACTATTATTATTTTATTTTTCTAGTTTTACAAGCATATTGATTACTTATCACTGCTGCCATTTCTCTCGCCTCCCTTCCATTTCTCTCGATTCCATTTATCAACCCATTCCCTAATTCTCACTGTCCTTCCTGGCCACTTCTACGGACCCCAGGTGATGTTCTGGCTTATTCACTCTTGTGTGAGGTTCAGACCTTTTGTGACATACCAAGTTGCCTCTCTTTGGACCACTCCACTGAGAGGGACATTCCCTTCACTCATCCTGCTTTAGTCCCCAAGGTTTCCACTGTGTGAAAATTCTCTTACATTCCTCAATAGTATATGGGGGCATGTTGGTATGTCAGTCATTATGTGGGTCTGATGAGGACAAGTCTCACCTCAGTGAGTTCCTGAATGCAAGCACTCCTGCCTTGCATGAAATGTCTTGTCCAAAGGTGGATCTTTCCACCTTTAGATTCTCATAATCTCACTGCCTTCTCTTCTGCAAAGTTCCCTAAGCCTCGGGATGGAGAGAGTTAGGTTGGACTGATTTTACATGACTCTTGCTAGGTCATCTTGCTAGGTCACTCGTACTCTGCATTGTGGCTGGCCATTGTTTTCCACTTCACTGCTCTTCAACTTCTCTAGGCTACATCCTGTCAGGGTGTTGAGATCCTCCACCTCTATGATAGAAGATTTTTAGGTTGAGTATTAAGTGTTCTGAAAATCTATGGTTATAATAGCAGCTATTTACAGAGCAGTTTGATGTACTGTCTGCTTACCCATAGGTTCATTAGCTGTTTTTCCCCTATTGATATATTTCCTTCATTTTTAAAATTCTTATTCTAGCTAACAGTTCTATTCTGACAAGTGGGTCTTAGTTCAATCAGAAAGGTGTTGGTTGTATCCTTGATATCCTTCCATTATTACATTGGTGGTTACCTGTTGCTATAGTGATTTTTACTTCAACTTGCAGATCTCATGAATTGATGAGGCCTGTGATTATCTCTCCATTAGCTTCTATATTATTGCTTAGTACTATGTAAGCTATCCAGCAAGGAGGTAGTTCTCAGACTGCTTCCATTTGATATATTATTTCCATGTCCTGTGATACATATGTGTTGTCTTCAGTAATAGGGTCTTACTAACTGTTTTGGAGAGCAACCAAGAGCAAAAACTTATAATGTTTGGGGGACTTTGAGGCCTATATGACCAACATTTTATCAGGAAGTATCATCACTGCTACTTCTAAAATAGTTTTAATTGTCAGTGGGTCCTAAGTTTATCAGTTGAGGGCTTTTTTTTGCCTTATTTTCCTTACTTTGTGTTCTTCTGGATAGGATCTGCCCATTTTTGTTCCTTTACTTAAAAGACATGTTAATATTACTAGCACATGAGATACCTATGGGGTTACTTCTCACAATCATAATGTTTTTGTATAAGTCCCTCTGTCTCACCTATCTCCCATGAACTCATTCTACCCTGAATTTTTCCCAATTAAACCCTTCCTCACCCTACTTGCCATAGTATCCTATATCTCCCATTTAAAATGTTTCAACCTAACCATTCCTTCCCACATTCAAATTCATTGGTCCCTTTTGAATTTTCTGGCTCTTACAGTAATTCTAGACCAAATATATTGATGAAGATATCAGTGCTAGCATCTGTATATAAGAGATGTACAGATGTATACGACATGTATATAACATTCGGTGATTAACTTTCTGTGTCTGAGTGCCTCACTCAGTATTAAATTTTCCATTTTATCCATTTACTACAAATTCCATAGTCTCATCCTTCCTGATAGCTGAGTAATATTCCATTGTGTATACGCACCACAATTTTATCCATTCTTCTGTTGATGCACAAGTTGGCTGATCTCATTTTCTTGCTATTGTGAATTGAGCTGCAATGAACATAAATTAACAAGTATCTTTATGATAAAACATAGAGACTTTTGGGATTATTCCCAGGAGTGGTATAGCTTGGTCAAATGGCAGTTCCATTTTTAACTTTCTAAGGAATCTCCACAGTGATCTCCAAAGAGGCTGTACTAGTTTACACTCCCAGAGGCAGTGAATAAATATCTCCTTTTCTTCATATCCTAACCAGTATTCTCTTTTTTTTTGATAATTTAATTTTCTTTTTTTATTAAAAATTTAATTATACATTTTAAAATTTTTTACCAGTTCCCTCCCTCCCCCCTCCTCCCCCTCCCCTTCCCCCAGTGCCTCCCCCCCCAATTCCCAGAGAGTCCTTTATTGTGTACGCCTAACTCTCCACTGGGTCCTCCTCTCTGATGACATATAAGGACCCAGTGGCATTTCCATAAGCCCTTTCTCTTGTTCCCCTTAAGCATAAGATCACTACTATGGCTGTCAATCCCTTGCCTCCAGGGGTCTCGGTGCCCTTAACAGATGCTAGACTTTATGAGGGCAACAGTGCGCTGGACATTGCGCAGGGCATGCAAAGTCCCATTATGATTGCTTTGGCCCCAACTATTGTTGAGAATCTTGCAAATCGTTGCTCCTCCATCCTTTTGCTCTTACAATCTTACCGCCCCCTCTTCCGCAAATGTCCCTGAGCTCCAGGATGGGGAGAGATTAGGCTGTCCTAGTTCTATGTGATTGATATAGAGTCTCTGAAGTTCTGGATTGTGGTTTGTTGATTTTCTTTTGCAGTATTCTCTATGGTTTGTGTTCTTGATCTTAGCCATTCTGACTGGAATAAGATGGTATCACAAGGTAGTTTTAATTTTAATTTCTCTGATGATCAAGGAAGTTGAGCATCTTTTAAGATATATGTTTGATATTTCAATTTCTTTTTGAGTGAAATCCCTGTTTATTTCCACGTCCCATTTTTTTCATTGAAATATTTGCTGTCTTGGCATTTAGTTTTTTGAGCTCTTTATGTATCAGGAGATTAATCCTTTGTTAGAGTCATAGCTACCAAAGATTTTATGTGGATTGTCTTTTTGCATAATTAACATTTTCTTTTGCAAAACAGAGAGTTTTTAATTTCATGAAATCCTATTTGTTGGTATTGATCTTAGTTCCTGGGTATTTGCTGTTGTGTTTGGAAAATCTTTACCTAGCTCTATCAATTCAAGTATACTCCCTACTTGTGGCTCTACCGATTACAGGGAGGCCCGAGCCCGGGGCTGCCCACTATGGACAAGCCTGGACAGGTACATACATACCTGGAACATGTCCCAATGGAGAACTATGCAGGTGGAGAGATGAACAACCAATGGGAAGCGGGCATCTAACCTACTCCTGCAATAGATACCTAGTAAACAGTTAAATGATTGGTGGCTGTCCCTGGAGCAGAGAGATGGCAACACCTGATTGGACCCTGACACTATATAAGCCCAAACACTTCCTTAATAAATTTGAACTGGGGGATGAGGAGGGGGGAAGTAGGGGGTGGAGGGAGGGAGGGAGGGAGGGAACCGATGCACCTGTTAAGTTTGTATGAGCGGAAATAAAAAAAAATAAAAATAAAAAAGTAAACTTCCAAAAATATATATAAATAAATAAATAAATTTGAATCTGCAGCAACTTGTCCACTGCTTGCTCCTCACCTGATTCCTGTGGTCTGGGTGGTGACCCCATCACTGGCTCGCTCCCTCACCTCAAGCCCTGAGGCCCCACTGTTTTCCCCTCCTTTCCCTGGCTGGCCTGGCGGGGATTTGGCAACACCTACTCTTCTATAATTTCAGGGTTTTGGGCTTAGTATGGAGGTCTCTAATTCATTTGGTGTTGATTTTTGTGTAAGGAGAAAGACAACAGTATGTTTTTATTATTCTACATATAGATGGTCAATTTTCCCAGACTCACTTGTTGAAGATTCTGTCTTTTCCCCTGTATGCATGTTGGACACTTTTGCCAAAAATCCAGTGGGTGTATGTGTGGGAGTTTATGTACGGAGTTTCTGTTCTCAATCCATTGGTCAGTATATCTGTTTTTGTGCTTTGTTTTATTGCTATAGTTCTGTAGTGTAGTTTGAAGTATGTCATGGTGATACCTCAAGGAGTCCTCTTATTGTTCAAAATTGTTTTGGCTAGTCGTGGTCTTTGTTCTTTCATTGGGATTCCATTGGGATAGGAATTGCATTGAATTTGTATATTAACTTGGGTAATATACAATATCACAATATTGATCCTACCTATCTGTGACCCACGAAGTTCTTTCCACTTCCCAGTATCCTCTTTAATTTCTTTCAGCATTGTTTTGTAGTTTTCATTGTATATTTCTTTTACTTCCTTGGTTATTCTAAGGTATTTTATTTTCTTTGTAGCTATGGTGAAAGGAATTGATTCTCTCATTTCTTTCTCTGTCTTTGGTATATAGGAAGGCTACTAATTTTTGTAAGTTGATTTTGTAGCCTGCCAGTTTAATTAAATTATTCATTAACTATAGTAGTTTATTGATAGAATTATGTGGATCTCTCAAGTATACAATCACATCAACTGTAAATAGGGACAATTTAACTTCTTATCTATCTGTGTATGTCTTTTATCTCCTTCTCTTGAGTTATTACTCCAAGATTTCAAGTACAATATTGAAGTGACATTAGACAGCCTTGTCTCATTCCTGATCAAAGTTGGAGTGCTTCAAGTTTTCCCTATATAGAATGATTCTTCCTTTATATAGCTTTTATCATTTGAGATATGTCTCCTCCATTCCTGTTTTTTCCAAAGCTTTTATGAGGAAGGGACATTGAACTTTGTCAAAGACCTTTTCTCATTCTATTGAGAAGATCACACAATTTTTGTTTTTGAGTCTGTTAATATGATAAATTACATTTATTTATTTATGTATATTAAACCATCCTTGCATTCCTGGTATGAACCTACTTGATCATTATGTATAATCTTTTGGATATGTTTTTGAACTTGGATTGCTAGCATTTTATTGAAGATTTTTGCACCTTTGTTCATTAGTGAGATTGGCCGATAATTCTCTTTCTTTGATGTGTCTTTGTTTGGCTTTGGAATCAGAGTTATATTGGCTTCATAGAAAGATTTTGGGAGTATTCCTTCTTTCTTTATTTTATGGAGAAATTTGTGGAGTGTGGTATTAGTTCTCAGAAGGCCTTGTAGAATTCTACATTGAATCCATCTGGTCCTGGGCTTTTATTAGTTGGAAGACTTGTAATGACTGTTTTAATTTAATCTCTTGCTATTGGCCTTTTAATGTGTCTATTTCATCTTGAATCAATTTTGGTAGGCCATGTGTTTATGGAAATTTTCCATTTCAATTAGATTGTCCAATATAAAAGAATATAAAATTTTTGAAGTATGTCCTTATGATTCTCTGAACTTCTCCAGTATCTGTTGTGATTTCCCCCTTCATTATTGATTTTGTTGATTTGAATGTTCTCTCTTCATCTTTTGGTTAGTGGAGCTAATAGTTTGTCAATCTTAATTATCTTTACTAAACACCAGCTCTTTATTTCATTTTTTGTATTATCTTTTTCTGTTCCAATTAATTTATTTCTGCTCAGATCTTAAATAATTCTTACCAAGTGCTTCTTTTAGAATTGGTTTGTTCCTTTTTTTCTATCTTTCAGATGTAACATTAATTTATTTGGGATCTTTCCTTTTTTTTGTGACATCGGCATTTAGTGCTATAAACTTTCCTGTTAGGACTGATTTCAATGTGTCTCTTAGATTTTGGAAGATTGTATCTTAATTTTCATTGGCCTCAAGAAAGTGTTTAATTCCTTGTTTTATTATATTTTGACCCATTCTTAATTCAAAAATATGTTATTTGTCTCCATAAGTTTGTGTGGTTTATATTGTTTCCTTGTTGTACATGTCTACCTTTATTCCATGATGGTCAGATAATATGCAGTGAATGATTTCAATTTTTCTGTATATATTGAAGTTTGATTTGTGTCCTAGAATATGATCTGTTTTCCAGAATGCTCCATGGGATGTTGATTAAAATTTGTATTCTTAAGTGTTTGGATGATACATTCTATAGATATTTGTATGCTCCATTTGATTTACGGTTTCATTTAAGTCCAATATGTCTTTGCTTAGTTTTTGGCCTGTTGACCTGTCCAGTTGTGTGAGTGGGGAGACTAAAATAAGTCTCCTACTATTACCATGTTTGGATTGATTAGTTGTTTTCTTTCCTGCAGTGTTTATTTGATGAATTTGGGTGTTCCCAATTTTGGTGCATATATGTTTAAGATTGTAAGGTCTTCTCCCTCAGCTAAAACACAATATCCATTTGTATTCTTTTATGGTTTGCTTAGCTTGAAATCTAATTTGTCTGATATTATGATGGCAACTCTTGTTTGTTTCCTCTTTCCACTTTCTTGGAATACTTTTGACCATCCTTTCACCCTGAAAAGGTGTTTATCTTCCATTGTGAGATGTACTTCTTGGAGGCAGAGAATTGATGCTTGATCCAAATTATAAACCTGTGTCTCTGGATTGGGAGAGTGGAGCTCATCAATGTTAAAAAATTACTATTGAAAGGTGTTTTATGGTTCCTGACATTTTATTGATTTTGTGGTGTTTGTCTTTTTTTCAGCCCTTATTTCAGCTTTTGCACCGTTATTATTTTTTCCCTTTAGCTTCTTTGATGTGTTTATCTTTCTCTTCCATCTTGGATATTTCTTTCAGTATTTTCTGTAGCTCTGGCTTAATATCCATACAGTCTTTAAGTCTTTTTATGTCATGAAATATTTTTCTTTCACCTTTTGTTATGAATAATCTTACTGGATAAAATAATCTAAGTTGGTATATGTGTTTATCCAGAACTTGTATTGTGTCTTTCCTTGATTTTGCCATTCGTATAGAGAACTTAGTTGTTCTTGATGTGTTTGCCTCTGTATGTGACTTGTTCCTTCTATTTTGCAGCTCTTAAGATCTTGTCTTTAATGTGTTTATTTATGTGGGGCTTATCATATGCTGTAGGGTAGTTTCATTTTTTGCCCTAAGTATTTAGTGTTCTGTGTGCCTCTTGAATCAAGATGAGTATCTCTTTTTTTTTTAGGTCAGGGAAATTTTCCTTTATTATGTTATTCATTAATTATGCATGGTGGATTTTCCTCTTCCATATCTGTTTCTGAGATATCCGTGATCAGTATGTTGAGCCTTCTCATGGAGTCCCAGAGTTCCTGTATATTCCATTCAACTGTGTTTTTCAGTTTCTCATTTTCTGTCATTGACTTATGAATCTCTTTTATCTTATCTTCTAATTCTGAGACTCTATTATTATCTATTGAATTTTTTATTACACTATTTAGATATTTTAGTTTTGGTGTTATTTCAGTGTGGGCTTTTTTCAGTGTTTCTATGTTTGTAGATCACTTTGGGTTTTTTTCAATGTTTCTAGATCTGCTTTCAGGCTGTGTGTTTTCATTCTAGCTGTGATTGTTTATTTATGTTTTCTTGATATTTTTTCTTGTGTTTGTTTTCTTCTTCAAATTTGTTTAGGTGTTTATGTTCTCTTGGAACAGTTTGAACACATTTATAATTGGTTTTGCAATTCATTGTCTTCATTATTGTTCTCTTGGATACCTTCCAATGAGCTATGCTTGGTGGAATCTGAAGGCTTGGAATCAGTGATCAGTGATGTTGAGGATAGACATGTTTTCTTGGATTCTTATGTTTTTTTGTTTTTCCTGTGAGATATTGACAACTGGAATAAGGTTGTTGCATATTTTCTTTAATTTATATTATCTTGCCTGTATCTTCTGCCTGAGTTAGGATTTCCATTCGTGTGTATTGTTTTTAGGATAAGTTGATGTTGATTATGATTCTTTGAAGTCTCTCAATAATAATGTTTGGTGGAACAACGTTATTTTTCAGCACTTAGATGATGTTAATAGTGTCTAAGCCTTTCTTTGTGTTAGATAACAATATTTCCACCTTCACTTGTTTTTTTTTTTAAGGTATTAATTCTAGTGTTAGAGCTCTGGCTATAGATTCAGTTTGATGCTTCTCAAATTGGTCTTCAGAAATGACTATTATGTTGTCTTCCAGAAGCCTTTTCTCTATCTATTCTTGAAGTTATATATTCTTGAAGTTTGGTGTTTTACGAAATCTTTGACTTGTACTTATTTCCTATATGTGTGTGGTTAGCAGGGAGGGAGGAAGGGTGCTGGAACTTAGGCAAATGAGGGTACCAGATTCCAGAGAGGAAGCCTCCCAGCCCACACATGAGCTGCCTCAGTGATCACCTCACCTAAGCTGAAGGCACACAGAGAATCCAGGGGCTTAGGTTCTGTAAAGGAAGCATCCTCCCCCCACTCCCAGGCTGCCTCAGGGACCACCACCTATTAAGGTTTCTTATTTGGTTGGACAGGTAAAGATATTTAGCAGAGAGCTTCACCTTACAGCACATGGTGAAAAACAGCAGACTTTGTCTTTCATATTCCTTTATTTCCTCTCTATCAAATTTTTCAGTATGCAAATGAAATGACATATTTTCAAGGATGCTATTATATCAGCTATAACAATGAGAGGAGAGAATTTAAAGGGAGATTGTGGAGACAGGTGTAGTGATCACAATGATGGGAGCTTCATAGGAAAAGAGGTTGAGCCCACATTTATTAAAGTAAAAACAAAGAGGAATTGACAACCAAACCAAAGGGAAAAGGTCACTGAATGGGAAGAAATTGACAAGAGACTTCAGTGACAAAAGGAAATGGAGCTAAGCCAGCCTAAGAGGAGTCTTTCTGACTCAGGCCAGTATGACCAGGTATCATGGAGGGTGTGTGGTAAATCAACACACACATGAACAGAGAACAAAATTTCTGCTCTGGTAGACAAAAAAGTCAACAGAATCATATTCAGCTCATTCAAGGAAAAACTGTCAGTATCATTCTTTTATTTTTATTTTATTTTGTTTTTTATCTAGTTATACAAGCTAGTGAGTAGGTATCCTCACCCCCCCTTCTCTCTTCCCCTCCTCCCACCCTTCCCCCTTTTATTGCCTTATTCTTCCCTTTCTCCCTCATACCTACCTTTCTCCCTCTTTTCCTCCCTCCTTTCTCTTTCTTGGTGCTTCCCATCTGCTCCCTTCCATCTTTCCATCCATCAACTTATATAGGCCCTGAAATTCAGGACTCTTTGGTATATCTTGGGGCCTCTTCTTGGGCAACCCATTAATATAGGACCTCTGCTATATCTATCTAACCCCTTGCTTCTAAGGATCTTACTGTCTGAAGCCATCTCCCCTGAGATCCTCACTACTTTATGGAGGTTTGTTGACATGTCAGCCATTGTTCAGGTCAGATAAGGTCAAATCTCATTGCAGCAAGTTCCTGGTTGCTGCAGCTCAGTCTTAAGTGGAGTGTCTTGTCCAGCTATAGACCTCCCCATCCTTAGGCTCTTACGTTCTTGTGACCCCTCTTCCACAAGGTTCCCTGAGCTTTAGGATGGTAAGAGATTTGGCTGGTCTGTTCCTGAATGAACATTGTAGAGTCCATTGGATTTCTGAATTATGGTTGGTTGTTGTTTTCAACTCTCTGATTCTTGCATATTATGGGGCTGTGTCCTGTTTGGGTGTTGAGTTCTTCGCCTAACCAAAGATAAAACAGTTTTTAAAAAGGGTCTTTATATAAAAGAAGCTTAAAAGCAGAAGGAAGAATAGGAGTAAGACATAGTAGGAGTGATGTCAGCCTCATGGTTGGCAAACCATCTAACTGCTAGTCACTATCCCCTACATAACTGGGAAGATATGTTCATAGCTTCAAACCTATCCAATCTCCAGTTAACGGGAAGTGAGAGTGAGCAGAGTCAGATGTCTTGCTACTCATAGGCTACTCATGACTGTGTCTTAATTTCTCTATTGAACTGTGATCTTTTGTCTCCTTTCTCTTGAGGACTCTTTTCCTTCACTTTTAGCCATAATCCTTTGCGGTTATATTCAGTGTTTAAGTATGTCATTAAGAGGATTTGGAACTAGGATCCATTTATAAGGGAGAACATGCGGCATCTAACTTTCTGTTTACACTGCTGTCATTTCTGCCTGGGGTTTTATGTGGGATCTGAGATCTGGGATGGGAACTCAGGTTCTTCTGTTCTTCTCTTAAGTTAGAGGCTTACTTAGCCCGTGAGCTATCTCTCCAGCCCTCTCATAAGTTGGGAATTCTCTTCTGAAGTTTCCTATGGCAGTTAAAACTGTGAGATTTTTAGTGCTTTTTTCTTGTTTTTTTTTTTTTTTTTTTTTTTTTTGTAGGACTGTTACATGACCTCTGCAATACATGTAAAAAGGCTTCACAATTATTAACCTTGTACCAGCAAGAGAATGAGCTTTACCAAAACCCTCTCTGACTACACTCTAGAGGGGAAATGGACCACCTCTACCCCCATCGGTCTTCTTGCTCCTATAAAGTTGAACAGTACTGTCAGTTCTAGTGAAGTTCACTGGCAGTTCCATGGACATGATAAGATTTAATTCAAGCATAGGGCATGAATCACCCATTTGCCAGCTATATTAAGAACTTGTATTTACTTAATATATTTTAGTATTCATAGACACATTGAGAACTATATGTGATTGGCCACACTTAAGCAAGACAGTAATAATGTTTAACAAAAAAATTTCTAATATACTCTTCTCAATTCAATGTGAAATTATATCAAAATATGAAATTTATTAACAAAAAGTATGATGCACATTTGAGTAAACATTTTATGGCATGTGTGACAATTGTTTTCATATGTGTCTTGATACTTCATTTTAGCTATAAAATATTTAGCCTTTGCAATGAGGCTATCAATGGAGTAATGAAAGAAACGCATGCCTAATATCTTCCAAAGAAATGATCTATAAATTAAAAATATGGCTGGATCTGAGCGATGAAGAGAAGGAACTTGAAAGAAGCTGCAAGGTGGCACAAGAGAATAGTGTGAGCAGCAGGGAAGTGATAGGTAAGAAAGATTTGGACTATTTACGCCAGAAATAGCTACTACCAGAAACAGAGTATATTATGAAAGAACATTACTTAGTTAAGTAATCTGATCATGAAACTTCAGCCAACTTCTGAGCTATGTTTGGGAGTCATTTATCCTTATTAGTTATAATTTATTTTATATCATTATAATAAAGCCAAATTCCTATACTGTCATTAAATACAGAACTGTTTTCCTTGATAACATTTATATGGATTGTGAAATATCTAATGTGACAAAGTTTTAGTTATGATAAGTTTCACATTTTGTACCTAATAGCTTTTATAAAACATCAGGTAGAATGCATTTGCAAGCACAGTGTGCAACTAATTTTCAGTGCATTGTGCATGTTATTCTTATCTGATTTTCTAACAACCTTTCAGTGGTTTATTATGGAGCAAATCCTAAATCAACTATACTGAAATAACTTCTTATATTTTCCAGATTTTAATGAAATATGCTTAAGCTATTCTATAGACAATTGTTTGAGAAATAAAAAGATTGAGATAATTTATTTGTTATTCAAATAAAGTAGAACATTTGGCTTCCTTTGCTGACTTCCAAAGTCACAAGTGGTTAAATGAACTAGCAAATGTTCTGCAGAAAGTTTCAGAAACCATACTGTGTATATACTCACATCTTTAGGGTTGCTATTTTTCCCCCAAAGAATACAGTTTCTCTCCATTCTCATCAGTAGTTTATGTGGCTTTTTTAATATTTATAATTCTACATGAAACTAATAGGATTGAAAATGGAGGCTTAAAATTTAACTAAATACACTTTCATTTATTGTATGCAATTTTTCAATTCAAAATAAAGTCTTCTAAATTATGTTCAGGTTATGTAAGTAAGTACCAGCTGGCTTGTGAATTCCCAATGCCAATTAGCAGATCTTTCAAAAGGGAACAATTATAACAAATATTTTTTTTCTAAAATAGCTAACTTATCTATGGAAAGTGAAAAAGAATATTTTTCTAAATTCAAGTACAGGGTTTTTTTAAGGACACAATGGGACTTTTCCTGATTATTTTTGAAATATAAATATTATAGGCAATATCATATAGTAGCAAACATATACAAAATGCTTGCATTTATCTACATGGGTATACACATGTGTGAATGTATAGATATTTATAAATCTCTTTAAACTTTTTTTAAATGTGGCTGAATGTTCCACTGCCTCATAATAGTCACTACATGATCTCTGTCCTGTAGGTATTGAATAGGTGAGTGAGCAGTTAGACAAGGGTGTCAACTACAATTAAGAAGTAAACTTTGAACTGGGGAGTTTTTCAGTGATTAAGGCCTTTGTCTCACAAATAAGTGGACCTAAATTCAGATTCCTAGATTCCACAAATGACAGGCAGGTGTGGCAGCCTTCCTGTGATTACAGACCTGGAAAGTGGAACCTGGGAATCCCCAGAATAACCTGGCTAACCAGACTAACCCCAACAGTGTGCTTTGTACTTATTAGAGATCCTGGTTCAAAACAAATAAGGTGAAAGAATGATCAAGAGTGCTTCTCAATATTACCTTTGAACTTTCACAGGGACACTCAATCAAGTGTACACATATACATATTTCCACATAATTGATAGGTGAGGAAAAATAGAAGCAGAGTAATTCAGTGAATGCAATATTGAATGGGCAATATTACCCACATGCCCATGTGCTATATGTTTGCTCCTCATTTTCAGGAGCTCTTCTGGAAGATTATGAAGACAGGACTTAGCTGGAATAAATGAATCACTGAAGTATGCCTTTGCAGGTTTTGCCAGGTCTCCAGCATGTGATTCTCCACTTCTTTTCAATCATGATGTGAACAACATCCTCTGATACACAATCCTGCTGTAATACAGAAGCAATACATTGGATATATCATGTCACTCAGACAGATTTCAAACTCTGACAAATGGAGGTTTAGAACCAAGTGACGATCTTCATTAAATGTTCATGAGGTGTTTTTCAGCCCAGGAAAGTTGTGTTAATATAGAACTAACATTTCAAAAGGTAAAAGATGCTACTCCTTTTTGAGGCTTTCAGTTGGCTAATAATTATTTTAATAATATTATGACTTACATGTGTGGGTTCAGATGATATAGCATACAGTCTAGGAAATAAAAAGCTCTTTTTATATGAGGTTATGACTAATGATGACATTTAGTTTCTTAAATTTTAGGCCACTCTAACAATATTAAATGGGAACAATTTGCTAACGTCTAATGTTAATAATTGAGACTCTTGATTTTCTGCAACAGTCTATCTACCCAAATGACATGATATAGTAATGCTCATTAGACAATAAATGGTAAGACTTGAGTTTAAAAAACAAAATCTACTTATAAAGAAATGAGAGAAATATTCCATGGAGAAGGATGGAAAATGACTTTTTCAATTCCCAAGGCCTCTTTGAAATACTAGTGATGAAGAATAATTATCTAGCATCAGACATAGGGCATTTCTTCAGATTTACAAGCTACAAAATATAAGTATACATCAAAATTCTGTGTTTGGTTAAAATATTATACTTTCTCTATAGTGTACTATATTTGTTTAAAGTAAATATTCTGTCTTTAAGAAGTCTTAAATTGTCATAAATTTTTTTGTTTGGTTTACAGTCTTCTAGTGTTATAAATTGCATATTTACCAAACAAGGAATCTAAGTTTCAAAAGTTCATTGTAACAGTTCAGCCATATAAATAAAAATTTTAAATCTTATGTGTAGCAGTCTCAAGGACCCACTGAGACCCTTGGGGGCAGGGATAAGCAGGCAGGGAGGGAGTCAACCGCACAGACTCCAGAAGTCAGGCGAGTGGCAATGCAAACTTTCAGGCTGGAGAGTGGCAAATCAGGCTTGCAGGCTTGCAGGCTCCTTTGTTGTAAATATCGGGCTGCTTGAGTAAACAAAGAGGAGGTGGAGGCGGTCCTTGGTGGTTCCCGCATTCACCCGTGGTTCTACACACACACACACACACACACACACACACACACACACACACACAGACACGCACACGCACAATTGAATAAATAATAAAACATAATATTGAGCTGCTTATATACCCCACCCAACATCCCATAAGTCCCAGCGTGAGTTTTTGCTGCATTGTCCTGTTGTCCTGTCCCAGTTGGTCCTCTCAGCCAGGCAGTTTTGAGGTCAGCACCAGGCACAGCAACAGGTTCTAGCTTGGGGAAGTTGCATTGGCTCATGCGGCCCATGCAGATAATACAGGCCTGCTTGGTCCATTCCTCCTACATTTATGAAATAAATTTACACACCCACACACATAGATTATATGTGTTTCACTGACACATACAGCTAACTATGTAAAAGAAAACTTTCATAATAGTTATCTAGTGCTCTTGTAGCTTCAGCTAATGATTGTCACCACAGACAGAGAAAATGAAAAGTCTAAGTAATTCCTAAAAAAAATTTGTCTTCCTAAAGGAAAGAACTTGAGTAATAATATTAGGAAATATAAGACCTCTAGCACACTTAATATTTCTAGATCATAGGAAAAAGAATAGTAAATTATAATTATTTTGCATTGCAAAAACATGGTAAATGGTGTTCTTACCAAATTGGAATGATTGCATTAGATATTCTGTCCATGAACTCAGGGAAGATTGCATTCTGTTTAAGGAGTATTAAGTTTTTGACAGTAATGCCTGGTATTATTTAACAAGTAAATGATGTTTAGTGAGGAAAATACACCCTGAATATAATGTTGAAGGCAAATATTGAAATATTAGATAGTTTTGAATACCTAAAGAGAATTAAAAGCACACATCTCTAAAGATATTAAATCTACCACTCCCATGTGAGTGATGAAAGGTATGTGTACATAGACACATTCATATATGTGTACATACATTCGTAGGTATAATTTGAAAACTTTTCATTTTAACACATAAATCAAGTGACACTGCTTTTCCATTAATTAAACAAAAACATGATGTACTATTTACAATTTCTAAGAATAAAATTCATAAATGTAATTATCATACTCTTGAATAGAATAAACAAAATATTACCATTTACTTAGTAATACTATGACTATTTATATAACCTTCACCATCCCATTCTGTAACCACAGAATCACCTAGTCTTCATTTTGTATTTTATTGTATTTGTATTGTATCATTGTTCTATTAAGCCTAGCTTATAACTATTTTATATTTCTAAATTATTTATTTTCATGTCACTTGGTTTTCTTCCCAATGAAATTTTCTCAGGAAGTAATAGCATAGTCATGCTTGAAAGGGCAATAATGCTGATGAGAAAGAAGGATGCTTTGACTCTTCAAGCTCAATCTAAAATCACATGCTTACATAGCTGGGGCAGGACAGATAAATTTGTGAATAATATGTTCACTTTACAAGTGTGAGAATCAGAGTTCAGGTTCCCAGAACTTACATAAAAGCCAGGCAAGCTTGGGTGCAGTCTGTGATCCCATAGTAGATCTCTGAGCTCTGGGTTTAATTGAAAGAAATCACAGCAATAAATGACATAGAGAGCATCAGTGGAGGATAGCTGATTCAATCTTCAAGCTTCCACCTATATGTATACAAAAATGCATGCACACACACATACACACATACAGACACAAACACACACAGACACACGTGCACATACACTCATACACACATGCACTCACACACATAGACATACATGCATATACACACACTCACACACTCACACATACACACATGCACATGCACACACACACACACATGTATGCATATGCACACACATGCACATGCACATACACTCCCCCCCCACATACACACAGAGACACACACATGTGCATGCACACACACACATGTACACACACAGACACACACGCACATACACACATGCACAAACACACACACACGAATGCAGCAAATATTAACTACTCTAGATTTTTCCTTTAGTGGTTGGCTAATTTTGTTTTTCTGTTATATTATTCTGTTATATTTTCATTATATTTCTAATAGCGTATTTCTAAATAATTTTGACTATGTCTGACTTGTCATTGTCAGTTGCTCTGTTACATTTAAGCTCACTTTTCACTTTTGCTCTCTTAGCCCCTGTAATTTTATGTCATATTTCTCCATGAAATAAGTGATATTTGCAGCTTACAAGGAGTGTTGTTTTCTTATTGTGCTTTTGAGTGTACTGTGTTAGTAACTACCAATTCCTTTCATACTTGAAATAAATAGTAAGCACCATATTCCAGGGAATAATAATTTATTCAGAGAAAAATTGGCTTCTGGTCATTTCTACTTTACCTTTCATAGAGAATTGCTTTATCAAAACTCTAAAAGATTACTAGGTTGGATTAATTATCTTAAAAGTCATTGACTTTAGATTTTAATGAATATTTGCTAATTATGATGCAGACTTATTTGAAGATTTTATATCTCTTCAAATGAGTTTGTTTGATATTATCCCTTAATTTACAATATGAAAGAGATGATTTTCTTATGTGTCATTATGATGCAGAGAAATGTTCTGCTTAGGTGATTTTGTACTTTAATATAATATCTCTTGAAATTTTATAATGTTGAAGGTGTGTTAAATATTGGAATTTTATAATGGTGCCTTCCAGTATGATATATTTCCTTACTTTCTCAGGAACATTTTGGGATTGTAAGTAACCCAGATGTCCTGTATTTACTAAGTTTTTGTTTCAGGTTGAGTGATTTAAATTGATTTACTATATTATATGCCCTTTCTTTCATATATACAGAGACTAAAATTACTTGTTAAAGAAAACTCATAGATGAGAAAGATATTAACTGAACTGGAGATACTTAGAAGAAAAGACATGCTCTGTTTGTGTTGACATAGTAGATCTCTGACTAGGACTACAATCTAACATATTAGGATTTCCAATGGAGGGATTGGGGCAAGAAACTTTTTCCTGAATAATTCCAAGACAAAGGTGTAATGAAAATTATCCACTCCTGAAGGCCTTGTGCATTATGTCTTCACTGATGTAAAGTAAAAAAAAAAAAGTTATTGCCATTGAAGCGAGGCAAGGCCATAGAGAGGAATTTCTCTCTGGTTTTGAGATTGAAAAGTCTTATAATTTTGAGAGTTGCACAGTACTGAAAAGAAACTATCCAAATCCTTTAGCAGTCATTCCATTTCCTTGATCATACCCCAAACATAAAATACTCTACATCTACTGCTAGAGATTTGTAGCAAGAATTGAATTAAAAAAATCAGGTCAACAGTATGTACATTAATTAGAGGTACATTCCTTCACAATACTAATTGCTCCAGAGGACAGAGTTGTGAATATTTTCAGATATAAATGCTGTTTACAAAAGTATATTCTTCTAAATGCATGACCATGAAAATTGTGAGGTATCTCCCAATGCAATAAGCAATAGTAAGTCATATCAATATAAACAATACCTAAGTATCAACAGCAAATAGACTATATATTCACACCTACAGCCAAAAATTATTTGACTCCATGTCAGAGAAATATTATTTGCTCAGAACAAAAATACAATGAACCACAAAGAAACCCTTTTCTGTAACTTATAGCCTTAATTGTTAAGAGAAAATAGAGCAATAAGGAAATATCACTACATGTAGTCACTAGGGAGAAATACATACTCTGTTTTGAATTCCTGCTGAGTGAAGGTGAGGAGCATGATAATGGTCAAAATTGCAAGATGTAGGAAAGGTCTGTTATTGAAAATTCAGTCACAAATGTGGAAGGTTATTTCTACAATCCACCACTAGGCTATAGCAGTAAATAACAACTGCTTTATAATACATAAACTATCTCTGTGACCAAACACTGAAGAAAGAACAAAATTTGAAAAAGGAGCAAGTATTATACATATATTCTCACACAAGTTAGCTTCAACTCAAATGGCAGGAATCTGGCATGTGGCACACCACCTATCTGCCAGACTAATTCAGAGTATATGTTGGATGGGGAATGGAGCCTACTTTCCTAAATGGAATCCCCAGCAATAAAAGGTCCATGCTCCAGCAAGGGCTTAAACACATGCTAGAATAGATAAGCCAGGTGAGAACCAGTGAAACTGATTGGTATGGGAGATTTACACTGGGAGTAAGAGGAGATAGGGCTGGGTAATATGAAGTGAAAATAACGTAAATTAATTTTACTCATGTATGAAACTATAATAAAATAAAAATGACCAAGAACTTAATGGTAAGCCAAGAACCCATGGAATCTCTTAGAAAATAATATGGAAGTGCTTGAGAACCTAGAATAAATCTAGAACCTAGAACCCAGAACATTTAATGAAAGGCTCCAGAAAGCATAGAAACAAACACATAACATGCAAATGAGACTGTATCATGAAGCGATCTATAAAATGGGAAGATATATCAATGTATAGTTTATACATTAGTCAATTGCTTAATATCCAAAATATGAAAGTGTACTGGCCAATCTGTTCTGTTACTGTGAGAGAACACCCAAAATCAAGCAACTTAATAGGAAAAAGGGAGATTTATCCATCTTACAGTTCCAGAGATTAGATACAGTCCTTCATAGCAGAAACAGCATGGCTGGCTGGAAGACACTGGAGATGAGCTAAGTCACATCCTTCATGGAAGGTGGAGACTGCAAAACTGCCAGCTGCAGGAACAGAACTTTCCCAGAAGTAAAGTGGGACTAATCAATCTCATGGCCCACCCCTCATGACTGCCTTCCTCCCACAAGGCTCCACCTCCTGAAGTGTCATGACCACACAAACATGAGTCTCTGGAGGACACATTTCAAACAATGACAAAAAGGGACACAAATTAATACTGAAAAATAAACAATTGAAAATTGGCAATGAAAATAGTAGACAAAACTCTTAAAAGAAAGCATGTAAATGATGTGCAGCCATATGAAAACACTTAAACAATCATATAAAATCAACACAATGCATATAAAAATTTCTGTAGTGTCAATTCAATCCAGTAAAAATAGGATAAAAATACAAAATCCATATTGATAAAAATTTACAGTAGATGAAACCCTTACCTATTCTTCCCTGGAGTATAAATTAGTTGATAACAGTAAAAGAACTTCTCAAATAATTGAAAATAGAATAATCATAAGATCTAGCAACACTTCTGAATATATACTCAGAAAAAAATGAATGTTGGTAAGAATAAACATAACAGCATCATTCACAATACTTATGAGATGGAAATAATCTATGGCTCATTAATTGATGATTAAATAAAGGAACTATGGCACATGTATACTGTGAGACAATACACAGCAATGAAAATAGATAGAAGTAGAGATAATTATATTAACTGGGCTAATTTCAATACAGAATGAAATGTTCTGAGTGATGTCAATCTTGTCTTTAAAACAATGACTCAGCTTCACTCCCAAATTCTAACTTTTCCATTTGTTACCCAAGATGTAGATGGATGTAAACTATCTTGAGTGAGTTATTTTGTACCTTGAAAGTCATGTATAGAGCTTGGAATGAAAATGGGTGAAGTTTCAGAGATGCTGTAGCTCTTTCAACTCCTTTAATGACAGCAAGCAGTAAATTCGCTTGACCTGCAAAAATGTATTTCTCAGAACATTGTTAAATGTGGCATAAAGTTGACGATATTAGACAGCAGTGTTGATCAACTTGCAAATTTTTTCAGATTCAGTTTTGGCTACTATATACTTCTCATGCACATTCCATAAGACTTCCTTCTGTTCAATATAACGAAGGTATCACATTGTTTGTTAGCTGAGATGAAACTTCAGTCTTCTCAACAATTAATAGACAGGTCCACAGTAGTCATTTCTACACAAAGGCCTAAGGAACAAAAACATAATGTGGAAGATATAAATATCAATTCTATGTCAATAAGAGCACCATCATTAAGAAGACAGACATGACCAGATTGGTAGTTCCCATGATGTACAATGCACAAGATCAGAAATAAAGCAGTCAGGTATTCGTTGTTATTTGATAAATAGTACTGATCTTTGCAGTAATTTTATGCCTTTTAATTTTTATAAACTTTTCTGTTATTGAAACCCACACTAAGTTTAAGTGAAGAAAATCTCTGCTTTACATGGTTACACAAGGTATTTGTGGAGTGCAGGGTTCTAGATCATTGGATAGCAATGCAGAGTCTTTGCCCTATCCAAATATCCACAGTTAGTCTGTTTGTTATAGAGGCTTAGCATACAGACAATCATGTAAAACTATTTCTGCAGATTATGTCTCTTTGAAACATAGTAACTTGACAAAGAATGATTGTCCATTAGTAGCTTGAGATTGGATATGGAAAGAAAGGAGGATGTTGGTGCAAACAATCATTCTCTCATATCAAACTCTATAATAAAAAGTTTCTGCCTTGCAATCCATACTTACTGTTTGAATAAGTTGCTCTAATCTCTTTTTGCTCAGGACGTTCTCTTCTCTTGCCTGTGTATCAAATATTTCCTTATTGTGGAAATCTCTTTATTTTTGGACCTGTTTTAATAATGCCATCTATCTTCTCTTTCCATTGAAAAAATTAAATCTATATTCAATTATACAAGATATTTTTCATCATTTAACCATGTCATTGCCTATTTCCCATTACTTATTGACTTCAAAATGAATATAGATCTTCTCATCTAAGGTCTATACCAATCTCATCATCCTCAAATGAATTTTTGGAAGACCTGGTGGTTTTTCGTTTTCCTTCATTCATAAAATGATCTGTGTAGAAATCACATCTTATTAAAGAATAAAATTCACTTTAACTTTTCATTATTCAAAGTCTTCAACCTTTCTTTTCCCATCCACTCTTCACTTTTTCATGTCCTGGAACTAATTTTAAAGGCTTGAGAATGAGAATTTCTTTTTCTCTACATCTATTTCTATGATATGTGCTTACTATTATAGTGCAGAAATACATTGTGTTTAAAAGGGCTATGCTATTCCAGCTATAATACCAGAGAATATTTCAAGATATCTCCAGAGTGAATTTTAATTGTATGATTTATTTCACTCTATAAACACATATGTTTTACTATAAACTTAAGAAATAGATAGGGAAGTGAACAGTGAGGAAGGAAGAAAGGGATAAATAAAGCAGGACAGAATAAGAATACTGATCTAAATTTGAACACAAAAATGAATTCAAACCATGTACATTCAATTATTTTTATGTATACTCTGAGTTTCTTTTAAATTTAAGGAACAATTGTCATCTATACTATATACATATATATATATATACATATATATAGGCATAGTAAAATCCTCACGGAACTTGGTGCATGAATTGTTTCAAGCAGCCAGATTACCTTCATCCTCTGGCATTCATCTGTTTTATAGCTGCTATAGCAACTTCCTAAAAACATAAATCAGTTTATGTATTTATCTTGCTCATAGTATTGCAGAAGCTTTACAGCTCTCGAGGAATGAAATCTTATATTCTTATGAAGGTTTTAGACAGCCCCATAATATCCAATCCCTTCCAGGAGAGCTATGTAATACTTATTGTGGCCATCAAACATGCTGACATACTAATTCATGCATCAGAACTCTTCCAATGTAACTTCTTTTATATGAAATCATTCCAGAACTCCTTGTATCCTGTCTCAACTTTTTCACAGTATTTGTATCTTTCCTATTGTGAGGATGATACATATTTCTTAACCATCTAACAATATACTAGACTACAGTAACAGAATGCAGACAATTACTTTGAATAGCCAAAGGTGTTAGGATTCCTAAGTTTAAGATAGTGACTAATTTTGATTCTAGTAAGGCCTCTCCTACAGACTTGTAATTGGCCATCTACTTCCTATGTATTTGTAAGTTCTTTCTGTGGCAACTACTGGCTTATCAAGCAGGCAGGCTTCCTACATGTCTATTGCTTCATCTTTTCATCCTGTTTTATCCAATTGCTTACTTAGAACCCCATCTCCATATGTAGTCACATTGGAGGAGGCATATATTCAAGCTACAACATGTCTGAAATAATATGTTGTCTCAATTAAAATTATATGCAACACACTTCATTTTGCATTACCCCTATCAAATTTTAAACTATTTAAAATTCTGCTTGCTTAGGGGAGGCTTCCTGTCAGTAAGCATTTTGAAATAACAAAATTGTTTGCTAAGGTGTTAAAATTTAATAAGCAATTTTATTATTATTATTACTATTATTGGGTATGACTTTGTGTATATGTATGTGCCAGCACTTTTGGGAGTCATTGGAAGACACTCAATCAATTTTCACCTTTATTTTTCTGAAACTGGGTCTCTCATTGAACCTCATGACAAGCCTAGCAAGACCCAACAGTCTCCAGTCTATGCTCTATAGTACTGCTATACAGATGTATGTACATCCACACCCACGTTCATGTCAACTCAGGGGATTTCAACTCTGGTCTTCATACTTGCACAGTGAGCACTCTTATTTACCAAACTATTTGCCATGCAAGAACTTTTATTATTTTGGAGTAAATGATACATTATTAATGATGGACAGAGTGCATAAAACAAAAGACAGAACTGATGATATTTTTGGAATTTGGGTGTATTTTAGGTTCTGAATTTATTCTAATCTAAAATTCTAATTATGTTTAAAATATTTGTTGAGTTTCTCAAATGGAGTGGAGAATTGGGCATGCAGTCATTGAGGTCATATTTAACAAAACACTATTTAAATAGTTAATTTTCCCTGCATAATGGACTTCCATTCATGTATTCAGCATAAAAATTATAAATATACAAATGTGTATATATACATATATATTTGTATATATATACATATATATTTGTGTGTGTATATATATATATATAACTCTAAAAAATTATTCTGTTTTGGGATATCAACAACATATCTGTCTTGATGATTATAGAATTCGACACCTGTATAGATAATTAAGCGTTTTTATTTTCCAATCTACTTTTGCAAGAAGTAAAGTGTGAAAAAATCAGTGATGAAAAATTTTTAGAGTCACACAGAAACCAGAGTAATAGTAATTTAAAGAATGCACATTTAATGAGATTTTTTTGATCATTTATCTTGCTTGTGTATATTTGCCTCAGAAATCTGTGACTCCTACGTGTCCTAACACTAGTAATATATTCTACCCACTTTTTCCTGTCCTGAGCACAGACAACATTAGTCAATGCAAATTATGCATATGTGAACTTTTTTTCCTTCCATGACACTAAAATTCACTTGTTGCAGGGGAAATTGGTTGGAGAAACTCATTAGAATAGCATAATTACTTTTGATATGATTATGGATCTACTAAACTTTGTGGCTATTCCATCACTGGGTCATTGATCACAAGGAGCAGCTTCTTCTATTTAAACAAAACTTCATTTTTAGTGGATATCGGCAATGATGTCAAGGAAAGCCACTCCTTTAAGCAACACATCTAACCTTTGATGTCCCATTATTGAACAGAGGCTGGCTCATTCGTTCAAATTATTTAATTGAACAATTCAGTTGAGGCAAAAGTAGGCAAATCAATGGAGCAACTGTCAATAGGCTGACACTCCTGATGAAACTTTTCAACTTAGCATCCATTTTTGGATATCATTCAGCTAATCCATTTTAAAACATGCCTGGGATCAAACATTGCATTTTCTTATTTTAAATTCTGCTCCCAGACATCATTTATATTTTACATATTATCTTAAATTTTCATGAGTTTAGTGCTCCAGAGATTCTTTCTTTATTAATTTTAATTAGTTTTTTTGCAAGCAAATTGGGTTTACGTCTTTGTTCTAATCCCCTTCCCCCACTTCATACATTCCCCCACTGCTCTTTTTCCCACCCTCCCCATTCACACATCTTTCTCCTATGCTCCCTTCTTTAATCCTGTTCGGTCCCATCCCAACCCCTCCTGTCCTTTTGCTTGTATCTGAAGACTCCCTTTGGGATGCCTGTGTTGGTAAGGGTGTTAGATTTCTTTTGAATTTTAGCTGGTTCTTCAGTTGGTAAAGCCATTAGTTGGGATATTTCTCTTTTCTTGTCCAGAAAGTTTTTGAGACACTCTTTATGAGCAACTGTATCATATAACTGTTTCCTAGTTAGTCCTGGGGGAGACACTAATAATTTGGGTACTGTATAGATCTGGTGGTAGAAGTTCTCATCACAGTGACCTTCTGGGTACAGCAGTCCTGTCTTGGCTAAAATTGGCAAGGCGTATCTCATCCCACCTTTATGCTCTTAAAATCTTACCACACCTTCTTTCAGGAAGTTAACTGAGCTTTGATGTGGGATAAGATTTTGATGGGTTGATTAAGGCTGAGTATTCCAAGTTCACTAATATTCTGTATCCTGGTCTGGATGTGGTTTTCTGCATTACAAATCTTCCATTGTAATAGGGGGCAACTTGATTGAGCTCTGAGAGTCTATATGTGTTCCCTTGTCTTCCCTCTCTTGGGTTCTTCTTTCCCCTAATTCCCAAAATATGTTCCTTGCACTTATAGGGGATATTATAGGAATTTCTTCTTGAGTATTTCATTTTGAGGGCTTAGTGTTAAGTTCCGTGTGTAAGGGAGAACATGAGATGTCTGTCTTTCTGTGTTTGGGAAACATCACTCATTACAACTTCTTCCAACTTAATCCATTTACCACTAAATTCCATTAATTAATTTTTCTCGATAGCTTACTAGTATTCCATTGTGTATATGGTACTGCATATTCATTATGTATTATCAATTATAGTACAATTAGGCCTATTCTATGACTTCTATTGCAAGTAGTGTTGCAATGAACATGGATATACACATGCCTCTATACTAAGATGAAGCTCTTTAATCTCATGAGATTCCATTTGTTGAGAGTTAGTTCTGTTTCCTACGCTATCAGGGTTCTGTTTAGAAAATGTTGGCCTAGCTCAATCTGCTCTATCTTCTGGGGTTTTTATAATCATTGGTGTAATATTAAGGGCCTTGAAACATTTGGAGTTGATTTAAGTGCAAGGGAAGAGTCTAGTTTAAATCTTCTGTGTGTAGATATCCAGTTATGTCAGCATCACTTTTGAAGATTCTGTCCTTTTCCAGTGGTTTTATTGGGTACCTTTGTTAAAAATCAGTTGATTATAGGTATGTGATCTTATATCTGTGTCTTCAACCCCCACCTATTGATCTATGTATCTATTTTGGAGCAAGAACCATTTTGTCTTTATTACTATGGATTTGTATTATAGATTAAGGTCTATGCTTGTGTTACTCAGGATTGTTTTTGCTATCCTAGACCATTTGTGCCTCTATGTGAATTTTGAGATAGTTTTATCAATTTCTGTGAAGAATTGTCTCTGAATTTTGATTGGTATTATATTGAATCTATATATTGTTTTGGTAGGATGGACATTTTCATTATGTTAATTATACTAATTCAGGAACGTGGGAGCTCTTTCCACCTCTGGTGTCTTTTAAAATTTTTTTCTTTAGGATTTTATTGTTTTCATTGCCCAAGTTTCTCACAAAATTGGTTTGATTTATTCTATTATATTCCATTTCATTTTTAGGAGCTATGTTACATGGGAGTCTCTCTCTTAGGACATTCTCACTTTTTAAATCTTTGTTATATAAGAAAAATCACTGATTTTTGGATATTATTTTTTGTAGCATGTCATGTTACTGAACTTATTTACAAGCTCCAAGAGTTTTCTGGAGGATATTTTAGAGTCTCTCAAGTATAGAATCAGAATATCTTCATTTCTTCTTTTCCTATTCATATCACTTTTATCTTCCCTCTCTTGTCTCCAAGACTTCAAGTAAAATATTACACAAAAGTGATGAGAGTATGGAATTATTCTTGCTATAGGGTTATTGATTTGCATATGTGGAACCAATCTTTTGTATCTGAGATAAATCCTACTTGATCATAGTGAATGATCCTTTTGCTATGTTTTTGAATCTTGTTTGCTAGAATTTTGTTAAGGAATTTTGCATTTGTGTTCATGAATGAAATTGGCCTATTGTTTCCTTTTTAATTTTATGTTTATTTGGTTTGTAGAACAGTGTTATATCAGCTTCACAGAAAGATTTTTGAGCAGCAAAACTGCAAAAGAAAATCAACAAACCACTATCCAGAACTTCAGAGACTCTGTATCAACCTCCCAGAACTGGGCCAGCCTAATCTCTCCCCATCCTGAAGCAGGGAAATTTGCGGAAGAGGGGGCGGTAAGATTGTAAGAGCAAAGGATGGGAGGAGCAATGATTTCCAAGATACTCCACACAAGTTAAGGCCAAAGCAATCATAATTGGACTTTGCATGCCCTGCGCAATGTCCAACACACTATTGACCCCAAAAAGTCTAGCATTTGCTAAAGGCACCAAGATCCTTGGTTTGACAGCCACAGTAGTGTTCCTATGCTTAAGGGGAACACAGGAAAGGGTTCAGGGAAATGCCACTGGGTCCTTATATGTCATCGGAGAGGAGGGCCCAGAGGAGAGTCTGGCATCCACATTAAAGGATTCTCTGGAGATTCGGGGGGGGGGGGAGAGGCACTGGGGGATGGGGAGGGAAGAGTGAGGGGAGGGAGAGCAGGGGGCTCGGGGGAGGAAGAGGGAGGGAGGGAACCAGTGTACCTATTAAGTTTGTATGAGCAGAAATAATAATAAAAAATGTTAAAAAAGAAAGATTTTGAAAGTATTCCATCCTTTGCTCTTTTGTGGAATAGTTTAAGGAGTAGTGATATTATTTTTTCTTAAATGTCTGGTAAAATTCTGCACTGAATCCATCTGATCTTGGAGATTTTTTAGGTGGGAAGATTTGTAATTGGTTCTCTAACTTTATAACTTGATATAGGTCTATTTAAATAATTCAAGTTATCCTGATTCAATTTTGGCAATTCGTATGTATTTATAAATTCATCCATTTCTTTCTGATTGTCATATTCTGTGGAATATAAATTTTTGAAATATGACCTTATAATTCTCATAATTTCCTGGGAATCAGTTGTAATAACTCCATTTTCATCTCTTTTTATTAATTTGGATTTCTGTCTTTCGGTTTTGGTTAATTTGGCTGTTGGTTTATCAAACTTGTTTTTTTCAAGGCATTAGCTCTTTGCTTTTTGGTTGATCCTTTGTATCATTTTCTTTATATTAATTTCAGATATTTCTCCTCTGATTTAATTAATCTATGTTCATCTTCCAATTTTGGGAATGGGTTGGTCTTGTTTCTCTAAAGCTGCATTGTCAAATTATTTACTTGTGATGCTTCCTTTTGATGTAGGTATTGAGTACTATAAACTTTCCTCCTAAGATAGCCTTCATTGTGAACAGAGATATTGATATGTTGTGTTTTCATTATCATTCACTTCCAGGAATTTTTGAATTTCCATTTTGATTTCTGTTGGAACCCATTCTAGGTTCAATATCATGGCGTTTAATTTCCAAAAATTTGTATATTTTCTGTCATCTACATATATGTTTTTCTAACTTTATTCCATGGTAATCAGATAAAATACATGATGTAATTTCAACTTTCCTGTGTATGTGGACGCTTGCTTTGTGGCCCAATATATGGTACATTTTGGAAAAAGTTTCATGGGCTGCTAAAAAAATGTATATTCCTTTGTATTAGGAAGGAACAGAAGAGGTTGCTCAGGTCTATTTAGCTTATGGTTTGATTCAGCTCCAGTGTATCTCTGTTCAATGTTTGGCCTTTTGACCTATCTATTGATGGGTATTGACATCCTATACTATTATAGTTTTGGTACTATTATAGTTTTCTTGTTTTAGATATTATAATGTTTGTTTAATACATGTGGCTGACAATGGCAAAAGAAAAGTATCTTCAGCAAATGGTGCTGGCAAAACTAGATATACATAAACAGAAGATTGAAAGTGGAACCTGACTAATCACTATGCATAAAAATCAACTGATAATTGATAAAACACCTTAACATTAGACCAGAGACTATAAAATTCCTAAACGAAAAAGTAGGTAATTGCCTCGAACTGATTGCTGTAGGCAAACGCTTTCTAAGCCAAACCCCAATAGCTCAGAAACTTTCAATAAATATATCTCATGAAATTAAAGAACTTTATTTCAGCTAAATATATTGTCAATGAGCAAAAAGACAAGCCAAAGAATAAGATAAAATATTCAATAACCACTTATCTGATAGAAGACTAATGTCAAGAGTGTACAAAAGAACTCAAAAAATTAAACACCAAGGAGATCAACAGCCCAATTAGAAAGTGGGCCATGGAATTTAAAAGGCACTATTCCCAGGAAGAAATAGAAATGTTCAACAAATACCATAAAAAGTTCCATCTCCCTAGCCATCAGAGAAATGCAAATTAAACTTACCTTGAGATACCATGTCACCCCAGTCAGTCAGAATGGCAAAAATCCAAAGGACAAGCAGTAACACCTGCTAGAGAGGATGTGGAGAGAAGGAAACCCTCATACATTGCTGGCGAAAATGCAGATTTGTACAACCATTATATCAATCAGTATGGCAATTCCCAAAAATGTTAAAAATTGAAATTCCATATGACCCTGTGATACCACTGCTGGGAATATTTCCCCCAAAATGCTTCATTGTACTAGAGAGACATATGTGCATGCATGTTCATTGCAGCATTATTGACAATAGCAAAGTCATGTAATCAATCTAGTGTCTGACAGTTGACTAATGGATAATGAAAATTTGGCATATATAGGCAGTGAAAAACTACACAGCTATCAGAAAATGAATTAATAAAATTTGTTGCTAAAGAATAGAACTAAAAGAATCATTCTGAGCATAGTATCCCAAGCACAGAAAACCAGATGCCACATGTTCTCCTTTGTAAGTGGAACCTAATTCCAAGTCCTCATAATGGCATACTCATGGGAAAATCTTTCTATTATCCTTTACAACCACAAAGAATTCAAAATAAGGAAGTAGAGCATAGAAGATCCAAAGAGAATGACATCCAAGGAATAAAGTTCAACTGAGAAATAAGACCATCATCAAGAAAGGCCCATAATTAGCAAGATATCTAATGTAATCTATGGTCAGTCTCCATCCTGATCTCTAGTACTTGGAGGGGCTTTAAAGTTCTGATGTGGGTTCCCTGTCATGGGAAGGGGATTAGTGACTAATAGACAATGGCATAATATCCTGGAGATTGATCTCACCACCCTCTCCTTCAAGCCTTCTCTTATATATAGCTTCTCCTTAACAGGTTCTTTATTGCTAGATAGGAGAGGATCTCAACACTCAGATAGAATGCAGCCTTGAGCAGTGCAAGAATAACAAAATGGGTAAGAGCAAACTGAATACAGATCTCAGGCAACCCTACACTGTTCACCTGGGACCAGGCTAGCCAAATATGTCCCTATCCAGAGGCTCGGGGAACTTTGGAAAAGAAGGAGAAGTAAGATTGTAAGAATCTAAAGGTGATGAGTTCCATTGCCAGATAGGTCATTCCACTCAAGACAGGGTAGCCATAGCCAGGATCTCATGGCAATGAGACCTAACTCATCAGACCAACACAGTGGTGAACATGTCATCATATCACCAGTGTACTGACATGGTTAGTTCCAGCCAGTAGGATCCTTAGGAGGAAGAGGTCAGACAGAAGTAGGAGAATACCCATGTCAATGGGCTGCCTAAGGAAGGACCTTTCTGCCTGCCATAGAGGCATGAACTCCCATGAGAACACGATACAAAGGGAACCCCAACACACATAGAACCAAAGGACTGGAAAATAAGAGGCAGTAGACTGGGTCCACATAGGGATGGGAATGGAAGGTGGTTTGAGATGGGACTGGTGTAGTGGGGGCGGGGGAGAGGGAAGAAGGGAGGATCAATGAGGGAGGCAAGGAACATGTATATAGAAATGTAAGTTTAAAAAATATTTAAAAAATAAATATACTGGGTGAGACTATTTTGGGTGTATGCATGTTCAGAATTGTGAAGTCTTCTTGTGTATAATATGCCCTAATTTTTAAGATGAGATGTGTTTCCTAAAGATAGAAAATTGATGGGTTGTGATTTTTTATCCATATTTGTAGCTTATGTCTCTTGATTGGAGATTTAGGTCCACTGACATTTAGGGATATAATTGAGGTATTTTTGTTGATTTATGTCATTTTCTGAGTTTTATGGTTTTTATAGGTATGTTTCTTTACTTAGTATTTGTGTTAGCGATATTTTTCCATTTGATCATCTGGAGGTTTATCCTGTCCTTCAGAGTTTCTTCTGTTTCTTTGGGATTATGGAGTTTTTTTCTTTTTAGGGGAGAGCGTGAATACTGTCTACCTCCACCACAAATTATTCAATTGAGTTTCCCACATTTGGGGAAATCGCAGTGATTAGCACATCCGGAGTGCAATGGATGAGCCTTGTCCTGGGAAAACCACCTTCATGATCCTGGTATCTCCCTTGTCAGATAATTACTGGATTATGAGTCTTATGAGTTCTTTTATTTAGTAATGCAAATTCAACTTTACCTTATAACTGAATATTTTCAAAGTATTAAAAATAACATTGATATATAAATTTCACAGAGCTAAGAAATATTAAAATGATAGTGAAATATTCTCCATTTTGGCAATTTAAAAAATCAAAGACTAAAAGAAATTCCTAACTATAATTAGAGGATAGAAAATTTAGAACAGCTTTCTATAACCTCAATTATAGAACATATAATCTCAATAAAATAGTGAATTAGTGATCTAAACCATACTGAAACTACAATACATAGTTTTATTTTCTCACTACTATCAGTGTAATTTTGAAACAAATTATTCATTTTTCTGCAAAAATTTTGACATTTCCAAACAATTTAAATAATTTGGTAAAGAATTTTTCCACTGAGAATACACTTATTCTCCAGAAAAATACATAACCTCAAGAGAAAAAATTAAACACAATTCATTCATATTTTACTTTTTAATTTTACTTTATAAAGCGGGTATCTGTTAAATGGTTGTTTAGGTGAGTTACTTCAATGGTGTCATGAGAACATGGACAATGAATGTCCTCTGATAATATGAATTCCATGACATCAGGAGGTGAAAGGAAATTTTCTATTTTGTTGCATTATGTGGTCACTAATGCATATACAATCTATTATTGAATGGTGAGCCATAATTTTGTGTGTGTGTGTGCATGCATGTGTGTGTGCATGATTATATGTGTGTGAGTGTGTTTTTATGTGTGAATGTACATGCACATACATGTGTTTTAGAGGTTAAGGTCATATACCTTCCATAATCATTCTCCACCTCATTTTTGAGAGAGGATTTCTTACTGAAGTGATACTAACGGATTTGGCAAGATTAGTTGGCATGTGACCTCTGGGAAATCTGTCTGTCTCTGATCTCCCAGGGCTTAGGTGTCATCCATGTAAATTCATAGACTTCTGAGCTATGACCCTCATGCTAGTGGAACATACACTTTATAAAGTGATGGATATTCCCTCCTTGTGTGTTCCTAGTTTTTGAAGCAGCTATAAACTAAATTAAAAATGTGAATATTAATCCAAAGAGAGAACTTAAGAAAATGCCAGTAAAGCTGAATATTTTAAGAATAGCTCATTTTTCTGAAACATCACTGCAATTTTTTTCTTTGAAACAGTACTGCAAAAGTAAATCATAAATAAATCAAAAATTGTTTAGTTAGTCTTTCCTTGATAATTCAGTTATACTAAAAATTATATCCATTGGATTTATCACCTTAACTAGAAACAGTGATAAAAGTTATGCTGTTATCTTTATAGATATAATGTGAGTTTATGACAAACAACTGCTCCCATTTGAGTTTCAATTAATTAACAAATTAAGAGTGAAATAAAATTTTATCAAAATGCTAAAATATAAAGCAAAACACTGGAATATATGTTATTGCAACTTTCTTATTTTCACTTATTTTCTCTTGAAATCATAGATAAAATATCCAGATCCCAATGATTTTAATTTTTGATTACAGGCAACAAATCACACAACAAGTCCATAAAATACAATCAGAAAATTTAGAAAAGATGTGTTAAGTGTTTTACACATGCCATTACTGTGTATATTGTAATAGAAATCAAAGAATCATGTTCACTATCATGAACATAGAAATCGTAAATAAATTTTAGAGAAGATTAGAGACGTGACACTGAATTTATATTTTTATAAATAATTTTTATTTTTCAAAGTCAGTTTTATTTTTATTAGCACCAAGATATTTATCAATATATTTATTATTAAATTATTCTTTGAAAAATTCAGGGCATATTAAATTGTTCCCTTTTGTTTATTTATAATTGAAATATCTGTATGTAAATATCTGTGGAAATTTTGTAACATACACACACACCAGAGTTCACTGGGATCGTCAATAGTTTTAATGGTGCAAGATATCCATGAAACAGTCATGAAGAACTGCTCCCACAAGGACCTATAGAATCTTAGTGCTTTCCATTTCCTTTACCCATATGTCTTTAAAACAACAGATAATTAAGTCAATCATAAAAATCATTTCACAGACATGAAAAGAGGTTATTTTTAAGTGTTGTAGTTAAATGTTTTACACATGCCAATTACTGTGTATATTGTAATAGAAATTCAAAGAATCATGTTCACTATCATGAACATAGAAATCATAAATAAACCCATTTATACATACATATTTGGGTAGTTATTGCTTTAGTTCATTTATGATACTGCAACAAGATACCCAATCCAATGAATTTAGATGGGAAAAAGTTCATTTTAGCTCAAAATGCCGGGTTCCAGAAAATCATGGTTTGGACAGCACAACAGCAAGAGATGAGGGAACTGGTCACAGCACATCAATCACCAATCAAGTACAGAAAGTGCTGAGAAAGCCTGTGGGAAATTGTCTAATTGAGAAGGTAAGAACCAGCCCATAATGGATTCTAACTAGAATGCCATGCAGGAATAAAACTCTTTGTTTCCTTAACTTACTTGGTCCTGTATTATCAGCAACATGAAACAAAAATGGTGACAATATTCTATTACTAATGAGGACACAGAGTATCAAAATTCCATGTTTTCCTTACTGGACTTAGGTCTTGTTTGGGTTCATTCACCCCAAAGCTGTATTCTATTTCTTCCACTGGAATAGCAAGATTTACCTGGTACCTGCTGGGACACTGTAGCTCATATGGGTATAGCAGCATTGCTCTGAGAGAAGCTTAGAGTTTAATTTGTCTTGAGTCCCAAAAGAAAATTTGCATTAAATTTTAGTGATGTTGTAAGAGATAAAACTCTAGGACCCCTTAAAATGAAGTAAGTGCACTTGTATTATGAAAGGAACTTGAGTCACTTTGTCTAGGATGGTGTGGTAAAGATTTAACTCTCAGCATGCTATTGTTGTTGGCAGATGATGAAAAATTGAGTTGCGCCTTGCTGGGAAATTTTAGACCTTTCCAGGAGTGAATTTGAAGGGGTTTGAGTCCCTTCCTCTTCCTGTATTCCTCCACAGCTGCAAAATTAAAGCTTTTTCTTTATCAGGTACTTCTGCTATCACATATTACAGCAAAATCAATGATCCTGAACTGAGATATCTAAAACAATTAGCTGAAATGGACCTTCCTCACTGCAAATTGATCAAGTATTGCTAAAGCAATACCAAACTAACATGAGCACTTTAGATCCCTGTGTTGGTTTTCCTTCAGCATTGTGGGTGATGCATCTCACCATACCTTGTCTAAAAATGTATTATTGGTTTTCTCTTTTTAGCTTGAAAACCATTGCTTTACCTCTAATCTTTGATAGTCTAAATATACTACATCTTGGTATGGATGGGTCCAAGTTTAATGTGAATGATGACTTTGAACTTCTTGGAAGTAGACATTGATGTTTTTCCAGGCTTTATGAAGTTTTCTTCCCTTTCAACATTCCCAAATGTGTGTTGAACCAAATGAACAATAGTTCTTTTTCACAATGGGGATGAACCCAAGTGTCAGAACAGAGCTACATTCTCAGCATGACTATTGTCTCTTTTTTTGTTATACCAATGATTTATAAATTGCTTACCTTAGTCTTTGTTTTTGTGTCTTCTTTCTCTATCATATGTGTATCTTCTAGTCATCAGACTTTGGGTCAACCAACTTTTTCTTCAACTATTTCATTACTGAAACTATTTTGCTTAGTGTATATCTCACTGGCAGGATCCAATTGATTTTAATTACTTCAGTTTTTCTGCTAAATTTCTGCGATAGAATACTAAATTGGTTTTTATTACTGATTATTTTAATATTGATTATTTTTAAAGCTCATGTGAATTATTTAAAATAAATTTTGCAAAATATTTGCTTGGAAATTGATGCATATCTATTACTTTATTGATGTTTACTTGTAATATATTTTGCTTATTATACAATGTGGTTTTGTTGAAAGTTTATAATGTTGGATGGTGCATGATCATATCTGTTGAAATATTTGGTATATTTTCTAGGTTTATGATATGTTTGTATGTTCCTGCATGTCAAGAAACTTTTAGAATTAATCTGAGCCTGTAGTTGATGCTAATAATTTTTAACCAAATATAGTCTTATACTAATGTTTGCTGTAAGTCCATCTTTGGTGTGTTGTCATTATTTAGCAGGAGAGGTCATCTGATCCTAAATTTCAGCTACTATGTGCTCAGTATGGGATTCTGGCTGCACAAAAGGGAGAGTTAATCCATGCTAGTCCCTATAGGGCTATGGCAAGGCCTGATGCCTAATCTTAAATCATTCTCTGAAGATCACAAACTAGTATATTCTCCTTGGCCCTGGGCTCTTCTGTGAAGGGATCACCCTAGTCTTCCAAGATATAAATTAACAACTAACTCTTGTGCATCTTCCCCCAAGAAAACACCAGTTTTCTTCATGATGTGCTTGCTGTCTAGCATTGTGCAAAGCAATTCCAGGTCAGACACTTAACCCATTAAGACCAACATAGAATAGTAGCAGGACCTATCTCATGTACCTATAGCTTAGCTCTTGCTCTGGAGCCCTTAGGGCCCAAGGTCTTTGAATTCAGGTGCAGGGATGCTGTCCAAAACACAAGTCTATCTCACATTAAGCCTAAGGTCTTTACAGGACACCAGGATTGATTCATAGACTGTACCTAAGGTAGTGCTAGTGGTAAAAGGATGTGGGTTCCTGCTTAGAAATAATTTTCATTGTATTGAGCCTCATACTGTACTTCCTGCCTAATGCATGGATATAATTTGCTGTTTCTTTTATATAATGAAGGAGTGAACACCTTGCTTGGTACCCTATTGTTTGACTTTCCTTAACAATAAAATATTTTTAATTTGTATTCATTAAAGCATATAATTTTAACACAATAAAACATAAAAATAAAGATAATTCGCATACATATGATTAGAAACTAAAGTATAGGACTTTGTTTAGTTTAAAGCTCATCCCTTGCGTTGACTTCTTTGGTATGTCTATATTGTGATATATGTAAAAGAAATTAAAAGGAGAAACCTAACTGAGGATTTTGAGCAATATGAAAGCTGCAACCTTTGCACAGACAGTTGTTTTACATAAACATTGTAATATTTTTCCAAAGCACTATGAAACTACCAAAGTTAATTATATATGTACATGATTAAAACCACAGAATAAAATAAGAAATATTCTACCTTAATTATGAATGTTACTATAAACACAACATTTTCAATATCTGTGAATTTTTTACAAGCCAATTCAGTCCAGATGAACAATTAAAATAATGCTAAATTATGTAAGCTTATTGTGTGTGTGTATGTATGTGTTTGGAGTATGCATATTTATATCGTTATACATGTGTTGATGAACATATATGTTTGTGTGTAAGTGTGAATGTCAATGTTCGACTTCAAATTTCCCTCCCTGTCACTTTCCTTCTTGTTTGAGGTACAGGGTGTCTTATTGAACCTGGAGATTATCAGTTTGGCTAGGCTGCTGGACACTTAACTTTAGTAATCTCCTGACCTCCCTCCTTTCATCCTTCCCTAATACTGGGGTAACAGATGGTGCACCACACTTTGCTGTGATTGCTGTGAATATTAGGTATCAGTGTTTGATTCTCATCCTTTCATGGCATGTATTTCACCCACAAAACCCTTGAACTGTACAACTGCAAATAATTTACAATGATAAGGGTTGCAATGCAGATATTGTTTTACTACTGAAATCATGGCCTCATATGTATGCTATTTCTTATTGTGATGCTTCTTAAATAAGGAAACTATTATTTTAAGCTTAAAAGATCATTTGAACTAAGTCTATTTTCTGTAACACATTTGCCAGAAATATAACAAAACATAATGTAATAGTGTATGTTTATAACATCATGCATTCCTAATAAATATGATTTATGGAAAGGGTGTGCTTGTATAATGTATCAGTTTTAAGGAACATAAACTATGGTGCTCAGTAAAGTAGCATAAGTTTTTTTGAAAATGTGATAAATGCTTAAGTGGCTCACCACACAATATATAAATTATTCAGAGACTTCTGACTTAAATGCAAAGTATTTTAGCATATATTTAAACATTATGCTGGCTTGTAACAAGTGATGATTATAATGTGTAATGGAATATGCATAGATATGTATAGGCATATGTATATATAATATATATTCAAATGTAATATATGTAATACATATTTTTGTAGATTTCAAGTTCTTTTTATTCATGAACTCCAAGAAAAAACAGTTGAATTATCTTTACATACAAAAATATTTTACTAATATTATCATATTAGGGTGCTTATCAATAATGTAGCCATATAGTAGTTATATCCCTGTCTCACTTGGACAGATCCTGGAATGAATAATTCAAATATCTTCATACTACATTGTCCTTGAAAACATTCAGATGATTGTTGTTGCATGAGGATAGATTGGAAACCATTATCCCAATGACCAAATACAGATATTGTCTCTCTTTACACAGAAACAAAAATTTAGGAAAACAAACCCTTGATCTAGAATTGCCTTTACTTCATATTTGAAATGACTAAAACGTGAGTTAAATTTGTGTAATTATTAATCTCATCTTTCTAACGTAGAAGGTGCAAGTAGTGGGAGCGAAATTTCTGGCATAAAACCTGAAACCGAACATGTCTAATATTTAGGTGAAGCATTTAAAAATCAAGTTCAAGCTTTTACAGCTTCCACGCTTGTAAAACCAAGGAAACGTCTATCAAAAAGAGGTGGCTCAGAGGTTACGCCTCTGCCTTGCAGGCGGAAGGTCCTAAGTTTGGATCCTAAACCCCATGTATAGACGCAGGGCGGAAGCGGAAGTGGAAGCGGCTTGAGTTTCTGGTCCTGGTAGGGCAGAGCCTGTGAATCCTGGGGCAGAGTAAACACGGAGGTGGAGGCGATCCATGGTGGTTCCCGAATTTGCCCGTGGTTCTACACACACACACACACACACACGCACAATTGAATAAATAATAATAAAAAAATTTTTAAAACAGATTTGAAATTTTCAACATGTATAAAACTACTTTCTTGCACATTTATTTTCTTTGTCACAACCCACCTTTAAACTGATTTTTAATTAATATATTTTCCCAACATAATTAGTGGAAACATTTCCTCTGGAGGAGCTAGTTTGTAAAGAAAAGGTATTTGGCAATATGTATTTTTCTCTGTAATCTTTGAAACTTGTTTCTATCAAAAAAGGAAAACAGCACTGTTAGAAATGCGTGTATATGTGCATGTAAGAATAATGTGTGATAACACAAAGAAAGTGGAAGATTTTCTAAGATTTAGGCTATAGTTCTTTATATTATTTTTCTTGAATATGAGAATTACTGTTTCACTTGATAAATATTTGATAGCAAGTGAATTGCTTAGTGTTGTTTTTATGAAGAATATTAAAATAAATATTGAAATTATCTTTAAGGTGTTCCTTGATGAAATCAAAATTTTATACAAGAAATTTAATATATATTTATATTAATGGATAGGAAATATATATGTTTGCATGTTTAAAATCCTTCATTTATGAAATGTGGAAACCAGTATTTAGTTGCTTAATGTTTGAAATACTTTTGAGGAACTCTAAGGAAGGAACATAGTAGTGACCATTGAATTTCCTGTGCAGAAGAGACACAACTAATTATCTAGGGAAACCAGGCATCCAGAACTAGTGAAACAGTCTTGATTAGGAGACTAACAACCATTCTTATAAATGTGGCTCTAGAAATCCAAAGCAAATTCATAAAATGTATTTTGTCCAAATGAGATTTACTTGAGGTGGCCAGGCATTTGAAAAATAAATATCATAGCTACTAATCTACTGTATTATAAATCAACCAATCATATCAAATAATGGGAAATTATTTAACAAAATTGAATACTTTTTATTAATTAAACAAAAATGTTTAAAAAGACTAAAATAGAGATATGCTACTTGATTTCACCTATTTGATTAAGAATAGGAAGAGAAAACCTTATAGTTAATACTATACATCATAAAAATTTGATTTTTCTCCCTACCATTCTGTATGTACTTTTTAGCTACTGAAACAGGAAGAGAAAAGGAATAAATGTACTTGAATCGAATGAAATAGAATTGCTTTTGAAGACACTTATCTACACAGAAAATCACTAGGATTCCATAAAAAAGAAAAATATCATTTTTGTTTCCATATATGAGATGTAGGTGTTGATAATGCATTATGAGACATTGTTTAAATTTCTTTTTAATACTAAAATGAAAAATGCAGTTTTACCCACAGCTGTTCCAAAGAAAATGTAATGCCCAGGTACATAGTATTTAGAACATGTTTAGGATCCTTTCATTCAATTTCATTAAAGATTATAGTAATGGAAGACTATGTGAATATGAGAAAAGGTCTACTATGTTTCTAAGTTAGAAGATTCATAATAGCGGGGCTAGAGAAGTGACTCAGGGGTTAAGCCTCTGCCTTGCAGGTGGAAGGTCCTGAGTTCTGATCCTAGACCCCACGTATAGACGTTAAGCAGAAGTGGGGGCGACCTGCGTTTCTGGTCCTGGTAGGGCGGAGCCTATGAATCCCGGGGCAGAGTAAACAAGGAGGAGGTGGAGGTGGTGCTTGGTGGTTCCCGAATACGCCCATGGTTCTATACACACACATACACACATACATACACGCACATACACGCACAATTGAATAAATAATAAATTAAAAAAAGAAGATTCATCATAGCAAAGATGTTAATTTTCCTTCACTGATCTTTAAGTTTAGTGTAATTGTTACCAAAATTCCAGCAAAGATTTTGTAAACATAAATTTTATCTTATTGTATTATTATTTTAATTTAGCATTCATTTTATGTATTTTATTATTTTAAATTTCACCCATACAATATGTGCTAACAAATAAAGCAGTTTGAATCCATTGCTGCTAAAAATTCATGACCAAATAGCTAATAGGAGAATGAGAAGATTTTATTAAGGCTTATTGCAGTCTGGTTACAGTTCCTTGTCCATCTTGGCAGGAGAGCTTACACCAACATCAGAGGCCAGGAAATTCCATATTCATACATCCACAGGGCTGCTGAGAGACTTCCTGCCTGCCAGACCAGCCAGTTTGGACAAGTGTACCAGGATGACAAATTCGTCAACCATTTCCTCTATCTTTTTTACCAGCCAAACAATAAGCTCCACCATGGGCCTGGCCTCCCTATCAACTAGAAAATTTCCTGAACACTTGTTCCTGCACTACTAAGTCTCTATAAATGGACCCAGACCTGGAACATTCAGCCACCAAGTAGACACCTGTATCTAACTATGACAATAACTTTGTTACATATATTAGCATGTGTCCTTAAAATAAAAAAGTAAAGTGGCACAACAGGTATTCATGAAAAACATACTCAGCATATCTTTTTAAAATTTAAAAAGACACAGTGTATGAATATATTAACTTTTTAATTTGTGTATAAAAGGATCTATGCAGATATACACATTATAAATGTCTATTTTTCTCTTTAAATGACAGTACAGACACAATTATTCATGAATTTCTCTGGAAAAGTAAAAAAAAAAAAAAAACCAAAAAGGTTTGCAAGTTTTCATTCACCACTTCATACTAATTTTACACTATTGTAGTGTGTTAATTTAATAAAATTAGTTCCCTTTCAATATCTCTTGCCTTTAATTGTTTTATGAGAAACCAGTGCAATGGCTTCTAACTTATATATATAAACTTTTATACTACTTCATAATTAGGTACAGGCATCAATTTGACAGGAAAAGACTTGATTATGCATGCAGGAGTTTCCCTAATAGATGTGGAAGTGTCAGCCTATGGTAAATGGGATATTTTCATGGACTGGTGAACAACATGGAGGGAGGTGATTCAGAGTAAGTGAAGTCTGTCCCTCTTTCCACAATACATATTGTATGTGGTTAGTTCTCTCTATTCCTGGTGTTGGCATGAGTTGTATCTCCAAGCTGAAGAAAGATGGAACTAAACAGTCATTAGGAAGAGTGACCCTTTCTCCTAAGGTTTTTAATTGTCAATTTATTAGGAACATGCAGGCTACATTTACTCTCTAGAAAGTCACTGAATATATATAATATATATATGCATTTCTTAAATATTTTATACTAGTTGAAACACTTGAATCTGGTGTAGTAATTATGATGCTGCCATACAGTGAATGTCCCAAAGTAAAGGTTTGTGAATTTTCCTTTTAGTTGGAATGCCTGTCATCTAAACATATGAGAACTGGAGTCTCTAATATTTTTGATCGCATGGAATAGTGCTGCCATTTGCCTGCATGTTGCCAATAAATTCACAAGCAAACAGTAAATTCCCTAAAAGGAAATAAAAGGGTTTTGTTTTTCTCTTTTGATTTTCAATTACAGTTATGGCCCAGTTTTGGGACAAGAGTTCAAACCAGCACCAGTAGCTGAGGGGAACCATAGCCACAGGGATTGTTGAAGGAGGAATATACCTCACTTTACAGACTACATGTCTACCAAAACATATTTAACCACAGTAGGTTAAACTTTATTAAATCAGACCTTCTTATCCTTCTACGGAGAGAATGGTTGTACCCGCCATGTGCTGGACTTCCCACATCAGTCAGACAATCTCCTGCAGCCCTGCTCAGGGTTTACCTTAACTACTGATTCTTTATTAATGTGTCCAGATTCAGCTTTCAGTTGTCATTTTGGCACCTATATAGCATAGACAGGAACATAATTTTGTTCTTCCTTCCTCTAACTTAAGGAAGATGACACATTTACTTCATCAGATTATTACTGATTGTGATTGTATGTTCTAGCTGAGCATGCATAGCTGTTATGGCAACTACAACTGGGATGCCTATTTGGTCACATTTGTAATAAGCCATCATCACTTGGTCTACTCCACCTATTACATGTTGAAGGCAAACTATTGAATAAATTGAGAATGATGAGACATTCTTTTGTTCTTACTCTGATGGTGAAAATAACCAATTCTGTCCATGCAGGGAATGCTATAACTTTATAGCTTTCAAACCCTATCATGCTACCAAGATGGGGATCTAAAAACTACTAAGTGAGCAATGTCCACTCAAACATGGAAAGTCAGTTGACATGAGCACAGAGTATTTCTATGGAGCCAACAGCCCATTGTGAAATAAATATGAGACATTTTCTTACATAACCCTAACAGAGTCCACCCCCTGCAAAGAAACCCTTGATGTTTCCACATATTATTTCCTTCAGCTATCAATGTCTTCCTAGTCTAGTACTCTAAAAAATCTACATATTTCACTTTTCCTCATATATGGTCCCCCAGAATAAAGGGTTGCAAACCCTTTAGAAAAGGATGATGAGAATTTCTTTTTTTAAGATTCTTTTTTTTAAAGTTATTATTTATTTAATTGTGCATGTTTGTGTGTGTGTGCGCGTGTGTGAGTGTGTGTGTGTGTGTGTGTGTGTGTGTGTGTGTGTGTGTGTAGAACCACGGACAAATTCCCGGCCCACCATAGACACCTCCACCTCCTCCTTGTTTACTCTGCCCTACCAGGGCCAGAAACACAGGCCACCCATGATTCCGGGAGCATCTGTACGTGGGGTCTAGGATCCGAACTCAGGACCTTCTGCCTGCAAGGCAGAGGCTTAACAACCCTAAGTCACCTCTCCAGCCCCAATGGTGACAAGAATTTCTAACCTTTAAATTTATTTTCATCTTTCAAAGTCCTTTTACATAGGGCACACACTCCAGGTTAGACAGCTTCTCTTTGGCTCATGGTGATTGTTAGAGAAAAGCTCTCATCATTATTCGTTGATATCCAAACTCAATATCAGAAAAACTGAGCTTTCATCAAAAGTGTCACCTAATGTGGATGCTTATTTATTTAATTGTATGAAGGTAAAATTAAAGCAATATATGATTTTGATAGTCTTTGAAAAGCTGAAAACTATAAACATTGTCAAAATTAGTTAAAATAATAATAATATTTGAAAAACAATATAGCAAAGTGTGCTAAACTTAATAGCAGCAGTATCCCAGGCATATTCTTGAGTGGGTTATGTAAGTGTAATCAAACAGCAAAAGTGTGAGTATAACTACAGACCCTCACTTCAGCTTTTCAACAAATGTTGCATATGTATCAATTACTGAAATTAAAGAGTATCCAATGTAAATTTCAATATTTAGAGTCAACTTGTAGTTTTCAATTCTTTAGACCATCTTGGAAATGCTTTCAGTATAAACAACTGCTACTAAAAATCAGTAGATTAAAAACACAATCATAAAATATATTTATTAAATAAAACTATACAAATAAATGAATGATAAAGTTGGGAACAACACCTAGAGATCTCCTACAAATGACAACCGGACTCATTCTAACATGTTTTTCATGATGGAGGGGCTATAATTTAAACACCTATTGTATTTCATCTATTGTGAAAGCTTGGATGCAAGCTTGGATCTCTTGTCATGTCTAATTTCCTCAGGCAATGTACTATATACTCTTAATGTTTGCCTGCCACCTGAGACTGTCATTTAACTCTGAATTCCTGTTTCCTAAGTCAATTAAGCTTAAAGCAATATTGTTTTTATCTTATCATTCCTATTATTCTTTCTTTTGTGTGTATAGGTGTGGATATGTACATATGTGTGGGTGTGTGTAGAAGATGGTACCATGTGTGTTCGTGGAGACCAAAATGTATCTTCAAGAATAATCCTTGGTTGCTGTACTTTCTTACTGTTTTGTTCCATGGTTTCCTAAACTCTGCCTTTCAGGTCTGAAAGTGCAAGTCATTTCCACTTCTACATGATGCTTTTATGTGGGGTGTGGGATCTAAATTCTTTTTGCTTACAAGGCAAAGACTTAACCCTTGAATTGTCTGTCCAGCCGCACAATAATGTTTTTCATTATTTCATAGGTGTTCTAGTTATCTTAAATTATTACTATGATACTAAAAATTGAGACAATTTATTTGAATCTCTCCCTAACACAGCATCCATATAGAAATGTGATTTTTAAACATTCAATATTTTTTTAATTTTTTTATTATTATTATTTATTCAACTGTGCGCATGTATGTGCGCGCGTGTGTGTATGTCTGTGTGTGTGTGTCTATGTCTGTGTAGAACCACGGACGGATTCGCGAACCACCATGGACGCCTCCACTCCTTCTGCCCCGGGAATCACAGGCTCCGCCCTACCAGGACCAGAAGCGCAGGGCCCCCGCTTCCACCCGGCGTCTATACGTGGGATCTGGGATCCGAACTCAGGACCTTCCGCCTGCAAGGCGGAGGCTTAACCCCTGAGCCACCTCTCCAGCCCCACATTCAATAATTTTTATTTGATTGATAGATTTTCCTTTTTATCAACTTTATACATACATATAAGATATTGAATACTTTCCTCTCTACCTTTCTGATGAACAATTCCTCTTCTCTACAAGTCTTCCTTCCATGTACATATCTTGTTTTAATGTATGTGCATGTCCACTGGATTTAACTTGCATGTATTGTTCAATCCTAAACCTGGGACTGTCTCTTAGAACCTAATAAACTCCCCTATCCTAAATCTGGGACTATCTCTTGAAACCTAGTAGACTCCCTTGTGGGTGCACAACTATGTATTACTTCCTTATTGTAATAGTTGTTAACATAGTAGAACATTACTCATTTAGTTTTATATTGCATTACATTTCATCTAAAACATTAGATAATATTTTATACTTGATAGATGTTGAGAAGTTGTACCAGTGATAATGTCACTCTGTAATCCCAACAAAACCACGCGACAAATAAAGGTCTCTTTTTCCTTTCTCAGCAATATTGAAGTTTACTTAGAAAGATTGGGATGTAAGTGACCTCTGTCCAGGTGTTCAGGAGGGCACTGAATCAGTTTAATACAACTGCTTCTGCTGCTTTAGATACTAGCTCACGTGCTGCAGGAGAATTACTCTGATCTCAACTTCAGAATTATATTTGTCTTTAAGGGAAAGAGCATGTATTGGAGCACCAGTATTCTCAAGAGAATTGCAGGAGGAAGACAGGAATAAAGATTAAATAGATGAGCTGTGTGCAGAAATCAGCATAAGGAATTCAAAACAAATAAATCTAAAGTTGTTTCTGGGTTGGATTATAAAACATGTCAGTTAATGGCACTGCTTTAGGATAACTTGCATGAATGCATAGATTAAACTGTTTAAGGTGTTAAACTGTTCTTGCTTTCACGCATTGTAATCAATTAAAAATTTTAGAGTTGGACTTATAGGTAACTAGGAATGTAAATATTCTGCTATATCCTCTACTAAAAATCAGTACATTAAAAGCACAATCATAAAATATATTTATTAAATAAATCTGTACAAATAAATGAATGATAAAGTTAGGAACAGTACCCAGAGATCTCCTACAAATGACAACTGGCCTCATCCTAACATATTTTTCATGATGGAGGGGCTATAATTTAAACACCTATTGTTTACACAAAAATGCATAATTATGTATTAATATTCATATTTAACAAATATTGTGAATATTTTTCTAGAATATTACTCGAAAATTAATATTTAAAGTCAAATTTGAAAATAATTTAAAATTTTTGTTTAGTAAAATGAATGATCTTGTACCAAATGATAAATTAAATTTATCTATAAAATTATTAAATATGTTATATTTTATGAATATTTAAATCTATGTACACATGTCTTTGAGGAGGCCAGTTAAAACAATTCTTTCAGAATCACCTCATATTTTTTATTTTAATTAATTAATTTATTTATTTATTTCTGCTCATACAAACTTAATAGGTACACTAGTCCCCTCCCTCCCTCCATCCCTCCCTGGACCTCCTAACACCCTCCCCCCTTTTCCCCTTCCTTTCCCCCCGTCCCTCCCTATCTCCCTGTGCTTCCTCCCCCTATCCCTGGAACAAGCATCCTTTAATGTGTATATCAAACTTTCCTCACCTCATCTTTTTAGTAGAAATTCTATGTAAGCTGGTTCCCAAAGCCAGTATTACAAAATAAAACTTAAAGCTATATTTGCAAACTCAGTATCTAGTTTGCAAATAGTATCGAAAGTTTATGTCTTTTTTATTGTGCTTTTTAAAAGAAAATGTTTATAAAATGTTTTTATTAAAGTCTTGTATCTATCTTGTGAAATATGGTTTTTGTAAGTTATTCTAATAATTTCAAAATGGCTAAAACATAAAATTTTGAACTGTGAATTGAAATTATAAATATCACTTATATTCTTGCTGCACAGTACTGTTAATTAATTATTTTCAGCAATAAATATTTGCAAATATCCAAAAGAAATGATACAAGCAGAGAAAGAAGATAAATATTGGTGAACTTATGAGTCAAACATTATTTTATCACTGTGAATTATTTTACTTATCAAAACATGTTTTAAAAGGAAAACTTCAGATTATATGTGAGCTTATCCATTAAAGTTAGAACTGCAAAGTAATTAGTCAAATATTTGAATATTGAATTGAGTAGCATTGAAGATTCATTTTTACACTGTTTTCATGGTATAACTGACTTCTCTGTCCATCTCAAGAAAGAACCTTTCACCACAAATACATTCTGCAAAGAAAACCAAATTTAAAAGTCCCCATACCTCCATGAAAGAATGTGAGAGTTAATGTTGACGGTGATGAGGAAACTGCTTTCCTAAATGATGTATTCACAGATATATGACTCATGCTGTAATAAGTGCACAGATTCATGTCATTAGAGGCCACATGAAATTCAATGAGCCTCACATGTGAAAAAACTTGAAAGTAGGAGGGAAACTGGTAGGGAAGAAAAGTGTTATAATGGAAAATGAGTGGGATAGGACTTGGGATTAAGGTGTTAAAACATCATTAATTTATTGTATTTATTCATGAAACTCTAAGAGAATAGAACATAAATCTGTTCTTAGTTTAAATGAGTTAATATTTGGATCCATGAGTTGCAAAAAGACCAAGAGACAAAACTGATAAATTTTATATATTTTGCTTTCTGAAACATAAGTGTAAATAGTGTGAGGAATGACTTCTGAAAAAAAAACATCAGTTTGCCCTTCTGCCCTAGACCAAACAAGGGCAGACTCCCTGTTCCTCAGATAAGGGCCCTATTCCACTCCCCAGGCCCCAGGTCACCTTTATGCCCCATTAGCAGCCAGTCTGCTATGGCAATAAGGAAGGCCCCTATGTCACGCCCCAGTTCCCAGGTGATCTGTGCACTCCACAAGACATTTTGCCTTTCTGCCTTAGACCAGGAGCAGGTTAGACTCCCTGCTCCTCAGGTAAAAGCCATAGACCATGCCCAGGCTCCAGGTGAACTGAAAGCCCCACTAGACACTCTGCCCTTCTACCCTAAACCAGCACGAGGGCAGACTCCATGCTCCTCAGAGCAGACTCCCTACTCCCCAGAATTCAACAGAGTTCAGACAAAACCCAAGCAAAACACTAGGGGACAAACACCATACATCTGAAGTCCTCTAAAATCATCCCATCGCATGGGAAAGAATCTTCATATCCAGCTCAAAGATAAGTAAACCCTTTTAACCATCTTGTTCCCCTCAATTATTAGTCTCTGTAGTTTAACATTTGCATACAGCCACCCAAAAAACCATAAAGCTTCAGGGACTATACCATTCACCCACACATATCACCAAGGAAGTAAACCATAAAAACTGTACTACCATACAAATCTTCACTCCCTGTCTACTAAACCTGACCTAATTTATGTAATAACAGTCTAATGGCCTCATCAAGGAAATAATACCAATACCAGACAGCACATCCAACTGCGATACAAACACTAGTAATAACTGCTCAAGTGTAGTAATACCAGCTAATTCAGTTCTGTTAAAAACACACAGAAACAAAAAGAAGGTCTTAAGAAATAAAACAAAAATGCCCAGGCCACAGTGCAAATCCATGAGAAACAAAAACCAAGACAACAAATCTCCTACTGAAAGAATTAACCCCATAATGATTGATTCCAACCAGAACAAACTCACAGAAAATAGGCAAGAAAGCCATACCCAAGAGAATAATTTTCAAAGCCTGATCTTCACTATGATGAGTACTATGAAAAAGGAAATCTGGGAGAAATTAAATAACCGCATCAACCACTATGAACAGGAACAAAACAGGCATTTGGAGGAGATGAGAAAAACAGTTGAAGAAACAAAACAGAGCAGTTAAAACAATGTCAAGCAGAGTTTAAAAGTGAACTAAAAGACAAGATATCTTCAACCCAGAAATCAACAGTCTTATCAGCAGAACTAATGAAGCAAAAACTAGAATATCAGATCTTGACAACAAGGTGGAAAAACTAACCAGTTCATTGGAAGAAGTTGTTAAAGCCAAAAAGATACTTGAGAGGAATATTCAAGAGTTATGGGACATCTTGAAGAAACGTAACATGTGTATTCATGGAATACCAGAACAAGAATCCCAAAATACCACACGCGAGGAAATTTTTCAAATTATCCTAAAGGAAAACTTTCCACCTCTACAGAAGGAGAGGCCCATCCAAAAATAAGAGGAATTCCATACCCAAATACATATGGCAAAAATAGAAGCTTGCCACAGTAAATAATACTCAAAACACTACTGGTACAAGACAAAGAAAATGTGCTGAGAGCTTCAAGAGGAAAATAAGTCACTTTTAAAGGTAAACCTATTAAAATATCAAATGATTTTTCAATGGAAACAGTAAAAGCCAGAAGAGCTTGAAGAGATGTATTTCAAGTGTTGAATGAACAAAAATGTCAACCCAGGCTGATATACCCAGCAAAAATATCAGTCATGATCAAGGCTGAAAGAAAAATTTTCCACCATGAAGATAACTTGAAGGGTAACATAACTACCAAACCAGGCCTTTACAAAATGCTAGAAAAGATACTCTAGAAAAGATACTCGAGCTTGAAAAAAAGAAGCTTTTCTTCAGGAAAACAGAAAGGAAGTATAATACCACTAAAACTTCCAAATTAAATAATACACTTATGAAAGCCACTAAACACAAAAAAAGACAGGAATTAAAAGTAATTTCTCCATTATAACACTAAATGTCAGTGGAATTAACTCACCAATCAAAAGACAGAGATTACAAACATGGATTAGAAATCACAACCCATCCACTGGTTGCCTTCAGGAAACACATCTCACCACAAAAGATAGGCATATTCTAAAAGTAAAAGGCTGGTAAAATTCTGCAAGCTAATGGAACCAGGAAACAAGCAGGTGTAATAAGTATGCTATCTGACAAAGTGGACTTCAAAAAAAATCACAAGAGACACAAAAGGATACTAGATTTTAGTCACAGGTACAATTCACCAGGAAGACTTCACAATACTGAACATATATGCAACTAATATGGGCTCCTCCACATTCATTAAGCAATTGTACAACATCTAAAGCAAGAAATCAATTCCATAACCATAGTACTCAGGAATTTCAATTCTGCCCTCTCAATGTGGGATAAATTATCAGGCCAAAAACTTAACAGAGACACTTTGGAACTTAATCAAACCCTTACTGAAATGATTATAGATCTCTATCAAACTTTCCATCCACACACCAAAGAATACACATTTTTCTTAGCAGCCTACAGAACTTTCTCCAAAATAGACCACATATTGGATGACAAAATGAATCCCCACATATAAAGGAAAGTTATCATTTTAGCCTGTACCCTTTCACACTACCAAGGTCTGCAACACAAGAATCAGCCAATGCTAATTCTTGGAAACTAAACCCTATGATCATGAATGAGAATTGTGTTCAGGAAGAAATCAAAAAGGAAATTCAAGATTTCCTAGAAGTGAACAATAATGAAAGTACAACATATCAAAATCTCTGGGACACAATGAATGTCATCCTAAGAGGTAAGTTTATAGCTCTTAATGCTTATATCAAAATATGGAAACATCACAAATAAATAATTTAATAATACACCTTAAAGCTTTAGAGACACAAGAGCAATCTAATCCCAAAAGCAGTAGAAGAGAGGAGATTAGTAAAATCAGGAGAGAAATATCTGAAATTGAGATAAGGAAAGCCATACAAAGAATCAACCAGTCAAAAAGCTGGTTCTTTGAAATAACCAATAAGATTGATAAAGTTCTAGTTAAATTAACCAAAATCAAGAGAGAGAAAACCCAAATTAACAAAATTAGAAAAGAAAATGGAGTTAACACAACTGATACCCAAAAATTTCAGATAATTGTGAGGTGATAGTTCAGAAACTTAATTCCATGAAATTTGATAAAGCAAAAGATGGATGAAAGTGGATGAATTCCTAAGTAAGCACAAATTACCTTTAATTGAATCAGGAAGTTTTGACTTATTTAAATAGTCCTATAATGTACAAGGAAATTGATGAATTAATCTCAAATCTTCCCACCAAAAAATGTCCTGGACTAGATGGACTCAGCACAGAATTCTACCAGACATTTAAGGAACATCTAACACCAATAGTCCTTAAACTGTTCCATCAAACTGCAAAGGAAAGAACACTGCCAAATTCTTTCTATGAAGATAATATCATACTAAACCCAAAACCTAATAAAGATACATTTAAAAAAAACTATAGGCCAATGTCTTCTCAAGAAAATCTTAGCAAATCAGATTCAAAAACATATCAAAAGGATCATCATGTGATCAAGTAGGCTTTAACCCAGGCACACAACATTGGTTCAACATATACATCTCAATAAATGTAATCAATCATATAAACAAAACCAAAGTCCAGACCACATGATACTCTCCATAGATGCAGAAAAAGCTTTTGACAAGATCCAACAGCCTTCTGTAATCAAAACCCTAGAGACAGTTGGAATGGAAGGAACCTTTATCAATATAATAAAAGCTGTATACAAGAACCCAACAGCAAGGATTATACTCAATGGGAAAAAACTTGAAGTATTCCTGCCTCAATTAGGAACTAGACAAGGCTGTCCACTCTCACCACTTGTATTCAATATTGTTCTTGAAGTCTTAGCTGGAGCCATAACAGAGGGAGGTAAAAGGGATTTAAATCGCCAAGGAAGAAGTTAAGATGTCTCTATTTGCAGATGACATGATCCTATACCTGAATGATCCCAAAAACTCCACCAGGAAACTCCTGAAATAAATATAAAAGTTCAGCAGATAGCAAGTTACAAAATAAATGTGTAAAAATAAGTGGCATTCCTAAATGCCAAAGATGAAAGAATTGAAAAAGCTCTAAGAGAAAGAATCCCATTTACTATAGCTTCTAAAAAATGAAATTCCTTGGTATAAACCTAACCAAGGAAGTGAGAGACCTTTGTAATGAAAACTTTAAAGCCCTAAAAAAAATTACAGAAGACACCAGAAGATGGAAAGACCTCCCATGCTCCTGGATCGGCAGAATCAACATTATAAAAATGACTATCCTACCAAAAGAAATATATAGATTTAATGTTATACCAGTTAAAGTTCCCCAAGTAGTTCTTTAAAGAAATTGATAAAATAATATCAAAATTTATATGGAAGCACAAAAGACTTAGGGTAGCAAAAACAATCCTGAGTAACAAAAACACTGCTGGAGGTATCACCATACCAAACCTTAATCTATACTACAAATCCATAGTAATAAAAACGGCCTGGTAGTGGCTCCAAAATATATATGTAGATCAATGGATAAGGTTGAAGAGTCAGATATAACCCCACACAATTACAGCCATTTGATTTTTGACAAAGGAGTCCCCCAAAAAAAGCAATGGAAAAAAGATCAGCATCTTCAACAAATGGTGCTGGCAAAACTGGATATCCACATGCAGAAGATTAAAACTGGACCTGTACTTGTCACCATGCACAAAAATTAATTCCAAATTGATCAGTATTAGGCCAGAAACTAAAAATCCCTAGCTGAAGGGGTAGGGAACTCCCTCGAGCTGATTGGGCAAGGCCAACAGTTCCTAAACAGAAATCCAATACCACAGTCTCTAGAATCAACACTCAACAAACGGGTTCTTATGAAATTAAAGATCTTCTGTTTAGGTAAAGAGATTGCAAACTGAGCAAAATGGCAACACACTGAATGGGAGAAAATCTTCGCTAACCACATATCTGATAGAGATCTATTATCCAGAGTGCACAAAAAATTAAAAACCTAAACACCAAAGAGATAAATGGCCTAATTAAAAAATGGCCCCGGGAACTCAAAAGAAAATTTTCCAGTGGTGAAAATAAAATGTCTAACAAATATCTTTAAAAATGCTCCACATTCTTAATCATCAGGAAAATGCAAATCAAAACTTCCCTGAGATATTATCTCACCCAGGTAGGGAAGTCAAAAATCCACAATGTAAATAACACCAAATGCTGGAGAAGATGTGGAGAGAAGAGAACTGCTGGCGGTCAGTTTGGGAATTTTTTAAAAAGTTAAAGATTGAAATGCCATATGACCCTGTTATACCACTTCTGGGAATAATCCCCCATAAAGCAAAAGTTCACTACAGTGACACAAGCACAACCATGTTCATAGCAGCACTATTCACAATAGCAAAATCATGGAATCAACCCAAATGCCCAATGGTTGATGAGTGGATAAGGAAAATGTGGTACATTTATTCCATCAAAAAAGATTAATTAAAAACAATTTGCCATCAAAAAGATTAATTAAAAACAATTTGCCAAGAAATGGATGGAATTAGAAAAATCTATATTGAGTGAAGTATCCCGGACACAGAAAATTAAACACCATGTGTACTCCCAAATATGAGGCTCTTAGTACCAACCCCACTTAATGACATATTCAAAGATAAATTTCTGTAATACCTAAAAGTCATTTCAAAGATTATAAACAGGAGGTAAGGGAAAGGAGCCTCCCCCCCCCCGAAATAAGGAAAGAGGGAATCATGCTTCAATAGATAGGTCACCATCAAGTATTGCAAGTAAATAGCAAGACATCTGGTGAAGCTTACCCTCACTTCCCTTCCTGGTCACTTGTGACTCAGAAGGTATGATCTCACCAATCATGGAGGATTTAGGGACTGGCTGAGAGATGGTAAGCACCGGCAAATGGGACACTAACTCCCCTTCAATGCAGTTTCCTATTCCTTTGAATCTACCTTTGAATCTCCTTTTATAATAAGATCTTCATTTAAACAGCCTTTAATCTTTGGTTAGGAGGTGACCTCCCATACAAAACAGGAAGGAGCCAAGGGCGGTGCAGGAATAGCAAAACTGAAAACAACAACAAACCATAATTCAGAACATCAAAAACCGTACATTAATACCTGGAACCAGACCAGCCAAATCTTTCCCCATCTTAAAGCTCAGGGAATCTTATGAAAGAGGCAACTGTCAGATTGTAAGAGCCTAAAGATGGGGAGGACCAACAATGTGCAAGATGCTCCACACAGGCTGGGGCTGCAGTAGCCATAATCAGACTTTGCATGACCTGTACAATGGCTGTCAGGTCAGCTACCTCCCAAAGTCTAAAACGGATCACAGGCAATAGGATCCTTAGAGGCAAGGGATTAACAGTCATAATAGTATTCCGATACTAACAGGGAGTCCAAGAAAGGACTCAGATATACCACTGGGTCCTTACACATCAATAGAGTGGAGGACTCAGAGGGAGGTTTGACATTCACACAAAAGGATGTTCCAGGGGATGGGAAGTGAGAAGGGAAAGTCACTGGGAGGAAGGGAGGGAGGAAGGTGAAAGGAAAGGGAAAAGAGGGAGGAAATACAAGGGAGACTGGGGAGGAGTAGAGGGAGGGAAAGGACTGAGATACCTATTGAACATGTATGATTGGGGAAAATAAAAAAATATCCATTTTTAGCTGATGATTACCATATTCACAGATAAAACATTCAAATCTATATTTGAAAACATTTTGCTACCTGTTCTTTCAATTACTTCGCTGTAAATCTTCCTGGCTTGTCTTGTATAGAATATTGGAAAGTCTTTCCATGGTAGAAAACCTATTTCTCATTACTCTCATTTTTGAAGTTTGCTAAAGTTATAACAGATAAAAGGAAAATATAAACAGAATAGTGGGAAAGAAAAGATAATTAGTCAAGAGGTCATTTGAAAGGCTAATGACCAAGGTCTGTGTAACAAAGGCCTAATGACAAGCAACTAATATAACAAGTAGCTTTAAAGCTGGAAGTCAGCAGAATATGGTGAGGATTTGGGGAAGAAGCCAAAAAGATGGACAAATGGACACATGAGAATTAGTGACATCTTAGTCAAGCCATTGTCACACAACTGAGAAATTATTCCTCAAGGAGACATATATTTATACACAAAGTGGAATAAAGAGATTGCAATTACAGGGAAATGAGATGGTTTGTGCTTGAAGAATGTGCATAGAAGGTGACTAAGAGGCAGACATTTTTTCTATGACTCTGTTGTATGTCTGGACTTTAAGAATACTGATTACATGGTTTATAATTAGTATCCTTGCTTATAAATCATATAAATCATGTATCTCTATGGGTTTTTAATACAGATGTCCTGGGTTATAATCTGACTACATTAACCAGCCAAACAGTCTTGGGACAAAGTTCATAACCTATCTAGGCTTCTATTCTTTCACCAAAATAAAATAAATAAAATCTGAGAACAATGAAGGAACCTATTTCAAGAACTTGGTGTTAAGATAAAAGAAGATAATTCCTTCAGAGAACTTAGATCAGTATCTATAATCTCTTAAATATTGAGCATATTTGAGGCTCAATTATATTACAGATATTCATCTGCTTAGTTGTAGTTATTGAATTATTTGATATTATTTTGCAATGTGTACGGTTCATTCATTTGTTATAAGCTTAGGAATATTCATTGCTCTACAATATAGTCAATAAATGTTTGTTTATTAATTCATAAATACATGTTTGTTTATTCATGTGTATGATTTTATGGAAAGTGCTGGCTAAAAATTGCTTGTAATACATTTCACATATTTACAGTGTATGATTTATAATATATAATATAATATATTAATATAATAATATAATATGAGTTACCTATGTCTTCGAACCAATCACAATAATAAGGACAATGAATAAATACCTATATCAGGCATTCTGACTTTACTGCAAATTTTTCTTCTGTATCTCTGGGAACTAACAATCATATGTTGTTCTGAATTTACATGACTCTACTTTTGCTAAACATTTACATCTTTGACACAATATACACTTATATTCTATTTCTAGGTGTCTGGAGAGGTGGCTCAGGGGTTAAGCCTCTGCCTTGCAGGCGGAAGGTCCTGAGTTTGGATCCTAGACCCCAAGTATAGACGCCAGGCGGAAACGAGAGTGGCCTGCGTTTCTGGTCCTGGTAAGGCGGAGTCTGTGAATCCGGGGGCAGAGTAAACAAGGAGGAGGTGAAAGTGGTCCATGGTGGTTCCCGAATTCATCCGTGGTTCTACACACACACATATATACACACACACGCACACATGCATACACGCACAATTGAATAAATAATAAAAAATTTTAAAAATATTCTATTTCTAGTACATAAATATTTCTAGTATATAAGTATATATTATGTAAATATAAGAAATATTCTTATACTTCTAGTATCATTCATGCAGAATTAACATTTTGATCTATACTCATTGTTGGTTCATTTTTATTGCTAAATATCATTCCATTTAATGTATACATTAAATATTTTTCGCAAATAAAAAAGAATACTAAAATACATCTAAATATACATTTTTCTTGGAGAGAAAGGGGAAATTCTTCTTTGGAGAGAATAACTAACCTAAGAGACAGATGCAATTTGGATAAAAAAGCCCCTGCATTCCAATATTTAGATTCTAGTAGTAGGATTTAGATTTTACTAGTAATAGTAATAGTATTTATTCCTCAATTTACAATTCTACAGTTTTGGAACCAACTTTTCTTACATTCCTTTAAGACAAACTTCACTCAGATGAAACCTCTTTAAGATTTTGCAAATGATGCACCATTATGTCCCTCCAAAGACAAGGTGAAATTGCTCTCTTTGTGCACATAGCAAAGAACAGGAACACTCATTTCTTAAGAAGTTCTTGAGGTGATCTTATATAGCTGTATAAGGGATTGCAATTGGTATTTTTCCTGAGTGAAGAATCTGTGTTTTCTGCTTTGTTGACTGAGCTAATCGTATTTGCATTAAATATTTTGTAACTTCCATGTTATGCTAAATATTACTGAGAACACAATTCCAATACTGTATCATTGTAGTAACATTTACTATCCTTTTTTTTTTGCCTATGCCATGTGACTTTTCTTGGGAAAGTTTAGTGACATCTATTCATTTCTGATATACAGATCAACAACAAATCAAAGAAAGGATTCCTCCAAGACCTGGTTGGTAAACAAGTGAGTTTCCTGGGCATACTTCCAGGACCATGAGCAACTATCAAAAAGCTACACCATCAAAGGGTCTCATTTCTCAATCAACCTTCTACCTTCTGTATTCCTCAGTAACCACTAAGACTATATGCAGCTGGGAAAGGAAATAGTGTGAACTGGAATTAAATAACATCCATGACTCTTGACTCTCTCCCTTTCTTCCATTCTCATTAATATAATCATAACCATAAGCTTATCTGTTAGTTCTGCTCTTGTGATAATCTACTGTTTTGAGTATAGGCAAAGATATTCTGAATGTCCCTACACATTCTCTGATCTGTAATGCCAATGCCATATCTGGAGGAAACAACTACCTTATTTCACACAGCTAACAATCATTAAGTTCTGGTATTTTCATGACTGCAGCTATACTAGAGCATGTGTATTAAATGTATACAGATAAATACTTAGAGAGTAAAAGGGAGCCATGTAAAATTTTCTTGCCTCTTCTGCACCACATATAGGAAAGATAAATCAGACGGCTCAGAGATCATGTAGAGGCTTTGGTGCTAGCTTCATTCGTGTATGTGCTTCATTCATGAAAGGCAATTGTGAACAGCTTACTAATCAAATAAATGTAAACATACATGTTAATGGAACAAAAATGTAAGTGAATAGAGTGGCAAGTGATATTTAAAGTAGGAACATGGTCTTAACAATTTAAATGATTGTCAAACAGAATGATATGTAAAAAATTCAGAACAGACAGTCATGGAATACAAGTGAAAATGGGCAAAGTATCACCACCTTTGTGCTATGAATATGAAGCTTATGGCTAGCTTTAATTTCTAGGTGTTCAGTAAATCTGACTGAGAGAAAGCCACAAGTGACTTATACTAAATGAAAATAAATAAAAGTTTATAGATCATGTACAAGGAAATCCTCAAGGATTCAGTTATGAAATAAGTTCAAGAATCCTGCCACATGAACACGATTCTGTACTTGTTTCTGCTCTCTGATGTTATTGTCTATAGACACATGCCAAAGACATATTTGTTCAGAAAACCAAAGGGGCTGAAGAACTAGATACTGACAGCAATCATTTGTTAAGGCTTTACTGAGTAATTCTTATCCTGAGTGAATGTAGGTAGAATGGGTATATTAAATATATTACTTAAGTACAAATATTTGCCTCAAGAATTATTGAGCTACATCCTAGATGTTTTCATAGAAATTCACCCCTAATATTTTGTGCCTTAATATATTAGTACAAGAAAAGAATTTTCACATGTAACCTAAAAACCTATATAAAATTTATTTAAAATAATGACCTGAAATTCAGTTAACTTTTAATTCACTTAAAGTTAAAGTTATTTATGAATCAATATTACACAAGTGTCTATGTAGTAGGATTGTGAGAATAAGAAAAGCAAAATATTGGTGCTATTATACTTTTTTCAATGTGTGCAACCACGAGAAAAATGTAGAATATGATTGTTATGGTATACATGCATGTTCCTGACAAAATAAATACTATGTTAGGTGACTATTTTATAAGACATAGTCAAGGTCTTATAAACCAAAGGAGCTAGCATTTAAGCTATAGTGCAAAAAGTGAATAGGAATTTGCTAAAGAAAAATGGGAAAAATGTTCATGTTAACAAGAATAATAAACACCAAAGTCAGCAATGAGGACATTTCTGTTAAGCCTATGCAATTAATGAGAATTCATTAAAAATAAACCATTGAGGAGATAAGGACATGACTCAGTAGGGAAAATGTTCATTGTTCAAGCAGGTTGAGTTAACATCCCCAGTGTTAACATAAAACATAGACAGGTCAGCAAACGTCCGTAAATTCAGTGATAGCAGAGGTAAGTTGATCTTGGAGTTCACTGGTTAGTCAGTCTAACAGAAACAATGAGCTCCAGGTTCAGTGCAAAATCCCATATAAGAAAGAAAGAAAGAAAGAAAGAAAGAAAGAAAGAAAGAAGAAGAAAGAAGAAAGAAGAAGAAAGAAGAAAGAAAGAAGAAGAAGAAAGGAAGAAAGAAAGAAGAAAGAAAGAAAGAAGAAGAAAGAGAAGAGAAGAAAGAAGAAAGAGAGAGAAAGAAAGAAAGAGAGAGAGAGAAAGAGGAGAGAAAGAGAGAGAGAAAGAAAGAGAAAGAAAGAAAGAAAGAAAGAAAGAGAGAGAGAAAGAGAGAGAGAGAAAGAAAGAAAGAAAGAAGAAAGAAAGAAAGAGAAAGGAAGGAAGGAAGGAAAAAAGAAAGAGAAAAAGAAAGAAAGAGAAAAAGAAAGGAGGGATGGAGGGAGAGAGGGACGGAGAGAGTGAGGAAGGGAGGGAAGAAGGAAGGGAGGGAGGGAGGAAGGAAGGAAGGAAGGGAAACAATGTTAAAAAAAAAAAAGGGAAAGTAATGGGGGGGAATTCCTGATTTTTAACTTGGGTTTCTACATGTACACAAATAGGTGAGTGTTTCTGCACACAGAGATACACACAGACACAGACACAGATATAGACACAGACACAGACACCACAGACACACACACACACACACACACACACACACACACACAGAGCACACATGTAAATCATTAAATTTAAAATGTGTTCATTACAAGAAATCATGGCATGAAGAACAGCAAAAAGCAAGACTGTTTGTATAAATAAGAATGAACGAAAGAGCAGAAAGATTGTGACTGGGGGTTGTTCTAACTTCTGTTTCTGTAGTCTTTGTTTTCTTCACTGAAAGAATCCAGAAAAGACACACATGCACACACACACTCATGCACGCACACACGTATGCACACAGAAGACAATAAAAGCTCATTACAGAAGAGCATGAAGCACTTTCATGAAGTGAAAGGTGATAAAGATCTACAGACGAAAACTCAAAGAATGAAAGAAGACAAGAGCCAAAGAGAACCCTGGATAAGGGACACCACAGAGGCACAAGTATAGACAATGACAAAAAGACCACTGTGGAATTAACCACATGGATAAGAATGAACAGTGACCAGAGAAACACTGTACTAACCTACATATTTATACAGGATTTATACTCCATTTTTAATGTCTCTGAACAGACAGCTTTGCTGAATGGTATTTTCCTAAGTAAGTGATTGACAGGTCCATTTGGATTAACTCTTAAGGGAGCCTGTCTTCACTCTTTGCCAGAAATTTTCCTGCTAGATAATGAGTTTATAAGCTTCCTGACAGTTCAGAAAAGTCAGGTCTCCATAAGGGCTAACATTACAGTTTAAATCCAAGTTTTTAGAGGAAATTCATATGACAGAATAAACTGAAAAGAATTAGAGAGAAAAATAAGAAAGAAAAAATTGTGAAAATAGCCATCCTTTCTTAAGAGGAGCTCACTACTTATAATGAGATACATGCTACTGAAAAAGTCCTAACTCTTAGCTTTCTCTCTTATATCTAATTTTATTTGCTGCTTTAAATATTAAGGAAGGCAGATCATGATGTCTTCCCCTTCGTAAAAGCAGTATTCTAACATAGACATAGGAAATAGATCCTGAAACTTATTGTGATGGAGATGGTCTATAAACTTAAAACACCCCCATTTCTAGCTATCTACCTAACACAGCTAACAGATTTATCAATGGTAATGAATGTTTTCTACATGTTAAGGATACTTGTGCCAATAGTGTTTAAGTGGATGACTTAAATAACTTTATGCTTTATGTAATTTGTTAAAACTTAACGAGTGAAATTAAAAGGATGAACAGAATTTGTTTCAAACTTGGAATGGAATATTTTCAGCACTCAAAAAAGAAAAGGAGTTTTTGGGAGCTCTGCTCGTCATGGGTAAAACACTGGAATCCTGGCTGATGCTAGGCCACTCCCTTAGCCTCTTGGACACCAGCAGACATTGGCAGACAGGATAACTTCTCTCCTGGGGACTGGTGGTATGCTCACACAGCCCAGTGGCCATGCTCCTAGGCTCTGGGTCATCACCAAGCTTTTGCAGATATATGCTCCTTTTGGGCTGGGGCCAGGGCATTGCACTGGGCTCCTGGTTGGTCCTTGGCCACTTCCATAGGGTCTGAAACATCAGCAGGCTTTGGGGGATCAGATTTCCCCTCTCCTGGGAATCAATGCAAGACAGCCTTAGCCAAATTCCCCGTCGGTCATCCAATAATAGAACCTTCAAGATTTTAACAGAGTCCGCAGGCATCACAAACCTGGGACCAGAACACCAACACTTTGCTACTGACAACTCTAAAGCTCCTTCCATCGAATACAAGGAAATCTTCACACACATCCCTAACATAAGTAACTCTTTTCACTTTCCTTCTCATCTCAGTTGACAGTCACCTCTCCTTCAGACCTCTGTACAGCACACCAAAAGCCCACACAACCACCATACAGGGCATTAGCTATTCACCTTCATAAAATTGAAAGGAATTAATAGATACCATAGTACTCTAAGCTCTTTCCTCTGACTACTAAACCCACCCAATTTAATAATACAAAGTTGATCTAATACTTAACCACAACCACACGTAAGGACCCTTGACACCCAATCTCAAACATCCAGGCAAATCTAGACCTAAACTCTGTCACTCCTAGAATCAGAGTATGGCCTCCCCACTTTTTTTTTTTTTTTGGTTGCATACCACCTTGCCCACAAAATAACAACAAGGAAACCTAGACTGAGTCCTTAAACACTTAGGTAAACAGTAGCAATAACAGTCCAAGTTCTGCAATCCTGTCTGACTCATAGCAGTCATAAACACTCACCAAGAAAGATTCAAGAAATCAAACATAAAATGACCGAGTCACATTGTAAATCCACAAGAAACAACAAAACCATGACAACAACTTCCCCACAAAAATCATTGACCCTACAACGATGAATCCCTACCAGAATAACTCCTTGAATATTAGACAAGAATTCAATAACCAAGACAAGGATTTTCAAAGCATGATCTTTACCATGTTGAAAAAAAATGGAAGAGAAAATCTGAGAAGAGTTAAATAACTGCATGAGCCAGTACAAATAGGAGTACAACAGGCAAGTAGAGAAAATGAAAAGGGCAGTTTTGCAAGGATTATGAATAGGAGCGATGGGGTTGGAGGGCCACACCAGACACAAGGAGAGAGGGGACCATGTTACAGCACAGAAAATAGACCTCCAAGGAATGCAAGGGGTGACATACAGTGCCCATCAGGATGGAGTGAAGGGCATTGCAGGAACAGCAAAACTGCAAAAGAAAATCAACAAACCACAATTCAGAACTTCAGAGACTCTATATCAACCACATAGAACTAGGCCAGACTAATCTCTCCCCATCCTGAAGCTCAGGGACATTTGCGGAAGAGGGGGCGGTAAGATTGTAAGAGCAAAAATATGGGAGGAGCAATGATTTGCAAGATTCTCCACACTAGTTAGGGCCGAAGTAATCATAATAGGACTTTGAATGCCCGGCGCAATGTCCAACACACTATTGACCTCACAAAGTCTAGCATCAGCTAAAGGCACCAAGATCCTTGGAGGCAAGGGATTGACAGCCACAGTAGTGTTCCTTTGCTTAAGGGGACACAGGAAAGGGTTCAGGGAAATGCCACTGTGTCCTTTACGTCATTGGAGAGGAGGACCAAGAGGAGAGTTAGGCATACACAATAAAGGACTCTCTGGGAATTGGGGGGAGGCACTGGGAGATGGGGAGGGAGGGAGGGGGAGCAGGAGGTTCGGGGGGAGAAGCAGGGAAGGAGGGAACTGGACTACCTATTTAGTTTGTATGAGCGGAAATAATAAAAAAATGTATTAAAGAAGAAAAGGGCAGTTGAATAATCAAAACTAGGCATAGATTAGTTGAAAAAGCTCAAACAGCAATTAAGCATGAAATTAAAAATGAGCTAGCTATAATTCAAAATTCAACATAGTGTCTTTCCAGCAGAACCAATAAAGCAGAAAGTAGAATATCGGAACAAGAAGACAAGATGGAAGAACAAATCGGTCCAACCAAAGAGGTTGAAAAAGTCAAAAAAAAAAAAAATAAGAGGAATATTCAAGAGTTACAGGAGGATTCCCTCTCTCTATATTTCTGGGGGAGGGCTCCTTCCCCTTCTCTCCTGTTTATAATCTTTGCAATTACTGTAGTATTACAGAGATTTATCTTAGGATATATCATTAAGTGGGTTTAGTGCTAGGATCCACCTATTAGGGAGTACATGCAATGTTCAATTTTCTGTGTCTGAGATACTTCACTCAATATATTTTTTTCTAATTACTAGCAAGACATCTAGTGAAGCTCACTCTCACTTTCCTTCCTGGTCACTTGCAACTGAGGAAGTTTGATCTCACCAATCAGGGAGGGTATAGGGACTAGCAGATAAATGGTAACCATCCTGCAAATGAGACCCTGACCCCCCCCCCCTCACTGCGGTCTCCTACTCCTATAACATCTACCTTTGAATCTACTCTTACAGTAAGATCTTCATTTAATCAGCCTTTTATCTTTGGTTAGGAGGAGACCAACAATACCAATCAGGATGGAGCCAAGGGCAGTGCAGGAACAGCAAAACTGAAAACAACAGCAAACCATAATTCAAAACACTAAAGACCCTACATTAATCACCTGGAAATAGACCAGCCACATCTCTCCACATCCTAAAGCTCAGGGAAACTTGGGGAAGATGGGGCAGCAAGATTGGTAAAAGCCTAAAGATAGGTAGGACCAACAATATGCAAGATACTCCACACAAGTTAGGGCTACAGTAGCCATAATCAGACTTGGTATGACCTGCACAATGACTGACATTTCATCGATCCTCCAAAGTCTGGCATGAATCACAGGCAGTAAGATCCTTAGAGGAACTGTACCAAACATTTGAACAACAACTAAGACTACTACTTCTTAAACTATTCCATAAAATAGCAAAGGAAGGGACATCCCCAAATTCTTCTTAGAATGCAAACATTGCACTTATCCCAAAACCAAGTAAAATACAATAAAAATAAAACTATAGGCTCATTAGTAAACACAGATGCAAAGATCCTCAATAACTTTTTAGCAAAACAGATTCGTAAACATAGAAAGTTATCCACTATGATCAAATGGGATATATTCCAGGCACACAAGGTTGTTTCAACATATGCAAAACAATAAATGTAATACATTTATTGGAAAAAAATCACATCATTCTATCCAAAGATGCAGAAAAATCTTTAGATAAAATCCAACATCTCTTAATGATCACGGTCCAGAAGACAATTGAAATGAAAGGAATATACATCAATATAATAAAGGATATATATATATATATATATATATATATATATATACATATATATAGAGAGAGAGAGAGAAAGAGAGAGCCTATAGCAAGAATCATTTTAAATTGTAAAATACTTGAAGCATTCCTTCTTCAATAAAGAACTAGGCAAGGTTGTACATTCTCACCACTTTTATTCAATATCATACTAGAAGTCTTAGCTTGAGATATTAGACAAGTGAAAGAAATAAAAGGATACAAATAAATAGAAAAAGAAGATATCCCTATTTGCAGATGACACGATCCTTTACCTGAGAGACTCCAAAAACCACCACAAAACCCATGGAACTAATATATATGCTCACCAGAGTGGCAGAGTACAAAGTCAATATTAAATAAATCAATGGCTTTCTTATACACCAAGGATGAAAAAAGTGAGGAAGTCTTAAGGGAAACAAATGCATTTACTATAGCCCCTAAAAATGAAATTCTTTAGTCTACACCTAGCCAAGGAAGTGAGAGACAAAACTTCAAAACCTTAAAGGAAGAAATTTCAGAAGACACCTGAAGGTGGAAAGACCTCCCACGCTTCTGGATCAGAAGAATATTACTGTCACAAAATGACCATCCTACCAATAGCAATATACAGATTCAATGCTAAACCAATCAAAATTCGAAGGCAAATCTTCACAGAAATTGATGAAGCAATTTCAAAATGCACATGGAATCTATACTAAAACTCAATACTTAAAAAGACAGCTTGCTACTAGCTCCAAAAGAGACACGTAGATCAATGGATAAGGGTCAAAGACCGAGTAATGAGCCCTTACACATATAGTCATCTGATTTTCAACATTAGACTCAGAAGGTTCAATGGCAAACAAATAGTATCTTCAATAAATGATACTGGCAAAACTGGTTATACACATGCAGATGACTGAAGCTGGATGCCTCCTTGTCACCATGCATGAAAATCAAACCAAATGGATCAAAGACCTTAACTTCTGACCAGATATTCTAAAAATCCTTGAAGAAAGACTAGATAATTCCCTCAAAAGGCCAACACTTTCTAAACAGGACCTTTTTCAACAATAGATATTGTAAACCAAGCTAAAAGACAACACACAGAATAGGAGAAAATCTTTTTTTTTTTATTTCAGCTCATACAAGGGAGAAAATCTTCATTAACCACTTATCAGAGAGAAGACTAATATCCAGAGTATACAAAGATCTCAAAATTAAACACCAAGGAAATAACAGCCCAATTAGAAAGGGGGCCATGGAACTTAAAAGAAATTTTTTCCAGGAAGAAATTGAAATGTTCAACAAATAATTTGAAAAATAATCTACCTCCCTAGCCATCACAGAAATGAAAATCAAAACAACTCTGAGATATTATATCACACTGGTCAGAATGGCAAAAATCCAAAATATGTGCAATAACACATGCTGGAAAGGATTTGAGGAAAAGGGAACCCACATACACTGCTGATAGGAATGCAGATTTGAAGCACTATTCACAATTGCAAAGTCATGTAATCAATAAAGATGTTTGACAGTTGACAAATAGATAATTAAAACATTATACACACACACACAACACACACACACACGCATGATGGAATTCTACATAGCCATCAAAAGACAAATTAATGAAATCTGCTGCTAAATGGATAAAACTGGAAGAAATCATTTCGAGCGAAGAATCCCAAAGACTAAAAACCAGATATTGCACGTCCCTTATAGTTGGAATCTAATCCCAAGCCCTCATAATGATATACTCAAGGGAAAATGTGTTTATTATCCTTTTCAACCATGAAGTATTAGAAATAGAAATGTCGCCCTGCGCCCGGGCCCCGCCCCAGCTGCCCTCGGGTTAAATAGCTCCATGCCAACGACCCCATCGTCCCTTTCACACCACCTTGCTCCGCTGGTCCGGACGCGAGCGCAGTCCAGCCGGGCCTCACCCGAGACCTAGGTAAGCTCTGTCCCTGCCCACCCCCAGAACCCCAGGCCAAATAATTCAGTTTAGTAAAATTGAAAGATCTTAAGAGTTAAAACGACAATGCCAAAGTCAAAGTGCAAATCCATGAGAAGCAACACTCAAGTAAACAAATTTCCCACTGAAGAAATTAATCCCATAATGTTAGACTCCAACCAGAACAAACCCGCGGAAAAAGTCCAAGAAAGCCTGACCCGGGATAACGACTTTCAAAATATGATCATTACCATGTTCAATACTATGAAAGAGGAAATCAGGGAGGAATTACATAATTGAATCAATCGCTTTGAAGAGGAACACAACAGACATTTGGAGGAGTTGAGAAAAACAGTGCAAGAAACAAAAACTGGCATAGAGCAGTTAAAACGGACTCAAGCAGAGTTTAAAACTGAGATACAAGACAAGTTATCTTCAACCCAGAACTCTACAGAAAGCCTTATCAACAGAACTAACGAAGCAGAAAACAATTTCAGACCTTGAAGATAAAGTGGGAGTACTAACCAACTCAATGGAAAAGGTTGTTAAAGCCAAAAAGATACTTGAGAGAAATATCCAAGAGATATGGGACACCCGAAGAAGCCTAACATGTGGATTCATGGAATACCAGAGCAAGAATCTCAAAATACCACCCCTGAGGAAATTTTTCAAATGATCATCAAGGAAAACTTTCCTCATATAAAAAAAGAGAGGCCCATACATATACAAGAGGCATTCCACACCCCAAACAGATATGACCAAAATAGAAGCACCCCATGGCAAATAATAGTTAAAACACTCCACATTCAAGATAAAGAACTGGTGCTGAGAGCTTCAAGGGAGAAAAAAACAAGTCACTTTTAAAGGTAAACCTATTAAAATAACAAATGACTTCTCAGTCCAAACAGTAAAAGCAAGAAGAGCTTGGAAAGACATACTTCAAGTATTGAATGAGCAAAAATGTCAACCCAGGCTGATTTACCCTGCAAAACTATCCGTCATGATCGAAGGAGAAAGAAAAATCTTCCAGCACAAAAACAACTTGAAAGGATACATGTCAACCAAACCAGGCCTTCAAAAAATGCTAGAAATGATACTCAAGCATGAAGAAAAAAAACAGGCATATCCAGGAGAACAGAAGGTAAATATAACACTTATTAAAAGTGAAGCAATATACTTATAAAAACTACTAAACATAATAAATGTCTGGAATTAAAAATAGTTTCTCCATTACAACACTAAATGTTAATGGAATTAATTCACCCATCAAGAGACACAGATTACAAACTTGGATTAAAAATCACAATCCATCAATCTGCTGCCTGCAGGAAACCCATCTTACCACAAAAGATAGGCACGCTCTAAAAATAAAAGGCTGGTCAACAATTCTACAAGCAAATGGAAGCAGAAAACAGGCAGGGATAGCCATTATGCTATCAGACAAAGTGGACCTCAAACCAAAGAAAATTATAAGAGACACGGATGGATACTACATTTTAGTCATAGGTACAATTCACCAGAAAGACTTCACAATACTGAACATATATGCACCCAATACGGCTCCTCCACATTCATTAAGAAAACCCTACAGCGTCTAAAGCAAGAAATCAACCCCCAAACGATAATTCTTGGGGACTTCAACACCGCCCTCTCAACATGGGATAGATCAACAGGTCAAAAGCTTAACAGAGACACTTTGGAACTTAATCAAACCCTGAAAGAAATGGACCTTACAGATCTCTATCCAACTTTTCACCCATGCACCAAAGAATACACATTTTACTCAGCAGCACACGGAACTTTCTCCAAAATAGATCACATATTGGGCCACAAAACGAATCTACACATATACAAAAAAGTTGAAATTCTAACCTATGCCCTATCAGACCACCACGGCCTAAAGCTGGACATCCACAACACATCAAACAAGAGAAAATACACTAACTCCTGGAAACTTAACAATATGATGCTGAATGAGAACTGGATTCAGGAAGAAATTAAAAAGGAAATTCAAGATTTCCTGAAAGTCAATGATAACGAAAATACAACTTACCAAAATCTCTGGGACACAATGAAAGCTGTTCTAGGAGGTAAGTTCATAGCTCTTAATGCCTACATCAAAAAAATGGAAACATCAGAAATAAACAACTTAACAATGCAGCTTAAAGCTTTAGAGAAACTAGAGCAATCTGATCCCAAAAGTAGTAGAAGAGAGGAGATTAGCAAAATAAAGGGAGAAATATCTGAAATCGAGATTAAGAAAACGATAGAAAAAATCGACCAGTCAAAAAGCTGGTTCTCTGAAATAATCAATAACATTGATACACCCCTAGCTAAATTAACCAAAAGCAGGAGAGAGAAAACCCAAATTAACAAAATTAGAAATGAACATGGAGTTATCACTACTGATACCCAAGAAATCCAGAGAATTATAACATCATATTTCAAAAACTTATACTCTGTGAAGTTTGACAACACAAAAGAGATGGATGAATTTCTAAGTAAACACAACTTACCTAAATTGAATCAGGAAGTTGTGAATTATTTAAATAGTCCTATAACATAGAAGGAAATTGAGGAAATAATCTTGAATCTTCCCACCAAAAAATGTCCTGGACCAGAGGGATTCAGCACAGAGTTCTACCAGACATTTAAGGAGTTAATAATACCAATACTCCTTAAACTGTTCCATCAAATAGCAAAGGAAGGAACACTACCAAATTCCTTCTATGAAGCTAATATCGTTTTAATCCCAAAACCCAATAAAGACTCACTTAAAAAAGAAAACTATAGGCCGATCTCTCTGATGAACACAGACGCAAAGATTCTCAACAAAGTTTTAGCAAATCGGATTCAAAAACATATTAAAAAGATTATTCACGGGGACCAAGCAGGCTTTATCCCCGGCACACAAGGTTGGTTCAACATACGAAAATCAATAAATGTAATTCATCATGTAAACCAGTCCAAAGTCCAAGACAACATGATACTCTCAATAGATGACAGAAAAAGGTTTTGACAAGATCCAACAGCCTTTTATGATCAAAACCCTAGAGACAGTAGGAATGGAAGGAACCTTTATCAGTATAATAAAAGCTGTATACAACAAGCCCACAGCAAGGATTATGCACAATGGGGAAAAATTGGAAGCATTCCCACTTCGATCAGGAACTAGACAAGGCTGTCCCCTCTCACCACTTCTATTCAATATTGTACTTGAAATCTTAGCTGAAGCCATAAGACAAGAAAGGGACATAAGAGGGATTCAAATCGGCAAGGAAGAAGTCAAGCTATCCCTATTTGCGGATGACATGATCTTATACCTGAATGATCCCAAAAACTCGACCAGGAAGCTCCTGGAACTAATTGAGAAGTTCAGCAGGGTGGCAGGACACAAAATAAATGTGCAAAAATCAGAGGCTTTCCTATATGCCCAGAATGAAAGAAGTGAAAAAGCCTTGAGAGAAACCATCCCATTCACTATAGCCCCTAAAAAAATGAAATACCTTGGTATAAACCTAACCAAGGAGGTAAAAGACCTTTACAATGAAAACTTTAAAACCCTAAAGAAAGAAATTGCAGAAGACACCAGAAGGTGGAAAGACCTCCCATGTTTCTTGATTGGCAGAATCAACATCGTAAAAATGACCATTCTACCAAAGGCAATATACACATTCAATGCTATACCAATTAAAATCCCAAAGCAATTCGTTAAAGAAGTTGACCAAACAATCTCAAAATTCATATGGAGGCACAAAAGACCCAGGATAGCAAAGACAATCCTGAGTAACAAAAACACTGCTGTAGGTATTACCATACCGAACCTTAGTCTATATTACAAATCCATAGTTATAAAAACAGCCTGGTACTGGCTCCAAATAGATATTAAGATCAATGGATAAGGGTTGAAGACCCAGATATAAGCCCACAAAATTACAGCCATTTGGTCTTTGACAAAGGGGCCCAAAGAATCCAATGGAAAAAGAACAGCATCTTCAACAAATGGTGCTGGCAAAACTGGATCTCCACATGCAGAAGATTAAAGCTGGATCCGTACTTGTTACCATGTAGAAGACTTAATTCCAAATGGATCAAGTACTTTGATATCAGGCCAGAGACTATAAAAACCATAGTTGAAAGGATAGGGAACTCCCTCGAGCTGATTGAGCTACGGCCAACATTTCCTAAACAGATATCCAATGGCACAGTCACTGCTACCAACTCTCAACAGTTGGGATCTTGTGAAATTAAAGAGCTTTTGTTCAGAAAAAGAGATTGTAACATAAGCTCAAAGGCAACCCGAAGAATGGGAGAAAATCTTCACTAACCACACATCTGGTAGAGCTCTACTGTCCAGAGTGCACAAAAATCTTAGAAAACTAAACATCAAGGAAACCAATGGCCCAATTAAAAAATGGGCCCTGGAACTTAACAGAAATTTTACCAGGGATGAAATTAAAATGTCTAACAAATATCTTAAAAAATGCTCCACTTCTTTAGCCATCAGGGAAATGCAAATCAAAACTTCCCTGAGATATCATCTCACCCCGGTCAGGATGGCAAAAATCCACAATACAAACAAGAACAAATGCTGTAGAGGATGTGGAGAGAGGGGAACTCTCCTGCATTGTTGGTGGGAGTGCAGGCTCATACAGCCATTCTGGCGAGCCGTCTGGAGATTCTTAAAGAAATTACAGATTGAAATGCCATAAGACCCTGCTATTCCACTTTTGAATATAACCCCCCATATAGCAGAGGTTCACCTCGATAGCACAAGCACGACCATGTTCATAGCAGCACTGTTTACAATAGCAAAGACATGGAATCAACCCAAATATCCAACAGTTGGCGAGTGGATAAGGAAACTGTGGTACATCTATACAATGGAGTACTACTCAGCCATCAAAAATGATGAATTACTGGAATTTGCCGGGAAATTAGAAACAATTATATTAAGTGAAGTATCCCAGACCCAGAAAATTAAGCGCCGTATGTACTCCCTATAGGTGGCTCCTAATACCAAACCCACCCAGCCCATCTTGAGACACTCATAGGTAAATCCATGTATTAACTACAGTAATTGCAAGGATTATAAACAGGAGGGATGGGGTTGGAGGGCCACACCAGAAACAAGGAAAGAAGTGACCATGTTACATTAGCGAAAATAGGCCTCTCCAAGGACTGCAAGAAAGTAATGTGACACCTAGTTAAGTTCACAATTCGTTCCTGATCATTTACAACTAAGGGGGTATGAACTCACCAGAAGGGGAGGGCATATAGTCCGGCAGATTAAAAAGTAACTATTTTGCAAATGGGTGATTGACCCCTCCCATTGCCTAACGCCATATGACCCTGCGATTCCACTTTTGGGTATAAGTATTACATCTACCCTTGACTGTGCTCTTATAATAAGACTCCAGTTTAACAGCTTTCTGTCTCTGGCCGGGGGTGACATACAGTGCCCATCACGATGGAGTGAAGGGCATTATAGGAGCAGCAAAACTGCAAAAGAAAATCAATGAACCACTATCCAGAACTTCAGAGACTCTATATCAACCACCTAGAACTAGGCCAGACTAATTTCTCCCCATCCTGTAGCTCAGGGACATTTGCGGAAGAGGGGGCGGTAAGAGTGTAAGAGCAAAAGGATGGGAGGAGCAATGATTTGCAAGATACTCCACATAAGTTAGGGCCGAAGCAATCATAATTGGACATTGTATGCCCGGCGCAATGTCCAATATACTATTGACCTCACAAAGTCTAGCATCTGCTAAAGGCACCAAGATCCTTGGAGGCAAGGGATTGACAGCCACAGTAGTGTTCCTATGCTTAAGGGGACACAGGAAAGGGTTCAGGGAAATGCCACTGGGTTCTTGTACGTCATGGGAGAGGAGGGCCCAGAGGAGAGTCAGGCATGCACAAGAAAGGACTCTGGGAATTGGGGCAGGCGGCATGGGGAGATGGGGTGGGAGAGGTGAGGGGAGGGGGAGCAGGGGGTTCGGGGGGAAGGAGGAGGGAGGGAGGGAACTGGTGTACCTATTAAGTTTGTATGAGCTGAAATAATAATAAAAAATGTATTATATATTAAAAAAAAGGAAACGGCCAAGGACACTACTATGAGCAGGGTGGCCAGAAAAGCAGTATCCCACCAATGGAGCAAGTTTCTCATGCAGCATCCCAAATGTGCCATCTCAAAAAAAAATTACATGGGGGAAGGTTGAAATATGTAATTCTTACTGTACAAGGAAAAAACAATTTTTGATTACCACATCAAAAAAAAAATCAACAAACCACTATCCAGAACTTCAGAGACTCTATATCAACCACCTAGAACTAGGCCAGACTAATCTCTCCCCATCCTGAAGCTCAGGGACATTTGCCGAAGAGGGGGTGGTAAGAGTGTAAGAGCACAAGGATGGGAGGAGCAATGATTTGCAAGATACTCCACACAAGTTAGGGCCGAAGCAATCATAATTGGACATTGCATGCCCGGCGCAATGTCCAACACACTATTGACCTCACAAAGTCTAGCATCTGCTAAAGGCACCAAGATCCTTGGAGGCAAGGGACTGACAGCCACAGTAGTGTTCCTATGCTTAAGGGGAATATGAGAAAGGGTTCAGGGAAATGCCACTGGGTCCTTGTACGTCATGGGAGAGGAGGGCCCAGAGGAGAGTCAGGCATGTACAAGAAAGGACTCTGGGAATCGGGGCAGGAGGCATGGGGGGATGAGGAGGGAGAGGTGAGGGGAGGAGGAGAAGGGGGTTCGGAGGGGAGGAGGATGGAGGGAGGGAACTGGTGTACCTATTAAGTTTGTATGAGCTGAAATAATAATAAGAAAGTATTAAAAAATTAAAAAAAAAAGAAATAGAAATGTAAGACAAGGAAGTCCCAAAGAGAATGAAGGCAAAAGAGAAACTGAGAAATAAGGCCACTATCTGGAAAAATTCATAATTAGCAAGATATCTAATACATTCCGTTAGTCGCCTTCCTTATTTCTGGTGCTTGAACTGGTTTGAAACACTGGACATGTGTTCTCTGTCCTGGGGGAGGGTAAGTGATTATTAGACAGCTGGATGATGTCCTAGAGGTTGGCCTCACCCTCTACTTTGCCCTACTCCTGATCCTTCTTCTCCTTCAGGCTTTCTCTTATATAAAGATCTCTCTTTAACAGTTTCTATATTTCTAGATAGGCAAAGATCTCAACACCCAGATAGGATGCAGCCTTATGCATTACAAGGAGAGCAAAACAACAAACAACCTGAATACAGAACACCAGCAACCATACAATGATCACGTGGAACCAAGCCAACCAAATCTTTTCCTATCCAGAGTCTCAGGAAACTTTGCAGAAAAGGGGGCAGTAAGATTATTTGAGCCTAAAGATGGAGAGTTCTGGTGCTACACAGATCACTCCACTCAAAATAGGGCAGCCGTATCCATGAGTTCATGGCAATGGGAGTTGGACTCATCAGATCTGCACAGTGGTGGACAGTCCACCTGGCCCTATGGAATTGCTAAGGCAAAAGGATCAGACAGAGGTAGGGGAGTACCCATACCACCAGGCAGCCCAAGGAAAGGCTGCTTGCTCTGTCTCAGAGGCTTGAACATCCAAAAGAGCAGATAATATAAAAGAAATACCAGGACCCATAGAACCTAGGAACAGGAGCACAGGTGGGAATAGACTGAACCCATATAAGGAGGGAAGGGAGGGCATGAGGGGATGAAAGCAGAAGGGAAGCGAGGTAGGAAGCAAGGTGGGAATAAGGAGGGCATGGGTCATACATAAAAATATGTAAATTTAATAAGCTTATTTAAACAAAAAGGAAAGGAAGAGCCAATGAGCTAGCTCAGCATGTAGGGCAACTTCTTGCTGTGTAAATTGAATTCCACCTTAGAAAAAGAGAATGAACTTCTGAAAGTTATCTGTGGCACTGCCAATTCAGGGAGGCCCTAGCCTGGCTCCCAAATTCAGTACAAGCCTGGACACGTACAGACAAGCCCCAGACATGTCCCAATAGAGGACCATGTAAGCAAAGGGATGAACAACCAATGGGAAGAGGCCATCTAACCTGACCCTGCAATGGACACCTAGTAAACAGTTAAATGACTGGTGACTGTCTCCTGGAGGAGGGATGGCAACATTTGATTGGACCCCGACCCTGTATAAGCCCAAACATGCTTGATGGATTTGAATCTGGAACAGCTCATCTCTGCTTGCTTCTCATGATTTTCGGGGTCTGGTTAGTGATCCCATCACCACTTGCCCCCTCGCCTCTAGCCCAGAGGCCCCGCTGTTTTCCTCTCTTCCCCCCTGGCTGGTCTGGAGGGGGATTCGGCAACAATTGGTGCTCCAACGTGGGGCTGCCTTCGGTGTAGACAAGACACCCACTCTGGGAAAGTTCGAGTTCAGCCCCTTTGGTTTTGTGTTCCGTGTGCTTATGGTGTCTGAAGGTGAACAGGTGGTGCTCTCCTCTTCCCCTTTCCCTGTTTGACCTTAGGAACACAGTCGCTGATCAAAGAGCCCCCCTTAAGATTAGGAACGCAATTGCTCATTTAATTTCATGCAGGAATGTAATTGCTCATTTAATTGCTTGAACTCGGAACCCAGGATTGATAACATTGAATTGGCCTGACCTGGAGGCACCATATGTGCATATGACTGGGGGGGACTTAAAAGCTCTGGAAGCCCCCCACCAAGCACAAGACATTTGGGTCCGATGCATTCCTTATCTCATCTGTGCCTCTTTTGGTCTCATTTCTATTCTTTAGAAAAATGGGCAACCTCCTCTCACACTGTAAGGAGCTCCAGACGTGTCTTAAAATCTCTCCTAGACATTAGAGGCCTCAAGGTTAAGACTGCTAGCCTGGAGAAACTTTGGAATGAGCCTACAGTTTTAGAACCTTGGATCCCCCCAGAGAAAATGTGGGAACTGGACCTATGTATGAGAATGCTTTTCCTTGCTAGATGTGTTTCGTAATTAAGCTAAACTGCTGGACTTAACTAATATGAGGTCTTGTTTTAAATAAGGTTTCCCAAAATGTTAATCCACCTTTGATAATGCTTTCAAGGGAAATTTTAAGACAGATGCTGGTAAATTGTACAGTTGCTGGTAAAATGTTGTTCATGTGCTTGTATGTTTATATGTTCTATATGTTCTGTGTTTACATGTTGTGTGTCTTGTGTCTATGGCCACTTCAATTTTTTTCAATTCAGGAATTTCAAGCCTCCATCTTAACTAGACCCCATTATCTTGAAACAAAACAGGTTAAATAAAATCTGGACCCAGCATAGTCTGTTTTCAGAAAATTCTAAGTGCATTTGTTTCAACTCAGGCTCATGTTTCCTTTTTCCCTTGCTAATTTTAAAATTTTGGCATGCCGGGGCTGGAGAGGTGGCTCAGGGGTTAAGCCTTTGCCTTGCAGGCAGAAGGTCCTGAGTTCAGATCCTAGACCCCCATGTATAGATGCCAGGCGGAAGTGGGGGCGGCCTGCGTTTCTGGTCCTGGTAGGGCAGAGCCTGTGAATCCTGGGGCAGAGTAAACAAGGAGGAGGTGGAGGCGGTCCATGGTGGTTCCTGAATTTGCCAGTGATTCTACACACACACATACATGCACACACACACACATACGCACGCATGCACATGTGCACGCACATACATGCACAATTGAATAAATAATAAAAAAATTTTTAAGAATTTTTGGCATGCCATTTTTAAATACATGTATGCATACTTAAAAATAAGAATAAATAATTTTGGTAACATCTAAGGTCTTAACTAGTTTTGTTTTATATCGATCACAATTGTTTTTCTGATAAATTGTAAGTTCTCTGTAATGAAAAATTTTCTTGCTTGGTTTTGATCTTTAGTAGGACTACAAATTAAATTGCCATTGTCTTAAAAGTTTTTCCATGTGTTCCCAGAATAACAAAGCCACTATGATATTGCTTGATCAAACTTGTTCATTCATCTGACTTCTTTTATGGAATTTTATCCCATCAAATCTAGCAGCCAGGAAGATATAATTGTCGTCTAAAAAGTTCATTGGAATTTATTCTTTCTTCTGATATGTATGAGCTCCCTTTCTTGGGGACAAATCTGCTTTCTAATTCCATGGAATTTCAAGCCTCCATCTTAGCTAGACCCCATTATCTTGAAACAAAACAGGTTAAATAAAATCTGGACCCAGCATAGTCTGTTTTCAGGAAATTCTAAGTGCATTTGTTTCAACTCAGGTTCATGTTTCCTTTTTCCCTTGCAAGACTTTGGCCTAAGTTACTTAAGGAGTTTCTCTAAGGATCCATCTGCCTAAGGGGATATATAAAATACTAGCAGGCATGCCCAAGCTGACAAACCTGAAATTCCCTTCCCCACCAGGAAAGAAAAAACAATACTTTAAATGTGTCCTGAGCACTGCTCTTCTTGGCCCGTAAGAGGGAAGTCCTGGACAGCTATATGCCTCCTGCCCGCCAATATTAATGGCACCAAACTATCCTTTGATATATCAAAAATTAAGGGGAATAAAGTTCAAATTATTACTGCTGAGTCCTTTCGCAAACAATTATGGGACAGGATACCTGCCTTCTTTTCATCCATAAATTTGGTAACTTGGTTACCTTTTGAAGTTGCCCTTTTAGTGCTAATTGTCCTACTTAGATGCAAATGGAAAGCAGTAAGGTCTCAGCAGTTTACAACTCAAGCTTGGTTTACACAGGTCCTCAGGGCATCCATTCAGGCTTCGGACATTCCTAGGCCACCAAAGGCCTGTTGGAAGCCTGGCTGTCCTCCATTGAAGCTATGACTTAATAATTTACAATTGTTAGGTTCTGATTTATGTCTCCCCAGCTCTTAAGGATCATTTCTGCACCTCTCCTGCCTACAGCCTCTCCACCTGCCCCTTCCCTGATGAAAATCTGCTTTTTCTGCCACTGCTTGAGTTCCCCTTTGCGACCATGATTCCTTCTCTGTGATGGTCTCATGACTGGTAGTCAATGATGGGTAAGGCTCCACAGAAAGGTGGTGTCCAACCTAAGATAGGTACAGTCACCTATATTCTGGGCAGCTGAAGAAGCTCGGGGTCACCCTAGCTATCATGTTCCCCACTGAAAAAATTTATGAACAAATAGAAGGGTGAAAATGTGGCACTATCAATTCAGGGAGGCCCTAGCCTGGCTCCTGAATTCAGGACAAGCCTGGACATGTACAGACATGCCCAGACATGTCCCAATAGAGGACCATGCAGGCAGAGGTATGAACAACTAATGGGAAGTGGCTATCTAACTTGACCATGCAATGGACAACTAGTAAACAGTTAAATGACTGGTGGCTGTCCCCCAGAGGAGGGATGACAACACCTGATTAGACCCTGACCCTATATAAGCCCAAACATGCTTGATGGATTTGAGTCTGCAGCCAACTCGTTCTCTGCCTGCTGCTTCTCACCTGATTCCTGGGGTCTGGGTGGTGACTCCATCGCCGGCTCACCCATTTGCCTTGAGCCCAGGAGGCCCCTGCCATTTTCCCTTCTTTCCCATGCTGGCCCGGCAGGGATTCAACAACAGTTATCCTCTTAAGTCCACCCATCATTCAACATGAATGTGCACGTCTTTTCTCTAATTCTCTCCTTTCCTTTCTCAAATAAATAACATTAGAAAGGAAGAAAATATCCTCACAATTTTGACAGAAAAGAAGGTTGATGAAATTTTTGAAAATAAAATAAGTTAGTCATAAAGACATCATGTTCTCTCTTTTATGTCGATGCTACCATTGAATCTTTAGGTTAGTGTACTTTATTAGAAACACCTACAATAGCCAAAATATCTAGAAAGGGAACATAACCTGGAGATGGGGCTTGGAGGTGGGGGATTTTATTGAAGAGTGGACAGAAAAATCACAGGTGGTAAGAAAGTGGAAAGAGGAATAATGCAAGGAAAGGTTTAAAGAGGAGGGAATGAAGGGGGCAGGAAACAGAAGAGATATAACAAGTAATAATTAGCACTAAGGATGTAAGATAAAACCAGACAGAAAATCTCTGTATTTCAATTCTACCCAATTAAAAATATAATTTACAAAGAAACATTCTTTTCTATGTTCCAGGAGATGAAACAAATTGTTACCTCTCTTTGTACATAGTATCCTTTTAAGTATTTTCTACAATAGTAGCTTACTTGTCATGAGCAGCCTTAACTAGTGTTTGTCTTGAAATACTCTTTTTCCCCTCATCCTGTTTAAGTGATATCTTTGCTGGGTATAGAAATTTGTTTCAAATAGAACATCATCATTTCCTAGATATTAGAGTTACTGATGAAGTATAAGATGCTGTTCTAATCCATCTATCTATCTATATTATTTGATTCTTCCATTATAACTTTTTGTAGTGTTTGTATTTTCTTTTTGTTTTCAACACATTGCTTTTCTGTCAAGGTGAATTTCTTCTCTGCTCAATTCTGTCATGAGTTCCAAGCATCTCATGTTGTTTGAATATCTATTTCTTATTTGACAATAATGTCACCCAATACATTGTCTAAGCTTTTAGACTTAATCTCAGAGTTCTTAAAAATTTTAGTTATGGTGGGGTGAGGGAAGGGGGAGCAGGGGGTTTGGGGGGAGGAGGAGGGAGGGAGGGAACAGGTGTACCTATTAAGTTTGTATGAGCGGAAATAATAATAAAAATGTTAAAAAAAACAAAGTATATCAAAAAAACTTTAGTTATGGTAAATAAATTTTTTACTTATATATCTTGTCTGTAAAATTCGTTTTTCTTTTTTTCTTTCTTTCTTCTTAAAATCCATCCTGCTTCCTGCTTCGTCTTCTCTGTAGGTTATAATTTCTGCTGTTTTATGCTTGCTTTCTTGCTGTTAGGTTTGATAATTAATTCTTTCATTCATGAAACTTATTTTTGGCTGGTTTTCTGTGTCTTTATATACTTGCTTAATGTCCTTCCTCCATTTAAGGAAAAAATCAACCTACTCCCTATTTCATCTACTCTGGTAACTTTATTTAGATCCTGAACTTATTTCTTAGCTTCATTAAAGTGTTTAGATTTTCAGGCTGGAGAGGTGGCTTAGGGGTTAAGCCTCCGCCTTGCAGGCAGAAGGTCCTGAGTTCGGATCCCAGATCCCACGTATAGACGCCGGGCAGAAGCGGGGGCGGCCTGCGCTTCTGGTCCTGGTAGGGTGGAGCCTGTGAATCCCGGGGCAGAAGGAGGTGGAGGCATCCATGGTGGTTCGCGAATTTGTCCATGGTTCTACACATACACACACACGCGCGCGCGCACATACACACGCATATGCACACAGTTGAATAAATAATAATAATAAAAAATTTAAAAAAATAGTGTTTAGATTTTCATTTTGAACTTTAATTCTTCTTAAGACTGGACACTGACATCTTTTTCTGACATTGCAGCTGCTTCATATTTTTCACCACCTAAGTCTTTCTTGTATGTTTTCTGCATCTTGGCTCATGTAACACATGCACTGGTTTCTCATTAGTGTTAGAGTGAGCTGTAGGAGGCCTATGTGTATGTCAGTTACTAATCTCCAGTGAGTTTAAAAATAGCTTCCTAAGCCTAATGGTGAGGGAAATAGGTCTTTTTTTCTGGAGAGATGGAAGTAAGCATATCATCATTTAACTGGTATAGTGAGGAGAAACTGGAAAGTGGAAAAGATAGATAAATAAAGAGTGAGAAGGAAAATAAATAGGTCAGAGCTATGTAACCCAGCACAGAAAATAAGTAAATAGATAAATGAAGGCAAGCATAACACTGGTTTCCACTGATGCAAGCATAACACTGGTTTCCACTGACAGCAAAATAACTGTCAATTAAAATACAAAAATATAAACATAAACAAGGTAAAGTTCAAATCATTAAAAATTAAAACACACATGTAATGAATTCTGAAGTTGCTGTGTCCTCAGTCATTGCTTCTTCCTGGAAGGGGAAGTATGATTTCTCCCATAACTAATATTGCATACTTCTTTATAATCTGATATCACAGGTGGATTAGAAAGGAGGCTCCTCTTAGTACTTCAAGCATGTTAAGCTTCTGTGTCCTTTCTAGGAAAAGAATTTTTTATTTGAAAATTCTGCTGGATGTGTTCTGTCATTTTTGCCCAACTTCCAAATTCAAGTCCTGTCTCTGGCCTTCCTAGGTTAGTTATTCTGTGAAGAACTTACTGTCTTGAGATCTGAAGGAGTCTGCAGGGCCCGATTCACTGATGCATATTATTTTCCAGTCTGTGAAGATACAAATGAATTTTGTTGTAACTTCCTATTATCCTAACTGCTGATCCCCAAAAGTAATAATCAAATAATCTTGGTGATTATTTGATTGTGAAGGTGCTGGGAATCTCTTGGCACTGTTTCCACTGTATCATCACTTTCTCTGTTATCTTCAGTGTCTGTACTGCTAAGGCTTATTTGCTCCCATCAGCATACTGATCCATATATCAAGTCCTATGGGTTTCCTCCCAGTCCTGAGCTCTTTTTCTCTGGAGAACAATGGGCATGATGGGACAATGGTCACTGTGGATTGCTCACCTTCAGACTCCCATGTCCCTTTTCTTGTACTGTGCCCTGTGCTTATATTCATTCTCTTCATGGAGGCAGGTACTCTAAATCTTTGAATGCAATTCTGACATGTTCACCATAACACCAGTATTATCTGTGGAAAATATCACAAGCTAGAAAATAAATTAATATTCCAGACTACCACCACTAAACATTGTACTATAGTTCAGTCTACTTTAAACATGAAGCAGGCTTTTAGAATAGCCTGGAGTTGGAAAAAGTCAGTTGGCATAAAGTCCATGGCATCATAACATGTCAAACATTTTCAGTTATGCATTGAGTAGTACACTTAAAGTACACAGAAAGTTGTTGTATTGTTATACATTCATAGCTTCATAACTTTAGAAAATTGTTAAATCAAAATATCATGAGTTGGTGATGTCTATACTTTAGCTATAAAGAAAATAGGGAATATATCTCAGGCTCCATATTGACTTACTTTCTTTTAATTATCCCTTATTTCTTTTTAATTATTTCTGATATAAGATGAAACATGGAAAATTACTAATACTTTATTGACTATGTTATGAGAGTAGGGAAGCTGAAGATTAGAATAAACAGTAAGAGGGTACACAGGTGGATTATTGAAACCTGCTGCTAATGAATAGATAGGTGATAGACATAGATAAATAATAGATGATAGACATAAGTAGATAATAAATTTTATTAGATGGATATATGATATTGATAGATGATAAATAGAAGATAGATGATAGATAGATAGATAGATAGATAGATAGATAGATAGATGATAGATGTTTTAGAATTTCTCTGAAGAGTAGTGCTCTGAATTGGCCTTTGTCAATGTAACATACATTGTCTTTGGTGTAAGATATCGAAAGTCTGGGGCTGAGACTCATAACCTTCTGAATCAAGTCACAGAAGTACTCTACTTCACATCCTCTTTGGGCCACTCTGTTTTCTTCCTATGGTCTTATGTTTTAAATTGATTATTTCCAATGTAAAAATATGGATAGGTTTTCTTAAATAACCTCCTGCTACTAAAATCTTCTAAGTTTCATAGAATTGTTTCAACTGTCCTTATCCTTTAACAATATTCAACTGTATATGCAAATATTCTCTGGCTTAGGAGTGTTTTAAGATCTGTAGATTTTATGATGGTAGGAATGTGACTTTGAAGAAAAGACACTTTTAAAAGTGTATTTCAATCTTCTTCTGGGCTAGTGATACATGGAGAAGGCCTAGGTCACTGCAAAGGTCTTGGAGGCTGAGAGGAGCAAGACTTCTGCTACAAAAGCAGATATCCCCAGGAGATTGGGTAGGACTAATCCACCTCAAAGCACATCCCTTGTGACTGCCATCCTTCAGCAAGGTTCCATTCCTCAAAAGTGCCAAGACCTTTCCAAACACATGAGACTTTTGGGAGACACATTTCAAACCATGACAACTGTGTTGTTAAGGAATCAATAGACTAGATAAAGATGAGTGATGAATCCAAAGTGCATATTTCTATAATTTATTTATTATTACTATTTGATAAATTATTCCATATTATTGTGTTTATAGATAATACATCCTAGTACTAAAGATAAATTTTAAAAATAAAAAGTCCCAAAATAAGAAATTATCAAAATAAACTATTGCCAAATGAAGCATATTTTTTTTTCTGTGATAAGAATCAAACCTAGACAAATGCTCTTTTGCTGAGCTGCAGCCCCACGAAGGCAAAAGATCCCTACAAGGCACTAATCTGCAAAGGAACAGAACATTTGTTGCTGAGAGAGAAGATTAAGATTCATAAGAGTTGAGCTAGAATATGAACCAAGTATTCTTGAATCCAAGATCAGACTTTTCTTCATTATATTGTCATCACTTGGGGCTGGTCTCTTTAAGAAGTATCAGAAGTTAGGCACAAGCTATCAGGACACAAACCAGGTTGAAATTTTTGCTAGTCAAATGTTTTTGTGGATGAAGGAAGATATATAGTTCTACCTTTTTTCCATTATTTCTAATAAGCACATCATTACTGTGGACAGAATTTTCAGAAAAGTACTCATTGCAAAGCAAAATTACCACCGTTCAGGAATAACAGTAAAACAGATAATCATGAAATAATATAAACAATTCCTGCAAGTTTCAGTTTGAAAGGGATTAATTAGCTGGAAATTAACCATATAAGAAATTTGAATTAAGAAAAGCTGTTGTGTGTGTAATGGGCATAATTAAGTATTGGTGACCTTTCCACCTGGGACAACTGTGGTCCAGGGAGGACACACTGCTCCTCAGGAGGTGACATTCAATATCAATCAGGATGGAGCCAAGTGCGGTGCAGTAACAACAAAACTGAAAAAAAAAAAAACAACAAACCATAACTGAGAACATCAGAGACCATATATTAATCATCTGGAACCAGACCAGCCAAATCTCTCCCCATCCTAAAGCTCGGGGAAATTTGCAGAAGAGGGAGTGGTAAAATTGTAAACCTAAAGATGGGGAGGAGCAACGATATGTAAGATATTCCACCCAAGTTAGGGCTGAAGTAACCATAATAGGGCTTTGCATGACCTGCACAATGACTAACATATCAATGACCTCCCCCGAAGTGGATCACAGGCACTAGGACCCTTAGAGGCAAGGGGTTAACAGTCACGATAGTGTTCCCATACTAAAGGGGAGCACAAGAAAGGGCTCTAGGCAATCCTACTAACTCATTACGCCTCATTAGAGTGGAGGACCCAGAGGGAAGTTTGACATTCACACTAAAGGATGCTCCAGGGATTGGGGAGGAAGAGAGAGACACAGGAAAAAAGGAAGAGAGAGGGGTGGAAGGAAGGAGAAAGGGGGGGAGGGAGCAAGGGGATCTAGAGAAGGTGGAGGGAGGGAGGAGAATGGGGTACCTATTAAGTTTGTATGAGTAGAAAGAAAAAAATAATTAAATATTGGCTGGAAGAAACCAATAAGAGAGAAAATGTTGTGATACAGAAAAATAAATTGCAAACATTGCAATGGATACATTTATTTTTAGCAAAATCAAACAGGAAAACACATAGAAAATTTCTATGTGTTTGATGGAAGCAAAGATGCAGTAGAATTTGGAGGTGTGAGACAAGTGAATAAACTAAAAAAAATTATTTTGGAAAGAGTTTGTCTTAAGGAAACGGAGTCAACATGCAACATACTCCATACAAGTCAGTACTGAAGCCAGAATATAGCTACAATGTGACTGGGACCTTGCTAACCTGCACAATGGCTGACATGTCAACAATTCCCCCCAAATTATAGCATGGATCACAGGGGAAAAGGCTGAAGGCAGTAGGATCATTAGAGGCAAGGGTTAAACAGTCATAATAGAGTTCCCAGCTATATCACTGAGTCTTGAACCCTCACTAATGTAGATACTCAGAGGGAAATTCACTGCCCACATAAACAGCTGTTCTGGAGGGTGGGAGGGAGAATGCATGAAGCACAAAGATAGGAGAAGGGAAGAAGAGGGGTGAGAGTGAGGGGGAAGAGAGTGGGAAGGGGGGAGAGTGCAATCAGGAGATAGGAGGGGAGATAGAGAAGGAGGTTATCTATTGAGCTTGTATACTCAGGCAAAAAAAAAAGTAATAACAAAAGAAACAGAGTCTGAAAGAATTGAGATGATAGTGAAGCTGTGTTGAAACCAATCCTCAGCTTTCATATTTTTCTGCCTCAGGCCTCAATACACATCTTAGTTATCTGTTCAGTAACAAATCAATGCAATTTTTGATAGTTTAAGAATATCAGTAGTTGCTAGTGGTCAGAAAACTTTGGGAGCCATTTAGCGCTGTGTTCCCTGCATTGATCTCTCTTGACCTCATTCACAGAGGGATTGTAGAATGTTTGTAAAGTCTTCCCAGAAGCCTTATGCCATAGGACTGATCACAGCATGGATTTTCCCCAAAGCAGGGGAAAAGGAGAATGAGAAAGAACATAAGGCCTCCTAGGATATACTCTTGAGAATACCACTCAAAATGTTCTATTTTTCACATTGATAATCTTAGTCCAATATCGCTTGAGATTGTAACAAGAACAATGAAACTCGCAAGCCATCTGGAGATTCTTAAAGAAATTAAAGATTGAAATGCCATATGACCCTGTTATTCCACTTTTGGGAATAACCCCCCATACAGCAGAGGTTCCCCTCGATAGCACAAGCACGACCATGTTCATAGCAGCACTGTTTACAATAGCAAAGTCATGGAATCAGCCCAAATGTCCAACAGTTGACGAGTGGATAAGGAAAAGGTGGTACATCTATAAAATGGAGTACTACTCAGCCATCAAAAATGATGAATTACTGGAATTTGCCGGGAAATGGATGTCATTAGAAACAATTATATTAAGTGAAGTATCCCAGACCCAGAAAATTAAGCGCCATATGTACTCCCTAATAGGTGGCTCCTAGTACCAAACCCACCCAGCCCACCTAGAGACAGTAATTGCAAGGATTATGAACAGGAGGGATGGGGTAGGAGGGCCACACCAGAAACAAGGAGAGAAGGGACCATGTTACAGCAAAGAAAATAGGCCTCCATCAAGGACTCAAATAAGTAATGAGACATATGATTAAGTTCACAGACTTTTGTTCCTGATCATTTACTACTGAGGGGGTATGATCTCATCAGAAGAAGAGGGCATATAGTCTGGCAGATAAAAAGTAACCGTTGTGCAAATTGGTGATAAACCCCTCCCTCACTGTGGTTTCCCACTTTTATTACATCTACCTTTGAATGTGCTTTTATCACAAGACTCTAGTTTAACAGCTTTTTGTCTCTGGCCAGGGGGTAACATACAATGCCCACCAGGATGGAGTGAAGGGCATTGCAGGAGCAGCAAAACTGCAAAAGAAAACCAACAAACCACAATTCAGAACTTCAGAGACTCTATATCAACCACCTAGAACTAGGTCAGCTTAATCTCTCCCCATCCTGAAGCTCAGGGAAATTTGCAGAAGAGGGGGCGGTAAGAGTGTAAGAGCAAAAGGATGGGAGGAGCAATGATATGTAAGATACTCCATACAAGTTAGGGCTGAAGCAATCATAATTGGACTTTACATGCCCTGCGCATTGTCCAACACACTATTGACCCCACAAAGTCCCGCATCTGCTAAAGGCACCAAGATGTTTGGAGGCAAGGGTTTGGCAGACACAGCAGTGTTCCTATAACTAAGGGGAACACGGGAAAGTGTTTAGGGAAAGGCCACTGTGTCCTTGTACGTCATTGGAGAGGAGGGCCCAGAGGAAAATCAGGCATGCACAAGAAAGGACTCTCTGGGAATTGGGGCGGGAGGCACTGGGGAATGGGAAGGGAGGGGGATGGGGAGGAGGAGCAGGGGATACAGGGGGGGGGAGGAGGGAGGGAGGGAACTGGTCTACCCATTAAGTTTGTATGAGCTGAAATAATAATAAAAAATGTATTAAAAAAAAGAACAATGAAACTATATGACAGTCTGAAGGGTGACTAACAAAGCAACCTAGACAAGAGAAAAGGAAATGCAAGCAAATACACACAAGTGAGCTCTTCGTCCATATAGAATCAGTCAGTCAGCTTAAAACATTAACAGCAGATTGTGTAAACTACAGGCATATGAAATATGAGCTTCAATGACCTAAAGAGAATTTATTAGGCAAGAACTGAAAATAAAGGTATCTTCAAGTTAGATACTGAGGTAAAGTGGCAAAGTCAGATTAATTTAAGGCAGGTTTAGAATATATCATTTCAGATTCAATAATGTAAAAAATAATAATAGAATGATGTTGGAGTATGATATTAAGAGATGATTGAGAAAATAATTGTTAGGGTAGGTAGTGACTATCATGGCACTGACATAATAGGCTATTGGTTAAATTCTAATATCTAAATGAGAAGTTCTAGAGTTCAGTACAAAGACAGATGATATTTTTAGTCAGTAGGATGAGTCCTAAGTTACAAGTTCTTAATCATTAAAGAAGAAGTACAAGTCACAATTTTGATGTTTATTAGATGGAAAAGGAAAGAAAGACTTCACAGAAAGTAATTTTTTCAATAACAAAATATTTATACAAGAAGAACAAAAATGAGATGTTCTGGGATTTATTTATTTTTACAATTTTTTTTATTTCCACTCACACAAACTTAACAGGTACACCGGTCCCCCCTCCCTCCAACCCTCTATCCCCCATGCCCCCCTCCCCTCCCCCTTCCCTCCCAATCCCCCAGTGCCTCCCCCTCCCATCCCCAGAGAATCCTTTAATGTGCATGCCAAACTCTCCTCTGGGTCCTCCTCTCCAATGAGGTGCAAGGACCAGTGGCATTTCCCAGAACCATTTCCTGTGTTCCCGTTAAGCATAGGAACACTACTGTGGCTGTCAATCCCTTGCCTCCCAGGAGCCTAGTGCCTTTAGCAAATGCTAGACTTTGTGAGGTCAATAGGGTGTTGGACATTGCGCAGGGCATGTAAAGTCCAAATATGATTGCTTCGGCCCTAACTTGCTTGGAGTATCTTGCATATCATTGCTACTCCCATCCTTGTGCTCTTACAATCGTACCGCCCCCTCTTCTGCAAATTTCCCTGAGCTTCAGGATGGGGAGAGATTAGGCTGGTGATTGATATAGAGTCTCTGATGTTCTGGATTATGGTTCGTTGATTTTTTTTTTTTTCAGTTTTGCTGCTCCCTTGGCTCCACCCTGATGGGTACTGGATATCACTCCCTGGCCAGAGATAAAAAGCCATTAAATTAGAGTCTTGTTATAAGAGTATATTCAAAGGTAGATGTAATAAAAGTAGGAAACCATGGTGAGGGAGGGGTCAATCACCCATCTGCGAAATAGTTACTTTCTATCTGCCAGACTATACGCCCTTCCCTTCTGGTAAGATCATAACCCATCAGTTGTAAATGATCAGGAATGAAAGTCTGTGAACTTAACCAGATGTCTCATTACTTACTTGCAGTCCTTGATGGAGGCCTATTTTCTCTGCTGTAACATGGTCCCCTCTCTCCTTGTTACTGGTGTAGCCTTCCTGTTCATAATCTTAGCAATTACTGTAGTTATTACAGAGATTTATCTTTGAGTGTTTCTAAGTGGGTTTTGTACTAGAAGCCACTTATTAGGAAAATATATAGCGCTTAATTTTCTGTCTGGGATACTTCACTCAATATAATTGTTTCTAATTCCATCCATTTCCCAGCAAATTCCATTAATTCATCATTTTTGATGGCTGAGTAGTACTCCATTGAATAGATGTACCACCTTTTCCTTATCCACTTGTCAACTGTTGGACATTTGGGTTGATACCATGAATTTGCTATTGTAAACAGTGCGGCAATGAATATGATCGTGCTTGTGCTATCGAGGTGAATTTTTGTTGTATGGGGGTTAGTCCCAAAAGTGGAATCTCAGGGTCATATGGCATTTCAATCTTTAATTTCTTTAAGACTCTCCAGACGGCTCGCAAGAGTGGCTGTATAAGCCTGTATTCCCACCAGCAATGTAGGAGAGTTCCCCTCTCTGCAGCCCTTTGTGATCAAAACCCTAGAGAAGGTTGGAATGGAAGGAACCTTTATCAATATAATAAAAGCTGTATAGAAGAAGCCAACAGCAAGGATTATACTCAATAGGGAAAAACTGGAAGCATTCCCACTTCGATCAGGAACTAGACAAGGCTGTCCACTCTCACCACTTCTATTCAATATTGTACTTGAAATCTTAGCTGAAGCCATAAGACAAGAAAGGGACATAAAAGGGATTCAAATCAGCAAGGAAGAAGTCAAGTTATCTCTATTTGCAGATGACATGATCTTATACCTGAGTGATCCCAAAAACTCCACCAGGAAGCTCCTGGAACTAATTGAGAAGTTCAGCAGGGTGGTAGGATACAAAATAAATGCACAAAAATCAGTGGCCTTCCTATATGCCCAGAATGAAAGAAGTGAAAAAGCTCTGAGAGAAACAATCCCATTTACTATAGCCCCTAAAAAAATGAAATACCTTGGTATAAACCTAAACAAGGAGGTAAAAGACCTTTACAATGAAAACTTTAAAACCCTAAAGAGAGAAATTGCAGAAGAAACCAGAAGGTGGAAAGACCTCCCATGTTCCTGGATTGGCAGAATCAACATCGTAAAAATGACCATCCTATCAAAGGCAATATATAAATTCAATGCTATACCAATTAAAATCCCAAAGCAATTCTTTAAAGAAGTTGACCAAACAATCTCAAAATTCATATGGAGGCACAAAAGACCCAGGATAGCAAAGACAATCTTGTTCTGGGATTTGAAAGGAGCTATTATCCACAGAACAAGAGTTTCAGAGAGCATGTCTTACAGGCTTAGAATAAAATTGCAAGGATGTAGAAGAGAAGATTGATAGTATTGGGATAAACTACAAGTTCTTACTTGCAGGAATATCCAAGACCTGCAATGTTAAAAGGGAAACCTGTTAGCTGACTGTAAAATTAACATTATTCCCTTTATCCCATTAATCCTCTGGTCTGAGATAAGGCTATGTAAACTTTAAGACTTTTTGGGACAATCAAGATTTGACAGCTGCTTTGACTGTTCTTTAAAAAAACTCAGATTTGATAAGGAAGGCAAAAGCTTTACTAGCCTATGAGTTTCTTCACAGAGATATTAGATATTTGTGGTAAAGGAACCAGTAATGTCAATATCTATGATTGCTATATATTATAATAATCTGGGAAATGAACATGAAGTACACTTGAGAAACACACATAATAAATGTACAGAGCATAAGGACTGATAATCCAATCATGAAATTTCAAAGGTTATGAATTTTTCCACATACATATTTCCACTGTCATTAACTTGTTATTATTTGCAAAATTATTAACTTTTTTCAGTGGTGTAGTAGTGGGCAGAGAAAGAACAATAATTCCCTTATTTTATATCTACTTTAATACATACTCCAAGTGTCACATTGAAATATTCATCAGGAAATGGACAAAATCCATTTGGAATTTTTGTTGAGTTACAATTTTACTCAGAAAGTAAACCAGAAAAAAATATATTCCAGACTTTGCTAACTCGGCATTTATGTACTGTACTTCTATTTTCCTGTGTATGTCTTTCACTAATTTGGTTTCATTATAGTCTTGAGATTACATTGTACCAAAGGCAACTGAGAAATATTCCACTTAACTCGAATAGAGCTACTTGAAGCTTTAATCCCACCTTCAAACACACCTAATTTCTTCTAGAGAAAGATGGAAAAAAAGCTCAGATGTTATTGCTACCATCATTCTGCTTTTATCGGTAGTAAGTTACAGTAGAAAAAGAAACAAATTCAGGTAAAATTTTCTGTAAAACACTGATAGGTATTTGGACTTATCTCTTTTCTATTAACTTTCTCATTTCGTAACATTTTCTGTTATTACAAGCATAATTGTGATGTTACTTAAAAAATACAGGCCATAGATTGCTTGGAGAATTGTACTCCAGTATTTAATGATTACAAAATACAGATACTTATGTATTTCTACTACTAGCAAGCCATTTCAAAGCCTTAGCATTTATATCTTTCCCACCTCTCTGGATTCCCGTTTTGAAGTATAAAAAGAAAATAAAACTTACAAAATGAAAACAAAATCAATCTTCTCTTATTTAGGAACAAATTAAATTCCCCTTCCAAGGTAATGATTTTTACCTTGAAGCTATGATAACTATCTTGTTGTCCTGTCAAGGTTTCTCATCTCCTTTTCTTACATCAACTAACCTTATCAATCCCTTCCTTTTTAAACTCTCTCTGACCTGTGCTTCTTTAAGCACTTCTGTTGATCCTGATCCTTTAATTACACTTGGCCTCTGATGGAACCAGTGTCACTTTGAGGACTGTGAATGGATTCTGCTGAAATCAAGTTCTTCATACCCTCTAGAACTGATTCATTTTTCATCTCTTAGTAATTGAGATCTGAGTACAATGAATTTTTGCCATGTTTTCATAGTTTCTTTCACTCAAAGGGAAAAGAATACCACACCTAATTATCAACTTCCTTGGTGTTTCAACATCTCATAATAATCTGTGAATATGTGATAAACACAAAAGCGATAAAGCATGATTCCTTGATGTCAAAGTAGAAAACAGAATCAAGTGTTTCTATGAGGAAAATAAACTTCGAGTATCTCAAAAGAAGCTCTGCATTTATTCATTTAATTTTAGTGGCCAGGTTTCTGATTGTTCTAGCACACTTACATTCAAGATAGGTTTATATTATATGTATTTATAATATATGTATTTTATGAGTAATTTTCTAATTCCTATTCTTGAAAATGAGGAAAACTTTTACTTATTCACATCAAGCTTTGTGTTGCAATCACCATAGGTTTTATACATGTGTTTCTATAACTGTATATCTAGTGATATTTATTTATAATCTCAACAGGAAATAGATTCCTTACTTCTATATTACTAATGAGTATCTGAAGAACAAAACAAAATTAATGTAAGTACAATAAGCTCTGGATTGAGGGTTTATTTCTTAGTCAGATATCAATGTAACCACTTCAGACCTTCAAATGCTTTCTATTATACTGATATAATCTGCTATTTGTATAATAAATGTATGATGAGCACTCATAGAAACATTTTGTGTATTTTAATCAGCATTATTTTCACATTAATTTCAAAGGGTAGGTAACATTAATTTTTCCCAAAATAAGAGAAATTTAATTCTCAAACAATTCAACTGATTTGGTCAATATCATGGTGATTTATAAACGGTAAAGCAATAATTCTGATTCATATGTGTCATATATTATAAATACTGCAAAAACAAAAGAAAGCACTTAGACGAACAATCACAAATCATAGACAGGGAGAGAATGTCAGAAGTCAGGAAGAGTGGCTAATCTTAACTTTCAAGAATGAATTGGCAAGTGTGAGTGTGGCTTCCATTGACATGTAATGTATCTTTCCTTTGTAATTGGTTCAGATCCTTTCCATGTTACAACATGATAATTTGATTAATGCACTTATGATTTTTACCTTTTGATAAGTCGCATATTTTTGAAAGTAGTAGATTTTTCCTTGGATTTATGAAAGTCACATTTAAAGTATTTTCCTTGACCATGTAGGTGTCAGAATAAGAGAAAAGACTACTGAGGAAAACATTCAGTGCACTCACTTGTGTGCATGTTACAGCACACTGGAACAAAAGTAAATCTGTCCCTGTTTGGATTCACAAGAGATTTCAAAGGTCTATAAGTATGGATGACTTATAGACTTTGATAGTATCAGTTGAAAGAAATTATAGAGTATAAAATTGATTCAAAAATCAATATTGGATATTTAAACAATCAATGGCATAACAAGAATATTTTAACATGGAGATATTGAAGGAAGGCATGGCAATAAGTCTTTCTGCAACCAGTTGCTGATGCCTGGGGATAAGTTGGCATCACTGGACAACAGAGTTGGTCCATACGTCCTTAACAACTTCCACACCATTCCTAATGATGGGATTAAAGCTAAACTTGTACATGTTGCCAAATCCCCACCAGGCCAGCCAAGGAGAAAGAGGGGGGATAATCGGCAGGGGCCATGAGGCTAAAGGTGAGGGGGTGAGTAGCACGGGGTCACCACATAGACACCAGGAGTCAAGTGAGAAGCAAGCAGAAGAAGAGCTGCTGCAGACTCTCAAAAAAAATTTTTTTTGAGACCTCCTGGATTCAGGAGCCCAGGGCTTCCCTGAATCAATGGTGCCACATGTAAATACAGTATTTCACACAAAGGAAAGAGGGCTAAAGGAGCTTCTGTGAGCAGATCCAAGATCCACATTGATAACAGTGATTACCTGACCATCAGGTAGGAAAGAGTTCCCTGTGTAGTCAGTCTCTGCTAAAGTCTAGGGTGAAACAGAACAGCTTCTTCATTAGCACACATAACCTCTGATCTGTTGTGGTACTGAAATTGTTGATGATTCATGTCCATGTTTCACATGGCTGGAGAAAACAGAAGCCTATGGCTGGGAATCAAGAGGATGATGGCACCATCACAATTCATTAAAATGCCAAGGAAGAACTAAGAAGCAGGCAGGAACAGCTTGATTTGCATGGTTGCATCTATGGACACAATTTTGAAATTCTTGAGCAAGTATGGTTCATCTTTCCTTCATTGGCTTTAGGTCTTGGTTAGTAGCATACACTGTACATTTGAAGTCACATGTTGAACTTATGTTGATAAATTATATTCATATGGTGGAGATGTCCAGCTGGTGACTGCTGCCATGATTGACAAGGCACATGGAAGTCAAGATGGAGCACTTGTTCTAGAATTCATCATTCACAAAGAACACTTTGTTGGATCGTCTCTGGTACTGAGGACACACAGCCATAGCATAGGGCAGTATCCCCAGTAGAATCACTATGAACATGCTGGAATCATTTTGTATATGGTTCCCATGATTTCTTTGGCATTTTGATGAATGACAGATGAGGACATGTCTCGTGAGTATGTCTATCAAGCTGTTACGACTACTAATTTCATGAACATTATCACTACCTATATTTGAAACACAAGCCATTTGAGACTTTCCTGTCTTTTTCATTTTACTTGCTCTGTTTTTAATTAAGTAGTAATTCTTGGATGTTAATCAATTACAAAGAAACACAATTTGCTGAATTTGCTTCTCAATTGCCCCTTTTCACCATTTTGCATCTGCTTTAAATTCAGTTTAATTCAGTTTGATCTCACTTTTTTTTGCATTCTGACCACAATCTTTCTTCAAAACACACAAAATATGTATTTGTATAAAAGAGGGGTGTGTTGCTACACTATTTTAAATTTCTTCAATTATGTCCATGACTCATTTTCCTGGACTTAACTTATTTTCCAGTACTGCCCTCCCCATATTGTAAATTCTTCATATTGTTCATGGAAATTTTCTTTCTTGTCATTTGATGTTTAAATGCTACCTAAATATCACTTGATCTGTGAAAGTGCACTATAAACCTTATAAAGACACTTTCTTTCCTTTTATCACAACAAGTATGATTAATTTGCCATCCAGGGAGATCCTGATCAATGGGATTATTACACTAGAAATCTATCTTCCTATATTAGTCAGGGTTCTCTGAAAGAAAAGAATCTTTAGTATATGTATGTATATGTATATATATATATATATATCTTTATTAAATAAACTCACAATAAAAATAGCGTAATTCAGTATTGACTGGAATATCTCATAAAGCTAAAAGACTCTGAAAAGGTCTTGAGTCTATCTCACTGGAATGTGGAAGATGCTGGGCTCTGACATTGGTGAAGAATAACTGGGCGATGAACAGCAAACAACAGCAAGGCCTAGACATTAGGCTCCAAGGCAGTGGGAAGAATGGCAAGGTCGAAAAGATGGATCTTTGAGTCAACCAAGGATGGAGGTAATAGCAGCAGCAGAAGCAATGAAGAAGGCAACAATGCTGGAAGAAATCAATAACAAATCTACACAGGATAAGGGAAGACAAGTCCCTCCTCCTTGCATTTCTTATTATCTGGTCCATGACTAGAAAGTACCACCCACTATAGGCAGGGTTTTTCACATCAGTTAAGTACCTGCAGACTTGTATGGGGGGTCTGCTCCAACTATTGATTCTCCACAGCTGTGCCTCAAACCCAAATCATCTGCAACTGTCAAGTTGACATAAAATGTAACCATAACAGTTCTTATGCTGTGAAAAACACCTGAATAATCTCCATTATTAGGTAAAACATCATATGTTGTCATGTCCACAGATAATAAAGGATATATATTTTTATTAAATTAATGGTGTATATTCTATAAATTGTATGAGTTACATTTTACTACATGTTTAACTTTCCTACCACATAAAAAATCTATCAATCCAAAAAAATTTAAAATTATTTTGTTTAATCCTATATTCCATAAAAGTAAGTTTTACTTCTATCACTTGAAGTTGTATACTGATTTGTTCAATTCACAGTCGCAGTTCCTGCAGATGTGTATCTATGCATGGGGTGTGGTGGCAAAGGCAATTCATGTTTGTGCACAATATGTAAAGCTGGTGAAATCATACATGATTGCTTGTCTGTTCATACACTTAGAGTTTCCAAAAGTATACATATCTGTGCATAAAGGTGGAGATAGCAGATTGGAAAGGTTAAGAAATGTTGAGCAAATACATTGCTAATAATGATAAAATTGATGCCATCTTGTCTATTCACTCAATCATGTGTGATTCCAAATGTTACCAAATTCAGATATATAATTATAGATGGTTTTATAGGCCATTCTCACCTGCATATAGAACTTCTTTCAGCATTACGTATCATGAACCCTGAGGTCTACTTACAACTTATATATGCTCACAATTTTGCCAATTTACCCACTTAATATGTTGGGCATACATTAGTAAGACACTAACATAGTTTTATAATTCTGATCTACTGGAATGATGCTACAAAGATAACTATCAGTAAACAAATGTGCCTCAAATCCAAATAGTCCATTGTTCTCTCTCATCTGTACCCATGCTTTCTGTTTTAATCAACCCATTCAGGCTGACACTATTTGTTCTTTTAAGTTTCTTTCTTTCTCTTGACTTTTATGTTTGTATGTTTCTGTTTCTGTCAGTAAACACAAATTGCAAGTAGAACTAACGTCTGTGTTAGCAATTGTGCAAGCTTACTACCTAATAATGCACTTTCTCTTAACCTTGAAAACAGATCTGTAAATAAAGGTAAGTTCTCACTGAAGAGGATACATTATTAGAAAGCCTAAGTTATTGGCAAAGACTTGTGGCAATGGAAACTACTGAGGTAGTAGAAGAACAAAGAGCTAGTGTTTGGCCCATGTTTTCATGCTTATTCCACTGGTTTTCTTTTTGTTTGCTGTCTAAATTCACACTAAATCATTATAAATCACATGTAATAACACATTTCATAATATACCAGACCACCCAAATCTCTTCCCATCCCAAAGCTCAGGGAGCCTTGGGGAAGAGGGGGCAACAAGATTTTAAGAGCCTAAAGATGGGGAGGACCAACAATATATAAGATACTCCACACACGTTAAGGCTGCAGCAGGCAGAATTGGACTTTGCCTGACTGCACAATGGCTGACATGTCAACAGCTCCCCAAAGTCTAGCAGGGATCACTGAGGAGAAAGCTCCAGGCAGTAGGATCCTTAGAGGCAAGGAATTAACAGTCATAATTGAGTGCCCATACTTACTGGGAGCCCAAGAAGGGGCTCTGGGCTATGCTACTGAATCCTGAATCCTCACTAGGGTGGAGGACTCAGAGGAAGGTTTGGTATTCACACAAAAAGGATGCTCCAGGGGATGGGAGGGAGGAAGGGGAAGGCACTAAGAAAGGGGAAGGGAGGGAGGAGAGTAAAATGAAGGAGGGAAGGGGAAAAGTGCAAGGGAGGATGACTGGGGAGGAGTGGAGGGAGGGAAAGGATGGGGGTACTTATTGAGCTTGTATGATTAGGAAAAAATAAAATGTGGGAGAAAAAATATAGAACAAGTTACTTCATAAACTATGACCTAAAATCAAAAAACGATATTTATATTTATATCCCCTCCTTCTTTCCCAGTACTTGGGATTAAACTAAGGAACTTGGGCATAGTAGAAACCTGCTCTATGATTTAGATATACCACAGTCTTTTCTAGCAGCTCTCTTATAATTTACAGTTTTGATGTTGTTGCTAAGTCAGTTATGCATTTTGTATAACTGTCAGAGTTAGTAGAGGGATTTAAAAAGAAATTAGAATATACTAATTTTCATTAGCACTGCTATTGACAGAATGGTAATTTCATGACTTTTAAGAAATAACATGGAGTATTCGTGTACAATGCAGTCAGTTTCTCCCAGAGGCATGATTTGACAAGAACTTAAATAAAATATTTCTACCAAGATATTTAATTAGATGTATTTAACCAATCGTTGCAGATACTTTGCATGACACTGATAAATTCATGAACAAAAGGCTTAACGGAACAAGGAATTTTATTCTGGTTTTCAATTCTTGGCTGCTTTTCCTTGTCTGGCTTAGCATGAGAGTTCATACCAATACCAAAAGCTGAAGAAAGTGCCACATTGTTTGCATATATCCACAAGTCTCCTGAGAGAAGAACAACCATTACTTGCTAGACTAGCATATCTGGCCAACTATACCAAGGATTGCTTATTTCACCAGATCCTTCCAAATTATCCATCAGCCAAGTGACCCAATGTACCCTGGGTCTGCCCCCATCAATTAAAAATATCTGTAGTCTTGCTCAGGACTTAACTCAACTACTAATTGTTTATAATGTGTTCAGAATTGAAACTTTCAATTGTTAATTTTACATCAGTATCTAATTATGACACCGCTTTTCATAATATCCAGTTTCACTTGTTTAAATGCATGTGTTTATGTATGTGCTTATGCATATGTGTGTGCATTTGTTTTATAGTTGCATGTCTGTGTTTGAGTGTGTGCATTTCCATTTATGTGTGTTTGTACATGTATGTTTGTGTAGGGAATGGGCCTTGTTAGCACACACGCACATATACACAAACACACACACACACACACACACACACACAGCACACTACACATACACAAACACATACCTGTACTGATATACATAAAAAGAAAAAAAAAGAATATTTCCTTCTGGAAGGATATCATGAATTTGAGGGTTATGTCTCGTCTTTTGTTAGAAAAAATGTTAAGTCTTTGTGAGAAAGTTTCATTTATTCTGCAAATCTCTTTATTCTGTGAGTTAAAAATATATATTAAAGCTATTTTCCTAAAGAAAATAAAAAGGGACTTAAAAAGTCATATTTCTTATTTTGTTATCTTAATGAATCTCTCCTACTGTCACTCTGGTTTTGAAGTTCTTATTTCCTTTTTCAATACATGGCTACAGTAAAAGGTTTAAAGCAGATGATGTTTAGTTCTCTGGGACAAACCAGTTATACTTGTCCCAAAAAGAATGACATCTTTATTTTTGCCTAATTTTTGCCATCTTATGTTTGGTGACTCATTAAATCATGGATGATGGCAAAACAGTCGATTAAGAAAGTTTCACCCCAGAAGCAAGGGCTACCACCAGGGCAGCAGCAAAAGATGGGGGTCTCCAGCTGGGAGAACTGCTGATTGTCTAAATCCATTGTGAAGCAAACATGCAAACTGAGTATGCATCTTCAGAACTCACATAAAAGCCAAGTGGGTGTGGCAGTCCACCTGCAAGTCCACCTGCAATTCCAACCTCAGAAAACCTTGGCAGGATTTCTTCAAAGAAAGCTTACTTATAAAACTAGGTTTATTAGTAAGCCCTCTGTTCAATTACAGACTCTGTTTCAGAGATTCAGACAGAAGAACAAATCAAGGAATTTTCCTGACATCAACCTCCAGCCTTACTGTATAAGTGTATTCACATCTGCACACATATGCACCCTCACACATACAAGCAAGCACTGCACACAAATACAAGTAAAAATGAAAAAAAAATCCCCCAACTACATTGGTCTCTCTAGTAATCTGAAGAATCAGAGTCAGTAAAACGTAAGTCAAATTAAACAAAACAAAATGGCAACTTGCTATTACTTACGCAAGACCACTAATTCAACCATGATACAACCAATAATGTGCAAAACACTCCAAACAGCTCTTTGGAGTATCACTTTGAAGTTGGAAAGCTATTTTAAATCTACACAGCTTTTGTGAAATAACATTGAAGGAAGTTACATGCAATGTAAGTGAGCATATTGAACCAGAAAATAGAAATGGACCTGAATTGAGTCGGTGAGTGTCGTTTCACTGTGCAATAATATTCCAATAGTAGTGTGGTATGTTTGTCGAAACAGCTCTTATGCAGCAACTTTAAAGCACCTGTCACAGCTAAAATTTGTGATACAGTCAGCATTTCAGTTTTTAAGTTAAATTTTCCTTATCTGTACTACACATTCTTGAGCTATAAAAGGAAAAAAAGATCCTTGAGTAAGTATCACCAGATATCCTTTTCATATATGGCATCGTATGACTTGGGATATTATAACATATATTTACATACAACAACAGATGAGTTGGTGGTTCATTTCTATTGGGTTACTTATAAAGGTTACAGCTAAAATAAATAATTCAGAAATTAATCTTGAAATTGTCAAAAATCTCTGTTAAACTTTGCTTCATTGACTCTTAGCAATATCTTGTTTTTCCAATGAAACTCTTATCTAATGGAATACATCCTGATAATATATGTGCCACACACTTGTAGCTTACATCAATGGGCATAAATCCTGCAATCAGTAGAGAAGCATTTCACCCAAATTTTACACAAGGTCATTATAGGGAATCTGAAAACTTGTGATTATTATTCTGTGATAAAAATAAATATTAAACTTATTATTGTCTACTTATAGAAATAAATAAAAGTTTACTTTATAAATATTTCCACCTTCTTTATCGATAAATTTTATTTATTGACAATTTCATATGTGTGTAAAATATTATGTTTACTTTGCCCATTCTGTCCTTGTCCATTTAGTCAACTATGCTCCTTCTCTGCTGCCATTCTTCCATCCCTTCAAGTCTTTCTTCCACATTCACATCCTACAAATTTCTTTTGTGTTTGTTGACTTTAGTAAGCTCCCTCTGTGTGATTCTGGGTTTGGGGGGGATCTTCATGGACACACACAACTGCACATTTTGGTCAACCCATTATCTTTGAACAAATTTTGTGCTTATTTTCCATTAGTACTTTATAGGATCCCATGGGTTCTCTTGCTTTCATAGTGGATGAACAATGGAGGTTGGTGTCAGTAACCACCTATGTGGTAAGTTCATGATAACTGGCTGTGTCATTTTTCTTGAATAGAATATTACAACCCCTTTGCCTTCTTTGGCTCTGTCATCTGCCCCTTCTTCTGCAGAGGTCTCTGAAACTTCAGGGATAGTGTCTATGCTATTCTGGAAACAGAATATTTTAACTCTTTTTAAAATAACTTCAGGTTCTGGGGAAATGACTCCATGAATAAAGTGCCTGCTGCATGAGCACTAACCAGAGTTTGATTCCCCAACAGCTAGATTTAAAAAAGCCAGGTAGGTAGAGTAGTCATCTATAATCTCATTACTTGGAAAATGGAGACTGAGATCTTGGGAGAAAGGAGGCTAGCCAGACCAGCTGAATTAATGAACTCTGGGTTCAACAAGAGTTGCTGCCATAGTAAATAAACAGGAGATTCATCAAGAAAAACACCTGAATCAATATCTGGATTCCGCATGCATGACACTTACATACATGTCCACCTATGCACATGCAAACACATCCATAACCATCACACACAAAATATGCACAGAACATATTTTCAAAGTAATGTATTTGTGCCCAATTAAGTTTTAAATACCTAAAACACCTTGGCTATATAGTATATATTGTCATATGTAATACACTATTCTCAAAAATACTTGGTTTTATTTTTGTTCATTGATTTTATAATATTGAGAATTAAGTATTTACCCATAACTTTAATATTGCTGTTAGTTAGACATTTACATTGACAAAATGATCAGACAGAAACATAATGACAAGTTTTCTAGCAGTGTTGAAGATGACATATCATTCTCCATCTCACTTCAGAGAGTGATAACTCGCTAGAAAACAAAAGTAGTAATTTCTATCCTGAACATGAAAAAGTGATTAAAGTAGTGGAAATATGTGTAAAACTCATGTGCGACATGAAAGAATATAACACATGAACACAGGTAGAAGCCTCTTGACAGAGTCTATTGTAACACATTGTTTTTTGTTGTGAAATGGAACAAAGATGATACTGAAGATACCCAAAACAGAAAGACTGACCACATTGCAATAATATATGCATCATTCCTATATCAAGAAAATGAGGAAATTTTTTCAAACAAAAGAGAAATTGAATTCTGTTTAATTTTAATTTAGCTTAGTGTAAAGTGTTAATGATGAATGATTTCACTAGAGACATTGACGAGTAAAATTATAGCGATTTGTCCAATAAGGATGCATTAAAAGTAAGAAATAATTACACTAGACAAAATGGGAAAATAAACAGCATTTGATTCTATAATTTAAATTTCTATAATATAACATAATAATATTTAATTTCTGTAATATATAATGTATATAATATATAATATATATAACATATAATATATAATAATGTATAATTTCTATAATACACCATAACAAAATATAATTATAATATAGTAATTATAATGCTATTATAACATTGGGTTACAAGGAAAGCTTCAAAACTGGAATGGCATCCCAAGTCTTTCTTTTAAAAATATTTATTTAGGGGGCTGGACCTCAGGGGTTAAGCCTCTGCCTTGTAGGCAGAAGATCCTGAGTTCGGATCCTAGACCCCACATATAGACGCCGGGCAGAAGCGGGGGCGGCCTGCGTTTCTGGTCCTGGTAGGGCTGAGCCTGTGAATCCTGGGGCAGAGTAAACAAGGAGGAGGTGGAGGCGTCCATGGTGGTTCCTGAATTCGTCCGCGGTTCTACACACACACACACACACACACACACACACGAACACACGCATACATACACAATTGAATAAATAATAAATAAAAAATTTAAAAATATATTTATTTAGAAGAGAAAAGGAGAAAGAGAAGGAAAGAAATATGTACAGAAATAGAAAGAGAGAGAGGGAAAGAGAAAGAGAAAACGCACATGCATGTCATGGTGCATAGGTGGAGGTGAGAGTACGAATTTCCTTCTGCCATGTGACCTTCCAGGAATCAAAATCAGGTCTACTTCGGCCCTAACTTGTGTGGAGTATCTTGCATAGTGTTGCTCCTCCCCATTCTGCGCTATGACCAACATGTCATTGACTCCCCAAAGTCTAGCATGGATTGCAGGCTCTAGGATCCTTAGAAGCAAGGGATTAACCGCCACAATAGTGTTCCTATACTAAAGGGGAACACAAGAAAGAGCTCTAAGCAATGCTACTGAGTCCTTACACCTCATCAAAGAGGAGGACCCAGAGGGAAGTTTTGATATGAACACTAAAGGATGCTCCAGGAACAGAGGTGGAGGAGTAGGGGGGGACTGGGAGAAAAGGAGGGAGGGGGAAAGGAAGGGGACAAGGGGAAAGAGAGCAAAGGGATCCAGGGAGGGATGGAGGGAGGGAGGGGAATGAGGTAGTTATCAACTTTGTATGAGTGGAAGAAATTTAAAAAAAAAGAAAAAAAATCATATCTAAAAATTTGCAAGCATGTAACTTGGCTACTGAGCTACCCTTCTGAACCCTGTATACTTCAGACTTTCTAAGATAAAGGCAATGAAAGTTTTGTAGCTTTTAAATTTTGTTATTTAAGAAATTCATTAATGTATATATTCATATATTAATTATATTAATGATGCATATAATTATTGATATATGAAAATACTTGGAAAATGCACTTGCTGTGATTCAGAAGTGTTCAGTTTATACCTGGAGAACAAGTCATTCTTAAAACAAGCTATAGTTTAAGGTAACTCCATTAACCTCATAGGAACAAGAAAGGGACAATGTTTTAAAGTAAGAATATTATGGCTTAAATTTTTCTTGACTAAATCTGGCAATTGCTATTTCTTTTGCAAGTAAAGGCTGTAATCTCTTTTCAGTTTTCCTACCAAATAAAAAAATTAATTTGGCATCAAGTAACCAAATTACTTACTTTTTATCTTTTAAAACTTTTATTTCCTAAATTACATTTAAAATTGAAGATGGCTGTGTGCATAAGTTTTAAAAATATTGAAAAGAATGTTATGGTGGGAGGCAGAGACATTGGGAGACGGTAGATGAAGATAAATGAATGCATTTTTCAAAGAATAAAAATTTTGTAAGGCTTAAAAATAGAAATATAGGGGCAAGATTGGAGTTGAGTTGTGTAATTTCAAGGCTTGTCTAACTTTCTACAGATGCCATTTCAGCTTTTACTAACTTTGAAATAAATTCACTGAAATCCATATACAAACTTTTTAAATAGAATTGAAATCACAAGGATTAATTCTTATTCTAGTGATCCTGGAATTTGATGTAGCAGTATAATAGTCTCATATTGCAGTAACTAAAAATATTATCTGTTAGGTCAAAAACTTTTGTACTAAGAGGAAAACAAAATATTTCAGGTAAAAATCCACAAGGTGGATTTAAGTGGCACTCTACAATTATATAAGTACATATAAACAGCTGAGTTGACCTTTATTAATCTTAGATGTTTTTGCTTGATGGTCTTACATTTTGTTTGCAAGTTAAAACAGCTGACAAAAATTCATTTTCTTGAAGTTTGACTGGCCTTTTATGATCATATCTGTATGCATAGTTAAAGGATTCCTATTAGTGAACAACTTCAGCTCCAATGAAGGAATTCTATAACAAGGGAACATGTATCACAAGAAATCATGTTAACTTCTGCTTCTTACCGGGAAACACTATATTTTCTACCATGTGGGCAACTTAGAGAAAAAGAACGATCATCTGTGTTCCAAGACATTTTTTCAACATATACTTGTGCATCTTCTCATCCCAAATTTCATAGCTCATGTGCTACTGCACATCATATTTGTTTGGTCTCTTCTTTCCCTAGAATTTTCCATCCCTGATTAATGTTGTTGAACTTCTACATTCATTTCTCCATTGTTCCTGCTAGCACATCTGTACTTTGTTTATCTGGATGATACATTAGTATGTGTTTTTGATAGTTTTGCGTTAGATCTGACATATCTGCAGATGAGATGGCCCCCAGAATGTTGCACTAATCCTTTTTAAGCATCTGCTCAAATGCCATCATCCTCCATTGAAATAAATGTGGGCTTTCTCAGATAAGCTACCTTCATGCACCAAACCAATACTCACAGGTGGCCCTCTGGCTGCCAGACCTTGGGAACCCAAAATTACTTACTCATAAAAGAACCAATCTATGTCTTCTGCCACTACCTAAGATGATCACAAACTTGTTAGAAGTTTCTTTGAGCTCCCCCTTTTTTTTTTTAAAGAGACCTTCTCCCTCCTACTCACTACAGCTGTATTTAAATACACCACTGGACATTACTGGGACCTGAAATCATTAAGGAAGAGGGAAGAGATCATGAGACATCATCCCTCCCAGAGCCGTTTAATGCTGGCTGTGATAAAAGGAGCCAACTTTCTTCAGTAATATCACCATCCATGCTCTAGCAATTTATCAGGCACATGATAGTACAGATAACTCTAACTAAGATGCCACATACAAATATACACTAAAAAACATGGTAAGTAGGAGAAAATCTGGTTGAAAAGAAGCAAGTTTTCAATGGCATTGGGTAAACATGGAGCAAATGATTTAAATTCACTGTGTACATGTGTGAAACTATGTGTGAAAGAACTTAAAAAAAGAAATTGATTTCAAAAAAACATAGAAAATTGAGTAATGTCTTAATGAGCTATGTTAGGCAAGCAACTTCAAAGACGTACCCTCAGAATTTCCATTTCTGACTGTTAACACAGGCCAAAATAGCATAGCAGGAGGCAATCGTAGGAAGGGGGTTCTGGTCACTGTCATCATCGGAAAGTAGAAAACAAGAACACAAAACTAAAAGGAAGCAGGTCTTTGCCATCACACCTCAACACCCACCTCCTAGGACATGCCTTCCTCCATCAAGTCTCTACCTCCTAATAGTACCACAACTATCCTAAATATATATTTGTAAATATATATAAATAGGAGCCTTTGTGGGACAATTCATATTCAAACCATGATATTTCCCTTTTCACAATGCATGTAATCAAATTCACTTTTTCTTGGAAATTGAAAAGTCAAATTCAATAGACATATGTACAAACAGAATGTATGTGTGAAAATAGTATTCTTCCAGGAAAATGAAGTAACATTATTGAATGAATTTTGATACAAGCTCATTACAACAACCTTTAAATAAACCTCTTTCAACTAATAATTCATTCCACATGATTAACAGTAAAAAGTTTGAAAATCAAACTCTATTAAAAAGTTCTAGGGCAGATCAGAGCTCAATTTAAATAATGAAAATAATATTAAGTCATATAAATTAAAGAATTCTTATAGTTTCTGATAATTGTGAAGGTCCTTTCCACATCTGTTTCTCAGTTTAGCGATCTGTAGCTTAATTCATGAGTATCTGACTTACAATCTATTGTATTAGTTAAATACTAATGTCATGCATTAACTATATTGCAACTGCTAATTAGCAGGCCTTTGAGGTTTTACCCCATACTATTGCTTGATCACTTTGTGAGCATGAAATATAAAGCTACTAATGCACATCTGATTTTTTAGCCATGTTATGACTTATACTAAATATTCAAACATGTAAGTTTCCTTGATGGAATATAATATAGAGAATTTCTAAAATGTTTAGAGTGTTTTGTTTTAATGCTATGTTTAGCATCCATTCATGGTATTAAAAAATTGATACAGACTTTCACAGATTCCAAATTTTATTTTAACTCTTTAAATTAAAATATAATTTGTCACATACACACACTATATTTTTCATAAAATACAATCTTCTCAAATATATATTATATAAATATATATATACATATATGCATGTGTGGGAGAGTATATGCACATTCATATATTTTAAATACTATTGATATAAACAGTGGCAAAAATAAATTTTGGCTTACATGTAGTCAAAACCAATACTTTTATAGGATTAATCATTGAAAATCTGTATATGTGGATATATATGTATACATAATAAATATATGCATAACCAAATAGCACATATATATATAATAGGTATGGTATATTTATTGTTCTCCAAAACTAATGTAGCATTTTAAATTTGATTCAGATCTTTATTTTACATTTATCATTTAAAAATGCATTGTAAAGGCCATTTATCTGAGCAAAAGCAACACAATAAAGTTTTTTATTCTTTTACTTGAACACATTTTTCTCTGTTTGCTTAAATTGTTGAGTCACTCTTTGGAACCATCCTGTATTCTGCCTGTTTCTTCTGCCTAAAACAAGCAGTCAATTTTAATTAACTTGGTACACAGAAGTCTTTGGCATTTGTGGAAACTGGGCACCCAGCCAGTCCCCAAAACACTACTGATCAATTTGCCTAGAAAGAAGCAAAGAAATAGATAATATTGTCTTGGAAAAGCTTCTGAATGGTGTTCTGAAACAGAACAGCTAGAAAAACAGTGTTAAAATTCAAAACAATTTTAACCAAGGGAAAAAATGTTAAAAATATAGGTGTATAAATATTTGAAAGTTTTGCATGTGAGTGAATTTTGAGTGTTAAAAGGCCTGGTACTTTTTATGAATCTTGAGTTATCTACCTAAACAGGAGCCTCTGGATTTTAATGCAAATATTTTTGAGGAAAATCAATGAAATCCTTTGACTGCTTCTGTGAGAAACCCTTAAAGTGGTAAAAACCCTGCACTGCATTCCGAAAAGCAGTACTCACTAGTATTTTTCCTCTGAAAGGGAATACCAAGAGATATCAAAATGTTTGGCTTCCTAATATGCTAGCAATGCATGAATGCATGTAAATTATTTTTTATTATCCCAAAATATAGCTTACGACTTGAATATCAAAAATTATTCAATGAAAATATGCATTTTGTAGATCCATGTAATATGCTTGTTCAATTGAGTTTTTTTAAATTTTCACAGGGAAAATTTTGATCAACTATAATCATTTACAATATGAAATCTTGTTTTTAAACAGATGTCATACTGAATATGAACTAAGAATGAGAAAGTCATGTCACACTCAGCGAAATTTAACAAAACAGGAGAAACTGATTTTCTGACTGATTTTACATTCTTAATCTTTTTGTTTTTGTTATTTTTTCAAGATTTTTAAAGTTTTCTCCCACATATTTTCCTACTCATACAAGCTCTGTAGGTATCCCTGTCCCTCCTCCCCTCCCCAGTTGTCCTCCATTGCCCACTCCCCCATTCCCTCCTTTCGTTCACCCAGTCCCTCTCTTTCCCTCTCCCAGTGTCTCCCCTCTCTCCCTCCTATCCTCTGGGGCATCCTTTATATGAATGCCAAACCTCCTCCTGAGTCCTACACCCTAGTGAGGGTTCAGGACTCAGTGGTACAGCAGGAGCCCCTTCTCAGGCTCCCCTTTTTAAATATTTTTATTACTTTTGGATCCCTTGCCTCTAAGGATCCTACTGCATAGAGCCTCCTTCCCTGTGATCCATGCTAGACTTGGGGGGTAGATGACATGTTAGCCATTTTGCAGGACAGGCAAAGTCCAATTCTAGCTGCTGCAAACCTAAGTCATGTGTAGTATCTTGACTGTCATTGGTACTCTGGCTTCAGGCTTTTACGATCTTGCCGGCCCCTCTTTCACAAGGTTCCCTGAGCTTTAGGATGGGGAGAAATTTGGCTGGTCTGGTTCCAGGTGATTAATATAGGGTCTTTAGTGTTTTGAATTAGGATTTGTTGTTGTTTTCAGTTTTGCGTTTCCTGCACTGCCCTTGGCTGCATCCTGATTGGTATTGAAGGTCACCTTCTAACCAAAGACAAGATTGTTAAATGAAGATTTAATATAAGAGGAAACTCAAAGGTAGATGGAATAGGAGAAGGACACCACAGTGAGGAGGGGTCAATTTCCCATTTGCAGGATGGTTACTATGTATCTGCCCACTCCCTATATCCTCCTGATTGGTGAGAACAAACCTGTTCAGTCCCAAGTGATCAGGAAGGGAAGTGAGAGTGAGCTTCACCAGATGTCTCTCTATTTACATGCAACACTTGACAGTGACCTGTTTTCTCTACTGAAGCATGATCCCCTCTCTCCATTTTTCTGAGTGGAGGCATCCTTCCCTTTCCTTCCTGTTTATAATCTCTGTGATTATAGTAGGTATTACAAAGATTTATCTTTGAATATGTGATTATGTGGATTTGATACTAGGATCCACCTATTAGGGAGTATATATGGTGTTCAATTTTCTCTGTCTGTGATACTTCACTCAATATAATTTTTTCTAATTCCATCCATTTCTCAGCAAATTTCATTAATTCATCTTTTTTTGATGGCTGAGTCGTATTCCATTGTATAAATGTACCACATATTCCTTATCTACTAGTCAACTGTTGGGCATTAGGGTTGATTCCATGATTTTGCTACTGTAAATAGTGCTGCTATGAACATGGTTGTGCTTGTGTCACTGCAATGAATTTTTGTTTTATGGGGGATTATTCCCAGAAGTGTTATAGCAGGGTTGTATGGCATTTCAATCTTTAACTTTTTTAGAAATCGCCAAATTATTGCCAGAGTGGTTGTATAAGCCTGCAAGATACTCCACACAAGTTAGGGCTGCAGTAGCCATAACTGGACTTTGCATGACCTATACAATGACAAGCCTGAGTGAACCCTGGAGTCTAAAGAAGCACACAAGCAGAAAAGTGGGAAGGAGTAGGAGTTAATTATGAAGAGAAAGAAGGGTATGGGAAGGATGGAGAGGAAGAACCTGGGATGAATACTCAATGTGATTGTAAAAGTAGAAAAAATAAAAATTGGAAAAAAATTCAAGTGCTATATATCAAATTGAGAGGAATCACAGACAATTCTCAAAAAATGATTTCAAACCTTTACCTTTCCAATGGTAATGCATAATGACACATTTACTGTGCAGAATGAAATAGTGGTTTCTCAATACATAAAGTAATGGGAGAACAACTAGATTTCTTATTACAACTAAGCACAATTTATCAAATTACTTCATCTTGGTGCTTTCTCTGGCCTCCTGTAGAACTCTTTTTCATAGTCAGTTTCTTATCCTCAGTGCAGTACTATTGGCTTCAACTTGAGTGCCTTTCATTTCCTCTAGACTTTGTTGTGATTTCTGGCTAAGTTATAATCACATATCATAGCATATTTCTAACAGCTCTCACACAGATTAGCTTCCCAATCTCTTCTGTTAAAGGATAAAATATGAATGCCAAACTTCCCTCTGAGTCATCCACTCTAGTGAGGTGTAAGGACTCAGTGACATTACCCAGAACCCTTTCTTGGGATCTCCTGTTGTATGGGAACACTATTATGACTGCTAATCCTTTGTCTCTAAAGATCCTAGTGCCTGTGATCCATGCTAGACTTTGGAGGATCGTTATCATGTCAGTCATTGTGCAGGTCATCCAAAGTCCACTTATGCCTACTGCAGCCCTAACTTGTGTGGAGTATCTTGCATAATGTTGTTCTTCCCCATCTTTAAGCTGGTTCCAGGTGATTAATGTAGGGTCTTTGGTGTTCTGAATTATGGCTCCATTCTGATTGGTATTGGAGGTCACCTCCTAACCAAAGATAAAAGGCTGTTTAAATAAAGATCTTACTATAAGAGGAGATTCAAAGATAGATGGAATAGGAGTAGGAGACTGTAGTGAGGGTGGGGGGTCAGTCTCCCATTTGCAGGATGGTTACCATCTATCTGCCAGTCTCTATACCCTCCCTGATTGGTGAGATCAAACCCCCTCAGTCAGTAACTTAGAATTGGGCTTGATTTCTTCTATGTTTTCTTTAAATTCAAAAATGAATACTATCTACCTGCCTATACTAATACTGTCAATGTACCCACTTACTTTAACACCTGTCACAGTCACATACATGTGTCATATTGACAGTTGAAGGTTTGGAGATCTGGGCACAAACTGTTACTTTAGCTGGACTCGGGACAAACTTACAAGAGATTGTCTGATTGGTGGTGAAGCCTAGTTGTCGTGGGTAGGGCTGGTCCCTGGGTAGGTGGATAAAATAATGTGAATTGACTGTGGAACTTAGCATCCTTGGTCTACTTGACTAGACTTACTGGTATGGCAAGTGAGGATTATCCTTCTCAGCAGTCCTATGGATATAGTGTGGTCAGTTCCCTCAGCCCTTGGTTTTTGTGTGGGCTCTCTTACCAAATTTGACAAGGAACCAGACAATCATAAATCAGAATAAAACTCCTTGTTCCCTTAAACTGCTTGGTTGTGAATTCATCAGCAACCCTGCAAAGTAACTGCAACAATACCACTCTCTGATAACACTGCACAGAATCTCTATCGTAAAAGGATATGTCTTCATTCCTTAATGTTTTTATAGCATCCACCAGATTTTAAACTCCATAATGTAGTATTTGCCTTATATTCAGTGCTTAAAAAATCAAAATAGGGCCTGGAGAGATGGCTCAGGGGTTAAGCCTCCGCCTTGCAGGTGGAAGGTCCTGGGTTCAGATCCCAGATCCCACATATAGACGCCAGGCGGAAGCGGGGGCGGCCTGCGCTTCTTGTCCTGGTAGGGCGGAGCCTGTGAATCCCGGGGCAGAAGGAGGTAGAGGCGTCCATGGTGGTTCCCGAATTCGTCCGTGGTTCTACACACACACACACACACACACACACACACACACACACACACACACAGACACACGCGCGCGCACATACACACGCGTATGTACACAGTTGAATAAATAATAATAATAAAAAATTTTAAAAAATCAAAATAAACAAAAAATGACACACAGTACATGCTCAATATTTGGATTAAATATACAAATTGGTTGTCTAAGTATTTAAAATTTGTATATATTTAATTATAAAACTAGGGATTGAATACTATATATAATATTCTTAGAAACAAGAAATTGAAAAATTACTAATAGTAATTATTTCATTGTTTGATAAGTAATTGGATATAGAGATCACTTAAAAGAACTAATATTAAAACAAAAAATTAATGAGTCACTGTTAGTATGAAAGCAATAGGATAGTTAATATTAAAATTATTTAATATATATGAAATGAAATATTTTTGCACTTTTATGACACATTTTATCACACCTAGGACAATTACTGAATTTTAAGAAACATGGTATATGTGACGACAGATCAAAATTCAATTTCTATGTACAGATATAAACCAGTTTTAAAATTTTTGCTTTAAATGTAAATGGAAAAACTTGGCTTTTGCAGGCCAACAAAAAAAGCTATTGAATTAATAAACTATAAATTTATTAAAAATTGAATAGTTTTTAAATTATTTACAGTCACTTTTAACTTTTATTTCCATGTTATATTGCTTTGGAGTTATAAAAACAGTTGTTTTCTAGTCATTTCAACTTAATGCCTTTAGTATCAAGAAACGTTTTCCTATTTCACATTTTCTCTTATAATTTATTTGTCTTTAGCTTTTAAGATATATTAAATATCTTCTTTAATTCTCTAAATACTTGCCAGATTCTCTGTGGAATAACTATGGTAACATCTGAGAGAATAAGTATGAATTATACATAGAACTTACCTCAAAAACTTAAAACCGGCCTCCCATGCCCCGCCAGCTCCCAGGTGAGTGAGAGAGTCCGCCCAGCCCAGCCCCCCACTCAGGAGCCCTCCCTCTCCCAGCAAGCACCCAGGCGGCCTCGGGCTTTGCCTGGGCCCCACTCCGGACCCCAGCCCCTCGCATCCTCCCACCCCGCGCGCCTCTGCTGCTCCCCTCAGGTCCCAGGTGAAGAATTCTGCCATCAACATCAGACCCTCTGCCTCTCCGGCCCACTGGGGACCTACGCACCTGGTCCAGGGAAAACACACTGCTACTCGGAATTCAATAGAGTCAAAGGAAACTCAAGCAAAACTCTAAGGAACAAAGGGAACAAAGGCCATACATCTGGACTCCACTACAATCATTATATCACATGGGTAAGATTCTTCACATCCACCCCAAGATAAGTAAACCTTTTTTTTTTTTTCACCTTACTGATCCTTTCTAGTATCAATTGCTGTAGATCAACTTCCTCATACAGCCACCCCAAAAACATACAACTCCAAGGAGTACACCACTCACCGTCACATATCACCAAGATACTAAATCGTAAAAGTGCACTACCATACTAATATTCACCCACTGGTTACTTAACCTGACTTAACTGATGTACGAACAGCCTAATAGCCTCATCTAGGATATAGCAATAACAATACACAAACATACCCAATCCAAGGCAAGCACTAATAATAACAATACCAACTACATCAGTTCAGTGAAAAACACACAGAAACTGAAAGATCTTAAAAAACAAAACAATGGCCAAGTCAAAGTGCAGATCCACGAGAAACAAAACCCAAGAAGACCAATCTCCCACCGAAAGAATTAATCCCATAATGATGGATTCTGACCAGAACAAATTCACAGAAAATAGCCATGAAAGCCAGACCCAACATAACGACTTTCAGAGTATGATCATTACCATGATTAATACCATGAAAGAAGAAATCCAAGAAGAGTTAAACAACCGTATAAACCACTTTGAACAGGCACTTGGAGGAGTTGAGAAAAACAGTTCAAGAAACAAAAATAGGCAGAGAGCAGTTAAAACAGTCTCAGGCAGAGTTTAAAATTGAACTAAAAGACAAGTTATCTTCAACCCAAAACTCAACAGAGAGTCTTATCAGCAGAACAAATGAAGCAGAAAATAGAATTTCAGATCTTGAAGACAAAGTGGAAGAATTAACCAGCTCAATGGAAGAGATTGTTAAAGCCAAAAAGATACTTGAGAGGAACATTCAAGAGATATGGGACACCCTGAAGAAACCTAACATGCTCATTCATGGAATACCAGAACAAGAATCCCAAAATACCACACCTGAGGAAATATTTCAATTCATCATAAATGAAAACATCCACAACTAAAGAATCAGAGGCCTATCCAAATACAAGAGGCATTTTGCACTCCAAACAGATATTACCAAAATAGAAAATCACCACGGCAAATAATAGTCAAAACACTCCACATTCAAGATAAAGAAAAGGTGTTCAGAGATTCAAGAGAAAAAAAGCAAGTCACTTTTAAAGGTAAACCTATTAGAATAACAAATGGAAATTAGAATAACTCAATGGAAACAGTAAAAGCAAAAAGCGTGGAGAGACGCACTTCAAATATTAAATGAGCAAAAATGCCAACCCAGACTCATATACCCGGCAAAACTATCTGTCATGAACTAGGGAGAAAAAAAAGTTTTCCAGCACAAAGACAACTTGAAGGGATACATGTCTACCAAACCAGGTCTTCAAAAAATGCTAGAAATGATACTCAAGCTTAAAGAAAAGAACAAGCATATTCAGGAGGACAGAAGGGAAGTATAATACCACCAAAACATAAATATCAAACAACACACTTACAAAATCCACTAAACATAAAAAATGTCCAGAATTAAAAATAATTTCTCCATTTTAACATTAAATGTCAATAGTATTAATTCACCGATGAAGAGACACAGATTACAAATGTGGATTAAAAACCACAATCCAACAATCTGCTGCCTTCAGAAAATCCATCTCACCACAAAAGATAGGCACATCCTAAGAATGAAAGGCTGGTCCAAAATCTTGCAAGCTAATGGAACCAGGAAGCAGGCAGGGGTAGCAATTATGATATCAGACAAAGTGGACTTCAAACCAAAGAAAATCATAAGAGACACAGATGGATACTACATTTTAGTCACAGGTACAATTCATCAAGAAGACTTCACAATACTGAACATATATGCACCCAATACGGGCTTCTCCACACTCATTAAGAAAATCCTACAGCATCTAAAGCAAGAAATCAACGCCCAAACGATAATTCATGGGGACTTCAACACCGCCCTCTCAACATGGGATAGATCAACAGGTCAAAAGCTTAACAGAGACACGTTGGAACTTAATCAAACCCTTAAAGAAATGAACCTTACAGATCTCTATCGAACTTTTCACCCACGTACCAAAGAATACACATTTTTCTCAGCAGCACACGGAACTTTCTCCAAAATAGATCACATACTGGGCCACAAAACGAGTCTACACATGTACAAAAAAGTTGAAATTCTAACCTGTGCCCTGTCAGACCACCATGGCTTACAGCTGCACATCCACAACACAACAAACAAGAGAAAATACACTAACTCCTGGAAACTTAACAATATGATGCTGAATGAGAACTGGATTCAGGAAGAAATTAAAAAGGAAATACAAGATTTCCTGAAAGTGAATTATAATGAAAATACAACTCACCAAAATCTCTGGGACACAATGAAAGCTGTTCTAGGAGGTAAGTTCATAGCTCTTAATGCCTACATCAAAAAAAATGGAAACATGAGAAATAAACAACTTAACAATGCAGCTTAAAGCTTTAGAGAAACTAGAGCAATCTGATCCCAAAAGTAGTAGAAGAGAGGAGATTGGCAAACTAAGGGGAGAAATATCTGAAATCGAGATTAAGAAAATGATAGAAAAAATCAACCAGTCAAAAAGCTGGTTCTTTGAAAAAATCAATAAGATTGATACACCCCTAGCTAAATTAACCAAAAGCAGGAGAGAGAAAACCCAAATTAACAAAATTAGAAATGAACACGGAGTTATCACTGCTGATAACCAAGAAATCCAGAGAATTATAACATCATATTTCAAAAACTTATACTCTGTGAAGTCTGACAACACAAAAGACATGGATGAATTTCTAAGTAAACACAACTTACCTAAATTGAATCAGGAAGTTGTGAATTATTTAAATAGTCCTATAACATATAAGGAAATTGAAGAAGTAAAATCAAATCTTCCCACCAAAAAATGTCTTGGACCAGATGGATTCAGCACAGAGTTCTACCAGATATTTAAGAAGTAAGTAACATAATACTCCTTAAAATGTTGCATCAAATAGCAAAGGAAGGAACACTACCAAATTCCTTCTATGAAGCTAATATCGTCTTAATCCCTAAACCTAATAAAGCTTCACTTAAAAAAGAAAACTATAGGCCGATCTCTCTGAACACAGACGCAAAGATTCTCAACAAAGTCTTAGCAAATCGGTTTCAAAAACATATTAAAAAGATCATTCATGGGGATCAAGTAGGCTTCATCCCTGGCACACAAGGTTGGTTCAATATATGCAAATCAATAAATGTAATTCATCATGTAAACCAGTCCAAAGTCCAAGACCACATGATATTCTCGATAGATGCAGAAAAAGATTTGGATAAGATCCAACAGTTTTATGATCAAAACGCTGGAGACAGTAGGAATGGAAGGAACCTTTATCAATATAATAAAAGCTAAATACAACAAGCCCACAGCAAGGATTATGCTCAATGGGGAACAATTGGAACCATTCCCACTTGGATCAGGCACTAGACAAGGCTGTCCACTCTCACCACTTCTATTCAATATTGTACTTGAAGTCTTAGCTGAAGCCATTAGACAAGAAAGGGACATAAAAGGGATTCAAATCGGCAAGGAAGAAGTCAAGCTATCCCTATTTGCAGATGACATGATCTTATACCTGAGGGATCCTAAAAACTCCACCAGGAAGCTCCTGGAACTAATTGAGAAGTTCAGCAGGGTGGCAGGATACAAAATAAATGTGCAAAAATCAGAGGCCTTCCTATATGCCCAGAATGAAAGAAGTGAAAAAGCCTTGAGAGAAACAATCCCATTTACTACTACAGCCCCTAAAAAAATGAAATACCTTGGTATAAACCTAACCAAGGAGGTAAAAGACCTTTACAATGAAAACTTTAAAACCCTAAAGAAAGAAATTGCAGAAGACACCAGAAGGTAGAAAGACCTCCCATGTTCCTGGATTGGCAGAATCAACATCATAAAAATGATCATCCTACCAAAGGCAATATACAAATTCAATGCTATACCAATCAAAATCCCAAAGCAGTTCTTCAAAGAAGTTGACCAATCAATCTCAAAATTCATATGGAGGCACAAAAGACCCAGGATAGCAAAGACAATCCTGAGTAACAAAAACACTGCTGGAGGTATCACCATACCAAACCTTAGTCTATACTACAAATCCATAGTTATAAAAACAGCCTGGTACTGGCTCCAAAATAGACACATAGATCAATGGATAAGGATTGAAGACCCAGATATAGGCTCACAAAATTACAGCCATTTGGTCTTCGACAAAGGGGCCCAATAAATCCAATGGAAAAAGAACAGCATCTTCAACAAATGGTGCTGACAAAACTGGATCTCCACATGCAGAAGATTAAAGCTGGACCCGTACTTGTCACCATGTACAAGACTTAATTCCAAATGGATTAAGGACCTTGATATCAGGCCAGAGACTATAAAAACCATAGTTGAAAGGATAGGGAACTCCCTCGAGCTGATTGGGCTAGGCCAACATTTCCTAAACAGACATCCAATGGCACAGTCACTGCTACCAACTCTCAACAGTTGGGATTTTGTGAAATTAAAGAGCTTCTGTTCAGATAAAAAGATTGTAACAGAAGCTCAAAGGCAACCCAAAGAATGGGAGAAAAATCTTCACTAACCACACATCTGGTAGAGCTCTACTGTCCAGAGTGCACAAAGAACTTAGAAAACTAAACACCAAGAAACCAATGGCCCAATTAAGAAATGGGCCCTGGAACTTAAAAGAAACTTTACCAGGGATGAAATTAAAATGTCTAACAAATATCTTAAAAAATGCTCCACTTCTTTAGCCATCAGGGAAATGCAAATCAAAACCTCCCTGAGATATCATCTCACCCAGGTCAGGATAGCAAAATCCACAATACAAACAATAACAAATGCTGGAGAGGATGTGTAGAGAGGGGAACTCTCCTACATTGCTGGTGGGAATGCAGGCTCATACAACCACTCTGGCGAGCCGTATGGAGATTCTTAAAGAGATTAAAGATTGAAATGCCATATGACCCTGCTATTTCACTTCTGAGAATAACCCCACATACAACAAAAATTCACCTCAATAGCAGAAGCACGACCATGTTCATAGCAGCACTGTTTACAATAGCAAATTCATGGAATTAACCCATATGTCCAACAGTTGATGAGTGGAAACATCTATACAATAGAGTAGTACTTAGCCATCAAAATGATGAATTACTGGAATTTGCCGGGAAATGGATGTCACTAGAAACAATTACATTAAGTGAAGTATCCCAGACTCAGAAAATTAAGTGCCGTATGTACTCCCTAATAGGTGGCTCCTAGTACCAAAGCCACCTAGCACACCTAGAGACACTCAAAGATAAATTCTGTAATACCTACAGTAATTTCAAGGATTATGAACAGAAGGGATTGGGTGGGAGGGCCACACCAGACACAAGGAGAGAGTGGACCATGTAACAGCAGAGAAAATAGGCCTCCATCAAGGACTTCAAGTAAGTAATGAGACACCTGGTTAAGTTCACAAATTTTCCTTCCTGATCATTTACAACTGAGGAGGTATGATCTCACCAGAAGGGGAGGGCATATAGTCTGGCAGATAAAAAGTAACCATTTGGCAAATGGGTGATTGACCCCTCCCTCACTGTGGTTCCCTACTTTCCTTGCATCTACCTTTGAATGTGCTCTTATAACAAGACTCCGGTTTAACAACTTTTTGTCTCTGGCCAGGGGGTGACATACAATGCCCATCAGGATGGAGTGAAGGGCATTGCAGTAGCAGCAAAACTGCAAACGAAAATCAACAAAGCACAATCCAGAACTTCAGAAACTCTATATTGACCACCTAAAACTAGGCCAGACTAATCTCTCCCCATCCTGAATCTCAGGGAATTGCGGAAGAGGGGGCGGTAAGAGTGTAAGAGCACAAGGATGGGAGGCGTAATGATATGCAAGATTCTCCACACAAGTTAGGGCTGAAGCAATCATAATTGGACTTTGCATGCCCCACACAATGTCCAACACACTATTGACCCCACAAAGTGTAGCATTTGCTAAAGGCACCAAGATCCTTGGAGGCAAGGGATTGACAGCCACAGTAGTGTTTCTATGCTTAAGGGCAACACAGGAAAGGGTTCAGGGAAATGCCACTGGGTCCTTGTACATCATTGCAGAGGAGGGCCCAGAGGAGAGTCTGGCATGCACATTAAAGGATTCTCCGGGGATGGGGGGGGGAGGCACTAGGGGATGGGGAGGGAAGGGTGAGGGGAGGGGGAGCAGCAGGGTTGGGGGGAGGAGAAGGGAGGGAGGTTACCAGTGTACCTACCAAGTTTGTATGAGCAGAAATAATAATAAAAAATGTAAAAAAAAAGCTTAAAACCTAATGAAGAAGACAGAAAACTCTCTGATTATTTTTTCAGTAATGAATATTTAAACTAGATATATAAAACAATAGGAAGTGTTGAACTTGCTATTGTTTGTTTTATCTATCAGCTAAAGAAAGTCTAATCTTTTAGGAAAATATTTGCCAGAAAGTTGGTTTGGTATATTTCTGAATTCTTTTATTTTTGTATCCATAATTTGTTTCTATTAAATATTTTAATTTTACCTACAAGACAGTTTTTTCTTTATAATATTTGCTTTTATAAACCGCAATAGACCTGTCCTAACCTGTCATCCTTAATACTATCATTTTCTTGTTTCTAAAATTATATATATGAAGATAAGCCTCAAAAGAAGAAATACTAATGCTAAATAAATACACAAAGAAAATGTTCAACATCCTTATTCATGTAGGGAAGGCTAATTAATAATTTATTGTGATTCCATCTGGCTATTTAAGAATTTATTTTATTTCTCAGTTTCCATAAATCTGGATAGGGTCTCTATTTTCTCCTTGATATTCAATTTAAATTTTTCAGCAATCTGATAAGATACATTGTGATAGTTAATCTTGGGTGTCAACTTGACACACCTGAACTAATTAAGATCAGCTGATAGCACTTAAAGAGATTATCTGCATCCATACATTTACAATACAAAGATCAGCCCTAGATCTGATTGGAACCTCCCCAGATCTCACTGGAACCTCCCAATAGTGGACCAGATCAAAGGAACCACAGAACAGATTAGGAATCATCCACCTTCCAGCTCTCACTCACTAGCCTACTGGATGTATGCCCTGATTTAGCCTGCCAGCTTCAGCCACCAGCCATGTCTCCTCTACCATGAAAATCTTTTTCTCCCCTCTGCAACTGTAAATTGAATAAATCTCCCTTTCCTTCTTAAGTTGTTTGACTTTGGGTGTTCTCTCACAGCAATAGTTAAAGAGTAACCATTACATACATGAACTTATTATGACTCCTTTATATTTGTGAAAACTTCCTTTATGATGTAAAATGTGTTACAAATTACAAAATGTTCTGTAGCCTGCTGAGAGAAAAATTTATTCTAGAGCTATCAACATGGAACATTCTTTAGATATCAGTCAAGTCCATTTGACACATGGCACAGATTCACTGAAGTTTCTTTTGTTTGGATCTGAATGATCTGTATAAAGATCGGTGTGCAGGGCTGGAGAGGTGGCTCAGGGGTTAAGCCTCTGCCTTGCAGGTGGAAGGTCCTGAGTTCGGATGCCAGATCCCACGTATAGACGCCAGGCGGAAGGGGGGGGTGGCCTGCGCTTCTGGTCCTGGTAGGGCGGAGCCTGTGAATCCCGGGGCAGAGTAAACAAGAAGGAGGTGGAGGCGGTCTATGGTGGTTCCTGAATTCGTCGGTGGTTCTACACACACACACGCACACATACATACACACACACGCACAATTGAATAAATAATAATAATAATAATAAAATTAAAAAAAAAGATCGGTGTGCAACAAAGGAACTCACCTACTATTAGGGTGCCAAGATCTTAAAATTCTGTAACATTCATTAGATTTTGGTTTATGCGATTGAGAACCCCAATACATGAAGCAAATATATATTTTTGGTTCATAATTTTTATTATTTTTCCACCTCATTTTATTTTTTCCTAATCATACAAAGCTGAATAGGTATACCATACTCTTCCTCTCCCCTCCACTCCCCCATCTTTCCCCATTGCCCTCTCCCTCATTCCCTCCTTCCTTTCATCCCCCCTCCCCTTTTTCCTGTGCGTGTCCTCCTTATTCCCTCCCATCCCCTGGAGCATACCATCATTATGTGGGCATCAAACTTCCCTCTGAGACCTGGACTGCAGTGAGGGTTCAGGACTCTGTAGCATATTGAGATGCCTAATCAAAGATAAAAGACTGTTAACATGAAAGTCTTAATATAGGAGTCTCAAAGATAGATGAAAGAATAGGAGTAGGAAATAGCAGTGTGTGTGTGGGGGGGGGCACTGTCCCATTTGCTGTTTGGATACCTTCAATCTGCCATTCCCTATACCCTCCCTGATTGGTGGGATCAAACCTGTTCAGTCCCAAGTGACCAGGAAGGGAAGTGAGAGTGAGCTACACCAGATGCTTGCTGTTTACATGCAATATATGACCATGATCTATTTTCTCTACTGAAACATGATCCCACGTGTGTCTGTGTGTGTGTGTCTGAGTGTGTGTAGAACCACGGACGAATTCGCTAACCACCATGGACACCTCCACCTCCTTCTGCCCCGGCATTCACAGGCTCCGCCCTACCAGGACCAGAAGCACAGGCCGCCCCCGCTTCCGCCTGGCGTCTATACGTGGGATCTGGGATCCGAACTCAGGACCTTCCGCCTGCAAGGCGGAGGCATAACCCCTGAGCCACCTCTCCAGCCCCTCCTATTTTCTTTCTTTTGAGGTCCTTCTTCCCACTTGTTTATAATCTTTTGTGATTACAGTGGATATTACAGAAAATTACCTTTAAATATGTTAAATTAAGTGGGTTTGGAACTAGGATCCACTTATTAGAGAATGTATAAGTTGTCTAACTTTCTGTGTCTGGGATACTTCATTCAATATAATTTTTTCTAACTCCATCCATTTCCCAGCAAATGTCATTAATTCATCTTTTCGATGACTGAGGAAATTGCCATACTGATCGCCAGAGTGGTTGGATCCCTTCTCTCTGCATTCTCACCAGAATTAGGTGTTGTTTGTATTCTGGATTTCTGCCATACTGACTGGGGTGAGATCTTATCAGGGTAATTTTGACTTGCATTTCCCCGATGACTAGGGATATGGAGCATTTTTAAAGATATTTATTAGACATTTTGATTTTGTCCCTGAAAAACTTTGAGTTCCAAAGCCCATTTTCTAATTGTGCTATTTATCTCACTGATGTTTAGTTTTGTTTTTTTTTACTATTATTTATTCAACTGTGTGTCAGTGCACGTGTGTATATGTGTGTTTATTACTATAAATTCATAGTAATAAAACCAGCCTGATGTTGGCTCCAAAATAGACTTGTACATCAATGAATATAAGCCCATACAATTACAGCTATTTCATCTTTGCCTAGTCAGCTTGAGACGAATTCGGGAACCGCGTGGACGCCTCCACCTCTTCCTTGTTTACTCTGACCTGGGATTCACAGGCTCCGCCCTACCAGGACCAGAAACGCAGGCCTCCCCCGCTTCTGCCCGGCGTCTATACATGGTGTCTAGGATCCGAACTCAGGACCTTCTGCCTGCTAGGCGGAGGCTTAACCCCTGAGCCACTCTCCAGCCCTGATGTTTAGTTTTTTAAGTTGTTTGTGCACTCAATCTGGATAACAGATTTCTATCAGATATGTTGTTAGTGAAAATTTTCTTCCATTCTGTGGGTTGCTTTTTTGCTCAGTTTACAAACTCTTTAGCTGAGCAGAAGCTTTTTAATTTCAAAAGATCCCATTCCTTGAGTGTTGGTTCTAGTGCCTGTGCTATTGCATTCCTGTTTAGGAAACTGTGGACTAGCCAAGTCAGCTTGAGGGAGTTCTGTACCCTTTTAAATAAGGTTTTTATTGTCTCTGGCCTAATATTAAGGTCTTTAATCCATTTGGAAATAATTTTTGAGCAAAGTGACAAGTAAGGGTCCAGTTTTAATGTTCTCCATAGGGATATCCAGTTTTGCCAATACCATTTGTTGAAGATGCTGTTCTTTTTCCTTTGAATTTTTTCCAAGCCTTTGTCAAAGATGAAATTGCTTTAGGATTTTGATTGGTACAGTCTTGAATCTGTATATTGCTTTTGGTTGGATGGTCATTTTTATGATGTTATTTCTGCCAATCCAAGAGCATGGGAGGTCTTTCTAACTTTAGGGTTTTAAAGTTTTCATTATAAAAGTCTTTCACTTTTTGGTTAAATTGATACCAAGGTATTTCATTTTTTTAGGGACAATAGTAAATAGGATTTTTTCTCTTAAGAATTTTTCACATTTTTTATCCTTCGTGTATAGGAAGGTCACTTATTTTTGCACATTTATTTTGTCACCTGCCACTCTGTGGAACTTATGTGTTAGTTCCAGGAGTTTCCTGGTGGAGATTTTAGGATCACTCAGGTGTAAGATCATGTCATCTGCAAATAGAGATATTCTTCCAATTTGAATCTCTTTTATCTCCCTCTTTTGTCTTATAGCTTTAGCTAAATTTTCAAATACCATATTGAATAGAAATGGTGAGTGGAAAGTCTTGTCTAGTTCTTGATCAAAGTGGGAATGCTTCAAGTTTTTCCCCATTGAATATAAACCTTGGCTTGTTGCATACAACTTTTATTATGTTCATAAAGGTTCCTTCCATTTCAACTGTCTCTATGATTTTGATCATAAAAGGATATTGGATCTTATATTTCTGCTTGTATTTAGAGTATCTTGTGATCTTGGACTGTGGATTGGTTTATATTTATGAAGTACATTTATTGATTTGTGTATGTTAAACCAACCTTGTGTGACTGGGATAAAGCCTACTTGATCACAGTCAACGATCTTTTTTATATATGTTTTGAATCTGATTTGCTAAGATTTTGTTGAGAATCTTTGCATCTGTATTCATCAAAGAGATTTGCCTATAGTTTGCTTTTTTAATTATATATTTATTAGGCTTTTGGATGAGTATGTTATTAGCTTCATAGAAAGAATTTGGAAGTATTCCTTCCTTCACTATTTTATGGAATAGTTTAAGGAATAGTGGTTGGTATAAGTTGTTCATTGAATGCCTGGTGGAATTCTGTGCTGAATTCATATGGTCCCGGAAACTTTTTGGTGGGAAAAATCGAGATTAGTTCATCAATTTCCTCATTTCTTATAAGATTATTTAAATAATTCAACTTCCTGATTCAGTTTAGGTAAGTTGTGCTTACTCAGAAATTCATCCATTTCTTTTGAGTTATCCAATTTCTTGCAGTATATTTTTAAAATACGACCTTATACTTCTCTAATTTCTTGGGTGTCAGTTGCGAAAACTCCATTTTCATTTCTAATTTTGTTAATTTGAGTTTTCTGTCTCTTGATTTTGTTTTATTTAGATAGGTGTGTATCAGTCTAATTTATTTTTAAAAAAAAAAACACTTTCTGTCTGGTTGATTCTTTGTATCATTTTCCTTATCTTGGATATCCTTATTTCAGATAGTTCTCCACTGATTTTGCTAATCTCTCTCTTCTCCTGCTTTAGGGATTGAATTTCTCTTGTGTCTGTAAAGTTTAAACTGCTCTGCTAAGATATTCACTTGTTTGAAATAGGCATTAAGAGCTATATAAACTTAACTCTTAGGACAGCTTTCATTGTGTTTCAGATTTTTATATGTCATATTTTCATTATTGATAATTTCTAGGAAATCTCGCATTTCATTTTTGCTTTCTTTCTGAACCCATTTTTCATTCAGCATCACAGTGTTGAATTTTCAAGAATTAGTGTATATTTGTTGAGTTGTGGATGTCAAGCATTAAACAATGATAGTCTAATAGGGGAAAGGTATAATTTCAATTTTCCTTCAATATGTGGTCTATTTTGTTTTGTGACTCAATATGTGGTCTATTTTGTTTTGTGACTCAATATGTGGTCTATCTTGGAGAATGTTCTGTGGGCTGCTAACAATGTCGTGTATTCATTGGTGTTTGGGTGGAAGCTTAGTTAGAGATCTGTTAGGTCCTTTTCAGTAACGGTTTGATTTAGTTATAATGTATCTCTGTTGAGTTTTTGTCCTGTTGATCTATCCCATGTTGAGAGTAGAGTGTTGAAATCCCCAACTATTATCATTTTGGAATTGATTTCCTGTTTTAGAAGTTGTGGTGTTTGCTAAATGAATGTGGAAGAACCTATATTGTGAATTATTCTTAGTGAATTGTTCCTGTGACTAAAATGTAGTATCCTTCTGTATCTCGTATGATTGTCTTTGGTTCAAAGTCTGCTTTGTCATATAGCAATATTGCTACACCTGCTTGTTTCTTTGTTCCATTTACTGGAAGAATTTTGACCAGCCTTTTACTTTTAGAATGTGCTTATCTTTTCAGGTCATATGTGTTTCCTAAAGGCAAATGAATGGGTTTGAGTTCTAACTCATGTTTGTAACCTGTATATTTTGATTAGTGAGTTAATTCCATTGACATTTAGGGTTATAATGGAGAAATTACTTCTGATTTCTGATCTTTTTTGTGTTTAGTGGCTTTCATAGGTATATTAATTAGAGTGTAGGTTATACTTCCCTTATGTCCTCCTCCTTGATATGCTTGGTTTTTTTTTTTTTTTCAAGTTTGAGTTTCTTAATCAACAAACCACAATCCAGAACTTCAGAGACTCTATATCAATCACATAGAACTAGGCCAGCCTAATCGCTCCCCATCCTGGAGCTCAGGGACATTTGCGGAAGAGGGGGCGGTAAGATTGTAAGAGCAAAAGGATGGGAGGAGCAACGATTTGCAAGATTCCCAACAATAGTTGGGGCCAAAGCAATCATAATGGGACTTTGCACGCCCTGCGCAATGTCCAGTGCACTGTTGCCCTCATAAAGTCTAGCATCTGTTAAGGGCACCGAGATCCCTGGAGGCAAGGGATTGACAGCCATAGTAGTGATCCTATGCTTAAGGGGAACAAGAGAAAGGGCTTATGGAAATGCCACTGGGTCCTTATATGTCATCGGAGAGGAGGAGAGTTAGGCATACACAATAAAGGACTCTCTGGGAATTGGGGGGGAGGCACTGGGGAATGGGGAGGGAGAGGAGCGGGAGGAGGGGGCTCGGAGGGAGGAGGGGGGAGGGAGGGAACTGGTAAAAAAATTTTTAAATGTATAATTAAATTTTTAATAAAAAATTAAATTAAAAAAAGTTTGAGTTGCTTTTCTAGCATTTTTTGAAGTCTTGGTTATGTGGTCATAAAAGCCTTCCAATTGACTTTAAGGTGGAAAATTTTTCTTTCACCCTTGATCATGAAAGATTGTGTTTTTTTTCTCCCATATTTCATTTTTTCCTAACCATAGAAGCTCAATATATACCTCATCCTCTTCCTCCTCCCTCCCCTCCCCTATCATCTGCCATTGGACTCTTCCCCCTTCCCCACTTCTTTCACTGCCCTCCCTCCATCCCTTCCCCCTCCCATGCCTGGGGCATCCTTTTGTGTGAAGGCCAAACTGCCCTTTGAGTCCTCCACCGTAGTGAGGGTTCAGGACTCAGTGGCATAGCAGGAGACCCTTCTTGGGCTCCCTATTAGTATGGAAACTCTACCTGCTCAATCCCTTGCCTCTAAGGATCCTACTTCATGGAGCCTCCTCCCCTGTGATCCATGCTGGACTTTGAGGGGTTGTTGACATATCAGCCCTTGGGAAGGATAGGCAAAGTCCAATTCTGGCTGCTGCAACCCTAACTTGTGTATAGTATCTTACATATCATTGGTCCTTCCCATCTTTAGGATCTCACAATCTTGTTATCTGCTCTTCTGCTAGGTTCCCTGAGCTTTAAGATGGGGAGAAACTTGGTTGTTCTCTTTCCTGGCGAATGTTGTATGGTTTTCGGTGTTCTAAATTATGGTTTGTTGTTATTTTCAGGTTTACTGTTCTTGCACTGCCCTTGACTACATCCTGATTGGTTGTCAAGGTCACCTCTTAACCAAAGATAAAAGACTGTTTAAATGAGGATCTTAATATAAGAAGAGACTCAAAGATAGATGGAAGAATAGGAGTAGGACACAGCAATGGAATATTCAGTCTCCTGTTTGCAGGTTGGTTAACATCTAACTACCAGTCCCTATACCTTCCCAGACTGGGGAGATCAAACCTGTTCAGTTCCAAGTGGATCTCCTCAATATTTTTATTGATTTATTTTTTCCTAGTTTTACAAGCATATTGAGTACTTATCCCTTCTTCCTTCCATCTTCCTTCCTTCCCATCCTTCTCTTCCCTTCATCAGTCTATCCCTAGACTCTATTAAACATCTTGAAGGAAGAAGGAGGCTGTGTGTGAACATTGTCCACTGAATCTGAACTTCAAATCTCTTATTCTGGTTAATGGAAAACTGCTAGACATGTCACTCAATGTGAGCATTGCACTGACATCTGACTCAAGTCACCAAAGAGGATGGAGTGGTTTAACACTGCTCCAGTGTTCTCCTAAACCTCCTCCGTGTGAGCTCTACAGTCTATTTGCTTTCAGGCTTTCCAGCTGTCTCAGCCTTTTGTAGCCTTTTGAGATCTTTTTCAATTCTTTCTAAATATGATTGTTTCTTGTTTTTAGATTTCCATGATAGTTTCATATGCTGATGTACTTCATCAAAGCAGTACCTGCATGTACCCCTCAGAGATACGGTCAATGATCAGGAAGAATTTCCCAGGCACTCTAAACCTTACTGGAGAAATCACTGCCTAGGAGAAACCACACTGGATTTGAAGCATTTCAAGACAGCCGTAGTCTTGACTTCTGTATAAGATTTACCATCTTTTATAACTAAAGATGCCTAACTTATTTGATACAGATTCAGTCCCTTCCTGATAAAAAGCCACATAATTAGTGCTACATGATTCTTACCCCCTTGGCTGTGTTAAAACTAACCTACTTTGTGATATCCATTGCTCTTTGGCTCACTCTTTTTTCCTTCCTTCCTTCCTTCCTTCCTTCCTTCCTTCTTTCCTTCCTTCCTTCCTTCCTTCCTTCCTCCCTCCTCCCTCCCTCCCTCCCTCCCTCTCTCTCTCTCTCTCTCTCTCTCTCTCTCTTTCTTTCTTTCTTTCTTTCTTTCTTTCTTTCTTTCTTTCTTTCTTTCTTTCTTCTTTCTTTCTTTCTTTCTTTCTTTCTTTCTTTCTTATTATCCTGAGTCTTATTCACTTCCTTACCCAGAAATATCTTCGATTCTATCACTTAGAATGTTTTCCTGAATTTATTTTTTCAACCTGTCTAAAAGTAGGTATTCTGTCCCTTACTATATTCTCTGTGTGCTTATGTTGTATGTGGAGGAAACAGAAGCCCACATACAGAGTCCTACTGGTACTAATGCTGAAGACACTTGCTCAACTGTGACAAGTGCGCTGTGTTTTGCGATGATGACTTGCAAAGTTCTCCCTTTAGATCTGCCTTCTGCTTCCATGTGCCTTGGAGGCAAAAAACACTGCAATAGTGACTTAAGATTTGAGAACTGAATTAGAGTAAAATTGAGGTCACACTCTCTGTTTCCCTGTGTGAAAATAAAAGCTTAAATATTTCCTCAATCCTTCTGAATCTCACCTTGATCTTCCATAAAATAAGGATGTTCACTTTATAGTATTTTCATAATAGACTCAAGATGATAGTGCATTTCCATTTATGAAATTTTTAATTTATTTTTTCTAAACTCTTAGATTGCAGTGATTCAACTTTTTCTTACTATGCACATATCATGTAAATCAGTAATTAAGACTAATACATCAGAATCATTGTTTAAAGTTCATTATTCACTTTTTCATAGACTGGCTTTAAAGCAGATAGCAGAAAACTTCTGCTTTCTAACATGTATAATAGCAGTTACTACCTCTATATTGATGACTAGATGATTTTGAGTGACTGTTCAGAGGACCAATGTAGAGACAAGGAGAACAAAGCTTCTTGTGCCTCATGTGAGCACCATTTATTTACATGGATATGTTTTGTGATCTACTTACCACACCTTGTTCAGGCAGTGAAGGTTAACAGCATGTCCACTGTAAACACAACATCTCAGATGTTATACCTCCATGCCTAGTATTTGGACCCTTACCCTAAAATTTTGCTATGTCTTAGATTGAAAGTCAAGTTATTTCTTAGGTCCTGAAATTTCGCCCATTTGTTAAAGTATCAAATCATGCCTTTAAATTTTATTGATGCCTTTTGGCAAATTTGAGACACCTTGATCATAAATGAAATGTACTTTATTGGTCAGGGTAGTAACTGTAGTCACACTATCCACAATTTCACATTGGCTTTTTAATTCCCAGAAAAAAAAAACAAATCCTGTGATGTCCATTGCCTCCTTCATGTGTCACATCATAATAAATGAATAATACTAAGCTTAAAGAATATTGGATTCAGAGGGGAACACTAGCACTGTGCTACAAAAACTGGGGATTGGCTCTAGAACGAAGTACTCTTTATTTTCAAGACATTCTGCTATGGTAGAATGCTACTGTTATATTATCTTTAGTGAAATGATTAAGGATCAAGAATCCTTGATCGCAAGACATTCAGAAATACAAGCCACTTGTAGACTGATATAAATGATGAACAATGGATTCAACTCTTTTAACTACATCAAATTCTCCAACAACTATATTTTTGTATTAATGCATAAATATAAATGCAGTCCACTAAATGCCATATTCTCTGGAGTCTGTGGGAAGATAGGATAATGAAATATCTTTCTATTGTAGCCCAAAGATCCTTATGTACATCACAGTTTACCTTAATGTCACTTCTTCCAGTAGTTCCTCCATTCTGAAACTGAACAAAATGTCACTTTTACTTCTCTTTGAAAAAAAGGAGAAAATTATTCATTTCATTTAGATTCCATATCATGACCAAACAAACCATTATAATTATGACACAATACTCCTCATGTCTCAAATGTTCTTTCAGTAGTTAATTCACATTTTTGGCATGTTACCAGTTTCTTTAGCCAAATATCCTCATGCAACAATATGTAAAATTTATCGATAATTCATGTGCAGTAGTTAACAATTAGCTGCAATTCAAATATCTGGGCTCCTTTTTCTTCAACTGAGGTAAGCATTAGAGGAAATTGCAAATGAAAAGTAACTGGAGAGAGCAGTGTAACCAGGTTGTCCAGCAGATGGAGATACCATTCAAGTTCAGGGAACACAATGGCAGTAATTATAAAGGAACAGATTGTGAAGTGGCAGAATCTACAAAATGGCTCATTGAGAAGATGGGATAGAAGCTGGAAGGAGGCAATGGACATTGTGTGAGGCCTGCATTTTGTCTTACATGCATGGTGCTTCTGAATAGCTGGAAGCAGCTGCAGAATAAACCCATTCTTGCCTATTATAATCCATTTTCAATTTGGCATTAGATATATGACTAGACCTTCAATAAAAGAATCGATTCCAGTTAAACAATAGAGACTCCATTGGCTGAAAGAAAGGTAAACAAAAAACATGAAGCATTTTTGTAGCATTTGATTACATTTCCAATTTGAACTGAATAAAAAAGTATTTTCTATTAATCTGTTGGTAAATTTTGGTTTCTCAGAATTAGCAGATATAAGGGATAAAATAAAATTAAAAGTAAAACAAAATTGAAGGAGAATTTTTTCCAATATATTCCAGAGAATGAAAACAGTAGTTTCCAATCAGAAATGATTGCATCTAAATCTGAAGAAACCAGCTAATCCAGGGAAAATAATTGAAATTTTTCGGTGGCATGTGAAAAATAGAGTATAAAACATTAATCAATAATCATTTTCAATGCTATATTATTTGGGATATTTCATGAAAATGAAAGTAAAATTCATTTTTGACCTAATCCTTGAACATATATTAGAAGTGTATTTTAAAATCTACGTAGTATGCATGTTTTCTTCCTTTAAAGTAATGTGAATTACAATCTTTCTTGTTAGAGTATGTACATCAGGACATTGCCTTAAGAGTTCAAACTTATAGTGGCTTATAAAATGGGTCAGTGTTTAAAGCACTTGCCATGTCAACAAAATGATTGAAGTTCATATCTCCAGATTTCAAATAAAAGGTGTTGGTAGGGAGGGAGATAACACAACTGTAATTCAAGGCTGCAGAACTGGGAAAAGTGGATGCTTGAAATCCTCAAAGCTTGCTAACCAGAATAGCTCTATCAGAAAGAACTGGATTCTATTAGAAACCCTGCTTAAAAAGAATATGGTTGAAGAGTGATCAAAGACAATTCTTGGTGCCAACTTCACAACTCTAAATGCACGCACAACGTACACATGTATCCACACATGTACAATCATATACATTTGAAGAGGCATACACACATGCATATATCCCCAACATATTCACAGAAAAGGATGGGAAAAGTTAGTAACAACTGAAAGTTGTCACTTGGCTATCTAAAAATGACATCGAGTCACATGACAAAGGAGGTAAAAATGTATGAAATATGTTTTATTTGTAAATACTGGTCCTAAGACTGTTTTCTGTTACTCATTAGGGTACAATACAACAAAAGTGGATCTTGAAGTGCAAGCCCTGTTTTTTTGTGTGATACCATGTAGGGTGTGAAACATGTACTGTGTGTTTCCATGAGTCATTTGAATAGCCTGGTCCACTGGATAGGGGTACAGATGTGGCACAAGAATTTTACAAAACAGTCTTGCCCTTTTCAATTCTATCCCCAAGGAGAGAATGTTTTGCTGAACATATTGTTCACTTGCCAAATGTGGCAGTCATGATTTCAAAAATTATTTTGGAGTCATAACATTTTGATATCAATAACATAAGTCTAGAAACTTAGAACTCATGTTATAAGAATATGATAAAAAATAAGAAAATTTTATTTGTACTTGAACAACTTCAGAAAATTTAGAATATAGCATAAAAATATAAATGACCTGTTAGTTGTCTAGTAAAATAGAATTATGGTTGCTTTCTTTGATTGAAGAATGATTTGCATTTGAAATAAAAGAGCAAATGGAACTTGCTTTCATGTTTCAAGATGATAGCTTAATTATTATTTCCCTTTTAAATAACAGTAAAAATGTGAATTACTAGCATATGTATGTTTTCTGTTAGGCAAAGTTTTATTTCACAATAAAATTGCAGAAATCCTAATATCCCACTGTGCAAAGGAAATGAGAAATTCAGAGACCATTAAGGAGGTTTGTGAATTTACACAGTGCATTAACACCAAAAGGATGTAACCTAGGTGTTTCTTAAAAACTTAGTGTTTAATAACATTTATATTTGCCTTGAAATTTCTCTGAGAAAATAAATCTATGAGACCATAATATACCCCATCACAAAAAACAATTTGAGGCAGTATTTTTATATATCAGTTTCCCATCTTGTTCATGCTCTTCTCTGTGGTTAATTCAGCAATGAAAAGCTAATTCTCATTAAAAACTATGACCACAGGAAGCACAAGGGCACATAAGTTCTTGTCAGATTAGGCCCTCACAAGATCAGACCATAACCATTAATGACATCCAGGGTATATGTTCTACATACTATTGTTTGAAACTTATCATTATTAAGAACAAAAGCACAGAAAGGACTGTGTATCCCATTTTATTACCCATCTTACCTCTTCATCAATTACCCACTGCAGCAGCTTGTTTGAATATTGCCAATAAATTTACAACAAAATGGCATACAGAACAAGATGTTTGTTGTGGCTTATGTTTGTCTGACTACATTTTCTAGTCCAGATCAACAGTAGAGTTCATACCATCACAAAAGGCTGAGGGATCTGACCACACAGTAGCCACAGGTCTCTTGAGACAGGGGCTAAGTTCACTTGCCAGACAGCATGTCCAACCAAGTATATCAAAGAGTGACAACTCACTGAACTAACAAAAGAAGTATGGCAATGGTCTCAGGCTCATATAGTTCACTGATTGTACCAACTCAGATTAGGAGCTGAACAATGCAGCGATCTCATTGTATTGTTGAAGAATTCTAAAGTTTACTAACCCAGCTTCCCACATCCTACTCACCTACACGGGGAAGAGTCCCATGCACCATGGACTTGGTATTACCCCAAATTAGACAATCTCCTGCTGTCTTTCTCAGAGATTAATTCAAATATAAATGTGTCCAGTACTCAAACCTTTAATTGCCAAGTTAACACTTGTATTTAATTATCATGGCCATCATCCTAATTCAAAAGTTTGAAAGCAATGAATAGGTACACAAATGCAATGTCTTCTTTAAAACACATGTTGTATAATTCAAACATGACTGTTAAGTCTTGACAAATATTTTTACAAAATGGAATTTTAAAACATTTGCTATTTTTTCATATACATTTGTTAGAATTCATATTGCCCTTAAATGTATTTTAAACTAAAATGCTAACTAGTTTCTCACCTTCCCATTAATATTAAGGAACACATGTCATTTATTATAGATCTATGCAAATAACAGCAGAAGGAGAAAAATGGACACTAGACAAGATCAGACATCTTAGTATTAACCATAAATGCCTGATAGTAAACCACCATCTAAACGCTTCTCATTATATTTTTAGATAAGAAAAGATCTCGACATATAGTGAAGTAGAAAACCACAAATGAGACATGGTTCAGGGATTAAGACTCTGTCTCATAAGCAGAAGGTCCTGAATTCAGATAGTGGATCCCACCCAAAATGCCAGGGTATGCTCTGTTGCAGTTTCAGGCAGGTGAGCTGATTTCTGAGCTTCTAGACCTGACCAGGCTGTGGGTGCCTGCCATAATCTTCTAAGTTGCCCACAGGCAAACAATCTCCGCCCTTTCTTCCCTTCCCCTGCTAATCACACACATACAAGAAATAAGTCAAAGTAGATTTCACACAGCAACAAACTTCAAAGAGTTAGTAGAGAAAAGCCCTCTTTAAAATGATAGAATAGTCACTAAATGTAACCCATGTGAGAAACAAGAGAACACTAGAATCACAACCCCCTTTTTTTTGCATGTGAACTCCCAGATGTTACCTAACACAAAGTAAAACCTAGATATTATTATCATCTATCCAAGTGTTGAAAAATTGCATCTCAGAGTAACTTCAAATAAAAACTACAATCAACATCTGCTCGTCCTAAAAATGCCAACAGAGAAGCAGAAAAATGCCAACAGAAGAAACAGAAAAAGCACAAGAATCCAAGAAAATATGTCTCCCCCCAATATCAATGAAGATAAAGCTTCAGAGCTCTCAAAGGACAGGCCATTGGCAGGTATCCAAAAGAACAATATCCAAGACAATGAATTTCAAAGATCAATTATACATATGTTCAAACAACTCCAAGAGGACATAGATAATCATCTAAACACATTTCAAGAAGAACACATCAAACTCAGGAAAGAATTCCAAGGATACAAAAATGAAAAAGACACAGATAGAATGAAAATAAAGAGCATGGAAAGAGTCCTCAAAACACTGAAAAACAACAAGGTAACCTAGAAACAAACATAGAAGCACTGAAAAAAAAAATCCAGACTGAAACAACACTGGAACAAAAAAAAAAAAATCTGAACAGTGTAACAAAAAATTAAAATATTTGGGTTTTCTCTCTTTTCTCTCTTCTGCTTTTGGCTAATTAAGCTAGGGGTGTATCAATTTTATTGATTTTTTCAAAGAACCAGCTTTTTGACTGGTTGATTTTTTTCTATCGTTTTCTTAATCTCGATTTCAGATATTTCTCCCCTTATTTTGCTAATTTCCTCTCTTCTACTACTTTTGGGATCAGATTGCTCTAGTTTCTCTAAAGCTTTAAGCTGCATTGTTAAGTTGTTTATTTCTGCTGTTTCCATTTTTTTGATGTAGGCATTAAGAGCTATGAACTTACCTCTTAGAACAGCTTTCATTGTGTCCCAGAGATTTTGGTGAGTTGTATTTTCATTATAATTCACTTTCAGGAAATCTTGTATTTCCTTTTTAATTTCTTCCTGAATCCAGTTCTCATTCAGCATCATATTGTTAAGTTTCCAGGAGTTAGTGTATTTTCTCTTGTTTGATGTGTTGTGGATGTCCAGCTTTAGGCCTGTGGTGGTCTGATAGGGCATAGGTTAGAATTTCAACTTTTTTGTATATGTGTAGATTCGTTTTGTGGCCCAATATGTGATCTATTTTGGAGAAAGTTCCGTGTGCTGCTGAGAAAAATGTGTATTCTTTGGTACGTGGGTGAAGGGTTCAATAGAGATCTGTAAGGTCCATTTCTTTAAGGGTTTGATTAAGTTCCAAAGTGTCTCTATTAAGCTTTTGACCTGTTGATCTATCCCATGTTGAGAGGGCGGTGTTGAAGTCCCCAAGAATTATTGTTTGGGGTGGATTTCTTGCTTTAGAGGCTATAGGGTTTTCTTAATGAATGTGCAGGGGCACGTATTGGGTGCATATATGTTCAGTATTGTGAAGTCTTCCTGGAGAATTGTACCTGTGACTAAAATGTAGTATCCATCCGTGTCTCTTATAATTTTCTTTGGTTTGAAGTCCACTTTTCTGATAGCATAATGGCTACCCCTGCCTGTTTTCTGCTTCCATTTGCTTGTAGAATTGTTGACCAGCCTTTTATTTTTAGGGCATGCCTATCTTTTGTGGTGAGATGGGTTTCCTGCAGGCAGCAGATTGATGGATTGTGATTTTTAATCCAAGCTTGTAATCTGTGTCTCTTGATGGGTGAATTAATTCCATTAACATTTAGTGTTGTAATGGAGAAACTATTTTTAATTCCAGACATTTATTATGTTTAGTAGTTTTTATAAGTATATTGCTTCACTTTTAATAAGTGTTATACTTGCCTTCTGTTCTCCTGGATATGCCTGTTTTTTTCTTCACGCTTGAGTATCATTTTTAGCATTTTTTGAAGGCCTGGTTTGGTGGACATGTATCCCTTCAAGTTGTCTTTGTGCTGGAAGATTTTTCTTTCTCCCTTGATCATGACTGATAGTTTTGCAGGGTAAATGAGCCTGGGTTGACATTTTTGCTCATTCAATACTTGAAGTATGTCTCTCCAAGCTCTTCTTGCTTTTACTGTTTCGACTGAGAAGTCATTTGTTATTTTAATAGGTTTACCTTTAAAAGTGACTTGTTTTTTCTCCCTTGAAGCTCTCAGCACCAGTTCTTTATCTTGAATGTGGAGTGTTTTAACTATTATTTGCCATGGCATGCTTCTGTTTTGGTCATATCTGTTTGGGGTGTGGAATGCCTCTTGTATATGGATGGGCTTCTCTTTTTTTATATGAGGAAAGTTTTCCTTGATGATCATTTGAAAAATTTCCTCAGGGGTGGTATTTTGAGATTCTTGCTCTGGTATTCCATGAATACGCATGTTAGGCTTCTTCAGGGTGTCCCATATCTCTTGGATATTTCTCTCAAGTATCTTTTTGGCTTTTAACAACCTCTTCCATTGAGTTGGTTAGTACTCCCACTTTATCATCAAGGTCTGAAATTCTGTTTTCTGCTTCGTTAGTTCTGTTGATAAGACTGTCTGTGGAGTTCTGGGTTGAAGGTAACTTGTCTTGTAGCTCAGTTTTAAACTCTGCTTGAGTCTGTTTAACTGAACAGGAGGGATGGGGTTGTAGGGCCACACCAGAAACAAGGAGAGAAGTGACCATGTTACAGTAGAGAAAATAGGCCTCCATCAAGGACTGCAAGAAAGTAATGTGACACCTAGTTAAGTTCACAGACATTCGTTCCTGATCATTTACAACTAAGGGGGTATGAACTCACCAGAAGGGGAGGGCATATAGTCCGGCAGATTAAAAAGTAACCATTTTGCAAATGGGTGATTGACCCCTCCCATTGCCAAATGCCATATGATCCTGCCATTCCACGTTTGGGTATAAGTATTACATCTACCCTTGAATGAGCTCTCATAATAAGACTCCAGTTTAACAGCTTTCTGTCTCTGGCCAGGGGGTGACATACAGTGCCCATCACGATGGAGTGAAGGACATTGCAGGAGCAACAAAACTGCAAAAGAAAATCAACAAACCACTATCCAGAACTTCAGAGACTCTAGATCAACCACCTAGAACTAGGCCAGACTAATCTCTCCCCATCCTGAAGCTCAGGGACATTTGCGGAAGAGGGGGCGGTAAGAGTGTAAGAGCAAAAGGATGGGAGGAGCAATGATTTGCAAGATACTCCACACAAGGTAGGGCTGAAGCAATCATAATTGGACATTGCATGCCCAGCGCAATGTCCAATACACTATTGACCTCACAAAGTCTAGCATCTGCTAAAGACACCAAGATCCTTGGAGGCATGGATTGGTAGCTACAGTAGTGTTCCTATGTTTAAGGGGAACACAGGAAACGGTTCAGGGAAATGCCACTGGGTCCTTGTAGGTCATCAGAGAGGAGGGCCCAGAGGAGAGTCAGGCATGCACAAGAAAGGACTCTGGGAATCCGGGCGGGAGGCATGAGGGGATGGGGCGGGAGGGGTGAGGGTAGGGGGAGCAGGAGGTTCGGGTGGAGGAGGAGGGAGGGAGGGAATTGGTGTACCTATTAAGTTTGTATGAGCTGAAATAATAATAAAAATGTATTAATAATAAAAAAATTAAAATAAAGAGTCTCAAAAATAGAACCAATAATGTAGAAGACAGAGTCTTGGAACCAGAAGATAAGATAGAAGAAGTCATAAGTCAATGAGAGAAACTGATAAACTGAAAAGCACACTTGGATGGAACATACAGGAACTCTGGAACACCATCAGAAAGCTCAACATGTAGATCATGTATATCCCAGAAGGAGACACATGAAAGGAAGATCCATCAAGTATAATCAATGAGATAATAGAAGAAAACTCCCTGACCTAAAGAAGAGATACCCATCCTGATTCAAGAGGCATAGAGAGCACTGAATACTCAGGACCAAAAAAGAAACATCCCTCGGCATGTGATAGACCATACACCAAATGTACACATAAAAAACAAGATCTTAAGAGCTGAAAGACAAAAGGAACAAGTTACATATAGAAGTAAACCTATCAAAATAATAACTGACTTCTCAATATAGATGGTAAAAGCCAGAAGGACCTGCAGAGACACAATACAAGTTCTGAATGAATATAATACCAACCCAGATTATTATATCCAGCCAAGCTGTAGGTCATAATAGAAGGTGAAAGAAAAATATTCCATGACAAAAACAAACTAAAAGACTGCTAAGGTTACTAAAAGGGCTACTAAACAGGGCTACCGGAAATGCTGGAGGAAATGTGCAAGATGGAAGAGAAGGATATACAAATCAAGGAAGCTAAAATGAATAAATAATATCAGCACAAGAGCCGAATGAGGGTCTAAAAAAGGCAAACACCACAAGAACAACAAAATGTCAGGAACCATTAGGCACCTTTCAATAACAACTTTAAATATCAGTGGAATCAACTCCCCAGTCAAGGAACACAGGCTTATAACTTGGATCAAACATCATGAACATCAATCCTCTGCCTCCAAGAAACACACCTCAACTTTTTTCCCCCACATTTTATTTTTCTTAATCATACAAGCTCAATAGTCCTAAAGCTCACAGAACCTTGTAGAAAAGGGGGCAGCAATATTGTAAAAGACTGAAGATGGGGAGGACCAGTAATATGTAAGATACTCCACCTCAACTTTAAAGATAAACACTTTCCCAGGGTAAAAGGATGGTCAGGGTCAGTAGTACTCCAAACACAAATGGAAAAAGAAAACGAGCAGGAGTTGCCATATTTACCAAACAGGGAAGCACCCAAATTTATCTAACAAACATTACAGGAGACAAAATAACTAATCAACCCAAACATATTAGTAGTTGGAGACTTCAATACCCCACTCATACCAGTGGACAGGCCAACAGGCCAAAAGTTAAGCTGAGACACATTGGAGTTAAATAAAACCTTAAATCAAGGTCTCCCAGCTAAAAAAAAAAAATCAATAACCAAATATATTCAGTGTAGAATTGTACCAGGGCTTCGTAAGAAATAACACCATTACTCCTCAAATTAGACCATAAAATAGAGAAGGAAGGAACACTCTGAAACCTTTTTTATGAAGCTAATATAACTCTGATTCCAAAGCCAAACAAAGACATAACACAGATGCAAAAATCCTCAATAAAATACTAGCAAACAAATCCAAAAACATATCCAAAGGATCATATACCACGATCAAATTGAATTAATGTCAGGAAGTCCAGGATAGTTTAACATACAAAAATCAATAAATGTAATTCAACCTATTAACAGATTCAAAAGCCAAAATCATATGATCCTCTCAATTGATGCAGAAAAGGTATTCGACAAAATCCAACGTCCCTTCATGATAAAAGTTTTGGAGAAAACAGTAGTAGAGGGGATAAGTTGGTAAAGATCAACTTGATAAAAGCTATGCAGGACAAGCCTAAACTAAGCATCATCCTAAATAGGGAAAATCTTGAAGCATTCCAACTTAGATCTAGAATAAGATAAAGCTGTCCATTGTCACCACTCCTGTTCAATACTAAGCTTGAAGGCTTAACTAGAGCAATAAGGCAAGAAAAGGAAATAAAAGGGATACAGACAAGTAAGAAAGAAGTCAAAGTATTCCCTATTTTCAGATGATATGATTCTATACTTTAGAGATCCACATGACTCAATCAAGAAATTACTCGAATTAATAAACAATTTCACTAAAGTGACAGGCTAAAAATTCAACATCCAAAAATCAGTAGCCTTCCTAGAAACCAGAGACAAATAAGCTGAGAAAGAAATGAAAGAATAAATCCCATTCACCATAGCTACAAAGTAAATAAAATACTATGTAATAAATTTAACCAAGGAAATAAAAAAACTGTATAATGGAAAATACAAAATACTGCTGAAAGAAATTAAAGAGGATACTATGTGGCACTACCAATTCAGGGAGGCCTTAGCTGGGCTCCCAGCTACAGACAAGCCTGGGCATGTACAGATATGTCCCAACAGAAGACTGTGCAGGCAGAGGGATGAACAACCAATGGAAAGTGGCCATCTAACCTGCACCTGCAATGGACACCTAGCAAACAGTTAAATGACTGGTGGCTGCCCCCCCCCTTGGAGGAGGGATGGCAACACCTGATTGGACCTTGACTTATATAAGCCCAAAACGCCCTTAATGACTTTGAATCAGCGGCATCTCGTCCACTGCTGCTTTTCACCTGATTCCCGGGGTCTGGCACTGACTCTGACCCCGTGGCCGGCTCGCCCATTCACCTCAAGGCCCTCTCCCTCCACCCCCCCACGGCTGTACCGGCAGGGGATACAGCAACAATACTAGAAGGTGGGAACACTTTCCTTGCTCATGGATTAGAAGGATCAATATTGTGAAGATGACCATCCTACCCAAAGCAATATACAGATTCAATGCAATTACAGTTAAAACCCCAATGTAATTATTCGCATAACTGGAAAAAACAATCTCAAAATTCATATGGAAGAAAAAAATACTACAATTAGCCAAAACAATTTCAGGCAATAAGAGGAATGCCGGAGGTACCACCATGCCAGATTTCAAACTATATTACAGAGCTATAGTACTAAAAACAGCTAGATAATAGCACAAAAACAGATACATTGACCAATGGATCAGAACAGAGGACTCAGACATAAACTTCCCCACTTACATACAGCCTCTTAATCTTTGACAGAGGTGCCAAATGCATGCTGGGAAAAAGACAGCATCTTCAACAAGTATTGTTGGGAAAACTGGGCATCTATATGCAGAAGAATAAAAGTTGACTGTTGCCTCTCTTCTTATACAAAAGTCAACTCCAAATGGATAAAAGACCTTGATATAAACCTCAGTTCACCTGCATGGTTGCTAAAAAATGACCATCAAATGGCTTAAGGGAACAAGCAGTTTATTTTCTGATAGTCCAGTTACAGTCTGTCCAGCTTGATGGGAGAGCATTTACCAACATCAGGCTGAGAGAACTGACCACACCATCACCACATAATGGCTGAGAGAGGGATGATCTTTACCTGCCAGACCAGCATGTCTGACCAAGTGTACACAAGGATTCTTGCACTATTTTATTCATCTGTTCAGGGCTTAGTCCCACCCACCATGGGCTGAGCCTTCCCCATCAGCTAGACAATCTCCTGTAGATTTGCTCTGGCCCTAACTCAACTAATTTTCTACAAATGTGCCCAGAGAGTAAACCCTCAACTGTCGATATTAGACCTGAAACTCTTAAATTATTAGAAGAAAGAGTAGGAAGTACACTTGAATTGACAGGCCTAGGCAAAACTTTGTAAGCAGAACAACAAATGCCGAAGAACTAAGATCAATAATCAACAAATGGGATTTCATGAAATTAAAAAGCTTCTCTTCTATAAAAGAAAGTGTTAATTGTGCAAAAATATAGTCCATCTCATGGAAGAAAATCTTTGCTAGCTGTGAATATGACAAAAGATTGAGTATATGAAAAGCTCAGAAAATTTAGCACTAAGACAGCAAACATTTCAATTAAAAAATGGGCTCTATAATTAAACAGGAATTTCACTCAAAAAGAATTTGAAATGTCAAACAAATATCTTAAAAATGATCAACATCCCTGATCATCAGAGAAATGCAAATCAAAACAAATCTGTGATACCATCTTACCTCAGTCAGAATGGTTAAGATCAAAAACACAGACAACAGAGATTTCTGGCAAGGCAGTGGAATAAAAGGGATAATTATTCATTGCTGGTGGGAGTATAAACTGGTACAGCCTCTATGAAGATCAGTGTGGAGGTTCCTCAGAAAGCTAAAAATTAACCCAGCTATACCACTCCTTGGAATATTCCCAAAAGACTCTACATCTTATTACAAAGATACTTGTTCACCTATGTTTAGCAAAGCTCTATTCACAATAGCAAAAAAAAAAAAAAATTGGAATTGGCCAATATGCCCATCAACAGAGGAATGGATAATGAAACTGTGGTATATATACATAATGGTATATTACTCAGCCATCAGAAAGGATGAGATTATGGAATTTTCTCATAAATTGATTGAATGAGTTTATTTCTGACATAGAAAGTTAAGCACTGCATATTCTTAAATGAGAATAAATGAACTAATATCCTCATCAATGTATTTGGATTGGAAGCACCATAAGAGCCAGAAAACTGGAAAATATGTATGAGTGGGAAAGTAGGAAGGGATGGTTATGATGAAACCTTGAAAATGGGAAATTTAGGATACCAAGACAATGGGAGGGAAAGAATAAATAATGGAATGAGGGGATAAGAGAAAGGAAGAACAGAGGGACTTAAAACCCAAAGCTTGTGGGAAGTAACCTCAAAGGAACATCCTAAGCTAGTAATATGTAAAAAAAAAAAAATGTCTTTTAACGAAAGGAACAAGAATGGGCTATCCCTATGCAGAGGAGCATAGAGTGAGGAGAACAGGGAAAACAAAAAAGCCTTGAGCTGATTCGCTTAGAACCTAGGGACAAAAAATATGCTAGAAGTAATAGGAATGTACCACTTCTGGATAAAATGTTTGTCAGAGAAGTCTTAAAGTCTCCAAACATTACAGGCTTTTGCCATTGCTCTTGGTTGTTCCCCAAAAACTGTCAGTAATACTCTATTAGTGAAGACGCAATACAAATGAATAACAGAATGTGGGCAAAAGATATTAACTGGAACTGGTCTTGGACTTTCACCTTGCTGGATATCTTACACAGTACCATGGAATATTGTAGAAGCTACTAGGGAAGACAAATAACCACAAGCCCCATTAAGGGCCTGAGATAGGTAAGTTACAATATGAATCACCATGCAATGGGTGACCACAAGTGTAATAGTGGCATGAAATCAAGGAGACAACCCAACAGCTTTCTGATTGATTCAACACCCGCTTGTTAGAAGGGTACACATTTACTGTTACTATAACTAGAACAAGAACCTATAAAAAAAGGGAAGGAAAAAAATCAAGAGGGAAGACATAGGAAGACAGTATATCAAAGTGCTCTGTACTAGCTGTTGTTATAACTATAATGGGAATTTACCATGGAAACCTTGGGTGTAAAGATGGATGATTGAAGGGATATTCACATATCAGTGAGGTGGCCTGAAGAGAAGTAACTTGATATACCGTGGGGTCTTGAGCACCCACAAGAGTAGACAGATTAGAGTGAACTCTGTGGCCCATAGAAACACACAGGCAGAAGGGTGGGAGGGAGCTGGACAGAATAGTGAAGGGAAGGGATGGGGCAGAGTGGAGGTGGGAGGGAGGGGAACTGGGATGAATACCCAATAGGCTTGTAAAAGTAGCAAAAAAAAAAAAAAAACAATGCCAGGGGGAAATGGCTGTTTTCTGCACTTCTGACTCTGGAAGCCAGAACCCAGTAAATTGTCATGCAAAGCAAAAAGGAGGTAGGAACAATCTAGGATGATTCATGAAGTCACCTTTGCCTCTTCACAGGCACATAAAGTGGTCTTGGATACACAAACACACAAACAGAAAAATACACACACACGCACACACGCACAGTCACACGCACACATGCAAACAAATTTTTACTAAAAGTGTACCACAACTGACCATAGTGTGGAGTATAAGCAACACTGAAACACTCAGCCCTAATCAGGCCATCCAAATTTCTTGTCTTACTAAGGCTCAGGGAACCTTGCAGAAGAGGAGACAATAGATTATTGTATAAAATTAAAACTGGTGGGGTACACTACAAGCCTGATCACTCCAATCAGGATAGGGCTGCTGCATTCAGAAACTCACTGCATTGAGATCTACCCACACCAGACCTACACAATGGTCAACATATTAATATTCCCTCATGGACCAGTGAAAATCTCATGAAAAATAACTACATATAGTAGGAATTAAAGGGGGAGGTGCTAGACAAGTAAAATGGAGTGTACAGGTTACTCTTTTCTGTTACTGTGAGAGACCACCCAAAGTCAAGCAACTTAAGGGAGAAAGGGAGATTTATTCAGATTGCAATTCCAGAGATATAGTTCTTCATGACAAAGCTGGATGGCAAAACTAGAGACAGGCTAATTCATGTTCTTCATGGAGACAGAGAGCTGCAAGACTCCCACTGTAACATCAGACTTCTCCCAGAAGTAGGGTGGGACTAATTCATCTAAAGGCTCATGTATTATGACTACCCTCCTCCAGCAAGGTTCCTCCTCCTAAAGGCGTTATAAACTTCCCAAACATATAAGTCTGTGGGGGACACATTTCAAACTATGACATTCCACCCCTGACCCCCATATGTTAATTGCATTCTCACTATGCAAATCATACTTAGTCCAACTTTAAAATTCCATAGACTGTATCAGTAGTCCCAACACAGTCCAAAAGCCCAAAGCCTCCTATAAAATCAAAAGATAAGTTCTAACAGACAATGGCACAGAATAAACATTCCAATTCCCAAAGGGGGGAATGGACACAAATCCGGTTCACAACAAGATTGAAAACCAGCAGGACAAACTCTAAATCCTGCAGCTCCATCTCCAACAGGTGAATCTCTTGCTGAAATCATCTCAGTTCCAATGTGCTTCAGTTTCACCACTCCCTTATGCTGCCCAAAAAACATGGGCTTACTCATTCCATTATTTATAGATGGCAGATGTCCCATGTTGTCTTTGACATTTCTGACATTGTCATTTCTCAATGCCAAACTATGGCTTTAACTCTTCAGCACGAACTGTCCTAGAGCCTGTAAACAGCAGGCTTCCTGTCACATGGTAACAACTTCTGACACTCTCTGAAGCCTTAGAGGTGGATTCCATGGCCTCCTTTCTCTTGCATCATTGATTCTTCTAAAGCCAGAATTAGCTGGACAACTTTGCCAAGTTCTGATATAGCATTGGTTTGCAGACTGGTCCCTTTGATTCACAGCTGGTTCAGCTTCTACATGTTGAAAAGAATCTCTATCTCTCTCGGGCAGTTGCTTCAGAGTAGAAATAGATCTTTCCTTTGGAATACTGCCCTTTAGTTCTTCTCTTCCAAAAGAATTTTTATTCTTCTGGGTGGAAGCCTTCTCTTAGGATATTGACCTCAGGATAGGGCTTCTCCCATTATCCAAAAGAAGAGCAAGCTTTGATTTACTAATGGAGCTAATCTATTTAACAAAAGTTTACATTTTGCTATCTCTTCCTGCTTTAACTCTTCAAATTTGCCACTTCATTTTTGTTCATCATACCTCAAGGTTTTTGCTTCTTTCTGCTTGATTCCTTGCTCTTTTTTGCAACTCTGAGCAAGAGTTCTAAAAAGTAGCCATGCCACATTGTCAAGACTACATTGCCTTGAAACTTCCTCTGCCAAGCCCTGGAGTTTAAGGTCAAGCAAGAATTCAGGACTATAGCAAAATCTGATCAAATTCTGTGACAACACATCACTCTATTTGCCTCTAGTACAGTTTCCAACACAGGCTCTGCTCCTCTCTGGACCATCACAACTGGGCTTCAAATGCCTACATCTCTCACATCATTACTAACTTCCATACTCTTACAAGAAGGGCCTATTTGGCCCTGTCTCCAATTCACAAAGGTCCCCACTAACAAGTTTACCCACTGAAGGACCACTTTTACTGCCACTGAGGCCTGGTCCCCTATACCACTCTCCTGAAGCTGTATATTTACTGCTGCTGCCATTGCACAAGTTCTTCATCTTAGGAACATGAACTTTACCAAGGATATTTCAGAGATAACCAGAAATAACCAGAAATAACCCTTGGTCTAAGGATTTCAGCTTCTTGGATGAATACTTACTAATTTCTCTCAGAACAGAAAATGGCAAAAAAGGGACTAACTAGCTATTTCTGTCAAGTAATCTGTTACTGTCTTCTTATAATTATTGATAGAACTTTGACTGGTTTTGCTCCTCTGTAGAACCATAATACACATTTATCAGCATCCATTTATTCTCTCCATAATCCAACAATTACTTACCCTATCCTCTATTTCTATGATTTTGACTATTGTTAATACATCATCCATGTGGAATCACATAGTATGTTTTCCTTTTGTAATTAGAGGTTTGTTTCACTCAATATAATGTCTTGTAGGGATACTCATATTGATAATGGTAACATTTCCATTCATTGGGCAAAATAATATGCCTTCATGTGCATGTTCTGCTCCCAATTCATCCATTAGCATACACCTGAATGATTCCCATAGCTGACTTCCTCTGAAGTGTTCTGTGATAAACTTGGGGTCATAGGACCACTTTCAGACACTAGTCTTGATATTGTGGGAGATATAACTAAGGGTGGGATTTCTGCTTCATATAGGATTTCTATTTTAATATTTTCTCATAGATTCTACATAGTTTGTCAGAGCTACACTAAAATTTCACACTTCAATATGTGTAATGTAATATGTATAGTATGTATATAATGTTATATATAAATTTGGTGAGAGAGAAAGAGAAAATGAGAGTGAGAGAATAAGAGTGACAGAGTAGGCAATAAGCTAGAGGTTTATCTGTGAACAGTTTCAAAGCATTTGCTTTCCCATTTATCCGAGGTTCAAAGGACATTTTATATATTAGAGAGCAAAATATATAAGTAATGACATCCTTGGCTTCACTTGCTTTGTCCCTGAATTTTCAACAATTCACAGACCTCTGACTCAGCATTCAGCACTTAAGGACATTGAATCTAGGACCTAACACATACTAAACTAACTCTGTCTTAACTTCTTTTTCCACTGTTTTGATAAAAATGAAATATACTGTTCAAAACAACCTATGTAAGGATGAACCTACATGTTTCACAGTATAAGAATTCAGACCATTACGGCAAAATGAAGATGCTAGGAGCTTGAAGAAGTTGTTCACATTGCATCCACTTCATTTCTATAGTTTAACATCCTAACCCAGGGAGTAGTACTGCCTAAAGTGAACAGATATTTCCATATTAATTTATCTAATCAATATATATCAAGGAATAGATTCCCAGAATCTAACTTAATTCATATAATCCATCCTAGGTGATCCTAGAGGATTACTACCTAGACCATACCTAAGCCTATCAAGTTGACACCATGCACTGTCTTATAGGCATCACTATGCAACACTCCCCATTTGGGAGTCTTTTTTGGGACATGAGAGTTGAAGCTGTTTCATTTTTCTCAGGTATCACACACTTAATATACAAAGAAACTTCTGAGCACTTTAAGAGTGTCGTCACTACTTTTCTTTATTAATGGTTTTGCTCTTTGAAAAATTCATACTTGTAAATAATATATTCTGATAACTTCCTCTAGGCCTTTACTCATTTCCCTCGCCCTCATAAGCCCTCCTTGCTTACAATTCATTCTCCTACTTTCATGTCTTTTTGTGTGTTCCTGGAATCATATTGTATTTTTGGAAGCAAGTAGGCTCCCCTATTGATACACAAGTTAGTATATTTGTCCCCAAAATATGTTGTTACTGATCAGTACTTTGGCCATTTGTGGTCATCTGATAGAACTATGCTCATAAAAACAAATTCTTCATCACCATGTATTTTAATGAGATAAATTTCTAGCTGTAGTATGTCAAACACTTATTTATTTAAGTATGCAGAACTCTATTTCTGAATGTTGCCTGACTTATGAATATTTTTTCTAAAAAATTCTAAATTTAATTTATATAAAGTTTTCTCTTTAATAGCATTTATTTCCATTTTGTTTCCAATAGTATGATTTCCCAATAGTAATTCCAAAACAGTTCTGTCAAACTAATGATTCCAAGCTGAGGTGTAATGTACCTATCTTGCTTATCAATAAGAACAATAATTTCACTTAAAATTTTTGCAAAAAAATCCCATCATGATCTCTTTGTGGTTTTAGAAAGTGAATTGTAAAAGTAAAAATTTTGAAATATCCCAGGTCTCCCCTAGAGCAAATGACATTTCCTCCAGAGGATGGAGAAAAGATTTTACTAGAATGATAATCCATCTAGGAGAGAATCATTCTTTCCTTTCCACACTCTGGTGGCTTCCTGACCTCCATCAAGGAAGAAGAGGAAAAATTAGAAAGCATGGGCAAAGTCCAGATATTCTGTGCTGAGCACCAGGAAAGACTGATGTTACAAGACAAGACAAAAATAAACAAATGAAAAACTTTTCTTCCCACACCTTATCCACACTCATGAAGTTCCAGTGCATTGAAAGAGGGTTGTACATAAAAGTTCACAAGCTTCCATTTGCAGGGTGGCCTTCCCATAAGCAAAGGGATAGCAGGGAAGACATAAGCAAAGATCCTGTAAGAAATTCAAATTGGACATTTACAAAAACAGTAAAAATCACCCACAGACCAAACTTTAGAAAATCACATATTAATATGTACTTGTTTTAGATTTTCTTAACTCAACTGATTGCATGACATGACTATATTTATTTTTTGATTGTTAATTTTTAAAAATAAATTTATTAAATTTCCACTTTTACATACAAGTGCCTACCTCATTTCATCCTCCTTTCCTTCTCACTATCATCTTATCCTGCCCTCTTTCTGCTCCTTACTTCTGTCCAGTCTGTTACCTCCTATTCTCCTGTCATTAGGTTCTATGAGTCCTGGGGTTCCCCATGTATCATCTGCTTTCATGGGAGTTCTGGCCTCTGTGACAAGGTAATAGGACCTTACTTCGGCAACACGCTGATATGGGTACTTCCCTTCCTCTGTCTGACCCCTTGCCTTAAGGATTCCACTTCATAAACATTTTCTCCTGAGATCATGAGGACATATTGACACATCTATGACTGTGCAGGTCAAATAAGATCAAGTCCCATTGTAGTGAGTCCCTGGTTGTGGCTGCTCTATTTTGAGTGGAGTGACCTGTCCAACAACAGAACTCTCCATTTTTAGGCTCTTAGAGTTGTACCACCCTCTCTTCTGCAAAGTTCCCTGAGCCTGCAGATGAGGAGAGATTTGGCTGTCGGGTACCAGGTGACCACTGTAGAGTTTTGATATGTTGTATTTTCATTATCATTTAATTTTAGGAATCTTTGAACTTCCATTTTGACCTCTGCTGAACTAATTCCTAGTTCAATATTGTGGTGTTGAATTTCCAAGGATTTGTGTATTTTCCAATGTGACATGAGTATAGTTCAATAAATTATATAAAATGTTAAAAAACAAGTAAAAACTAAAATAACATGAATAACTATAACCAGTAAAGAAAGGAGGAAATATAAAGAAAATAACACCATAAGTTAATTCCAAGTTCATAAAAAGTTTAGACCAAAAATTATAAAATTCAATGATTTTTAAAATAAAACTAAAAAAGGGTACTTGTTAAGATACAGTTATAGGATTTCCTTCATTCAGGAGATCAATAGCAGCAACCACATATAAGAGAGAACATGCAGCATTTGTTTTTCTGTATTTGAGATACTTTGTTCAAGAATCAGAATATTTGAAAGGTACTACTTAGTGGGAGGATGGGAAGGAAAAGTAAGAGATATAGGATTTCGCTGGTGACAGAGTGAGGGAAAGAACAATGGGAGAAAATATTTAGGGGGTGAGGGAATGGTGTGTAGGAGGGGCTAAAGGAATAATAATAATAATAAACCCCTAAGAAGGTGGAACACTACCAAATAGGAACTTCCTATGATATTAATATGCCAAAAGCTTTTAGTTTTTATTTATTTATTTGTGTGTGTGTGTGTGTGTGTGTGTGTGTGTGTGTGTGTGTGTACCATATGTCCCTGTGGAGGGTTAATGGTGACTTTGGGAATGAATCATCATGGATTGCTTCTACTCCTTTTTGCTTCACTCTGGGATTTCCCTGGCTCTGCCCACTAGGACTGTAAATGCAAGCCACATCCTGCCTGGGATCAAACTTGAGAGACAGAGCCTTAATCCCTTGAGCCATCACTTCAGCCCAACTTTGTTTTAGTTTTTATAAAAGAACAAAAACGGACCGTCCCTGCATAGAAAAACACAAAGCTAAATAGAACCAAAAAAAAAAAAAAAAAAAAAATCAAATGCTCTGGGTTGCTCTTCCTGAAACACAGAGGCAATTAAACAAAGATAGAAATAACAGGTGTGTGAGACTTTTTGGTAAGTTGGTCTGAGAGGTCTCAAAGGCCACCTCAAACAATGTACACTTTTGCCATTGTTCTTAGTTTCCATTTAGATACTGACACTAAAAGCCTATTACTGAAGATGGGACACATGTGTTTCAAGGACATGGACAAGAGCACCAGTTTCAACTTGTTGAGACTTTTCCTTTTTGCTGGATAACTTATATAGTACCAGAGAGTACTATGGAAGCTACCAGGGGAGAAAAACATTCAATGTTTTCATCAATCTGTGAAATCTAAAGTTGTAACAACAATCACCATGGCAACAGGTCAGTGTAATAGTATCATGAATATCAAAGAGAAAACCAACAGCTTTCTTATTTTGCTTTAAAGAATGGTACATATTCCTGTTTATTGTGACTAGAACAGAACTTATGAGAGGGAAACACAAACTTTCTACAGCAAGACCAGACTATGAATCTTTAGCCAAGTAGATGGTAGAGCAAATTGCTTTGAAAATACTAGTTATACTCACAGATTGAAAAACACTCAGCACTCAACCTAGAAGCCTCCTTCAGCATCAGAGTTTGTAGCTGAAAAGCACAACTCATCAAAATGCAGAAAATAAATAGCTGGATGACTTGTCCCTAGACAGTACATGTATACCTCACCCACCCTCACCCCATAGCTCAGGGAACATCATGGTAGAGGGAGCAGAAAGATTGTGAGATCCTGAAGCAAGAGAGTGGTAGGCCAAAAATTATTAAGTGGATATGTCAGAGTTGTGATGTATAAGATTTCATGGCAGATATACATGTATGTGCAAGAATTGCATAGGATCTGTATAAAAGTAGAAAGCTCTCAAGATGATTTACACTTCTCTGAGAGACTGATAAGGACTAATGATGATGAGGATGTAAAGGAGGTTCCTTTCCTCAGCAGTATACCCGCTCATCTGTGATAATTGCTGGAGCATGAATCAGGGCAGGCATATATCATCAAAGACAAACTAGATGAAATACAATGGGGTACAAACGTGAAAAGATTTGAAAATAGGAGGGAGTCTGGTAAGTGAGGAGATGAAGGATAGTAAGGGCAAAAGGAGGAGAGATGGGACTTGGGACTAAGAAGTGAATATTGAAAATATTATGAATTCACTATATTCAGACACATAACATTAAAAAATTTAAAAATGGAAACAAATACAGTTAGATAAGAAGCAATAATTGTACTGATTTTATCCCAAGACACTGGCAATGAACAAAAAGAGCTATTTATTTATTTATTTATTTATTCTTAAGGCAGCTTGCCTGTTTTGTAACACAGTGATTGTGTTGAACAAAACATACAGTAATAAGTGATCTCTGCTTCAAGGATGAGTGAGCAGATGATTAAATATTGATGTCAGCATCCTTGAACATATTCATATGAGGATTGCTTGGCTATTGCTTCTGCCTAGAATGATGTAGCTTTTTGATTATGGTACAAAGTATCAAAATACTACTTGGAATCTCCTTTCTTATTCGGAGCTCTTACCTTTCAAACATGGCAGATGTTTAAATGCTAGTTTCTTAGGCAGAGTCTTGCTTGCCTCCGCTTTGTCCTATTGGTATGAATCCAGTGGTTATGGAGTTTTATTTTAGGGATCATTATCATTTTGTGGGGGGGGGTTGGCCACTTTTTCTTTTCTACAACAGTGTTGCAGTCAGCCTCCATGGTTGCTGATAAATGATCATCAAACGTCTTAAGGAAACAAGGGGCTTATGTTCTTATGACAGTCCAGTTACAGTTCAGTCTAGCTTCAGGGGACAGCATGTACCAACACCAGGGCTGAGGGAACTGGCCACACCATCACCACATAATGGCTGAGAGATGGGCGATCCTTACTTGCCAGACCAGCATGTCTAGCCAAGTGAACAGAAGGATGCCAACTTTCTCAACCAGCTTTCTGTGATTTATCCAGGGCCTAATCCCACCCACCAAGGGCTGGGTCTTCCCCATCAGCTAGACAATCGCGTTCAGGTTTGCTCTGGGGCAACTCAATCATCAACTCTCTACAACTGTGCCCAGAGCTCAAACCCTCAACAGTCAAGTTGATACCTGTGCTTAACTATGACAACTTTTAGCTAATGTTCATGGAAAGATTAAATCCTTAGAAGTGTTCCACTAATGAAAGGAAATCCTATCTAAGAGAGTGAATTTCTATACAGAACTGTGTCAAACTATCCTTCAGTCACTCTTCAGGAAAGACAAAATCAAGTCTCAAATAATGCCTTTTAAATTGTATCCTCTAGTATTATAGATAGGACAGTACAGTATCTTACCTTTGTGAATGTAAAATACCTTGTATCTGCTTTATGATATGTAGTAGTGACTGTGCTTTATCAGAGCTGTTTTAATCATTTTACTATAGAATTTTTCTTTCCAGATGATTTGAGAAGATAATAAGAAAATTGTGTCAGGTACCACAACAGTAATCAGTGTTTTCTATGATTTTTTAAAAAAATTATTTATTTCCAGTCATACAAACTTAACAGATACACCAGTCCCCTCCCTCCCTCCATGCCCCCCAACCCACTGCTTCCCCCTCCTCGCCCCTCCTCCCCATCCCCCAGTACCTCTCCCCATCCCCAGAGCATCCTTAATGTTCATATGCTTAAGGGGAACACAGAAAAGGGTTCTTGGAAATGCTGTTGGGTCCTTGCACCTCATTGGAGAGGAGGACCCAGAGGAGAGTTTGGCATGCACGATTTTGTTTTTTACTTATTTTTTTTATGAAGAATGCGCGAGGTCTCTATGATTTTGTTTAAACAACTGCAGAACCTGGAAAAGCTGTTGCTGCTATTAATGCATAATATACTGCTATTATTGGTCTTTTTATATAAACATAAATACATATACATATATAATTTGAATTTTTGCAAACTTTAGCTGTGCTATCAACTTTGGGAAAAAAGAGTATTGCAGTTTTCTGTTGTTATGGTTGCATTTTGGTGTTAACTTGACAGATGTAGACTGTTTGATGCATAGCTGTGGAGGATTAATGGTTGGAACAGGCCCCTGAACAAGTCTTCAGGTACTTGATTGATTGGTGTGGAAAACCCAGTCCATAGTGGGTGGTACTTTCCAGTGGTGGACCAGATAATAGAAGTGCAAGGAGGAGGGACTGCTCTTCCTTATCTAGTGTCGATTTGCTATGGAGTCCACTCTGCATGCATCATTCACTTTTAGAGCATCGTGGCCTTCTTTCTTGCTACTGTTGCTGCCTCCATCCTTGGCTGACTTGGAGCTTCACCTTTTCCACCACGTTGTTGCTGTTCCCGCTGCCTTTGGAGCCTGGTCTCTAGGCCTTGCTGCTGTTTCCTGTTGATCACTGACGTTAGAGCCCAGATGTTCTTCACCAATATGAGTCCAGCATCTTCCACCTTCCGGAGGAGTAAAAGCTTGAGACTTTCTTGGGATCTTTTGGCTTTGTGAAACCTTCCAGTTAAGAGTGAGGCTGCTGTAGGTGGTAACTTTGAAGGACACTATTTTTTATTGTGAGTTATTTTAATAAACATGTGTATATATTACATTCTATAGATTGTTTCTTCAAGTGTGATGAGTTGGCATTGTTCAGAGATAAACAGCCATATTAGTCTAGAAGCATTAAACTCATTTTTTCCATTTATACAGGAGTAACACACTGTATTAAACATGTAATGTCTTTTCTACATGGGTTTGATTACAGAAACTTATAAAGTGTTCTCTAAGTAATGAAAAAAAAAAGTCTAGTTTTGCTGCATTTCCTGAAGAACTACCACAAACAAGGAAACTGAAGGAAGCGAAAAATGTCTTAAAAGATAATATTAGTGGACTCACCTAAGGAAAAAATCTGTTTAGCTTTCAAACACATCAACAAAACTTACCAAATTAAAACACAACAGTGAGAAACTAAAAAAAGAACAAAAACTTGTATAAATCTATATGAATCATGCAAGATCTTCCCTATAATTTTAATGTACAAAATCATGTTATATAATCATGACAAGAATGGCAATAGTATGGGAGAAAATGGACCTTATGGCATTTTTTGAACAAAGTTTTTCAGAAATTTTCCCAAGTGAATGGCATGTCCAATGCCTCAGCAGTTGAAAATTCAGACTTTTCAAAAGAAACACATGCTTACACACACACACATACATTTTAATAACCATATTTTCAGAGCCAAAGATGATTAATCAACTCTGAATACTTCTCAATTATTTAAACTTCTTTGAATAATAACACACAGTTTATTTATTTGGTACAACAAAAGCTTTTTGTTTTCTTTTTCTTTAAATATTTTATGCTTTTTGAAATTAATGAAAATAAAATCATTTATTTTATTTTCCAATTGTGTTTTGACATACAATAGACTCATAAGAGTTTTAAACACATTTGCTAACTAGTCTACCAGCATTTTGTTAGCATAACTCTTATAAAAGTAACCTAGAAACTAAGATACCTTTTCATTCTATTTCTTTAAGATGCATATTTCAAAAGCAATGTACAGAAAGCTAAATATGTACAAAAATATCTCTTGTATTTTACTAGAAATCTTTTAATATGTTTGAATTATAGGAAATTCTTTTAAAATAATTTCCTCTATTTTTAATATTTTTGTCTGAAATAGACAAACTGACAAAGAGAGACAGAGAAAGTTCTCACATGAGAGATAGGCAGTGAGACAGAGAGATATAGAAAGTTTACATATGCATACTATGACATATGAGTGAAGGTTTACTTTTTATCTTTTCAATCTCTAAGCTGATGAGTCTAATGAGCAATACCTAGACTTGTAGGTAAGAATTATATTCTGATGATGACTTAGCTTAGGACTGAGGATTACTTATCCCCCAGTTTCTGATATAGTTCTATAAATTGATCCATGTGAGGTAGTGAGTGAAACATGGTGTGAGTACTGTGAACTTCTAGTCACAGCTCATAGGAGCATGTCCTGGCTATGATTTTGTTCTATTTGCTGTTTCTTCCTGTAAGTTTGCATGTGTACCAGTGTAGGAGATTTGCATATGCATGTTTGTGGCAATGGGTATTTTTTCTATATCTCTTTTTTTTTTTTATTTCCTGGAGATAGTATCTCTTTCTCGAACCTGGAACTAATTTTGTTGTTTGATTAAATGGATGTGCAGTGAATCCTGCTCAAACTCCTTTCTAGGATTTTTTCAACCTCCAACATTGTTGTTAAGAATGCAAACTTATTGTCACAAACAGATTGCAAATTCTTTATTATCTCAAATGCATTCTTTTGGTGGGACTGGTATATTAATTCCTAGGCACACACTTAAAAATATTGAATAGATGGTCAAAAAGAGCAGTTGAAAGAATCTTTAGAACTTCATTATGTACAGGAACTTAAAGATAGAAACACTTCAAGTATTTATCGAGTTATGGACAATGGAAAACAATACATTCATACTAATGCAACATGATTTAACCATAAGTATTAAAGTATAAATATACTAAAGCACATTTATATAATGAGATGCAAAAGAAGTCTCATGTAAAACATATATATGTATATATTTTAATTTGTAATATATCAAATACCCAGAGTACATAAATCTATGGATGGAAAAGACAAATTAACAGCATTTCCAAGTGCTGGGGGATAGGGAAATAAGCAGCAATTTGTATGATGGATGGAGATTTGTTCTGTGAGTAAAGAAAAATGTCAATGTGAGCTGAGACAGTTTCACAACAAATGGATGAAATGCCATACAAAGATGTTTAATTCGACATGTGTGAAATTCAATAAGCCCCAAATCATTTAATATACAAAAATAACACTGGTCAGAACAAAATACTTTCCCAGGATTTTTCCTGTGTATTTCCACAAAGCATGTTTTCAAGTCATGCTAGGAATTAATGATGAGCAAGAAATTGGCACATATGAATAATTCTCAAATAATTTTCCTTTCCTTGTAGTCCTGCTTATGAGAACACATATGATTCTTTTATAATATTACATTTATAAAAATCATTACTGTGATTAACTTACTCTATGGCAATTTGTAAACATTATTTTTAACCCTGGGATAATATATGTTACATTCAGAAGTTATCATAAGATTCTTCATTAAGACACTATGTATGCAACTGATATCAAGCAGCTGAGTTTAGACACATGATCCAATGGGAACATCATACAATTGTTATTTAATTTTTCTTATTGTTGCAGCTAAATACCTAACTAAATAAATACAAGGAACTAAATACCTAATTAAATAAATTCAAGGAAGAACAGATTTATTTTGCATAATAACATGAAAACATGGTCCCTCATAGCAAGGAAGACATGCAGCTAGAGTTTGAGGGGAATGGTGCTACACACATGTAAGATGGGCTTTTCCACCTTAACGTAATCTAGAATATTCCTCACAGGCCTTGAATTTTGTCTTCTGGGTGACTGAGATTTAATCAAGTTGACAGGGTATTTTGGCCATCTTATGGCCCAAGAACCTGATAGACTTTTCCAAGGTCAGGAAGCTATTTCTCCCTAGGCCCAATTTAAATAGGAAAAAAATTTTAACCCAAGGATAAAAGTCTCAATGTCCCCTGGAATATTTTTAACTCTCCTTTCCAACATTAACATATTTGAAGGAAAGTATTTCCTTTTCCAGAATTTTGCCATATTTTCTTCACTGAAATCTAACATTCAGAAATGCAGTATCTTTCTCACCATCTAAGTATTTCTAGTCTTGAAAAATCTGATAGGACCCCCTTTGTCTAAACTGACTTAATGGCACTCCAGGTGTTACATAAGCTCCACTTCATTTGGCATGGCATTGATCCTTCCCACTTATGACTGCCAACATTCTTGGGAGAATATCAGTTCCTGGTTTCCACTGTATGCTCACCAGCCACACAATTTTAATCTTCTTACTAGCTGCAATTGGAAATTAGGAAAATAATTTATTCTGCATTATTCTAACATTTTGATTACCTAATGAACCTTTATTCAAATCTTCATATACTTCAATTTTAACTTCTTTAATAACTTTTCTATCTTCTTTGAAGGCAATAGGCATTTTTTTGCCATGTGCTTCATGAGTTTGTCAATGCTCTACCTATGAACCTTTATTCAAATCTTCATATACTTCAATTTCAACTTCTTTAACAATTTTTCTATCTTCTTTGAAGACAATAGACACTTTTTTGCCATGTGCTTCATGAGTTTGTCAATGCTCAGTTTTTAATATTATTGTCCTTAATTGATTACATATGTGTTCCATAAAATAGAGTTCTCCCTTCTGTGTGGTTTTGTTGACTTTTATCTTATTTTCTCTGCCTTCTTTATTTCCTGCAGGATCTGATTTCAGTTATTTTGCAATTGTATTTGTATTTGCTTTCACATTTGCCTTTCAGATATGATTATAATCAAACTGCTATATCTGAACAGGAAAAAGGCACTTTTCCACTAACTGCCTTAAAAGAGCAAAAAGACTCTTCAGCTTAAGCTTTCTTCTGCTAAATGAGTCTGAATATTTGCTAAATGGAGCCTCCAGCGGGTGGAGTTCTTTCAGGAGGACGTCTGTTCTTATCTAGGGCAAAGTCAAGGTTTTGCTTCAATGGCAACAATTATAGCTGTTCTGCTATCTCCCCTCTTTGTGAGTTGAACCTCACAAAGATTTGCATTGTGCCAGTAGCTCATTGACAGATCCTCCTAGATTAATGATGATTCAAGATCTAAGATAAGTATTTTATTTTGGATTTGCCTAAGTACACAGGTTGAATAACATGTAGGAGTTTAGGGGAGCAATCGGGACTGTTGCGTGATTCTTTATTGAGAAGATCATAATGCAGCTAAAACTATAAGTGTGATTGCTTTGCGCCAAAGGTTACAGAACATTTTTATCGAGTGATACATAACAGTGTTTCTTTTAGATGATACAGCCTTCATTGTAGCATCTGAATTGTATGCTTTATTTTTTTATTTTATTATTTATTCAATTGTGCGTATGTGTGTGTGTGTGTGTGTGTGTGTGTGTGTGTGTGTGTGTTTGTAGAACCACGGGAGAATTCGGGAACCTCATGGACCGCCTCCATCTCCTCCTTGTTTACTCTGCCCCGGGGATTCACAGGCTCCGCCCTACCAGGACCAGAAACGCAGGCCTCCCCTGCTTCCGCCTGGTGTCTATAGTGGGGTCTAGGATCCGAACTCGGGACTTTCCACCTGCAAGGCAGAAGCTTAACCCCTGAGCCACCTCTCCAGCCCCTGAACTGTGTCTAAACACAAAGAAAACTCTGTAATAAATGAACAAGCATGACTATTTTTTTATAAAATTTCAACCATGACCGATAGAAATTGATTTTTACATATTTTAACCTTCGAAACATTAAATAGTAAATAGTCATCTAAAATGCAAAAAATGACTCTGCACATGAGCTATACAAAAGTACCTTGATTTGATATATTTTAAGGGTTTGTTGATTTATAACAACTACACAGAAACTCAGTCTAGTGACTTCTATGTTTGGATTTTCCATTTGGAGGTCCAAACATTCTTCTAAATGTTGTGTTAATATAACAACATATAATGAATTTATTTTTTCTATGTATTTTATGCGAGGGTATTACTACCAGACACAGAGATATAAACATGACCTCTTTTTTAAAATATCTGTGGAACATAAGAGAGGGATGAAGTATTGGAAACAGTAACCTTGTGGGCATGTGGACTCAAAAAAACTGCAACTGTTTTCAAACAATGCATATGTTAGTGAGAGAGTTGATGAGTGAAGACTATGGTTTCTCTATGCTGGCTGTTGAGTATAAAATATGGAGTAATAGGCTACAGACATGGCTCAAAGATTGAAAGTTTTGCTTGGCAAACTAAAGGTCTTGAGTTTGGATTTTCAGATCCCATGTAAAAATTTTGGTGGATATGGTGGTGGCCTATAATGCCAGTACTGGGAGGCACACCCTTGGCAACTCCAGAACAATGCAATAAGGAGGTAAAGAAGTACACCAATATAGGTGATTGTCAGTGTTTCCCTGGGTCTCCACAAGCACACATACTCAACTGCCCTCTTGTACACACACACACACACACACACACAGAATAAATATGAAATGTTACATGAGATATAAAATTCAGTGGGATTTTAGAGGCCTACCTTGAGTTACTCCTAGTACTAATTACTACCTTCCGGAAGGAAAAGGCATTCAAAACATGTAAAACAAGAAGTTGTTCTGACATAATGTGTTTCATTTAAAGTTGTCCCTTCAAGAACCAGGTGGCAAGTAAATATAAGAAATATAAAGTATAAGAAATATAAAATACATAATATAAAATATAAAAAGAAATTTAAAATATAAGAAAACAAAAGAGTTAGAGAAGGACACTGCTCATTTCACTCTTACCTAGCAGTTCTGTTCCTTTCAAATCAATGGGAATCCTATAGAAGTCCAGGAGAAATGAGAGTTTGAGCCACAAATCCAGTATTCAATACAAGACCAAATGACAATCTACTAGTTGTTGAATTTTAAATTTCCCCTCACTATTAAATATGTGAAAATTATCTATGGCATCATCAAAATAACAAACATAATCCTAAGTAGGAAAATTAGAAGCATGTGAGGTTTAATATTTTTATGATTTCACCATGGGAGAGCATTTATTGCAACATATTCTTGCTAAAGTGATATGTGAGTGTGATTCTTACCAACATTTCTCTTAGTTTCCCACTTAATCTATAGAAAATCATTCTCTGACCCCAAATTTGAAACTGGCATACCTTCCATTGTCTTTATGCCTAGGAGTATTTTAGTGTCCAGAAGAAAAGCATATGTAATGATTAATCTACAGATTGTTATTTGACAAGTATTAGTCTTTACATATGAGTAATTCATTTATATGAAATACAATTGTACAAAGAACAAAGGTATTATCATTACTACTTACAAATTATTGCATCCATTCTTTATGAACAAGCATAGATCAGGGAGTCTTCTGATTTTTCATATCTACAGTCTCCTCATTGTGTTTCTGGAGATAATAGCTTATGTCAGGAGTAACTCAAGATGGGTCTCTAAAATCTAACAAAATTTTGCACTGCATGTAATATTTTATTTCTTTTTTCTCTCTGTGTGTGCATGTATGTTTGTGTATACAAGACAGCACTTAAGTGCGAGTGTCTATGGAGGCCCAAGGGTGACACCATGTATCACCTATTGCTTTACCTACTTACTGATTGTTTAGCTCTAGGGTTTCCCAAGCTCTGCCTTACAGGGCCAGAATTTTGGGTTACTGGTACATATGTCTTCTGTCTGATATTTTTACATCGGATTTTGGGATCTGATCTGAGGTCTTTTGCTTGTGAGACAGAGTTTATTCTGAACTATCTCCCCAACTCTGAAATAAATTTTCTAGAAAACAATTCACTCCATTTGCATTTCACCATATAATTTGCACTATAGTGTGAGCTAATTTGATAAGAATAATTTTAAATGTGAGTAAATAAATTTTAGATGTTTCTTGTATAGATCATACTTTCATAGCACTGACAACTTCATTGTGAAACATTCATTCTACATTTCTCTTTTTTTTCTGTGAGGCTCAGAAAATGGCATAGTTTCAGACAAACAAACATTACGATTTGCTTTATCTGGAAAATATGAATTGCCTATTAAAGAAACCTGAATTCAATGAATAATCATGCAGTCTTCTGTCTCTTGTCTTTGTCTGGAAGTAATTTTTAATGTGTTCTCATTTCTGTTTGATATTGGTATGTATTTATCTCAGATAGCTTTGTCATGGTTTTCACAGCATCTTTCTTGCTATAGAAGTTTCCAAATGCAATTTCCATAATATTAATACTGCTAAACTAAAAGGATCATTCTACTGGTATTTTGTATGATAGTGTAATGGACTATGCCAAAAAGAAAGTGATAGCTATTGTCACTGAAAATTGGTAGGAATATACTCTTGCACAAAACATGAACAGTGCTATTTGTTTCCTTTTCATATACTAATCCTTATTTACTTATCTATTATTTTGAGTCACACTTTTGTTTCATTTTTATTTAGTTTTTAATGTATTAATAAGGAAGTTATGAACATGCCATAGGTAAGTTATTTAATTTCATGTCTCAGATATAAAAATGACTGCAAAATACAAGTCTTAGAAAATTTCATGTATCTGAAGAATGAGAAAAAGGTTCCACTCCTTTTTTTAAAATTTATGGCAATGTAGCTAATGAGCCACCTTTCTATATTCTTACAACGTATCCTATATACCTGAAAATGAGCTCATGGAATTTACTGGTCTTAACAGCTTCCCACATCGTATTTGCCTGTCTGGAGAGTAGTCCAATGGCCTGGGTCTTCCCCATCAATAAGACAATCTCCTACATGTTACTTAGTTCTATAAGTTCTTTATACATGTGTGTAAAGCTCTACTTGCACCTGTATTTAACTCACACACAGTAAAAATCAAATCTTCTAGGGAATTGCTCTGAATCTATTTGTCTACTCTATGTATGTAACCTAAATAAAGGGTCTTCTAGATGTTTACTTTCACTTTTTTTAGCTGGTTCAGTTGACAGTTTTTGGTATTATTGGACATAATGTATGGCCAGTGAGGTTTAACCCTTTCTCAACTGTACTATAGATATGTTGTGCTTATTTCCCACAGTTGCTTGTGTTGGTATGTGCTTTTCTGCCAAGCTGGATTATAATAAAATAAAATATAATCTCTTCTTTCCATAAGCCATTTGATTCTGAAATTATTTGCAACATAATAACTGCAACACAAGGGGGAAGAATTCCACGTTTTTGGCCAAATGATTTTAGAACAGCATGAATTTCTTCGTGTCTGATAGAACACATTAGGATGTAGGAACTGTCTGAATGGTTGGGGATATATTTGTTTGTTTTACCTTAAATTTACAACATACTTTACCTATTGAACTCTTTGTCCAAAATTAATTTTATGGAGATATTTTATTATTTGGCCCAAAATTTAGAGAGTTGTAATTACTATATAACTCTATTTCGAATCTCTTATTGTCTCTTATGAATAACTATTAATCAAATATGACAGTGAAACTTGGTTGAGGACTACCAAAAGAAAAGTAAAACTTGTCCAATCCCAAATTTGTTCACATCAGCATCATTTATGATAGTAAAAAATTGGAAACAAACTATCTGCCAACTGGTCGTAGATCAGCAGATATATTTCACAGAATGGAAAGCAATTCACCTTATAAGTAAAAGAAAGGAAATATTGGTACCTGTGAAACATGTCTTAACTATTTGATCACTGTACTAAATGAACTCTATAGTCCAATACAACATGTATTTTATGTGTGTGTATATATATATATATAACATAACATATAATATATATTATATATATAGAACAGCACAATATATGTGATTCTGTTCAGAAACTCCATGTGGAATTCTTCAAAAAGTGGAGATAATCTAAAAGAGAGCTTCTGTGAATTTTCTTATGGACTAGAAAAGAAGTTATGCTGCATGCTGTACAACAGAGAGATAGGGGGAGGGAGGGAAGGAAAGAGAGAAAGAGTGAGGGAGAGAGCTACTGGTGATGACTTTGAAACTATTTTGATGAAGTCTGAATAGATACATATGTTTACTAAAATCATTGAAGCGTATGTATTCCAAGAATAGCAGGCACATTCAGAATGCTATAGGGATAGATGAGGAAGTTAACATTCTCATAGCATGATTTTATGACATGCAAAGTTTTAAATAAGATGATATTTTTCAAAAAATTCTGTATCTAAAGGAAGGGAGGAGTTAGAGTGGAGAACTAGCTGAAGAATCTGTGTTCTTAGCCATGTCCGTGAATTTTCTGGTATTTTGAAGAATTAAAATAATCACATCTCGCATCATTAACTGGTATGCAATTGTTGTAATATATATTATATTTTGTTATAAAAATTCATCAAATAAAATGTTATGGTCCATCCACTAATTGCATATATCACTTATAATGACTATTACCCTCATTAGATTTAGCAGGATTATATGTTTCCACACTGGCTAAAACAATGAAAAATATCAGTCCACTCTGTTCAATATTTTCTCTCATGAAAATAAAAATATCTGGAGTGTTACAAGGCCAGCAAATACTTTCTATAATGTTAAGAAAAAAAAATTCCCCACATACAATATGTCCTATTTTATTCCTTTGTGTGTTCTCTTTACCGAGTGTGCTATTCTTACATTTCTTGTTAAGTCTTTTTAAATGTCATTATTTGTTCCAATGATGAATTAAAGATCCTGTCATCTATAATAAAGTATTTATATTAGAATCTCAAGGAAGACATTTAGTCATTGCACAGCTTGTAATAATGCACAGTCTTTAAAGTGCTGTTTCTAGAAAATCACTGACAAATTTGATTAACTACAAGTAAAAAACTACAGATTCAGGTATGGATGTTGGCTAGTCAGCATGTATCTCAGAGGGGACATTCACTATGCTCTTTCAACGATATAGCAACCTCCAAACAGTTGGGTTTTAAACTTTAACAAGGATTAAAAATTTTGCTTATCCAAGGTAATTTACTATTCTCCCTTATTCTCCTTAAGCTAACATCTGACAATCATATTCTCCTTTGTTTACTAAAAGAACATGATTTAGAATTTTGGCCTATCATTAAATACTTTATACAACTCTGTTTTCAATATTGTAAAATGAATCTTTGGTATCTCAGGCTAATGGTGCCTAATTTTACAATGTTTTCTGTCTCAATATCATGAGAAAATTTGCTAACAAGTAAATTTATTTCCTTTTTATTATTAAATATTATTTTATTTTTTGACATTTACATACATGAATACAATGAATTTGTACATTTTTACCATATCAATATTACTCATCTAGGTTTTTTTTACAAGATAGTACTTGTCTTCCTGATTTTGTTCTAAAATCTTCTAATTTTTTATGTACCTTTCATCCAATCTGTTGATGGATGAAAAACTAAAAATGAAACAGGACTAAATATCCAGGTATGGTAAAACACTAACAATTACAAATGTGGCCTACATACTACTATCTTATTTTAGAGAAAATTGAAGCTTAGAAATGTAAGCAGTATGATGAGTTTGAAAACTGCCAATGTTAGAGCCATGATACAAGTTGAGATGACTCTAAAACTTATTAGCACAACTTTCATTAGATATATATGTGATGGGAGTATGCACATGTGAATGAATACTTCTGTGGGTGCATTCACCTGGGCTTACATGAGTAAAGGCCAGAAATCAACATCTTATTCTATCACTCTGTGCTTAATTTCATGAGACTGAATCTCCCATTGAAGCTTGGACTCTTCATCTGAAGACTTGGACAGAAAAACATGGATATGTCTCTCCCCACAGCCACCCCCCCCCAAACACACACACCAGTGTTGGAATTACAAGAATTTACTGTCCACTTTATTTACTAATTCTGGCTAATACAAATACAGACCTTCATGCTTGTACATTTACCCACGGAACCATGTTCTTAGAGCAGATAACTCTGTTCTTATAACTTCTCTCAATGAATTGCTAACACAATTCAAATAAATGAGAAAATTGATTCCATAAAATTTTATCTAGTAGCCTTGAAACTTTCCACCAAAAATATGTCCTACAAATTTATAATTTAATCTTTATAAAAATGTCCATCCTAAATTAATTTGTAATTTCTATTTTAGTTTTCTTTACCTAGCTTTTCTTTTAATTTTGACATAGCCTTTGGTATAATATCTTACATATTACTTTAAATCCTTATTAAATTCTCTTTTTACTCAGTAGATCACCTTTATATATGAGATCCTTTGTTTATATCTATCAACTCACTCTTCTCTTCATTTAAATCAATATTCACTGCTCTTCTTCAAGTATTGCAATAAGTACAACAAAAATGCAGATTTCAATATGGATTTTGGTTGGTCAGCATATACACTGAGATGGATGACTCATTTACTATATTTTTTCAAGGATATGGCATGATCTTTGCTCTCTGTCTATCTATCTATCTATCTATCTATCACTCATCTATTTAAATTGACACAGGATGTAAGACTGCGAGCACCACACTCATGTAAAATTATTTTGCTAAAGCAAGACTTTGGGCAACCTTGTAGGAGATAGTAATTTCTTTGGATTGTATCGAAGTGGAATCCTGCTGATCAATGGGTGTGTGTAGGAAGCAGAATCAATCCTTGATTCATTGATAGTGCATCACATGAAAACAGAGCCAATATATTAGTGGACTAGGAAAATGGAACAAAAATTTGTTACATTGATTGCTATATGCTCTTGATGTGGACATGATATGACCAGTTCAGTGGAATGCTGGTGCTGATATGACTTCTATTGCAATGATGATGGAATAGTGAGCCAATAATCCCTTAAAATATTAGGGTCAACCCCTCTCCCCCTTCCACTGGCCTTGAAGGCACCCTGTTTCCCAGGTACTCCCCACCAGAACCCAGGTCGCTCGCTCCCACCATCTAGCCTGAACAGCGCCAAAGCTGGCCAGGGCTTGGGTGGACTACTGGCCATGCTCCAGGTCCCAGGTGAAGCCCATCTGTCATCCTTAGCCCCTCGTCCCCTTCTGCCTGCTGTGAACGCATGTTCACTCACAGACCAGGCATGACACCTTCTGTCTACTAAAACTAATTTAATAGGTGCACTAACAGTCTAATAGCTCATCTTGGAAATAGCAATAACAACAGACAACCAAGGCAACCACTAGTAATAACTGCCAGAGAGCAGTTATACCAGCTAAATCAGTTCAGTCAAAAACACAGAGAAACTGGAAAGACTCAAATAGACAAAATAACAATGCCCAAGTCAAAGAGTAGATCACTGAGAAACAAAACCCAAGAAAACAAATCTCCCACTGGAAGAATTAACCCCATAGCGACAGATTCCAACCAGAACAAATTCACAGAAAATAGCCCAGAAAGCCAGGCCCAAGATAATGACTTTCAAAGCATGATAATTACCATGATCAATACTATGAAAGAAGAAATCCAGGAGGAGTTAAATATTCGCATCAACTACTTTGAACAGGAACACAACAGACGCCTGGAGGAGTTTAGAAAAACAGTTCAAGAAACCAAAATAGGCATAAAGCAGTTAAAAAAGACTCATACAGACTTCAAAATTGAAATAAAAGACAAGTTATCCTCAACCCAGAACTCAACAGAGTCTTATCAATAGAATTATTGAGGAGGAAAATAGAATTTCAGATCTTGAAGACAAAGTGGCAGAATTAACCATCTCAATAGAAGAAGGTGTTAAAGCCAAAAAGCCAAAAATAAACTTGAGAGGAATATTCAAGAGTTATGACACACCCTGGAGAAGCCTAATATGCACATTCATGGAGTATCAGAGCAAGAATCCCAAAACACCACACCTGAGGACATTTTTCAAACTACCATAAATAAAAACTTCCCTCATCTAAAGAAAGGGCCATCCAAATACAAGAGGCATTCTGCACCCCAAACAGATATGACCAAAATAGAAACTCGCCACATCAAGTAATAGTCAAAACACTCCACATTCAAGACAAAGAAAAAGTGATGAGAGCTTCAAGGGGAAAAAAAAAAACGAGTCACTTTTAAAGGTAAACCTATTAAAATAACAAATGACTTCTCAATGGAAACAGTAAAAGCAAGAAGAGCTTGGAGAGACATACTTCAAGTATTGAATGAACAAAAATGTCAACCCAGGCTAATATACTTGGCAAAACTATCCATCATGATCGAGGAGAAAGAAAAGTTTTCCAGCACAAAGACAACTTGAAGGCTTACATGTCTATAAAACCAGGCTTTTAGAAAATGCTAGAAATGATACTCAAGACTGAAGAAAAAACCAAGTATATCCAGGAGAAAAAAAGAGAAATATAATACCATCAAAACGTAAAAGCTAAATAGTACACTTACAAAAGCCACTAAACATCAAAAATGTCTGGAAGTAAAAATAATTTCTCAATTATAACATTAAATATCAATGGAATTAACTCACTAATCAAGAGACACAGATTACAAACGTGGATTAAAAATCACAACCCATCAATCTGCTGCCTTCGGGAAACTCATCTCACCACAAAAGATAGGCACATCCTATAAAAAAAAAAGGCTGTTCAAAAATTCTGCAGGCTAATAGAACCAGGAAACAGACAGGGGTAGCCATTATGCTATCAGACAAAGTGGACTTCGAACCAAAAAAAATCAGAAGAGACACAGATGGATACTACATTTTAGTCACAGTACAATTCACCAGGAAGACTTAACAATATTGATCATATATGCTCCCAATACACCCCCCCCACATTCATTAAACAAACCCTACAACGTCTAAAGCGAGAAATCAACCCCCAAACGATAATTCTTGGGGATTTCAACACTGTCCTCTCAACATGGGACAGATCAACAGGTCAAAAACTTAACAGAGATACATTGAAACTTAATCAAACTCTTACTGAAATGGACCTTACGGATCTCTATCGAACTTTTCATCCACACACCAAAAAATACACATTTTTCTCAACAGCACACAGAACTTTCTGCACAATAGACCACATACTGGACCAAAAACCAGAACTCCACATATACAGGAAAGTTGAAATTCTAGCCTGTACACTATCAGATCACCATGGTCTAAACCTTGACATCCTCAACCCAAGTTTTGAATTATTTAAATAGTCCTATAACATAGGAGGAAATTGATGAATTAATCTCAAATCAGAAAATACTCTAAGTCCTGGAAACTAAACACTGTGATGATGAATGAGAATTGGTTTCAGGAAGAAATTGAAAAGGAAATTCAAGATTTCCTGAAAGCAAACAATAATGAAAACACAACTTATCAAAATCTTTGGGACACAATAAAAGCTATCCTAAGAGGTAAGTTCATAGCTCTTAACGCTTACATCAAAAAAAAAAATAGAAACATCACAAGTAAATATCTTAACAATGTAGCTTAAAGCTTTAAAGACACTAGAGCAATTCATTCCCAGAAGCAGTAGAAGAGAAGAGACTAGCAAAATCAGGGGGGAAATATCCCTAATTGAGATAAGGAAAATGATACAGAGAATCAACCAGTCAAAAAGCTGGCTCTTTGAAAAAATCAATAAGGTTGATACATCCCTAGCTAAACTGACAAGAAGCAAGAGAGAGAAAATACAAATTAACAAAATTAGAAATGAAAATGGAGTTATCATTACCGATACCCAAGAAATTCAGAGAATTATAATGTCATATTTCAAAAATTTATACTCTGTGAAATTTGACAACAAAAAAGAAATGGATGAATTCCTAAATGAGCACAATTTACTTAAATTGAATCAAGAAGTTTTGAATTATGTAAATAGTTCTATAACATAGGGGGAAATCAAAGAAGTGATCTCAAATCTTCCCACCAAAAATGTCCTGGACCAGATGTGTTAAGCACAGAATTCTACCAGACATTTAAGAAGCTAATAACACCAACACGTCTTAAATTGTTCCATCAAATAGCAAAGGAAGGAACACTACCAAATTCTTTCTATGAAGCTAATATCATCTTAATCCCAAAACCTAATAAAGATACACTTAAAAAAGAAAACTATAGGCCAATCTCTCTGATGAACACAGATGTAAAGATTCTCAAAAAGTCTTAGCAAATTGGAGACAAAAACAGAACAAAAAGATCATTCATGGGGATCAATAGGTTTTATCCCAGGCATACAAAGTTGGTTCAACATATGCAAATCAATAAATGTAATTCATGATGTAAACCAGTCCAAAATCCAAAATCAAATGATACTCTCAAGAGATGCATTGAAAGCTTTTGACAAACTCCAGGAGCCTTTTATGATCAAAACCCTAGAGAAGGTTGGAATGGAAGGAACCTTTATCAAATATAATGAAAGCTGTCTACAACAAGCCTACAGCAAGGATTATACTCAATGAGGAAAAACTTGAAGCATTCCTACTTCGATCAGGAACTAGACAAGGCTGTCCACTCTCACCACTTCTATTCAATATTGTACTTGATGTCTTAGCTGAGGCCATAAGACAAGAAAGGGAGACAAAAGGGATTCAGATCAGTAAGGAAGAAGTCAAGTGCAGATGACATGATCTTATACCTGAGTGATCCCAATAACTCCATCAGGAAACTCCGGGAACTAATACAGAAGTTCAGCAGGGTGGCAGGATACAAAATAAATGTACAAAAATCAGTGCCCTTCCTATATGCACAGAATGAAAGAAGTGAAAAAGCCCCAGGAGAAACAATCCCCTTTACTATAGCCCCTAAAAAAATGAAATACCTTGGCATAAACCTAACCAAGGATGTAAGAGACCTTTACAATGAAAACTTTAAAACCCTAAAGAAAGAAATTTCAGAAGACACCAGAAGGTGGAAAGACCTCCCATGTTCCTGGATTGACAGAATCAATATCATAAAAATGACCATCCTACCAAAGGCAATATACAGATTCAATGCTATACCAATTAAAATCACAAAGCAATTCTTTAAAGAAGTTAATCAAACAATCTCAAAATTCATATAGAGGCACAAAAGACCCAGGATAGAAAAACAACCCTGAGTAACAAAAACACGGCTGGAGGTATCACGATACCAAACCTTAGTCTACACTACAAATCCATAGTTGCAAAAACAGCCTGGAACTGCCTCCAATATAGAAACACTGATCAATGGATAAGAGTTGAAGACCCAGATATAAGCCGACACACCTACAGTCATTTGATCTTTGACAAAGGGGCCCAAAAAATCCAATGGAAAAAGAACAGCATTTCAACAAATGGTGCTGGCAAAACTGGATCTCCACATGCAGAAGATTAAAACTGGACCCGTACTTGTCACCATGTACAAGAATTAATTCCAAATGGATCAAGGACCTTGATATAAGGCCAGAGGCTATAAAAACCATAGCTGAAAGGATAGGGAACTTCCTCGAGATGATTGGGCTAGGCCAACAGTTCCTGAACAGACATCCAATAGCACAGTCACTACAACCAACACTCAACAGATGGGATCTTGTGAAATTAAAGAGCTTCTGGTCAGATAAAGAGATTTGTAACTTGATCACAAAGGCAACCCACAGAATGGGAGAAAATCTTCACTAACCACATATCTGATAGAGCTCTACTATCCATAGTGCACAAATAACTTAGAAAACTAAACACCAAGGAAACAAATGGGCCAATTAAAAAATGGGCCTTAGAACTTAAAAGAAACTCAGGGACAAGATTAAAATGTCTAACAAATATCTTAAACAATGCTCCACATCCTTAGCCATCAGGAAGATGCAAATCAAAACTTCCCTGAGATATCATCTCACCCCGGTCAGGATGGAAAAAAACAAAATACAAACAGAAACAAATGCTGGAGAGGATGTGGAGAGAGGGGAACTCTCCTACATTGCTGGTGGGAATGCAGGCTCATACAACCACTCTGGCGAGCTGTCTGGGAATTCTTAAAGAAGTTAAAGATTGAAATGCCATATGACCCTGGCTTTTCCACTTTTGGGAATAACCCCCCATACAGCAAAAATTCACCTCGATAGCACAAGCACGACCCTCTTTATAGCAGCACTGTTTTCTTTTTTTTAAACATTTTTATTACTATTTCCGTTCATACAAACTTAATAGGTACAACGGTTCCCGTCCTCCCTCCTCCTACCTCCGACCCCCTGGATCCCCCTCCCCTCACCCCTCCCTCCCCATCCTCTAGTGCCTCCCCCCCCCATCCCTGGAGAATCCTTTAATGATAGCAGCACTGTTTTCAAGAGCAAAGTCATGGAATCAACCCAAATGTCCAACAGTTGACAAGTGGATTAGGAAAATGTGGTACATTTATACAATGGAATACTACTCAGCCATCAAAAATGATGAATTAATGGAATTTGCCGGGAAATTGATGGAATTAAAAACAATTATATTGAGTAAAGTATCCCAGACACAGAAACTTAAGCGCCATATATACTCCCTAATAGATGGATCCTAGTACCAAACCTACTTAGAGACACACTCAAAGATAAATCTCTGTAATACCTAAAGTAATTGCAAAGATTCTAGACAGGAGGGAAGAGGAAGAAGAGCCCCCCAGAAATGAGAGAGGGGATCATGTTACAGGAGAGAAAATAGGCCACCAACAAGATCTGCAAGTAAGTAATGAGACATCTGGTTAAGTTCAGACTTTCCTTCATGATCATTTGCAATTGATGGGGTATGATCTCACCAGAAGGGGAGTGCACATAGTCTGGCAGATAGAAAGTAACCATTTTGCAAATGGGAAACTGACCCCCCCCCCTTACCGTGGTCTCCTACTTTTATTTCATCTACCTTTGAATATACTGTTACAATAAGACTCTAATTTAACAGGTTTTTTTAAATCTCTGACCAGGGAGTGACATCCAATACCCGTCAGGATGGAGCCAAGGGCATTGCAGGAGCAGCATAAGTGAAAAAAAAAATCAACAAACCATAATTCAGAACATTAGAGACTCTATATCAACTACCTGGAACTAGGCCAGCCTAATTTCTCCCCATCCTGAAGCTCAGAGAAATTTGGTGAAGAAGAGGCGGTATGATTGTAGGAGCACAAGGATGGGAGGAGTAACGATAAGCAACATACTCCACACAAGTTAGGGCCGAAGCAATCATAATAGGACTTTCCATGACCTGCGCAATGACCAACACATTATTGACCCCTCAAAGTCTAGCATGGACTAAAGGCACTAGGATCCTTAGAAGCAAGGGATTAACAGCCACAAGGGGAACAAAAGAAAGGGTTCTAGGAAATGCCACTGAGTTTTACACCTCATCAGAGTAGGACCCAGAGGAAACTTTGACATACACATTAAAGGATGCTCCAGGGATGGGGGGGAGGAGGCACTGGGAGATAGGGAAGGAGGGGGGAAAGAAAGGGGAAAAGGGGGGAGAGAGCAATGGGGTCCAGGGAGGGATGGAGGGAGAGAGGGAACTGGTGTACCTATTAATTTTGTATGAGCGGAAATAAATAAAAAATAAATAAATAAAAATAAAATAAAATAAATTAACAACTGAGAAGTAGAAACTTGAGTCTAGTGCCTTAGAATAAACAACAGCTCTCAGAGAGTCTCAGGGACAGGATCTTCACAAGGGAAGAAGAACCTCTCCACTTAGGACTTTACCCACTGAAGAGCCACATAAAGTTCAACAGAAATCTGACTCCCTTAGCAACAAAGGAACCCCAAAGTGAGAGTGAGTCTTGTGATATTCCCAAGCAAAGAATAGGAGAGAGGTATGGGACAAAACAGGATGGATGAAAAGAGGGAAGGGTAGGAGAAGAAGGCAGGTAGGTAGGGAGTCTAGGTAAAGACATAAACCCAGTTTTATTGTAAATAAATTAATAAAAATAGTAATTTGAAAAAATTAGGTTCAATTATTTATTACAGCAACAATATTATGAAAATAATATAGGTGCTAAATCCTATAAAATATGATATAATGCCTCAGAAATCCACTAATGATGTTGTAATTAATACATTATCGTACCTACATATCTATATTAAGCCACTCTAATTGTTCTACCTCAAGATCCTATGGTCACAGTGTCTCCCTGATTCTTCAGTAATTCAACTTTATCTTGGTGCTTGGTGCTTTATCTTTTTGCCTATGGTTTCACTTAGATGTTCCCATGATTCTCCTATTCCTGTCATATGCATTCCTTATCAAATGTTGGCTATTCACATAAAGGAGACCACTGTTTGTAGTGTTAGTAGAAAAATTAGTTTTCATTTATTCATGTATTATATTAAATTTTTGACTTTTCAAAACAAACATGAATGTGTGAAGTCCCACCTTCTTTTTTTAAAAAATATTACTTCATAATTCCATTTTACAATAAATGTTTAATAAGTTTGATAAATATTGTAGCATGCAACCTTAATATAAAAAGCAGCAAAACAGCATTATAAAAACATGAAGTGGTGAGGAAAACTGCCAAATACTTTAAGTGCCTTTGCTACCTTTGAGAAACTCATGAGTAACACTATCTACAATACCTATATTTTACATACATGTATAAAGTTAATATAGTAGTTCATTACAAACTTTTAAATTTTACATATTCTGAATATCTCTCTAGCTTCTTTCTTCATCTACGTTTATTCTCCTGTCTTGCTCCATTAGAACTTCCAACCATAGGAATCAAGGAAAAATTTTTCCTCACAAAATGAAAAATATCCTGACATTTAACACAGTACCAAACATATATAATATTTTTATTTCATACTTGTTAAAGTATACAAAAATAACTTAAAGTCTACTAATTACCTTGTTTCTAGCATGAGAAAATGTATTGAGGCAATTAAATGGTAGAAGGATCAATGTATCTAATACTCTGCTAAATGTTTGCAAATAAATGTTTCCTCAATTCTAGGATGGTGCTTTACGTATAATATTAATGTATAATATCATATATAATATTTAAAATTAGATGATTTATTGTGATTCTTAATTACTCAATGAATGGTAACAAAATGATAAAATAAATATAATAGAATGAAAATGAAAATGAAAGTTAAAACTAAGATTATATGATAATTTCCTGACAGTTTAAAATAGTTTTTAGAATGTGCCACTCATGTGAATGATGTGTCCACAAGATTCATGTGCTGTCTGATTCTTACGTTCTCTATTACCTAACTTGAACAGCAGTGATGCCTTGCAGATTATATAACTTTTAAGCTTTTTAATTCGCTCATTTACTTTATGCACACATGTGCATATATGTGTGTATGTGAACATGTGTGTTACAATAAACATGTAGAGGTTAGAGGACAAAATGCAGAAGTCAATCTTTCCTATCATTAAGTAAACCACTTCGTCAGCTCTAACAGTTTTTTAATCACTTATGGTGGTGTGAATAACAGGTGTGTATGCATGCATGTGTGCACATAGCGCATGCCTGTGTTCACATGCATTCATGTGTGCATATGCAGGCCCAAGCATAACATGTGAAGGTAAGGGGACAACTTCAGGTTTTAGTCCTTATCTTTCACCTTATTTGAGCCAGGGTAGGTTTGTTCTCAGCTGCTTGTACCAGACTATGTGTTCCATGAGTTTGTCGAGATTCTCCTTCCTCTACCTACCCATTTGTCATACTGGTAAAATGAGTGAACATGCACTATTAATCTTGACTTTTACTTGTGTTCTAATATCTACAGGTTTTCATGCTGTAATGCTTTACTCATTGAGTACCCAGTTTTTAAGTGGGATTTGAATTTGAATCCTTACACTTGAGTGGCATATCCACTGAGTCAAATTATCAGATCTCCAATTTTTATTATTTTTTAACATCTCATTACTTTTCTGGGTTCTAATAGATGTTATCTTTGCATTTTCAAAACTTAATTTCCTCTTAAACTTCAGGAGAACCTACATTGAATATCTTCAGAGGAAAATCATTAATAAACTCAAATTAACCTCATGGATAACAAAATGTAGTTCTCAAAAGGTCTTCATATAATAACTGACTACATTAAGTTCAAATTTATCTACAAAATATCACTAGTAATCATCACAACTTTAAATACTTTGATCCCTTATTTACCCATAGGTTAGGTTAACAGACATATCTGAAACAAACAACATCTGTTTGCCACTTATATCTACTGTTATTTATTCATTCAGAGTACTGGGAGGATTTTAATTCTGTTATGTTTTTGTGTTATTTATTTGTGCAAAGCCTCAAAGACTCAAATTATGTATCATATCATTAATTCTACAATTAATCAAAAATATCAATATTCACTGAAATAGAGACTTCTTAAGTACTCATCTCTTCTGATCAGCCTACCTATCTCTTATTAATGCTAGTGCTAATGTTGAAAGGTTAAAATAAGATATCATTCTGAGAAATTTGGCAGTACACGAAATCACCATAGGGAATCTTCTTAGATTATACACCAGCATTAATATCTTTGTTCTCTCAACAAAGCAGTAGGACTAATTGGTGAGTTGGATTGCTGATAAAAGACAAACATTTTTTGATGATGGCTGAAGGCACTGGATAATTTATGACCTTTATTTCTGAAAATTTCGTATCTACAGCCAAAAGAACTGACAACTATGAAAATTGATGATATATTTTCAATGGCAAATCTATTATCTAGGAAAAAAAGATGTTCTTATTTTCAATAGACTTGTGATTTTAAATTTGAGCCAAAAACCAAAACTGGTTACTAATTAAGATATTTTCAAAATGACCATTTTCAGTTGGCTTGTTTTCATGCCTAATACAGATGACCTTAAAAGTTATTAATTCAGAGCAAGTTTTAACTATGACTAATAAAATATTTTCAGTGTATTGTCTATTGTAACATTTTATAGATATTAATGTATATTTTAGTTATTAAAATATTTACTTATTAGGTATACAATTACTCTAAGATTAAAATATGATGTGCATATGGTTTTAAATTTAAAATTGCCTAAGATATAAACATGTAAGCTTCTTTTCTTAATAGATTCAGAATATTTAAAATATGGTGATTGAGACTATGAGCAAGAGAGGAAATATGGCATTATTAAAGGAATGAAATAAATGCCAGTTATGTCCTAAAAACAGTTTTATTGGTAGCTCAACACTAAGATGCTCTCTGAGTTCACAAGTGATCCAAAAGAAATTTACAAATTCTCTGATAAAATAAGTGAACATTGGAGAGTTTGATTATCATCTTCATCATTAAACTACTTAATAAGCTTTCCTTTGCATTGATTTTTCTATATGTGCACAATGTAGGAATTGATTAGTTTGAATGTCCCATGATCCCAAGATTTTCTTCATTCTCTTGTCTTTTTTATAACTGACATGACAATTTATAATGGCTCAAGTTTTTATTTTACTTATGTAAGAGAATTTTGTGATACTTTACACCTTTCCCTTATCTGAAGATTTATTTCTCACGGTAATAGTTGGCAATGGTCAAACAAAATCTGAAAACGTTAAATGGGAAATCCTGAAAATAAATAACTCATTAATTAAAATCATAAATTAAATTCCATTCTGAGTATCACAGTCAAATTTCACATTCTTCTCTGTCTTGATGGACACTTGATGATTGTATCCAGCATGTTTCTGCCATGTGGCACCTTATCATTAATCACTTGATGGATATGCCATTCATGTGATTAACTGTAGGTAATGCAATGCATGAATTCCAGTAATACTTGTCCTATTTAATAATAGCCCCAAATCACAAGCCTGAGAATATTGGCAATTTTAAAGAAACTTAAAACATTCCTTAAGTGTTTAAGTAAAAATTCTTGTTTGATTCTAGAAGTAAAGAAAAACATGCTTTATTGCCAAGATGGATAGTTAGAATGATTGTGATCTATGGAATAATGTAAAAGAACAAAAAGATAACAAAATTGTGCTAGTTTTGCTGCATTAAATCTCCTGCAAAATTTACAGCCACAATGCCTGATTAGTTAATGCTTAGATAATTGGAAAGAGTAGAAATTTGATATAGAAGCCATGAGCATCTGAAAATGCATTTTATTTGATGTGTTAGTCTAGATTTTTCTTAAGTGCCCTTAAAAGAGGTCACCAAGGTAGACCCTGAAATGACTGATAGGAAAATGTCTGCTGCATGTAGAGGATGATCATACAAACTTAAGAAAGGCAAATATAAAGCTCCCTATGGAGACCACACATGAAGAATCTTCCCATGAAGAAGCTGCTGCTAGATATCCATCACTGTTGAAGATCCATGTTTAAGAATACTATCCATTGGGGTTACTTCCCACAATTGTTGGTGTCATGGTTAAGCACAGATGTCAACTTGACTGTTGAGAGTTTGAGCTCTGGGCACATTTGTAGAGAATTAGCAGTTGAGTTAAGCCCAGAGTGAATCTGAAGGAGATTGTCTAGCTAATGGGGAAGGCACAGTCTATGGTGGGTGGAATTAGGCCCTGGATAAATCACAGAGAGCTGGTTGAGAGAATTGGCATCCATCTGTTCACTTGGCCAGATATGCTGGTCTGGCAAGTAAGGATTGTCCATCTCCCAGCCATTATGCAGTGATGGTGTGGCCAGTTCCCTCGGCCCTGGTATTGGTGCATGCTCTCCCATCAAGTTGGACTATGAACTGTAACCAGAAATCGTAAGAGAATAAATTCCTTGTTCCCTTAAGCCATTTGATGGTCATTTGTCAGCAACCATGCAGGTAGACTGCAACTGTTGGGTTTTTCTATATATTTCTCTGTATCTCCTATCTCCCCCTCATTCTACACAACATATTTTTCCCAATTATTCCCTCCCTCACCCTACTTGTCATAGTATTCTAATTCTCCCCTTTAAAAAGTTTTATCCTAACAATTACCCTAACAATTCCTTCTCACCTTCCCACTCATTGGTATTTTTCAAATTTCCTGGTTCTTACAGTAATTCCAATCCAAATACATTGACAAGGATATCACTGCTAGCATCCACATGTAAGAGAGAACAACATGAGATGCTTAACTTTCTGTGTCTGAGATACCTCACTCAATATTAATTTTCCAACTCCATCCATTTACCAGCAAATTCCATCCTTTTTGATAGCTGAGTAATATTCCATTGTGCATGTGTACCACATTTCATTATCCATTTCTCTGTTGATGGGAATATTGGCTGATTCCATTTTTCAGTATTGTGAATAGAGCTGCAATGAGCGTAGATGAATGCATGTTTTTGTAATAAGATGTAGAGTGTTTTGGGAATATACCAAAGAGTGGTATAATTGGGTAATATGTCAGTTCCATTTTTAACATTTGGAGAAACCTCCACACTTTTTCTTTTAGAGGTTATATCAGTTTACATTCCCACTAGCAGTGAATAAGTGTCCCTTTTTCTCCACCACCTCGCCAGCATATTCTGTTGTTTGTGTTCTTGATCTTACTGGGGTAAGATGGTATTGCAGGGTAGTTTTAATTTGCATTTCTCTGATAATCATGGAAGTTAAGTATATTTTAAGGTATTTGTTTGACAATTCAATTTCATTTGGAGTGAAGTCCCTGTTTAGTTCTAGGGAGAAACCTCCTATGTTCACAATATGTCAAAAAATGCCTTTTTAAGAAACTGAAAAGGATAGGAGCCCCTATACAAAGGAACATAGAGTGAAGAAAACAGAAGAATAAAAAAGATAATGCCGGAACTATGCCACTTAAAACCCAGTGACAAAATTATACTGAAAGTAACAGGGATGGGTCACTTCCTGATAAAATGTTGGTCACAGAGGTCTCAAAGTTTCTCAACATTATAAGCTTTTTTCATTGCTCTTGGTTCCTCTCCAAAAATTGTCAGTAAGACCTTATTACTGAAGATGCAACATGTATGGATCACAGAACATAGGCAAAATTCATCAACTAGAACTGCTCTAAGAACTTCCTACTTGCCAGATAGCTTACACAATAACAAGGAATACTGTAGAAGCTGCTGGGGAGAGAAATAATCATATGCCTCATCAACACATGAGATATGTACTTTGCAGACTACAATGGACAAAAATATAGCAAGATATTGGGAAACTTTGCCTCATTGTCAACAATACACTATGGACCAAATGGACCTACTAGACTAGTACAGAGCATTCTACAAAAGAGTACTGTAAATCACATTCTTTTTAAGCAAGCAAGGAACAAACTCTAGAACAGAACACATTTTAGGCACAAAAGTTGAATTCATATCAATTCATATCAATCATCTTCTCTAATCACAATGCTGCAAACCTACAATGACTAACTAGAAATTTCAAAGAATTCACAAATATGGAAAAAATTTCCATAAATCAATGGGTAAGAAATTTAAAATAAATTCAAGAGTGCAATGAAGAGAATGAAAAATAGAAACAGACACAGAAAATTAAATGTCATATGTATTCCCTAATAGGTGGATTCTACTATCCCACTTAGTGACATATTCAAAGATAAATCTCTGTAATACCTACAGTAATTGCAAAGACTATAAACAGGAGGGAAGGGGAAGGAACCCCCCCCCAGAAATAAGGAGATAGGGGATCATGCTACAGTAGAGAAAATAGGTCACCATCAAGTATTGCAAGTAAGTAGTGAGACATCTGGTTATGCTCACTCACTTTCATTCCTGGTCACTTGCGACTGAAGGGTTTGATCTCACTAGTCAGGGAGGACATAGAGTCTGGCAGATAGACGGTAACCATCCTGCAAATGGGACTCCCCCTCACTTCAGTCTCCTACTCCTATTCCAATTGCCTTTGAATATACTCTTATTGTAAAACTCCATTTAAACAGCCTTTTATTTCTGGCTAGGTGGTAACCTCCAATACCAATCAGAATGGAGCCAAGGGTAGTGCAGGAACAGCAAAACTGAAAACAACAACCAACCATAATTGCAGAATATCACAGACCCTACATTAATCACCTGGAACCAGACCAGCTAAATCTCTCCTCATCTTAAAGCTCAGGGAAATTTGTGGAATAGGGGGCAGTAAGATTGTAAAAGCCTAAAGATGGGGAGGAGCAACAATATGCAAGATACTCCACACAAGTTAGGGCTGCAATAGCCATAATCAGACTTTGCATGACCTCTGCAATGACTGACATGTCAATGATTGTCCCAAAGTCTAGCATGGATCACAGGCACTAGGATCCTTAGAGGCAAGGGATTAGCAGTCATAATAGTGTTCCCATACTAAAGGGAAGCACAAGAAAGGGCTCTGGGCAATGCCACTGAGTCCTTACACCTCATCAAAGTGGAGAATGCAGAGGGAAGTTTGATCTTCATACTAAAGGATGCTTCACGGAATGGGAGGGGGGCAGAGAGGGGCACTGGGAGAAAGGGAGGGAAGGGGGTGAAAGGAAAAGGAAAATGGGGGGTGGGTCCAAGGGAGACTGGGGAGGGGTGGGGGGAAGGAGGGTACTGGGTACCTATTAAGTTTGTTTGATTGGAAACAATAAATTAACATAATAGAAAGAAAATTGAATGATGCAACCAAAATAGTTTGATGGCAGCTCATAACAAACAACCTGAATAAAACACTGGAATGATCTAACTGGGATTTGAATATTAGGTACCATCTAATATAGAGCCTTAGTAACCATAGTTTTATTACTTGGCTCTTTTAGGAATTGATTAAATCACAAGGTGGCACTCTCTTGGATGAGAATATCGCTTGCTTGTAGTGCACTTACATATATATAGTTGTGTGAATTGCTTTTCCTGTTTAATTGCCACACACAATTTTCTTCCCACCCTGGATGGGACATTCCATGATTGACCAATGTGATGACAAACCAAGTGTTTTGCGTTTACTTACAGGAAAAGGGTGAGGGTTAATGACAGGAGCTGGTTGGATTCATAGGCAGCTCACAACATTGTGCTCTCTCATTGCTCTCTCTCTCTCCCTCTCCCTCTCTCTGTCTCTCTCCTTCCTTAACTGTTCTGGAATCTTCTTCTAACTGGACTACCTGGCTGTACATCAGTCTCTTTGAAGCTTCTTGACTGCCTGTAACTGCTGGAACAGTCACCCCCACACACACATTTTTTTCCTTCCACCCCCACCCCCACATTTTTTTCTTCCACCCCCTACATTTTTTTTCTTCCAGGCTGGAAGAATTAGAAGAAAGTAGAATTATCCTAATCCAATCTTTATCTTAAACAATTTAATGTCAGACTTATGGTGTTACTTCCCCTATACAATCATTTGGGCATGCAGTATTGGAAAGTTTTATATGTGCATTAGAGTTCGTGGTGGAATAGTGTGGTTTCTGTGTACATTCAAATAAAACAGGGAAGTAAAAAGCGCCCGGTTGCCTTTTCTTTTCAGTTTACTGAAGTTTACTGAAGAAAGTTTCAGAGCAAGATAAAGGTCACAAGACATTTTAGAGAGGAGTATATTTACAGAGATTACTTCAAGGAAGAGGAGAAGAGAGTGAATTTACAAATGGTAACTGAGAGTAGACACAATGACTGTGAGATTCTTTAAACCTGCCTTGTGCCAACTTTATTATGTGATTTACTTCTTCTTTAAATAATCTATGATGTATCAATAATTGTGCCTAATAGATAATCCAAAGTATAGGTAAGAATTGAGTAATCATGCTAAAAATCAGGTAGAAATTTATTTAAATTAATTTAAAGAAAAAGTGTTTCATTAGCAGCTAGTTTCACTAATGGATAAAAGTATCAAATTTAGTACGGTAACTGGAATTTTAAAGAAGAAAGATTATTTTATGGCCAAAGCAATTTGCAGTTGTCTTTGTGAAGAATGACTGTGATTAAACTCTACAGCACATAGTGATTTTTAAATTGTGCCTAAGCTAAGAAAATTGTTTTCTTCCATATTTTTCAGAGTCTCTCAAATAAGTTATTCATTTTAATGGACGATCATTTTTCTAATGCCGAAAACAACATTGTGTTTTAATCTAGTTGTTCTATGTTATATGTGATAGACTTTGCTTTGTCTTAGGTGGCCATTAAAGGCAATGGAAGACTTCTGAGATATCAGATTGTATTTATTGCCAAGTATAAGCTAGGCTTCCAAATGTTTTTAATGGAATACCTTTCATTTTCCAAATTTGAGAAATGTGTTATTATTGGTGGTAGAAAAGTTTCAGCAAGACAAATAATAAAGAATATTGTGCTTGACTGGAGACATGACTCAACCATTAAAATGCTTACCATGCAGGAAAGAAATCCACAGTGTAGATACCCAGATCCCACAGGAAAAATGTCTGGTGGGTTTGGTGACCCATCTGTTCCAATTCCACCTCAGAAGGCAGAGAGTAGAAATCCCCAGAAAAGGCAAGTTAGCCATACAAACTCTATCAGTAAATTGCAGATTTGATATGAAATCTGCCTTAAAAAGAATAAGGCGGAATAGTGGTTGAGTGCTATTCCAAAAATCAATCTTGTTTCTTCATGCACACATCCACACATATAGATACATATACATACATGTCCACACACAGGTGAATGTGCATATTCAGATGTTCACACTCAGTGAATACAAATACATTCCAAACAAATATATTTATGGTGATCTTCAATCTTTATTATCTTCAGTACAAGCAAATCTATGGTTGTACAAGTGTAAATAAAATAAGGGTATCCACTGATACCTACATAAGTGATGAATGGTTGCTGGTGGGTAAATACCTAAAATGTTGGTTTTTAAAAAGGAAAACAAGATTTTTATTTGATGTATATTGTTTTGAATGACTAACAATTCAAAACATTTGATTCAGTATAAAATTTTGCAATAACTAAAAGTTCAAAGAAAAAAAAGCCAGGAAAAAAGAGAGAGCATACTTGATAGTAAAAATTGTGATAGCAAGAAGCATGTATCAAAATTCTAATCAGATTGCCAAAGCTACAATGCTAAATCCACATAAACAACAGTATCAATATCAAACTGGTAGACAATATGTTAATCTACCAACATTATTCACTGCACATATGAAAATGAACCTTCAAACATAGTGCTCTGTAAATCATGATAGAAAATATTAAATTTCAACTTAAGAAAAAAGTCCCAAGTGTCTCATTTAATACATGTTCATGATACATTTTATACATCCATTTTATCATCTCACATTTCTTAATTTAGCATCATCTAACTGCACATGAGTTTCCTATTTACCTCAACTGAGTAGTTGGCTAATCAGGAAAGAGAAGAACGACTCTAAGTAATTGTCAGAGTGTATGATGATTCTTGCACAAGTTAGTTGGTCAGTATGAAAGAAGCAAAGTATTCTCATAAAAGTTAAATAGGAAATTCTTGAGTTGAAAGCAGGTTTAAAAGCATCTAAATTTTCAGTCTTTTGGGTTTTAGGGATGAGGAGGGTAAAACCAATCAGTCATAATATAGATTTGCCCAGGTTATTTATTCTCACATAACTTCTGCCCCTGCCTTTAACCTTGAAATGAAACCTTCAGCCTTCTCTTACTTTTGGGAAACATTTTACTATTGCAAACACTAATTTTATTCCTTCTATTTAAGTAATGTCACTAAAATCTCCAGAACTAAATGACTTTAGAAATCCAATCTTTGCAACATAAAATTCCATAATTACATGATATAATGTATATACAAGATGGCCTTATTTTTGATAAAGTATAACTGATTATTACACATATGTATTTTGGATGTTAGACAGTGAAAGATGATTTTATGCTGCATGATATTTTGCCTGGTGATGCCACACAAATATCTCTTTATTCAAGATAGAGATTTACCAAGAGGCCGAAGTTTAGATTATAGTGATTCAATGAGTTTATTAGGGTTTTATTAGGGTTACTTACAGGACTATGGGTGAGTATTATTCCAGGAACAGAGACAACTAATAGGAAGTTTCATCACCAAAAAGTCCATACCAACTTGGGAGAGACAGAAAGTGAACTGGCCTACTAGGCTGATCATTTTCCTGAAAACTTGGCTGCTCAAGGAGTCCCCCCAGCATGTGTTAACCTCTTTCTTTATATTTAATTTTTAGAAGAATTTTGGAAAATGTGTCTGACTATAGAGAAATTTGGAATTTTTAGCTACAGTGTGGTCATTCCTTTAATAAGCAAGTATATTGGGTTTGCTCGTTAAAAAATTGACTTGTGAGGCAATGAGAATGATCTTTGTCCTTCTCATTGTCCTTCTTTCTTCTCAGTTGACAAACACACACTACTGTGAATCACTATCAAGAAATTCTTCGGACTAATGATGAGCATCAACTGAATCCTGTCCTCTGACAGTCCCTTAATTAATTCCTCTTCTAACATCCTTGCCCATCTTTCAATGCATTAACTTAAAGCATTAACTTGGTATTCATCAAGTCTTTTTGTCATAGGGTCCTTGGAATCAATCTCATCATGGAATTTGAACAAAGTTACTTGAATCAATCATGGAGGTCACTGTCCTTAAAGGAGAAAAGAAAAACTTGATCTTTTATCACATATTTTGCTTACTGCAAGGTTATTTTAAAAAATGACTTGAAAGAGTAAAAAGAAAGAATTTGAAGGGAGCAACCTCTAGGAGTGTTTATTGCTACTCTCAGACGCTGTTACTAAATGGAATTCCCAGTAACAAGCATGGGATACTTTCTAATGAGTTGTTAATCAGGGAAGCACCAGAGACCTGGAAAACATGCTGGATATTACCATTACTTTTGGTTGCTGATCTATGTTAAATTATAAAGCTATGGAACCACATGCCTTGGCAGGAAGATAATCATGATGGAATTCTTCCTTGTTGGTTGTCTTTCATAATTCTGGGATATTCTATGCAGCATGCGCAGGAAAGTAAAAATGTCATTGAAAGTCTTAACCAGTTCTGAACTAGGTGGGTGACGATGCTATTATTCCAGGAAAGATGTAGCTTTTAGTGAATATTTTTATGCCCAAAATGTCGTAGCTAACTACGTTCTGATTAAATTTTAGGTCTGCTCCACAGAAAGGATTGGCCAAAAGCCATGGTTTGGGAGTCCCTAGACTCTAGGTGGAACCTGCTTCCACTGTTTAGCTAAAAAGACATGTATAAACTGCCTTCTCAATATTTATTTTCACAGAATAGTGATTGTCTCAGCTTTTCAGAGACACATGCTTCTCGTTGTTGAGAGTTCTACTCTAAATGAGGCTCAAATATCATCTCTTTTGCACCTTGGGAAATATTGTGAAGAAAAGGTAGAAACAATGTAAAATTTGGAGAATAGAAGTATTGAGAAATACTATCTTCTGACAATGACACGACTTTTTTTTTGCCATGAATTCAGTGGCTACCAGCACAGTTTCTGCATTGGACTGGGCACATCAGCATTTCATCACAAATGGGAGAGAATTCACAGGCCCCACTACTCTCTGAGGGGCTGCAGGCAATGAGTGGAGGGAGTCTTACTCCTCAGTGGTGAAGCCACTGGCAAGTTGCTCTTAACTAAATAACACAGGATCCATGTCCACACAGGCAACTATAATTAAATACAGCGGGTCATAAGAGAGGCGTAAGTTTTTTTTTTTAAAACTAGTATTTTCTACTCCAAATTCATGATTTATTAAATAAATTAACAAGCCTCTTTCAGTTACCTGATTACATTCTGTTGTGTGAATTACTTTTCCTGGGAGACAGCACACAGTACCATCTTCCCACCCCAGATAGTGTCAAGCCAGAACAAGTTTTGTTCTTTGTTGGCAAAGAACCAACGAGTTTATAGGGGTTACTGACAGAAGCAGGGGCAGCTCACTATAGCATGGCTGACAGCTTTTCAGGGTACCTAGATGGATTTCTCTCTCTCCTCTCTCTCTTTCTCTTTCTCTCTCTCTCTCCTCTTTCTCAGTCTCTCCCTTTCCTCTTTCTCTCTGTCTCTCCTTGACTCCTCTGGAATCTTCTAACTACTTGGTTGTTCAGCTGCTGAGGTCTCCTTGCCCCTTTCTATCACTTCGGCTGGGAGGAGCAGCTTCTCCCCAGAGCTATTATTTTTTTTTTTTTTTATCCTAGAGGATATCCCTCCCCCTACCAAGTTTGTCAGTTTCAGGAACCTCCTAGAGTTGTTTATTAAGACTGGAGCAAAGGTCAAGATGCTGCTCAGGGGAAAAAGTACCACAGAAGACATTGGACAACTAGATAGTACTCTCTATTCAAAGGTACTAGAAATTAATGTTAATAATACTGTGTCAACTTTCATTACATCCTGTAAGTGTATGTACTACATAGCAGCATGGTATAACTTTATTCTTTTCCTTACTTCTGATCGTTGCCAGTGGGGAAATTAGATTTCCACCATGTAGATATTAGACTCAGACACTTTATGATTTTGACCCACGAATAAGCCAGTGTTCCAGGAATTTTCAAATGAGTATTACCAGTATTTCACAATGCCACTATGCTTTTTTTCCACTGTCATACACTTGATAGTATCCTATATGTGGCTGCTCTATTATCCTGTCCTGATCTGAAGTAGATAGTCAATGGGAACTGAAGTAAATGCCTGTTATGGTGTAATCCATGTGAAAAAGACTTCAATTATCTTCATATAGTTTAGCAGCATAGATTAACCTATTTAACACAGAAATAATTCTCAAATAGTGAAATATAAATTCAACTTATTCTGTAATAATCCTTTGTTAATTGTAAAATCTTGGGGAATTATAAACAAATTTTGTTAGACATGAAGTCGATATACTTATTTTATAGGTTTGGCCTTGAATATAGTGCTATGGGGTAGAGAATTGAAATAGGAAAAAACTTATTAAAATAATTTTTAACATTTGCTAAAAGTAACTTAAATTCTAATATTTTAATATATAGAGGAAAAGTCAAATACATGAAACATGCAAAAGGGCCATTATACCAGTTAAAATATGAAAATGTTCTAACTTTCCAAAGTAGAAAATGGGTTCAAGAATCACCTAAAAAGTGATTATCACCTAGTTGTCGACATAATATTAGAGAATGAATGGCAGACATGTTTTAGATAAAAAGCAAAAAGGCAGAATTATAATATCTTTTAAATTATAAACATATACATCTAAAGTAGGGAGTAAATTAACATGCAATAGATTTAATTAGACACAGAGAATTGTTTTGAAGTTTGTTATAAGTGAAATGTGGTAAGAAAAAGAGAATAAGACTTTCTCATGCATATGTTCAGCACTCCTCACCTGAAAGAAACCCACACTTTTAAGTTACCAGGACAATGCCATTACTGGAAAATTCTGACCAGGAGTCTCAGTTTCATACACAAAGGCATTTAAAAAAAATAAGCATACAACTACCTTAACGTGCTTGGGACCTAGCATAGTTGGTACATAATTTTGATTAAGCATAAGGACCTGAGCTTGATCCACAGTATAAAACACCTCTCAATATTAAACTTTTAGATAAAACATTATTTAAGATTCTATGCAACATTTTACAAAGGCCTTTAATAGAAAGTTTCTTTCTGTAGACGTTTATACTAAATTTGTGTCTACTTATATATGGAGTGTTAGGACATTTATTGCAATTGATATTTGACATGGAATTTAATTATACTTTTTCTTGTTTAAAATTGCATTTGTGATGTTGGTAGATCAAGACTACCCAAGTTTATCCAGTTAGAATAAATTCAAATATCTTAACTTTATTCCCACAGTATACCTTTCTAATATAAAGAGACTGCTCTTTGAAGTTGAATATTATTCAATCATTAATTCCTGCTGGGATTGCTGATAATTATGTTCCAATATGATTTCCTCTAAGATATCTCACAGGTCATTGATAAACAGAGAAGAAAAAAATCAAGGAATTAACAGTAATTATAGCAAAGTGATTTGCTATGAAATTAATTGAATAAAAAGTAATTGGATTATATATGATCTTCAATAGCTACTAGAGTTTAAACTTTAATTAAATTGTCATAGTACTCATTCAGAAATGGATGTTTGAGCATAAACTATTTTTAAACAACAAGTATAGCAGAATACTAATCAGGGCAGCAAGCATCAACAGCATCAAGCTGAAAGCTCTCTAAGACTGATTACTAACCAATTTCCTATGCACTAAAATCATTGGAAAAAAACATTGAGCTGTTGTAATTATTTGCAGATTTTTCAAATATTATCACTTGATAGGAAGTCAATTATCATTGAGTAAGAGAACTCTTTGTTAAACAATTAACCAAATTGTAGGTAGTAAAGAAAACCTATGTTTTTTTAATTTTGCTGGGGAAGTTTTAATGCTATGAAGGCTAAATTTCCTCAGTAAATTTATAAATGACATTCTATCAAGAGTATTTGTACAACTAAAATTAGTCTTCTAAAGTGAATATTAAATTATGTAACAGTATACATGTAAATATTTTACAGATATTCATAGATACGTCAGTATATACCTGAATGTGTACATATAAAAAAATCAGTTTAATCTCTTACTATAGGATTTACTTATTAAAAGGATTTATTTTCAGGAAAGTGTAAGTCGTTATTTTTATATTCTGAAAGTATAGTTTTGCCCCAGATGATGAAATAAAAATATGAAATGATTTCATTCACACACACAAACACACATGCACACACACACACATATACACACATACACATTGGTGAGAAATAAAAAGTAGAAATGTGAGACTTTGAGATTATTCAAGTAATCTGACATGTCAGGATATGCAATAAGCTCACGCAAACGTCAGTCTTTCTTTTCAGACATGCTTACTGAAATAAATGATGTATGTTTTATAGCATCTAAAAATGTTTAATGTATTTGGAATTACTCTTAATTTAAATCAAAACATTACTTACCTCAGCATAAAGAAGTAAATTAGCCTACCTTATTTCTTTAATGATTTTAAATTGTCATCTTGATCATTCATTTATTCATTTTGGATAATTTTTCTTTTTTTCTTTTTTTTAATTTTTTTTATTTATTCAGTTGTGCGTGCGCGCACACAACTGAATGTGTATGTATGTGTATGTATGTATTCAGTTGTGAGTGTGTGCATATGTATGTGTGTGTATGTGTGTGTAGAACCACGGGCGAATTCGGGAACCACCATGGACCCCTCCACCTCCTCCTTGTTTACTCTGCCCCGGGATTCACAGGCTCCGCCCTACCAGGATCAGAAGCGCAGGCTGCCCCCGCTTCCGCCCGGCGTCTATATGTGGGGTATACGATCCGAACTCAGGACCTTCCGCCTGCAAGGCAGAGGCTTAACCCCTGAGCCGCCTCTCCAGCCCCAATTTTTCTTGTCTATATCAGAAATGTGGTTTAGCTTATTTTAAATGAAGATATACAATTTGAGTCAGTTAATTCCCATTCTGGAGTATAATTTTACACACTGTACATAGCTTTATGTGCCATTTTATGGTATGTACAATATAACTCCTAATTAATTCATTTTTTCACTAATACTACAAGAAGGCTAATTTCCTTTTAAAACACAGCCAGGTGGTCTTCAGAAGTGTTCAGCACATTTTTCAAGGTTATCAGTCAGTAGCTTCTAGAACAAGGAATATGTCTCAAAGCTCTGTTCATTACACTATCAATAAAGGATGTGAAGAGGCCCCAAGCCTAACATGGGTTGGGAAGAGGGTGGAGGGGAAAGGTTGGTTATTTTCCTCTTTTCCTTAATTAGTTCCCCATAGGCAGTTCCTTCTTCCTCAGAGTAGATCATTCAGATTGACCCTTATCACAGTGCTTGATCCTAAACTTAATTTGGGAAGATGGACGGGTTCTGTATTTAAAATTAACTGTTCCTACCTTTTAAGGTATCTGGGAGTGAAATTAATGCCACTGGTTAAAGATAATATGAATCCTACAGAGAGTTCATGGAAAATTTTAAAATTATGCTTCCAAATACAGAAATACTTTATACATATTAACAAATGGTTTGCAGTAATTTTGAACAAATTGTGAAAAAAATGTGTTATTATCACTGTATTACCAAGTATTCAGGAAATTAACTATTGGTGAGTCATTGAATACTCTCATTACTTATACATAAATATAAATGGCATCTATAGGAAATTTTATTAATTAATCTAATTGGAAGTATTTTATTAAACAATTGCTTTGTGCCAGAAGATAAGCCAAGTGCTGGAAATTCAGAGGTGCCTATATGTAAGATTTAACTGGATACCCTTATAAAAAGATGCATAAATGTATGTAATTTAACTTAGAGATTTATACACATCCTTGATAGTGCTAAAATAATGAATTTTCTATAGTGGCCATAGAATAAAAAGGAACGTAAGCTGGTGGTAGAAGAATGAGGGAGGATAATAAAAGAGGAGAAGCAAGAGAACACAGGTATTTAAGAAGGTGGAAAGGGCAATAGTGAGAGGTAGATTTTAAAGGGGAGAGGGATAAGAGGATAGGGTATTGGGGCAATAAAAAATAACATGTATGTAAGATAAAAAGAGACTGAAACTTTCTTTTTAAAAAATATATCACAAAATATAATTCTCCAGAATCTTTACCAGTATACTTACAAATGGGAACACAAAGAAGGGGAGAATAGAAAAAACAGAAACTGCTCTGAGATGACCCTACCAAAATGGAAAATAGTATAAATTGCTAAATACTAGCTATGAAATACTCCCTAATGAACTGTTAGTCAGAGGTATCTCCCAAACAGTGTAGACATTTTCCATTGATCTTAGTTAACCTCCAGAACATGATATTAAGACCCCATTAGTCAATTCAATACATAAGGCTGAAATGAATATTGGAATTTTCTCTTTGTCTGCTACCCTCCATACTTTCAGAAGTTATGATGCAGGTTGCCGAGAAAAAAAATCAACCAAGTCCTCATCTAGATGTGTATGTTACAAGCTGCAATAACAACTACTCTAACCAGAGGAAACCTTTAGTGCAAGAGTGTCACACACTGATTATCTGATTAGATCTAAAACCACTTAGCAGGGAACATGTACTGGTTCTATATACTTATGCAAATGCATGTAGAAGGGGACACCAGAAGTCCTAGGGAGAATGAACTTCGAGGTTTATTATAAGTACTTGATGGGAAACTACTATCTAAACACTTATCATTATTCTCATCAGCAGCACTTGACCAATAAATATTTTCTTGTAATGGAAGATGTGCAGTACAGAAAATCACAGAGGATAAGTGAGTGTGGAGAGCTAAGTTCCAAACATAACATCAAAATCACTCTCATCCCAAGGCTTAAGGACCCATGAAGAATGTAAGAGTCTGAGGGTGGGAAGAGATGCTGCCAGACAGTGTCTTTGGTCATGACATCACTTCAGTGATATCTACTTCCATTAGATATATGCAATAATTGTCCTCTTAGCATTCAATATAAATGAGGAAACCTTCAAGAAATATTATACCACCCTGAAAGACTATTAAAGGTTAATGCCAAAGAGAATGGAAACTTCCTTACTCTAAAACTCTCTCCTGAGTCATCTTTGCCCTAGCAGGTGCTTATACAATTGCCAGGACAGGCATCTCAATTGAAACCCATTGGGTCACACTTAAATAAAAAATGTAAAAGTAGAAAGAAGACTGGCTAGAAAAGAGAAAATACGAAATGGGATAGGAGGAGCAGATGGGATTGGGTAAAGGGGTGAAAACACACATATGCATTGCATTTTCGCATGAAAGCAGGAAAGAATTTAAAAGAGAGAAAAATGTCATTCGACCTCACTATACCATGACTGCATATTCTCAACAGACTCTATATCCTACTACAGAGACGCTTGGATATATATGTCATTTGCTACTGTATTCACAATAGATATGATAGATTCATAATAGATATGGAATCAATAAAGATGGCATCAATTGATGAGTGGATCATGAAAATGTGGGTCATCCACATAATGAAACTTTATTCAACAGAAAAATAAAAATGACTTCATGAAGTTTGCAGAAAAACAGATGAAACATTATATGAGACAATCCAGATTCAGAAAGATATATATCATATTCTTTCCATATGAAGAACCCAGCTTCTGTTAAATATGTGGAAAATGATTGTGATTAAAGGTCAATGTTACAGCTTGTCTCCATGCTGCCAATAAATTCACCACCAAACAACTTAGGTGAACAAGGAAACTTCATTCTTTCTTACAATTCTCAGTTACTGTTCATTGTTCAGATTGGCAGGAAAATTAATATCAACCCCAGGAGCCAAAGGACATGATCAGGTGATGTTGCCAAGAAAAGCAAACCTATGCCCTTTCCAGCTTGGATGTCTGGCAATGTATGCCAAGCCATTGAACCAACTTCTCCTTGTTATTCACCTGCTCATACAAAGTCTCATTCACAATGGGCAGGGTCTTACCCAACATCATCCTCTCCTGCAGCATTGCTTAGGGTTTTTCTTAAGTACCAGTTCTTCACAGATGTGCCCAAAGCTCAGTCTTTAATTCTCAAATTGACACCTGTATTTAACTATCATCACTAGGAATCTGAAAAGAATCTCTAAGATCTGACAAAAATAAAAGAGGCCCTAAGATAAGGGTGTAATGACTTCAGTAGAACAGTAGAGAAAAGGGAAAGGGGGGATTTGGACAAAACGGAATCAATCAAAGTGAAATATCTAAGAAAGCCTCATGGAAGTAGTTACTTGGCAATCTAATTAAAATATTTAACAAGCTTGGGACGGCCCCCTCCCCAATCCCACCCTTGCCTGTTCATGACTCACAGAAACGTTGATCCTTCCAGGGCTGCTGTGAGTTCCTGAGTTCAAAACTGCAATACCTCTGTCTGCACAGAAGATGGCACTCCAGAGGCCTTCCTCACAGGAAGGCCTTGTATTCTTTCTACCCCCTTTCCTGTGATGTGTTACTTGAGCCTTGAAGGGGTGTATATCTTGTTTAGGGCTGCACTTTCAACCATCCCTTACTGCCAGAGCCTTAGGTACCAATAATTTCTGAATTCATTGTGTTTTATTGCAAAGAGAGTGACATTTTTTCTATGGGTACAAATATAGACATTTAGAAGGCATTTTAATACTATGCCACTTTAGCTAAGCTTCAAAAATAAGCTTCCCCCTCAGGCTCATGACTTCCTCAGGCATTTTTTTTGATGGAGCTCACAGTCCTGAGAACAGAATTCCTCTGAGGAATATTACCCAGATCCAATCAGCGAGTAGAAGTCTACTTCTATAATTGTCCCTCCACTATTTCACAGATAGGCATGCCTTGCCTGGAAGACTAGTATTGCAGCAAGGAGGGTTCACAGCTTGGTAACTCTGATTCCTTTTCTCCCCAAGATTCCTGCATAGCATCTTCTTGCACTATGCCAGCTAAAGAGCAGACAGAATGTTTTCAACTCATTTCCAGTTTGATTTCTTTTTATTTTAAAACCGAGGTGTATGGTATTTTCAATAAGAGAATCTTACTGTTTAGTTCTGGTGGACACAAAGAAGAATTTCAAGATCCTATATTGTTTGGAGGCCTTTAGGGATTTTCTGTTCAGTAATTCACAGAGAGTTAGAGCTAAGGAATATTCAAGTGTATATATGTACCACAATTTCATTAAACCAATGATAGCTTAGTTATTTATTGTTTATCTATTCTACCATCTAATCACATGCCTTTATTCAAAAAACTCAATTTTAATGTGATTAATAAGTACTTTAAGAAAGATTTTTCCTTTGTTAACAATATAGTGCTTTATTCACGTAATGATGCTACTGTTCTGATTGTGGTCATAACGATGAAGATGATGATATGGTTGTATGATCACCATCTTTTCCACAGAAAATGCATCAATCAGATGCTGGAAGATTTCATACCTTCTGATGTAAGGGTGTTTTTCAGTAACACTGGTAATGGATGTAATATTTCCAAGAGAAAAATTTATTCTCCTTGTTATTGCATAACAGTGCTTTTCAGCTATATGTCTCTTATATCTGAAATACACCCTTTCCTCCAATCACAGAGATTCCAGTTGTTTGAATGAGAAATGTTTTAACATTATTAAATGTGACAGTTACTAAACTCTCTTGTCATAGTGGACTATTTCTATAATTGAAAATGTTCCATAATTATATTGTCTTCAATTTAATTATTGATTTTTAATATTGCTGAGTGCTTCCTCTTCTGTAGACTTGAGGTACATGTGTCGTTTGTTCATGAAATTCTATCAGGATGTCATATCGAGTATATAATGAACCATAACTGAAATGTATTTAGGAAAATATACAAATTTTCCATCAAGATTGGAATATTATACTTCTCTAAAAAAATTATAGTATATGAAGCCAACAAGCCAGATGAAGAAAGAAATAAAAATTTACCAGTGGTAAAATGTTGGAAACCTATTTGTACAAACTAAAAAAATATTTATCTTTTTACTCTAAGAGTGTTTTTCATCAATTTACAATGAATACTAATATATTAGAATTTTAACCATTCAATAATCATACATTTTTCATAAGCCCTAATGTATTAAATATCAAAAAATCATATGGTTTCCATGTTTTTAATTTCCCATATAATTTTTCATTAAGTTTTCATGAAACATGTAGCTGCGTGTATATGTGTGTATATATGTGTGTGTGTGTATAAAATATTTTTAAATGGAAAATGGTGATAGTTATAGTAGTAATAATAGTTATACTCATGTAGCATTCACTTTTGTTTCAAGAATATGTATGACTTGAATATAGGACCATAAATTTACAAGGGTACAGAAAATTTGTCTGGGCACATACACAAATGAACTATTACAAAGAAGAAGGATTTTTAACCAAGCACCATTAAGCAGCCTTATAGATAAACTAGCCATAGAGAAACTCAAAACACAGAGTCAAATAAACAATTCCCTGGAAGGCAACAGTTTTGTACCTTTAAATTTTCTAAGAAAGAAGCAAAGTAACATATCGATATTATCTATTTCACCACAAGAACTTTCTGTATTTTTATAAGAGTTTTGATACCTGTCAATTCTTTATGATGGCACTGATCAATACAGGTAACTTTTGCAAACTTCATAGCATTATGTGAAAATTTGAAAAAAAATGGATTTTCCTGAAATATGAAGTATTTAGAATGTGCAATATTCACCCATATTACACAACTGCTCATCTGTATTTTAATGTCTTTATGAACTGTCTAAGAAAAGTTTTCAGGGTCATTAGAACAAAATAGTTATTAACTGCACGTGACAATATGTGATTAAACACTGGAAACAATAGCGAATGATTTAGATGAAAAATCAAAGTCATATAGAGGGACCATGCTTCTCTCTATGGAAATCAGCTAAAACTAGACACAAGATGTGAAACTTGCTTCAGGCTTGAGACTGGGCAGCAAAACAGAGATGCGGGGTTTTATAGATCGTGAAAGAGGGGATTAAAGTGAAAGTGCTGAGGCACCTCTTACTAGGAAAGTGTTTTCCTAATAAAACTCACAAGGTCTGATAACATTTCTACGATGTCTCAGTGAATGTCAATCTTCTCCTATAACTCTTTGGATTTAAATGGCTCAAGAAGTAAAGAGTGACAACTTTCAAATTACAATGTAGCACTTAGTTGTCAAAAATTTCATAGCAAAACTTTGGAGAAGTTTCTGAGGTAAATATGCTTTACCAGATGCATTGGTAATTTTTGGACCATAGATCAAATGGAAAGCATTTGAAAAGATTTATAGTTATATAAAAGTTTGTATTTAGGTGTAGCCTCAGTATTATATATAGAAATAAGACGTCTAACCATCAAATGCTAGAATATATAGTACCTTTATTTTTATAACTCTACTGAAATAAATGTTACAGAAGGATTGACCAAAATTGTCATTCTCTGGGGTTATAAAAAGTAAATGCTAGTGCAAGTTGACACTTTCCAAACAACCAGTATTAAATGTCACTTGTGGCAAGGTATTCATCACACCATAGCCTGGTTCCTGGTAAGTGTTATTTTCACCAGACTCCACCATTTCTCAACAGAAGGAACAGAAGAAAGACCTAATGTGGATGGAAGTGCTCCTACACAGATAATCATTAGTTGCAAGTTTTAGCTAATTTATGTATGTTAAAATTCATTTTTGAAATTATTAACTTTATGGGCTGTGTCTGGTATCTTTCCTAAACTCAATAGCCCATATGTCTGATAAACTTCAGCAAACAACACATTGCTTTATGGGTATTGTTCACAACAAATCCAGTGTGTACATTTTATGAGATTTCCTATTCTTCAGTCTCAACTCAAATCTTTATTTTACAGAATTGGGAAAAGTAAGTTTCTCTTTAGCCAATGTTATAATTATTTGCAACATTTTACAAGTAAAATTATACTTTCTTTGACAGTAAGTTTAATTGACAGTTAAACATGACACGACAATTGAGAGCTAAACTTTTAGACACATCTGTGAAGGATTAATTAGTTAAGGCAGCAGTCTGAGACAACATATAGGAAATTCTCTAATTAATAAGGGAAGACCCAGTCCATAGTGGTTCCCTTGACAAGTGGATAAGATGGAAATCAGATAGGAATCTGACAGGCTTGCAATTAGAAAATATGCCCCTCTCTCAGCTCTTCCTGTGGCTAAGGTGTGGCCACTTCCGTAGACTTCCACTGGTAACTCTTCTGTAAATGGACTCTAATCTAAATATATAACCTAGAGAAAATCCTCATGTTCTGTAAATGATTTGGTTCATGTACTAATCACAGTCACATTGAAATGAAGCTAAGATATTTCCAGCAACATTTGTATTAACACACACAAATCCATTGTGATTTAAGTTATACCATTTCATAATCTGAATTATGTGATTCTAATAAATTAAGGTATGATAATTTTAAGCAGCATAGGATTTATAAAAATTCTAAGGTAGATATTTGGTGATAAAAGAAAAGACTGCATATTTTAACTTAAAATTAGATGATCAAGATTAGAATTTATTTAGAATGTAGGCTTCAATGTTTTCTAGAATTTGGGTATTAGACATATTCCATAATCTTGCTTTTTCTTCAGTGAAGCAGAAATGAATGCTTACTTACTTGATATGATAACTAAGAAATTACTTGGTAGAAAAGAGTTTTGTCATAGAAAAAATGCCTGATACAAGCATTTCACTTTTAAGTGACAAGGCAAATGTATTAGTTAGAAACATAATATTTGTGTTTTGTTTTAAACAATTTAGCTAAAATGGGCAGTAATCGTGTTTGGTGAGTCATTATACATTTAAGACAATATTCTTACAAACAATCTTCGACATGAAAACACATGTACTTACTAATACTACAAGATTTTGCCTTCATGTTAATAACAAAACAAGCATTGAATTTCATTGGAATATAAACCACAACCTAATTTTAAAAGTGTGAGTGCTTTTTGCTACATTAGAAAGCATGATAGTATAAATATTGTTCTAATTTCAACTGTGATTTCTGGAAACAAATAAGCTATATTTGAAAACAAGGATATGTATCATGACAAAAATTTTCCTAAAATAGTTTTTATATGTATGTATGTGTGTGTATATATATAACCCTTCACCTCAATGAACTTTATCTATCTGAACTCCTTAAGACTGTGTAGTAACCATTCTCAAACAATTCTTGTTGAGAATAAAAGCCATTATTATATGAAATTATTAAAAGGTCAAAATAGTTGCTTTTATTCCTTTTAAGATGCTTATAAATATTACTTAACCTTTAGAAACTGAAATCTTAATCTGAAATACTCCATTTTACACACACTGGTATTTGTGTAGCTATAATATGGCAGCAACTTTTATGAGATGAATGCACCATAACGTACACATTGTATTACAATGATTTATATCTACCCACATTCATTACTGTGTGAATACTAGAAACTAATTTTCAGATAAATTAACATGTTCTATTTCAGAAACAATTGGTTAAGAATCTCAGAATATGTGCACAGATGCCTTATTGACTAATGGATTTGTTTAGGAAAATAAAAAACACAAGAAGATGATCATGTGAGCATGTGTAGGTTTAACATTCAAGTTTCAGAAGGCAAATATGCTCCACCATACTTTCTCTGTTATGCCATGATGTTTGGAATTATGCAGATGTTTTTACAAATACAATCAGTAATGAAAATAAGGATTTGATTTTCTGTAGTAATGTCTGTTTTTCCACACTTTTTTTTTCACACTTATTTTTTATCTTTCTGACTGAGTTTAACATTAGTAAATGATTTGGGAAACACTAATAGGTGAAATCATTTTCCATTTTTGAGCATTAAATGAAATATTATTATGAATCCTTGGTGATACATGAAACACTATTAGTTTTGAATCATTCATATATGCAATAAATATTACATGGTTTAAAAATATAATAAATATAAATAAATTGGACCACTATTTATCATGAAAATGCTATGGAGAAAGATGGGATTGAGAAAGGAATGGAAAATTTAGGTGTTAACTTATCTATTAACTAAGTCCCATACATAAACACCTCTGAGGCATATATGGTAAAATATTATCCTCTTTTTAATTACAGAAAAATTAAGTTCCTATGTATATTTATAAAATTTTAAAGTAAATATCTTCTTATTAATTATTTAAAAATATTCATTGAGCAGTTACTACTTGGAAATTGTATTAAGCTTGGCTCAAGGAACCTAAGTTCATACCCCTAGATCCTACATAAAAATAATACGCAGATATGGAGGCAGCCTGTAATCTTGCCCTGGAAAACCCCAGAGCAAAGCAAGAAAGAGGAAGAGTAATATAGGATGATTCTCTTTAGTTTCCACAGGCACACATTTTCCAGTGACCTCTAATACACACCAACTCTCCAACCACAAAACTAAAAATAAAAGTGATGTGGGATGTATAGTATTAAATCCTTTCAAAATACATTAGAAATCCATAGAAATAGAAAACATCATATTTATATAAAACCTGCCACAGATTCAGAAATAGCCAACAAGTCTGCAAATGTATCATTCTTGACTAAAGCTGAATAAAAGCATAGGTTGGATAATTGACCTTGTGAAAGAATAAGGTATCAACCCTCACAATGAAGAGAAAGAAACTATATCCTTTTCTCTTACCATACTCAGTGGATTTGAAAAGGATCAAAAAAAAAAAAGGTGACAATGTTATAGCTAGAATCTTTGAAACTACCGAAAATAAACACCAAGGCACACACTTCAAGATATTGGCCATCATAATCAGACTTTGTATGATCTGCACGATGACTGACATGTCAACAATCCCCCAAAGTCTAGCATGGATCATAGGCACTGGGATCCTTAGAGGCAAGGGAATAACAGTCATAATAATAGTGTTCCCATACTAAAGGGGAGCCCAAGAAAGGGCTCTGGGCAAGGCCACTGAGTCCTTACACCTCACAGAAGTGGAGGACTCAGAGGAAAGTTTAACATTCACATTAAAGGATGTTCCAAGGAATAGGAGGGGAGGAAGGAGGAGGACTGGAAGAAAGAGAGGGAGAGGGGTAAAAGGAAGGAGAAAAGGGAGGGAGGGTGCAAGGGGGACTGGGGAGAGGTGGAGGGAGGGAGGGAACTGGAGTACCTATTAAGCTTATATGACTGGCAAAAAATAAAAAAAATAGTAAAAAAAGAAGAAAAAAAGGTATTAGCAAAGACAAGAAAAGAGAATTTTATTCACTTACTCGCTTTCATCTCTTTACCCTCTCCCTCTCTTCTTGAACTCTTTTTCTCTTCCCAGGAAGTCTTATTAACTTGTCTTGATCTGTGTGTGAACTACTGTGTTTACTGAAGGTTGCTTGCAAGGACATGTGGGGAGTTTTTTACTGGAAGATGGTTAGTGATTTAATGGCTACAATACTGATAAGGATTACACCCTTCCCCAGCAACCATCAGCTAGCAACAGATCTTCAGGGAGGTGTTAGATCTCATAAGCTTCTCTTCCTTCCATGATGAGTATTTAGGGACTCACATCCATGCAGGTCTTTTATATGCAACCATAGCTACAGGAACACATAAATCCTACAGATACATCCTTTCCAGCAGCTATCTTTGACAAGCACAGCTTCCCAACTTATTTCTCTTTCATAATTTTCACCCCTCTTATGTGAGCACAACAGAAATTCCTTTGTACTCAACAGTCTCTCCCATATGTTTACATTAATCCTTCAGGCCAGCACTTAGTGGATAAGCAAATGTTTTCTCTATATGTTCATAGGCACAGGACTGCTGGAGTCTTTTAACTCTGAAAGTCTTTGATACATTTCTAAATGTCATCTTACCACTGGTCCACAAGCAAAATAATAAATTACTGAGAAGGGGAGAGATTTTTCCAGTACTTTTTAATTTAATTTAATTTTTTAAAATTTTTTATTCAATTCATATACACCGTGTGTGTGTGTGTGTGTGTGTGTGTGTGTGTGTGTGTGTGTAGAACCACGGGCGAATTCGGGAACCACCATGGACACCTCCACCTCCTCCTTGTTTACTCTGCCCTGGGATTCACAGGCTCCGCCCTACCAGGACCAGAAGCGCAGGCCGCCCCGCTTCCACCTGGCGTCTATACCTGGGCTCTAGGATCGGAACTCAGGACCTTCCACCTGCAAGGCAGAGGCTTAACCCTTGAGCCACCTCTCCAGCCCCTCCAGTACTTAATTCAGTGCTGACTTCAAGATGCCAAAAGTCTGGCCTGAATTTAGTTCAATGTTAATGTTTCTCTCACTTTATTCCTTTGTTCTTCACTCAGCAGCAATGTGCTACCTTGTTGCATGAACACTTTTTCCTGGGTAGATGCCAGATACTAGTTCAATGGCAAATCAAAGTAACAATCACACAAAGGGCCAACTTGCAGAACCAATAAGTTTACTGGCATTATTCACAGGAGTACAGGTGAGGGTTATTTACAGGAGCTAAAGGATTCAAAGGCATCTACATCACCAGAACCTCCTGCCATTCTCAACACGGTTGCAAACTATGTAGGCTGAAACCCTAGAGCTGTTTGCTTCATGACTTACTGTGAATGTCCTCCAGGCTTCTAGTCCGTTCAAAAATTACAGATTGCTGGGCTGCTGGAAGTCATCTTTCAGACTTCTTGACGACTTTGGGATCTTCTTCAGACTGACTGGAACTGCTCAACATCCCCCTATTTATCTGCTTGACTCACAGAAGAGTCTCCTCCCCCAGATGTTGTTCACTGTTTTTCCACATCCTGGAGGAAGTAAGTAAACAGTACATAAGGCTCAGCAAGATCCTGTCTCTACTCTGTAAGTAACCCCAATAAACTTGGTTCTTCAAGTTGGACTTTGGCTTAACCATTACAACTCCTATCTGGGGCGCGTTGTTTGGCATCTCCCCAGAAAAGTGTCCACAGATTGAAATTCTATACCATCCCCATCCCTAGATCTCAATTCACCTTCCTAATTTTTTCTTTCTAAACTAATTACCCATCTCAACACCATCTGGTTTCCGGGCATGGTCCCAGCGGCTCACGAGTTCTCTATTTCACCTGTGCCCAGGCCCTGTGCAGCTACTTGAGCTCAATGTTGAGCCCTGAGCTACTGAAACTCTCTTGCCACACCCACATACAAGGACAGCTTCTTTATAGCCATCCTTGGTATATTTCCAAGAGTCAGGTGAATACTCTGTGCTTCCTCTTTGCCATGATGATCCAATCACTGGAGACTATACTTTGGAAGACTGTTTCCTACTTGATGATGGTCGAATGGTAATCACAGCCATATTTTATAATTTCTGCTTTGGAGGCTAAAACAAGGAGGACCCCAAGTGTGAAGCCAGGCAGGGCTTGAGCAGTGAGAACTCCTCGAAAAATGAAGATGAAAATCTAGATAAGTGATGAATAAAATCTCAGAACAATCTCATTTATTCTAGTGGCTACTAAGTAAGTCCAATGTTGAGTCCTCTTGGATTTATATGCTAAAAACTGACATTTTGTGGTAATATTAATGATATACAGATAAACTCCAAAAGAGAAGTTTTCTTTTGGTAATGATACTTTGCACTTAAATTTTCTATCAATATCTTTCTTCTCTTTTACCATCTCCTTCTTGTTTTAGTTTCAGCTCTATATTCCAAAAGTATTGTAAATTACAGCTCCCATTGTTAATATATCCTTTGATGTGTTCCAGATAACAAGCCATTTAAGAAGTTGAATTTTAAATGCTATAATGCTTTTGATATTAACTACTCAATATAAACTGAATTGCAATCTGAGAATGATCTTATCTTTCTTTTAAATCAAAATAAATCTGTAATATCTTAGAATTGCTGCTCTACATTTAGGTAGTTGTGAAAACTATTGATCTGTCTCCCATGATTTGTAAACATTCTCTTTTATTTTAAATTATTTTATTCCTTTTTGTTGAATTGTATGACTTTCCATTATTCATGTAAATTATTCTATTAAGTCCAGACTAATGCTCATCTCAATCATTGACATTTTAAAAATTTTACATCGAAGAAGATATTTTTTCCAATTTATCCAATATTTTTGCATTAACTAATTTGGTACATGTTTAACATTAATCCTTTCAGTCAGGAATGAGCTTTTTACTTTGTAGTATATTTATTAGGAGAGTGGCCCCTTTTATATCTTTATTTTTATCCTAATCATGCAAGCTCAATAGGTACCCCAACTCTGTCCTTCCTCCCTCCCTTCCCTATCTTGTTTTTATTCCTTGATGTCATTTGAGTGACTATTGACATAGACAAGGTTATTATGTTATATTATATATTACATTATATTACATTATTGTATTAATGGGGAGCATACTGATTTCTCAAATACAAAGATTACATAATGGAACTCATCCTAGTAGGAATGCCAATAATTCTTTTTTTCCCCTTTTTTTATTATTATTTCCGCTCATACAAACTTAATAGGTACACCGGTTCCCTCCCTCCCTCCTTCTCCCCCCTCACCCCTGCTCCCCCTTCCATCTCCCCTCCCTCCCCATCCCCCAGTGCCTCCCACCCCAACTCCCAGAGAGTCCTTTAATATGCATCCCTGATTCTCCTCTGGGCTCTCTTCTCCTATGACATACAAGGACCCAGTGGCATTTCCCTGAACCCTTTCCCGTGTTCCCCTTAAGCATAGGAACACTACTGTGGCTGCCAATCCCTTGCCTCCAAGGATCTTGGTGCCTTTAGCAGATGTTAGACTTTGTGAGGTCAATAGTGTGTTGGACATTGCGCAGGGCATGCAAAGTCCAATTATGATTGCTTTGGCCCTAACTTGTGTGGAGTATCTTGGAAATCATTGCTCCTCCCATCCTTTGCTCTTACACTCTTACCGTCCTCTCTTCCGCAAATTTCCCTGAGCTTCAGGATGGGGAGAGATTAGTCTGGCCCAGTTCTAGGTGGTTGATATAGAGTCTCTGAAGTTCTGGATTGTGGTTTGTTGATTTTCGTTTGCAGTTTTGCTGCTCCTGCAATGCCCTTTACTCCATCCTGGTGGGCACTGTATGTCACCCCCTGGCCAGAGACAAAAAGCTGTTAAACTGGAATCTTATTATAAGAGCACATTCAAGGGTAGATGTAATAAAAGTAGGAAACCTCAGTGAGGGAGGGGTCAATCACCCATTTGCAAAATGGTTACTTTTTATCTGCCAGACTATATGCCCTCCCCTTCTGGTGAGATCATCCTCCCTTAGTTGTAAATGATCAGGAACGAACGTCTGTGAACTTAACCAGGTGTCACATTACTTACTTGCAGTCCTTGATGGAGGCCTATTTTCTCTACTGTAACATGGTCACTTCTCTCCTTGTTTCTGGTGTGGCCCTCCAACCCCATCCCTCCTGTTCATAATCTTTGCAATTACTGTAGGTAATACATAGATTTACCTATGAGTGTCTCAAGATTGGCTGGATGGGTTTGGTACTAGGAACCACCTATTAGGGAGTACATACGGCGCTTAATTTTCTGGGTCTGGGATACTTCACTTAATATAATTGTTTCTAATGACATCCATTTCCCGGCAAATTCCAGTAATTCATCACTTTTGATGGCTGAGTACTACTCCATTGTATAGATATACCACCTTTTCCTTATCCACTTGTCAACTGTTGGACATTTGGGTTTATTCCATGACTTTGCTATTGTAAACAGTGCTGCTATGAACATGGTCACACTTGTGCTATCGAGGTGAACCTCTGCTCCATAGGGGGTTATTCCCAAAAGTGGAATAGCAGGGTCATATGGCATTTTAATCTTTAAGACTCTTCTTTAAGAGTCTCCAGACGGCTCGTCAGAGTGGCTGTATGAGCCTGCATTCCCACCAGCAATGTAGCAGAGTTCCCCTCTCTCCATATCCTCTCCAGCCTTTGTTGTTGTTTGTATTGTGGATTTTTGCCATCCTGACCGGGGTGAGATGATATCTCAGGGAAGTTTTGATTTGCATTTCCCTGATGGGAATGCCAATAATTCTAAATGCAGCCTGTTTGTGATTAATTTTTGAATATCACTGTAAACAGTAAATGTTATTTATGTTAATTCCATCATTTAGAATAAGCTTCACATACTTCAGAAATACCTAAATGTCTGGTGTAAAATAAATTACATATTCAGAGGATACCAAATTATCCAATTCATTCATACACATACTTCATAACAGAGAAAAACTATTATAATTGACTTGCAAGAGAGTAACATAAGCTATAGCACAAAAATGATATTATCAGTATGTATTTATCATCATATATTCACTGAAATTCCAAATGTCTAAAGTGTAATCATTGAAAATTAAATTATAAAAATTAAATGTAACCAGAAATGTTTGCTATCCCTAGCAGGTAGGAAGTTGATGCAAGAGGACTGCAAATTTGTTATAATTCTACACTTTAAAGAAATCTTTAGTTATTTAAAGACAATAGAAACTAGGCAAACCAATTAAAAGAAACTAGATAAAAAGAAAACAAAATAAATTAAGCAAATACAACAAAAACAACAAAATAAATAACATTTTGATATATTTTAAAATTGCAAGAAATCATATTTCTTTGATACATAAGTATTAAGTTTTTCCTTAGCATGCAATAAGGATCACTTGTTTTGTTTTATATTTTGTCCAATGAAGCAGTCCAAACCACCCATTGATTAAGTCACAAGTTCCTGTTCTCAATGAAATTATGCTAATGTGTGATAATGAAAAGATGCATGAAAATACTTTACAATGTGAGAGAGAGCAAAACTTATTAAAAATACTCAATTTTTGAAATTTTCAAAAAAATGTGACAAGAAAAATTATTTTTCGATTCCATCAAAAACAAAATCAATCTGGAAGTATGTTAGTATTAATGTTTATTTTGACAAATATGTAAATAATTTTGTGGAAAGAGAAAAACGTTATTTATGCCAGTGTTTAAAGCTTTATATCATATTTATGTATGCAATGGAAAAATTTTCAGAATGTTAAAATAATTAGTATATCTAATTCATGTACATGCTTTCCTAATTTTATTTAAACAGAGATATAGAAGGTATTTGGACAGAGATTTAGACAGAGATAAAGAAGATAATGGACAGATACATAACATGAAGGTAGAAATGGAAAAATTTCATTCAGAGTAGCTGTCATGATTTGAAATGTGTACCCCACAGTATCATGTGTTTCTCAAGATCATGGCACTTTGAGAGGTGGAGCCTTGCTGGAGGAAAGCAGTCACAGGGGGTGGGCCCTGAGGTGGATTAGTCCCACCCTACCTCCAGGAGAAGTTGGCCTTTGCAGCAAGCAGTCTTGCAGCTCTCAGCCTCCAAGATGTCTTCAGTGACCTAGCCTCCTCGAGCTTTGGCCATCCAGCCATGCCACCTCTGCCATGAGAAACTGTGTCTCCCCTCTGGAACCATAAACTGAATAAATCTACCTTTCTCCCTCAAGTTGCTGGACTTTGGGTGCTCTCTCACAGCAATAGTTAAGAGTAACCATTGCAGTAGCTAATGACATAAAACAAGGCAGACACAGCTTAATCAAAGCAAATAATTAAAAGATATGCTCTATGTCAAAAACAAAACCACTGCACAAAATAATCCAATTAAATACAACCAGATACTAAATTAGACAGGCTCTAATGATATATCAATAAAAATTTAGCAAAGACTTTCAAGAAAAAAAGTTTGAATGATACAGAGCACTGCTTGAGAGCTAGAGAACTTCACTATAGATTAGCAATGTTAAGTAACACTTGCAAAAATCAAATGGACATGGACTTAGAAATTGAAATAATCCACATGATTAAAACAAATTAAAATTGAAATAGGTAAAATTTGAGCTGCATTCCAAAAGTTTGCAATAAATGTGCTTTGTACTTTTGCTTTATGATACAACTATGATCACAAATATTTATTCATGTTAGTCAAGAAAGTGTTAAAAATGTATGCCATCTATGTATGACAAGACTAGACAGAAGAAATTTAGAAAACTGTAATTCAAATATTTCTGTGTAAAAGCAATGGTTCTGGGATTCTTAATATGTAGGAAATCATTATAAGTATAATGCTAAATAATTCAATATTTACAACTTAAAAACTTTATAATCATTCTCAGTTCTAAGACATGGGAATTCCACCAGCCATATGGGGAAAGTCTTTCTGATGAGAATTGCACTGAATCATTTATTTTAATAATTCTTAATTATATAAGGAAAATTCTTGATTGTAGGATGATTCTACTCAATTAAACATTAATTTTATGTGCATATGCACATAATGCACCATATGCATTTTAGAAAACCAGAGTATAGTCAATGACTTAACTTTAAAACCCTAAAGAAAGAAATTGCAGAAGACACCAGAAGGTGGAAAGACCTCTCATGTTCCTGGATTGGCAGAATCAACATCGTAAAAGTGACCATCCTACCAAAGGCAATATACAAATTCAATGCTATACCAATTAAAATCCCAAAGAATTCTTCAAAGAAGCTGACCAAACAATCTCAAAGTTCATATGGAGGCACAAAAGACCCAGGATAGCAAAGACAATCCTGAGTAACAAAAACACTGCTGGAGGTATCACCATACCAAACCTTAGTCTATAACAAATCCATAGTTATAAAACCAGCCTAGTACTGACTCCAAAATAGACACACAGATCAATGGATAAGGATTGAAGACCCAGCTATAAGCCCACACAATTACAGCCATTTGGTCTTTGACAAAGGGGACCAAGGAATCCAGTGGAAAAAGAACAGCATCTTCAACAAATGGTGCTTGCAAAACTGGATGTCCACATGCAGAAGATTAAAGCTGGACCCGTACTTGTCACCATGTACAAGACTTAATTCCAAATGGATCAAGGACCTTGATATCAGGCCAGAGACTATAAAAACCATAGTTGAAAGGATAGGGAACTATCTCGAGCTGATTGGGCTAGGCCAACATTTCCTAAACAGACATACAATGGCACAGTCACTGCTACCAACTCTCAACAGTTGGGATCTTGTGAAATTAAAGAGCTTCTGTTCAGATAAAGAGATTGTAACACAAGCGCAAAGGCAACCCACAGGATGGGAGAAAATCTTCACGAATCACACATCTGTTAGAGCTCTCCTGTCCAGTGCACAAAGAACTTAGAAAACTAAACACCAAGGAAACCAATGGCCCAATTAAAAAATGGGCCCAGGAACTTAAAAGAAACTTTACCAGGGATGAAATTAAAATGTCTAAAAAATATCTTAAAAAATGCTCCACTTTCTTAGCCATCCAGGGAAATACAGATCAAAACTTCCCCGAGATATCATCTCACCCCGGTCAGGATGGCAAAAATCCACAATACAAACAAGAACAAATGCTGGAGAGGATGTGGAGAGAGGGGAACTCTGCTACATTGCTGGTGGGAGTGCAGGCTCATACAGCCACTCTGACGAGCCATCTGGAGACTCTTAGAGAAATTAAAGGTTGAAATGCCATATGACCCTGCTATTCCACTTTTGGGAATAACCCCCCATTCAGCAGAGGTTCACCTCGATAGCACAAGTGCGACCATGTTCATAGCAGCACTGTTTACAATAGCAAAGTCATGGAATCAACCTAAATGTCCAACAGTTGACGAGTGGATAAGGAAAAGGTGGTATATCTATACAATGGAGTAGTACTCAGCCATCAAAAATGATGAATTACTGGAATTTGCCGGGAAATGGATGTCATTAGAAACAATCGTATTAAGTGAAGTATCCCAAACCCAGCAAATTGAGCACCGTATGTACTCCCTAATACGTGGCTCCTAGCACCAAACCCACCCAGCCCACCTTGAGACACTCAAAGGTAAATCTATGTAATACCTATAGCAATTGCAAGGATTACAAATAGGAGGGATGGGGTTGGAGGGCCACACCAGACACAAGGAGAGAGGGGACCATGTTACAGCAGAGAAAATAGGCCTCCATCAAGGACTGCAAGTAAGTAATGTGACACCTGGTTAAGTTCACAGACGTTCGTTCCTGATCATTTTCAACTGAGGGGGTATGATCTCACCAGAAGGGGAGGGCATATAGTCTGGCAGATAAAAAGTAACCATTTTGCAAATGGGTGATTGACCCCTCCCTCACTGAGGTTTCCTACTTTTATTACATCTACCCTTGAATGTGCTCTTATAATAAGACTCCAGTTTAACAGCTTTTTGTCTCTGGCCAGGGGGTGACATACAGTGCCCAGCAGGATGGAGTGAAGGGCATTGCAGAAGCAGCAAAACTGCAAACAAAAATCAACAAACCACAATCCAGAACTTCAGAGACTCTATATCAACCAACTAGAACTGGGCCAGACTAATCTCTCCCCATCCTGAAGCTCAGGGACATTTGCGGAAGACAGGGTGGTGAGATTGTAAGAGCAAATGGATGGGAGGAGGACTGATTTGCAAGATATTCCACAATGGGAGGAGGACTGATTTGCAAGATATTCCACACAAGTTAGGGCTGAAGCAATCATAATTGGACTTTGCATGCCCTGCGCAATGTCCGACACACTATTGACCTCACAAAGTCTAGCATCTGCTTAAGGCACCAAGATCCTTGGAGGCAAGATATTGACAGCCACAGTAGTGTTCCTATGCTTAAGGAGAACACGGGAAAGGGTTCAGGGAAATGCCGTTGGGTCCTTGTACTTCATCGGAGAGGAGGGCCCAGAGGAGAGTCAGGCATGCACAATAAAGGACTCTCTGGGAATTGGGGCGGGAGGCACTGGGGGATGGGGAGGGAGGGGTGAGGTGAGGGGGATAGGAGGTTTGGGGGGAGGCAGAGGGAGGGAGGAAACTGGTGTACCTATTAAGTTTGTATGTGCAGAAATAATAATAAAAAATGTATCATTAAAAAAATTAGTCATGTGCAAAGATCTTCAGTGATGTGAGAGAGCAAAGTTAACTGCATTCCACAAAAAAGTGGGTGAAACTTAAAGCACATTATGAGATCTATATGAGAAATGCTTAGTCTAGATGCGCTATATGTTTTCTGATGTGTTGTGATTTCTAAATATGTCAGTGTAATCAGATCAATAAATTGCACAATAATATAGCTGTATCTTCTTTTTTGTTTTGTTTTTAGAATTATTTCGAGCTTCCTGAAAAAAAGAAATTCAGTCAGCACACTTACCAGCTGCTTTACAGACGTGTAGAACAATTTTCTAGCATTCCTAGAAGAAAATTCTATTTTATTAAATTTCCTTCAAATTGGATTACACCTGAAGAAAGACCTCCAAATCATAACATCAAATGTCTTAAACTTGGTTTATACACAGGTATAGTGTGGTGTGTTTAAAGTTAGTAAAAAATGTGAACAGAAGAATTGTCTATCAGTATTTGTTACCTTTGAGTAAAGCATTTTATGAGTTAATAAATATTTTTTACTCTTTATGCTACATCAATATATACTTAAAATGCATGGATACTTATTTCTAAGGAAATTAATTCCATGCTTTGTATGCATGTGTATTCAATAAAACAAATCTTTTCAAATGTTAAAGGTTGTATGTGTCACTCATTTTTTCTTACATATTGTATTCATGCAAATAATGTATGATTATGCTTTTAATCTTATTTTTTAGATAGCATAAAATCAGACTGAATGTACTTAGCTTAGAACTGTAGCTGGAAATATTAGTGAAAGTTAATCAAGACCTGTTCAACATTTAACATTCTTAAAAATGAAAGATTATGAGTTTGGGTTTGTCTAACACGTTCTCAAGGAAAATATTTGGTGAGCCCAGTATCATTAATTAAAAAAGGGAAACTAATAGAATAAAATTATTGTAAAAAGAAGTGCTCCCTAAATGTAAACAATTTGAACAGTGAAGTCTCCCACACTGATGCTGTACAGCATTCAGTGATTTTTGTAGTTCAAGACTTCAAGTCTCCAACTTTAAATATGTCTGACCATAAGTGACTACTGGACTATCTGTGGTATTATTTACACTGAATTATCTTCAACTTATTTCTTTGACAGTTTTATATACTGAGATTTTGTCATTTTTCCTAACGTTATCCTTTCTCATCCCCCCTCCTTCTCTCAGTGAGAATCACCTTCTTGCCAGCAAATTCTTTGATAAATTTTATGTCTTTAAGAGTGTGTGTGTGTGTGTGTGTGTGTGTGTGTGTGTGTGTGTGTATGTGTGTGTGCGCGTGTGTGTGTGTGTCCCCTTAGGACAAACAAGGTTTGTTTGCACTAGGATAGGTCTGGGCACACAATGCAGCATAGGTAGAATATACTGGCAGTGCCCTTGGGTTTCTCTTCCTCCAGCCAACTTTGAAAATTCATATGCAACAAGGCTGAGTAAGTTATTCTACCACTCATGCTGTAAAACCTTTCATGGACTCAAGCTTGTGTGGGTATTGTGTAGACAAACACAGGAACAGTACTTCATAGATTAGTAACCTTATATTCAGGACATTGTTTACATTCCTCCTGCAATTTGGTTCTGTCATTCTTCCCATTCCCTCTTCCATGATGTTCTTTAGGTCTTGGAGCACTTCTTGTTACAATAATTTTATTCAATTAGTTTCCCTTTTTTTATTAATGATACTGGGCTCACCAAATATTTTCCTTGAAAATGTGTTAAACAAACCCAAACTTGGAAAGATGCCAGTGTCTTTACATTTTTTATATAAAATATGTGCAGTGTGTGTGTATGTGTGCACGTGCATGTGTGTTTGTTTATATACTTGCGTGTTTGTGTGTGCGTACTTGCACGTTCATGTGTGTGTGTGTGTGCATGTGTGTACTTGCATATTCATGTGTGTGGGTGTAGCCACATGCAGGCCATGGTAGAAATGTACATGTCAGAAGACAACTTTGGGTGTTGGTCTTCACTTACCACCTTGTTTGAAACATTTTCTCTAGTTTGAACTACTTCATATTCCAGGCTGGTTAGCATGTTAGCTTTTAGAAATTCTCTTTTTTCTACATGCCATTTCCCTTCATTGTGGGACACTTTTGGAAAAGAGACCAAACAAATTTCTAATCACCACGGATGTTTAATCACTAAGTAATGCTCATATACTAGTCTAATTTGCAGCAGAAAGGAGTTTATTAGGGGTGCTTACTCAACTATCATCTGAGGGATGTCTCATGGGAGCTTTAACTTTGGAGCTGTCTTCAGGACTTGCTCTGGTCTGAGGGCCAAGAGTGTCTCCTTAAAGCAGTATTCCTGCTCTTCTTTACTTTATGCAGTAGCTCTGTGAATTCTGTTACTTTCAGGCATTTCATGAGATTTATGAGCTGTTAATTTCTGAGACTTGTGAGCTTTCTCCAGAATGGAATGTTTAAGATTACTCTACAACAACTTTCTTGTGTGAAACTGCGTGCAAAGTTCAAGAAGGCATCATGCTCTACTAAAAAGAAAAACAGACTACAATACTCCATAGGAAAGCTAGGTTTCAAACACATGACACTGAGCTCTGCTTTTATGTGGGTCCTGGGAATCAAACTCCACGATATATGCTTACATGGTAAGTTTTGTGTTCTTTAAACCATCTTTCCAGTCCTGCTTCCATTCTTGGGTGATTTAGGTGTATTAGCTCTGAAGAGTATGTTTCTGGGAAGATTAAGGATAGATGTCCCAATGTACACAGGTAAACTATGATGAATCATAAGTGCCAGGGTTACAAATATGCACCACCTCATGTAGCTGGAAAAAATTTTTTCTCGCATATTTTATTTTTTCCTAATCATACAAGCTCAATAGGTACCCCTTACTCTCCTTCCCTCCCCCTCAGTCATACCCCTGTTGTACTCTCCCCCATTCCTCCCTTCCTTTCACACCCTGCCCTCCTCTCCCTCTCCTAGTGCCTCCCTTTCCTCCCTTCCATCCCCTGGAGCATCTTTTATGTGAAAACCAAATGTCCCTCTGAGTCCTCCACCCTAAAGAGGGTTCAGGATTCAGTGACATAGCCCAGAGCCTGTTCTTGGGCTCCCAGTAAGTATGGGAACTCTATTATGACTGTTAATTCCTTGCGTCTAAGGAACCTAATATCTAGAGCCTTCTCCCTTGTGATTCATGCTATACTTTGCAGAGTCATTGACATGTCAGCCCCCGTGCAGGTCAGGCAAAGTCCAATGCTGGTTGCTGCAGCCCTAACTTCTGTGGAATATCTTGCATATCATTGGTCCTACCCATCTTTAGGCTCTTACAATCTTGCTGGCCCCTCTTTCTGCAAGGTTTCCTAAGCTTTAGAATAGGGAGAGAGTTGGCTGCTCTGTTGCAGGTGATTAATGTAGAGTCTTTGGTGTTCTGAGTTATGGTTTGTTGTTGTTTTCAGTTTTGCTTTTTCTGTACTGCTCTTGTTTGTATCCTGATTGGTATTTAAGGTCACCTCCTAATCAAAGATAAAAAAATGTTTGAATGAAGATCTTAATGTAAGATGTAAGAATAGGAGTAGGGCACAGCAGGTGTGTGGGGGATGTCAGTGTCCCATTTGCCAGTCCCTATATCCTCCCTGATTGATGAGAGAAAACCTGTCAGTAGCAAATTACCAGGAAGGGAGGTGAGAATGAGCCTCACCAGATGTCTCACTACTTACATGCAATACTTGACCTTGGCCTATTTTCTCTAATGAAGTGTGATCCCCTATCTCCTTTTATTTTTTTAGGACCTTTTTCTCCTTCCATCCTATTTATAATCTTTTGTGATTACAGTAGGTATTACAGAGATTTACCTTTGACTATATCATTAAGTGGGTTTGGAACTAGGATCCCCTTATTAGGGAGTACATACGGTGTTTAACTTTCTGTGTATGGGATACTCAATATATTTTTTTCTAATTCTATCCATTTCCCTGCAAATTTCATTAATTCATCTTTTTTGATGGCTGAGTAGTGTTCCATTGTATAAATGTATTACATTTTTGTTATCCATTAGTCAATTGTTGGGGTTTTGGGTTGATTCCATGATTTTGCTATTGTAAATAATGCTGCAATAAACATGGTTGTACTCATATCACTGTAGTCAATTTCTGTTTCATGGGGGATTATTCCACAAGTGGTATAGCAGGGTCATATAGCATTTCAATCTTTAGCTTTTTTAGATATCACCATACTGATTGCAGAGTGGTTGTATAAGCCCACATTTTCTGGAAAGAATTTTTAAAATGCCTACAAAATGTTTTCATGATGAGACTATCTTGTTTTGACAAACAAGGATTTTGACAAATAAAATAAGTCATATAAAACAGCTTTTAAATTACATTGTCTTCAGAAACTTAATGTAGATACTGCTCACCCATAAGCAATTAGAACATATTTATTTGTCAATTCACTTTCACAGCTTTTTGATAATATCTATCACAAATAAGAGTAACCAACTAAAATTGCTTTATACATGGATCTGATTTTAATGTTTCAATATTGTATGTTCCTTTCATATATACAATGCAAGGGAGAAGAACATGTTAGTGTGATGCCTTTTAGATCCATGATAGAATATTATTCCCTATAATTTTATTTTCTGTATGTATCATTTAATTTCATATGACAAAAATTAATGTGCCAAAATTGAGTTTATTGTCAACAAATCATAAAAATGTGAATAATTCTTTGGTGAAAGCAAACATACTTCAGATGGTATGATTAGATTACAGTTAGTTTCAAACACCTTCCAAATTGCCACAAAATACACACATGCTACAAACACGTATTAATTATCTTACTAATTTTATCTAAAGCAAAAGCCAAATGAATGATATAAATATTTGTATGACTAAATACGCATTAGATTTTTTTATTTATTTTCTGCTCATACAAATATAATCGGTACCCCTGTTCCCTCTCTCCCTCCACCCCCCCTCCTTGGCCCTCCCTGCTCCCTCTCCCCTTTTCCCCTTCCTTTTCCCTTTCCCTCCCTTTCTCCTAGTGCCCCTCCCTCATCTCTGAAGTATCCTTTAATGTATAAATACGCATTAGATATTAACTAGTTATTTTGAAATTTGTTTTAAGAAAAATTTATTGCTGGACTATTTTTACTTGTCAATCTCTTATTGAAAATATTGGTGAGAGTAAAAGCCAAAGTGACTGACTTGCTATCAAATGAAAAGCAGAAAATAAGTTAATTAATTACTTTTGCAAACAAGGGTCCTTTCTTTTGGAGTCTTTCATCTTTCCTGTCTCAGATTTGGATTGGTATCTATCCTGTTTCCATTAATGCAGTACTAGTTACAGAGAGAATATGGGGTAAGGGAAACATCTTGAAACATTTGAATTAGCAGCTATATTTGGAGCATGACTCCAAAGTCATAGAAAGAAACAAACAAATGAAATTTCATCAATTTATTACCTGTGAACAAAGCCAAAATGCAAAATATTCACAAGAATGCAGAGAAAAGACTACAGGTAAACCAAAACATAAAACAAATGAACCTGACAGACAACTACTGAACAATCAATACTATCACCTAGGAATACACATCATTTTCTTCAGTCCATGGAACTTGCTCCAAAATAGATCACAATCTAGGCCACAAAGTTACCCTCTATAAATTTAGAAAACTGAAATCCCCATCTGTACTCTATCTGACAACTAGGGAATAAAGATGGACATCCAAAACAATGAAAGTAGACAAGCTCTTGGAAGCTTAACAATATGCTACTTAATGAGGAATGTGTCTAGATAGAAGTACAAATGGAAATTCAAAAATTCCTAGAACTGATAATGAAAACACATCATACCAAAACCTGGGATATGCGGTACACGGGCCTAAGATGAAAATCATAACACTCAACTCCTTTAACAAAAACATGGAAACATCACAAATGAACAACCTAAGAACATAGTTTAAAGTTTCAGAGAAACAAGAACAAAAGAACTCCAAAAGGAATAGTAGGCATGCAGAGATTAGCAGGATTAGAGGAGAAAAAACTGAAATTGAGACAAAGAAAACAACACAATCATTCAAACAAAAAGTTAGTTAATTGAAAAATTTAACAAGACTGACAAACCTTTAACCAAATTGACCAAAACTGAAAGAGAAAAGCTAAGTTAATAAAATTAGAGAAGAAAATGGAGCTAGCACAACAGATGCCAAGGAATTCAGACAATCATACTTTACAAATTTATATACCACCATGTTTGACAGTGACAAAGAAATGGACACATTTTTAAAAACATACAAAACACCAAGGTTAAACGATTTTGAGCTGAATTTTTTAAATAGTCCTATAACAAGGCACAAAGTTGAAACAGCAGTTGTGAATCTCCCTACCAAGAAAAGCCTGGGACCAGGTGGATTCAGCAAAGAAGTCAACCACATGTTTAAAGAACAATTAACACCTATTCTCCATAAATTATTCCAAAGAACAGAAAAGAAAGACTTCCAAACTCCTTCTAAGTATCCAGCATTACCATGATTCCAAAACCAAATAAAAACACACTCAAAAAAGAAAGATATAGGCCAATCTCATAGATGAACACAGACATGAAAATCCTCAATAAAATTCTAGCATGACAGATTCAAAAACATATCAGAAAAATCATATAGTATAGCTAGGTTGGGTTGGTTCAATTAATATAAGTCTATAAATATAAGAAACCATGTAAACCAATGCAAAGACAAAAACCATAGGATTCTCCCAACTGATGCTGAAGCAGCTTTTGATGGAATTCAAAACCCCTTATGATAAAGACCCTGGAAAGAACATTTCTGAACATAATAAAGGTCATATACATCAAGCCTATGGCAAAAATCATCCTAAACGGTGAAAAACTGGAAGCATTCCCAATCAGACTGGGAACCACACAAGGCTGCCCATTCTCTCCACTTCTATTCAACATTGTACTTGAAGTCTTAGCTAGAGTCATAAGAGAAGAGAGGAAGGTAAATAGGATGCAACTTGGAAAAGAAGAAATCAAGTTACCCTTATTCACAGATGATACAAAAATCTAAAAGAATAAAAGAAAAGAAAAAAGTTGTTTGGGGAATATAAATAGATACAGACATTAGGGAAAACAACAACAACAACAACAACAACAACAGAAAAACGGAAAACACACATAATTTCCATGTGAACCAACCATCTGCAAATAAGTACGAAAGATGCCTCCCTCAACCCCAAGTTTAACTGAAGCAATTTCATGGCTGTCAAGTAAACTGAGTCCTGGTTAATAAATTTAAGAACACATATATTACAGTAAGGTTGGAGATTTAGAATTTACTTTTATGGTTTCATACTTACCAATACTATACTTTCCAATACTAAACTTACCAATAATATGCTTATCAATGCTAAACTTACCAATAGTACACTTACTAATACTAAACTTACCAATACTATGCTTACCAACAGTAAACTCAACAAAAAGAAGAATTTAAAAGTTCTTACCCCAAAATAATAAATTTTCAGGCAGCAGAATAGTTATTGTTATTGCTTGGCCAATGTATCTATGTATCTATGTATCTATGTATCTACTTATCTCTCTCTCTCTCTATCTATCTATCTATCTACCTATCAATATGTTATATTCTTTCCCAAAGACACTATGAATATCATTATTGTGTATTCTTGAAAAAAGAACCAATAACACTTACTTGCAAATGCATGGCCTTTTCTGATATGTAAAAATATTTTCAACTGATGATTGAAATTGGTGTGTAGAGATACCTGTGCATGCATCGTTTATATTAGACATTTATTTTTCTAGCCCATTCTGTAGCCCTGTGTCTGTTTATTTTATGAGAACACAGTTCATTGCCTCTTCAAGGTAATAGCAAGTACTCTACATTTTTCCTCATAGTATTGCCAATGATTTATAGCTTCTAAGATTTTATTATGTAATAAATCCAATATAGAAAGGAGGATTAATAATATATTATATTACAGAAAACCCTTGTAAAAGATAATTTGCAAATATGTATGTTTATTCATTAAACAAAAAAGTTCATGTTAATTAAGAAGCTGCATCAAACCAGTGAACTAAAGTGATGAATTTATTATGTGTTAAAGTAATGAACTAATTGTCAAAGCCCCTAGTACTGAAGTGCATTTTATTTTCATGCCAAAATTTCTTTACATAACTTTGAAAAATGTCTATACACTTATTTTAATTTTGAATCACTAGGGTTGTGTCATATAGGTTTTTCCAATGTGTTATTTGTGGCTCAGAGGATCTGATTCAGTGGGAAAAGTGTTGAATCTGTAAACATAAAGATCTGAGTTTGACCAAGACTCAAACAAAGTTCAGACATAAATGTATATATATATACAATGCCAACCCTTCCCATCCATTGCACCCTTAGGTAACACCATTCTGTTGCATGGTTTTACAAGATGAATTTATGTGTTACACATATAGGTGTGATGTTTGCCTTTCTGTGTGGCTTGTTTAATGTTAGATAACTCCTTTGAGTTCAACCATGTTGTCACAAAAGACAAAATTTCCTTTCTTGTTTCTTGATGATTCCTGATGTCCTGTATAACATACTCTTGGTTGTTCATCTGTTAATGACTAAGGTGCTCACTGTTACAAGGCTTCAGTGAGCAAAATTACAATAAATACGAGAATGCAGGTGTCTTTTTGACACAGTAGCTTTATTTCCATTGGCTCTATTCCTTGCCAGATATGGTTTCTTTATTTTGTTGATCATTTTGAGAGGCAGTTTCTGTAATGGTGCAATTAATTCATCCCAACAAAAGTATGTAGGAGAACACATGTCTCTGAATTCCTAAGCAGATTTCTTTCTTTTTAATAAAGGCTATATTAACCACTTTAAGGTTAATTTACCTGTGATTTTGATTTGCATTTCTCTATTATTTGGGGACCATTTTTTCGGACATCTGGAAGTCACTTTTTTTCTGAGAAATGTCTGTTGAGGTCTTTTAACAGTTCTTGCAAAATAACTTTGTTTTGCCTGTCTAGTAGTAGGGAATGTGTGCATGACTGTCTGTCATATTGATGTTGAGTGACTTCAATCAATCTCTATCTTATTGTTTTACCTTTAGGTAACTGCAGTGTCTCTCAATTGACCTTAGAATGTCCAAACCAGCTAGTGTAGCTAACCAGTTTTCCCTGTCTTTGATTCCTAAGTGCTGGGATCACAGGTGACTGCCAAACCTGATAGGCTTTTACAGAGATTCTGTGGATCAAGAACACTTATATTCATGATTGGGGGGCAAGCATCTTATCCATGAAGCCAGTTCTACTGCCCTAATGCAAATAAATGTAGACTTTGGCATCACCCATAGGTTTGAACAAAGATAGTTGTTAATTAGATTAAATCATATATTTATGCCAATGCATCCTATTGCTCATGGAAAATATGATTTTATTTTTTAACCAAAAATTTTTAGAAGAACCCACTCTTACTTAACTAAAATAATCTTCCTGCATGCTTTTGATAAAAAGCACATCATTATAATAATGATAATCTCTGTCATCTCTCCAAATTCTAGAATGTCAATGGAGAAGTAGACAAGTAAGACATTTCAGTGAATCATCTTGAAATAAGCAAATAGAAAGTCACTGAAACATTGTTTCTACAAAACAGTGTATTCCCTGATCCCCAGTGTAAGAAAACATTTTCTTTTTAGTTTTTACAATAGAGTTTCTGACATGGAACTTCTTAGAATTAAAAAATCAATAAACTAAAAATTTTGCACTTCTCTCTCTAGAAAAGAGTTGAGTAAAAGTTGGAACGGAATACTTATTGCACATAGATGGGTTGTTGGTTAGTCTTACTGCTCCAGTACTGCTAAAGACACTATGTTTGGAATCCTCATTTACTGTGATGGGGAGAGGAACTCTTTGGAAAGATAGACAGAATGAAAAACTTAATTTGTGCATTGAACATCTCTTTTGAAATGTAAGCTATCTTTTCATTCTCCATAAAAAACAAGGGGCAATTTTGTTTTCAAAAACACTAAGACACAAAACACAGGCAAGGTACAATTTTCAACTACTCGATAGTTTCAAAGGAGCTAGGCTTCTTTTTTAAATTCATATTTGCTTCAAATTTGTGGAATTTCATTTTTTATTCTCTGGCAGTTTCATCAATGCATATAATGGAATTTAAGTTATTTTCAGCCAATATTACCTCATTTTATCCACTTTTTATTTTCTCCTACTGAAAACCTTCATCTTTCTGAACATTTCTTTCTCCATCCTAATTAATGTATTCTTATATAAGTGTTACCCACTGAGTTTTATGTGGGTTGCCTATAATATCATTGCCTGGGCATTTGCTGACACATAGGAAATGTATTAGTGGCAGCACCATTGATGAAAATTGGTCCCTTTCTAACAGCAATGAAGAACAGGATTACCTCCAGTAAGGGTGGGGACTCTTGAGTTCTTCCCTAATCCATAATCCAGGATTAAATGTTTGCAGGCCCCATCATTTCCAAGTCTTGCTCAAGAAACACAAATTCAGTGAATTAAGAGTCAGTGGTTGAGGGTCAAAAGGTCCTGTAAGGCCATATGACATTAGGGGAATTCCTCTCTCCCTTTGCCTCTTACATTCTTTCTGCCACCTCTTTTGCATATCTATGATCTTTTCTGACTTTATAGCTGAGGAATTAGGAATTGTTATACTGGTTGTAATTAGCACTTCATACTACAGGATGGTATAGTATGGGTAAGCTTCTTGTGATATAATAGGCTTAAATTATGACTCATTGTAAAACTCAGTTATTCTAAATTCTGGCTATAGGAAGGCAAGCTATTTTCTTCTGTAGTATATACACTATTATGTAATCCATGCTCCAGCAAATATGCAAGCCGATGCTACTGAAGGCAATACACAAGAAACTTAGTGAACCGCATGTACAAAAAAGACACAGAAAGAGAATGTTTGGGACGAGGAAGGCTTTTAATGGGGGTAAGGGGATATGATCAGGTGATATGCAGTGAAAATTATTTCAATTTATTGTATACATGTATTAAACTGGCAAAGAATGAAAAGTAATAATTAGTGCATAGCAAGGCAGTATCTCTTGAACCTGGAAAGAAGAAACTGGAGATTCACTTCCTCCATTCACCACTAAGCCATCACAAATGTATTCTCCACCATATAAGAATGGAAATGCTATTCTTTTACCATCTGTAGTGAGCAGCATACAGCTGACCAGGAAAGTTAGTAAAGAAAATGTGCAATGCTGTTCTAGAAAATGAATACTGAATATAAATGATTTGCAATTTCAATAGGCATTTTGCTTTGTGAGCTATAAAGAATGAAATAAACATGATAACTGGTTCTCTGCTTTAGTTGGAGGCAAAGATGAAACTAGACAAATATATGGGTTTGATGTGCCAGTGTAAGCAAAGAAAATAGTATTTTAAACTTCTTTACCCTTAGTTCTCATTGTGCACAATAAGAGTCATATAAATATTTTGCAAGGATGCAGCCACTCTACTGGGAACTTTTTTAATCTGCTATAGATGCTGAACTTTACTACATGCACTCCATCTCCTTCCCTGGAGACTTTCCTGGTATAGTCCTATGTTATTTACTTCAATCCTTCCACTTTCATATAGTGCTCTAAAATTGCCATGCATTTAACTTATATTGTGTTCTTTACGAAAAAGAGCAGAAACAATAATATTAAATGTAATAAATAGGGTTGAAATTCCACAGGGATTTTTCTGCAGCAAATCCTTTGTTTGGAACTTAGTGCAAATTATCCTCTATGGTTTACTAGCTACAATTTGTCCAGCACAATTTACCACAGAAAGCAATGATTCAACACTTAGGTCTTTGGACCTCTTCTTAAACCCTCTGTATAAAGAGAATATGTAGACTAAAGGAAACAGGCAGCGAACTATTCACTCTCCGTATGCTTCAAACACTTCACCTAAAGAAAAATTTGAAAACAAATGTAAATGAGGTAAAAGGAACCAAATTCCTCTTTTTGTTTGAGAGACTCACTTTTTTCTTGGATGGCATTGCCACTCATTAAAGAATATGCCTGCTGCAGTTAACTCTTTCTGTCTGCTGTGAGACAACCTTCAGACATAGCTTCAGGAGAGATTTATTTGGCTTGGGGTTTCAAAAGGGATATAGTCTTATGGCTAAAAGGCCATGACAGGAGGCAGATCTTGGAGTCTCAATTACCATGGAGGAATAGAGAGCAATGAGCCAACTAAAGAGACTAGTAGAAACGTGGCAGGTTTATTGAACCTCAAGCCTTGTCCCCTGTGCCCTGTATTCCTCCAGCAAGGCTCTACTTTCTTCTTCTTTTTTTTTTTTTTGGAAGTTTTTACATATTTTATTATTATTTCAGCTCATACAAACTTAATAGGTACACCAGTTCCCTCCCTCCCTCCTCCTCCCCCGTACCTCCTGCTCCCCCTCTCCACCCCCCTCTTTCCCCATCCCCCAGTGCCTCCCGCCCCAATTTCCAGAGAATCCTTTCTTGTGCATGCCTGATTTTCCTCTGGGCCCTCCTCTCGGATGGAGTACAAGGACCCAGTGGCCTTTCCCTGAACCCTTTCCCGTGTTCCCCTTAGGTATAGGAACACTGCTGTGGCTGCCAATCCCTTGCCTCCAAGGATCTTGGTGCCTTTAGCAGATGCTAGACTTTGTGAGGTCAATAGTGTGTTGGACAATGCGCAGGGCATGTAAAGTCCAATTATGATTGCTTCAGCCCTAACTTGTATGGAGTATCTTACATATCATTGCTCCTCCCATCCTTTTGTTCTTACACTCTTACCGCCCCCTCTTCCGCAAATTTCCCTGAAGGCTCTACTTTCTAAAGATGCCGATCTTCCCAAACATTAAATCATCAGCTAAATTTGCAACCACATGGGCTTGTGGGGGACAACTCACATTTGAATTCTAACAATCTTGCTGCCAACAATGTAAATTGTTAAATCAAAAATGCTATTTAATTTGTGGGAAACATGACTGCTTACATGCTATTTTCAGCTGGGTGCTTCAGAGATCTCTAACAGCCAATATTAGGAAAAAAAATTACATCTGGTCCAAGATGTCGAAGTGAGGACGTGTTGGGTCCTCCGGTGTGAAATTCCGGATTTTCCTGTGTCTTCCGGTAGGAGCTGTGATCAACTGTGCTGACAACACTGAAGCCAAAAATCTGTATATCATCTCCGTGAAGGGGATCAAGGGACGGCTGAACAGACTTCCTGCTGCTGGTGGGTGACATGGTGATGGCCACAGTCAAGAAAGGCAAACCAGAGCTAAGAAAGAAGGTCCATCCAGCAGTGGTAATTTGACAACGAAAGTCATGTGGAAGAAAAGATGGGGTGTTTCACTATTTCGAAGATAATGCAGGGGTCATTGTAAACAATAAAGGTAAAATGAAAGGTTCAGCCATTACAGGACCAGTTGCAAAAGAATGTGCAGACTTGTGGCCCAGAATTGCATCCAATGCAGGCAGCATTGCATGATTTTCCAGTAAATTTGTAAAATACTTTATTAAAAATGTTTGCTCCAAGTTAAAAAAAAAAAAAGAAGAAGAAAATCACATCTATATGATTTCTAAGATCTTGTTAGAATGTGGTCTGAAAGCTATTCCTGGAGGATTTCAAAAATTCAAAACATTTACCTAAATGTCACAAAATATTTTTTGGGACTTTGTTTATGCCTCCTATTCAAAGCTTTCCAAAAAACATGGCATTCTCAATGACCCAAAATGTGACAATAACCAAATAGCTACAAATAATTTTATTTTTCAATACATGCTTAGATTATCACAAAGTGATTACACATCTTATTCTGGTACATATTTATCATGTTCCCTCATTAGTACTCTACTTTGCATATGATTCATATAGTGAGAAAAATCATTCAGAATATCATGAGGTTAAACCAGGGACAACTGACCAGTTTATATGTAAGTGTTTCTACTGAGGAATGGCCTTCAAAACAATACCAGCCTCAACTTGTAAGTTCTGAATGACAGTCTCAGACTCTCACCAGAATGAGTGCATTTCCATCTTTCCTGAGCAGATTCCTGTTCATTATATACTGAAATGTGAAAAGCACATTTCCATTGTGCGTGTGTGTGCGTGCATGTGTGTGTGTGCGTACGTGCATGTGTGTGTGTTCATGGTACCATAGGCATTTGAGTATTTGTGTCTGTGGAGGCCCAAAGGTGACATCAAGATTCATCCTGCAATATTCTACCTCCTTATCGTTCTGTTCTGAGGTTTCCCAGGCTTGATCCTCCTGCGCCAGAATTTAAGGATGCTCTCATATCATCTGGGAATTTTTATTACCAGATTTAGGGATCTGAACTTAGGTCCTTTTGCTTGCAAAACAAAGGATTATCCCCTGACCCATCTCTCCAGCTTGAAAAGTATATTTCTAAAATCAGTATTAGATTCTCTATCAGGGCTGAGAAAGTGGCACAGTGTTTTCAGAGTTCATAAAGAAACAAGTTAGGGCTGAAGCAATCATAATTGGACATTGCATGCCCGGCGCAATGTCCAACACACTATTGACCTCACAAAGTCTAGCATCTGCTAAAGGCACCAAGATCCGTGGAGGCAAGGGATTGACAGCCACAGTAGTGTTCCTATGCTTAAGGGGAACACGGGAAAGGGTTCAGGGAAATGCCACTAGGTCCTTGTATGTCATCGGAGAGGAGGACCCAGAGGAGAGTCAGGCATGCACAAGAAAGGACTCTGGGAATTGGGGTGGGAGGCACGGGGGGATGGGAAGGGAGGGGTGAGGGGAGGGGGAGCAGTGGGTTGTGGGGGGGAGGAGGAGGGAGGGAGGGAACTGGTGTACCTATTAAGTTTGTATGAGCTGAAATAATAATAAAAATGTATTAAAAAAATGTGACAGTCCCGATACCACCAACATAAATGAACAGATACATAAGTAAATAAATAAATAAGATAAATAATTCTGGCCATATATAAGAAAAATCTTCAATATTTACATTTCATAATTATTGTTTTATTATAAAAATCCATTATTAAAAGTTACAATTGAATATGAATTTTAAAAACTAAAAACTGTACTTAGTATCATATTACAGATCTTAACAATATGCATTCAGACTCTGTAAAAAGTAAGAGGAAAACCGAATATAAATCACAATGATTTTAGCTACATTTTCAGACCATAAGAACACATTCTCATGGGCATGACTGATTTCCAATTTAGTAGACTGCATATCACTGTATCAAGCCTATGGGCAAAACTATACGATAGTACAAATAATTGAATTTTTAAGGAAAATAGCTATGGGAACAGAACATCTTAAGAAAATATAGTATCACCACATGATGGGGGATAAGTGGGACAGAGTATTTACTAATAATCCACAATGCTTACAGATTCTTCACACATTTTCCCAAAAGGAAAAAATATGCATGCAACACTATCGAAAGAATAATTTCCTTCCTATCAGTGTTCACAGAGTGAAGATATACTCCCTGAATTATACTCAGGTCAGCGCTACATAAGAGGAACTTAGAAAATTAATTTAGAAAGTGTTGTTTACTAATGTATTATAAATCAAGTTGACATGAGCTGCTGGAAAAGACATGCATAAAAATTCCTTTGTTTCTTCTTAAAAATATAGTGACTTGTAAAACTTTCTGAACATTATATTAAAAAGTGTGATATTAGACAGGAGAGAAATAAACTAATAATTGTTTGTACATCAAAGAAATGGTCTTCGACAATTATTAATAATGTTGATCAATGTTACTTGACTATAAAATAAATATGCATATATATGTGGTGTGGGTTTTTATGTATGTGTAGAGAGAAAGAGCTAATTCAACTAGAATTGTGTATAAAGCTTCATTTCATTAATTTTAATTTTAATTCAAATATGATGCCACTCTATTTAAAAATCATTAAGCCTAAATAAAATATTTTAACTGCAGTTACAGTGATTTAGTCATAAAATTTTTAAATTATTTCTGAAATTACTACAGTTGTTATTGCAACTAACCTCTTTTATGTCCATTTACATGACATTATAATGAATTTACTTATTAACCAGAAATTCAATATAAGAAGGCAGCAAACATTAAGGTGGCTAATATAAGAGATTTAGGGAATAAGACATTTTGAATACAGATGACACCTTTAGTGACTGTTGAACTCTTAGCAAAGTTTTGCATTAGAAATTTTAAATAAAAATGGCATGTGTGATTAAAGGTAAAAAGAATAAGTTAAATCAATTATAATCAGAAATCAGTGAAATTTGTATAAAAGAAAATGAATTTGTTGAAACAAATATCTACTCATCTCCAGACAACAGTAGAAATGTAAAGATGGCATCACAGCAAAGTTACTAGAAAGGATGAATTAAGCGTATCTAGGGCTTGCAAAGAATGATGAGCAAGATAAGTAAAAAATATTGGAAATTGCGACTAAAACTAAGTACCAATGAAAATCAATAAATACTAGAATTAGAAGCAAATTTTAGAGCCAAAGTAATTTTGAGGTATTTCATAAGATACATATGATGATTAATAAGTATACATATTTATCACATATATAACAAGAATACATCTAATTCCCAAACAAGCAAATACAAACAAAAACTCTTGCAAAATCATATTGTTTCAATGAGGCAAATGAGACATAAAGAGAAATCCTAAAAGAAACAAATGTCCAAAATGCAAGAGATCTATATAGAGAAGGAGCACATGTAAATAATCTATTTCCAAGAATAATAATGAAGTGAAATTATGTTAACAAGTTTTTCAAATTGCTGAAGGGAGAAAAGATAACAGAATTTTGCAAATACTAGAAAAGCATGCTTGAATCCTCAGCCTTGGATAAGTGTTATGTAAATTGATGGATTTTGATACTTGAAAATCGGATGCCTCCATCTTTTTGCTCTTTTATTCTATGTTTCTTTCTTGATTTGGATATACTATGTTTTTCTATGAATAATGTTGGACTGTTTTTCTATTTCTGTCAAAAAAGAATATTACTGGAATTTTGATACTGATTATACAGTTTGAACATGTGGTTTTTGGAAGTTATACTAATTCTTCAATTTCTTAAACAAATGCTATTGTTGTATTACATTCTGTCTTCTTTCTTTGCTTTTATCCATTTTTTCAATGTTCAATTGACTTCGCCTTTCACCTCTTTGGTAATAGATTCCTAGAAATCATTCTGGCTGATGCTACTGTGTGTAGGATTCATAGTTTCATTTTTGAGTGACTAATATTAATTCCTTGAAACACTGTATTTTTATGTGTTTATTTGAGTAGATGCTCATTTTCTGAATTTACTGGTATTAAAAGTATTTTGTGGAGTATTTAGCCTTGCTCTGCATAAAATTGGAGCCAATTAAAATATTATTAATTTTATTTAACTTTTGCTTTGAATGTATTTTATTTTGATGGCTCATATTCTTGATTTAGGCAACATATCAGTACCTTGAGAAACAGAAGTGTTGAGTGTATATTAATTTCTTGTTCCAAGTGTTAGAAAACAAATTTCAGAGTTTTGATCATTCAATATGGCATGAATAGGATAGTGAGATCATTCAGTAAGGAATGTGTTTTCTTCAGAACCTGAGTTCCCATTTCAGTACCCACATGAAAGTTTATAGGGCAGACTGAAGAAAAATAATTGATTAAGGCAGAAATAGACTGTTGATCATGCAATTCACCTGGATAAGTAGGTTACAGGTTCAGGCAGAGGATGTAGACTCAGAAAATAAGCTGAAGATCAATTTCAGAAGATATTTGATATCTACCTCTGCCCTTCATATACATGTACACATTTGAATACACATACATACACACATACATACACTAGACATATCTGATATATTATATCTGTTTGGGATACTTGGTGTATGGCCTTTGTTGCAGTGACTGTATTCTTTTCTTTTATTTGTCTTCTTTTCAAGTATTTACCCATGTATTCATATAATTATCATTCCTTAACACTCACCCCTAAATCCCATTTTTTCCTTATTACAAACTTATTTTTCTTCCACATTTTATTTTTTTCCTAATCATACAAGCTCAATAGGTACCCCAGTCTTCTCCCTTCCTCCTCCCCTCCCTAATCATCCCTCATTTGCTCCTCCTTTCACCTCCTCCCTTCCTTCCTTTCTCCCAGTACCTCCCATTTCCTCCCTTCTCCCCTGGAGCATCCTTTTGTGTGAATGCCAAACTTCCTCTGAGTCCTCCACTCAAGTGAGGTTTCAGGATTCAGTGGCATAGCTAGAGATCCCTTCTGAGACTCCTTGGTAATATGGGAACTCTATTATTGCTATTAATACTGTGCCTTTAAGGATCCTACTGCCTGAAGCCTCCCCCCCCCCCCCCGAGATCCATGCTAGACTTTGGGGGTTGTTGACATGTCAGCCATCATGCAGGTCAGACCAAGTCCAATCCTGGCTGCTGCAGCCATAACTTGTGTGAAGTATTTTTCATATTATTGGTCTTTCCCATCTTTAAGCTCTTGCTGCCCTCTCTTCTGCAATTCTCACCAGAAATATATGAGAACTCCCTTCTCTCTACATCCTCTCTAGCATTTGGTATTGTTTGTATTGTGGATTTTTGCAATCTTGACCAAGGTGAGATGATTTTTCAGGGTAGTTTTGATATGTATTTCCCCAATGGCTAGGGATGTGGAACATTTTTTAAGACTTGTGTAAGACATTTCAATTTAGTCCCTGGAAAAGTTTCCTTTGAGTTCTGAGGCCCATTTTTTTAATTGAGCCATTTATCTCCATGCTATTTAGTTTTTTATGTTCTTTGTATACTTTGGATGATAAAGCTTTATCAGATATGTGGTTAATGAAGAGTTAATGAAGATTTTCTCCCATTAAGGATTGCCTTTTTGTTTGGTTTACAATCTTTCTAGCTAAACAGAAGCTCTTTAAATTCATAAGATCCCATTTGTTGAGTGTTGGTTCTATTGACTGTACTACAGGATTTCTGTTTAGGAACTGTTGACCTAGCCATTAGCGTGAGGGAGTTCCCTACCCTTTCACCTATTGTTTTTATAGTCTTTGGCCTAATATTGAGGTCCTTGATCCATTTGAAATTAATTTTGTGCATGGTGACAAGTACGGGTACAGTTTTAATCTTCTGCATGCAGATATCTAGTTTCACCAGCACCATTTGTTGAGGATGCTATACTTTTTCCATTGAGTGTTTTGGGCTCCTTTGTTAAAGATTAAATGGCTGTATTGTGTTGGTTTATATCTGGGTCTTATCCATAGATCTATGTTTCTATTTTGGAGTCAGTACCATGGCTATTTTTATTACTATGGATATGTAGTGATACCTCCAGCAATCTTTTGATACTCAGGATTGTTTTTGTTATGCTGGGCCTTTTGTGCTTCCACATGAATTTTGAGATTATTTTGTCAATTATTATTTGTTCTGGAGTTTCCCAAGATCTGCCTTCCATGGCCAGATGTACATGCAGCCCACACTGATTTCTGCTTGCATGTTTTACATGGAATCTGGGGTCCAAACTCAGGACCTTCTGCTTGTGAGGTAGAAGCTTTACTCCAAGCCATCTTTCTAGTCTTCTTCTTCTCTATTTTTTCAGATGATTCTCTAATTTTGTTTTATTCTATCAACAGGATGCATCACATTAATTCGTTTAATGTGAATTTTGCTCTTCGTCCCAGAGATAACAATTGCAGACCATACTGTATATTCTTTCAATGAACTATTGAATTCAGTGTTTTAAGATTTTGTGGGGGATTTTTCATAAATGAGTATGAAAGAATTATTATGCTCAATGATGAAACAGCTATTGGATAACCTAAAGAAACAGATGTATTCCTAAAACGATACAGTTCACAAAGAGTAAAAACAGACAGATCAGCTACTAGTAATTCTGTGTTGCAATGATATTGATTAACATCCCAGTTAGCCTGAATATCATCCAGTAATCTCTCGACCAATCAGCTTAAAGGAAACAAGTAGATTTTATTTTGACTTATTATTCTTTTTTTATAGTCCTTTGTCCAGTTTGGTAGAACTCACTCCAGCACCAGGAGCCAAGGGAAATGGCCACATCATACTCCCAGACTACCAAAAGAGGGACAGTCCTAATTTGCCAGACCAATATATCTGGCAAAGTATACAGAAGAATGCCATCTTCATTAACTAGTTCCCTCCATCTTATTCTCTCATCCAGGACTGATCCTACCAACCATGGTTGCACCTACCCTATCATTTAGACAATCTCCACATACTTATTGGTGCTTATCTCAACTACTATTTTTTTTCAAAAGTGCCCAGAACTGGAACCTTCAAGTGTCAAGTTGAGAACTGTATTTAACTCTGACAATCAGTTATTAAAACTCCCTCCGAAGAAGAGTTCAAATTCATGTGAATTCTACTAAATATTTAAAATGAAATTGATTAAATCCTTCTTATTCTTACATAAGCACAAGGAATACTTTCTAGTGCTTTTTTATAAAGTCAGCTTTTTAATATTTTTAAAATATAGACTTATCGCAAAATTTAAATTTTGATAGTTATTTTCGCAGAGTGTTTATGTGACACTGAATAAATTATTGTTTGTAGCATAGTTGTTGTCATTTGATGAGAAATCTTCCCCACAATCTTCTGTGTTTGAATACTTGCTTCCCAGCTGGTGATGCTTTTTAAGAAGCTTGCGAAAACTTTAAGATATGGATCCTCTTAAGACACAAAATAAATGGAAAAATAGAATCAGACAATGAGGCTTTGCAGTTCAGTCCCTACTTCCTGTTCACTCTGAGGTTCCTGACAATTAATGAAGTGTGATCAGCCACATGATCCAGCATTGAATGTATCTCTTTAGACTGCAAACCAGAATAAACCATTCATTCTTTATATTATTTGTAGTATAATATTTTGTCACATTGATATCATAAATAAGAATAAAGCCCTAGCAAAAATTATGGGAATTCAATTCACTGTTCATATGTCGTATGGTGCATTCCTCTGAATAAATAGCTGACATTTTGTCCAAGACTATTAAAATCTCACCTGTTGACTGTTGATGGTCCCTCAAAGACAGAATGACCGAGAAGGGCTAGAATACCCATGCCTACCAACATCCCCTCAAATATGTCTGTAATTTTCACATTTCATTGAATGTGAAGAACAGCCCATTGGGAGCATATGATGGATTCTCTCATATCTTGTGAACTATGTATGTGACAAATGCACTACTGAGAATATGGTTATAACAACCTTCTTTACTTTGCTCTGGTGCTAAGTTTGCAGAAGTATGTGGTTAAGTAGGCATCCAATACACGTGGAAATACTTTAATGAGTCATCATATATAATTTAACTATCTTAATTCCTTTTCTGAAATTCTAAAAACTGAAATGCTTTAAAGTGACTTTTACAGATGATGGATGGATGGGAGAACAAATGAATTGGTGGATAGATGGATGGATAGAAGGATAAATTATTTTTCTATGAAAAGAAACATTATTGTATGCTCTATGACCCTTATAAAATACATGGTCAGACACAGGGCAGTAAAATATCTGGGTGGAGCAAATTATAGAGAAGCATACAATTATCGAGAACATGTTTGATGTTATTTTGACTTGTTGCTGTTTGTTATAGTTCTTTGTCCGTCTTGGCAGGGGAGCCTATTTATATCAGCTTACACCAGGAGCCAAGAGAACTGGCCATACCACATCCATAGGACCATTATGAGAGGGACAGTCTTCATATGTCTGAACAACATATCTGGTTAAGTATAAGTATATCTTATTCACTTGCCCAGGGTTTAGTCCCATCTATCAGTATGAATACATTTTTACCATTGATAGATTTTCATGTAAGATGCCATCAAAGTTATCAATAAAAGGAATCAAAATAATGTACAAAGTCTTAAAGTCAGTAACAATAGAAAACAACATGTATTATTGGAATTAATACAGATTATAGAATTAGGGATTCCTTGACAAAAATATGGATAGTATTCACTCTTTATTTCTAAATATTGTTGATAATATTTGTATATTAATATATCATTACGATAACAAAAAGCCATCTATTTAATGAGAGGAAGGTCTTGGAATTTATAAAAGATGAAAAAGTTTTGTTACCTACACACAGTGTTGAACGTTATGAAGTGAGTAAACCAGTACTCTTGAGATAAACATTTACAAAAAAGAAGCTGCAAAAAATAGAGAGTAACTTTTTATGACTTTAAGACAAATGCTAAGCCCACTTGTCTGTGACAACTATTAAATTTTTCTCATTCGAGGTATCATAGGATCTTAAATAGAAATGAAGAAACCAACACATAAGGAAGTAAAGAATGGAATAGTTTTTTCAGTGTTATAAAAGGCTCAATTGTGGAGATTGCTTTTGGGTATCCTCATACCTAATAGAAATATACCAATTAAAATAATTTCATATACTGCATGAAGAAATGAATGTATAATATATATATATATATAAAGTAATGCTTAGGGTATATATTTTAATGTACTTGTGAAACTTTTTGTCAATAAATATATAATTTTCTTTTTTTACTATTATTTATTATTTATTCAATTGTGCGTGTATGCGTATGTGTGCATGTGTGTGTATGTGTGTGTGTGTGTAGAATCATGGATGAATTCAGGAACCACCATGGACCGCCTCCACTTCCTCCTTGTTTACTTTGCCTCGGGATTCACAGGCTCCACCCTACCAGAACCAGAAACGCAGGCCGCCCTGGCTTCTGCCAGGCGTCTATACATGGGGTCTAGAATCCGAATTCAGGACCTTCCGCCTGCAAGGCAGAGGCTTAACCCCTGAGCCACCTCTCCAGCTCCAAATATATAATTTTCTTGTACTTCATTGTAGTATGTAGTTTTCAAAATTATATATTTGAATACATAAATTCTTCAATGTTAATAGAACATATTTTCTAATCACACCAAGATTAGAAATGACAAAAAGATCTTAGCATGCAATTCTAGAAATGAAATTATACACATCAGTTGCACCAAAGACTTTTATAATTGATGGAGGAGGAATGAAGCAAAATTTCCATGGTAGTCTATAACTTTATATTTTAATCGAGCATTGCACAAACACAAAGTAAGATGCCATCAGAATAACCAATGAAACATGAGAAATCGAATTATGAACAGAAACTTAATGTCAGTAACAATGTATGATCTTGGAAATAACACAGATCAAAAAGTTAGTTGATGACTTTTTGAAAAGTGTAAAGAATTGTGAGAAAGAAAAGAAACAAATGAACAAAGAAATGATCACATGCATATTTGTTGACATGGCATAATAAATATAAAAATGAAATATTTATAAACCACATATTTTAATAAAGAATCCAACTCATGAGAAAAATATAGATTACTAATATAAAATACTATTTCTTGAGTAGTTAATGATGATTTTATTTTTTTTACTTCTTTTTTTATTAAAAATTTAATTATACATTTTAAAATTTTTTTTACCAGTTCCCTCCCTCCCCCTCCCCCCCGAACTCCCTCCTCCCCCTTCCCATCTCCCAGTGCCTCCCCCCCAATTCCCAGAGAGTCCTTTATTGTGTACGCCTAACTCTCCACTGGGTCCTCCTCTCCGATGACATATAAGGACCCAGTGGCATTTCCATAAGCCCTTTCTCTTGTTCCCCTTAAGCATAAGATCACTACTATGGCTGTCAATCCCTTGCCTTCAGGGGTCTCGGTGCCCTTAACAGATGCTAGACTTTATGAGGGCAACCGTGCGCTGGACATTGCGCAGGGCATGCAAAGTCCCATTATGATTGCTTTGGCCCCAACTATTGTTGAGAATCTTGCAAATCGTTGCTCCTCCCATGCTTTTGCTCTTATAATCTTACTGCCCCCTCTTCCGCAAATGTCCCTGAGCTCCAGCATGGGGAGAGATTAGGCTGGCCTAGTTCTATGTGATTGATATAGTCTCTGAAGTTCTGGATTGTGGTTTGTTGATTTTCTTTTGCAGTTTTGGTGCTCCTGCAATGCCCTTCACTCCATTCTGCTGGGCACTGTATGTCACCCCCTGGCCAGAGACAAAAAGCTGTTAAACTGGAGTCTTGTTATAATAGCACATTCAAAGGTAGATGTAATAAGAGTAGGAAACCTCAGTGAGGGAGGGGTCCATCATCCATTTGCAAAATGATTACTTTTTATCTGCTACACTATATGCCCTCCCCTTCTGGTGAGATCAGGAAAGAACGTCTGTGAACTTAACCAGGTTTCTCATTACTTACTTGCAGACATTGATGGAGGCCTATTTTCTCTGCTGTAACATGGTCCACTCTCTCCTTGTTTCTGGTGTGGCCCTCCTACGACATCTCTCTTGTTCATAATCCTTGCAATTACTGTGTTACATAGGTTTACTTTTGAGTGTCTCAATGTGGGCTGGGTGAGTTTGGTACTAGGAGTCACCTATTAGGGAGTACATACGGCGCTTAATTTTCTGGGTTTGGGATACCTCACTTAATATAATTCTTTCTAATGACATCCATTTCCCAGCAAATTCCAGTAATTCATCATTTTTGATGGCTGAGTAGTACTCCATTGTATAGATGTACCACCTTTTCCTTATCCACTTGTCAACTGTTGGACATTCAGGTTGATTCCATGACTTTGCTATTGTAAACAGTGCTGCTATGAACATGGTCGAGCTTGTGCTATCGAGGCGAACCTCTGCTGCATGGGGGGTTATTCCCAAAAGTGGGATAGCAGGGTCATATGGCATTTCAATCTTTAATTTCTTTAAGAATCTCCAGACGGCTCGCCAGAGTGGCTGTGTGAGCCTGCATTCCCACCAACAATGTAGGAGAGTTCCCCTCTCTCCACATCCTCTCCAGCATTTGTCGTTGTTTGTATTGTGGATTTTTGCCATCCTGACCGGGGTGAGATGATATCTCAGGGAAGTTTTGATTTGCATTTCCCTGATGGCGAAGGAAGTGGAGCATTTTTTTTTAAATTTTTTTTATTTATTCAATTGTGCGTGTGTGCATATGTATGTGTGTGCGCGCTCGTGTGTGTGTATGTGTGTGTGTGTGTGTGTAGAACCACGGACGAATTCGCGAACCACCATGGACACCTCCACTTCCTCCGCCCCAGGATTCACAGGCTCCGCCCTACCAGGACCAGAAACGCAGGCCGCCGGAAGTGGAGCATTTTTTAAGATATTTGTTAGACATGTTAATTTCATCCCTGGTAAAGTTTCTTTGAAGTTCCAGGGCCCATTTTTTAATTGGGCCATTGGTTTCCTTGGTGTTTAGTTTTCTAAGTTCTTTGTGCACTCTGGACAGTAGAGCTCTGTCAGATATGTGGTTAGTGAAGATTTTCTCCCATCCTGTGGGTTGCCTTTGAGCTTGTGTGACAATCTCTTTATCTGAACAGAAGCTCTTTAATTTCACAAGATCCCAACTGTTGAGAGTTGGTAGCAGTGACTGTGCCATTGGATGTCTGTTTAGGAAGTGTTGGCCTAGCCCAATCAGCTCGAGGGAGTTCCCTATCCTTTCAACTATGGTTTTTATAGTCTCTGGCCTGATATCAAGGTCCTTGATCCATTTGGAATTAAGTCTTGTACATGGTGACAAGTACGGGTCCAGCTTTAATCTTCTGCATGTGGACATCCAGTTTTGCCAGCACCATTTGTTGAAGAGGCTGTTCTTTTTACATTGGATTCTTTGGGCTCCTTTGTCAAAGACCAAATGGCTGTAACTTTGTGGGCTTATATCTGGGTCTTCAATCCTTATCCATTGATCTGTGTCTATTTTGGAGCCAGTACCAGGCTGTCTTTATAACTATGGATTTGTAGTATAGACTTAGGTTTGGTATGGTAATACCTCCAGCTGTGTTTTTGTTACTCAGGATTGTTTTTGCTATCCTGGGTCTTTTGTGCCTCCATATGAACTTTGAGATTGTTTGGTCAACTTCTTTGAATAATTGCTTTGGGATTTTGATTGGTATAGCATTGAATCTGTATATTGCCTTTGGTAGGATGGTCATTTTTACGATGTTGATTCTGCCAATCCAGGAACAAGGGAGGTCTTTCCACCTTCTGGTGTCTTCTGCAATTTCTTTCTTTAGGGTTTTAAAGTTTTCCTTGTAAAGGTCTTTTACCTCCTTAGTTAGGTTTATACCAAGGTATTTCATTTTTTTAGGGGTTATAGTAAATGGTATGGTTTCTCTCAAGGCTTTTTCACTTCTTTCATTCTGGGCATATAGGAAGGCCTCTGATTTTTGCACATTTATTTTGTATCCTGCCACCCTGCTGAACTTCTTAATTAGTTCCAGGAGCTTCCTGGTGGAGTTTTTGGGATCACTCAGGTATAAGATCATGTCATCTGCACATAGGGATAGCTTGACTTCTTCCTTGCCGATTTGAATCCCTCTTATGTCCCTTTCTTGTCTTATGGCTTCAGCTAAGACTTCAACTACAATATTGAATAGAAGTGGTGAGAGTGGACAGCCTTGTCTAGTTCCTGATCGAAGTGGGAATGATTCCAATTGTTCCCCATTGAGCATAATCCTTGCTGTGGGCTTGTTGTATATAGCTTTTATTATATTGATTAAGGTTCCTTCCATTTCCACTGTCTCTAGCGTTTTGATCATAAAAGGCTGTTGTCTCTTGTCAAAAGCTTTTTCTGCATCTATCGAGAGTATCATGTGGTCTTGGACTTTGGACTGGTTTACATGATGAATTACATTTATTGATTTGCGTATGTTGAACCAACCTTGTGTGCCGGGGATGAAGCCTACTTGGTCCCCATGAATGATATTTTTAAAATGTTTTTGAATCCGATTTGCTAAGACTTTGTTGAGAATCTTTGCGTCTGTGTTTATCAGGGAGATCGGCATATAGTTTTCTTTCTTAAGTGAATCTTTATTAGGTTTTGGGATTAAAACGATATTAGCTTCATAGAAGGAATTTGGTAGTGTTCCTTCCTTTGCTATTTGATGGAACAGTTTAAGGAGTATTGGTGTTATTAACTCCTTAAATGTCTAGTAGAACTCTGTGCTGAATCCATCTGGTCCAGGACATTTTTTGGTGGGAAGATTCGAGATTACTTCCTCAATTTCCTTATATGTTATAGGACTATTTAAATAATTCACAACTTCCAGATTCAATTTAGGTAAATTGTGTTTACTTAGAAATTCATCCATCTCTTTTGTGTTGTCAAACTTCACAGAGTATAAGTTTTTGAAAATTCATCCATCTCTTTTGTGTTGTCAAACTTCACAGTGTATAAGTTTTTGAAATATGATGTTATAATTCTCTGGATTTCTTGGGTATCAGTAGTGATAACTCCATGTTCATTTCTAATTTTGTTAATTTGGATTTTCACTCTTGCTTTTGGTTAGTTTAGCTAGGGGTGTATCAATCTTGTTGATTTTTTCAAAGAACCAGCTTTTTGATTGGTTGATTTTTTCTATCGTTTTCTTAGTCTCGATTTCAGATATTTCTCCCCTTATTTTACTAATCTCTTCTCTTCTACTGCTTTTGGGATCAGATTGCTCTAGTTTCTCTAAAGCTTTAAGCTGCACTGTTAAGTTGTTTATTTCTGATGTTTCCATTTTTTTGACGTAGGCATGAAGAGCTATGAACTTACCTCTTAGAACAGCTTTCATTGTGTCCCAGAGATTTTGGTAGGTTTTATTTTCGTTATCATTCACTTTCAGGAAATCTTGAATTTCCTTTTTAATTTCTTCCTGAATCCAGTTCTCATTCAGCATCATAGTGTTAAGTTTCCAGGAGTTAGTGTATTTTCTCTTGTTTGATGTGTCGTGGATGTCCAGCTTTAGGCCGTGGTGGTCTGATAGGGCACAGGTTAGAATTTCAACTTTCTTGTATATGTGTAGATTCGTTTTGTGACCCAATATGTGATCTATTTTGGAGAAAGTTCCGTGTGCTGCTGAGAAAAATGTGTATTCTTTGGTGCGTGGGTGAAAAGTTCGATAGAGATCTGTAAGGTCCATTTCTTTCAGGGTTTGATTAAGTTCCAAAGTGTCTCTGTTAAGCTTTTGACCTGTTGATCTATCCCATGTTGAGAGGGTGGTGTTGAAGTCCCCAATAATTATAGTTTGGGGGTTGATTTCTTGTTTTAGACGCTGTAGGGTTTTCTTAATGAATGTGGAGGGGCCCGTATTGGGTGCATATATGTTCAGTATTGTGAAGTCTTCCTGGTGAATTGTACCTGTGACTAAAATGTAGTTTCCATCCGTGTCTCTTATAATTTTCTTTGCTTTGAAATCCACTTTGTCTGATAGCATAATGGCTACCCCTGCCTGTTTTCTGCTTCCATTTGCTTGTAGAATTGTTGACCAGCCTTTTACTTTTAGAGTGTGCCTATCTTTTGTGGTGAGATGGGTTTCCTGCAGGCAGCAGATTGATGGATTGTGATTTTTAATCCAAGTTTGTAATCTGTGTCTCTTGATCGGTGAATTAAGTCCATTAACATTTAGTGTTATAATGGAGAAACTATTGTTAATTCCAGACATTTATTATGTTTAGTAGCTTTTATAAGTATATTGCTTCGCTTTTAATGGTGTTATATTTGCCTTCTGTTCTCCTGGATATGCCTGTTTTTTTTCTTCACGTTTGAGTATCATTTCTAGCATTTTTGAAGGCCTGGTTTGGTGGACATGTATCCCTTAAAGTTGTCTTTGTGTTGGAAAATTTTTCTTTCTCCCTCGATCATGACTGATAGTTTTGCAGGGTAAATCAGCCTAGGTTGACATTTTTGCTCATTCAATACTTGAAGTATGTCTCTCCAAGCTCTTCTTGTTTTTACTGTTTCGACTGAGAAGTCATTTGTTATTTTAATAGGTTTACCTTTAAAAGTGACTTGTTTTTTCTCCCTTGAAGCTCTCAGCACCAGTTCTTTATTTTGAATGTGGAGTGTTTTAACTATTATTTGCCACGGCGTGCTTCTGTTTTGGTCGTATCTGTTTGGGGTGCGGAATGCCTCTTGTATATGAATGGGCCTCTCTTTTTTTAGATGAGGAAAGTTTTCCTTGATGATCATTTGAAAAATTTCCTCAGGGGTGGTATTTTGAGATTCTTGCTCTGGTATTCCATGAATACGCATGTTAGGCTTCTTCAGGGTGTCCCATATCTCTTGGATATTTCTCTCAAGTATCTTTTTGGCTTTAACAACCTCTTCCATTGAGCTGGTTAGTACTCCCACTTTAACTTCAAGGTCTGAAATTCTGTGTTCTGCTTCATTAGTTCTGTTGATAAGACTCTTTGAGGCGTTCTGGGTTGAAGATAACTTGTCTTTTAGCTCAGTTTTAAACTCTGCTTGAGTTTGTTTTAACTGCTCTATAACACTTTTTGTTTCTTGCACTGTTTTTCTCAACTCCTCCAGATGTCTGTTGTGTTCCTCTTCAAAGTGATTGATTCGATTATGTAATTCCTCCCGGATTTCCTCTTTCTTAGTATTGAACATGGTAATGATCATATTTTGAAAGACCTTATCCTGGGTGAGGCTTTTTTGGCCTTTTTCCACGGGTTTGTTCTTGTTGGAGTCTAACATTATGGGATTAATTTCTTCAGTGGGAAATTTGTTTACTTGAGTGTTGCTTCTCATGGATTTGCACTTTGACTTTAGCATTGTCATTTTAACTCTTAAGATCTCTCAATTTCACTAAACTGAATTATTTGGCCTGTGGTCCTGGTGGGCGGGCCCGAACGGGACTTACCTAGGGTGCGGGGTGAGGCCTGGCTGGACCTTGTGCGTGTCCCCACTGGTGGAGTGGGGTGGGGTGAGAAGGGAGGATGGGCACGTCAGCATGGAGCTATTTAACCCGAGGGCAGCTGGGGCAGGGGCCCGGGCGCAGGGGGAGGTCCTCCTCGTCCCTGGGCCCCCGTGCGGCTCCGGCTGGATGGTGGGAGTTGGAGCCGGGTTCCTGTGGGCTGACCTGGGGTCCTAGGGCGCGGGGTGAGGCCCGGCTGGACCACGTGTGCACGTCCCAACCGGCCTTAATGATGATTTTAGATGCAGATATATTTCAAGTCATATTTCATGAAAGTGCCCAATTCTTTGTACTTTCTATATAAAAGTAGGAAACAAAATAATCAGATCCAGCTACTTTACAAGTAAAATAGTTTGGGTATCAAACCTAGCAATCATAGCACACAAAACTTCAAACTTCCATTGCACAGGTTTTAAAATGTTACTTGTAGCCCATACACATGAGTTGGTTGAGATCAGTGAGTAACAAAGTAAAACAAGTTAAGTGTGTGTGTGTGTGTGTGTGTGTGTGTGTGTGTGTGTGAAAGTGAATACAGGCAAGAGTGTAAATAAACATGATGTTCAACAAAGCTGTACTTTCTTTAAGACTGGCAGCAATACAAATTGATCCACTATTCCACAATTTAGAATTTTGTGCCAAATAATATGAAACATAAAATATTCAACAATTAAAAGATGGGGCTCAATGTCAGTAAGTATGATAGAGGTACTGAATACTAAACATTTAAGAATCAATGCATGAAGTAGTACATCTGTCAGTAAATATAAGTTGTTGTGTTAGGAAATCAATTGCGTAGAATTTACACAATTTAATATAAGATATTAAACCTGTCAACCACCTAGAACTAGGCCAGCTTAATCTCTCTCCATCCTGAAGCTCAGGGAAATTTGCGGAAGAGGGGGCGGTAAGAGTGTAAGAGCAAAAAGATGGGAGGAGCAATAATATGTAAGATACTCCATACAAGTTAGGGCTGAAGCAATCATAATTGGACTTTACATGCCCTGCACATTGTCCAACACACTATTGACCTCACAAAGTCTAGCATCTGCTAAAGGCACCAAGATCCTTGGAGGCAAGGGATTGGCAGCCACAGCAGTGTTCCTATACCTAAGGGGAACACGGGAAAGGGTTCAGGGAAAGGCCACTGGGTCCTTGTACGTCATCGGAGAGGAGGGCCCAGAGGAAAATCAGGCATGCACAAGAAAGGATTCTCTGGGAATTGGGGCGGGAGGCACTGGGGGATGGGAAGGGAACGGGGTGGGGAGGAGGAGCAGGGGGTACGGGGGGAGGAGGAGGGATGGAGGGAACTGGTGTACCTATTAAGTTTGTATGAGCTGAAATAATAATAAAAATGTATTAATAAAAAAAGATATTAAATCTAATCCTACACACTTTTAAGCATACTGGAAATTTAAGTGCCTCGTGTAGTATTAATATTGCATTGTCCTTCCTGGTCACTTGGGACTGAGTAGGTTTGATCTCATTAATCAGGGAGGATATAGGGGACTGGCAAATGGGACATTGACACACCCCTACTGCTGTGTCTTACTCCTATTCTTCCATCTACCTTTGAGTCTTCTATTATATTAAGATCTTCATTTAAACAGTCTTTTAGCTTTGGTTAGGAGATGATCTTCAATACCAGTTGGGATGCAGCCAAAGGTAATGCAGGAACAGCAAAAATGAAAGCAACAACAAATCATAATTTAGAACACCAAAGACCCTGTATTATTCACCTGGAACCAGATCAGCCAAATCTGTACCCATACTCAAGTCCAGGGAAACTTGCAGAAGCGGGTACAGCAAGTTTGTAAGAGCCTAAAGATGGGGAGGACTAACAATATGCAAGACACTTCACACGTTAGGGCTGCAGCAGCCAGGATAGGACTTTGCCTGACATGCAAAATTGCTGACATGTCAATGACCCCCTAAAAGTCTAGCATGGATCTCAGGGAAGAAGGCTTCAGGAAGCAAGGTTTTAAGCAATCATAATAGAGTTCCCAGGCTAATAAAGGGCCCTGGGTATGCCACTGAGTCCTGAATCCTCACTGGGGTGGAGGACTCTGAAGGAGATTCAGGGGCCACAAAAATGGATGTTTCAGGGGATGGCAGGGAGTAAAGGAGAGACATCAGGAAAGGAAGAAGGAAGGAGGGGAAAGGAAAGGGAGAAAGGGGGGAGAATGAAATGGGGAGGATGGGGGAGAGGAGGATGGAGGGAGAGTACAGGGTATCTATTGAGCTTGTATGAAAAGGAAAAAAAATAAAATTTGGGAGAAAAAAAGATTGTATTGTCTATATACATTTATGTATGTACGTTTGTATACATGGGAGTGATCCTGTATTTCTGTATAAATGTGCCTGCCTGTGTCCCTATGACAGAAGAGGGGGCTCAGTGTCTTCTATCACCATCTACCTCCTCCTTTGTCACAGTGTTTTCCTGAACCTGGGGCCCTTGCTGTTTCCTGTACTGTCTCTGCTGTACTCCATTCCAGGGTATGGACGTTTACAGAGATGCTTGGAATATAACATGGACTCTGGGATCTGAAAAATAATCTCCATGGCTGAAGAGGCTTAAAATATTTCAATATGTCTTTTGAAGAAACTATTGAATTATTAAAATGAAACATGTTTGTCCTATTAATTGCATGTAAACTATCATATAATATGAACTATATATGTAAACTATTACCAGGTTCTATGGAGTAATTCTTTCATATGGATGTCTTCATAAGAGAAGGAAGCATGCATGAAGATGCTCATTCTAGTGTCACCATGTTGGGAAGCTGAAATTTATCTGAGTCCTTATCATGGGGAAAGAGTATGTAGAATGCAGATGTTGTATACTATGAAGCTGTTAAATGCAAATAACCACTATGCATAGTGAAATGTGGAACAAATTTAAATCCAGATTTAAGTGAATACAAATTTAGAAATAAAAGTTTCACTGTAGCTTATTTAAAAATAGAATGGGAAATGCCTACACAAGTGATACAAATACTTTGCAGAGACCTACTTTACAGTGACATAGACGAAATGTATTATGGTAAGTCCTTGAACCATAAGTGGAAGATCCCTGAGGCATGCAAAATAGATATGAAATAAAATAAAATAAAATGAGAAGTAGACATAAGAAGCCTGACCTATGTTATGAGCAGTGGAAGTAGCTGAGCTCTCAGAGTATGTGATTATTACATTAAATAAATCTCACAAATAAACTATTCTCTTCATATCCACCATCCCTATGTCTATTTCCTAATACAACAGTGATATAAGATAAGCAATGCATCTGGTGTTTCTAGAATATTAAATTTATAGACATTTATCTATTTCATTTTAATGAATTTAATCTAAATTTTAATAAACCAATAAGGGTATATTATTTCAGACTTGTTAATAAAATAATTGTATTAGTATATAATCATTGTCCTATTTTAATATATAATGTAATATAATAAAATACAAAAAATATGGATTTTTAATTAGCACTTGAACTATAGCGTCTGGTTCTTATTCAACTATCACATGAAATATTGGTGTGGGTGTAGCTCTTTTTTAATCCCACATAATTTAACTACTTTTGGTTTCCTCATAAAATTGATTAGACAAGTACTTTGCAAAGACAAACATTTTCTTCTTCAAGGGAAACATATTTTCTACAGCATCATTTGAGATGAGGTCTGTTTTACACAAGAAGCTGCTTAAGACTGTTGATCAGGCAACTCTTTTAATGATACATGGGACAGGAAACATGAATTTCCTCTGTCCCACCACTCACTGCCAGAATCTGCCATGTTACATTATGGGAAGCTGAAACTCATCTGAGTCCCTGATATAAGAGAGATTTTGTAGAATTTTGGTGGTGTTTACTGTGAAGATGAGAAATCTGCCTTCTGTACTTCTCAATGTTGTCCATGAAAGCAATAAATTGTGTTTCAAAGGATAAAGATAACATTTTTGGCTAATGATTCTCTTACTTACATGTTATTTATTTATATTAATTTATTTTGACAGTATCTTTTTGTGTAATTCATGATAGCATTCACCTTTTGTCCTTCCTCTCAAGCCTCTTGAGTATCTGATAATATAGATGTGTACCCTTACACCTAGATCAATGCTAAATTTTCCACATAGAGCTCAAGAATCTGAAAGAATCCCAGAATAAATTTAATCATGAATTTCATATGTGTGAAATGCTATCATATTGCATCTTTCTATAAACTATATATAAAAGACATGTGCACTTAAAATTGCCTACAATAACAAGGATTGGACTAATCATCTGAAATAAACTAAAAACCCTTAACATTTATATCAAAACAATTGTATACATCAATATTATTTAAATAAGCAACATAGAACCAACACTGTAAAACTTAGCAATTAATATATCCAAATATTTTGCTTGGTTTCTATTCACAAATATTCTGTTTTTTCCAATATAATGAAAGAAGCTTTCATCAGATATGAAAATAATTTCAATGACTTTTCTCAAGTGAAAAAATCTAAGGAGAACGTGGCTGAAACATCTTAGGTAGTATTAGGTCTGTGGAGAGGAAAAGGGAGATAAGAAAGGGTTATAGAGGGAGTTACTATGATAAGAGTACAGTATATATGTGTGTGGAAATGTCACAATGAAATTCATTAGTCTATATTATTACTGTATGATGTTAAAGTAATATTAATAAAATTCATATATTTCATTTTTTATTGAATCACTTCATAAGTTCACTTTCCAACTCACTTCACTTGCAGAAACTGGAATAAAGCACACCAGTTCTTAGATATTGCTTTTTATTTGGTATCTGTCTTTTAAAGTGAAGTTCATCAGGCTGGTCAGATGGCTCAGTGGATAAAGCATTTGTTATTCCTGCATAAGGACAATGGATAAAACATTTGTCATGTCAACATGAGGACCACAGTTTGAATCCTCAGAACCCATGCAAATGCTAAGAGCATCTGAGGCCCCACCTGTGATTCAAGTTCAGAGGGAGTCAAGGAAGCCATAGAGCAAGTTGACAAGCTCTGGATACAAGAATTCAGATACTCTCCATCGATACATAGAGTAGAGAGTGATTAGGAAAGACTTGAGTGGAGAGATAGCTCAGGTATTAAGAGTTTGCTTCAAAAGCAGAAGGTCCTGAGTTCAGATCTCAGGTCCCATGACTCTACCTACATATCTGACCCTGGTGGGCTGAGACTGGGAAATTCCAGAGAGAAGCAGAAAGGATATAGAAGCAATCCAGGATGATTCCTGAAGTCACCCTTGGTCCTCCACAGGTACACACAGTTCCCTCTGATACACACACACACACACAAATAGAATAAATAAAGTTTTTGTAAACTTCAAGTCTTTGTCAACTCTAAGTCTTCATTCATGTGCTCACATACACGGACCCAGACATGTGCAATCACATGTAACATACTTGCCACACACACATATGCATGTACAATTTTTTAAATAAAATGAGGTTCAATATTTTCTGATTCAAGAAAACATTAGTCAAAACTATAAACATCATGATATCTATTTATTGCCTCCCAATTTATCTCAAACAATATACTCAATTTCATATAGCATCTTTTTATATATTTTTGTGACCCTGACTCAGACTGCTATTATTACCACCTACTCTTCAAATAAGCAAACTGAGTTATACAATTATTTTAATAATGTGCTCAAGGTTTAAAAGTTCAAAAAAGTCTGAGCTATGATCTGAATATATTACCTCTGCTGCCAGATTTCACTCTTAGTGTCTACAGATATTTCTACTTCAAAGAATGGGAAACTAATTTTGCCTAGTGCTTAGGAGTCCATTTTTTTTTTTTTTTTGTATTCCTGAAAAATCACCTAGAAACCCCAGCTTCCAGAATGATGGAGCTAGGATGTAAAAACTTAGAGATGTTAAGACACAAGGTGGAGCACTCAGAAAGATTCCGTTTTCTGAAGAAATGGAGCCAAAAGTGTTCTTTCATTCTGCTGTGGCCATGTGAGGATACAAGACAAAGCAGGAGCTTTGGAACATGGATGGGATTCCACAGAACACAAGAACCTGTTCCCTTATCTCAATTGTTCTCTCCATAGTACTGAGAATGTAATTTTTCCTATTTATAAGTCACTCAGTGTGTATCATTTTATTACAGTATCTCCAAAGTATCAAGGCATCTTGACAATGGTAAATACCCAATACTATAGATCTAGCAAGCTATCCATTTCAAATGTAGAAGATGCAGGCTTTAGTAATTAAGAGCACTTTATATAGAAAGAATGTTCTATCTTCATGAGAACCAATCCTTATCGTCCTCATAACTTGTCCATACTTCAAACATTTACCATTTATTTCACAGCTATATTAATGTACATTTGCCTACAGTTATCTCTCTAAACAGATTTTATGAATTTAAAATATTCCGAGAAATTGTTTTGGTGCACCTTCAGAATTCAGGTAATGTTCATTCTATTATGTCTCCAAAAAGTAGAAACTTCAGTGAACATATTCTGAGAAGAACATCCTTCATGGAATCCATTTCACAAATAGAGATATCAGCATCATGAACAGGAATGTGAATTTACATTTCATGTAAACGGTGATGAAACTTTTAGATAAGCATTGTTTCGAGGAACAGATGAGACAGTCAGATTCACTTTCATTGGTCACCATATGAAATATGAAATATAATTATAATAGAAACTGCAGTGATAAACATAGTGTAACCATAAGAAGCAACATAAAGAATAAGGAGTATATCTCAGTATATTCAGTACTTGTCTCACATGCATAAAAGTCCTTAGTTTGCTCCCAGGCATCTCATAAGCTTGCAGTGCTTCTCTGAGAACACCTATAATCCCAATGTTCAAGCAAGAAGACCTACAGTTCAAAATCATATTAATTCATGGTCAATCCAGGCTATTTAGGAAGGAAAGAGAGAGAGAAAGCATAACAAAAGGAAGAAGGGAAGGAGAAAGTTCAGAAGAAAGGAATAAATGAAGGAAGGAAGGAAAGGAAAAGAGGAAGAGAAGGAAGGATGAAGAGAGGGAGGGAGAAAGAGAAAGAGGGAGAGATAAAAAGTGGGTCTACTTTGGCTTCTTTCACCAACATGGAATATTAAATAACAATCCAAGTATTTCAAACCCTGTCTCTTGCCAATCCTTAGTGACACTGAGCAAATGAATGAGTTGACAAAATTCCATGATCACATACAAACTGAAGCACAGCACAAAGGTGGCAATTGGGCCTGGAGAGATGGGGTTAATATCTGCCTTACAAGCAGAAGTATTAAGTTCAAGTTCCAGATCCCGTGTAAAAATGTGAGGAGGAAATGACTGTTCTAGATACTTCAAGCTCTGGAAAGATGAGTCTGGGAAACCCCAGAGGCAGAGAAAAAGGAGATAGAACAATCCAGGATAATTCCTGTCATTCTTGGACATACACCGACACACACAATGCCCTTGTGATACACACACACACACACACACACACACACACACACACACACAATTAGTTGAAAAAGACAAGAGTGAACTTCATATCCCAGAATTTCTTAGTATTGGTGAATGACAACTATAACAGCTAATAATCTTTGCTAATTTGATAGGATCTAAAAATTTACTGGGAAACAAATTGTAAAGAAGTTTCTAAATATTCAGTGGAAAGACCCACCCTTCACAGTAGAACTTGGAGTCTTTGATTATGAAAAAAAGAAAATCCTCTGAGCACCATAACTCTTATCTCTGCTTCCTGACTGCAAGGTGACCAGCTACCTCAAGCTCTACCTCCATGCATTCATTTCTAATGGACTGTACCATAAAAAATTGTAAGACACACAAAAAATCTTTCTTGCTTAAGTTGCTTTTATCAGGGATATGGTCACAATAATAGAATAGCTACGAATACAGCAAATTTGAGTACTTTTACATTAATTAACTTTCCAACAGCAACAAGAACAAGTGAATTACAAATTAGTAGTAGTAAATTAATTACCATGGATTCAGTAAGCTTATTTTCTTTTGGAGTGCCACACGATTGATTCACACTTAATGTATTCTTTAAGCTTCCTTGACTGATTGTTTAAAAATTGATACTTTCCAGGGCAGAAACAGAACACTGTTTAATATAAATATTTTGTTTATAAAGAGTCAAGTCAAAGTCTGTCTTTCCAAATGACAACTACTTTTATGACAAAACAGAGATTACAACATAAGATTTTCAAACGATTCAATCCTGAAAATAATCTTCACCAGAAATATCAGTAGTCTTGTATGCAAGGATTTTATTAGGGATATTGTCACTGTGTGTTCTCTATGTGTTCATTAGACTCCTGAGTATTATGTGATTTGCATTATATCTTAAATTTGTGGAAGTGATAAAACTGCACCTTATTTGTTTTGCATACAATTAAAAAAAACAGTAGCAGAGTAATTTCAGGTGACTTATGACCCATGGAGACTTATTTTTTCCAACCCAGCACTATGTTTCCTTCTTGGATATTTCTGACACCCGACAGTTCTTAGGAATTTGAAGTTGCACCCAGACTGCTTTTAACATTTTTTTCCTCAAAATCATCTGTCCCTTACCTTCTTAGATTTAGCAATTGTCGCACAAATTATTTACACAACAGCATATTCTATATTTCAGTTAGAATAGGTCATGTTCAAAAATTGTCAGGTTATTAATTCTCCTTATCCTTCTAAAAATTGCTGGTTTAATATTTCAAAACTGATTCAAAGTATTTGAAAGATGATTTCTGAATGGATATGAAAGTCTGTCAGTTAAATTGTTGTTAGAGATTTCTATAGTATTTTAGCGGCACTGGGTTTTGTGTATTCCATTTCCAGCTCCAGCAAAATAAAGTAGTATACTACTAAGATTCTCATAGAATGCTAGGGAATACAAATCTGTGTTAACAGTGAATGCATTCATCTTGAAGTTGAAAATGAAAATGGAAAGTCTTTTTATTTCATGTAGCCTAATGGAATGCTGTAAATTAACTTCAAAGTAACTTACAGATAGTTGCAATATAAGTGTGATAGAGTGTTTGGTCCTGCTTTGATTTCAAATTCTCATTGAAGACGAGCAGAATTCAATTTTTTTGTTTTTCTGTCTTTGTCGTCTTTTAATTTTTTTGTATTCTTTTCTTCTAACCATTACTACAGGACAGTTGTCAATAGGGTTGAGAAACAGACATGAGCTTCTGAAATGAACTGTATAGGAATCAAATTGCTTGAACTTCAGAACAGGTTTATGGTCACAAATGTGCCATTCTCTGGGGTGTGCATCTTTTGCACCGGAAAGATTTCTGAATCTATCTAAACATAGACCATGAACAGAAAGTCAGATTTTTATGAATATTTTACTCTCTGTTATATAATATTCTGTAATGCTACTTAATTAAAAACGAGAATGGATTTTTTTAAAAAAAACAATAATCAAATATCTTGGGAAAATACTAGCCTGCTCCACATGCAGAATATTTTTGAAAGTGCCTGTGTTCTTCTTTTGTTTCCCTAACTTGCTAACCAATAACCCCTAAAAATAAAGATATGGAAAACGAACACAGACATTGCACTTTTGACAATCTTCAGGAAGCATGCAACAAATTACATTAAGCCTACAATATTTTGAAATTTTTTACTGTTAGGTCACCAATGAGAAGATGTGTTCCATAAGTTGATCGTACATCTAATAAATTTATTTTATTAAGTCTTTCATAATTTAAGTCAGTCATAATATACTTTCCATATTGCTTTTCCACTCATAAATATTCTAATGTGGCATTCCCAGTTCATTCCTTGTGGTGAACTATTATCTTATTTCTCCAATATCATCAATGAAAGATTATGATATGTATTAATATTCTAAATAAATCAATTTTTGCTATCACCTCATATTTATATTATTTTCCTTATTCTAATTACAAATTGCAATTGTTTTGTATTCTCTGTTTTATTGATTTCCATTAAAATTGTTTTTGTAATCTTAGTGTTTGTTCTATTGGGTAAGATCTGTTCTTGTATTTTTAAGATGAACAATTGAGTGTTGATTTTAATGCCTGAAGGAGAACATTTATTTTTATGTTTAAGTTTTCTATTCCATAATTTTATGTTATCTGAGAAAACTAATGGTAGTATTCATTATTCATAGAAAGTAAAGGGAAACATCATTCATGCAAATAGAATGCAAACATACTTTTAAAAAAACCAATTTACTCCATAAATAATTTGCCATAAAAAAGAAAGACAACCCAACATAACCAGAAATTTGCTTTTGAATAAAAATCAGCGAGTCTCCTGAGATAAAAAATTATCTAGTTCTTTGCATGTAGTAGTTGTTCATCTAATAGCCCTTTGCAATATTTTATTAATTTGCTATTTCATATATAGATTTGAAATGCATAATGGTCATTTCTCCCTCCTTCCCCTTAGATATCCCTTACCACCTTTATGCCTTCTTTAAATATTAGACAACAATATAAAATACCATGTGAGCAACAAGAGAAAATATATCTGATGTAGCAGCTGTTATGGCTGCTATGTTATTGCTGGGCTTTCAGCTTCATATGGTTAAGAATCAACAATAATGCTAAAGACAGACATTTTTGTCCAACTCCTGTAAAGCTAAGTGAGCACCAAGTGTGCATACTAAGAGTCCAGACCTCAGAAGGTCTATGGTGAGAATGCATGGATAGTAGGATGTAAGAGTTGGCAGGCAATATAGCATGTGAGGAAACTAACTGTTTAAGTGTCACAGATGAGCATGTTGTTGTACACAGTATTTCTCATCTCTGCCATCTACTGACACACGTGCAACACAACAGCCACATGTACAGTGCCTCTAGGGATTAGAGACTACTGTATCATTGCAGTTTGTATTTGTGTATCATCAAAGTGCAGATATGTTCATAATGTATACTTAATATACATTTATTAAATGTGTATACAGTATATGTAAGTAATGAATAGTTTTTCTGTTATAAAACATTAATATGTAGAAAAATGACACTGAATTGAATATTTCAATTTCTTTCAGTAAATATAAGCATATTCTTATTGACTCATTTTTAATGTATTATAAGAAGAGTTAGAACTTCTAGTTTGATGAATAATATTTTCCTATCATTTATCAATCTTTGTCCCTGAATTAATTTTAAGAAAAACTACTCATTTCTGTATAGTACTTCCATTTAGTTTTCCATTTTACTGTGGATTGTTATTTGGAAAATAAAATTATTGTCTTTACTTACTCAGTAAATCAAGGGGTGGTGCAATACCTCAGTAGGTAATGGCTTCTGTCTCCAAATCTGGCAGCTACATTTGATTCTCAGAAGCCCACGGAGTGGAAGAAAACAATTAAAAAAATGAATTTGCAAATGATTTGTGATTAATATACAGCCTGTTTTTATAGAGAGAAAAGTTAATACTCATTTCTGCAAAACACATCTAATGATAAATACAGAAAAATAAAATGATGCATTTATTGCGATGCTATTTGTAACAATTCCAATACCAAAATTCCATGTCATCTGATTCCATTGTGAATTATTTTTCATGCAATTAGCATCATTAAATAAATTTATTTTACACACGTATATCTGTGAGCCATGAATGTATGGGTATACAGATTTGCATCTTTGTAGGCACATGTATATGCCTACATGTCTGTGGAGATTCAAATTTGAAGTTGGGAGTCATCCTTGATATTTCTTCTACTTTATTTCTTGAGGATGCATTTCCAGTTTAACTCAGACTTTACCAGTAGGATGTCAGGCTATCCAGTTTAGTCCTACACTTCTAAGGATGGAATTTCAGGCAGGTTGCCACATGCACTCAGTATTATGTGGGATCTGGTGATCTGAACTGTGGTCCTCTTGCCAGTGCTGCAATTGCCTTAACTGCTTCATCATCTCGTCAACCTAGTAAGTTCATTTTCATGTCAGCTTCTTTTGATCTGTATGATTTTGATTTTCATTTGTGTAACTCTGTGAATCAATAGATGATTCCTTTTTAAAAACGAAATTATTTTATTTGTGGAAACTTTTTCATCTTTTGTCTCCATAGGGATGGGTATTTGGTTTGTTTCTATGTTATCATAACAATGGTGCTATAGTATTCATTTCATAGGATATTTACAGATAACATGCATCTGCCTATTTTGGGTGAATTCTTAAGACTAGAATATAAGTTAGTGAATATATGACTTTTTAAGAAATATACAATCATTCTTCCACTTTCCCACTTTGGGTTTAACTGTTCATTATTCTATAGCTTGGTAATTTGGAATAAAAAAATTAGTTTTCCAGTTATGCTTTCAGATATATGCTATCAATAACTTCTCTAAAAACTACCTTATTTGCTTCTCTTAAAATTTGTTACATTGTATTTTTATAACCATTCAGTAGGAAACATTTTAATTCACCTCTCATTGCATATTCATACTCTTTACCAAAGAGATTATTTAAAAATTATGCTGCTCAATTCCAAATGTGAAGACATACAAGTTTAACTTATTGGTTAATAATTAAATCCTACTCATGGAATTGATAGCTATAGAACATATTTAATCATTAGAAATGTTAATACTTGACTTTACCAATAACTGAGAATGTGTTCGAGGAATCTTAGAAGATGATCTGCTGTCCTCAGCTCCAGGCTGTCAATCTCTGCACACCCTGAGTTCTTCTCCGTCATCTTCTCTTCTGATGGTCCTCTGGGCCTCCACCACTTGAGGCAAAACATAGATTGTATCTCACACATGTGGGTTTCAGGATTTAGGGTACAATGTACTTTGAAATAGGTACCTATGTACTTTGTAGTTGGTAGAATCTTGTGTAAAAAGTCAAGAGCAAGTCTTCCTGATAAGCAGACATAATATATATGTGTATGCTGTCATACAAAGCTATTTCATGAAATGAGCAGATAATTAAGAGTTAGAGCACTTATCCTACATGTGTAAATGTGTAATATTCTCTCTCACCACTAGCACTACAACAACCACATAAACAACAAAAAACAAGGAAACACTTGATATACAAACGTGGCCAACAGATGCAGAAAGCCAAAATGTGGACTCTAAACAAATGCATTCAAACAGTTTGCTGCTATGAGTGTCTTGCCTCCTTATACAGGTGTTATGCTGGGGAAAGAAAGGGAAGTGATTTGGTAAAATCACCTGAAGTCCTGTTAACAATTGATCCTTCTGTAAACAGACAGAAAACTGATTCAATTTCCTGGAACAAGTGTTCTTATTTAAGGAGTGCAATAAGTGATCTTCTGGTAAATTCTTTTTGCAGACAGCAATTGGTTTTAAGTTCTACATTTGCAATGTAGTCCTTGGTATCTGTTCCCTACATTTGCTGATGTTCCCAATCTTTCATTAATTAGTTTTGAATTACTTACAAATATGAAATTTCATATACATAATATAAATTAAAATGTGTCATTTCTTCCTATTTTAATACTATTTCACTTCTCCTGGATCATTGTACCTACTGAACATATATAATTATTTTAATTATCAGAAAAAAAATCACTGTGTCACCCACATTTAAATTGCAACTATCAACACCACAATTTCTTAGAATATGAATTGTTCTTGATTACATTAAGCAAAGGGGAAGGAAGATAGCTGTAAGTCTTATGGATTAGATAATTTCTCCCTGTCTCCACCTCTTTAGCTTTTCTGAGAAACATCTTATAGTAAATAGACCGCACAAAGAATAAATAATCCAGGAATAAGCAAGCTCTTAATCAAAGTTTTGATAATATTATGAAGAAAATATTAGAAGTTTTTTTGAGATTATCTGAGTCATGTCTTACTCTAGCAAATTTAGGAGTCTCCATGTCACTAACACATCACCAGCTAACTTAATCCAAACTCATATTTCAGTTCCTGTCATTCATTGTGTCAATTAAAACACCTTAAATTGAGGTGATCACATACACTTATTGCAACCTTGACCATGCACTAAGAACATATATGTGTGTGTGTGTGTGTGTGTGTGAGAGAGAGAGAGAGAGAGAGAGAGAGAGAGAGAGAGAGAAAGAGAGAGAGAGAGAGAGAGAGAGAGAGAGAGGGCGCTGTGTCCCTGTGGAGAACCAAGGGTGACTTCGGGAATCATCCTGGATTGTTTATACCTCCTTCTTGCTTTGCTCTGTGATTTCCCTGGCTGCCATCATTTCCGCCTGACTTTTTAAAAAGTTTTGAAGTTTTTGAAGAATTTTCACCACCAATTCTTTCTAAATGGCTAGATGATTTACAATTGAAATTCAATTCTCTTTAATGTCAAGTCCTTACCGTAATTCGTGGAAGTAATATGGAGATTCTTGAATCCAATAATAGTTTTGCTGTGCCCCAGCCTTCTATGACACTATTCCTTGTGCTGTTACAAGTTCTTTCAAGAAAATTTGAAGGAGTTATGAGCAATCTGCCTTAGGTAAGCTATCAATGAGTTAAAGTGGATGAGAAAAAAAATCTTAATGTCCTGAATCTGTCTCTGTGATTCTATAGAGATTTTATTAATTGTCAAAAAATATTTCTCTAAACTCTCCTACTCTACATATTAAGTTTCCGGAGCATGTGTTTGTGTTTCTAATGACAAAGCAGGACTCCTTGCCTAAAATAACTATGGGAATACTGCAAGAAGGCCTGAAGAAAATTGAAACTGTTTAGAAGTCTGAGTCAGTGGTAGAATATATGTGCAGACTTAAAGTTATGAATCCATTTGCATTTTTAAGGGAGTTTAAATCAATTCCCTTTATACATACCTGTCAAAATTTGGGTTTTAGGATTTTAAAATATAGTATGAGAAGTGTAGGCCACGTAGCCCTTGTAATATGGGTTGTTGTTCCCATCTAAGTGATGATATAATGAATCATGTTCATAATAAATCTTCATAATTGCTTTCTCGGGTGGAATTCAGGTTCACACTTCCCTTTAAAATTTGATTCTATAATCAGGTTATAGATTCACAGGCAGAGCAGACACTTAAGGAAGCTGGGCTGAAATTCTCCATCTTACCTGGGGATAGAATAGGAACAATTATGAAAAGCATTGAAAAAATAAATACTTAAATTTGAAAGTTGATTCCAAAAATCTTTCTATAAATAGGAAATATAAAACTTACAAAGACAATTTTCAGATCTTAGCATGCTTGAATGCAAAATTATAAATTATCTTTTTTTTTCCACTCATACAAACTTAACAGGTACACCTGTCCCCCCTCCCTCTAACCCCCTATCCCTCTGTACCCCCTCCCCCTTCCTCTCCCCCTTCCATCCCCATCCCTCAGTGCCTCCCCCTCCCACCCCCAGAGCATCCTTTAATCTGCATGCCAAACTCTCCTCTGGGTCCTCCTCTCTGATGAGATGCAAGGACCCAGTGGCATTTCCCAGAACCCTTTCCTGTGTTCCTGTTGACCACAGGAACACTACTGGGGCTGTCAATCCCTTGCCTCCCAGGATCCTAGTGCCTTTAGCAAATACTAGACTTTGTGAGGTCAATAGTGTGTTGGACTATAAATTATCTTTAAATTTTCCCCAGCTCAAAAGTTTCATAATTTTATGAAAAAAATAATTACTAAACAATAAAATCCTTCTTAGCTAGGCTTAAAGCTTTCAGTGATTATTTAATTTCCTAGGATATATTATTTACCTAGATTCTTTAATCAGCTTCTTTAAAGTGATCTTAAAATCTTTGATATTACCTTGTCTTTATGGAATTTTCAAATTCAACTGTCATATCTGTCTATGATATTTGCAAAAACTCCATTTAACATACTGAAGATCCACGCCCTCATATAATCTTACTTGCCTGCATAAACTGATTTTCTTCTTTAGTTTACTTTCATACAACTCACCACAAATTAAAGGATTTAAGTGGTTCAAGCAAACTGTTTTACAGTTGTATGCCCCATGAATTAAGTATGACTCTCACCTTGTTGAAAAGAAGATATTAGGGAACCTCATTAATTTATGAAAGTTTGAAGAGATATTCCATTTCTTACTCTTCTCGGATTATTAGCAGAATGGAGCTCAATGCAACTGAGATCTCTATTTCTCTCCTTGCTGTCAGCTCAGGACGATCTTCACTTTTGTCATTCAACAGAACACTTGGATGGATAGAGACTGGTGAAGTCTCCAGTCTCCTCTCCTCTGGGTCTATCACAACTCTCTAACCCTAAATTTAAAAGTTTTTCCATTTTTAAGTAATCATGAGATTATAAAGGACTAGAGTGTTATGGTAAAAACCACAATTCTAGTAACCCAACCAGCTAAACCCAGACACCTATTGCAATATACGTATTAAAGAGATGTTAGTTGTGTAAACCTGAGAGAGAATACTCAATCAGCATGTTGGGAGGGGGAATGAATATGAAAGGTTTGTAAACCTTATGTAAATTTTAGGTTTAAATAAAAGAACTTTTGAGGCAGGAGCAAGAAGTTTGCATAATTAATCAGGGTGCACATGCCCATGTGGGAATATTTTGCAGGCCAGAGGAGGATATCACGTTCCCTGATCTATTTCTGTCTGCTTTATTTCCTTGACACATATTCTTTTTGAATATATTTATTTATGTGTGTGTGTGTGTGTGTGTGTGTGTAAGAGCGCACTTTATGTTCCTATGGAGGATCAAGGGTGACCAGAAATCATCCTGGATTGCTTCTACCTCCTTCTTGCTTCTCACAGAGCTTTCTCAAGCTCTGCCCACCAGGGCCAGAAGTTCAGGCCACTGCCACTTATGTCTGGCATTTTTATTTGGGATCTGGGATCTGAACTCAATACCTTCTGCTTGCTAGACATAGTCTTAAGTCTTGAAACATCTCTCCAGCCCTCTTGACACGTGTTCTTTTACTGAAGCTGAGCTGGGACTCACAAGGCACAGATGATAATTCACTTAGTTTTACAGATTTTCTGGGAAGCAAACAGAAAAAACAAACAGAAGCATAGCACAGTCAGTCTACATGGGCCTGACATTCATAGCGTCTATGTATTGCATCTCCTCCCAAGGGAGGACTTCTGAGTCAATCAGACATCTTCAGTAAAGTCACAGCAGGAACACGGTCCAGCAGCTCAAGTCTTTTGCTTTATTTACTTATTTGTTCAGTATTGCAATAAAAGTGCTAATTAGTTTTCATTGCTGCTAGTTTATTGTTATGCCGGTGTTTCAAAAGTTATTCTAGTCAGTGTCATGGATGCTTTGAAAAACAATCAAGAAGTCAATTTTTATTCTTCTACCTGTGTCAGAAGTTAGATACAATATTCATCAAAAGAACTCGTACTCTAATTAAGCAATAGGTAAACTTTTATTTTATAACATTAAAAGAAACTAAAAAATAGGGCTGATCTTCCTTTAATATTTCCTCTTACTGGAGCATAGTAGCTCATTTAATAGAAGTCAAAATTTTCTCGACATCTCTTGTCCAGTGAATTGCCAATCTGATGAGTACCCTGGGTTCCTTTTCCTGCAACAGGAAATCATTAATTATACGCTGCTAGGCCCATGGTTGACATTCTTGAACAGTGTATACAGCAGTACCTATATGTTGCCATATCCTCCACCAAGCCAGCGTGGGGGTGGGTTGGGGGAGTGGGGGGGAACAGTGGGTCCTCAGGCGAGCCAGGCGAGCCAGGAACGGCGTCACCACCAGACCCCAGGAATCAGGTGAGAAGCAGCAGTGGAGGAGATGCCGCAGATTCAGAGTCATTAAGGGCGTTTGAGCTTATATAGGGTCAGGGTCCAATCAGGTGTTGCCATCCCCCCTTGGGGGGAGCCACCAGTCATTTAACTGTTTACTAGGTGTCCATTGCAGGTGCAGGTTAGATGGCCGCTTCCCATTGGTTGTTCATCCCTGCTATATATCCATAACAGGATTGAGCAGTATGCATGGCACTGCATAGATGCATAATTGAACAATGAGTACATTACTATATACATCTACAGTAGTACTGAACAGTGCATGAAAAACTACATACAACCACCACAGTACTGGGTGTTGGATATACCAGTAACTATATTCAGTTATTGATGGTCAGTCAGTTCAATATGTGGATGGAGACATCTTTTTAACAAATATTATAGATTCTTTTTCTATTTTAAAAAGAAAAGAAAATACATAATTTACCAAAAAGATAAAAAGATCCCCGACTGTTATATTAGCATAATTAGTTATTTCTACTTTCAATATTTTGTGGTTACAAAGCTGTGCTTGTATTTGTTTTTGCAAGTTGTTTTTGCAAAGGCTCTCAATATAATACCCAGTTTTGGATACTTTCCCATTGAAAAATAATTAGATAAGATTATTGTGAACATAAAGCATCTGGAATTAAATTCCTATTAGTGATATATTTTCTTGAATAATTCAGTTCAAAGACTCTTTTTAAAAGTTACAACAGGATTTATTCAGTGTACAGAATGATGAATTCAATACTGCTATCTACCTTTATTTTCTGTGTATCTTGCCAATATTGCTTTTGCCTTCTTTTGTTACTCCTATCCCATCTAAAAGGTTCTTCCACTCTTTACAAATAAATATGCACATATGCCAATATGCATACATACATACACACATATATCTTGTTATTGTTATTGTTTATATCTTGTTATTCAGCTAATCATATTCATTACATATATACACATGTCCATATCCATATGCATGCACGCACGTGTATCTTCTGTTAAGCATGCATGGCTCAGTATTGTCATGGATATGTGTACTGCTATTACGGTACTGTATGAACTATTTAGAGTCCTATCTCTTTTTCTCTCTGTATGTGTGTGTATATATATATCAAATTTTGTAATTTTCTCAAGTATTTCTGATATTGATTAGTATGCATTCATATAATTTATGTTTTCATGCCATTGTTTTTGACAATCATAAAACTTGTAACGTTTGTGTAGACAAGCAATCATGATTAAATGAGTATAATGGCAATGGCTGCCACCCACAGAATCACTGTGTTGACCACATAGCTCTCATATTATGAGAATGATATGTGCTCTCATATTTAAAAGATTTTCCAAATGATGGAATGTAGTTTTAGCATTCTACATGGTAAACATTATAGTAGTATTATATGTATTTTTTCTGATTCATTTTGTTTGATATTGTCTTTGAAGCTTATCTAATTTAATGAATGTAACTGTGATTGGTATTTTTATAATGTGGATTACAATCCCTATAAAAGAATGTACCATTATTTATATATCCATTTGCATTATTTAGCTAGCACCACCTCCAGTCACTAGAAATACCCAATTTTAAATATCAAGGAATAGAAAACAGAGATAGTCAGCACAGAGATTATGGCATTACTTCATTGCTTTCCTCTGACATACTGAGATGAGTCTAAGCGAAGCTATGAAAACCAGTTGAAAGGGATATATTGCATAATCCAGGATTTGATATATGTATGGATGATTGATATCACTCTTTCTATCCCCCCTCACTCCCAGACCCTCCCACTCCCCAGTCCCTTTTAACCTCCTGCCTGTACGTTTCTATGGACCATAGGGTTCCCTCTGTTTTGTCTACTCTTATGGGATTTCAGGCCTCTGTGACATACCAAGATGCCTCTCTTCAGGCCACCCCACTGGTCGGGATATTTTCTTTCATTCTTACTCCTCAACTATACAGTCCTGGTCATTACATCCTATGTAGGTTGTCTGTTTATGCCAATGCAAAGAATCAATTTGTGATCAGCATTTTAAACCCTATATGTAACTCGATATAGATCTTGACTTAAAATGTGGGATAATTGCTATCAATTAACACGATTAGTTTGTGTGCCAAACAAAAGGGTCCTCTCTCCTTCAAGTGCATCTATCACTTTGCTGGGCCTTAATTGCATTAAACTTATTCTGGTTCATATCTAGCTTTCATATTCATTTAGCTATTTTGTCAGTTAGCTAAAGGTGTCAGCTTGACAACTGAAGGCTGGATCTCTGGGCACATTTATAAAGAATTAATATTTGAGTGAAGCAATAAGCAAGTCTGCAGGAAATTGTCTAATTGATGGGGGGAAAATCCAATCCATGGTGACTAAGACATTTCCCTGAGACTAAGATAGTGGGAACTGATTCAGGGTGTTGATATTCTTTCATATAACTGAACAGAAATGTAATCTGTATGTAATGACTGCCCCTCTCTCATCAATCCAATGGATATAGTTTGGCCAATTCCCTCAGTTCTTGCCACACTGGAATAAGAACTGTAACCAATCATCAACCAGAATAACACCCCTTGTTCTTCCTTAAACAGTTTCATTGTGAATTTATCAGCAATATTCAGAATAACTGTGATACTATTTATAGACATAGCTTACATAGTACAAAAACTTTATGCTCTTTAACAATGTATTCTACAATCTTCCAGTACTTTACTAAATATGTTTATTACCATTGTCTACACTTCTGTGACAACCTCTTTAATAGAAAAATGTTTTCCAGAAAATAAAATTTTCTCTGAGAAAGCCAATGTCAACTACAGTGAACTTATTTATCTTTAAATATTCAATTGGAGAATGAAATCTACTTGACAAGCTTCATTTGACACATAATAGAGCATTTAACAGTTGATATTACGTTAATTCAGAGCATTTGAGAAGCAGTAACCAAGCTGGGAAGGGAGAGTGATTTATTGTAGGAAATCCTGTTCAGACTATTGTGAGGGGAGGGTAAGCAGGAAAAGCTTTCATGCTGTGATCCAAAGCTACAAAGTTCCCAGCACACTAAGAAAGAATTGTGAAAAAAAAAAAAACCTCTCCATGTTTCAACACAATTCTAAATGACTTTTGGTCTGAATAATGGTCTTAAGTCAGCTCAGTAAGAGTGCCATATTCTGCAAGATCTGTCCAGCTTTGTACCATTCCACAATCAAGCACCAACTAGAAGACAGAAGAAGTTGAGTATTGTTGACATTTGATGGTGGTCTCTTTTTATTATTATTATTATTTATTCAACTGTGCGCATGTGCGTGTGTATGTGAGCGTGTGTGTGTGTCTGTGTGTGTGTGTCTATGTGTGTGTGTGCGTGTGTGTGCGTGTGTGTGTGTCTGTGTATGTGCAGAACCGCGGAACAATTCGCGGATCCTTCTGTCCCGGGATTCACAGGCTCCGCCCTACCAAGACCAAAAGCGCAGGGCGCCCCCCCCCTGGCATCTATACGTGGGATCTGGGATCCGAACTCAGGACCTTCCACCTGCAAGGCGGAGGCTTAACCCCTGAGCCACCTCTCCAGCCCCTGATGGTGGTCTCTTAACACAGGCTGTGGAGCCATATTCCTGAAGACTATTACTTTTGATAGAGATCAAATATCATACTTCAAGTCTTCCAAAATCTACTGCTCGTCCTAGGCAGATGCTTCATACCAAGAACTTAGAATTAATTACCATGATGACATCCAAATACTCCTCCTGTTTATCAGGAGAAATAATACATAAAATGAACACTTACAATAGCTGTATCTGTTTGTTTCTTTTTTATATTATTTATTATTTATTCAATTGTGCGTGTGTGTGTATGTATGTGTGTGTGTGTGTATGTGTGTGTATGTATGTGTGTGTGTGTGTGTAGAACCACGGATGCCTCCACCTCCTCCTTGTTTACTCTGCCCAGGGAATCACAGGCTCCGCCCTACCAGGACCAGAAACACAGGCCTCCTGGTGGGGTCTAGGATCTGAACTCAGGACCTTCCTTCTGCAAGGCAGAGGCTTAACCCCTGGGCCACCTCTCCAGCCCCTGTTTTTTTCTTAATTTTATTTCGTGTGTATGTATATGTGTGTGTACACATGCATGTGTGTGTGTATGCATGCATGCATGTGTGTATATGTCTGAGGACACTGTTTGTTCCTCTGGAGGACAAAGATATACTCAGGAATCAGATTGCTTGTATTTCCCTTTTATTTCACTCTGAAGCTTCCCTAACATTTACTTTGAGAGCATGAATTGCAGTCTGCCACCATTTCCACTCCGTGATTTTATTTGGGATCTGCTAGCAAGGCAGAGTCTCTCCATCCCTGATAGCTGCAACTGTTACATCAGAGAAAATATTGCTGTATACTTCTGGGTAGCTGATAAGATAAATAATATCAACACATTATTGTGTTGCAACACATTATTGTTATGTCTGATTTCATTGGTACTTAATATCTCCTCCAAGTAGATACTTTATCTTTGCTTCTAATAAGTACTTTACTAAGCTAGCTCCTTCTAAAGAGCATATAATTCCTAAGATTAAAACAATGAAAGGGCCAAAACCAATGTTAAGATTAAAATTACAAGGTCTGGAACACTGGTGGTACAATTTATATGTAGAATGTTCCTATGGGCACATGTGTTTGAACTCTTGGTCACCAGCTTGTAGCACTGTTTGGAAAAGTCGTGGAAGCCAGAATGTGAAACACTGAAGAAAGAAAGAGGTCATTGACAGTCAGGTTGTAGGTGTGAGAGCTGGGACCCACTTCCTGCTCTCTCAGCTTCCTGATTGGTGATTCAAAACAACCACCAGTTGCCTTTTCCTTCCAGTGCACCTTTCCTGCCTTCTGCTATGCTTCCCCATCACAATAAACCTCCTTCTGACACTGTAAGCTGAAAGAAAATCTTTGTAACTGAAGTTCTTTAGGTGAGATATTTTATTACAGCAATAAAAAACTAACTAAAGTACTTGATATACCAGTTACAATTTTGCTCACTAGAAATTTACCTATCTGAATTATTTTTAAGGAAATCGAAGTTACGGCAGTACTGTATCAGCATATTTGCATGTTTCAACTGATTCAATAAAGAAACAGTCTCAGAATTTTCCCTGCAGTTAAAATGACTCTAGGATAACTTTAAATAAGGGAAAGTAGAGGAAGTTAAAAGCAGGATGGTGTCACCTACAGACCTTGTTTCTATTTCACTCCAAAATTAAGACCCTTCTCCTCAGCTTGGCTCCATATCTACTTTTAGACTCTTCCCAATAAGAAATGTGGTAGCTTCAAACAGAATCCTACTGAAAATCTGAACCAAATGTGTGGCCATTTAGTAACCCCTGATGAAAGTAATGCTTGGCTCTTCCAGAGTTTAGTATAGGATTCTGCACTGTAGACAGGGCAAACTTTGACCTCCAATACAGTTGGAAATGACAAAACAATGGGAAGATTTTTCACAATCAAACCTGTGTTAGGAGACATCAGTTTGTCATGGAACAGAACTATTAAGAGTTTAGAAAAAGTTAATCGTGATTTTTTTTGTAGAATTTTTCTTAATCTGGGATCCCTCACATGTCGTTATTTTGTTATTTGATATATTTTAGTTGTTGACTATTGTGTGCAGAATCCAAATGGGGAAAAAGTGCTGTTTATTATCCCATTGTAAGGATGCTGTGACAGGAATCAAGGTGTGAGCTCTTCATCCTCAAATCCCAAACATTTTCCAAAGTGCCAAATATTCAGTATTCCACAGGTTACTCTTCCACCTGCTGGAGTGCACGTTTCTTAACAAGGATCAGTGACCCCTCCATTCCTGGACTGGGAGGCTTATTTATCCTGATGTGTTTGATTTATTGGATCAATGTCATGGCTTGTGGGATTTCCAACAAATCAATAGCTCCGTGAACCATGTCTCTAGAGGCTAGAAGAGATAGCAAACCTTTGAATCAGAATCTTAAGTGAATATTGTTGCTTTCTATCTGAATGCAAACTGTTTCTGACCCTTAAAAATACAAGATATAAATTAACACATACATCTACCTGAGGCCTTACTAATCCACATTGACAGGGCTGCCATTTCTTGCTACTGAGCTGTGACCATATCAAGTGCAGACAGAATTTGTTACTCTCAGTATTGATGTTCTGTGTAGTCAGTATGAATGCTGCATTAGTGAATTCTGAACAATTTCTCAGAAGAAAATATGTGTGAAGCTCTTATAAGGCTTCAGTTTTCATCTTATTATCAATTGATTAATAAGTATTCTTTATGCATATTTTCATTTGATGATGAACTATTTAATATACAATTTATATGTTAACATTGAGCTTAAAGCTAAAAACATGATGACTCATGCCAGAATTAGGTTTATCTAACACTCAGATTTTGTCATTAGATTACATCATAGCCTTCTTACACTTAGAATCTCTAGACATGCTTGGAAACCACTTAAAGCAGCACAGTTATCAAGAATAACAACAAAAATATTCTGGAATGGTATTGTAACAGTTACTCTTGTGTGTTACTGGGAAAGAATATCCAAAGTCAAGCAACTTAAGGGAGAAAGGGAGATTTATTTACCTTATGGTTTGAGAGGGGAGAGAGTCTTTCATGGCACAGGCTACATGCCTGGCTGGCCAAAGCTGAAGACAGGCTAAGTCACACCCATCCCAAAAGGCTGAGAGCTATAAGACTGCTTGCTGTAAGGCAGACTCCTCCTGGAGGTAGAGTAGGACCAGTCCATCTCAAGGCCCACTCCTTGTGACTTCCTTCCTCCAGCAGGGCTCCACCTCTCAAAGGTGTCATGATGTTCCCAAACACAGGAGACTGTGGAGGACACATTTCAAATCATGACAGGTATAGACCAGGACATTACACTAGTTTGAAGTTTGAAAGCTGAGGTATGAAAGAAGAGTATCATTTTGTTGAAATTCAGCTGGCAAGATGTGTAGTGGGTGAATCAAAATTTTTATGATTTTCTCTACTAATGAAAGACTAAGACCATACTTCAGGTATTAATTTGGATCTACAACTAAGTTTTAGTGATTAGGCAAATTTGAAAACATAAATCATGAGAATCAGTTATACTCTTAATACCTTTCAGTTTGTCTATATTTCTCTGAGCAGAAGTCTGCCATTTTTTAAAGGCACTGGACAAAACAAAAAAGAATAGAGATTTGCTAGAAAACTCCATTTTTTTGCATTCTTTTCATTACTCAATGTAACCCTGCTTTCCCCTGTCCAACTGATAAAATTTTATTTATTTAAATTGTCTTGGTGAAGAAGTTGGACTTGGGTTGCAAAATTGAGAATTTTAACATTTTATTAAAATTCATTTTTGTTGCTTCCAGTTTATTTTTATTGTGTTCTGGAGAAATTTCAGACTGTACTAAATATCTCCACAACTTTTTGTTGATTAAAGATTATTTTTACTCTGATAATAATGGTATACATTATATGTGATACCTGTGGCTTATGGTGGTAATGTCACCATCTAATAATAATAACATTGGGGCCTCATCATCATGAAAACTTTTAACGAATGTAGAGTTGTCAGCACCTGCCCTACATCATTGTTAAGAGAACAGCCAACTCTGACCTCAGTGATGCTAGTACAAGTCTAGTTAGTGTATTCCTGATGGACTTGGAGATCAACTCAATTTCTGTCTTACCTAAATAAAAGAAAGTCTTTGATTTATTTCCTGGGTGTTTCACCTGCATACAAATAAAATAAGCCAGCAAGCAATAAGCAACAAAGTAGGGGCTGGAAAGGTGGCTCAGGGGTTAAGCCTCTGCCTTGCAGGTGGAAGGTCCTGAGTTCGGATCCTAGACCCCATGTATAGACACCAGGCGGAAGCGGGGGCGGCCTGCGTTTCTGGTCCTGGTAGGGAGGAGCCTGTGACTCCCGAGGTGGAGGCGTCCATGGTGGTTCCCGAATTCGTCCGTGGTTCTACACACACACATACATACACACATGTGCACACACATACACACACAATTGAATAAATAATAAATAATTTTTAAAAATTACTGGCAGATAGACAATCCTTATATGCCATATCAGCATGTCTGACTAAGTGCACAGAAGGTTGCCAACTTTCTCAAAAAATATCCTCTATTTCATTTACCTGCCTGTGGACTGGTCATACCCACAATGGGATGAGTCCCTCTCTTCAACTAGACAATCTCTTGCAGGTTTGCTCTGGGCTTTTTATCAGCTACTAATTGTCTACAAATGTGCCCAGAGCTCAAATCCTCAGCCATCAAGTGGACATCTGTATCTAACTATGACACCTCTTAAACTTACCATATGAAAATTCACATTTTATACCTATTTTCCTTTTTCAAATATAGACTTTTCATGGACCCTTCATATATTGAGCTCCAGTGTTAGCATATAATAGATACTTCTGAACAGAGACTAAAGGGGCTAAAGAAATATGGGAGGTACCAAGGCTTAAGCCTGCTCCTTGAGGACATTGGCATATGTCTGATGGACAGTTGCAGCCAGGACCCCTCTCCCATTAGCAAGCATTGAACCTCCTCCTGAGATCAGATCTGTGTTTGTTCTTCTCAGGACCTGTGACTCCAAGATGTTCTTTTTGCAGTTTCTTCCCTGTACATTTTAAGACCATTGAGGCATCACAAGACTATGTACATAAAGTCACAGTAAACAAGTAACGATGCCTGAAGAAACCATGTTTGTCCTCCTGTAGCAACTAGTTGTCACGTCTGCTTTTATTTGCTAGCCTAGATAACCTTTACAATCCGTATATTTAACATAATCCTATAAAAATTTTAGCTGTTCCCTGGTTTTTCCCTGTTTTTAATCCTTGTGCTTGCTGAAATACAGGTGGCTTGGATGATTTGGATGATGGACATCCTTGTCCCTTCTGACTCACCCTGACTTTATTTCCTACCACTCCCACTCCTGCTTTCCCTGTTCATGCTGGTTCACAAACCTGCGCAACAAACCAGATCAGGGCATATACCATGGTGCATCACCTCAAATAGTTCAACAGTGAGAGATCCTTTACTGCGAAGAAATATAAAATTAAAAATATTGCCTCTATGAAATGTTTTTTGCTGAGACTCAACCATGTAAAAATAAGTTATTCATTCTCATGCATAGAACTTGTGCCCCATGGAGAATTAACTTAATTCCAGACAACACTTAGAAATTACCTTTATAAATCACCCAAGTAGTATCCTAAAAATAATAACTGGTGGTTACAGCAGGCACAAGTGCAAAATTAGAATAAACTAAACAGTATGCATCATTAAAAGATAAAATTATTTTTTGGCCTGGAGAGTTGTCTCAGTAAAGACCCTGCCTCACAAGCAGAAGGTCCTGAGTCTGGGTTTCAGGTCCCAGGTAAAAAAGTCAGGCAGAAATGGCAATGGCCTGTACTTCCAGCTCTGGAGGGCAGAGCCTGGGAAATCCCAGAATAAAGTAGGAAGGAGGTAGAAGCGATCAGGGATGATTCCCAAAGTCACTCTTATTCCTCCACAGGACACACATTGCTCTCTGAGTCACACACACACACACACACACACACACACACACACACACACACACTCCCCACACAGAGCAAATAAATGAAATAAAAATTCTTTTTACCAAATTTTACATCCTTTAACTGGACTTAAATATTTAAATCTTAGATTCTACAGAGGAAATGAAAGTTTACCTCAGATCTGCAGGCATCTTCCATTGCTTCTGAGCTACTTCAATATGGAAATGGTTGAAAACTCATCCATGAATGCCAGGAGTTCTTTATTTTGAAACAATGTGTCTTCAGTGCATGTCAATAAATTGAAAGTGTTTATTTAGAATATTCATGTCAAAAGTTCTCTTAAATTAATAATTGTTACAATTACTCTGCATAGTTACTGATAAAGTCAAGATCACATGACTTAAGGGATTAAAGAGTTTTATTGTTGGACACCATAGCGTCCTTATATTTTCTTTCCACTTCGGCAGGAGCACCCATATCAACCCCGAGGACTGAGGATACTGGCCAAACCATAGCAGCTGAGGGAGGGACAATCTTTACTTGTTAGACCAGCACGTCTGGCCATGCACACAAAAGGATGCTAACTTTCTCAATCAGTCTCCTCATCTTATTCACTTTTCCAGAGATTAGTCTAGTCCATCATGGACTGGGCCTTCTCCATAGACTAGAAAATTTCTTCAAGGTTATTCCTGCTAATTCTCTAGAATTGTGTCCAGAGCGCAAAGCCTCAATCATCATGTTGAACTTGTATTTAACTATGACAAAACTATGAGTGAAATTCTCACAAAAATACTTTTTAAAACATGATTTCTATCTAAGTTGGCCACGAAACTCACAGAACTTCCCTAATCTTAGCCTTGGAAGCTGGAATTTCAGTCAGAAGTTATAATACCCTCTTTTGAATATTTAATCTACTAGACGCAATGTACTGGGATGGTACACACTTTTCATAGATAGTCTTTCCTGCTACTTAAATGCCATTCCTGTTGTAGTATGCGACTGATGATCATTGAATTTGGAGAGCTCGTAAATGGTTTTAGACACAGGGTTGTGGAAAGAAACTTTTTTGAAAAGTGAATTGTTCAAGTGTATGCTAAAAATACGGAATATGTATGAACATGCATATTAAAGACAAAGCAAGATGCCATGCATTTAGTCATAGTTCAGTGGTAGAGTGCTTGCGCAGCATGTGAAAACCTGCGGGTTCGATCCCCATTAAAAAAAAATAAAAAACATGAAGGCCTAAAATATGATAAAATGATCCCATGGGAAAAATCTGAAAAACAAAAGATATAAATGAGATTTATCATAAAGAAAGTTCACATTAAACTGAAGTTTTATGTTATATATTTGGTTTTTTTAAATTTATATTTGTCTATTGTGTAGTCTTGTACACCTGTGCCACAAATAAAGTATGATGATTAGAGGACAACCTGTAGGAGTTTGCGTTCTTCTTCAAACTCAGGTTACCAATCTCCTTTACTTGCTTAGTCATCCTGGCAAATCCAAATCTGGTGTATACATTTGATTGAAAAAAATATGTAGAATTTATACCACTGAGCACTTTTATGATAGCCACCGAATATATGTTGAAAATAACTGTTTTTGCAGCTAATGTATGTACATTAAATATATAATTTATATAAATGTATATTAGTTGGAGTTTTTAAAATTATTCTTAATCTAATACACATAGAATATGTGTGTATTGTACAAAGGTAGTAGTACATTCAAGATTATAAAAGTAGAATTAATAATGTGCAGGTCAATGAAGTCTTCATGACATGCTTCTACACATTTGGATTCATTTGGCTTAATTATTTAATGTCTTAGGTTAGGAAGAACAGAATGAGGGCATAGAGAATGACTACAAGGATGCTCAGAATAAAGAGTACTAAACACGTCTCATAGTTTTAAATTACATATTTAAAATATTTAGAACACATATAGATGAATAATATGGTGTCAAATATAGCCTTTTACTGTTCTAGCCAAACAATTGTATGGCAGAATAATAAGGGTACTATTGTTTATAAGGCTCATTATTAACCTATGTTGTTAAATGAAAATTAGTTTAAAAATTGATGCTCAGGAGTAACTCTTTATGTGACCACTATAGTTTAAGTTTTGAAATGATTGGATTTCTTTTTTACCCACCATTGAATTATACATAGCAAAAAATGTAAAACAATGCCTATAAAGCGAATATTTCCTTGCCAAGGCTACTAAGAAGAAAGAAAGTTTTCTCATCAGGAAATCCATCTGGGACTAGGGAAAGATTTCATTAGTACTTTCCTGTTTGAATACATACTGATACCTAGGAAGAGATTAAGTCAGTTAAAGTCATCAAAATTATGAATGCTATATTCCAAGGCATTGGAATAGTGTTTTGTAGAGCACAGAGGTTGAGGAAAAAGTAACTCAGTTCATCATAATGTGTTGTTAAGAACCTAAAGTTGTTGGACACAAAAAGTAACTTTACTGCATCCCCTAGAAGACAAGCTCTGTCTGAGAACTTCCCAGTTCTGCTGAAGCTTCTTTTTTAAATTTTTTATTATTTATTCAATTGTGCGTGTGTGTGTATGCATGTATGTGTGTGTATGTGTGTGTGTAGAACCACGGGCGAATTCAGGAACCACCATGCACTGCCTCCACCTCCTCCTTGTTTACTCTGCCCCAGGATTCACAGGCTCCGCCATACCAGGACCAGAAACGCAGGCCGCCCCGCTTCTGCCCGGTGTCTATATGTGGGGTCTAGAATATGAACTCAGGACCTTCTGCCTGCAAGGCAGAGGCTTAACCCCTTGAGACACATGACAAAAGTATATGTCATGACACAAATGGAAGAACAATTAAGAATCTTATCCTAAGGAGTATAAAATTGGGAACCAAGATCCTCAAAATATAATTGTAATGTTTCATCAATGTGAAAAACTTACTTGTAAAACTACAGACACTTTTCTAGAAAACACTTTAACTCCAAATAGTTTGCTGATTCTGAAACATGATTTATAGTGCATATCTATATTTTTCTTTTTTTTAATTTTTTAAATTTATTCAATTGTGCGTGTATGCGTGTGTGCGCGTGTGTATGTATGTATGTATGTGTGTGTGTGTAGAACCACGGACGAATTCAGGAACCACCATGGACCGCCTCCACCTCCTCGTTTACTCTGCCCCGGGATTCACAGGCTCCGCCCTACCAGAACCGGAAATGCAGGCCGCCCCCGCTTCCGCTGGCGTCTATACGTGGGGTCTAGGATCCGAACTCAGGACCTTCTGCTTGCAAGGCAGAGGCTTAACTCCTGAGCCACCTCTCCAGCCCCTATATTTTTCTTCTTGATAATTTTACTGTACTTATCTTCATTAATGCCAAATTGCAGTAAAAGTTCTAGATAATTCAAAGAAGCCTTTCTTTGCAATGACTGCAGTATGATCAGAGACTCAAGGCTGTTCATGATTTTGAGAATAACTGATAGCTGGATACTCAGCTTGAGACAAGATATTTATATTACCCACTCTAAGGCTCAGGGAGTATCATCGTAGAGCAGGGAAAGTATGTAAACCAGAAGAAAGGCAAGAAGACTTCAAATGCCATCTACTGGTCGTGGCACCCATTACTGTCAAGAACTCACAGGAGCTGTGGTTGCTTATGTGTAACTCTAGGTCTGTCAATAGTCAGTCAAAGACAGAGGAAGGGTCTCATGGGACTGGCCCCTCTGGGATAATTCTTGGATGCTGATGGAACTTGAATGAGGGGCATCATTGTTTTCAGTTTGGTACTTAAGTCCACTTGATTCCAGCAGATGCTTCCAAACCATCATCGCAAGTGCAGATTCTGTTAAACTAAATAGATCTCATCCTCTGAAAAAATATGAAATAATAAGATGCAAGAAAGAATTTCTGGAAAGGACAAAAGTTTGACAGAAACGGGAGAAAGAACACAAGGGGGGGCAGGGAAGAGATCAGAATGTATTATATAGATATATGATCTATATTTGTCTAAGAACAAATTTTATTATTGTAAGTGATTTAAAATAAGTTTAAACATTCACTACCTGTACAACAATAATATATCTAGTAACATCTTTATAGAAGGTGCTGCCTTCACACATATTTTCTGATTTGATTTTTAAAATAGCTCTGTGTTGCATTGCATTATTATTAAGTAACATAAACAGAATGATTTAGTCAAAGGTCTTGTGCTAAACTTTCAGTTTTCAAATGACAAGGGAATTCCTCTTGTCACTTCACAGACAGACAACTAGACATTTGACTGCCACTGAAAGTTGAAGTAGATACCACATTCATATATTTTCATTGTTTTTATTCCCTTGCATTAGGATTAAACTGAAAAATAATTATCTCTTAAGTGCCTAAAAATTTCATTGTATCAAAAATAAATAAAGTTATGAGTCAACCACTTACTAAGTTGACAGTCAGGAGCAGTGGCCATTTTAACAAGTAAATTCCTGAGATACCTCAATGAAAATCTGAGGCCATCAGGTAGCTTTGTATTTGCAAACCTTTCCTCGTGCAGTTTTTCTGTTATTTGTCATGGCATCACTTAAGAGCTTAATTTGTTCATTAGCTCCAAACAGAATCTAGATGAAATAATACTTAAAATCATTTTTTAGTTTGAATTCTGCATGAAGTAGGCCAAAAAAACAAGAACAAAAATTTCTTAGCATCCCTATTCGCATTCTGGCATGTTTCAACAAAGGATTATGGATTATTGGTATCCATTGGTCAGTTCATAAATTCATAGATATGTTCCTAGGTTAGGGTTTAGTCAGAGGGAACAGATCGCTGGAGGGGAATTATCTAAAAGGTATATTTTTTTCCCAGGCCCTTCTCCATCTCTTGTTTCCTGAATATGATACAATATATGATCCTACAAATACATTCTGTTTTATCTCTGGGATTGTTCAATGGAACTGATTATGAGTTTAAAATTCTGAAATTATAACAAAGTAAACCCTTCCCACTTTAGTTGCTTATTAAATATTTCAACATAATAATATAAAGTAAATACGTAAACTTGGCACCAAATGTTGTTTCTCTCTGTGACTATATTTGCCCATGTAATTCAAAAGCACTAGAACTGCTTTGTGGTGAATTTGTAAAAGTCATGAGTCACAACCTTAAAAACGTGTTTAACTAATGGTTCTCATGAAATCTCAGAAAACCAGAATGCCAATAGATATGCAGAAATGTGGAAAGTCATAAAGAAGATGCTGTGCTCATAAATCTATATATTTCTAATAACTGAACATGTAATTTTAAAACAAGTTCTACAGGACTGAGAGGCATATACATCAAAACAATAATGAAGACATTTAATTTCTTACCAATATATGTATTAACTTAGATGACAATAAAAATTTCAAAAAAGAAACACAATATTAAACTACTGTAGATCAAATGAAATTAATAGATACATACACCATTATATTTTACATGGCTCAGGATCAGAATACACGTTACACATGTTGTTTTAGCAGTTTATGCATGTCTTAATGTACACCAAAATCTAATAGGAATGGATCAAGTTCCTTCATCTACATCCTGAAAGAATTAAATTAGTAGATGAAACTAAAGAAAACGCTTTCCTTAGCAGAGAAAATCACGTTCTTCATGGAGTTCCAAAATCATCAAGCTAAGGACTGGAGAGGTGGCTCAGGGGTTAAGCCTCTGCCTTGCAGGCAGAATGTCCTGAGTTCGGATCCTAGAGCCCATGTATAGACGCCAGCTGAAGCAGGGGCGGCCTGAGTTTCTGGTCCTGGTAGGGCGGAGTCTGTGAATCCCGGGCAGAGTAAACAAGGAGGAGGTGGAGGCATCCATAGTGGTTCCCGAATTCGTCTGTGGTTCTACACACACATACATACATACACACATGCACACACATGCATGCACGCTCAATTGAATAAATAATAAAAAAATTCAAAATCATCAAGCTAAAAATCTCCATGACAAAGAAACACAGTTAAATATTTCCCTAGAATGGGTAAAATCTTTTATTTTTCTTTCACATGTCACAAAGTAAAGTTTTGGATATAGAAAAACCAAAAAAATCAAACAAGCACTTAAACATGGCAAATAGCATGAATAAATTTCTCAATAATGAAAAATGACCAATTATTATATAGTAAATGCTCAAGTTATTTGCAGTAGGAAAGAAGAAAAGAAGTAAATTTTACTTAATTTTTGTGGGGTTATAAATCTATACATGCACTATGAATAAGACAGTAGAGAAGATCTATATAAACAACTGAATATAATGTATGATGCAGCTATTATACCACTGGATGTTTATTCAAAAGAAATGTAGTTCGATTACTAAATTAAAACTGCACCAGTCCACACTGATTGAAATATGGAATCAGCAGGTAAATATAGAAGAAACAGCACATGTTAAGAGTACACTACTATCTGCCATGGAGAAAACAAACTTGCTCATTTGTCAGGACTATATGTGCTCTCTCATCTTTGAAATGTAAAAATATTTCAACCTATAAGAGCAGAAGAAGAATGGGAGGAAGTGAGAAGGAATGCTGGCAGTCACGAGGCAGGATAGATATGCTTGCAAATCATGTAAGAGCTAATCACAGTTCCTTTACTGGACAACAACAAGGACAAAAGAAAAGGTGTTATCTATGGAGAAGAGGAGAGGAGGTAGGGGAGGAGAGAGGAGAGAAGGGGATGGAAGAGGAGAGGAAAACAGGGGAGGGGAGAAGAGAAGAAGGGAGGGGAGAGGAAAAAAATGATAAATATAAGTACAAATAGCTACCATGGGGCATTAGTGACCTTAATGTTATGGAACATTGAAAAAACTAGCAAAAAGAAAACTTTAAAGATAAGAAGTTTATGTATGTAGAACCACAGACGAATTCGGGAACCACCATGGACCACCTCCACCTCCTCCTTGTTTACTCTGCCCCGGGAATCACAGGCTCTGCCCTACCAGGACCAGAAACGCAGGCCGCCCCCGCTTCTGCCTGGAGTCTATATGTGGGGTCTAGGATCTGAACTCAGGACCTTCTGCCTGCAAGGCAGAGGCTTAACTCCTGAGCCACCACATACATACACACACGTGCACACATGCACAATTGAATAAATAATAAATAATAAAAAAATTAAAAAAAAAATAAGATGTTTAACGTCTTTTGTAACTTTGATGTTGTAACAGTTATTCTTAACTCTTGCTGTGAGAGAACACCCAAAGTCAACCAACTTAAGGGAGAAAGGGAGGTTTATTCAGCTTACGGTTCCAGAGGGAAGGTACAGTCTCTCGAAGCAGAGGTGGCATGGCTGGCTGGCCAAAGCTGGAGGAGGCTGTCACCACAGACATCTTGGAAGCTGAGAGCTGCAGACTGCTTGCAGCAAAGGCTGACTTCTCCTGGAGGTAGGGTGGGACTAATCCACCTCAAGGCCCACCCCTTGTGACTGCCTTCCTCCAGCAAGCCTCCACCTCTCAAGGTACCATGACCTTGCCAAACACATGAAACTGTGGGGGACACATTTCAAACCATGACCGATGTGGATGCCAAATGTTGCAGGGAAACAGTCTTGACCGTCTCAATGTTGTAGGGTTCTTGTGTTCCGGAATTGAAGATTGAAACCAGAGCACGTGTAGTAGAGGATTAAGGTAGAGTTTATTAGAGAAGAGAAAGGTTGGAACTCATGGACTCCAGACGTGGAGTGCCAAGAGGGGCTAGGATGCTGTTTAATGGCTGGCAGGGTCAGTTATATTTATACACCTAGGCAAGCCCGGGGAAATTGGCTCTTTACCATTGGTGAATACCCATTGGGCCCAACCCAGTTGCTCTTGGGCCCATGTGGGCTAGAGGCCAAGTTGTTTGATATGGAAAGCTCATCTCCATAATCCCTTCATAGGGAAGTTGGCCATCTTCACTCTGGGAGGAGTCAGTTCCTCAGCAGAAGTGTTCCTTCAAAGTAATTCCAGCAGTGGGGGATGTCCTTCAGGAATTCCAAAGACCTTGAGAGACCCATCCCAGCCTGGCTGTTCTAATCCTGCCTCATTCCTCCCTAAACCTATTTGAGGACTCAGACTGCTCTGGAGATTAAGGGCGATGACCGCTCTGGCTACTCCCTGCTGAATTGGGGCAATGGAATTAGGAGCAGTCTGATGTCCTCATCTATGAAATGCTGGGATGGTCCAGAGGTCTTTTTTTTAGGTGGCTTAATTACTTGAAGGTCCATCTGAAGAGACAAAACAAGTTAAACTTCAAGATTTATGCAAAGGTTATTAGACCATTGTAACTAAGAAGACAGTCTAGACAGGGAAAAAGGGAGTTAGAGGTTAGGGAAATCTCCTTTTTGGAACCACCCTGTCTGTAATAATGGTTGCAGGTGTTATTTATTATTTTGAAGAGAGGATGAAGCTACTTATCTGAATTACATTTGATCTGTAGTTGTAATTCCCCAGTTCGCATGTGTAGGTGGAGTTCTCTGGGTTCTCTGGGTCCTTCACAATCAGTGGCCATGGTGGTGGGAATCCACTTCTTAACAAGTGTGTGATTGATCCAGGTGTCAATATTTTCCACTTTAATGGCCGTTGGGGTGGCTATAAGGACTGTGAGGGGTCCCTGCCAAATGGCCTCCATAGAAGGCTTAGATTGAGGGCATTGTTTGATACTTGTTCCCCTGGTTGGAAGCAGAGGACCCCTTCTGATTGAGTCTTAGCAGCTGTTTCCTTAAGGGCTTGTTGAAATGTAGCTAGATGTATAATATGATCTATTGTAGAGTTAGTTTCTAAGTCAAAAATCAAATCATTTCTTAAAAAGGGGTGTCTATATAATATCTCAAAAGATGAAAGCTTTAGAAAGCCTCTAGGTGTGTTTCTCATTCTGATGAGGGCAGTGCTTTGATCCATGTTACATGAGCCTCCTGAGTTATTTTCCTTAAGTGTCTTTTAAGGGTCTCATTGGCTTTTTCTGCCTTTCCTGAGGATTGGGGTCTTCAGGTGCAATGTAAATGGTATTTAATTCCCAATGCCTTGGAAATCCCTTGAGTGATTACTGATTTAAATGAAGGGCCTTGTCACTCTGTAGCCCTTGAGGCAATCCAAATCTGGAAATAATTTTGGTTAACAATTTATGGATTACTTCTCTTGCCTCTTCAGTTCGATTTGGGTACGCTTCTATCCATCCCATGAAGGTGTCTATGAGTACTAAAATATATTTATATCCTTCAGATTTGGGAATGTGGGTAAAATCTAGTTGCCAATCCTCCCCTGGGTAGGTTCCCTCTCTCTGGGTGTTCATGGGAACCTGTCGTAAATTTAAGGGGTTGTTTTTTTGGCATATGGAGCATGCAGCAGTAACCTGCTCTAGAGTTTGTTGTATATGTTTTCCTTCAAATAGCCTGTTGGTAATTTCTAATAAACTATCTCTCCCTAAATGAAGGCTCTGATGAAGAGCTTCTAAGATTTCCCATTGGCAGGCTGCGGGTAGAATTAATTTACCCTTTGGACTTTCTATCCATCCCTTTCCCTTCATTATTCTCCCTTTATTTAAGGCTATAAAAAACAGCCTCTAAGAGTTGTAGGATATGGGAACCATACTTAATGGGGCTCCCAGAAGCAGTAAGCATACCTCTTCCCTTCCAGATGTTAGCATGGACCATGAGTATTAAATAGGCATTCTTACAATCTGTATATATATTAACTTGTTTGTCCTTGCCAATTTGTAGGGCTCTAGTTAATGTTATTAGTTCGGCCAGTTGGGCACTTGTGTTAGCAGGTAGGCCCTGTGCCTCAATGACTCCTAATTCTGTGGTGACTGCATAGCCTGTTTTCTAATTCCTTCTATATAACTTGAACTCCCATCAGTAAAAAGAACAAGGTCCTGATTTGACAATGGGGTGTTTTTTATATCGTCTCAAGCCAGGGGACTTTCAGAGAAGATCTCATTGCAATTATGTGAGACTTCCCCTATTGATGGCACGTCTGGCAAAAATGTGGCTAGATTGAGACCTGAACAAACCTTAATCTCTCTAACTGGTCCTTCTAAGAGTAGGGTTTGGTACTTAAGAAGTCTGTTATCTGATAAGAAGAGGGCAGCTTGGGATCCAGTCAATATTCCTTTTATATCATGGGAGGTGTACAAGGTTATTTCCCTGGATAGATTTATCTTCAGAGCCTCAGGCAGTAGCAGCTGCTAAGATTTTTAGGCAATGAGGCCATCCCTGGGCTACAGCATCTAAATTTTTACTAAGGTAGAACACAGGTTGCTGGGCACGTCCCATGGTTTAGATAAGAACTCCTTGTGCTATGCCTTTTGTCTCAGTCACAAACTTTGTGAAGTGGGCAGGCCCCATGCTGAGCTCTGGTTAGAGCCTGTTTGAGCTCATTGAATGCCTGTGTGGCCTCAGGTTCCTATATAATTGGAGCTGCCCTTGTTTGGGCTGGTTTTTTTTTTTTAATAATTTCTATAATGGCTTAGCTATTTGTCCATATCCAGGGATCCATTGACAGAATTATCCAGTCATCCCCAGAAAACCTCTAAGTGGATAATCTAGAATTGGCCGTATTCTTTCAGGCCTTAGTTTCTTTGCTTCTTTTGATAGGTGTATTCCTAAATATTTGACCTCAGTTTGGACAATCTGGGCTTTTTCTTTTGAGACTTTGTATCCTGTTTCATTTAGATGGTGCAATAAAGCTAAAGTGACTTCAAGGCATTTATCTTATGTGGGGGCGAAGAGGAGCAAGTCATCTACGTATTGAAAGAAACCTGTCTCCTTCGGCAGTTGTAAGTCTGCAAGATCCTGTTCTAAGGCTTGTACAAAAATGTGTGGCCTATCTCTGAACCCCTGGGGCAGAACGTAAGCTGCCCTTTCCCTTCAGGGTCTTCAAAAACAAACAGGTATTGGCTTTCAGAGGCCAAAGGCATACAAAAGAAAGCATCCTTTAAATCTAATACCGTGAACCAAGTGGAAGAAGGGGTGATTTTTTGCAAGAAGTGTGTGTGGGTTAGGCACTACAGGGTAGATTGGTATTACTGCTTCATTTATAATCCGAAGATCTTGCACTAATCTCCATTACCGTTGGGCTTTTGTACTCCTAGGATAGGGGTGTTACATGGGCTGTCACAAAGAATTACTAGGTCTTGGGATCTCAGGTTTTTGAGAATCTCAATATGCACAAGCTGATTCTCTAAGAAATACTGATGTGATATTTTCTCTCATTTACTGAAAATATTTTTGTAATCAAAACAACCAATCTGCCAATTTGATAACAAATACTATTTTTTGATAAAGAATTAAAATATATCAAGAAGAAATAGATTTTGTAATCATTTACTAGTTTTTGGAGAATATTATAGCAACTGCAGAAAAGTGCAGCTCTCTATGTGAGCAAATTCCCAGTCTCAGACTTACCTATGATTGATCACAACTCTCTAAAGGAGTAAGTCTATAAACACTATCACTGACAAAATAAAGCTCATTTCAGAACCACTCACTGTGTGTACTTTCCACTCTTGCATTCTGTTCTGGCATTCAACAAGTACATGTCAGGCAGAGTGCTCATTTCTGCATAGAACAAATCATGCTTTAACATCCATCCATCAGTACAAAGACAGGGGAATTACAGTTGTCAATATTAGGAAGATATTGGAAGAATGCTGGTTACTGAAATGATATATTACAAGTACCTGACATACACGAAAGGAAGGAAGAAACAAATTGGATATGAATTATATTTCATTCTCTGGATGACAGCCAGATCCTGGCATTCTGATGTCCTTTGAATATAACTCAAGTTAAATACATGTTATTTAGTGTTTTATAGATATGAATAATTCTAGTCATTACACTTGGAAACATAGCCTAAAGATGTTTCCTCGAGGTAAATTGCCTTGCATTTTTAGCAGCCTGTAAAATAGACTGAATATCAGGATTTACAAAGTGCTCTACTAGTTTAAAATTAAATGTTTGATTTTGACATAACATAAATATCCATATGAATAGGAGTATATACTTTCTGTGCATACAGAGCACTGTTTTCAGAAGGAGTTTACACCATAAAATGTTATGGTAGATTATTTGTTTTTATAGAATTTTTCCATGACTATTAGGCAGATAAATATAATAAACGTCAGTCAGATAAAAGGTTTTTGATGACAAATAAGTGGATTATACGTGAATATCATCTGATGTAAATTGATATGTAATTATTACATATGTAATAACTTTCTGTAATTTTCAAATTAAATAGATGTGAAAGTGGTTATTTCTATAGCTATCTTCTAAATTAGTATTATTTAGAATTACACCTTGCCAAGGGACCTCCCATCCTGAACTGAAGCATGAGATCAGTAGAAAGAAATATGTATTATGTAAATTTGAAGAAGTGAAATTCATAATAATTATAATTCACATAACAGTGAATGGAAGAATGGAAGATGGATGAAATCCTATGGATAAGTGTGAGTGTCCATATATGTAAGCAGAAATAATACACAGTTGCATGTGTCCCAATGACTTCGTCAATATTTTCCAGATCCATTTCAGTAGCATACTATTACAATGATGGAAGAAACTTATCCTTGCTCCAAGCATGATTGACTTGGCTTGAGGTTGGCCAACCTTGTCTACAGGGTAGAGATGTAATCATATTGGGACACTGTGAGTATGCTCCTAGAAATTTTTTTTCTTTATAACACTATGCTTACCCTCCAAAATCACAGCTGAGGGGCATTTCCTCTTTGTTTCAAGTGTCTATCAAAAGTATTGATTTAATCTTTCCTTCTGCTTTTCACTGTGCAATGCAAAGTTTCTCCTGAACTTAAATATTTTGTGTGTGTATGTATATGTCTGTGTGTGTCTGTGTGGTTTACAGGATAAGTAGTTTACATGAACATTTCAACTTGAAAACCAAGCACTTCTCTTGGGTAGCTCCACATTTCCATCTCTAACTTCTCATATTTTCACATTTGCAAAAATCTATTCTGAACTGTAAACATTATTTTATATTGAATATTAAAATGATATTTGAATTATTTGTCATACAACTTAGATTTTTATTATTTTTTATTGTCATGCAACTTAGGATGACTGCATTCTAAATGTGGAAAACTATATTCACTTCTTACTGGTATAATAAAGAAGGGAAGCATGCATTTGTAATTCCAAACAGGTTTCCACTAGAGAAAAATGTAGCCAAATAAATCTGACCATAGTTGAATATTCTCCCTTGTGTTGTTCTTAAAATATGAATTAGACTGATTGAGCTGAAGGACTTCTCATGTTGTTTCCACTTTGATAATTCCAAGGTACAACAGCATTTATTTTTCACACTCCACAGTACAAGAGGACCATAGTTTTAGAAGTCTAGTCATTCATGGATGTAATTCCGAGTCTTATGGGTCAGTGGCTGATAAAAGAAGTCTTCTGTTTTCTGGCAAGATTCTGGATATTTGGCAGATTTTATTTCCCTAACATGTCCAATATGGGAAGATCAAGAGGCATTGCTGGCAAAAATGTGTAAAGTCTTGCCTCCCTTGTTCTTGGCTCTAGTTGGAGCTATTTAGTCATCATTTAGGGAAAACATAAACATAAAACTCAGCCATGCCTTTTGAAATGAAGAAAACAGATCTAATCTAAAAATAGGCCTTCACTTCATTGCACACTAGCCTTGTAGCCTAACCAGGTAAGCAATTGCTTTTGACTGGCAGACTGTACCAAATTTGGCAGTGGTGTTTTACTCTATCCTTTCATGTGCAGATTATTCTCTGACTCTGATGCTTTATTTAACTCTAAATACTACAACCACTAAGTTGTCTGTAAGCAGCTTAGTGATTCTCTACTGAGTCTATGTGTGGAATACTTCACCTGTATCTAAGTAAAGAGAGCAAGAGATTTAAATGTAATATATATTTATGATTGAATATTTTTCATAGAACTAATTTGCTACTGAAAAAAATTCAAATCGAAAAGATTCTTTATAAAAGGCATGCTTATTTTAGGTGCTCAAAGAATAGTGCTGAATGCTATTTGAACTGAGTTATGTTGCATAAAATTTGTCTAATATATAAAACATAACTTTACATTTAACTTTCTCAAATAGACAATAATAATCCATCTCTCTTCTGATAATTTTGAAAGTGATTGTTTCAAAATTACATTTGTGACAGATATAGTACTCAATTTAAGTGAGTGAGGGGGTGCTTTATTTTTTCCTTTCTTTTTTGAAAAAAAAGTTTTATTACTTCAAAGAAAAAAGTAAAATAGGAGCTGACCTCACAACATTGCATAGGAGATGTGACATCATATATCACACACACACACACACACACAAAGAAATACATAGTGTCAAAACTCCAACCAAATCCACAACCTTGATTATGAGGACCACACCATCATTCAAATGCTCCATCATAGTAAGCAGCATTCATCAAGTAACTATGTACGAATCCTTGGCTTATTCATGATTACATTTCTCAGTTATAGTTGATCATCATGCACAGTTCATACTAATATCAGGAGTCTAGGATATGGCCACAACATATGTCATGGAATCAAATGACAGTTTATGAGAGGTGGCTTTCTCCTTCCTCAAGAGAGAGTTATATGATATCTGCCATTAAATTCATTAATATGGTAAAATACATTTATTGATTTCATATGTTGAACATTTCTTACATCCCTGGAATGAAATTACCTTTTTCATGAGAGAGAATATTATTAATGTCATCTTGTATTCAGATTACAATTATTTTGTTGAAATATAATATATAGTCCAGAATATAAAAATTGTTGAAACAGACTTATACTAAGCAATGAGATGAAAGCAATAATTAAAAGACTCCCCATCCTTTCAACCTTGTCCACGGGTTGGCACGGTCCCCAGTGCGGCGGCGGCGGCCCCTGCTCCTGCCTCAGCACTTTCCCTTCTTTCCCGCCCCACCAGATCCCGGACTTGGCCCGCCATGGCTCTGCTCACCGCGGCAGCCCGGCTCCTGGGCGCCAAGAATGCATCCCGCCTTGTTCTCGCAGCCTGGCATGCATCTTCCACGAATTTGAAAAGCATACTGGCCAGTATGATACCTAAGGCACAGGCCAGAATTAAGGCCTTCAAGCAGCAGCATGGCAAGACACTGGTGGGCCAAATCACTGTGGACATGATGTATGGTGGCATGAGGGGCATGAAGGGACTGGTATATGAAACATCAGTTCTTGATCCTGATGAGGGTATCCATTTCCGAGGCTATAGCATCCCTGAGTGCCAGAAAATGTTACCTAAGGCTAAGGGTGGGGAAGAACCCCTACCTGAGGATTTGTTCTGGCTGCTGGTAACTGGTCAGATCCCAACACAGGAACAGGTATCTTGGCTCTCACAAGAGTGGGCAAAAAGAGCATCTCTCCCTTCTTATGTGGTCACCATGCTAGACAACTTTCCTAACAATCTACACCCCATGTCTCAGTTCAGTGCAGCCATTACAGCTCTCAACAGTGAAAGTAACTTTGCCCGGGCATATGCAGAGGGAATCAACCGAACTAAGTACTGGGAGTTTATTTATGAAGACTGTATGGACCTGATTGTGAAGTTACCTTGTGTTGCAGCAAAGATCTACCGGAATCTTTATCGAGAAGACAGCAGTATTGGGGCCATTGACTCTAAGCTGGACTGGTCCCACAATTTCACCAACATGTTAGGCTATTCTGAAGCTCAGTTCACTGAGTTCATGCATATGTACCTCACCATAAACAGTGATCACAAGGGTGGTAATGTAAGTGCCCATACGAGCCATTTGGTGGGCAGTGCCCTTTCAGATCCTTACCTGTCCTTTGCAGCAGCCATGAATGGGCTAGCAGGGCCTCTCCATGGACTAGCAAATCAGGAAGTACTCATCTGGCTAACAAACTTACAGAAGGAAGTTGGCAAAGATGTGCCAGATGAGAAGTTACGAGACTTCATCTGGAATACACTCAACTCGGGCCGGGTTGTCCCCAGGTATGGTCATGCAGTACTAAGAAAGACTGATCCACGATACACCTGTCAGCGAGAGTTTGGTCTGAAACACCTACCTAATGATCCCATGTTTAAGCTGGTCGCTCAACTATACAAGATTGTGCCCAATATCCTCTTAGAGCAGGGCAAGGCCAAGAATCCTTGGCCTAATGTAGATGCTCACAGTGGGGTGCTGCTGCAGTACTATGGCATGACGGAGATGAATTACTACACAGTCCTGTTTGGGGTGTCAAGGGCACTAGGTGTGCTGGCACAGCTCATCTGGAGCCGAGCCCTAAGCTTCCCTCTAGAACGGCCCAAATCCATGAGCACAGACGGTCTGATGAAGTTTGTGAGCTCTAAGTAAGTCAGGGTAAAATTGTGGAGACACTGACCACACGAAAACAAGGAAGCTTAAAAATAAAGTATACTTTTGTTTTGTTTCAGGGGGCCTTTAAAGACTTAAGATTAAACTGTTCTGAGGCACTGAAAATGTTTGAAGTTAAATTATAAATTAAGAATGTGACTCCCTTCTTCCCTAAGCAGTTCCCTTCCCCTGCCTGGAATGAGTTGCCTGTCAACTATGGGATGATCAAGACGATTGGTGCATGTGGTATGAGTAAGATTTGGCCACCTACCCTCTCTAGAGTGAGAGTCTGGCTTCTCTTAGGTCAAAGCAGATTAGAGAAGCTGCAGTCATTCTGTGGAATTTTCGCTTCCACTCTGCCCGGCCTTCTAGGTCAGCAAGTCAGGGCTGTGCCCCTCTTGTTTTCATAAGAAATCATGTTGGCTTATCAGCCCATGGCCCTCTCCCATGCACATAGATACCTTCTAATAAGACCTGGTGGATAGCTGGACATGCTTTTGAAAGTGCAACTTTTTTCTTCTTTTTTTTTTTTTTTAAATGCTATAAGGTGACCATAAAAGGCATGGCATTTATCGTGACTGGCAACCAACATTTGATTTCATTTCACTTTTTAAAATTATCCCAGTAGAATGTTCTGTTTCTTACTTCATTAATACCTCCTTCCAGACTTTCTATACCTGCTGTGCCTGAGGCTGAGGATGCTCTGGACCTCCCCTTCTTGGTCTGTCTAGGCCCTTTTTCAGCAGGTCTGTCTGATCTGTGGTCTTCCCAGTTGTTTGACTTTATTATTGGTTCTTAATGTGAACCAGGCCTTTTTACTTCCATGGAACATAAGCCACTATTCTCTGCCCTGTTTTTACCCTTTGTTAATATGCTGTGGCACATAGAACAGGGGCTTAGGAATGACCAGCCACTTTATGGTCTGGTCCCAGGGGTTCTAGCATTTCTGTTTGAACAGAGATATGATTCAAGACTGAATATGATCCCCTGCAAATATCAGATGGTAATAGGGCTGGGGTGCTCAAAATAGAAAGCCTTCCCTTCTCATCCCTTGCTACAAGAAGATGCTCTCTTATTTATCAATGTTCTTCTCTGGCCCTTCTTGAGAGCTCCTAGTACAGTGTTTATTTTAGCATCGGCATCTACACAGGTTTTCAGTGACTCAGAATGCTCTACTGCCTTTTCTTTGAGGAAAGGATTGAGATACACTCCTATTGCACCCTCCTCCTCCCAAAACTCCTGCCTGTGTTTGTGCAGAACCCATTCCCAGAACCACGCTGTTGATGGACACACTGTAAACCCCTGGGTAACTGTTAAGTCATAATGCAGACTTCAGGTTGTTCTGTATAAAATAAAAAAATAAATGTTTTTATTAACAATGAAAAAAAAAAGACTCCCCATCAAAAAAATAAAATAAAAAAGACACCCAGGTCTGGATGGACTGACTGCTGAATTCTACCAAACATTTAGAAAATGTTCTAATATAAACATTTCTTAAACTGCTCTACAAAACAAAGGGAAGGAACACTACCCAGCTTATTATTTAATTCCTATTTTGCTACCAGATTTTCTGCTTGGTTGGTTTACTTTTTAGAGTGTCTCCGTTCTTTGTCAAAAATTTCAGCCACATTTCAACTTTCAATTGTTGATTGTTCTCTTCATCTGGTCTACTTTCTTCACTGGGTTATGAATTGTTTTTATTACTTTATTTATGTGTATATATTTAAATATTTTTATCATTTTTGGTCTTTTTTAAATTAGGACTTTGAGTTTATTTTTTGCTATTTCAGCCACTTCTTCATCTCTGGCATCTGGTTTTAAGGAGCTGTGAGCAAAGGAAAGTGTTGAAGCATCTCATTTTCCTTTTCCTTTTATTTCTTTGTAATGTTTTGCATGTGTGTAAGGGAATATGCACACCCCCATCCAGTTTTAATCTTTCCTTTTGCTTTTGTGTCTTTAATTGTTGTGAGTCTTCCTCAAATGACTTGTACTTACTTAGATTTGTATGTCAAAATAGTTTTGTATGTGTGAGTGTGTGTGTTTGTGTGTGTGTGTGTGTGTGTGTGTGTGTGTGTGTGTGTGTATGGTGGTGGATGTATGTAATGATGTGAGATCAGTCTTAGTTTTAATTTACAGCAGGTCCATTATGCACCTCATTTTGCTGACTATAAATTACAGAAATATTGACAATAGGGCCTTGGCTCTAAAATATTTAATTTATAGCTTTTAAGATTTAAGAGTATTAATAATCAATTCATGCCATGAGGAGCTAGTGGAAAAAGAAGGAAAAGAGGGATTAAGGTATGACTGAAAAGGAAAATGTATGAGAAGCATTATAAACAATAAAGAAAATTTTGCAGATTTGTTACAAAACATAAATCCTATTTGAGTGACATACATTCTTAACAAAACTAAACAAAGAATGGACATATTTTTAAGGAAGAAATGTCAATATTTCTTCCTCATTATGATGTGATTTCTCATCTCTCCCCCAATTGTCATTTATAATAGTCTCTGCAAGGATAGTTAATGATTGGGAGTGGGATACTGCTAGTGTGAACAATTCAAAGAAGTGTTTACTTACAATAGTGGGATTCCTTTTAGGTATTAAAATTTCTGCCACAATTTCCTTATCAATACTATGTCCTTGAAGTTTTTGCTTGATCCTTGATATTTGGGGGATTTTTCTACATATGTGGAATTTTCTTTGACAGACTCCAGTAAAGTACAGAAGGTTCATTTGTTGTGTTTGCTTTTCTTACTAGAGTGGTCTTCTTCAAGCCTTGCCTCTTGGTGAGACTTCTACTTGAAATATACCAGAAGTGTCTCAATACTACATCCTCACACTTGAATTTCTCAGACTCTCAAGTCCATCTTTTCTATCCTGTCTTTCAGAGTCAAAGTGTTAGCAGCATCTTTTGCTCCTTGTCTGTATTCTCAGCAACACATGCTGTCACCAAAATCTGAAAAGCTAGCTTTGAGCTTTTTTGACCATCTGTGTCACAGATTCCTTCTCGGCTAGCTGACTTTGGGTATAATTCATGAAAACCCAATAGATATTCTTAAAAGAAGACAAGCAGAATTACACAAGTGTTATCACTTCACATTAGATAAATAAAAACCATATATTTTGATAGATAAGAAAATCTCTCGGCACTCAATCGAGATGTATCATGCTGCAATGGCAGATTGGAGATGCACAGAACCACAACTGACCAGAGTACAGAGTACTGGCAACCCTGTAATGCCTAATCAAGACTTCAAAATCTCTTCCTATCCCAAGACTCAGGGAATTAGGCGAAGAGGGGTAATAAGATTTTAAGAGTCTAAAGTGGGGAAGAATACTGCCTACTGTAATACTCCAGTCATGACAGGGCTCCCCACAGTGAGATTTACTTCCACCATAACTACATAATGGTGACATATCTACATTCTCCTGTTGATGAGCATAGATCTCAGGAGAAACAACTACACTCAAAGAGAATATTTGGGGAGAAGACAAAAGTAGCTTCTCCACTTGTAGGTGGTCCCACTAATGGTCCACTTAAAGGACCACAGAGGCCTGGTCCTCTACTAGTTCAGGCACCCCCAAGTGAACCCTTTGGTCGGCAATGCAGATGGACATCCCAGCAAATGTCATTGATGAAGGGAGTGGAGGATGGAAAGGAGGAGAGTGGAAAGGAGGGGGGGGTGTTAGAACATGAACTTACTTTTATGTTTTTGCAAAATCGGTTTATTTATTTATTTATTTACTTACTTACTTACTTACTTATTTTCTCCCACATTTTATTTTTTCCCAATCACACAAGCTCAATACATAGCCCCATCTTCTCCCTCCCTCCTCCCTTCCCCAGTCCATTTCACTTTCCCCCCACTTTTACCATCCTTTCAAACCCCTCCCTCCCTCCCATTTTCCCAGTGCCTTCACCTCTCTCCCTCCCATCCCATGGAGCATCCTTTTGTGTGAATGCCAAACCTCCCTCTGAGTCCTCTACCATAGTTAGGGGTAAGGACTCAGTGGCATAGCCTGGAGTCCTTTCTTGCACTCTCCCTTGGTATGGGAACTCTATCATGTCTATTAATCCCTTGCCTCTAAATATCCTACTGCCTAGAGCCTTCTCCCAATGCTAGACTTTGAGGGGTCATTGACATGTCAGCCATTGTGCAGATCATGCAAAGTTATGGCTACTGCAGCCCTAACTTGCATTGAGTATCTGCCTATCATTGGTCCTCAAGATCTTTAGGCTTTTACAATCTTGCCCTCCCTGTTCCAGAAAGTTCCCTGAGCTTTAGTATGGGGAGAGATTTTGCTGGTTTGGTTCCAGGTGATTAATGTAGGGTCTTTGGTATTCTGAATTGTGATTTGTTGTTTTCAGTTTTGCTTTTTCTACACTGCTCTTGGCTCCATCCTGATTGATATTGAAGGTCACCTCCTAACCAAAGATAAAAGACTATTTAAATGAATATCTCAATATAAGAAGAGACTCAAAGGTAGATGGAATAGGAATAGGACACAGCAGTGAGTGGGTATCAGTGTCCCATTTGTAGGATGGTTACCATATCTGCCAGTCCTTATACCCTCCCTCATTGGTGAGATCAAACCTCATCAGTCGTAGGTGACCAGGAAAGGAAGTGAGAGTGAGCTTCAACAGATGTCTCGCTACTTATATGCAATACTTGATGGTGACCTATTTTCTTTACTGAAGCATGATCTCCTCTCTCTTTTTTTCCTTGGGGGTGGATAATCTTTGTGATTACAGTAGGTATTACAGAGATTTACCTTTGTATATGTCTTTAAGCGGGTTTGGAACTAGGATCCACTTATTAGAAAGTACATACAGTGTTCAATTTTCTGTGTCTGGGATACTTCACTCAATATAATTTTTTCTAATCCCATCCATTTCCCAGGAAAAGTCATTAATTCATCTTTTTTGATGGCTGAGTAGTATTCCATTGTATAAATGTACCACATTATCATTTGAAAATTCAAACCTATGTGTAAATATCCTCAGAAGATATAGATACTCTCCTTTTACAATTTCTTGACTGTTTCAGTCAGAGTTTTCCAGAAAAATAGAATCAATAGAATTGAAAGGAGGCAAGGAGAAAGGGAGAGAGTGGGAAGAGAGGAGAGGAAGAGAGAGGGAAATTGGAGTGAAAGAGAGAGAAGGTGAGAAGAAGGCGGAGAGAGAGAGAGAGAATCCGTAGTTTTGCATGCAGCCATGGAGACTAATTTATATTTTCTCTATCTGCAGAGAGAACTGGTGTTCTAGTGACCTTGGGGAAAACTACTGTTGAAGTTCATTTCCAAAGATAACTTGTGGCAGAATTCTCTCCTGCTAGATGCCAGTCTTTCCATGTTAGGATTTTCAACTGCCTGATTGAATCTCATTCACGTGCCTGATTGAATCTCATTCACGTGGATGAATTGTTAAAACTTAATCTCTTTTAAGAATAGAAATATCTAAGTAACATTGTACCAGATACTCAAGTATCTTCCCTAGCCAAGTCAACATTAAACATATATTATGGTTAATATAATAATAAAATGGTCATATCTGACAGTAATTACAGAGATTGCTAGCAAAAAAATACTTGCTGTCAAACTATAGGAAACGTCCTTTAGAGGATATCTTCTAATAGAGTAGGAGTAAATGGCAGGGGGCTGACATACTTTCCTAGTCACACATTAAATATTTCTTTTGATGACATACATTTGTAAATACCTTGGCAGCTGCCTTATGAGCTAACATGGATGTTATAACTTTGTGACTAGCTCTGTAGATTCAGAGCTACATTGTTGTTGTGTGTGATGGTGTGGCACATGAACATCCATCATTGATTTGCAGACCTTCTGAACATACTTCAGAACCTACTGAACAACAATGTAGGAGGTTGGTTTGGTTTGTGGTCTTTCTAATGTGCCACATTACCTAAAAAGCTTTCCTACTTATGTTAAACTGTCAAAACAATATATTAATTATTATCTAAGTACTATAATTATCAATTTATATGTTGCGAGTCATAATTTTCCTCATATTTTAGAGATTTGTCTTAATACTAACAGTACCTCTTGGTGCCGTTGCCAGTGCACTCAGGTAAGTAGCTCCTTTAATATTATCCCTCGGGAATTTTCTGTCTCACCTGAGTTGTCGGATATTTTTTCTTTTGCCCTGGCTAGTTTGAATTTATGAGACATTTTCCTACTTTTCACTAAGGTCTTGATAGTTTTAAACTCTGTTCCTTGCAGTGGATGAATGAGACTTCTTACTGCTCACACATTTTCTCTTTATTTTGATTTCTAGAGATCGTATATGTTCTTACATTACTTGATAATGTCTTATTCATTCCATTTTTTTATTTCTTCAAGATTTTAAATACTTTCACGTAGTTACTTCAGAGATTTTGTTTCACACTTTTACCCTCCATGGTTCTTGGAGACCTAGTCTCACTGTATTCAGTCTATATACAATATTTGACAAATCTCAAAATTTGTTCTTTTTGCATGTGTATGTGTGTAAATATGTTTGTGTGTGTGTGTATAAATGTGGTTGTATGTGTGTGTGTGTGTTCATCAGAGAAAACTTGAATTGTATACTTTTGGAGACCCAAGGGTGACATAGGGAGTCATCCTGGATTATTTCACCTCATTATTGCTTTACTATGGAGTTTTCCAAGATCTGCCTTCCAGAGATATAATTACAGGACACTGCCATTTCCACCTAGAATTTTTATGTGGGATTTGAATAACTTTTATTTATGATGCAAAACCATTAATCCCTAAACCATTTCTAGCCTCAATATTCATTCTTGAGACTACTACATATCTCTTTCCATACCAAATATTTCTTAACTAATTTATTTCCCACCATATTTTTTATTTCTAAAGAACTTTCCTTTTTCATTTATTGCTACCACAACTAACATTCTTGCCCTGTGACTAGTCCCATTCACCATGGGCTTTTCCCATTCATTAAACAATCACTTGAAAGCATGCTCACAGCTTAACTCTTCTACTAATTTTTCACAACTGTGCTCAGTACCTCATTTTCTGATTGTCAAGTTGACAAAGTGCATCTACCTGTGCTATTCTTCTTTTGTATTAATTGAGGCAGTTTTTCATAGTGAAGTCCACCTGTCTCAGTCTCTGTGCTGAAATTGCAGGTGTGTGTGACTAAGCTCCACAAAACAAGTTACCTTATCCAAATTTTTATTAAATTTTAGCCTACATTTTTACATAAGAATTTGTTAACTTTTCACACACAGTTGTCACCAGAAGCCCTATTTACACTAGCAAGGAATGGGATTTTTGTCCCTTTCATCATCAAAAAAAAAGAATGACAGACTGACCTATGCTATAACATAGGTGAATATAAAAAACTTCATGATAAGTAATGAAGAACTAAGGGACCATATACTATACTTGTATTTATATGAAATATACAGAATATTTCAATCCATGAATAGGGAAAACAGCTTTGTGATCATCAAGGTCTGAAAGTAGGGTGAGAGACAACTCCTGCTTACAGAAATGAAATTGATTAGCTAACTACAGGTAGACTGATTATAAATGTGAAATAGAAATGATCATTATCTATAATAAGAGATATAACATATTTGCAGATTCTGCAGAAAATAAAAGAGAAATTGAAAACAATTTATGCCTTTGATGAAAAATATGTCTTTAGAAATAAAAATGAAGAAAATCCCACACTTATCCAAAATACACAAAACTGTGAACTTTAATGTCTATCCAACAAGTTATTTGTCCTTTGCAACTGCTAGTATGTATTTATTCAGAAATTCTTGATATTAATTGCTGGCTTTTCCCCAATATTTGAGTGAAAACATAGAAATTCTTTGGAATCCCCATAAAAGAATCCATGAAAGGAATCGTGGTTAGCTTATTCTATGAGCTAACCACTACCATAATACCAAAAGTAAATTAAAAATGTTAGAAGAAAATATTTATCACAAATATAGCTAAATAAAACATAAACAAAACTTCAGTAAAAAGATGGCTATAAAATGTGGTTTAAATTTATAAATGCAAGCTTCTTTGAATATTCAAACATATGAACCTATTAAGTAGTTTATAAAAGAAAATTCATGTAATCAAGTCAACGTTTCAGAAACAAATATGTGATATTCCAGTGTACAATCTTCATTTAAAAACAAAATACAAAAAAACTGAATGTATCAGAAGAGATGTTCTTGGATCTGCTATACAGTTTTCTGTAAAAATAGCTATCTAAAGGATGAGCAGCAAATGTTTCCTTTAAAAATATAAAGCATTTCTAAGCAGGTGGCATATTTATGAATAATATCACATCTCTTAAGCAAGGATTCAATGTGTCTGACACACAAAAAAGTTAATATCTGAGCAAAAATAAAGGTATTTTTTTATCTAGTGATTTAAAAGATGTATTAAGTTTTACTGAGATATTTAATTCTTAAAAATAGAACTAAGAAATAAATTATTGCAACCTCCACATTCTCAATGTGTTTGGAGCTGATTTGCTCAGATCTTTCACATAACATCTGCGGTTTTGCATCCTGGCTTTGCAAAAAGCACGATAACAGTATATTTGATTTCAATAAAAAATTGTCTTCTTGAAATAGTAAGAAAAGAATGGAATAATATAAAAAGCATGATTATGAGCTGATGGTTGTCTTAATTTTCACCTGGATGTAAAAATCCAGTTTGTCTTTCTTACCTTTGTTTCCTGCTTCTTCAGAATTGATCAGCTACAGATTGCAAAATTTAAAAATTGTGGATTTAGAAAAAAAGTTATCTATTTAATATTACCTTTAAAATTTGCAATCCATACTCCTTTATGACTTTCAAATATCAGCGATATTAAAGTATTCCTAAATCTTCCTTTGAAAGGAAGAAATAAATCCATCTTCATTTATAGACAGCATGACCGCTATTAAAAAAAATTTGGATTGTATCGATTGTTGCTAGAATTACTTAATGAATAGCGTAAGTTTACAGAATTTATATATAAAATGAATAGATAGATAGATAAATTGATAGAGTATAGATACTGACATAAATGGCAGAAATAAATATCAGATATATGCTAAAGTGATGATACAGATAGATGAGTGGATAGATAGACATATACATACATATACAAGTGATAGAAATAAATATCAGATATATGCTACAGAGATGATTTAGAAAGCTGATAGATAAATAGATAAATAGATGATAGATCATAGATTCAGGTGATGATACATATATGCTAGGCAGATGATACAACATAGATGCTTGACAGATGCATGTGTGAGGGATACAGACAGGTATAAATAGATAGATGATAAGAAGACAGAGGTTAAGTAGATATATATTAATAAATATATAGTGAGAAAAGATATCAGGAAATGAAGTAATAATAGACAGGTAAATAAATCAGTAAATTTATATTGAATTAACCTTGACATTTGTATTTTGAGGTGTCTACATCATTCACATTTAAACCAAAATGCTTTTTCAAATCGTGTAATCATGCCAATAAGAAAAGCTGCCATATGGATGGATTCTTAAGCACAGGGGAATCTCATTTACAGCTGATAACCCACTAGAGAAATGAAAATGTGATTAAGTTGGCCATGTACAACGCTTTTCTGTTTTTATCTCTCTACACATTACCTTCCTACAAAAGGAATACTTTAAAATGATGCTATTACTTTAATAGCTTCCATTTGCATTCTGAATTTTCATTGTGCCAGTTATCCGATTCCACTTTCATGATGAAATTTGTGGGCCTCTTGATGATTTTAACGTGATTCCTTTTATACTGTAATTGAGAGTAGTCTCCAATGAATAAAATAAATGGTTTCAGAGGGTTCTTAAGCCCACAACAGACATCAGCTGAAATGTTAAGAGTGCCTCCTAATCCCCCTGGTGCTATATTTTGTAACCATGAAAGAAATGCCATTGTAAATTCCCAGCTTTTGTCTGGAAATCTTGTACTAGGTCCCTCAAGCGCCAGATCAATTAATTAATTCAAACAATTTCCTCCCTAATCTCTCAAACATTTTCATATTTAAGACAGTAAATGAGGCACTTAAGGGGTTCACTCATTTTTGGACATTAATATGCCAGAGAATTAGAAAAAAATATTCCTAGTCTTCCATGACATGACTAATGTCTGCTTTCTTTTACCTTCCTATGGCTCTGACCTGGACAAGGTTAAAAGCATGGCTTCTCTGCTTTCTTTAAATTGAAGAAATCCAATTTCCCACTTGCTTTGGTTTTAAAACATACACTGAATATGCTTCCATTTTTTTAGCAACAAAGTTGATATGTGGCTTGATAGGTTATGCCAATTTGAAGCTTAAATTAGCTAATAATAACTTTGAAATTAGTGATTAGTTTGGAAGAAGAATAATTGCATTTTCCTTGAACCAGTACATAAGGTTAATGCAGTGAGAGCGCGTCGGCTCCAGTAACTCTGACACTAATTGGCGATTGTGTTACATGTTAGGAGGAGTCAGCATGAACTAATCCTCATGAGGTTTGCCAGCAAAAGCTATTTGTTCACACAACTACTTTTCTCCATCTGAACAATTGGATTAATTTCATAAAATGTAGGACTGTGACCTTCACAATAAAGTTTAGAGCATTTGATGTCTGTGCCTCTAAATTGTCAAATTGAAACAAAACATAGAAGATATAATTTTTCTCTAAAATGGAATCAGCAAACTATTGATCAATATTAGTCTAATTATTCAGGTTCATAAAGCTGGATATATCTAGGGAATGAAAGTCTGAGGGAAAAAAAGGCTAACACTTATCCATAATACCTTTTATCTGTAAATCCCTTAGAACATTCAAGTTCTATCATTTTATAACATTTTATAACCATTTCTATAAAATGGTTAACACACACACACTCACATACATTCAGCCCTTTGAGTTTGATGTTATAGTATTAAAAATGAGGTCAGATATTTGGGAAAAACTGAGAAAAATTGCCAAAATTATGCAGAGCATATTGATCATAAGATAATTGAGAAGGGAATAGGAAAGCTAAGACACAATTTCCATGATTCCTAGAATAGGAATATACTGCATCAGTCCTACATCTGCCTGTCAATCAAAACCAGAAGCATTTCAACTTTTTGCAAAACATTCTGCAATATTTTTCTGACTTGAAAACATATAAACATATTTGATTTTTCTTATAATACCTCAATGACTCTTCCATGTGTGTATGTATGTGTGACTGTGTAGAAGGCACTTGAAAGTGTGCACCTGAAGAGACCACATTGGTTACTTCAAGAATTATTCTGAATTGATTACTGTTTTCAGTCTGAGGTTTCACAAGCACTGTATTTTAGGGCCTCAAATGCAGGCCCCTGACACCATCCTCCTCCCTCTTATTTCAGCTCAAAGCATGGGATCTGTGACCCCCAACTCAGATTCTTTTGTTTGCAAAACAAAGACTTTCACCTGCGAACCTTCTTTTCAGTCCCTAAACTATAAAAAAAATTAAGAAATATTTTTATAAATATAATTTTATACATCTAAAATCTAACAAAATGTCAAATTTCCATACAAGAAACTGTCTCTGCATCAGAATTTCTCTATATCATTCAAATTGATTTAACTACATGATTTTTTTTTGGATGGAAAAGTACTGGACTCAGTCAGGAAAACTAAACATCTGTGTGATTTAGGAAAGAGATGACACACAGATATTGAGGTTCCTCTCTGCTGTCCTTACCCAACCTGAATTCTCAGATTATTTTGTTCATGTTACGTTTGTTTGTTTTTTTGCTTGCTTTTATCTAGATCTTATTTCCTCCTCAATGCAAGGTGTATTGCATTGTAAACAAAGCAAGAAACTAAAAATTGAAAAAAAAGTGTACAAAGCCTATAGCAACCTTAAAATAGTGTAAGAAAGAAATAGAGAAGATAAATATGTATTTAAATAGAAAATAATACTTTCCATTAGTTTATAAGGGAAATATTGAACAGTCTTGCTATCAGTCCTCTCAAGAAAATATTCACAGGGTTGTAGAGGTGGCTCAAGGGTTAAGCCTCTGCCTTGCAGGCAGAAGGTCCTGAGTTCGGATCCTAGACCCCATGTATAGACACCAGGCCGAAGCAGGGGCAGCCTGTGTTTCTGGTCCTGGTAAGGCGGAGCCTGTGAATCTTGGGGCAGAGTAAACAAGAAGGAGGTGGAGGTGTCCATGGTGGTTCCCGAATTCATCCGTGGTTCTATACACACACGCATACACATGCGCACACACACATACACGCACAATTGAATAAATAATAAATAATAAAAAATTTTAAAAAGATTAACTATACACAAAAGTCAAAGAATAAAAATAGAAAAAAAATAAAAATTTACAATGAAAACAACAATTTCAGAAAGTCACACCTCCATGCCATCCTACTAAAAAAAAAGAAAAAGAAAATATTCACAATGCTTTTGTGTGTTCAAAGATTACTTGATGCAGCATCAGGTAGGTATAGATAAGTTTTATGCACTAATATTCATTTTTTGGACAAGATTTTCAGAAGCTTGCTTTTCAATGTTAATAGATTGTAAAAGAAAAAGTAAAGAAAATAGGACATGTGAGATAAAGTCAGAGTACCAAGCTAAACAGTGGCTTATTTCTATCTTGTTGTTTGTTTCTTACCACTAATGAATGAAATTTATCATTATTTTGTCTTATCACTTTCTTGAATAAATAAGAGAATATATATTATTTTCCTTACATAAAATTAAAAAGTAATTGATTTAGTCCTTTCATTATTATGACATTGAAAAATGTACCTAATAACCATATTATATTGAATTGAGTTGTATTGAGACACAGTGTCATTAAAATTTGAAAAACTTGACTCTGTTTAATTTTCTTAACATTTCCTTGGTTGCCTTATTTTTTTTGTTCTTCATGACACTGTCAAACATAATTTGTTTAATCAAAGTCGCTTTCTGTATTTCTTTGTTGCTTTTGTTTTTATATATTGTTATCCCTAACTTATTTATCACACATATATCATTTTATTTTCCTCCTATGTCATAAGTCACAAATATTTTTCATACTAAATGACAATAGAAATATTGTTAGATTAACAAAGACAGTAATTTTATATTTGTAAAGGACATTGATTATGCAGGGATTCTTTGATTGATGGTTTCAACAGTGAAAGACTTGACAAAATTGAGAGCTTTTAAAACTAGTAAGGTATACTGTATGGAAAAATGAAAATTTTTGTGACTAAAAATTCAAGTATTTTCCTACACTTCTAACTGCAGGTAAAAAATTCTGTATTGGGAACTGTGAGATAACATGAATTGAATTCCTGGGCTCTTAACCTACCCCAAAATCAACTTAACCTTCCACAAAATCAATTTTTTTCTTTGAAAATTCAACATTCTACTTGCCTGTTTATTTTTCTTCAGATTTGCATCTTCTGTTTTTTTAAATTAGTCCCAAGACAATTATTTAAAAACTATTTTCTTCAGCCAGTGGCAACATGGAGTTCGTTGTTGCTTTGAGTTTTTAATCAATTTAACTTTTGATATCATATCTTTATAGATTTAAAAGGAAAGCGAGGTCTTAGTTTTGAGAGGTCCACCAAGAAAAATATTAGCGTTAAAATTTCATCTCCACTATGTAGTATGATTATGGTGTAATATAACTTTATAATTTAGAGATTGGATGTCAGAGAAGTAATTAAGATTAAATGAAAACACAAAGGTGGAGTCCAAATACATTGTAACCGTGTCCTTGTTAGAGAAAAAAGCAGAGTCTTGCATGTAATCCTGGCTACTCAGAAATTTCAAAACAGTGTAGTCTTGTCAATGTGATGTGGCTACTTTTTGGTTGTTTTCAGAGTTATGAAAAAGAGCAAGGAATCAGGAAGAAAGAAGCAAAAACCATAAGATCGGATGATGAAAAATTCAATAAGTGATTAGGAGGTAAAGTGAAAAGTATGTGGAAAAAATAGGAAAACACTATCAACAAGGAAACCAATATAACAATGGAACAATTTTAGTAGTAAATATTTTTTTTCCGGGAACTTACTGTCCAGAGTTAGCCACTTGCTTCTGAATTTTGAGTTTAATAACACTTTTTATCTGTTAACTAAGGATAATACATTTGACATGATGTGCTTATTGGTATTTTCAATGTAATACTTTATTATTAGATATTAAATTTGTACAAGTAACTTTTCTAATAAATTTATATAAAACAATGTGAAAACACACATCTTCATTAATCAAAAATGTTTTCATTTCTCTTTATGATCCAGCTATATCTTGTATATCTTTCAGTAGCTTGCTTCAGATGAATAGAATCAATTTTCCATGCCTGTCATTCAAGGCTGTACATTTTTTCAAGTTAAAAATGACAATTCCTTGAAATATTTTGTCATATAAGCAAATATAGAAGGTAAGGGTAGTACTATATATTCATAATGATTGAATAGTACTTCTCTGATAACAGGTATTTACATTTCCCCAGGGAGTCCTTACACTTGGCATGTCATCATAAAACAAAGCAGTATGTGTGAAAGCAGGCTTTATGTTTGAATCAAAGCGATATATTTTGAAAGCTGTGTTAAAAGTATTTTATAACACGAGGTGGTTACATAGTGTATTTTCATTCTTAGAAAATGAACTAAAGTGGTAGCAGAAGAGTATAGATGCTGTTAAGGACTATTTGGAAAAATAGGATGCAGTTTAGACTTAATAAAAAGGGCTAAAGAGATGGCTTGGGGGCTAAGACTCTGCCTCACAAGCAGAATATACTGAGTTCAGATTCCAGGTTCCTCAAGAAACGGAGGGCAGGAATAGCTACAGACTGTCTTCTGGCCCAGAGCCAAGCAAATGGGACAGAGAAATAATCCAGGATGATTCCCAAAATCATTCTTGAAATTCCACAGGAAAACAGAGTGTTCTTTGATGCACCACACACACACACTAAATAAAGTTAAAAAATAAGTTTAATAAACTGATTGCAAATAAACCGATTAATTGGTCTAACATTTTTTCATCCTTAAGCTAAATACTTTAAATAAGAGTGTCAATTATGGCCACTCAAGAAAGATTGTTTAAATTTTATGGAAAAACCTATATGGAAGTTTTAGATAAGTTTATGCTTCAATTTAAATTCATGTCCTGTTTTAAAAAGATACATTTATGGTCTGCTAAGACTTTTGAGAGTTTTGGGAGAAATCTACATTCACAGGGAGTAAACTTTTTACTTTAGCATTGAAGAAACAGAGATTCAGAAAAGCAAATATCATGTGATAGAAGTTCTGTTATGCTAATTTTTAGCCTTAAGTATAACATTGATTCTGTGGCTTGCATTTTGAAATTTTTATAGATTATTGACCCTCAGGATTTTTTTTTTGCCCTCTTGCTATTTTGTTCTATTCCAATATAATTTTAATAAATACATATGACTGGTTTTTAGCAAAGCTCCTATGTTGTACTTATTTTTTCTGAGATGAGACAACCATTAATGAAACATACAAGACCTAGGAACGACATGAAACTGCTAGGACTTAGGGAATTCCTAAAGCTTACATAATTTACAAGATCTGTCTACCAGTTTATTTAAACAGGCACTGGGAAATGCTGGGAAAGAGATGCACTCTTGCCAGCTCAGCTAACTGCAAGTTGTGCAGGGAACTTCTCAGCTACAGCTTTCATGAGCCGTCATCCAAGTCAGAATTGGTGATATATTTCTATCTTTGAATGCGCTAATTTAAATAATCTCGCTGAACTCAAGGATTTTACATTTTGAATTTAAATGTTTGTTAGGTCATCTTCATTCTTTCTATCTGGTGTGAATTGATGCTTTTTTAGGTCTCCCCATGGAAAGTCATGGCACACTACTGAACAATTCTTAAGTACAGATAATTATGATTAGGTAATATTTAAAATAATCACAATAAGTACTAATATAAGTGTTGTTTTGACAATTATTTTTATTGTACAATTTGAATTGATTTTGTATTCCAATAGATTTTTTATTGAAAATGGTCAAAAAGTCACTAAGCCAATTTATGTGATTATATATACATATATATATATACACACACATTAAAATTTTAATTGTTATTTAAAGAATAACAATTGATGAGTAATTGAGGAATAATTATAAATACTTTATTTGTGTAAAAATTGTTAAAAAGCTTTTGGCTTTAGGTGAAAAAAGTGGTAGTTGCTTTAAATTTCGACATAATAATGTGTAGGAAAATACTTAATTTCTTTAAATTTTTTATTTATTATTTATTCAATTGTGCGTGTGTGTGTACGTATGTGTGTGTGTGTGTGTGTGTGTGTAGAACCACGGACGAATTCGGGAACCACCATGGACCGCCTCCACCTCCTTGTTTACTCTGCCCCAGGATTCACAGGCTCCGCCCTACCAGGACCAGAAACGCAGGCTGCCCCCCGCTTCCACCTGGTGTCTATACGTGGGGTCTAGGATCCGAACTCAGGGACCTTCCGTCTGCAAGGCAGGGGCTTAACCCCTGAGCCACCTCTCCAGCCCGGGGAAATAATTACTTTGAAATATATATAAGAATCTAACATAAAAACTTGGCTGCAGTTTTATCTGTACTAAAATAAGGCGTCATGCTACAGCAAATAGGCCACCATCAAGGACTGCAAGTAAGTAATGAGACTTCTGGTTAAGCTCACAGACTTTCCTTCATGGTCATTTGCAACTGATGGGGTTTGATCTCACCAGACAGGGAGGGCATAGAGTCTGGCAGATAGAAAGTAACTATCCTGCAAATGGGAGACTGACAGCCCCCCCCCCTGCGGTCTCCTACTCATTCCATCTACCTTTGAATCTACTCTTATAATAAGACTATTTTAACAGCTTTTTATCTCTGGCTAGGAGGTGACATCCAATATCTATCAAGATGGAGCCAAGGGCGGTGGAGCAAAACTGGAAGAAAAAAAAACATAATTCAGAACATCAGAAACCCTACATTAATCACCAGGAACCAGGCCAGCCTAATCTTTCCCCATCCTAAAGCTCAGGGAAATTTGCGGAAGAGAAGGCGGAAAGATCATAAGGGATTAACAGTCACAATAATGTTCCTATACTAAGGGGAACACAAGAAAGAGCTCTAGACAATGCTACTGAGTCCTTACACCTTATCAGAGAGGAGGACCCAGAGGGAAGTTTGACATGCACACTAAAGGATGTTCAAGGAATGGAGAAGGGAAGGGGGCACTGGGAGGAAAAAAGGGAGGGAGGGGGGAAAGGAAGGGAAAAAGGGGACAGGAAGCAAGGGGATCCAGGGAGGGGTGGAGGGAGGGATGGGAATGGGGTACGTATCAAGTTTGTATGAATGGAAAAAATAAATTAAAAAAGAAAAAAAGATATTTCCAACTAGCAGTATTAAATTAGAGCCTATAGCTAGCACAATTAATACTTATGCACTTTTTCACAGAATAATTTAAAAAGTTTATTATTCAGTTGCTTTTGAAAAGCAAAGTTATTGAGAAGTGAAGTTAAGAGACAAAGGAGAAAAAGAGGAAAGATGTGAGTGAGGCTGTAAGATGAAACTGATTGGTCAATTGCATCTCTGCTAACTCCTTAGGTAGGGTCTGCACACAACTACTTTCTTCTGCTGATAGTGGAAAGGAAATACCTTTCAAATCTAAGAGCCTTGCAATGGAGACATCTCAAAATAAGATTTAAGCTCTCTGTGAAATTCCTGGAGTTCCCTGTGCAACTTGCAGATAGCTCAGCTGGCCAGGGTCAAATTTTTAACTTGGTTAAAAATGTATGATCTTGGCCAGTGAGGAAAAGGACTTCAAATGAGTTCCAATGGATCTGTGCCAGATATGAAATAAGCAAAATTATTGACCAATGACTAAATTTTAATATAAATAAAATTGAATGTATATGTTCCTATGTATGTATACATGAGAAGGAATTGAAAAGAAATACTTAGCCTACTCAAAATATGTAATTCAATACATTCAATAGTAATTGACTTAGAAATATCTCATAGCTAGTTGTTTTCTAATCAAATGATCATTATTCAAACCACATTCTAATTTATCAAGTTAATGGCATCAAAGCAATTTTGAACTTGGACTTCCTTTTGAAAAGATATGGCTTAAGGTCAATGATTTGCAAACATTTGCAAAAACAGTGCGAAATAAGTTAAAAAATAATGATTTGCACATTTTGAACAAGAGGCAGTTTGGGCAGCACCCAGTAGTGGAGGGTGAACAAACCAGCCAAGTAGAGAGATTTGGCTGTCCAGGGTGTTCCACTTTTCTGCACTTGTCAGCAGAGGTATTGACAATTGTATCCCATTCCTTTGCTACAATTGAATTTGCACATGTAGACATTCCATTCAAGGAAGGACCATTGCATCTAGAATTCACTATAGTGAGACTTGTCCTTACCAGACCTGCATAATGACAGACATACCAACATGCTCCCATAGACTACCTAGAAACTCAAGAAAGATAAGAACATACAGAGGAAATCTTAAGGACTAAAGCTTGATGAGGGAAGGGAAATGCCCCTATGAGTGGGGTGGTCTGAAGAAAGAAATTTAGTATGCCACAGAGGCCTGAACCCCCACAGGAGTAGACAAGCCAAGGAAACCCTGGGGTCCATAAAAGCAGACAGACAGGGGGGTGGGAAGGAGTGGGAGGGGTTGATGAAGGGAAAGGAGAACTTGGGAGGGAGGGCTGACAGAATGAAGCAGGGATGAGTACTCAATATGCTTGTAAAAGTAGAAAAATATGTCTGTCAAACTTCCCTCTGGGTCCTCCTCTCTGATGAGGGCTCCAGGAATGGTGGGGGGGGGGCACTGGGAGAAGGAGAGACAGGGGGGAAAGGAAGGGGAAAAGAAGGAAGGGAACCAGGAGGGGTGGTCCAGGGAGGGGAGGAGGGAGGAAGGGAACCGGGAGAGGGGGTCCAGGGAGGGGAGGAGGGAGGAAGGGGAATGTGCTACTTGTCAATTTTGTATGAATGGAAAAAATTAAAAATTAAAAAAATTAAAAAGTAGAAAAATAAAATTAAATTAAAAAACAATTTAATAAAGAAAGGATGCCTCACTGTTGAGAAAATTTCAATTGACTAGTATCCACACTCTATACAAAAGATTAGAAATTGTTTTCTTAGGGTTTTTAAAAATAGTTTAGATTTAAAAAAAACAAAATTCATGCATATTATAGGAATACTATGTAAAATACTAGGCAAATATTTGTTGTAAAATATTTAACTTAGCATTAATATATCTACTTAAGAAACATGTGTTACTGTTGAAAGTTTGCAAAATCCCAGGCTGTGGAGATAGCTCAATGTGTGAAGCCCTTGTCTTCCAAGCAAAAAGATATGAATTTGGATTCCCACCTGTAACTCTAGTCCAGAAAGGGGGATCCTGTGAAACCCAGAGCAAGGTGGGTAGGCACATTAGCCCTAATGGATGTTCTGAGACTAATTACAGACCAAACTCACAGTAGTAATTTGAAAGAGTGATCAAAGAAATTTCTGGACTTTACCTTGGGTATCTACAGAAGCACATGTTCAAGTGCACTAGTGCACAAGCATACTTGCACGTATGTACATCCACTCACATGCAAGCATACCCACACACACACACACGTATGTGTGTGTGCACACGCGCACGCACACACACACACACACACACACACACACACAACCTCACATAGATACGCCCAAAATATATACAAAAGAAAAGTAGAATTTGCAAAATCCTTCCTATAAATGTAACAAAATCAACTATACATTACTGCCATGTAGTGTCACCATGCCTTTAAATAATACACTAGAACTTCTATTTCCTAACTAGCTGTTCACATATTCCAAACTCTACTTACCTTTCCAACCTCTAGTAACTACCATTATGATCTAAACTTTTATAGGATCAACCCTTCCAGAATCTAGATACAATTGAGTTCATGGTACTTAACTTTCTGTGGATGGTTTATTTCACTTAACACAATAATGTCCAGTGATAGCAATATTTTTAATATTCTGAGTTTATGTCACAATCTCTACCTGGTTCTCAGTTAACAGCTACTTGGGTCTTATCGATTTGCTAGTTTTTTTAATATTTTTTTTAATTTTTTATTTATTATTTATTTAATTGTGCGTGTGTGCACGTGTGTGTACGTGTATGTGTGTGTATGTATGTGTGTGTGTAGAACCACTGGCGAATTCGGGAACCACCATGGACCACCTCCACCTCCTCCTTGTTTACTCTGCCCAGGGATTCACAGGCTCCGCCCTGCCAGGACCAGAAACGCAGGCCGCCCCTGCTTCCGCCTGGCGTCTATACGTGGGGTCTAAGATCCGAACTCAGGACCTTCCGCCTGCAAGGCAGAGGCTTAACCCCTGAGCCCCTCTCCAGCCCCCGATTTATTAGTTTTAATGAATAATAATGCCAATGAGGATGGAAGTGCAGACATCTTTTTAACATACTGACTTTTGAGGACATAAATAGAGGCAGCCTACTGATTTTCAAGGCATAGCCTAAAAAATCTGTACATATTGTATTGGCACCACTGTGCAGCAAACCCTGGGACTTAGGGGGTTAAGAATATTAACATGAACAAAGTTTCTTTTACATGCTGCACTTTGACAAAGTGGTTTGTCTCTCATTCAGAAGTCAATGTTCTTTGCCACTAGCTATGAAATGTTGGCATACTACATGCTGGTTTGTAAGCATGGTAAATCACAGACCCATTATAGTTTTGACGATAAGTCAGATAATTAATCTTATTTTCTATCAAAATCTCAGATTGTGCTGTCAGAAATGCAACGACAACATTGGCAACTAGATGCATAGTGAGACTGGAATAGAAATTGTAGTATCTATAGTTGCCGGACAGGAGAATAACAGAAAAACAAGATACGGTATGAAAAAAAAATTTTTAATGTATTAGAAATCCTGCCATTTTGTTCAGAAAAAAAGCTCCAAAAGGCATTAAAAGGACAATTTACAATAAAAGCGCCATTACTACTATAAAAATAAAATACTCAAAAAATGTTCCTGGGTAATTATTAAAGCTCACACCCTACATTGTGCTATTTCAATTAATAATAGAGAGTTTTTTGAAGTATTCGGTATTCCAGAAAAGCCTAGGAGAGAAAAAAATGTATTCTAGACTAATCTAATCCAAGCTTAAAAGCGAACCTATACAGAGCAAGACAATTTGTAATTAAATTAACATGATACTCTAATTAAATAAGGGATTGATCATCTGTAACTTCCATTAAGAAATTATCGACAATAGAAGAATCAAACAAAAATAATGATACACTATCAACATAAAAGTCAATAGGTGCAGACTAGAAATTGAATGCATTCATAATTACTAGTATTTTAAAATAATAGTATTTTGAATTTAATTATGTATCCAAGAATTTGAAAGAGTTTGAAATCTTTCTTAAATTATTAAAGTGTGCTTGTTTATGAAAATAAAATTTCCCAGTCATAAAGTTTAATACAGCAGCTCAAAACTTAGCTAAAGATAATTAACTAATTTGTCAATTTCTTTCATAAATATATTTCTTAATCTAACATATAGGCAATATTTGAAAAAAAATTAATATAAAGGATTTTATGATGCAATCTCAAAACTTGAAACTTTAACCTAAAGCTATTTTAATCCCTTTTTACTTAATGTAACTTACATGCAAATAGTGACTTTATAGTATTTTCAGCCATTAGTCCCAAATCCTATCTCCCTTCTTTTCCCCTCATGAGCCTTTACCTCCCCCTCTCCCCAGACTCCCTCTCATTTCCAAATCTTTTCTCGTGTGGCTAACTGTGTTGCTTTAAGCCTGACCTGATCCATATTCCAGCAGACATCCTATATCAGTGGATATACTATTGAGGAAGAATGCAACCTCCTTTATTTCCCTATTAACATTAGTCCTCATCAGTTTCTCATAGAGGTGTGGAGCTTCTTGAGATCTTTCTGACATTATGGTAAGATGTTGAAAAAACTGTTCACGTATAATTCTTGTGTAAGTATTTGTATCTGTTATTAAATCTTGTGCATTACAACTATGCTATATCCAGGAGATAATGCATGATCCACCATTTTCATACTCTAAGCTCCTACCATCTTACTGTTTCCTCTTCAGTGATGTTTCCTGAGCCTTAAGGTAGGGGTGAATGTGGCTTAGATGTTCTGATTAAGAAGTAGTATGCAGACATTCCATTTCTCCATTTGAAAGTCATGCCAAAGTCTGTTATGGAAGAAGGCTTCTATACTTGTAATAAAAGGCAATTTACTTAGCAGTTTGATGTGCTGTCTTCCTAGCTAGGCATTCATAGTCTGCTTTTCCCTTGTGATTATTTCCTTCTCTTTTCATATTTTCTTGTTCTAGCTTACAGTAACAGAAATGTGTTCTACTGTGACAAGAGGGCCTTAAATATGATCAAAAAGCAATTGGTTGGCTCCTTGATACTGTTGCCATGGTGATTGTTATTGTAACTTGCAGATCTCACAGGTTGATAAGATCTTGTTTTTCTCCCCCAGTAGCTTCTACAGTATGCTCTAGTGCTATGTGAGGTATCAAGCAAGAAGGAAGCTCTCAAATAATTTCCAGTTAGTGATTTTGTCCATATCCTGTGATTCATATGTGTTGCATCTTCAGTAATAGGATCTTTCTTAACTGCCGGTTTTTGGAGAGCAACCAAGAGCCATGGTATAAGTCTGTACTATTTGGGGCCCTTTGAGACTTCTCTGACTAACAATTTATCAAGAAGTGTCACATACCTGATATTTTTATTATAGTTTTAATTGTCAATGGGCTGTAGGTGAAACAATCCAGGGCATTTTTGTTGTTGTTTTGCCCTGTTTTCCTCTCTCTGTGCACCTCTGTGTAGGAACTATCAATTTTTAATCCTTTTAAAAATAAATTTTTGACATATTAATAACATAGGAGATTCCTAAGCAATTCTATTCCACAATATTAGGGTTTTTCCTTTAGTTCCTCAGCTCCTCCTACATCTAATTCCCTTGTCCCCCTTCCAGGTATTTTTCTCTATTATTTCTTCCCTCACCCTACCTGCCATGATATCCTGTATCTCCCCCTCCAAAGGTTCCACCCTAACAATCCCTCACCACTCATTGTAAGAATTATTTTTAAAGATTCCTAATGATGTAGAATGTATATTATCCCTTTCAGTGAAGTTGAAAGTATGGCAGAAGTATAATAATTACTTAATTAACATTTAAATATTATCATAATTTGGCATGTGCTTCATATCTTATTTTGATTTTGAGAAATATGATGAAATTGACAAGGATATGGCTATCTTTATATAAATCCAATGAATTTATTATTCTCAAGGGGGAATCATTATCATTGATTGCTAATTTTTTGTTTGTATGTGTATTTCCATGCATACACATGTAAGTTATGTATTTATTTGGTTTATATAGCATGTATTCCTGATTTCTGACAAATTCCATATATATATATATATATATATAATATCAGACATATTTAAGAACCTAATTTTCTAATTTTTTAATTTAATGTCATTCCTGAACATCTGTTTCCATAGGCAAATCCCCTTCTACTGCTTTATATTGCCCCTTATTTCTATTCATGCTTTTCTTTAAATAAGTATTTTAGTAGCTTATAATTTTTCACTATTCCAAAAATTCCTAAGACAATATTGTTGCACAAATTTAATTTAGACTTTGTGATACTTCATACAGAATAATATTGTGTTTCCTTTAAAATACTCAACATGTGAGATTTCTTAAATTAATATTTAAAATTAGACATAGCTGTATTAAGACATAGAAGGTTTGATTATCTTCAGTGGAGTCTTCTAGGACAGAAATCTCAAACCAGTGGTTTTATTAGTTCCATGAAAATATGAACACTTCACTAAATTATGGTAATTGTCTAAAATATATTACTTTTGGATGACATCATTTTGAAAATAGTACTGCCTGAATAATTCATTGTCATTTCTCTCCCTTCCATTTTGTTACAGTGCCAAAATCAAGTCCATTTTCCTAATAAAAGTGAAGAATAAAAAAGTAGAATTTTCTTCCATACTATTGAAATTAGAAGCTATTTGTACAAAAAGTAAACATTCCTACTATTATGAAAACTAATGTTTGCTGTCATCTTTCATCAATAAATTCACACAATCTATGGTGTCTAAAATTTTTTAATAAAACAAATGTTTATTTGCATTTTAGGTTGATATGCACATACAAATTGTGAAGGACATAATTATGGAAGTTCAGACTCAAAAGCATAACTAAAATACAATTATATATGTTTAGGGCATATATTTAATCATTTCACTTCATGTAGCATGTTTTGATCTTGATTTAGCCAAGCTATAGTTGGAACAATCTTGAAATAGCCATATGAGTTTTCTGTAACCCAGATGGGCTCATGTGTATTTCCATCCACTTCTTAAAATATCAGAACAATAAAGTTTTGTGGGTCATGGTTAGACTCTAAGCTCAAATTACTTATTTTTTTGTATTTTTCCAAGAGAAAGCAGAAAGGTATGAAAAATATGTGTATATTAAGTATTGTTGATAAAACTTATAGAATTCTTTGCAGTCTAGATAGTCACTCAGGTTTCTGTGGGTCGAGGCAGCACTTAAAGTTGTGAAAAAATGCAGAGCAATGAAATCAAGAGAAATGAGACCTAGATACTCTGGGAAGGAAGAAAAAAACTGAGTACATTCCAAGTTTACACATATCATCATTATAACACAAGAGAAATGAAACAGGGTTTGAATGACTTTAGCTATGCGTTCATAAAATAACAACCAATAGAATTTGAACACTTTTATAAAACTGTCCATTTCAGTAGTGCTAAAAGTTTGAAATATATTTATAGATCAGTTAACAAAATACATATAAAATCTTCACACCAAAATTGCCATCTTATTAAGAAAATAAGATATTCATTAAGAAATATTCATTACTTAAGAAATAAGAAATTCATATGGAATTATAATTGTCTTCAAATTGATTTCTAATTAAAATGCCGACTTCACCAAGCATTTTTATTTTCATGCTCAAATTATTATCTGATATAAAGATGTGGAAATACAAATAATTTACTGTGGATGAAGTAATTATGGAAAGACAGACAAAAATGAAGTGCTTTTGCTGCCTTCTAAACGTAATGCCACAGCAATTAGAACAACATGTTGTTAGAACCAAGTTCAACACATTCATAAAGAAAGAGAATCCAGAGTCCTGAATCAGGTTTGCATAAGCATGTTCAACACTTCTGCAAACACACCTATGGCATTTCAGTGGAGGAAAGTATATTTATTAGTACTGGAACAATTAATTGCTTGTAAGAAAAAAAGAAGATATACAAATCATAAAAAGTGATCATATAACTATAAACAAGGAAATCTATAAAATGATGAAAAACAAGATTAGTAAGATATCTCATCAGGTAAGATACCTGCTGGCAAACCTGGTGATCTCAATTGTCTTCCTGAAGCACATACGATACACACACACACACACACACACACACACACACACACACACACACACACACATCTCTATCTCTCTGTCTTTCATAGAATAAATAAAACATTAAAAATATATATGAGAAAATCTGCATCATGGAGCAGGGTGGTATCATAAAGACAACACAAGCCAAATCAAAGCCCCTCAAAAAAGTTACATGAATTTTCTGTTTTGAAGTGATAATCAAATAGAAATCACCTATTCTTCAAAGACATTTATATAAAAATGAAATTAATCTTCAGACTTATACAATATTCTTCAAATATATAATTTTTCTGAAGGCAAAACCTTATTGTAAAAAGGCCTCCACAACTCAGATTCAATTCCAAATGCTAGATAAAATTGTGTGAAATATTGGAAAGTGATTTATTTATCTAAGAAGATATATGCTGTCATCATGCAAATTCAAAAGGTGGCATATGTTATTGCTATTGTAGTTATAACTCTGTATAGTTGCTGAAAAAATCATGACAAACTGCTTCAGAGTACAAGTAGGTTTTATGGTCTTATGATAGTCTAGTTACAGTTTCTTTTCTGGCTTGGCAGAAAGACCACACAACATATGCTGAGGGAACTAGTCACACCATATTCATTCAATGAGTTGCTGGCTATACTAGCTCTGTCTTGAGTGAAATGTCATGTCCTGTGGTTGACCTCCCCCCCCACCATCTTAAGGCTCCTACAGTCTTACCACCACCTCTTCGGAAATGTTCCCTGAAACTTAAAGTAGGAAGAGGATTGTCTAGCCAGATTCTGGGTGAATATCCTAAGGTTGCTGGTACTCTCATTCTAGTTGCCTGTCATCTATTTCATTGCTCTTCCACTGCACTAAGATGCATCATATCTGGATATGGAGATCCTCTCCTATCCAAGAATTTTAAAAAATGCTGTTTGAAAAACTCCTTTATATACAAAAAGTCTTAAAGGAAAAGAGAGAATAGAAATAGGACAAAGTAGAGAGTAGGATTTTCTTCCAGGCAACCAATCCCTCCACCCCTGCCTTCTAACCCCCCCTCCCCACCCAATGATGAGGGAAACTCACCCCATACTGCAAAGTCATTCACCAATGAACATGAAGGAGACTGACTGTGGACAGGATCAAAGGTCTGTATACTTATGGGCTTTTCTTGAGAGTGGCCTTTTTATCTAATTAAATGTGTTCCATTCTATTGCAATCTTTTCCCTTCCCACATAATTATGTTCCTTTGTGGTTATAATCTCTGCAATTTCCCCTTGAGTATGTCATTATGAGGGCTTGGTACTAGATTCTACTTGAAAGAGAGAACATGTGACATCTGTCTTTCTGTATCTGGGATACTTCACTCAAGATAACTTCTTCCAACTCAATCTATTGACCAGCAAATTTAATTAATTCATTTTTTTGGCTGAGTAGTATTCTGTTGTGTATATATACCACATCTTCCTTATCTGTTCATCCACTTTTGGGCATTTTGGTTGAATCCATGACTTAGCTATTGTGAATAGTGTTGTAATGAACATGTGTGTACATGAGTTACTGTAGTAAAGTGAAGCATTTTTTGGGATATTTACAGTAGTGCTATAGTTGGGTCACATGGAATTTCAATTTTTGCCTCTTTTAGAAACTTCCCTACTGATCTTTGGAGTAGTTGTACAAGGCTGAATTCCATATTCCTGGATCTATAGAATTAACACCACAAAATAAACACATTTTAAAATATTCTTTCATTAAAACCTCAGCTCCATGATTTTAATTATAAGAGTTTATTACGTAAAATAAGTTAAATACTTCAACACAGATAAAACATCAAAAATATAATTAATATGACAATAAGAAAGTATCAATTAAAGACAAAGTCCTACAAATCAAATATCACATCTTATACTTTAAAGTATATTTTCTGTTGCTCATTACATAGTCACAGTGGCTCAAAGAGTCTAGGTAATGCCAGTCCCTCTTTTATGCTCAAAGTTGTACAGGCAGTTTTGCTCTGGACCAGGTTGAATTTCACTGCTTTCTTTGGCATATATCCTAGGGTTATGATGTCTCCAACATCACTCTGGGTTAGCCTCTGCAGCTAAAAACTTCACCTTTGCTTGAACATCAATCCTGAACTTAACAGTGCCCATAATCATTGAAAGTAGAGTAAGGGAACAAACCATGATAAATCCACACAGTAGAATACTATGAAGTAAGAAGAAGAACAATAGTAAAATACTGATGGATCTTACGATCTTTAAATGTGTAAAATTCTCTATTATGACTGCAGAATGTACTCTATGGCCTGAAATGTTTTGTTTGCTTTGGTGAAAATACAATTTCTGGAATACTGGAAATATTTTATTCTTGATAATGGAAGTTTCTACCCAGGAATATACTTTCATCACACTCGTCAAACATGATAAATTTTTTATTTTAATGAATTACAATTCAATTTTAGAAGTAACAAGATATAACTGTATTATAGCAATTGTTGACCTTTTACAATTTTATTTTCAACACGTGTAGTGAAAGGAAAATGAGAGCTATTTTAAACATGAACATTCTTAATTATATTATGATGCTAAATGTTGCAAACGGAATGTTAAAAATTTAAACTTCAGGCAATAGTCATAAATGACTGATTGAATTTAGTTAAGTTATGTATGAGTTTACTTAATATTTATTTATATTTTTGTCAATTTTTGGTTTTATATATGAAAGTCAGAGCAAAGCACCATGCATCACAAATAAAAAGCTAAAGAAATAAAATCACTCTAAGAGTGAAAAACAAATATATGCACAAGAGTCACTGAGCTATAATCTAGACCAAAAACGATGGCAGAGTTGACCCAGTAGGGTTAAGGGAACCACAATTGTATCTTAGCAGAGTTGCTCCAGTGAAACCTATGGAGCCATCACTATGTCATAGGAGAAATTCTTCAGTGTTATCCATAGAATGAGAGATTAGGTTTTAGGAAGTAATATTGTTTATCAACCTGCATGAATTGCAAATAGAATTGAAAATATTAAGTAACTGTGGAGAAGACATGAAATGAATTTTTTCCAGTTCATACTGTTTGCCACCTCTTGCTATTTCTGCAAACTTTTATTTAAAATGTAAATTATATCTGTCTGTCTGTCTGTCTCTCCATCCATCCATCCATCCATCATCTACCTATCTATCTATCTATCTATCTATCTATGTATCTATCGATCGATCGATCTATCATCTATCTATCTATCTATCTATGTACAAACAGGTTCCTTCACTACTCTAACTAAATGATTCTATTATAATCATATCTGAAATAAAAATTATATTCAAAATGCAGGTTTCACTACATGAAACTGTGAGTTTGCATACATTGGCTTGTTGAGTGCTTCTTTTATTTCTTCTTATTCAAATTATGAGGACAGAAATGAAGAACAGTAACAAGCTAAGATTCATTTTTAAAAATTGAGGTTTTAGGTCCAAATAAATGTATGTAGATACTGTTTGCTTCTTCACTAAGTGTGAAAAATAAATTTCTATCATACTCTCAATTTAATTCACAGAATAAATAAGTGTATATGTGTGTGTTTTTGTGTGTGTATATGAGTGTGTTTGTATGAATGCACTAAAGTGATAATTACCAGCTTGTATAAGTGTTCAAGTTCATTTTAAATAATTTTTTCACTTCTCCAAAATAGTACTTAGGGTAACATAAAAGCACTGACAATGTGCTGCTACATTCACTAAATGTACTAATTGTTTAGACAAAAAAAGTAGTAAAAAAAAAAAAGTTTAACTAGGTCATGTTGTTTGTGTCAGTATAATGTTCCACAGTACATCTCTTATTTACATGAGTATATGTCTAGATGTAGTCATCTATTGAATTTTTTCTTTTCTTATTTAAAATGTTGATTTAGTATAATGGGGAGATCCCAGCCAAAAAACTTCTTTCTAAAATATTAGAATATAAGTAATCATGGGAAATTATCTGTGATGCATATTATCACACTTCTGAAACATAAAATAATAATATGATATGATCTACTAACAGAAGCAATTTATGTCAGCAAGTAAGGTTAAGGTGACATTAATTTAAAAAGATTGTATTCATAAAAACTAGTTATTTTCTTTGCTATTCTGCTGACTCATAATGTAATGCATATTTAATCACATTATACTGGCATCTAATATTTTTCTCTTTTATAGAAACAAAAATGTAATACAAGATCTAAAACTGCACACATTTCACAACAATCTCTATAGTAGATATTCAGTTAAATTTAATATACATAAAGTAATTATTTTATTAATGTAAAATTAAATTGTTTTATTAATGTAAAATTAATCTGAGATACATTATTAAAATAATAAAAGTATTTAAATAGTACAAGTAATGTGCAAATATAATAAGAGCAATCCTTTTTGAAACTTTTTAAAATACTTACATTCAAGTTACATTTTTAAGTTTCCTAATAATGTAATATGTCACCAAATATACTGCCATATTTTTCATCTATTGTTTAAGTAATTGTTTTTAATACAGCCATGCATTATAACTTTTAGTTCCTTAGGGATATTAATTTTTGTTTCTCTTTGATACAAACTGGCTCATTCACTGCATGAAATAATATGATTCTAGATATAAGGCTTATTTGAAAACCACTTTAAATTAAACTAATGTTGGTAAGTATTTTCTGAGTGTTAAGATGGGAATACATTTCATTTAGAAGTATTATTTACCTAGCATGCTTGAAACCCTGAGCTCTAGTCTAGCACTATGTATTCTCTGAAGGTTACCATACTTTTAAGTGGATTGGATCAATTATGGCATGTATTTATGTATACATGTATTCATGTATAACATTTATCACACAGAGCTTAAAAAATCACAAGTGTGGTATGTATAGATGTGGTCATCCATTGATGATTTTTTTATTATTTAAAAACTGGAAAGCAGGTCTTGTTAGCTTCATCAGATCAGCCTTATATTCATAGCACCCAGTAGGTAGAAAGTGGTCAGAAGTTTCTAGTCATCCTGGGCTTCATAGTCAGTTCCAGTCAAACCTGAATGCTTAAAAATCAGAAGCTCAAGATCACAGTTGTCATTATTCAAAATCTGAACCATGTTAGTTTCAGAGATTATACCACTCACTCTCACATATCACCAAGGTACTGAACTGTAAAAGGGCACTACCATACTAATATTCATCCCCTGTCCACTAAACCTGACTTGACTGATGTACTAACAGTCTAATAGCCTCATCAAGGAAATAATAATAACAACAGACAAACGTACCCAACTCCAAGGCAAACAGTAGTTATAACTGCCTGAGAGTAGTAATAACAACTAAATTAGTTCAGTCAAAAACACAAAAAAACTGAACGGTTTTAAGAGACAAAACAACAATACCAAAGTCCAAGTGCATTCAGAGAAATATTGAGTAAATTTTAATCAGTGACATGACTTCCAAAATTAGTCTGTCTACATTTCACACTATTGAGGTGGTTGAGAAAGAAGAAATAATGCTTCTTGAAGGCATATCTAGTTGACATATATGGAAACTGAAAACCAAGGCCTATGTTTCATTGAAGGATATTATTTATCATTTTAATTTTTTCCATGGAACTTGATGTTTTGTCTATTATCTTGTAAGTGAAATATGATGCATCAAAACAGAATCAACCTAACATCTTAAATGGCAACATTATAACAAAAATTTGCTTAATATTAGAGCAAGCAACATGAAGGAAAATAGGGTGCTGTTCAAAGGCTTAAGTCTCAGAGTGATCTCGTAATCACTTTTATTTACCTCCAAATCCTGCCAAATCACTACTGCATAATTAAATTGAAATTCTAAAAAACTAAAAAATTATTTAAAAATATTTTCCTATATGCTTTCAAGTAGATCTATACTTCCTCAAACTAAAGTTTTCCTTGTGTACTAATCACCAGAAACTTTCAGATGTAAAAGTGAACTTTGGAGCCAACATTTTCAATATATTTATGCCTCATAGTAAACAAAATCCAAGAAGACAAATCTCCCACTGAAAGAATTAATCCCATAATGATGGATTTTAACCAGAACAAATTCACAGATAATAGCCAAAAAAGCCAGACACAACATAACAAATTTCAAAGTATGATCATAAATATGATCAATACTATGAAAGAGAAAATCTGGGAGGAGTTAAACAACTGCATAAACCACTTTGAACAGACACTTGGAGGACTTGAGAAACATAGTTCAAGAAACAAAAATAGAGCAGTTAAAACAGTCTCAGGCAGAGTTTAAAATCGAACTAAAAGACAAGTTATCTTCAACCCAAAACTTAACAGAGAGTCTCATCAGCAGAACTAATGAAGCACAAAATACAATTTCAGATCTGGAAGACAAAGTGGGAGAATTAACCAGCTCAATGGAAGACGTTGTTAAAGCCAAAAAGATACTTGAGAGGAATATTCAAGAGATATGAGACACCCTGAAGAAGCCTAATATGCACATTCATGGAATACCAGAACAAGAATCCCAAAATATCACACTTAAGGAAATTTTTCAAATTATCATTAATGAAACTTTCTTCATTTAAAGAATGAGAGACTCATCCAAATACAAGAGGCACTCCGCACCCCGAACAGATATGACCAAAATAGAAACTCACCAATGCAAATAAGTCAAAACACTCCATATTCAAGACGAAGAAAAGGTGCTGAGAGCTTCAAGGGAAAAAAAGCAAGTCACTTTTAAAGGTAAACCTATTAAAATAACAAATGACTTCTCAATGGAAACAGTAAAAGCAAGAAGAGCTTGGAGAGACATACTTCAAGTATTAAATGAGCAAAAATGTCAACCCAGACTGATGAACCTGGCAAAACTATCCGTCATGATTAAGGCAGAAAGAAAAGTTTTCCAGCACAAAGACAAGCCTGTTCTACCAAACCAGGCCTTCAAAAATGCTAGAAATGATACTCAAACTTGAAGAAAAAAACAAGCGTCTCCAGGAGGACAGAAGAGAAGTATAATACCACCAAAACCTAAAAGCCAAATAATACACTTACAAAAGCCACTAAACACAGAAAAGTCCAGAATTAAAAATAATTTCTCCATTATAACATTAAATGTCAATGGAATTAACTCACTGATCAAGAAACACAGATTACAAACTTGGATTAAAAACCACAACCCATCAGTCTACTGCCTTCAGGAAACTCATCTCACCATGAAAGACAGGCACATCCTAAAAATAAAAGTTTGGTCAAAAATTCTGCAAGTTAATGGAACCAGAAAACAGGCAGGGTTAGTAATTATGCTTTCGGACAATGTGGACTTCAAACCAAAAAAAAATCATAAGAGACACAGATGGATACTAAATTTTAGTCACAGGTACAATTCACCAGAAAGACTTCACAATACTGAACATGTACTGGCCCATCTACATTCATTAAGCAAACCCTACTGCGTCTAAAACAAGAAATCAACCCACAAGCGATAATTCTTGGTGATTTCAACATACAAAAATCAGTGGACTTCCTACATGCACAGAATGAAAGAAGTGGAAAAGCCCTGAGAGAAACAATCCCATTTACTATAGCCCCTAAAAAATTGAAATACCTTGGCATAATCCTAACCAAGGAAGTAAGAGACGTTTACAATGAAAACTTTAAAACCTTAAAGAAAGAAATTGCAGAAGACACCAAAAGGTGGAAAGACCTTCCATGATCCTGGACTGACAGAATCAATATCATAAAAATGACCATCCTGGTGCTGGAGAGGTGGCTCAGGGGTAAAGCCTCTGCCTTGCAGGCGGAAGGTCCTGAGTTCGGATCCTACACCCCACGTATAGACGCCAGGCGGAAGCGGGGGTGGCCTGCATTTCTGGTCCTGGTAAGGCAGAGCCTGTGAATCCCGCACAGAGTAAACAAGGAGGAGGTGGAGGCATCCATGATGGTTCCCGAATTCGCCCGTGTTTCTACACACACACACACACACACACACACACACACACACATACATACACACATGTGCACGCACATATATGCATAATTGAATTAATAATAAATAATAAAGAAAGACCATCCTACCAAAGGCAATATACAGATTCAATGATATACCAATTAAAATCAATTCTTTAAAGAAGTTGATCAAACAATCTCAAAATTCATATGGAAGCACAAAATACCCAGGATACAAAAACAATCCTGAGTAACAAAAACACTGCTGGAGGTAACACCATACCAAACCTTAGTCTATACTGCAAATCCAATAGTTATAATAATAGCCTGGTACTGGCTCCAAAATAGACACACAGATCAATGGATAAGGGTTGAAGACCCAAATATAAGCCCACACAACTACAGCCGTTTGATCTTTGACAAAGGGGCCCAAAAATTCCAATGGAAAAAGAACAGCATCTTCAACAAATGGTACTGGCAAAACTGGATCTCCACATTCAGAAGATTAAAACTGGACCATACCCGTCACCATGTACAAGACTTAATTCCAAATGGATCAAGGCCCTCAATATAAGGTCAGAGACTATAAAAACCATAGTTGAAAAGGTAGGGCACTCCTTCCAGCTGATTGGACTAGGCCAACAGTTCTAATCAGAAATCCAATAGCGTAGTCACCACAACCAACACTCAACAGATGGGATCTTATGAAATTAAAGAGCATTTGTTCAGACAAAGATTGTAACTCGAGCACAAAGGCAACCCATAGAATGGGAAAAAATCTTCACTAACCACATATCTGATAGAGCTCTATTATCCAGAGTGCACAAAGAACTTAGAAAACAAAACACCAAGGAAACAAATGGGCCAATTAAAAAAATGGGCCTTGAAACTTAAAAGAAACTTTACCAGGGACGAAATTAAAATGTCTAACATATATCTTGAAAAATGCCCCACATCTTTAGCCCCAGGGAAATGCAAATCAAAACCTCCCTGAGATATCATCTCACTGCAGTAAGGATGGCAAAAATTCACAATACAAACAACACCAAATGCTGGAGAGGATGTGGAGAGAGGGGAACTCTCCTACATTGCTGATGGGAATGCAGACTTATACAACCCCTCTGGTGAGCTGTCTGGTGATTCTAAAAGAAGTTAAAGATTGAAATGCCATATGACCCTGCTTTTCCACTTTTGGGAATACAGAAAAAATTCACCTCAATAGCACAAGCATGACCATGTTCATAGCAGCACTGTTTGCAATAGCGAAGTCATGGAATCAACCCAAATGTCCAACAGTTAATGAGTGGATAAGGAAAGTGTGGTACATTTATACAATGGAATACTACTCAGCCATCAAAAATGATGAATTAATGCAATTTGCCAGGAAATGGATGGAATTAGAAACAATTATATTGAGTGAGGTATCCCAGACACAGAAAATTAAGTGCTATATGTACTCCATAATAAGTGGGTCCTAGTACCAAACCCACTTAGTGACACTCAAAGATAAATCTCTGTAATACCTACAGTAATTGCAAAGATTATAAACAGGAGGGAAGGGGAAGAAGGGCCCTGCCAGAAACAAGGAGAGAGGGGATCATGCTACAGCAGAGAAAATGAACCACCTTCAAGGCCTACAAGTAAGTAATGGTTAAGCTCACAGACTTTCTTTCCTGATCACTTGGAACTGATGGGTATGATCTCACAAGAAATGGAGGGCATACAGTCGCAGATAGAAGGTAACCATTTTACAAATGGGAGACTGACCCCCGCCCTCACCGTGGTCTCCTTCTCTTATTCTATCTAACTTTAAATCTACTCTTACAATAAGACTCTATTTTAAATGCTTTTTATCTGTGGCCAGGGATTGACACCCAATACCCATCAGGATGGAGCCAAGAGCATTGCAGGAACAACAAGAATGAAAAAAAATTAACAAATCATAATTCAGAACATCAGAGACTCTATATCAACAACCTGGAATCAGGCCTGCCTAACCTCTCCCCATCCTGAAGCTCAGGGAAATTTGGGGAAGAGGGGCGATAAGATTGTAAGAGCCCAAAGATAGGGAGGAGCTATGATAAGTAAGATACTCCACACAAGTTAGGGCTGAAGCAATCATAATAGGACTCTTCATGATCTGTGCAATGACCAACATATCATTGACCCCTCAAAATCTAGCATGGACTAAAGGCACTAGGATCCTTAGAAGCAAGGGATTAACAGCAACAATAATGTTTCTATACTTAAGGGGAAAGCAAGAAAGAGTTCTAGGAAATGCCACTGAGTCCTTACACCTCATCAGAGAGGAGGACCCAGAGGAAAATTTGACATACACATTAAAGGATGCTCCAGGGGAAAGGAAGGAAAATAGTGGAGGGAGCAGGGAGGTCCAGGGAGGGGTGAAGGGAGGGAGGGAACCAGGGTACCTATTAAGTTTGTATGAGCAGAAAAAATAAATACATTATTAAAAAAATAAAATGTGGGGCTGGAGAGGTGGCTCAGGGGTTAAGCCTTTGCCTTGCAGGTGGAAGCTCCTGAGTTCAGATCCTAGACCCCATGTATAGACGCGGGCAGAAGCAGAGGCAACCTGCGTTTCTGACCTTGGTAGGGTGGAATTGTGAATCCCAGGGCAGAGTAAACAAGGAGGAAGTAGAGGTAGTCCATGGTGGTTCCTGAATTCACCCATGGTTCTACACACACACATACAGACACATACATACACACATGCGCACACACACACAATTGAATAAATAAAAAAATTAAAAAAAATAAAATGTAATGTGTAAGGGATGATGATACACACACATACACAGACACACACACACACACTAATTTAATAACTGCAGGTTCAGCTTTGAACACATCCGTGAAGTTTGATAATTAGGAAAAGTACTAGACAAACCTACAGAGTATTGTCTAATTATGTTTCCCAAAGCAGTAGCATTCCCTGGACAAGTGGATAATATGGAGGATACTAATTCAGTAGGATTTCATACTTTGATATACTTGGACAGACTTTCAACCTGGTAAGTTAAAATTTACCACATCTCAGAAAGCTCTGTGGCTATGGTGTGATTATTTCCCTCAACTCCTGATATTAAAAGGAGATCCTAGCTGAGCTGTGAACTGTAATGGGAAAAACATCCCTTGTTCCTAAGATTTTTTTCTCTGTGTGTCAGTAAGTGCAAATAAACTGCAATACCAATAAACTTAAAATTGAAGTTAAAATTCTATACATGAATTAGATCAATGTATGTTCTAATATATGAAATTTGCATAATGATGAAAGGATGTTAAACATATCAATCCCCTCAAACGTTTTTCATTTTTGTCTGTCTACCTATCTACCTATCTACCTATCTACTATCTAATCTAATCTATCTATCATCTATCATCTATCTATCTATCTATCATCTATCTATCATCTATCTATCTATCTATCTATCATCTATCTATCATCTATCTATCATCTATCTATCATCTATCTATCTATCTATGTATCTATCTATCTATCTAGTGTATGTGGTTGTGTGTGTATGTGTGTGTGTATGTGTGTGTGCATGCCTATGAATTAGAGGTCACATGTATGCCTATGAAGGCCTAAGGGTAACTTTGGAAGTCATTCTAGGTTGTTCTACCTCATCTTTGCTTTGCTCTGGAGTTTCCCAAGCTCCACCTTCCAGGGTGGGAAGTGCAGGATATTGCCATTTTCTCCTGGCTTTGACATGGGACTTAGGATCTGAATTCAGGTCCTTCTGCTTTTAAGGCAGAGGCCTAAACCCTAAGCCATCATTCCAGTCCAAATTTATCATTTCTTTTGAGAAAATCATTTCAGTTGTCTCTTTGCACCTTTGTGAAATGTAGTCATTCACTGTTCCAAAGCACAATGGCTTTTTGTTCCCATCTAATAAAACTTCATTGAGCCTAAGTTCATCCTAACTTCTCTTTTACTTTTTTACTTGTCATTGTTAGATAAAAGTGTCAACGTGACAGTTGAAGGCTCCGGCTCTGTGCCCAGTTTTGAAGAATTCACAGTTTAGTTGACTCCAGGACAAACTTATAGGAGATTGTATGGCCTTTAGGGAGAACCATGGTTGTTGGGTTAGTTCCTAGGCAGGTGATAAGATGGAAGTAACTGGTTAAGGAAATTGCATCCTGTGGTATACTTGCCCAGACATGCATCTGGCAAGCGAACATTGTCTTTCTAGCAGTCTTGTGCAGCCAGTTGCTTTGGCTCCTGGTGTTAATATGAATTCACCTGCCATGTTAGTTTAATACGCAAGATACTCCACACAAGTTAAGGCCACAGTAGCCATAATCGAACTTTGGATGGCCAGAGCAATGACTGGCACATCAATGACCCCCCAAAGTCTAGCATGGATCACAGGCAGTAGGATCCTTAGAGGCAAGGGACTAATAGTCATAATAGAGTTCCCATAATGGCAATGTACTGAATCCTTACACCTCACTAGAGTGGCGGACTCAGAGGGAAGTTTGACGTTCATACTAAAGGATACTCCAGGGAATGGGAGGGGAGGACGTGGGAAGGAAGGGGCACTGGCAGAGGGGGAGTGAGGGGATGAAAGGATGGGGAAAAGGGGGGAGGGTACAAGGGGGACTGGGGAAGAATAGAGGGAGGAAGGGGACACGGGTACTTATTAAGCTTGTATGATTGGGAAAAAATAAATAAATATAATTTTAAAAAAGAACCGTAACCAAACTATTATAAGCCAGAATAAAACCACCTTTTTCTCCTATAACTCATTTGTTTGTGAATTTATTGGTATCAAAGGAGAGTAACTCTAATACCATTTCTTTTCTTGCCTCCAGTAATCATCATTCTGATTTTAAGTTTTATGTTATCAGTTTTATTAGAGTCAACATGAGTTAGGCCATGTGACATTTGTATTTCTGTAATAGATTGATTACATTTAATATTGTTATCACCAACCAAGTCTATCTGTGCTGTTGCAAGAGACAAAGCTTCATCTCTTTTGTTAATTATAGTGCTCCAGTGTGCACATGAACCTCATATTAATCCATTCATTAGTTGAAGATTTAGTATTTTTCTTTGTCTTGGCTGTTGTGTCACAATGAACATGGGAGTACAGAACTTTCTTTGACATTTTATTTCCCTTCAGTATATATCAAGCAGTGGTTTTCTGGATCACAGGGTAATTGCATTTTTTAAAAAATATCCTACCCACTGCTTCCGCAATGGATGTTATGTTGCTTAATATCAGGGGTCAACTTGATAGATTCCAGAATCACCTAGGAGATAATAAACTAGTAGACATGTCTGAGAGACTTTGTGGATTGGGTGATCTCAAGTGAGAAGACCCATTTTAAGATAGGCAGTACCCTTCCATTGATTCAGGACTCTGTCTTAAAGGAAGAATGATAGCTGAACATGAACATTCATCAGGTTACTCTTTGTGTTGTTGTGAGAGAACATCCAAAGTCAAGCAACTTAAGAGAAAAAAGAGATTTATTCAGCTTATGGTTCCAGAGGGGATACACACTCAATTATGATAGAAAAAGTATGGCTGCCTGGCAAAAGCTGGAGACAGGTTAAGTCACATCCATCATGGAGACCAGAGAGCTGCAAGACTGCCAACAGCAAGAGCAGACCTCTCTACCTGAAGGCCCACCACCTGTGACTGCCTACCTTAAGGAACGCTGCACCTTTTAATGGTGCCATGACCTTCCCAAACACCTTAGTTTATGTGGAAGACATTTCAAGCCATGACAATCACTCTCTGCTATCTCAGTGCAGACACAACATTACCTTATGACTTTAGCTCCTGCTGACTTCCTTCCATGATGATCTGTGTACTCTAATTGTGAGGAAAGTAGCCCCTTCTCGCATGCATTTTTCAGGCATTTTTTTTCACTGCAACAAAGGAAATAACTAATAGATTTGATTGTTTTACATAGTCATCAACATTAGACAAAGATTCCCTTTCCTTCATGGCATTTTGGTACTTGTTAAGTTTTGGCTTTGGGTCACAGACATTCTTACTTACATGAGGTGACTTATTAGTATGGCTTTATTTGCGCTATTGTGGTGAGTAGTAATATTGAATATTTTCTACATTTGTTGGAAAAAATAAGAAATATTTAGCTAGATGTATTATCCTTTTCAAACAGATTATTTACTTTCCTAAATGATTTGTCCACTTATAAGGCATATGACTTATAGCTAATAAGAATTTTTGGGTTCCTTATATATTCTAGATACAAGCCCCCTGAGCAATTTGTAAAATTAAAATTTTTTCTCCCATTCTATAAAGTTATGCATATTCATTGGTCATCTCTCATTTTCTGTGCAAAAATTCTTTAGGGTGTTATTCTCCCATTTTGCTTCTTTTGTTCTTACTGACTATACATTTGTCAAGTAAATTTTATCTGAAAAAGAATCACTTTCTATTGCAGTGTCATGAAGAATTTTCTATAATTTATGTTTTATATATTATATTACCAACATTTATTTATACTTTATATGTATTTATATTCCAATAACTTAAAAATGTAGATGTAACATTGCTTCAACCACATTGAATGAATTGTGTGTGAAATGGAGGCAAATTTCCCTGTTTCTCATGTGATTATACAATTTTCCCAGAACCATTTCTTGAAAATAACTGTTTTAACTTCAAAACATGGCTAAAACCAATTGGATATAGATATCTGGATTTAATACTAAAGTATCTATTTTATTTGCTTAAATTTTCTTTTATTTCCAATATCATACTGTTTTATTTACTGCAGGTTTATAGTATAATTGAATAATATCTAATTCTTTGTTCATTTTATTCAAGATTACTTTGCTATTCTGAACTTTTCCTTTAACTTCATAAAAATTATCAAATTGGTTTTACTGCTTTTGAGAAATAGGAAAAACTCAATAAAGAACATATCCTATATCATGAGAGTACTGATTTATTAAGTTAGACAAAGATTCCAATGTGAGATTACTTTGGTTTATAATACAAATAACAGCCAAATTAGAAAAACAAAGATATATGTCATTATTTGGAATCACCTCTTTTCAAAAATGAAACTCAGAGGAAACAGTAACAGGAAAAGAGATCAGTGGAGTCTTGGGTATTTATATTCTAGTTGTCTGGAAAAAAAGTATGCTGTGAAGAATTTTTACTAAACTTGGATATCTCAGATATAGTTTTTAAAACAATGAGTCATTTGACTGGTGTAATATTCTTATGTGGCATAGCAGCACTATGTTCTAAGAGTAGTTCCAAGTCTCCAAGCACATGATACCACACGTGCCTAGAAAGTGAGTGCTATCCTGATCAGGAACCTGAGCACTTGACACATTACTCCTCACAGCCACACTATTCAAGGTGGGTCAAGAGTTCAACTACCAACTATTTGAACATGATAATCAGAATCATTCAGGTTTCAAATGTGCAGTAGAGCTAATTGTAGTGTTGTGAAATTCTGGTTATTTAAAAAATGACAGAAATTTAGAAAAAAGAAGCAGAGAAGAAAATAATCCATATTCCACTAACTTCTTTCGTTTTTCTGACTGTAAGAATTCTTTGGCATAGTTCTGGAAGTAAGTGACAAGCCTCGGGTGCCAAGTGTTCTTCCCTGTGTCTTAGAAAGTAGATGATGACAGAGATGCAAAGAGCTAGAATAAACAGATCTTGCTATGTCCTCTCAGTTTATTGTGATTAGATCAGACTCCCTTTTTGGCCATACATCACTCTGCAGATAACCTAAGCCAAAGTACATAAATGTGTATGGACTTTGAGTCTTCGTTTCCAAAGTTTCATTTTTTCATGAAAAATTGCTTAAACTAATGTACAGTTTTTCTCTTGTGATACATTCTCTTTTATGAAGGAGTCAGCCTTGAATGCTCAGTGTGTAAAGGGAAACATTATTGTTTGCTTGACCACAATCTTGAACTTCCTATAAAACCATTACCCTCTAAACACAGGACTTAATGAATAAATAATGATTCAGAAGTAACTTTTTAAATAATTGTCTGAAGGCACTCTACAGAAGTCAGCCTAAGCAAGAAGAGTAAAATGAGGTAGGATCTAGGTCACTTAAGCAGTAAGGAGTCTTGTTTTAAATTATACATCAGTCAGAGAACTTGTTAATGCTTAGAAGAGCCTAGATCTTGAAATAATTAGATTCTCCAAATAGGAGCATCCTTTGAAATCACCTGGATAAAATGAGAGATGAAGGCACAGAAAATAAAAAGCAGTTCTTACAGTGTGATGAACTTCTTTATTGCTTAATCACTTGACAGCTCTGGGCATTCCATAAATAATGAGAGCACAAAACAAAATCTTTCCCCCAGATATAACCAAAAGTCTAAGCTAAAAAAAAGATGGATGCATAAAAGTCAGAATTTAAAAGTTGCTGACAATTGGGGAAAATGTTTTATAAAAAGCCATAAAGGTTTCCAGAAAGTGTGGAATCAAAGTCTGGATATGGTGTACAGAATTTAAGAAGAGATAAGAAACCTTTTCTTGCCAAACTTTCATGATTAAATTTGAGTCGATTTTCTTTGCAAGAATTTGCTCATTTGTGGTACTTTCCCAATATGGCTTCCAAATGCAGCTAGCAATTATAGGTAGCTGTACATATCCATTACATATATGATAGCATGTGCTCAATTCATATCATAGGATGTTTTTATTTGAGACACTAAAAGAATATGTGTGAATTTTAATTATTAGAATTTTAATGTCAATAAACTTCATGTGAATTTGACACTAGCTACAAAGTACAATTCAATACAGTTTGGCAGATGCCAACATGATTTCTTTACTAATTATTAGTAAGTGTCCATTAAATTCTCGCTGAAGAGACAGAATGTGAAAACTGGACAGATGCAAAATACTTCCAGAGGTGAATGTGAAATCTCCTTTTGTTCTCCTAGCCTAGAGGAAAAAGCAAATATTTTAACAGAGCTCATACATATACAGAATAAGTAGTTCAAGCCATGACAAACAAACATATCCCATTTGTATGATACCATTTATGCAAAAATTTGATCATCAAAGAAGTCAGGGACATCTTACTGAATATAATAAACCAAGGCCATCTGACCACATGATTAATGAGAATTCTTGACAAGCATAGTCACTGATTACATAAGAGCTTCTGTTTTTCTCTTTCTTCCTCTTTCTCCTTCTTTCTTCTTTCTCTCCCTTCCTCTGTCCTCCAATTCTCTACTGTCCCTATTTTTTTTCTTTTGATTGAATTATGTGGCCAATAATGTTCTCAAAATCATGATCTTCTGTCTCAACTTCTCAAGTGTCAGGATCGCAGATTCTTAATCTATTTTATTTTTTTTATTTTTTAACATTTTTATTATTATTTCTGCTCATAAAAACTTAGTAGGTACACCGGTTCCCTCCCTCCCTCCTCCTCCCCCTGACCCCCCTGCTCCCCCTCCAAGTGCCTCCTCCCCAATCCCCGGAGAATCCTTTAATGTGCATGCCAGGCTCTCCTCTGTGCCCTCCTATCCGATAACAAACAAGGACTTAGTGGCATTTCCCTGAACCCTTTCCTGTGTTCCCCTCCAGCATAGGAACACTACTGTGGCTGTCAATCCCTTGCTTCCAAGGATCTTGGTGTCTTTAGCAAATGCTAGACTTTGTGGGGTCAATAGTGTGTTGGACATTGCGTGGTCATGCAAAGTCCATTTATGATTGCTTCGGCCCTAACTTGTGTGGAGTATCTTGCATATCATTACTCCTCCCATCCTTGTGCTCTTACAATCTTACCGCCCCCTCTTCTGCAAATTTCCCTGAGGTTCAGGATGGGGAGAGACTAGGCTGGCTTAGTTCTAGGTGGTTGATATAGAGTCTCTGAAGTTCTGGATTGTGGTTTGTTGATTTTGTTTTGCAGTTTTGCTGCTCCTGCAATGCCCTTTACTCCATCCTGATGGGCATTGTATGTCACCCCCTGGCCAGAGACAAAAAGTTGTTAAACTGGAGTCTTGTTATAAGAGCACATTCAAAGGTAGATGTAATAAATGTAGGAAACCACAGTGAGGGGGAGGTCAATCACCCATTTGCAAAATGGTTACTTTTTTATCTGCCAGATTATATGCCCTCCCCTTCTGGTGAGATCATACCCCCTCAGTTGTAAATGATCAGGAATGAAAGTCTGTGAACTTAACCAGGTGTCTCATTACTTACTTGAAGTCCTTGATGGAGGCCTATTTTCTCTGCTGTAACATGGTCCTCTCTCTCCTTGTTTCTGGTGTGGCTCTCCTACCCCATCCCTCCTGTTCATAATCCTTGCAATTACTGTATTACAGAGAATTATCTTTGAGTGTCTCTAGGTGGGCTGGGTAGGTTTGGTACTAGGAGCCACCTACATACGGCGCTTAATTTTCTGGGTCTGGAATACTTTATGTAATATAATTGTTTCTAATGACATCCATTTCCCGGCAAATTCCTAATTCACCATTTTTGATGGCTGAGTAGTACTCCATTGTATAGATGTACCACCTTTTCCTTATCCACTCGTCAACTGTTGGACATTGGGGATGATTCCATGACTTTGCTATTGTAAACAATGCTGCTATGAACATGGTTGTGCTTCTGCTATCGAGGTGAATTTTTGCTGTGTGTGGGATTATTCCCAGAAGTAGAATAGCAGGGTCATATGGCATTTCAATCTTTAATCTCTTTAAGAATCTCCAGACTGCTCACCAGAGTGGTTTTATGAGCCTGCATCCCCACCAGCAACGTAGGAGAGTTCCCCTCTCTCCACATCCTCTCCAGCATTTGGTATTGCTGGTATTGTGGATTTTTGCCATCCTGACCAGGGTGAGATGATATCTCAGGGAAGTTTTGATTTGCATTTCCCTATGGCTAAGGAAGTGGAGCATATTTTAAGATATTTGTTAGACATTTTAATTTCATTCCTGGTAAAGTTTCTTTTAAGTTCCAGGGCCCATTTTTTAATTGGGCCATTAGTTTCCTTGGTGTTTAGTTTTCTAAGTTCTTTGTGCACTCTGGACAGTAGAGCTCTATCAGATATGTGGTTAGTGAAGATTTTCTCCCATTCTGTGGGTTGCCTTTCTGCTTGTGTTACAATCTCTTCATCTGAACAGAAGCTCTTTAATTTCACAAGATCCCAACTGTTGAGAGTTGGTAGCAGTGACTGTGCCATTGGATGTCTGTTTAGGAAATGTTGGCCTAGCCCAATCAGCTCGAGGGAGTTCCCTATCCTTTCAACTATGGTTTTTATAGTCTCTGGCCTTATATCGAGGTCCTTGCTCCATTTGGAATTAAGTTTTGTACATGGTGACAAGTACGGGTCCAGTTTTAATCTTCTGCATGTGGAGATCCAGTTTTTCCAGCACCATTTGTTGAAGATACTGTTCTTTTTCCATTGGATTCTTTGGATCCTTTGTCAAAGATCAAATGGCTGTAATTTTGTGGGCTTATATCTGGGTCTTCAACCCTTATCCATTGATCTGTGTGTCTATTTTGGAGTCAGCACCAGGTTTTTTTTCTAACTATGGATTTGTAGCGTAGACTAAGGTTTGGTATGCTGATACCTCCAGCAGCGTTTTTGTTACTCAGAATTGTCTTTGCTATCCTGGGTCTTTTGTGCCTCCATATGAACTTTGAGATTGTTTGGTCAACTTCTTTGAAGAATTGCTTTGGGATTTTAATTGGTATAGCATTGAATTTGTATATTGCCTTTGATAGGATGGTCATGTTTATGATGTTGATTCTGCCAATCCAGGAACATGGGAGGTCTCTCCATCTTCTGGTGTCTTTCTGCAATTTCTTTCTTTAGGGTTTTAAAGTTTTCATTGTAAAGGTCTTTTACCTCCTTGGTTAGGTTTATACCAAGGTATTTCATTTTTTTAAGGTCTATAGTAAATGGGATTGTTTCTCTCAGGTCTTTTTCACTTCTTTCATTTTGGGCATATAGGAAGGCCACTGATTTTTGTACATATATTTTGTATCATGCCACCCTGTTGAACTTCTCAATTTAGTTCTAGGAGCTTCCTGGTGGAGTTTTTGGGATCACTCAGATATAAGATCATGTCATCTGCAAATAGGGATAGCTTGACTTCTTCCTTAACAATTTGAATCCCTTTTATGTCCCTTTCTTGTCTTATGGCTTCAGCTAAGAGTTCAAGTACAATATTGAAAAGAAGTGGTGACAGTGGACGGCCTTGTCTAGTTTCTGATTGAAGTGGGAATGCTTCAAGTTTTTCCCCATTGAGTATAATCCTTGCTGTGGGCTTGTTGTATACAGCTTTTATTATATTGATAAAGGTTCCTTCCATTTCAACTGACTCTAGCGTGTTGATCATGAAAGGCTGTTGGATCTTGTCAAAAGCTTTTTCTGCATCTATCGAGAATATCATGTGGTCTTGGACTTTGGACTGGTTTACATGATGAATTACATTTATTGATTTGTGTATGTTGAACCAACCTTGTGTGCCCGGGATAAAGCCTACTTGTTCCACGTGAATGATCTTTTTGATATGTTTTTGAATCAGATTTGCTAAGACTTTGTTGAGAATCTTTGCATCTGTGTTCATCAGAGAGATTGGCCTATAGTTTTCCTTTTTAAGTGAATCTCTATTAGGTTTTGGGATTAAAAAGATGTTAGCTTCATAGAAGGAATTTGGTAGTATTCCTTCCTTTCCTATTTGATGGAACAGTTTAAGGAGTATTGGTATTATTAACTCCTTAAATATCTGGTAGAACTCTGTGCTGAATCCATCTGGTCCAGGACATTTTTTGGTTGGAAGTTTCGAGACTACTTCCTCAATTTCCTCATATGTTATAGGACTATTTAAATAATTCACAACTTCCTGATTCAATTTAGGTAAGTTGAGTTTACTGAGAAATTCATCCATCTCTTTTGTGTTGTCAAACTTCACAGAGTATAAGTTTTTGAAATATGATGTTATAATTCTCTGGATTTCTTGGGTATCAGTAGTGATAACTCCATGTTCATTTCTAATTTTGTTAATTTGGGTTTTCTCTCTCTTGCTTTTGGTTAGTTTAGCTAGGGGTGTATCAATCTTATTGATTTTTTTCAAAGAACCAGCTTTCTGACTGTTTGATTTTTTTCTATCGTTTTCTTAGTCTCGATTTCAGATATTTCTCCCCTTATTTTGCTAATCTCCTCTCTTCTACTACTTTTGGGATCAGATTGCTCTAGTTTCTCTAAAGCTTTAATCTGCATTGTTAAGTTCTTCATTTCTGATGTTTCCATTTTTTTGATGTACGCATTAAGAGTTATGAACTTACCTCTTAGAACAGCTTTCATTGTGTCCCAGAGATTTTGGTAAGTTGTATTTTCATTATCGTTCACTTTCAGGAAATCTTGAATTTCCTTTTTAATTTCTTCCCGAATCCAATTACCGTTCAGCATCATAGTGTTAAGTTTCCAGGAGTTAGTGTATTTTGTGTCATTTGTTGTGTTGTGAATGTCCAGCTTTAGGTCATGGTGGTCTGATAGGGCACAGGCTAGAATTTTGACTTTCCTGTATATGTGGAGATTTGTTTTGTGGCCCAATATGTGATATATTTTGGAGAAAGTTCCGTGTGCTTCTGAGAAAAATGTGTATTCTTTGGTGCATGGATGAAAAGTTGGATAGAGATCTGTATGGTCCATTTCTTTCAGGGTTTGATTAAGTTCCAAAGTGTCTCTGTTAAGCTTTCGAACTGTTGATCTATCCCATGTTGAGAGGGCGGTGTTGAAATCCCCAAGAATCATCTTTTAGGGGTTGATTTCTCGCTTTAGATGCTGTAGGATTTTCTTAATGAATGTGGAGGGTCCCGTATTGGGTGCATAAATGTTCAGTATTGTGATGTCTTCCTGGTGAATTGTACCTGTGACTAAAATGTAGTATCCATCTGTGTCTCTTATGATTTTTTTTTGGTTTGAAGTCCACTTTGTCTGACAGCATAATGGCTACCCCTGCCTGTTTCCTGGTTCCATTAGCCTGCAGAATTTTGGATCTGCTTTTCATTTTTAGGATGTGCCTCTCTTTGGTGGTGAGGTGAGTTTCCTGAAGGCAGCAGATTGATGGGTTGTGATTTTTAATCCAAGTTTGTAATCTGTGTCTCTTAATCGGTGAGTTAATACCATTGACATTTAATGTTATAATGGAGAGTTTATTTTTATTTCTGGACATTTTTTATGTTTAGTGAATTTTGTAAGCTTATTATTTGACATTTATGTTTTTGCGATATTATACTACCCTTCTGTCCTCCTGGATTTGGTTTTTTTTTCTTCAAGTTTGCATATCATTTCTAGCATTTTTTGAAGGCCTGGTTTGGTAGACATGCATCCCTTCAAAATGTCTTTGTGCTGGAATATTTTTCTTTCTCCCTCAATCATGACAGATAGTGGGTATATCAGTCTGGGTTAGCATTTTTGCTCAATTGATACGTGAAGTACATCTCTCCAAGCTCTTCTTGCTTTTACTATTTCCATTGAGAAGTCATTAGTTATTTTAATCGGTTTGCCTTTAAAAGTGACTTGCTTTTTTTCTCTTGAAGCTCTTAGGACCTTTTCTTTGTCTTGAATGTGGAGTGTTTTGACTATTATTTACCGTGGCGATTCTATTTTGGTCGTATCTATTTGGAGTGCGAAATGCCTCTTGTATTTGGATGGGCCTCTCATTCTTCAGTTGAGGGAAGTTTTCATTTATGATAATTTGAAAAATTTCCTCAGGTGTGGTATTTTGAGATTCTTGCTCTGGTGTTCCATGAATGTGCATGTTAGGCTTCTTCAGGGTGTCCCATATCTTTTGAATGTTCCTCTCAAGTATCTTTTTGGCTTTAACAACCTCTTCCATTGAGCTGGTTAATTCTCCCACTTTGTCTTCAAGATCTGAAATTCTATTTTCTGCTTTGTTAGTTTTGCTGATAAGACTCTCTGTTGAGTTTTGGGTTGAAGATAACTTGTCTTTTAGTTCAATTTTAAACTCTGCCCAGGACTGTTTTAACTGCTCTATGTCTATTTTTGACATGTCTTGAACTGTTTTTCTCAACTCCTCCAAATGCCTGTTGTATTCCTGTTCAAAGTGGTTGATGTGGATGTTTAACTCCTCTTGGATTACCTGTTTCATAGTATTAGTCATGGTAATGATCATACTTTGAATGGTTTTTTTGGGTCTGGCTTTCTTGTCTGTTTTCTATGAATTTGTTCTGGTTGGAATCCATCCTTAAAGAGTTAATTCTTTCTGTGGGAGATTGGTTTTCTTGGGTTTTGTTTCTCATGTATCTGCACTTTGACTTGGGCATTGTTTTGTCTTCTAGGGCTTTTCAGTTTCTGTGTGTTTTTGACTGAACTGATTTAGTTGGTATTACTACACTTGGGCAGTTATTACTGTTGCTATTTCTTAAATTCTTGAAAGAGAGGAAAAGGAAGTAAAACATGTAAGTCAAGAAAAATGTGTGGAAGTCACATGGCAACTTTCTGCAATGTGGCCTTCAGGGTTCCAGCTCAGTTCACAAGTTTCAAACTCAGGCACTTTTGACCACTAAACCATCTCTTGGTTTCATCGAAGTCACTGCAGTTGTTGTTTAGTATATAAATTAATATTTTTACATACTGACTACTTCTGAGCTTTTTTTTTCATTTTTTGTTTTTCTGAAATTGCCTAATTTGTTTTTCTGAAATATGCCTAATTACAGAGATTTTAATGAACTTACATTCATATTGCTTCATATTAATTAATTCATATTAAGAACTTCCTGATTCTACAGGGCTATTTTTATTATTAATTTAGCAAAATTGTTATCCACCATTATTTCATAATTTATAATTCGCTCTTATTTCTGATATTCCAACTATGTTCTCTTACTCTGATTTTGAAATTCAAAGTTGTATATTTTAACTTTTAAGAGTGAAATTGAGCCAAAGTGACAATGTATTCTGCTTATTCTTCTAAATTGTTGTCTTTCATTTTCCCCCACTTTTGATTTTGGAAAGAGCATAGAATATTTTTAAAAATACCATAATTATTTTAAGTTGGCAACAAATTTTCCTAGTCTTTACTCACAATAATTTATGAGTATCAATATAGGAATTCTCTTTTGGGTTTTGAAGGCTGGAAAAATGGTTCAGGGATTAAGCCTCTGTCTCACAAGCAGAAGGTCCTGAGTTTGTATCCCGGATCCAGGTAAAAAATACCAGATGGAAAAGATAGCAGTCTGCATTTTTGTACCTGGGAAGCAGAGCCTGGGAAACTCCAAACAAAATGAGGAGGAGGTAGAAACAGTCCAGGGTGATTCTTTTGGACTTTCACAGGTCACGCAATGCCCTGTAATATACACAAATACACCTCCACACAAACATGTACACACATTCACACAAAATAAAAATAAGGAGAAGATTGGATTAAACTGTTTCTTACCACACAAATGTTTTGGTATGAAGTCAATGGTACATATATTTATAAAACAGAGCAATATAATTTTATGATTCATTCTTAACCAATCAATGAAATGATAAAGTAATAATTTAATTGAATCATGAAATAATATATTTTGATGATTTAATTTACTGTTTAAATTCTCATTACTATAATTAGCCTAAGATAAAAAACATGATATTGCCTAAGTAAGATGATCGACTTAATAGGTTCATTTCCATAATTGGAAATATTCTTCTTAATTTATTATTTTAGCCATTTAGAAGCACAGTTGTTTTGTTTTCACAGAATATAGTTATAAATTAGATATGAGAATCAGAATTGCAATTGGACATAGGCCTTGGTTTCCATTTATCACTTAAATTAAACCCAAGGGACTTCTTCCTTAATTTTAATTAATGACCCTTCCATGTAATACACATATTGCCTCTGGCATGTCTAGACATTTCCAGATGAACAGCTCATCAATATTTGTGATTTCAGTTTACAAAAATCTGTAATAAAATATTTTCCACACATGGACAATAAAATCATAAAAGCAGACAATAGCATTTCAAAACTAGTACTTCTGGGAATCAAAAGAAAATACCATGAAGTTTCAATCTCCAAATACTATTCTCATATACCCCACTATATTAGTTACTCTTATCTGTTGCTGTGAGAGAACACCCAGCAATGTAAGGGAAAAATAGTGATTTATTCAGCTTATGTTTCCAGAGGGGAGATACAGTATTTCATAGTGGAAGTCATATAGCCGGCTGGCTGGCCAGCAGAAGCTGGAGGCAGGCTAAGTCACTGTAAACATCTTGGAGACAGAGAGTGGCAAAACTGCTCGCTATAAAAGCAGACTTCTTCAGAAGGTAGGGTGGGATGGATCTACCTCAAGGCCCACCCACTGTGACAGCCTTCCTCAAGCAAGGATCCACCTCTCAAAGGTTTCATGGCCTTTCTGAACACATTAGACTGTAGGGGATGCATTTCAAACCACGACACCCAGCAATATTATTATTTCTGTGATACCATGATAAAAAATAGTACCCACAAAATGAACATTGTTAAAAAGAAAACTAAGTGATGGTTAATGACTAACTTGCAGAGAAAATTCTTAACTTGGCTGGGCCCAACATTGTATATTCTCATTCTCTGCACTTGACTGAATCACTGTATTCATGAGTATTTAAATATAATCACTGTTATGATTTCCTTTTTTTGTATTTCAAATTGTGTGTGTGTGTGTGTTCGTGTGTCTTTGTGTGTATGTGTACTTTGCTTGTTTTAGCCACCATGCAGTAGCTCACACATGTCCTTTTAACAAATATTCAAATGCATTTATTATTCTACGTAATGCTGTAAAATTTGAGCTAGAACTTGGAATTTAAGCAATCTTCTTTATCATCTTTGGAGAATAAGGTTGACTGGTGTTCATGACTCCTGCATTGATCTTATCAAATGCTTACACTTTCAACACTGCTGTAAAGAAAAAGAGTTAGAAAAGTAGATCATTAGTAAGATGCTTCCATGTCAATAAATATTTAAACAATAGAACAATTTTTCCTTTTCCTTCTTTGATCAGACATTTAAAAGTAATTACACAGGTTTACCTGAATGGATTGACTCACTTAATTTCCTCCAGAAGAATTCGGCAGGGGCATTTGTTTTTGCCTGCAAGTGAAACCAAGTAAAACTAAAGCTTGGATAGTCTCTGATTTTAACTCAAGAGGTGAATCAGATCCCTAATATTAGTGATGCCTATTGACTTGTGAGGCAGAGTCTTAACCCCTGAGCCATCTCTCCTGCCCCTAATTGACTTGTATGAACATGAATTTTGACTCTGAGTGTGCCATCTTGAATACTTTACCAGCTGACCTTGTTTGTAAACCTTTATTATCTCTACTCCATGCAACTTCTCTTTCTGCTTTTTTCTCTGCTTCACTTCCTACAGTGGCTGAAGAAAAAAGCGCTTTCTGTAATAAGCTGTCCAGTTCTGCTTACTTTTGTTGTTTGCTTCCATTTCTTGTTTCCTATTTTTCCTGTATGTATGCAAAATAATATGGAAAAGTTCATGAAATAATTCAATGGGGATTCTGAATTTGAAAAAAAAAAAACAGATCTCCATGGAAACTCTTCTGTTGGAAAATATGTTAAATAGGTTGTGGTATACTCAGGCTCTTATTTATAGTATTTGTTTTAACTGAATCTTAACCCAATACCTAATAAAATATTCCTTCTATCACTGTACTGAAATTGCACCTGCAACATTATTGCTGAAAATAATTTAGTATATTCTAAAACATGAGAAACTTTCCATTATACCAAAATCTTTTATTTCAGTTGTTTGGATGAGAACATTTATCGAATGCAATTTAAAACTACCCTGAGATACCATTTCACCCCAATCAGAATAGCTGAAATAAAAAAACATCAACCTCAAACAATGCTGGCAAGGATGCGGGGAAAAGGGTTCCCTTATTCATTGCTGGTAGGAATCTATGAATCTGTATGAATTTTCTAAAAAAGTTAAATATCAATATACTACATGATGCAGGTATACCACTTTAGGGAATGTTCTCCAAAAATGGTATATCTTACTACAGAAACACATGCACATCTATGTTCATTGAAGCTCTATGCACAATAACAAAGAAACAGAATCAACCTAGATGTTCAGTATAAGATGAATAGACAATGAAAATGTGGCACACAGACAATATGGAATTCTGTTCAGTTGTCAGAAAAAATGAACTAATGAAATATGCTCATAAATGGACAGAGTTGGAATAAATTAAACATAGCAAAGTATCCCAGAAGCAGAAAGACAAACACAGCATGTTCTCCCTAATAAGTGGATCCTAGCATTGAACCTTCAAAATTAAATACTCTAAGGGAAACTTCCATAACAGCCATAAAAGAATATAGGTAACTAAGCAACTATTGAAGAAAACTCTAAAAAGGGAGGGGATAGGAGTTATTAAGTAGTAAGGGTCCAAAAAAGGGAACAACTCATAAGTAGCTGGGGATTAAAAAAAATCAATGGCCTCATCCAACTATAACTCCTACAACCTAAAACTTTGGTAACAAGGATCCATGTAAAGCCTACAGGTAATCAATTACTTTCTGAATGTATTCTAACATACTCCCCTTAGTGTAAGGAAACTCATGCCTGGTACTTTGTATCTATTCAAACAACAGTGGAAGGAGATAAAATAGACACTAGACAGGAACAAATATCTTAATGTTAACTATATATATTTGATCACATGCTATCATCTTGTGATAGTTAATCCTGGGTGTCAACTTGACCACACCTGACATTAACTAAGATCAGCTGTCAGACTACCTGTCATGGTTTGAAATGTGTCCCCCACAGTCTCATGTGTTTGGCAAGGTCATGGCACCTGAGAGGTGGAGCCTTGCTGGAGGAAGGCAGTCACAAGGGGTGGGTCTTGAGGTGGATTAGTCCCACCCTACCTCCAGGAGATGTCAGCCTTTGCTGCAAGCAGTCTACAGCTCTCAGCTTCCAAGATGTCTGCGGTGACTTAGCCTCTTCCAGCTTTGGCCAGCCAGCCATGCCACCTCTGCTTTGAGAGACTGTCCCTTCCCTCTGGAACCGTAAGCTGAATAAACCTCACTTTTTCCCTTAAGTGTTCTCTCACAGCAATAGTTAAGAGTAATTGATACACTACCTAAAGAGATTATCCAGATCAATACATTTATAATACAAAGACCAACCCTATATCTCATTGGAATTGACCAGTAGCAGGCCAGATAAAAGGAACCAAAGACATAATAGTGTTCTTGTACTAAAGGGGAACACAAAAAAGAGCTCTAGGCAATGCTGCTGAGTCCTTACACCTCATCAAAGAAGAGGACCCAGAGGGAAGTTTGACATGCACACTAAAGGATGCTCCAGGAATGGGGGGGAACACTGAGAGAAAAGGATGGAGGGGAGAAAGGAAAGGGAAAAGGGGTGAGGAACCAAGGGGATCCAAGGAGGGGTGGAGAGAGGGCGGGGAATGGGATACTTATCAACTTCTTATGAGTGGAAGAAATAAATAAATAATAATAAAAATAGGAACCAAAGAACAGAAGACTGAAGAGACTCTCTGAAACTATGCTAGAAAACTTTTTTCCCTCTTATGCGGCTTCTTCACTTCGACTCTCCAGGAATCCTCCCACCTTCAGTCATCACCCACTGGCCTACTGGACTGAGCAGTTCTGAGCCTCCAGGATGTTTCCAGTGATAGTCTGCTTCCAGTTCAGTCACCAGCTATGTCACCTCCGTCATGAAAGACTGTTTCTCCCCTCTGGAACCTAAGCTGACTAAATCTTCTTTTCTCCCTTAAGTTGCTTGACTTTGAATGCTCTCTCACAGCAACAGTTAAGAGTAATTATTACACATCTAAAAAGTTCTTATTGTACCCATAGGTAAAAAAAATTCTCAGCACTCTACCAAGATGCACCCTGCTTCGATAAAAGATAGTGAGGTAGAGAAACACAACTGGCCAGAGTGTAGAGTATTGGCAACCTTGGAATTCTGAAACACAATCAACCTATCAAATCTTTCCCCATCAAAAGCTCAGTCAACACTTCAGAAACAGGGGCAGTAGGACTGAAAAAGCCTAAAGAGGGGAAAGTGTACTGCTGACCAAGACACTGTAGTCATGACAGGGTTGCTACATCCAGGAGCTCACTGCAATGAGATAGGTGCCCCACCACCATGAACCAGCAAGCATCTCAGGAGAAACTGTATTCAGACAGATCTCAGGGGAAGATGATGGACAAAAGAAGGGGAGTCTCCCCACTTGTGAGTTTGGGCACTGAAGGGGCACATATACTACCACAGAGACCTGGTTTCTTATTAGAGACATAACAGGATTGGTGAAGGAGGGGGGATTAAGAGAGAAGAGAAGTAGAGGAGAGGTGGAAGGGGCAAGGACAAAAATGCATTTTGTTTGTATATGGAAAATTCTCACTAAAAAGGCAAAAATGAAAAAGAATGATCTGAAGTAATTACCCTACAGGAAAGACCTAATGAAGTCTGATAAAATAGTTCATTAGGGTGGAGTTGGAGAGGTAGCTCAGGGATTAAGCCTCTGCCTTGCAGGCGGAAGGTCCTGAGTTCAGATCCTAGACCCCACGTATAGACACCAGGCAGAAGTGGGGGCAGCCTGATGTTTCTGGTCCTGGTAGAGCAGAGCCTGTGAATCCCGGAGCAGAGTAAACAAGGAGGAGGTGGAGGCATCCATTGTGGTTTCCGAATTCATTCGTGGTTCTACACACACAAGCATACCCACACAATTGAATAAATAAAATTTTTTTAAAAAAAATAGTTCATTAGGTTAAGTTAATTTTTATGGGAGCCCGACAATCTAATTTCAATCTCTGAAATCAATACAAAGGTGGATAGAAAGAATTGACCTTTAAAGTTATCTTCTAACCTCCACTTGAACCTCATAGTATGTGTATATATCCATCGTATATAAGTGTAGTCATAATAAATTAATTAATAAGAATGGACTAAGGATATCAGAATTATAAATCCAACATATTGAACTTGGATGCATTATATTAAAACATTATATTTTGTAAAGATAATTTTTACTCAAAAACCACAAAAAGCCAGATAATAATATAATAATTATTCAATTTGTTTTGTGGCAGAAGTCTTTCTTAATAAAAATGGTTATATCTTTTCTACATGACATGGCTAATCAAGTAATTTGTGTCATAAAATGATATGAAATTAATATTATTTATGAAATTTCAAATTTGTTCTGTTGCATTGGAGAAAGACTTGTTTCCCAATTGCAGTCTGGGTGACTGGAAATTATATGAGTAAACAGGAGAATTTGATTCTAAGTAGCCATATCAAATATTTATGCATGTCTCTTAAATATCACTCTGAAGTACATGCAATATTAATACATGCAAGAAAATGGCTCATACCATGTATTTAGTGTTATAAAAGTTTACTCTTTATTTTTTCTTACTCATTGTGCATGTAAAGGCAAAATTCAGCAGTTACACAGAGATGAAGTTAGAACATGAAAAGACTCTATTACTTAAGGTCACTTGACTAGGGTAGAGAGAGTTGATGTTTATAGTGCAAGACTTTATACATGTTATCATATATATAACTCAGTTATATAAGAATCAAATATAGCCCTTTCTTCTTCTTGCCCGCCTGTCCACCCAACCGCGCTACCAGTTCTCCATCCCAGGTCCCAGGTGAAGAATTCTGTCATGAACATCAGCCCCTCTGCCTCTCCGGCCCACCTGGGACCCACGAACGTGGCTCATGGAAGACACACTGCTACTCAGAATTCAATAGAGTCCAAAGAAAACTCAAGCAAAGGTCTAAGGGTCAAAGGCCATACATCTGAAGACCTCTACAATCATCCTATCACATGAGAGAGATTCTTCACATCCAGGCTAAAGATAAGTGAATCTCCTTTTTTTCATCTTATTGTTCCTTTCTAGTATTAATCACTATAGATTAACTTTTCCATGCAGCTACCCCAGAAACATATACAACTCCTGGGAGTACACCACTCACCCTCATATATCACCAAGATATATGAAGTTAGTAAAAGTGCACTAGCATACTAATATTCACCCCCTGTCTACTTAACCTGACTTAATTGATGTACTAACAGCATAATAGCCTCATCTAGGAAATAACAATAACAAAAGGCCAATGGTCCCAACTCCAAGGCAAGAACGAGTGATAACTCCCCAAGTGTAGTAGTACAAACTAAATCAGTTCAGTCAAAAATACACAGAAACTGAAAGGTCCTAAAAGACAAAACAACAATGCCCAAGTCAAAGTGCAGATCCATGAGAAACAAAACCCAAGAAGAACAATCTCCCACAGAAAGAATTATCTCCATAATGATGGATTCCAACCAGAACAAATTCACAGAAAACAGACAAGAAAGCCAGACCCAAGAAAACCACTTTCAAAGTATCATCATTACCATGATTAATACTATGAAAAAGGAAATCCAAGAGGAGTTAAAGAACCACATCAACCACTTTGAACAGGAACACAACAGGCATTTGGAGGAGTTGAGAAAAACAGTTCAAGAAACAAAAATTGGCATAGAGCAGTTAAAACAGTCTCAGGCAGAGTTTAAAATTGAAATAAAAGACAAGTTATCTTCAACCCAAAACTCAACAGAGAGCCTTATCAGCAGAATAATGAAGCAGAAAATAGAATTTCAAATCTTGAAGACAAAGTGGGAGAATTAACCTACTCAATAGAAGAGATTGTTAAACCCAAAAAGTTACTTGAGAAGAACATTCAAAAGATATGGGACACCATGAAGAAGCATAACATGCACATTCATGGAATACCAAAGAAAATTATCATAAATTAAAACTTCCCTCAACTAAAGAACGAGAGGTCCATCCAAATACAAGAAGCATTTCGCACTCCAAACAGATATCACCAAAATAGAAAATTGCCATGGCAAATAATAGTCAAAACACTCCACATTCAAGACAAAGAAAAGGTCCTGAGAGCTTCAAGAGAAAAAAAGCAAGTCACTTTTAAAGGCAAACCTATTAAAATAACTAATGACTTCTCAATGGAAACAATAAAATCAAGAAGAGCTTGGAGAGATGTACTCCAAGTATTAAATGAGCAAAAATGCCAACCCAGACTGATATACCCGGGAAAACTATTTGTCATGTACAAGGGAGAAAGAAAAATTTCCAACACGAAGACAACTTGAAGGGATACATGTATACTAAACCAGGCCGTAAAAAATGCTAGAAATGATACTCAAACTTGAAGGAAAAAACAGAAGGGAAGTATAATACCCTCCAAAACATAAATGTCAAACAATAGGCTTACAAAATCCACTAAACATAAAAAAAAGTCCAGAATAAAAAAGAATTTCTCCATTATAACATTAAATGTCAATGGCATTAACTCATCAATTAAGAGACACAGATTACAAACTTGGATTAAAAATCACAACCCATCAATCTGCTGCCTTCAGGAAACTCATCTCATCACAAAAGATAGGCACATTCTAAAAATGAAAGGCTGGTCCAAAATCCTGCAAGCTAATGGAACCAGGAAACAGGCAGGGGTAGCCATTATGCTGTCAGACAAAGTGGACTTCAAACCAAAAAAAATCATAAGAGACAAGATGGATACTATATTTTAGTCACAGGTACAATTCACCAGGAAGACTTCACAATACTGAACATATATGCACCCGATACGGACCCCTCCACATTCACTAAGAAAATCAACATATGCAAATCAATAAATGTAATTCATCATATAAACCAGTCCAAAGTCCAAGACCACATGATACTCTCGATAGATGCAGAAAAAACTTTTGACAAGATCCAACAGCCCTTTATGATCAAAACCCTAGAGAAGGTTGGAATGGAAGTAACCTTTATCAATATAATAAAAGCTGTATACAACAAGCCCACAGCAAGGATTATACTCAATGGAGAAAAACTTGAAGCAATCGCACTTCGATCAGGAACTAGACAAGGCTGTTCACTCACCACTTCTGTTCAATATTGTACTTGAAGTCTTAGCTAAAGCTATAAGACAAGAAAGGGACATAAAAGGGATTCAAATTGGCAAGGAAGAAGTCAAGCTATCCCTATTTGCAAATGACATGATCTTATACTTGAAGGATACCATAAACTCCATCAGGAAGCTTCTGGAACTAATACAGGTATTCAACAAGGTGGCAGGATGCAAAATAAACGTACAAAAATCAGTGGCCATTCTGTATTCCCAGAATGAATGAAGTGAAAAAGCCCTGAGAGAAACAATCCCATTTACTATAGCTCCTAAAAACATGAAATACCTTGGCATGAACCTAACCCAGAAAGTAAGAGACCTTTACAATGAAAACTTTAAAACCCTAAAGAAAGAAATTTCAGAAGACACCAGAAGGTAGAAAGACCTCCCATGTTCCTGGATTGGCAGAATCAACATCGTAAACATGACCATCCTACCAAAGGCAATATACAAATTCAACGCTATACCAATTAAAATCCCAAAGCAATTCTTCAAAGAAGTTGACCAAACAACTCAAAGTTCATATGAAGTCACAAAAGACCCAGGATAACAAAGACAATCCTGAGTAACAAAAACACCTCATGGAGGCAACACCATACCAAACCTTAGTCTATACTACAAATCCGTAGTTGTAAAAACAGCCTGGTACTGACTCCCAAAATAGACACACAGATCAATGGAAGACCCAGATATAAGCCCACACAACTACAGCCATTTGGTCTTTGACAAAGGGGCCCAAAAAAATCCAATGGAAAAAGAACAGTATCTCCAACAAATGGTGCTGGCAAAACTGGATCTCCACATGCAGAAGATTAAAGCTGGACCCGTATTTGTCACCATATACAAAACTTAATTCCAAATGGATCAAGGACTTCAATATAAGGCCAGAGACCATAAAACACATAGATGAAAGGATAGGGAACTCCCTCGAGCTGATTGGGCTAGGCCAGCAGTTCCTAAACAGACATCCAATAACACAGTCATTGCAATCATCTCTCAACAGATGGGATCTTGTGAAATTAAAGAGCTTCTGTTCATATAAAGAGATTGTAACACAAGCAGAAAGGTAACCCACAGAATGGGAGAAAATCTTCACTAACCACATATCTGATAGAGCTCTATTATCCAGAGTGCACAAAGAACTTAGAAAACTAAACACCAAGGAAACTATTGGCCCAATTAAAAATTGGGCTCTGGAATTTAAAAGAAACTTTATCAGAGATGAAATTAAAATGACTAACAGATATTTTAAAAAATGCTCCACATCCTTAGCCATCAGAGAAATGCAAATCAAAATCATCTCACCCTGGTCAGGATGGCAAAAATCCACAATACAAACAACAACAAATGCTGGAGAGGATGTGGAGAGAGGGGAACTCTCCTACATTGCTGGTGGGAATGCAGGCTCATACAGCTACTCTGGTGAGTCATCTGGAAATTCTTGAAGAAATTAAAGATTGAAATGCCATATGACCCTGCGATTCCACTTTTGGGAATAACCCCCCATACAGCAAAAATTCACCTTGATAGCACAAGCACGACCATGTTCATAACAGCACTGTTTTCAATAGCAAAGTCATGGAATCAACCCAAATGTCCAACAGTTGACGAGTGGATAAGGAAAAGTGGTACATCTATACAATGCAGTACTACTCAGCCATCAAAAATGATGAATTAATGGAATTTGCCAAGAAATGGATGGAATTAGAAACAATTATATTGAGTGAAGTATCCCAGACACGGAAAATTAAGCACTGTATGTGCTCCCTAGTAGGTGGATGCTAGTACCAAACCCACTTAGAGACACTTAAGGATAATTTTCTTTAATACTTACAGTAATTGCAAAGATTATGAACAGGAGGGATGAGAAGGAGTGCCACACTAGAAACAAGGAGAGAGGGGACCATGTTACAGCAGAGAAAATAGGCCACCATCAAGGACTGCAAGTAAGTAATCAGACATCTGATTAAGTTTACAGACTATCCTTCCTGATCATTTACAACTGATGGGGTATGATCTTACCAGAAGGGGAGGGCATATAGTCTGGCATATAGAAAGTAACCGTTTTGCAAATGGGTGATTAATGCCTCCCTCACCACGGTTTCTTACTTTTATTACATCTACCTTTGAATATACTCTCACAACAAGACTAGTTTAACAGGTTTTTATCTTTGTCCAGGGGGTGACATCCAATACCCATCAGGATGGAGTAAAGGGCATTGCAGGAGCAGCAAAACTGAAAAAAATAATCAACAAACCATAATCCAGAACATCAGAGACTCTATATCAACCACCTGGAACTAGGCCAGACTAATCTGTTCCCATCCTGAACCTCATGGAAATTTGCGGAATAGGGGGCGGTAAGATTGTAAGAGCACAAGGATGGGAGGAGTAATGATATGCAAGATACTCCACCCAAGTTAGACCAGAAGCAATTGTAATTGGACTTTGCATGCCCTGAACAATGTCCAACACACTATTGACCCACAAAGCCTAGCATTTGCTAAAGGCACTAGGATCCTTGGAGGCAAGGGATTAACAGTGACAGTAGTGTTCCTATGCTTAAGGGGAACACAGGAAAGGGTTCTGGGAAATGCCACTGGGTCTTTTCACCTCATTGGAGAGGAGGACCAAGAGGAGAGTTTGTCATGTAGATTAAAGGATGCTCTGGGTAGGGGAGGGGGAGGCACTGGGAAAAGGGGAGGGAGGGGGGTGAGGGATGGGGAAGGAGGGGCTGTGGGGGGTTGAAGGGAGGGAGAGGCCTGGTGTACCTTTAAGTTTGTATGAGTGGAAACAAAAACATAATAATTTAAAAAAAGAATCAAATATAGAAGGATTTGTAAGTTTCAGCTATCTCAAAGACAGTGAGCAACAAGGGAGCTTTTTTCTTAAATATTGCCATCTTCCCATAAACTAAACAGTAATCTACTACATATTCCTTCTAACTGAAAAACATTTGTTCATGTCAGAAACTTTGAAGAAAACTGTATTTAAGCCCACAGGAAATTGTTCAATGCTTGTTCTTATAGTCAATATATTTTTGCTTGAAGGTAGTGTTTGTAGGAAATAATACAATGTTTTCTTATAAAGTCAATACTTTATTTCTCTATAAGCTAAGATAGATAAAGTATTCAGATAAATGAAATATTTTAAGAAGGAACACACGCCAAAATGAAACTAGTCCATGTTTAATACACAACTCTTTATGAATATGAGTAAAATTATCTTTACATAGATTTATCATTGAGTCTGGAATACAACTACTTGGGAAAATGGCTACCAGTAGCAGGGAAAACAATATAAAATATATCTGGAGTGTGTTTTACCTGTAGAAAGTAAACTCAAAACAACAACAGAAATGAACCCCAAATAGAGAAATATAAAAACTACACATAATCCGACTTTAGTGTCAAGTTAAGCAACAAAATTTGGCAGCATTGTTCTATTACCCAATGTAGAAGTTGATGTCAGTAAACCTGTTTGAAGTCAATATATACCTGTATGAAGATGATAATAAAATTTATATGCAAAAAAGTTGCATGAAGCAACTTCCAAGATAAACATATGAAAAGCATAAGAAAAAATGTGCAGTGGACAAACAGAAATGCTGCTCTATTCTGTCTTCGAAAAAATACAAGATAAGCAATGCTGGTGATGCTTTTATGATAAGTATGACACCTCCATACAGAAAAGCAAGCCAATCTTGGCTAATCTTGGAGCCAAACAAGCATGATGTGATGTCTCAGGTAGTTTATTAGATGAGGAGAAGGATAGCAACAAGAGAAAAGTAGAAAATCTGAGCAAATATTTTACTTAGAATAATATCACCACTGATTCATTAACTGAAATAAAAATGCCATATTTATGAATTATAGGAAAATCTGAGGAGGGTCAATGCGAAAATCTGTGTTGTTATACTTTTCTACAATTTCCTAAAAATATGAAACTGTTAAAAAATAAAGCTTCATTTTAAAAACTGACAAAGAAATTAGTTAAAAATCCACAGAGAATCAGAATCTGAAAGACAGAGAAAAAGAAAGAGAAAGAAAAAGAGAAAAAAAAAGAGAAAGAGAAAGAGACAGCAGAATTCAGTGCCACATTACTATCAGTGACAAGCTTTTCTCAAATATATATGTATGGATGTATTACTATTTTACCTCTCATGTCCTCTATTAATATTCAATCATAACTTTAAGATAATTACAAGCATAATATCTAATTAATTTCATAGTGTCACTCTTAGAAAATTTCCTTAGCGATTTCATTGTTTGTTCAGTAAACACTGCTCCACTCTGTGTTTACAGATCAAACTTATGGAAGGAAAATATCAACAAGCGTCACTGTAGACATTTGGGAATATGTTGTATCAAATATCAGGGCATTATAAATATTTTATGATGTTATCTTAAGCAATTAGTGCCACTTCTTAATGATTATGATAAAAAGAAGTTTTATTTAATATGTCATCAAGTTACCATTGTAATGAATGAAAACTAGGGTGTCTGCCTCATAGTATACATAAAAAGTACTTAAAAAGGATTTAAAAGTTAAATGAGGAGCATGAAATTCCAAAACTCCTTAAAACATGCAAGAAAATTAGAGGGGAGTCCTCCTAACACTGATTTTGAAAATGATTTGCTGCATGTTTTACCAAAGTCACAAACAAAGAAATCAGAATAGGAAGAAGAAATAGACCACACTATGCAGCTTTTTCACAGCAGAAGGAAGCAACAAACAGAAAGTCTATATGTGACTGAATCTCAAAAACCCAATTGGTAAAGGCTCAACTCCCAGCTTCTGATGACACTGAGAGATTTTGAAAAATTACAGATGTTACGGACTGCTCAGAGCTGAGATTTTTTTAATCCTGATTTTTAGTATCCTTTCTCTCAAAGTCCATTGTAAGAATAAATATAGGTGTTTGACAAAATATAATGAAATCTTTAGATACAAATTACATTACTTTAATCATCCCAAGGTTGCGACTTGGCACGCCCATGACTTTCACAAAATCTTATGAGAACCATAACAGTTTAACAGTATCTTTTGACATTTACTATTTTGTTTCTACTAATTCTAGCAATTTTTTTCTCTTGTTTATGAAGTCATAGCAGCATCATATCTTTTCTTGAATATCATGCCATCAGTCACATTCTAACTTTTAATTTTTTCAAATACATAGGTTTCAAATTGAATGTTCTTAAATAAATGAGAATGTTGGTTAGCAGAGTCAGTATTTCTAAGGATGATAGAAAATATTCATTTAAAGGAAGACCAACTAGTAGACTTTTAAAAAAATTCAGTTTGAGCTTTCTAGTGTTCTGTGGTCTTACCTATGTAGATAGATTATCATTGGCTGCTGGGAGAACATTTAAAACCATTGTTTTAAGTCAAATTTTTCATGTGAAAAACAAGATGGTTTGATGGAATGCAGAGTTGAAGCTTGGTGCAAAGCACTTGCTGTGCAAGCATACTGATCTGAGTTCACAAAAGGAGTGAAACTGTAGTCACTTAAAGAGTCTGGCATGAATATGCTACAGGATGAAAGGATGGGGGTGGGGATTGGAATGTGCTGGGCAGATGCAGACATGGGCAAATTCCCCAGGGTTTAACAACCAGATAGTCCAACCCAAAAAGAATGAATTCTTGCTTCATTTATAGCATGTCTTGAAAAATGATGTGGAGAGCTACAGAGAAATCCCATATCAATATCTTTCCTCCATATTTTAACATATCAACACAATGCACATGCATATACACATGTACAACAACACGTGCACATGCATAAATAAAGGTGATTCAAATATTTTAAAATTTCTAGCTAATCCTTCCTCTATGAATATAAATCACAGGTTTAATTTTATAATACTTATTTTCACACTTGGGTTTTAGATAATGTGTTCTATTTTTAATGTTTACCATAACCCTTTATTTATGTCACAAATATTTTCAATGAGATTTATATGTTTTAGAATAACCTTTTGAGTTAGAATTATCACCATGTCATTTCTGTTCTTTATTTCTTATTCACTTAGCAAAACACAAAATTAGTTATGCCAAAATAATCATTTCAGTCAAGGGTATGCAGCATACAAGATAATTCTCCCATAATAACATAATAGCTGAAATTTTTGTAACATAGAATTTTTGCAAATTTTCTATTTTCCATGATTAGAATCACAGGCACTATAGTGTTGGAAGGGTTTACAGTATTCACTGTGGAACATACAACATAAGTTGTAGGCTAGGAATAATAGGTTATGTCTAGTAGACTCTACCATTCTATTTTGTGTAGGTTATATTTGTGCTCAGTGAACAATAAAATTATGTAAAGATGTATTTCTCAGGACACATCATCATAGTTAAGCTATCATTATTGAGACCAATATAAACTCAAAGTGATTCCAGAGTAGAACAAGTTAAAATTTTTATTTGCTCTTTCTTGTAAATTTTAGTTGCATATAGTTGAAGTTATTATATGATACAATGAGATACATACAGACAGAGAAGCTGCAACTATACTGAATTAAGTTCACATGTCCATTTTACATAGTCACTCTTTTTTTAATGGCAAGAGCAGCTATAATCTGCTCATTGTGGAAACATTTTAAATGTGCAGTAGGTACTTAGATTTGTTCTTCCTGAAGATCTGCTTTTTTATACCCCCTTTTATCTTCCCTTGGAACCCTCCAGGGAAATCATTGTTTTCTGTTGACCATGGCTATTATCTTTATGTATATTTGAGCTTTACAAGTACAGATTTACATGTACAGATTAAATCATGCAAACTTTTCTCTTTCTGTTTCTGTAGCATTTCAGTTTGTATAGTGTGTCCTAGCTTCATCTATGTTTTCAGGGGTGTTTGTGTATGTATGTGTGTGTGTATCCCTGTCAACAACCATATTTCACTTTAATGACAGTTTTACAAATAAGTTAGTGAACAATGTTTCAGTGCACTTTGGAGAGGAAACAAATTTATGAATTATTTACTATTCTTTGAGCAAGTACAAAATTACAGATTTCTGTTCTTATGGCAGTGTTACTTTTGATTTTCTCAAGAGCCTCCACATCATTTTCATTGACATCTATTTCATACTCATCTACACAATTCCCCCAACTCTGTGATGGAAACTTCTTATAATAAACTAATTGGAAATTTTTATATATTATGTAGACGAACTTATGTTCAAGTGCTTTGATTTTTTTTAAATTGAGTTATGTTTTCTGCTCTGATTTCTATACTTTTAAAAACCTCATACTATAGCATTTCCAGATAGACGGCTTATAATTATTTTTCATAAGCCATAAGCTCAATTGTTAGAAATGATTTCTGTTGTTATGTGAAGGTTTTTATTTAATGTATTTGTATTTATTTATTTATGTTTTTACATCTTGAGATTTTGTTTCAATATTCAAAATGCCAAGTAAGTGAATAGGGAATTTTCTCTTGCTTTGTTTTCAAGAGACTTATTGCTTCATATTTTAGGTGTTAAATGTATTTGGAAATTATTTTATGGATGAAAAATATCACTGATCCATTTCATACTTTCATTTGTAAAAATTCAGTTTTCCATCAACTTAGTTCAAGAGACTATATACCCTTTAATGTTGTCTTCTAATGGCCTTTTCCAACATTAATTTTCCCAATATATGAGAATTTCTAGACTTTCTAATCAACTGATTTATGTGTCAGTTTTTACATAAGTTCCATATTCCATACTATTTTTATTACCTCAGTAACTTTAGATGAAGTGTAAAACTCTCATTAAATTTGGTTTTCTTTTTCAGAATGAAATTAACTACTAGAAGACTTTGGTGATTCCTTATACATTTTAGATTATATTTCCATTACTTGAAGTAAGTTACTGATAGTTTTAAAGCAACTGCATTCACCATTTACATTGATATTTAAAATACATTAAATTAAATACATTAATTTTAAGAGAATGGGATAACTTTTCACTTATTTCTGTGTACAACTCTATTACCTCCTGGTAATGTTTAAAGAAAGAGAGAGAAAGAGAAATTGAGTGAGAGAAAGAGAGAGAGAGAAAGAGAAAGAGAGAGACTCGAGAATTCATGGAGAAGCATATGCCATAACACAAACACATGTGTACTGATTTCAGAAGAGAACTTTTTGGAAGTCAGTTTCCTTCTTCCAATATGGTCACATGGGAATGAATTCAGCTGGCTGGGTTTACACACAGGAATCTTTACAAGACTACACAGACATGGCAGTTTTTTAAGTACTTTATGGCCATTAGTTTTATTCTTAATATCTTTTTTCAGTCAGATTATCATTTGTATATTGCAGAAACATTGGTTTGGTTATGTTGACTTCAGATATTTCACTTTTGTTGAATTTGTTCATAAGTTCTAATGAGTTTTTCCCTTCCTTTATTTGTTTGCATAGTCTGAGGTTTTCAACATGTAAGAAGGGGAATCTATAAATCAGGATAACTTATTTCTTTTCCACTTTGAATATCTTCTATTACTTTTCTTTGTTTCGTGATCTTGCTGGTATTTTTAGCACTGTGTCAAACAGGAATGACACAAATGGTTATTACTGGAGTTAATATGGTTTGCCCACATTAATTAGGATGTTAGCTATGCTTTTCCACAAATATCCTTTATGAGATAATGCACATATTTCCTTTTTACTTCATGTGTTGATAAATTTTAATGAAGAAAAGATGTTGAACTCTGTCAAATTACATTCCATCACAATTGCTATGACCTGTGACTTTAAGCATTAATTATTTTTGTGCTACATCGCATTAATTGATTTGTATTTGTTAAATTAGCCTTGCATACTAGGGATTAATTTTAGTTGGGCAAGTCGTTTAGCCTTTTTATTGAATTAATTTTACTGATTCCTTTCTCTTAGATATATTTTACATAAATATTCTTGAGAAATATTGACTACAATTTTGTGTAGTATTTTTGCTTAGGCTACCTATCAAGGTGGCACAAACTGTGTTTAAGGGTATTTCCTGTAACTGTACTTTCTGGAAAAGTTTAAAAAGTACTGGTATAGTATTGACTTTTTTTAAATTGTGCTATAGAATAAAATCTTGAATACTTGTTGATTTGTAAAAGGTTTTATGTGCTAAAATAAAGTTTACTACAAATTGAAAGACAGTGTGACCCACAAGCGAAAAGATTTGAAAATATAAGGGGATCTGGCAGGGGATAGGAAGCACTTAAGGGGAAAAGGAGGGAAGATGGGATTCTAAACTAAGGTGTAAATTGAAAATGTTTTAAATTCACTATATTCATGTATGTGACATTAAAAATTAACAAAATGAAAGTGACTCTATGTACAAATATATACATAGTCTTCATACATATACATATACATGAGAAATGTATTATACATATTATACATATATATGAGAAATGGATTAAGGGTCTTTTACTGTCTTTTACTCAGAAGTGAGTTTGCATCTCAGATCCCAGGTAAAAATGCCAGGCAAAAATGGCAGTGGCCTACAAAATTCTGGCTTTAGAAGGCATATGCTGGAAAACCTCAGAATGGAGCAAAAGGGAGATAAAGCAATCCAGGGTGGTTCCTGAAGTCACATGTCTAGGCCCACAATCACATAAACCCTGATTTACATACAGGAAACAGAAGTGTGAGTGGTAGAAATAGATCAGGCTTCGGATCAGAGGGAACCTAGGATGTCCTCCATCATCTAAGCCAATTTTATTTTAGCATACATGAGTATTTATAGGTAAACAATCAAAGAAGGGTAGAGCCAAATTTTTACAGGATTATATAAAGTGTATACATTCTAGGCTAGCAAAAGAGAATGCAGTATTTAAGGGATATTAAATCTCTATGGTCTCTATGTGAACATACTGATTTAATATCGACACTAGCTATAGACTTATGGGTTGGGTCATTAGAATTGCAGAGCATAGTCATGATGTTTTGTCCACATTTGGAGGAATGCAGGGAAGGGAAGAATAAGAATAAATGAGACTATCTTGAGATGTTCCTACCAGAATCCACAAGCTATTAACCTAAACTCCTAGAACAAGGTATGTGATACTAACATGCAGTTCGAGTATTCTCAAAGTCCTTCAAAAAAGTGTAAGTTTTGCCATTGCTCATGGATGCCCTTGAGAATCTGATAGTAATACCCTATTGCTAAAGATCCCAGAACATGTTGATTGAGGACAAGGAGAAAAAAACTGGAAATTATATGGAAGCTTCCACCTCACTGGCCAGCTTTCACAGTGCCAGAATGGTTTTAGGGGAGTAAGGGCAGGAAGAATCAAAGCACTCATCCAGGTGTGATTGATAGGAATTATATTAACAAAAGCTCTGGAAAGAGGTGACCATTAGTACAATAGAAAAATTAATGTTGTCATCTCAGAACAGTATTTTAAAAAAGTAAAAAGTGCAGGTGTTCTCTATTGGACCATAGGGGCACAACAGTACCAAGAGAGATTGCGTAGGAGGGAAGCTGAAGTAAGAAGTATTCCAGTGGGAGGAAGGGGCAAGAAGTTGGGATGATAAAAAGGAAACTATAAAAATTCCATTGTTATTACAAATGATTTATATAAGAATACGGCTTGCAATTTATAATACATTTATCATCAATATAAAAATTTTCCCTGTTAAGAGAACAAGAATTTGATATGCTTTTATGTCTGAGACGTTTTCATATCAGTATAGTTACATTTCACAGTCATTGAATGACCAATACACAGCATTTTTCAAAATATTCATATTTTTTTAATTTTTTTATTCAATTGTGCATGTGTGCGTATGTATGTGTGCGCTCGCGTGTGTGTCTGTGTGTGTGTAGAACCACGGACGAATTCGGGAACACCATGGACGCCTCCACTTCCTCCGCCCTGGGATTCACAGGCTCCGCCCACCAGGACCAGAAACCCAGGCCGCCCCCGCTTGTTTTATTTTTTACAATGAAGTTTAAAATTTGCTAAGTTGACCTTTTCTCTCCATGTTTCCCAATTGAAATCAATCCTTTCTGTTATGGCTAGTAGACCTCAGAATATGCTCTTTGCAGTTTGACCATACAGGGTATCTGCTTAATCTGACAGCCCATGTGATTCTGCCCTATTATAAAGATGTCCGGTGTATTCAGAGGGAATCAATGAAATTTTAACTTCTCCTACACTGTGTAAGGAGACATGTTAGTCACTTTAGAACATAATGTTCTGTGTGGTCCATTAATATTTACTATGTTCCCAAACACAGCTATTTTGTTTAAAGATAGTAAGAGTATTTTAGCATGTTCTTGCTAAGTTAATTTCATTTTGAAAGTAATTTACATCAATGTATTTGACAATCTGAAATCACTATATAATTATAATATGAGTATTCATATATTACAGGAATTCTGGAGAACTCAAAATGTTTTATATGCTTCAATATTCTGTGATAATTTGGATATCTTTAAATTTTGTGATGTAGAATTAAGTTTAAATTGTAAAATATAGGACAATTGACTTATTAAAGTCTTTTAAAATCTCTTATCAGTTCAGAATTTCTTTTTGGTTAGGCAACTGTTGTGGATTTGGCTACTTATGAAGCATGAAAATAAAAATGTGAAAGAACTTGATGAAAATCTCAACTTTTAGTAAATATTTGATTATAAATGGTTAGAAAGTTAGATGAGACATGACCTTCATAAAAATAATTATTATTAGGACAACTTATTTTAAATAACAAATATTAAAAAAACAAATCTTTGTTCCTTTATTCCATTTCAATTTAAAAATAACTTAATTGAGAGAAAAGTTTTTTTTCTTTTTTTTATTAAAAATTTAATTATGCATTTTAAAATTTTTTACCAGTTCCCTCTCTCCCCCCTCCTCCCCCCGAACCCCCTCCTCTCCCTCCCCATGCCCCAGGGCCTCCCCCCCAATTCCCAGAGAGTCCTTTATTGTGTACGCCTAACTCTCCACTGGGTCCTCCTTTCCGATGACATATAAAGACCCAGTGGCATTTTCATAAGCCCTTTCTCTTGTTCCCCTTAAGCATAGGATCACTACTATGGCTGTCAATCCCTTGCCTCCAGGGATCTCGGTGCCCTTAACAGATGCTAGACTTTATGAGGGCAACAGTGCACTGGACATTGCGCAGGGCATGCAAAGTCCCATATGATTGCTTTGGCCCCAACTATTGTTGAGAATCTTGCAAATCGTTGCTCCTCCCATCCTTTTGCTCTTACAATCTTACCGCCCCCTCTTCCGCAAATGTCCCTGAGCTCCAGGATGGGGAGAGATTAGGCTGGCCTAGTTCTATGTGATTGATATAGAATCTCTGAAGTTCTGGATTGTGGTTTGTTGATTTTCTTTTGCAGTTTTGCTGCTCCTGCAATGCCCTTCACTCCATCCTGCTGGGCACTGTATGTCACCCCCTGGCCAGAGACAAAAAGCTGTTAAACTGGAGTCTTGTTATAATAGCACATTCAAGGGTAGATGTAATAAGAGTAGGAAACCTCACTGAGGGAGGGGTCCATCACCCATTTGCAAAATGATTACTTTTTATCTGCTAGACTATATGCCCTCCCCTTCTGGTGAGATCAGGAAAGAACGTCTGTGAACTTAACCAGGTTTCTCATTACTTACTTGCAGACATTGATGGAGGCCTATTTTCTCTGCTGTAACATGGTCCCCTCTCTCCTTGTTTCTGGTGTGGCCCTCCTACCCCATCTCTCTTGTTCATAATCCTTGCAATTACTGTGTTACATAGGTTTACTTTTGAGTGTCTCAATGTGGGCTGGATGAGTTTGGTACTAGGAGCCACCTATTAGGGAGTACATAAGGCGCTCAATTTTCTGGGTTTGGGATACTTCACTTAATATAATTGTTTCTAATGACATCCATTTCCCAGCAAATTCCAGTAATTCATCATTTTTGATGGCTGAGTAGTACTCCATTGTATAGATGTACCACCTTTTCCTTATCCACTCGTCAACTGTTGAACATTTAGGTTGATTCCATGACTTTGCTATTATAAACAGTGCTGCTATGAACATGGTCGAGCTTGTGCTATCAAGGCAAACCTCTCCTGTATGGGGGGTTATTCCCAAAAGTGGGATAGCAGGGTCATAGGGCATTTCAATCTTTAATTTCTTTAAGAATCTCCAGACGGCTCGCCAGAGTGGCTGTATGAGCCTGCATTCCCACCAACAATGTAGGAGAGTTCCCCTCTCTCCACATCCTCTCCAGCATTTGTCGTTGTTTGTATTGTGGATTTTTGCCATCCTGACCGGGGTGAGATGATATCTCAGGGAAGTTTTGATTTGCATTCCCTGATGGCGAAGGAAGTGGAGCATTTTTTAAGATATTTGTTAGACATTTTAATTTCATCCCTGGTAAATTTTCTTTGAAGTTCCAGGGCCCATTTTTTAATTGGGCCAGTGTTTTCCTTGGAGTTTAGTTTTCTAAGTTCTTTGTGCACTCTGGACAGTAGAGCTCTATCAGATATGTTGTTAGTGAAGATTTTCTCCCATTTTGTGGGTTGCCTTTGAGCTCGCGTTACAATCTCTTTATCTGAACAGAAGATCTTTAATTTCACAAGATCCCAACTGTTGAGAGTTGGTAGCAGTGACTGTGCCATTGGATGTCTGTTTAGGAAATGTTGGCGTAGCCCAATCAGCTCGAGGGAATTCCCTATCCTTTCAACTATGGTTTTTAAAGTCTCTGGCCTTAAATCAAGGTCCTTGATCCATTTGGAATTAAGTCTGTACATGGTGACAAGTATGGGTCCAGCTTTAATCTTCTGCATGTGGAGATCCAGTTTTTCCAGCACCATTTGTTGAAGATGCTCTTCTTTTTCCATTGGATTCTTTGGGCCCCTTTGTCAAAGACCAAATGGCTGTAACTTTGTGGGCTTATATCTGGGTCTTCAACCCTTATCCATTGATCCATGTGTCTATTTTGGAACCAGTACCAGGCAGTTTTTATAACTATGGATTTGTAGTATAAACTAAGGTTTGGTATGGTAATACCTCCAGCAGTGTTTTTGTTACTCAGGATTGTCTTTGCTATCCTGGGTGTTTTGTGCCTCCATATGAATTTTGAGATTATTTGGTCAACTTCTTTAAAGAATTGACTTGGGATTTTAATTGGTATAGCATTGAATTTGTATATTGCCTTTGGTAGGATGGTCATTTTTACGATGTTGATTCTACCAATCCAGGAACATGGGAGGTCTTTCCACTTTCTGGTGTCTTCTGCTATTTCTTTCTTTAGGGTTTTAAAGTTTTCATTGTAAAGGTCTTTTACCTCCTTGGTTAGGTTTATACCAAGGTATTTCATTTTTTTAGGGGCTATAGTAAATGGGATTGTTTCTCTCAAGGCTTTTTCACTTCTTTCATTCTGGGCATATAGGAAGGCCTCTGATTTTTGCACATTTATTTTGTATCCTGCCACCCTGCTGAACTTCTCAATTAGTTCCAGGAGCTTCCTGGTGGAGTTTTTGGGATCCCTCAGGTATAAGATCATGTCATCTGCAAATAGGGATAGCTTGACTTCTTCCTTGCCGATTTGAATCCCTCTTATGTCCCTTTCTTGTCTTATGGCTTCAGCTAAGACTTCAAGTACAATATTGAATAGAAGTGGTGAGAGTGGACAGCCTTGCCTAGTTCCTGATTGAAGTGGGAATGCTTCCAATTGTTCCCCATTGAGCATAATCCTTGCTGTGGGCTTGTTGTATACAGCTTTTATTATATTGATAAAGGTTCCTTTCATTCCTACTGTCTCTAGCGTTTTGATCATAAAAGGCTGTTGGATTTTGTCAAAGGCTTTTTCTGCATCTATTGAGAGTATCATGTCGTGTTGGAGTTTGGACTGGTTTACATGATGAATTACATTTATTGACTTGCGTATGTTGAACAAACCTTGTGTGCCAGGGATGAAGCCTACTTGGTCCCCATGAATGATCTTTTTAATATGTTTTTGAATCCGATTTGCTAAGATTTTGTTGAGAATCTTTGCATCTGTGTTCATCAGAGAGATCGGCCTATAGTTTTCTTTTTTAAGTGAATCTTTACTAGGTTTTGGGTTTATTAAGACGATATTAGTCATAGAAGGAATTTGGTAGTGTTCCTTCCTTTGCTATTTGATGGAACAGTTTAAGGAGTATTGGTGTTTTTAACTCCTTAAATGTCTGGTAGAATTCTGTGCTGAATCCATCTGGCCCAGGATATTTTTTGGTGGGAAGATTCGAGATTACTTCTTCAATTTCCTTGTATGTTATAGGACTATTTAAATAATTCACAACTTCCTGATTCAACTTAGGTAGGTTGTGTTTACTTAGAAATTCATCCATCTCTTTTGTGTTGTCAAACTTCACAGAGTACAAGTTTTTGAAATATGATGTTATAATTCTCTGGATTTCTTGGGTATCCGTAGTGATAACTCCATGTACATTTCTAATTTTGTTAATTTGGGTTTTCTCTCTCTTGCTTTTGGTTAATTTAGCTAGGGGTGTATCAATCTTATTGGTTTTTCAAAGAACCAGCTTTTTGACTGGTTGATTTTTTTCTATTGTTTTCTTAGTCTCGATTTCAGGTATTTCTCCCCTTATTTTGCTAATCTCTTCTCTTCTACTACTTTTGGGATCAGATTGCTCAAGTTTCTCCAAAGCCTTAATCTGCATCGTTAAATTATTTATTTCTAATGTTTCCAGTGTTCTGATGTAGGCATTAAGAGCTATGAACTTACCTCTTAGAACAGCTTTCATTGTGTCCCAGAGATTTTGGTAAGTTTTATTTTCGTTATCATTCACTTTCAGGAAATCTTGAATTTCCTGTTTAATTTCTTCCTGAATCCAGTTCTCATTCAGCATCATATTGTTAAGTTTCCAGGAGTTATTGTATTTTCTTTTGTTTGTTGTGTTGTTGTGGATGTCCAGCTGTAGGCCGTGGTGGTCTGATAGGGCACAGGCTAGAATTTCGACTTTTTTGTATTTGTGTAGATTCATTTTGTGGCCCAATATGTGATCTATTTTGGAGAAAGTTCCGTGTGCTGCTGAGAAAAATGTGTATTCTTTGGTGCGTGGGTGAAAAGTTCAATAGAGATCTGTAAGGTCCATTTCAGTAAGGGTTTTGTTAAGCTCCAAAGTGTCTCTGTTAAGCTTTTGACCTGTTGATCTATCCCATGTGAGAGGGCGGTGTTGAAATCCCCGAGAATTATCGTTTGGGGGTTGATTTCTTGCTTTAGACGCTGTAGGGTTTTCTTAATGAATGTGGAGGGGCCCATATTGGGTGCATATATGTTCAGTATTGTGAAGTCTTCCTGGTGAATTGTACCTGTGACTAAAATGTAGTATCCATCTGTGTCTCTTATGATTTTCTTTGGTTTGAAGTCCACTTTGTCTGAAAGCATAATTGCTACCCCTGCCTGTTTCCTGGTTCCATTAGCTTGCAAGATTTTGGACCAGCCACGTCTTGGGATGTGCCTATCTTTTGTGGTGAGATGAGTTTCCTGAAGGCAGCAGATTGTTGGATTATGGTTTTTAATCCAAGTTTGTAATCTATGTCTCTTAATCGGTGAGTTAATGCCATTGACATTTAATGTTATAATGGAGAAATTATTTTTAATTCTGGACATTTTTTATGTTTAGTAGATTTTGTAAGCATGATGTTTGATATTTATATTTTGGTGGTATTATACTTCCCTTCTGTCCTCCTGGATACGCTTGTTCTTGTCTTCAAGCTTGAGTATCATTTCTAGCATTTTTTGAAGGCCTGGTTTGGTAGACATGTATCCCTTCAAGTTGTCTTTGTGCTGGAAAACTTTTCTTTCTCCCTCAATCATGACAGATACTTTTGCCAGGTATATCAGTCTGGGTTGGCATTTTTGTTCATTTAATACTTGAAGTATGTCTCTCTAAGCTCTTCTTGCTTTTAGTGTTTCCATTGAGTAGTCATTTGTTATTCTAATAGGTTTACCTTTAAAAGTGAGTTGCTTTTTTTCTCTTGAAGCTCTCAGCACCCTTTCTTTGTCTTGAATGTAGAGTGTTTTGACTATTATTTGCCATGGCGATTTTCTATTTTGGTCATATCTGTTTGGAGTGTGAAATGCCTCTTGTATTTGGATAGGCCTCTCATTCTTTAGTTGTGGGAAGTTTTCATTTATGATGAATTGAAATATTTCCTCAGGTGTGGTGTTTTGGGATTCTTGTTCTGGTATTCCATGAATGCACATGTTAGGCTTCTTCAGGGTGTCCCATATTTCTTGAATGCTCCTCTCCAGTATCTTTTTGGCTTTAACAATCTCTTCCATTGAGCTGGTTAATTCTCCTACTTTGTCTTCAAGATCTGAGATTCTATTTTCTGCCTCATTTGTTCTGCTGATAAGACTCTCTGTGGAGTTTTGGGTTGAAGATAACTTATCTCTTAGTTCAATTTTAAACTCTGCCTGAGACTGTTTTACCTGCTCTATACCTATTTTTGTTTCTTGAACTGTTTTTCTCAACTCCTCCAGGTTCCTGTTGTGTTCCTGTTCAAAGTGGTTGACACGGTTATTTAACTCTTCTCGGATTTCCTCTTTCATATTATTAATCATGGTAATGATCGTACTCTGAAAGTCCTTATGTGGGTCTGGTTTTCATGGCTATTTTCTATGGATTTGTTCTGGTCGCAATCCATCGTTATGGGATTGATTCTTTTGGTGGGAGATTGTTCTTCTTGGGTTTTGTTTCTCGTGGATCTGCACTTTGACTTGTACATTGTTGTTTTGTTTTTTAGGACCTTTCAGTTTCTGTGTGTTTTTCACTGAACCAATGTAGTTGGTATTGTTACACCTGCCAGTTGTTACTAGTGCTTGCCTTGGATTGGGTATGTTTGTGTATTGGTATTGTTATATCCTAGATGAGACTACTAGGATGTTAGTATGTCAGTTAAGTAACCAGGGGATGAATATAAGTATGGTAGTGCACTTTTACAATCTAGTGTCTTGGTGAAATGTGAGGGTGGGTGGTGTACTCCCTGGAGTTGTATGTTTTTGGGGTGGCTGTTTGAGGAAGCTGACCTACAACATTGATACTAGAAAGGATCAGTAAGGTGAGAGAAAAGAAAAAAAAAAAAGGTTTACTTATCTTTGGGCTGGATGTGAAGAGTCTCGCATGTGATACAATGGTTGTAGTGAAGTCCAGATGTATGGCCTGTGTTCTCTTTGTTCCTTAGAGTTTTGCTTGAGTTTCCTTTGGACTCTATTGAATTCTGAGTAGCAGTGTGTCTTCCGTGGACCACGTGCGTAGGTCCGCGGTGGGCCAGAGAGGCAGAGGGTCTGATGTTGATGGCAGAATTCTTCACCTGAGACCTGGGGGGCACAGAGGAGTGCGGGGGCGAGAGGGCACGAGGGGCTGGTGTCCGGGGCGGGGCCCCGGAGGCTAAGCCGGCGGCCACGCGTGGGTGCTGCTGGCCAGGCGGCTCGGCTCCGGGGTGGGGGGCTCGAGAGAAAAATTTTGAAAAGATATCAGAAGATTTCTATTCTACCTGGAGAAGAACACAGTTCCCAGAAAGTGTTCTAGTACTTCCTAATGAGGACAACTTTAACTAAACTCAGAAATACACAGAGATATAGAAACACACACACACACAGACACACACACATACACACCATATAAAAGTAATACTTACACTTGTTAGGAAAAAGCAAGAATTCTGTAGAATTAGGGAACATGCGATAAGGTAATATGAGATGAAAATAACTAAAATTCATTCTATGTATGTACAAAACAATCAATAAACAGAAACCAAAAATTTAGTCTTTCATTAATTACATACATTCTCTTGCAGACTGCCTGACTTATCAGTGATGATGAGATATCTTTAAACACAATTCTGGGTGTCCTGCCTGAAACTAACATGAGCTACATTTATTAAGGGGATTGTGCTAAATTCCTATTGGTGCTCCTGCTGCAAATAAGCATGCAAAGCATCGCACAAGTCAAAATAACTCAAATTGGATTCATTGAAACATAAATTAGACAAAGTCCCTGTTAAATTATTGATAACTTGCTTTAGCCTCTACTAATTCTTTCCAATGCAGAAGTAAACATCCATGTAAAAAGCTGTAAAATGGTCAATTAAATTTATATGGCTGGTCTGGTAAACTGTTTTCCTGAGGTAAGGCTAAATCCTGCACATTTTGTAATTTTGAGTTTATTGAATTTTCTTAATTTATAAATAGCCATGAGGTATATTTAAACAATGCAGATACATTGAATTTTCTTTGCTATGTTGCTTGGTGTTGCTACTTTGAATTTGCATCCATGAATAGTATATGTTTCTTTAATATGCACATCAACAACATAAAACATTTTATAATTAAAAAGCTTGCATTTTCTAGTAACAGATAAGAATTTTTTCTTAAGTCAAGTCACAGAATGTATTTATCTGAAAAACAAATCATTCCTTTAGAAAGAAACAAAAGACAGAAATGGGGAGAAAAACTGAAATATTGTCTTCAGGGCACAGACAGATTCAGTAACCTCAGGCCTGGCATAAATGATGGCAGGTGATCTCAGCAGCTAGTAGTCAAGCTAGGATCTGGGTATGTGCAAGGAATCAGAGAACCCATATCTCCCTGCCAAACAAAAGACTATAGATGGACTCTAATGAAGGAACAGAAAGTGTCTTCACTAGTGTACCCAGTGAAGAGTCCACCAATTTACAATGAACACTTTCAAATCCAATGAACATATCTCAAATCTAGACGACCCAAATAAACTTGAGAAGAAAAAAATGGTATAAATATGACAAAAAGACTTCTAGGGTGTTGTCAGACAGTGGGGAAGGAGATAGGTTAGAAAAGGTGGTTGTCCGAGAAATCAGCACATGTTATGTATGTGTATGAAATCATCAAAAAACAAATTCAATAAAGGTAAAAAGTTCCTTAAAACTTTGTGAAATAAATGTTATACTTATAGTCTTTATTTTATGCCAAGAAGGGTTCTGAAGTTCAAAGTTGTTGGGGAAAGAGACTCTATTATTTTGAAGAGTGGAAGAGCACAAGCAAAACAATTTCAACTAATTTCTTTGTTTCAAGAAAATTTAGGGATTGCAATAAATACATATGTAAAAATTATTGTCTATAATCATGATATTATTAAGAAATATATATCAAAGGGAATTTAACATTAATTATTTGTGAATATCCTAATATAAAAAACTTACTTTTATTTTTATAATTTTCTTATACTGGCAACGTCATACAAAAATGCTAATATTTCTGGAGAGTTTTTAAGAATGAGCTTTCCCCAATCTCTAAGAAAGCGGATGTAGTTTTTCAATTGTAATAATTTTATGCTTGGACTTCTGAGAAGTTTGAACAGCCTTTGGACTATATGTTTAAACACATTCTTGTTTGAATGTAAAATATCCATCGCATACTCATGTGGTTAAGCATTTGTTTTGTTGTTGGTTACACTATTGGGAAGGTTTTGAAACCTTTACTATGTATAGCCTAGCTGGAAAAGTAGATTACTGGGGATGAGTTCTAAGCCTTTTTTTAATAGCCAGATCCTACTACCTATTCGTGCTTTGCTTTCTGAGTTTGGATACAATGTGACCTGAACATAGCTTCTTGCTGGCTTCATCTCACCTTTTCACAATGTCACTATGTTCAGTGTGATGGGCTCTCTCCACTGTGGAACTGTAAGCCAAATTGTAAGCCAAAACAAAACCATTTTCCCCTAAGCCAAAACAAATCCATTTTCACCACAGCAAGAGAAAAAATAATTGAAATAAATGAAATAGTTTAGTTTTTGTCCTTATGCAATTTGCTTATTTCATGTAACAGACATTTCTTCAAAAAGTGAATACTAATAAATAAAACCACAGCGTGACATCACTTCATGTAACTTACGAAGGCTAGACAAATATGTTGTTTAAGAAATGGAGTCTGTTGTCCTTCATTAGTGATGGGAAAAGTATACAATCTCTGTGAAAATTAATAGGAGAGCCACTCAACATAACAAAACTAGGAATAATGTTCGATTTATCAATCAAACTTGTAGCCACAAGTTACCTGTCTTGAAGAAAGGAAATCACAAGCCCACCTTTAATGCATCACTTTTTTCGCCCACATTTAATGCATCACTTTTTTCTCAATCACTACAAGCTGTTCGCAATTTAAGCTTTATTATTGGATCAAAGAGTACACAAAATAAGTTCATACACATAATGTGACATTGTGCAACCTTTAAAAAGTCAGGGAAATCTCTCAATTTTGACACATGAACAAAAGTTGATGATTACATGCTATGTGAAATTAGTCAATGTGTATTTTATGTTATATCATTTATAATTTGTTCAATAGAGCTATGTCTGCTTTCACTTTCCATATTTTATCTATGAAAAATCTTTGTAATTTTAATTCTCATCTTAACTAAGGCAATCTTTGTTATTTTAAACAAAATATTTTATTTTGAAATACTTCAGTATTCATGTCCTTGCTAGAAATGACCTAGAGAAATTTGGCACTTTTACTAGTGTAGCATCTTTTAAAATTTTGATGTATTATCACAATCAGGATGCTGCTATTGACAAAGAACATGTTCAATGTTTCAACAACCACAAGGATATTTCTTGTTATATTTATAATCACCTCATCTTATTTCCATGGAGTTGTACTATACACTATAAAATCAGTTTATACCACTATCTTATACATTTTTACCTCCATAATTGGTTATAATTAATAAAATTGCTTTAGATATTCATGTACAGTTTTTGTGTGAACACGGTTTTCATTTTTCTGGGATAACCATGTAGGAGTATAATTACTGGATTATACTGTAATTACATGTATAGATTTTCAAAGTTAATCCCAAAGTGATTCTTTAGACAGTCACTAAAATCTCTTGCCAAATATAGACATCCACCCAAACATTGGGTGTTTTCAAAAGTATTTTTAATTTATACAATCAAGTATACAATAATACTGTATTATAGATTTAATCTGTAGTTCTCTAATGCCTAGTGAAGTTAGACTTCATATTGTATTTATCATGCACATAGATTTACCATTTTGCTGGTGAATATACATTGTATGAAGTGATGAGTGGTGTAATCACAATTTCCTCAAACATATCATCTACTTTTATCCTGTTTACCCCACCTGCCATGTTCTTTAGTTCTTCTATCCTCTTTCCCATTACTTTCTTACATAATACCTCCTCATATTTTTAGGTCATGAATAATTTTATCTGTACCTGTATTTACACCAATATCTGATTTATAATTATATATCACTGAATCATTATCTGTCAATACATATGTCTACATTAATATCTCTCCTAGAATCCCCATAGGAAGAAATGTGCTAATATTTATGGTTCTAGGTTTGCATTGCTTCACTTCCTATGATTATATCCAATCCTAACCATTTCTCTAAAAGTCACCCAATTTTGTTTCAAAATACAAATAGATTAGACTGTTTATATACACCATATTTTTTGCCCACCTAACTGATAATGGTCTTAAGCTGTTTCTAAATGTTGTCTTTACTAAATAAAGCTACCTTAAGCATGACACAACAATGGTTTGTATATACAAATATTCCTTTGAAAATACCCCCAGAAGTGGAAGAGATTTTCATATTTTATTCATTTTATGCTAATTGCATTGTAGTTCTGAGGTCAACTCCAATCTTTTCATACTTCTGTTATACTGGTTTAAATTCTCACTATCGTCTTATAAGAGTTCCGTTCTGTTGGCTGTTAATCATTACTTATTGCCATTTAGCTGCTTAATGGCAGATATTATTACAGAGGTGATATAGATTATCAGTGCAGTTTTAGTTTGCATGACCCTGATGACTGAGGTGGGGATAGTTTCCTTGTGTCTATTAGTCTTCTGAACTTTTCATTCTGGGAAGTGTCAGTTTATTACTTAAACCTAGCTATGTTTTATATTTTGAGTTTGAAGTTTTTGACAGTTTTATATATTTTCCAATATAATCTTCTGTCAGAGATTTAATTGGCAATGACATTCATCCATTGTGTAATCTGCCTGTTCACTCTGCTGATTTTTTATGTGTAGATTGTTAATTTCTTACTATCATAATTAGATACAGGTGTCAACTTAATGGTTGAAGGTTTGAGCTCTGGGCAATTTGTAGAGAATTAGAGTTGAGTTAAACCCAGAAGAAACCTTCAAGAGATTATCTTGTCAATGGGGAAGGCCAAATCTATCGTGAGTCGCACAATTCCAGGAGCAGGTGAATAAAATTGAGGCAATTGTTTCTCAGCCATTACTTGTATATGGTATAGCTAGTTCTCTTGACACCTACTGTTGGTGTGGGCTTTTCTGTCATGCTGAACAAGTAAGAGTAATCTGGAAGCATAATCAGAGTATCTGCTACACATCCAATTATTTTTGAGCTGTCTGAGTCATTTTCAGAAAGTTTGTGAATATTATCATCAATGTTTTTCTTTAAGAGTTTTAAAATTTCAAGTCTTTCATTAAATTGGTTGAATCTTGTAGAATTAATATTTCTACAAAGGTGATATATATATATTTTTTATTGTACATGTGGATATTTACTTTTATCAACCACATTTGTTAAAAAGGTTGTCTCTTTACCCTTTCTGTACTCTTTTGGTCACATTTGTGATGCCTTTTTTTCTTAGTGAGGCTCTGCAGTATTACTGGATTTCAGGTATTACAATACCCCCATCATTCTTCTCTTTGTTCAGAATTTTCATCAGTCTTTGGATATTTTTGCTCTCTCATAAGAATTTCATGCATTTTTATTAATATTACTGTGAAGAACATCATTGAAATAGTGATAGGGGTTAACACTTTGGGCAGCATAGTCATTTTCACAATATTGATTTTTCCAATCTGTGAATATGGAAGATCTTTCCATCTTCCAGTTTCTAGTTCCATTTCTTTCTTCAGTGCTCTGTTTCATTGTAGAAACCCTTCAGTTCCTATGTAAAGTTGATTCAAAGGTATTTTTTGAGAAAATTATAAATGGAGTTGTTTCCATAACTTCTATCTCAAAGCATATGATTTCTGAATAAATTTTCAGTACTCATTTTCCATTGCCTTATTGTCACCTAAATGTGTACATTTATGGCAACCAAGTATCATTGTTAACTCCACTTGGTGTAATTTCATTACAAATAGTTTTGAAAGTTTTAAATTTGGATGCCCAATCAGATGATGAGAATTAGGTGATACACTAACCAATTAATAATATCTCAGTTCCTATCATGTATTTCCCTGGACTTGAATGATTTCTCTGTGAATAAAAAAATAGCAGCCATATTATCTTAATGATTTTTTCCTTTTAATATAGAGTGGCCTTGGTTGTTTGTCAGACTAATTTAGATTTGAAGTCTATTTTGTAACATATCAGATTAGCTGTACCAGCTTAATTTTGGATTCATTTTATTTTAATGGTTTACATCATTGAAGTCATATCATTGAACTCTTAGTTTATAGATAAATCTTCCTTTTATTTGTTTTTGTCCAATTAGTGTATTTGCCTTTGTTAATCACAGAATTTATTATTGAAAGATACTGACTAACTCCTGTGATTTTTGTGGGTTACAATGCTCAGTGCACTTTCTTATAAAGTCCAGAAGTTCCACCCAGTTAACGGTCCCACCTACAGTGGGCATGTATTCCATTTGAAATTAACCTGATTAAGATAATGCCTGATAGGCCCTTCAAGATGATTCTAGATTTGTATAAAGCTGATATTTGACACCAACTATCTCACCATATAAAGAAATATCATGGGATATTTTTCTCTTTGTGTGTTGCTCCTTTCAGGTACTATTATATACTTCACATTCATCTAAATTGTCAAAAACATCTGTATTCCCATGTTTTAAAATTGAAATATATGTATATATAGTGGAAAAAGTAGGAGCAGAGGGAGATGCTAATCTTACTAAATTACAAAAAAATTACTCAACTCATAGACTTTAATATAAAATTAAAATTATAACAGTTCTGTAAGATAAAATGGAAGGACCTCTAAGTGACATTGGGCTAGGTGGGAGTTTTCAGACAAATTTAAAGGCATAATTCATAAAAGCAAACATTTGATAGTTCATCTTCATTAAAATAGTTTATGCAGTGCAGAAAAGTAAATAAGATAATTAAAAAGACAAGTCATATACTAGGATGTTACACCAAAAAGTATAGATCTGATAACATGACTATAAAAAGAGACTATAAAACTTCTACGTTTGTTGTAAACAAAAGCGTAAATTAAATTGCCTTAAGTTGTAACTGATATAAGTGAATGTTGAAAACATTTTAAAATTGAATATTCCATAGGGGAAAAATCCATGAATATTATGTAGATGCCAAGTTCAAGGTACAGAGGATATTGGTGTATTTTTGCAAGTGTTTGTGTTGCTAATCAATTAATGACCACTTATAGAGGAAGAAGGAGGTTTTATTTTGGTTTACAAATGTCCAGTGAGAATTGTTACTAATGCTTGGCAGGAGAGTTCACACTAACACCAAGGGCTGGCAGCACTGGCCACACCATAGACATGGGTCTTCTGAGAGAAGGGCAAACATCTCTTGCCACAGTGTATGTCAGCTCACTTAACTTTAATCAGCTCACTTTACTTTATTGATCAGCAACTATTCTCATACACCATAGACTGTGTCTTCCTTATTACTTAGAAAATCTTCTACCTGCTTGCTCAGGGTTTAACTGAACCACTAATTATTTCCAAATGTGCCCAGGGACAAAGCCATCAATTGTCAAGTTGAGTCTTGTATCTAACTATGACCCTCAACTTATCCTATTAGATGTGAATATCTTTTCATGATGATGTCTTTCTAAAACATACAAAATGAAAGGGAGAAAATAATAATATCACAGTAAGGAAACCTAGCATATCCCTCACAAATATATAACGGCAAGTGATATTATTTTATGCAAGTAGTGATAAATCACTGTGATTAAACACTTCTGTTATGTGTGGAAATTGACAATTCTTCTGTGTTTTGGAAACCAAGAATCAGATAAATTTCCAGGAAACAAAGGGAGAGACAAACTACCAGAGAAACACCAGACAAATCCCAATTTAGAATTTTACTACTAAAAGTGTAACAGCAAACTTCTAAACAGTTCTTGTCATCAAAACCAAAGAAAGTCTGAAAAACAGTCAGTGTCCCAAAGAGCCTGATTATTCCTACACTGCAGGAAGTACTAACTTAGAGCTTCCAGCAAGGAGCAATTCCTTGAATGGGCTTGGTTTTGGACCATCCCAGTGTTTTGCCTTTCCAACACTTAAAAAAATTTAGTTAGATTTAATTGATATGCAAAATAATGAAAAAAGATACAAGTACAAAATAGGCACAATAAGATTAGATCTTAGTAAATGTCATTGAATGCATTTTCAAATGCAAACACACACACACAGAGTACTAAAAATGTCAAGGAATTGAATTCCTCTGTTTTTTTAATAGTTTAAAGAAAAATAGTTATTTGCTCTTATGTTATCAAGGTACTTGAGCCAAACATTTTAGGTAGAAAATTTGTCATTGAATTTATTAGCTGATTGAGAAATGCTGTGGTAATAATGTATTGCTATGAGAGAGAGAGATGGGGAGAAAAAGAGAACTTACATGTGTGTGTATTGTGTTGGAATGAGTAAACAATAGATTAAAAACAATAGAGTAAAAAAGAGAGCTCCAAGAAAGTCATTGTATACAGAAATGTTGGTGTAAATAAAGAGGAAAGTGTTCAGCTTAAACACCTGCATGCTGACATTAAAGTGTTTTTAAATAAAGATATCTTCATTCTTTCAAATCCTCATGACTTAAGTAGTAAGAAAATTACTATGTTTAAGTGGTCTTGTACTATTTCAGACAGACCTTAACTTAAGATAATTCAATACATTTTTAAACTTGCACAGTATAACTTGTCACTAAAGGTACATTTAATTAAAATATATCATAAATAATCATTTTTATTATTTGTATTTTCTTATAATATTTATGGGTATGAATGCCAATTGCCAAAATAATTTTAACAACTCATTTATTAACAATTAAGGAAAACTACAAACAATATTAAATGTAATATTTTCTTTCAGAAGTTTTTCTTATAGCAATGTCAAAATTGTCTATAGAGTATTTAATATTGAATACATCTATATGCATATTGCTGCTGTAATATACAGATATGTAAATTAGATCAGTAGATAAAATACATGTCTCAGTCTATGTTTGTAAGAGAAAAATGATCATTGTTGTCATTATGAGTGTCGTAAAATCCTTGCTCTGAGTTCCATCTCCTTGGATTAATTTATGTCCTGAGGGGTTCATCTCCCCCACACTTCACTAAGTAATCTCATTCTCTTTTCTGGGACAAGAAAGATTAATCATTCAAAAAATTAATGGGCTGGAAAAACAAAGCAGCAGACAAAAGGTGCCTGAAAACTTTAAATAAAATAAATTAGTTTCCATTTGAAAAGTAAATTATTTGATTTACAGATCTCTGTTTTCTTTTTCTCTTCATTTGTACTTCCCTGTTTTTATCATCTTTTTCAACTCTGTCTCTTGAACTGTGAAGTCTATTTAAATTGTTCTGGAATGTTATTTATCTTCTGCGTTAGAACTTACCTTCCATCATTAAGCAAATAATTTTATATATACATATATATGTATATTTATATACATATATACACATATATATACATTTACACATATATACACACATATATACATATATATGAAAATCAGTTTAACAATTTTAACAACATCAAAACCACAGGAAAAAAATTCAGTAGGGAAAAATTTCACATTTTTTCATTAACTTTATTATTCATTCAAAGATTATAGGTTGCAACATCATGAGTAACTTCAAATTCTAGTTTAGACTATCTGTGACTTGTCTTACATTATGTTGCAATTCTCTGTACTGTTGCCATAAATTTACAACCAAGCTATTTATAGGGGAACAAAGAGTTGTATACTGTCTTACTATTATCTGGTTGCAATTCTTACTCCAGCTTGGCAGTAGAGCCCACACCAACACCAGTGGCTGAGGGAACTGGCTATGCCGTTCCCTCAGGACTACTGAGAGAGGGATGACACTTACTTGCCAGACCAACATGTCTGGACAAGTACACTGAAGGATGCCAACTTACTCAATCAGTTACCTCCATCTTATTCATCTGCCCAGGAGCAAATTCAACCCACCAATGGATTGGTTTTCCCCATCAACTAGAGAATTTCCTGCAGGTTCACTCTGGACTGAACTCAGCTACTAACTCTCTACAAATGCAGAACTTGAACCCTCAGCTGTCAAATAAACACCTATATTTAACTATGGCACATGAGAACATGTAAAAATGTGCCTCTGAATTTCAGGGCATCCTAGTTTTAAAGCCATAATTTGTAAGAATTCTTCCTTATACATTATAGAAATCAGCCATCATTAATTAGTTTCATCTGTCAGTTTGACACTAAAGAGCTTAGATTTTTTTCCACAACAGAGGATTAGATAATTAAGATAAGCTGCTAGGAGATTGGCTAATTGCATTTTTGATATAGGTGTTCATTGGTCCATCTCTCTCTTTGCTCTTAGCTGTGGATGTGTTGGAGTCATTTCCCATGACTCCTGATGCTGGTTCTGACCTGCCATAATGGACTATAACCTGAATTTGTGAGCCTGAATAGAAATCTCATTTTCACCCTTAATTGTTTAGGTCACATATCCATCACAGCAGTGAAAATATGAATTAGCACTGTATGTTTGAATTAAAAAGGCATGAGTTGAACCTATAGAATTTATGAAGCTACTTAGAAATGTTAGGCAAGAATATGGCATAATCACATTTATTGCAAAGGGACTGCTTTGTAAGTACTATGAAGAACAGAGGATAGAGGGAATGAAAGGGTGAGAAATCAGTAATCATTGATATATGAATAATAAAAAATAAGAAAACGTCAATAATCAAGGCTTTCTCCTTGGTTATAGTCATCACTAATGAGTTCCTCAAAATTAGTGATTGTGGTTTTATTCAGAGAGAAAATGTAGCAGGAAGAATTCTTAGAAAGAAAATTGTGTTCACATGCAATGAAACCTATAAGATTTTCTAAGACATCTTTATACTTTCATATACTAATAACAAGTTATTTTTCAGACAATGTGACAATACATTGCCCTGGCAATTGTTTAACTCATGTATTAGCAAGAATCTCCTGCTTTTTGCCTTCTGAGTATTGGGCAGAAAGGCCTGTCATCACGTCTAAATTTTTTTATTATTTCAATTTTAGTTTTTTATTACTTATTGCAAGAATGCTAGGGTTAAAGAAAAATAGTTTGTGGAGTAAAGAGTTATTCAGACAAGACAGAGAATATTAGGGTACTGGTGACATTTTACATATGTTCAATATATAAATATATTTATATATATTATATATCCTAATATAACATGTTGCAGTTCGCCTGCATGGTTGCTGATAAATCACCATCAAATGGCTTAAGGCACAAAGGGGTTTATTTTGTTACAACAGTCTGGTTGTAGTTTATAGTCCTGCTTGATGGGAGAGCATGCACTAATACAAGGGCTGAGGGAACTGGCCACACCATCTCTGCATAATGGCTGAGAGAGGGACGATCCTGACTTGCCAGACCAGCATATCTGGCCAAGTATAAACAAAGATGTCAATTTTCTCAACCAGCTCTCTGTATTTTATTCCAGGGCCTAGTCCCACATACAATAGTCTGGGCTTCTCCATCAGCTAGACAATCTCCTGCAGGTTTGCTTCAGGCTTAACTCAACAACTAATTCTCTACAAGTGTGCCCAGAGTTGACACCTGTATCTAGCTATGACATAATATATATATTCTTACTTATTTAAGATTTATTCATTTATTACCTTACAAAGAATTAGTGTTCACTATGGAATTTTTCAAAGGAAATTTGTTTAGTTATTTCCTTCATCTTTGTTCCTTCCTTCATGTTCTCTTTTCCTTCCTCTCCTTCACCCCCTACCCCATGGGTCTCTTTTAGCTGGAAGGTAGCTTTGTCTACTTTGCCCTTTCTTGCTCCGCATGCTCCCCTTTATTTAAAAATAAAACTATTTCAGGTTCTGGGGGGGTTAATTCAATAGGCAAATCGCTTGCTAAGTGTTCAAGAGGGCAGATGTCAGACAACCCAAGTAAATGCTAGGTGTCTGTGACAGCTCACCTATAATTTTTTAACAAAATAAATTATTTACATTTCAACTTCAAAAATGTCTGGTATGAAAAAAATCACAAACCATAGTGCTTATAGTACCCTCTTAACAGAAACACACTGCAAAATGTTGACATTAACAAAATTATTGAATTTCTTTATGTTTAACATGCAATTTTAACACTGGGAAGGTAGTAATAGGGTATTCCTGAGAGAAGATGATTAGCTTCTCTCAAACAAGAGCTCAAGTTTAAACCGTGGAATATGCTATGAAATGTAATATCAAGTTCTATGTATTTCTTTGTAGATTACATAATTCCACTTTTATTTACAGCTTAATACAATACCATTGTGTGTATACATCACATGCTTTTATTCATCCATGTACTGTTGGGCAGCAAGAGTGAGTCTACTTCCATGGCATTGTTTAAAGAGCTGCATGGATAAATTTATTTCTGTTCAACAGTCTTGTTATCAATGGACTTGATATGTTTTGTTCTATGCTACCACACAGTCTTGTTTTCTTTTCATTTTCTATGTCTAATTTTTGCGTTACCTGAATAGGTTTACTGAGATCGATGCACTGCCATGAATTCTGAGCATATAGAATGATTAATTATCTCTTCATGCTCAGTTTCATTTTACACTTATTTTGGAAGTATTTCACATTTTCAGAAATTATAAAAAGACAAATAGTTGTCTTACAATTGATACATTATATTATTAGTTGATGCTTTCTATTTGTATTTATTTGGCTTGTTTGCTTCTCCATTAACTGAAACCTTGGGGAATTGAGAAAATGCCTCAAGATTAATTTTCCCAAATTAAATGAAGGGGAAACATAAGAAAAAAATGAAAAGCAGGTTGCATTTAAAATTTGAGACCAGAAAAACAGCTAATACTTTTTTTATTATTTATTCAATTGTGCATTATGCGTGTGTGTGAATGTGTATGCGTGTGTGTGTGTGTGTGTGTGTGTGTGTGTGTGTATGTGTGTGTGTGTAGAACCACGGACGAATTTGGGAACCACCAAGGACCGTCTCCACCTCCTTATTTACTCTGCCCTGGGATTCACAGGCTCCACCCTACCAGGACCAGAGGCCGCCCTCGCTTCCGCCTGGCATCTATACGTGGGGTCTAGGATCCCAACTCAGGACCTTCTTCCAGCAAGGCAGAAGCTTAACCCCTGAGCCACCTCTCCAGCCCCAGCTAATACATTTTTCATACAGCATAACGTAAGTATGTGACTTGCTTTTTCTTAGTTTTTTTAGACTGGCAGGGAAAATTATATTTACTTATCTGCATATGCAAAGTTGTAGTCCAATTTTCATATGGATAAATCAAACCTAAAAATTATGTCGTTCACTCTAAAGGAAAAAATGCATTTTTAATTTTCTATCTCTTTTATTGTAGTTTTAAAATCGTTTTGTTAATATTTAGTCTTTCTAATTATAAACATAATGGGTGGTTGTCCTTGACCACCCCTCCTTCTTCTGAACATATTTTTTTTAAATTAATTTTGGTTTTATTTTTACTCTTTTACAATCTCATACATGTGGACAATGCATTTTGACCACAGCTGCCCCTATCTCCCTCCCTGGACATTTCCCTAGCATGTCTACTTCCTGTCTTTATGTCCTTTTTTTATTTGAAAATACAAATTAATATGTAAGCTATAAAAGAAAATACACTAAGGATGTAGATAGGATTAAGGTCCCAGTTCCACACAGTTAAGGACACATTATAAAGCTGAAAAACAGCAGTTTTGTCTATCTTTTATGAGACTGAGTTCATGATGTGATCACACAGAACCCCGGCCCATGGGAGGCAATCCACACTGTGGGCACATGAAGATCAAGCCCACAGAAGGCCCAGCCCACAGGAGATCATACCACTTGAGAGCACAGAGGAAGCCATCCACCTTGTTAGTATACAAAGCCTGAACCCAGGGAGGCCATCCACATTGTGGGTACATGGAGCCTACCCCATGAGAAGCCTTCATGTTGTGAGTACACAGAGATGGAATTCAGGGTTTTGGCAGGCAGAGTGGTATGTCAGGCTATTAATCATTCAGCTAGCTGTCTACAGGTCAGAACACTGAATGTAGAAATAGTCTCATCTCCTTTCTTCCATTGTCTGACACACATAGGACATAGCAGCCACATGTGCAGTGCTTCTAGGGACAAGATATTACATTTTCATGCACAATATTAAGCTGATTTATTAGGAACATACAAGGTAAATTTTTGGACCTTCCTAGTGAATTAATCTTCAACAATGTGAACAGGCCCTATCTACAACTAACTGTTATATTTTTATGTGGTTTCAGAGTGTGTGCATGTGCGTGCGTGTGTGTGTGTGTATATATATATATATATATATATATATATATATATATGCCGTGTCTATTTTAGAATCCTTCCCAGTTGTCACTTTTGATCTTTCTTTTGATATAAAAGGACAACACTTTGGAAATTGCTCATTTGCCTCATTTTTGCAATGGTTAATAGTAACAGGACAGTCTTAGAAGAAAGGCAAAATGCCCCTTGACTGGTTGCTGTGCCTATGTTCTTCCAAATCTCTGAGTTTCTTAATGTCATGTACATACTAAAAAGTACAAGAAATTATCAGACTAAAGTATATTAACATTCGTTCTTGTAAAATCATTATCAATTTTTATCTTAATAGATATGTTTTAATTATTAACAAGCAAACAAACTCCACAACAATTTCCTTACTCATATTTATGCAATTTTAAAACAGTCATGCTGGGATGGTCTCTCAACATCTTTGAAGGTCATCCCCCAGTGCCAGGATTACCCTGAAGGAATAAACCCTAGTGATATGGAGGAACCAGCTCTAATCCTTCATAGAGATAAAGATTCCAACTTCCCCCAATCCTCTGTCCGTGAAAGGATATGCAGATCAGTTCTACATTTTAGATAAACCCTACAGAGAGGTCTGGCTCAAGATCAACTGGATTGGGCCCCAATATGAACACAATAAGATGTAAACAAATAAAAACTCCAGTGAGATTTGCAGAAACTGGAGCTAATCAATGAGGAAAAGCCTTTTTTTTTTTTTTCAGGTCTGCCTATGACTATAAATAATCCTGACACTGGCAGCTATCTTTGGTACCTTTCCTCCTCCTGGCATTCCTTAGTCTGAAGTCTGTGAGTTCTTTCCCAGCTCCTTTCCCCTCATGGATTCCAGGCCTGAATCCATGAGTTCTCCAAGGCTTTCAAGTCCCACACAGATTAATGTCCATGACATTGTTCTTTCTCACCTCTAAAACTCTGCCTTAGTCCTTTACTAGTATTCTGGTTTCAATCTTTGATTCCCAACACAAGAACCTGGAAATATACAGAACCCAGAGGGATCCAGTAACAATATCTTACCCTTACATTATCAGTCCTGCCCTGTTCCATTTCCCTTTTTGTCCCTGGGCTTGTGTCTATTACAGGACTCACTTTGGGTGCCTGTGTCAGTAAAGGAGTCAGATTTTAGTTGTACTATAAGTACAATGGGCAAAGTCATAAGTAAGTAGGTTCCTCTCTCTTATCCATCACCTGCCGCTGAGACATTGTCTGAAAGCAGTTGTTTCTTCTAAGACCCTGGAAAGTCCTAGGAGGAGTTATAATACATTGACCATTGTGTAATCTGGTGATAGAAGTTCTAATTTCAGTTAGTTTCTGGGTACAATAGCCCTGTCCTGACTTGCATGTGTTGGCCAGAAATACCTCATACCATCTTCAGGATTTAAACTAATCTAACCTAATCTTGTCAACCCCTCTTCCACAAGGTTCCCTGAGCCTTGGTGTAAGGTGAGATTTTGATGGATTAGTTATGGCTGAGCATTCCAGATTCGCCAATTTTCTTCAGTCTGGCCCAATGTGGTTTTTCTGTATCACTAGTCTTTCATTGTAATAGGGTACATCAATGAGAGCTTTTATTATCTAATGGTTGAAAAAAGAAAGAAGTGTGGGCTGGAGACATGACTGAGGGATGAAGACTCTGCCTCACAAGCAAAAGGTCCCTAAGAATCCTAGGTCCCATATAGAAAAACACAAGGTGGAAATAGCTGCTGGCTTGTGGAGCCTGGGAAATCCCAGAGTGAAGCAAAAAGGAAGTAATAGCAACCTAGAATGGGTGATTCCCGAAATCATTCTTTGCCTCCCCAGGAACACAATTCTCTCTCTCTCTTTCTCTCTCTCTCTCTTTCACTCTCTCTCTCTCTCTCTCACATACACACACAAAATTAAAGTTTTTAGAAAAGAGTATTTAGATGGTGTTTATTATCAATTTAGATTTAGAACCCATTCAATGTTAATTGCCTGCCCTTGGGTGTTACATACTGCTGTTGCTCCCCTGGATTCTTCTTACCAGAGTTGTAGTGATGTTCAGCTTTCACTCCTGGGTTAGGGCCTTGATTCCCCCCCCCCACTAGTCACCTGCTTTTTTCCCCCTACCTTACACCTTACCAAGCAAGACCTATCACCTTACTTCCCTTCCCTTAATTAAGGGCTTTGCCTTCGTAATGATGTTATTTATATATTTACCTAAGTTCCTTTGTCTCCACTCACTTAGGATCTTCTTCCTCCTGTGTCCCAAGTTACGTTCCTCTGCAGGTATAGGGGTGTTACAGAAATTTCCCCTTAGGTATATCATTTTGAGGGTTTAGTACTAGGTTCGAATTATATGGGAGAACATGAGATATCTGTCTTTTGATGTCTAGGGTATTTTGTTCAGTACAATTTCCTTCAAATCCATCCATTTACCAGGAAATTATGTTAATTCATTTTTCTTCAGAGCTGAATAATATTTCATGGTGTACATGTACTACATTTTCTATATCCATTTGTCTACTGTTGAGTAATTAGGCTGATTTCATGTCTTTGTTATTATTGATAGAGTTTCAGTGAACATTGATGTACCTGTGTCTCTGTAATAAAAGCATTTTTTGGCAATATTCCCAGGAGTGCAATACCTGGGTCATATGGCCTTTTGATTTTTAATATTTTTAGAAACTATTATAATGATTTCCAGAACAGTTGTGCAAGTATGCATTCTCACCAGTAATGTACGAGGATTCCCTTTTCCCTGAATCTTCTTCAACATTTGTTGTTTGTGTTTTGGATTTTAGCCATTCTGACCAGGATAAGAGGATATTTCTTGGTGGTTTTAATTTTCATAATTTGAATTTCCCTATTTGTTAGGGAGGAGGAACTTTTTTGAAATATATTTGGTAGACATTGTAATTTTGTCCTGAGGAAAATTTCTTTTAAGTTAAAACGTCCAGGGCTGGAGAGGTGGCTCAGGGGTTGAGCCTCTGCCTTGCAGGCGGAAGGTCCTGAGTTCGGATCCTAGACCCCACGTATAGACGCCAGGCAGAAGTAGGGGTGGCCTGCGTTTCTGGTCCTGGTAGGGCAGAGCCTGTGAATCCCGAGGCAGAGTAAACAAGGAGGAGGTGGAGGCGTCCATGGTGGTTCCTGAATTCGTCCGTGGTTCTACACACACACACATACATACACACATGCACAATTGAATAAATAAATAATAATAAAATTTAAATTAAAAAAAGTTAAAACGTCCATTTGCTAATTGATTTGATTGCCTCATTAATACTGATTTTTTTAATTATTTGTGTACTCTGGATATTAGTTCTCTATAAATGTGCAGCTAGGTCCTCTGTGGTTTTTTTGCTCAGTTAACAATATCTTTTGTTAAAATAAGCTTTTCAGTTTCATGAAATCCCACTTGAGTGTTGGTCCTACAGAAAATGTGAGCCAAGGACATTCCATTTGAGAGAATTCCTTATACTTTTCCTATAGTTTTTATAGTTTCTGGCCTAATATTAAGGTCTTTGATCCATTAGAAGTTGTTTTCCTTGTAGGGTGACAGGTAAGTTTCCCTTCAGTCTTCTATTTGTTGATTTCCAATTTTGCCAACATCATTTGTAGATGAGGCTGTCTTTTCACAAATGATTTTTCTGGGCACCTATGTCAAAATTTAGATGACTGTATGTGTATGAGCTTGCCTCTGAGCCTTCAATTCTAATGCATTGATCTTTATGTCTATTTTGGAGCCAATACCATGCTGTGTTTATTACTATGGATTCCTAGTATAGATTAAGGTTTGGAATGGTGGCATTTCCTGCAGAGTTTTTAATCACTCAGGATATCAGGATATTTTTGCTATACTGGACCTTTTATACTTCCTTGTAAATTTTTAGAATGCTTTGTCAGTTTCTGTGAAGAATTGACTTGGAATTTTGATTACTATTGATTGGAATCTGTGGATCATTTTTGATAGAATGATCATTGTGGGGATGTTAAGACTACCAATTCAGGAGCATGAGAGTTCTTTCCTCCTCATGTCTGAAATTTTTTTTTCTTTAAAGTTTTCATTTAATTCACATTCTTACCTAATTTTATACCAAGGTATCTCATTTGTTTTAGTAGCTGTGGTAAATGGAATTATTTCTTTTAGGACATTATCGCTTTCTTCATCCTTGGTGTAAGAAAGTTCACTGATTTTTGAACATTAATTTTATAACCTGATACCATATTAAATTAAGTTTTAATAACAGAAATTTCCATGGAATTTTTTGGGTCTTTCAAGTATAGAATTATGTCATTTCCAGGTAGAGATACCTTGACTTCTTTTCCTTTTTGTATCCCTTTTATTTCCCTCCCTTGTCCTATGACTGTAGTTAAGATTTCAAGTACAATATTGAATAGAAGTGGTGAAAGTGGACAGCCTTGTCTAGTCCCTGATCGAAGTTGGAACGCTTCAAATTTTCCATCATTTAGTATGACCCTTGTGGTAAATTTGCTGTCTCTCATCTTTATCATGTTCACATACATTCCTTCCATCTAAATTGTCTCCTGTGCTTTTATCATAAAGCAATGTTGACTTTTGGCAAAAACTTTTTCTGCGTTTGTTGAGAAAATCATGTGGTTTTGGTCCTTGCATTTGCTTATATGTTGAATTACATTTATTGATATGCTTATGTTGAACTAACCCAATGTGACAAGAACAAATCCATAGCAAATGATCTTCGCAATATGTTTTTGAATCTGGTTTTGTAAAACTTTGTTGAGGATCTTTGTATCTGTTCATCAATGAGCTTGATCTATAGTTTTCTTTTTAATTGTATCTTTATTTTGTTTTGGGATCAGTGTAATATTAACTTCATACAAACACTTTTGATGTATTCTTTCCTTTGTTATTTTGTGGAATAATATAAGGAGTGGTGGTGTTGGTTGTTCTTTAAATGCCTGGTAGAATTATTCATAGAATCTCTTTGCCTCTTCTTTTTCTTGGTAGAAACATCTGCAGGAGTTGTTTAACTTTGTCCACCCCTTTTTTTTTCCCAGTGAGCTTTTATTAAATGAGTTTCATCATGACTCAGGGACCCAGGGCAGGGACCATCATGAACCCAGGTCTCCTTTCATCAACAGGGAGAAGGACAGAGGATGGAGAAGGGTCAGGGGATAACCAGGTCATATCTTCCCAGGAAATGTGCCTTCTACTCCAAGGTCATCCTGGGCTGAGATTCAGGATAGGGGACAGAGGGACTTGTAAACACACTTGTACCATTTGCACACAGAGCCGTTATCCGCTTATGGTGTCATTGCCTTCTCACAGCATGGAAATCCAAGTAATTCTGTCATCAGTTCTTAGTCTGGTTCTGGTTGAGAAAGTGGCTGTCAAAAGGAGCAATCTTGTAGTTCTTTATTTTACTGATGATATCTTTGGCCATGGTGCTGACACTAAAGATGCCTCTAGAACAGCACACAGCTCAATGTGACCCTCAGCAAAGATACCAACTTTTTCCCTTTTTATAGGACTAATTAAGTAATTGAATTCATTCATAGTTAATACTAATAAGTTGTGTATGCTTAGAAATTCTTTCTTTCTGATTGTTAAATTTTGTAGAGTATAAATTTTTGAAGTCTGACCTTATGATTCTCTGAATTTCCTTGACATCTGTAATAATAGCTCTTATTCATCTGTAATTTTACTTATTTGGATTTTATGTCTTTTGATTTTGTTTACATTGGTTAAGGGCTTCTCAATATTGTTGATTTTTTCAAAGAAGCAATTTTTTGGTTCATTTATCTTTTTTGTTTCAATTTCTAATACTACCTCCTTGATTTTATTAATTTCTGTTCCTCTATTGCTGTTGGATTGGACTGGTTTTGTTTTACCACAACTTTAAACTGCATTCTTATTTTCTTGTGACTTTTTTGTATTTTTATGTAGGCATTGAGTTCTATAAAATTTCCTCGTAAGACAGCTTTCATCATGTACCAGAGACTTCAATATGCTATGTTTTCATTGTCATTAAGTTCTAGGAATTTTTGAATTTTCATCTTGACTTCTTGTTTGGTTTCCAAGAGTTTATTTACTTTCTGTCATTTACCTTGTGCTTTATTCCATGATAATCAGATAAAGAAAAGGATGTAATTTCCACTTTCCTACTATTTATAATCTTGCTTTGTGATACAATATGTGGTCTATTTGAAGAATGGTCCTTGGCCTGCTAAAAGGAATGTGTATTCCTTGGTGGTAAGATGGAAAGTTCAGTAGCAGTCATTGAGATCCATTTAGTTTACAATTCAAGTTAGTTCCAATTTGTCTTTGTTCCATTTTTGATCTGTTGACCTATCCATTGGTGAGAGAAATTTCCTACCATATCATTTTTGGGTTGATTTGTTGTTTTAGACATCAAGTGCTTCTTTAATAAATGTGGATGGGCCTATATTAGGTGCATATATGTTCAGAACTGTAAAATCTTCTGGATGGATTGTTTCCTTGATAAATATATTATGTCCTTCTGTGTCTCTTACAATGTGCTTTAGTTCGAAATCTATCTTGTCAGATTTTAGAATTGCTATTCCTGTTTACTTGTTCCAAAAACGAGGAACTCCAATTCCATTGGCTTTTTGTCTTGAGATTGTGCCTATCTTCATGTTGAGATGCATTTCTTGAAAGCACCAAATTGTAGGGCTGTTATTTTTAATCCATGTTTGTAGCTTCTGTCTCTTAATCAGAAAGTTAAGTCCATTGATGTTTATGGTTATAACTGAGAAATGTTGGCTGATTCCTATCATTTTCTGAGTCTTTAGGATTTCATATGTGAATTTTTTCACTTAGTAATTATCCTGGCATTATATTTCCCTTTTATCATATTGACTAAATTTATTGTTTTCTTAGAGCTAAATATAATTTCTAATATGTCTTATATGCCTGGTTTGGTGATCTTGTAGGACTTCAATATATCCTCATGGGGGAAAATTTTCTTTTAACTTCAGTCATTACTGATAGTATTGATGTATTTAGCAGCCTGGATTGGCATTTGTGAGCATACATAACCTGAAGTACATTTCTCCAAGTACTTCTGGCATTTAGTGTTTCCATTGAAAAAGCAGTTGTTATTCTAATGGGCTTACCTTTAAATGTGACTTGGTTTTTCTCTCTTGAGACTGTTAAAACATTTTATATATCTTATAATAAGACTCTATTTTAACAGCCTTTTATCTCTGGCTAGGAGATGACATCCAATACCCATCAGGATGGAGCCAAGACCAGTGCAGGAACAGCAAAACTTAAAGAAGAAGAAAAAAAAGAATAACCATAATTCAGAACATCAGAGATCCTACATTAATCACCAGGAACCAAGGCCAGCCTAATTTCTCTCCATCCCAAAGCTCAGAGAAATTTGTGGAAGAGGGAGCGGTAAGATAAGATGGGGAGGAACAAGGATATGCAAGATACTCCACAAATGTTAGGGCCAAAGTAATCATAATAGGACTTTGCATGACTGCATAACGACCAACATGTCACTGACCCCCCTAAGTCTAGCATGGATCACAGGCTCTAAGATCCTTAGCAGCAAGGAATTAATAGCCACAATAGTATTCCTATACTAAAGGGGAGCACAAAAAAGAGCTCTAGGCAATGCTACTGAATCCTAACACCTCCTCAGAGAGGAGGACCCAGAGGGAAGTTTGACATTCCTGGATGATCCAGGAATGGGGGGGGGGCACTGGGAGAAAAGAAGGAAGAGGGAGAAAGGAAGGGGAAATTGGGGGAAGGAGCAAGGGGATCCAGGGAGAGGTGAAGGGAGGGAGGGGAATAGGGTACCTATCAAGTTTGTATGAGTGGAAAAAATAAATTTTAAAAATCTATATATCTTATATCTTCAGTGTTTTGACTACTATTAGCATTATTTCTGATGGCAAGTTTCTATTTTGGTTATATCTTATTTGTGTGTGATATGTTTCTTTTACTTGGATTGTGATCTAGATTTCCTAAGATTTGAAATTTCAATTTATGGTAAAGGGGAAAGTCTTTAGGCTGTGTGTTTTTTTGGGGGGGAGGGTTGTTCTGGGATTCTATGAATGTATGAGTGTGCAGTTTATTTTCTTCAAGATATCCCATAGCTCTTGGATATTCCCCTCAAGTATTTTTGTAGCTTTTTCAGCCTATTTAATTGAACAATTTTGTTATGCAATCTTGTTTTTTAGCTCTGATATTCTATTTTCTGTTTCATGATATCTATTTTTAAGAGTCTCTGCTGAGTTTTGGATTTTTTTTAAGCTTGTATTTAATTACAAGCTTAATCTCCACATGAGATTTTTTTTAACTACTCCGTGTTGATTTTGTTTCTTCATCTGTCTTTTTCATCTCATCTTGGTGTTTATCATTTTCCTGGTCAAATTTTCTGGTATGTTATTCATCTCTTCTCAGAGGTCTTCTCACATTTCTTTGGTCATATTCATAATTTTAATTACCGGTTTTTTGGCTCATACCAGAAAATTATTATTGTTGGAATCTATCATTATAGAATAGATGTTTTGGTAGGAGACTTTTTTTCTTGGTTTGCGGATTTATGGTGTGACTTGGGTTTTTGATGTTTGGTCTTTAGTTCCTTTCTTCAGTATGTGTTTCAACTCTTTTCAATCTGATAGAATTTCAACATTTTGACAGTCATTGTAATAATTTTCTGGATTTGAAATGGGTCATTCTTAGGTTGATTGGTAGTATTTTGGGTATAAGGTGGTTTCAATGCCCAAGGGGTATGTAAACCCAGCTCTGTTTAAAGAGGTGACACTGTTTTTAGTCCAGTTTCAGCTGAGAGGTTTAAGATTGCATATCAAGTTCTATTAGATTAGGTTTGGATTAAGTATCAGAATAACTTTCAGAAGATAAAATAAATTGCCTGTATAGTTGCTGATAAATCACCATCAAATGGCTTATGGAAACAAGGGGTTTATTATCTCTTAGTATTGTCTGGTTACAGTTCTCAGTCCAGCTTGATACGGGAGCTCACACCGATGCCAGAGCTGAGGGATCTGGCTACACCATCTTTACATAATGGCTGATAGAGGGATGATCCTTACTTGTCAGACCAGCATGTCTGGCCAAGTGTACTACAAGGATGCCAACTCTCTCAACCAGTTCTTTCTTTTATTTCAAGACTTAATCCCACCAACCACAGACAGGGCCTTCCCCACCAGCTAGACAATCTTCTGCAGGTTTGCTCTGGGCTTAACTCAACTATTAATTCTCTACAAATGTTCCCAGAGCTCAAAACCTCAACTGTCAAGGTGACACTTCTGCGTAACTATGACAGAATAGCAGCTATAGGATTGTTAGGGATATGTGAGGGTGATTGGGTAAGAATCTGAAGCTGTGGAGTATCAAAACTTGTGTACTCTGTGTAGAAATCTTAGCAGGGGTGACTATTATTTGAGATTAAATGGAAAATAAAATGCTCTGCTTATCTTAGGTTTAGGCGAAGGTTATTTTTTATGCTGAATGATCAGATTCTTGTCATCTTCAGTTACATGGAGCTGGTTTGTTGGGCTCCAGACCTGTATTAAAGTCTTGGAGGATTTTTAAATGATTTTGGGGGTGGAAGGTAGCTGGACAAAGATTTGGTTAGTAAGTAAGTGAGGAAGCTGGATAAAATTAGGTTGGATTGGAAGGCTATAGGGCTGGCCATGAGAGCAGCTGGGTCCAGTTCTGGAAAGATAATTTCAATTTTAATTAGTCTCTTTTTGGAATAACAAGCATGTTAATCATTAGCAACAATCTTAAGATAAGTATTGAACACTTTGATTGATAGAAAAGTATTAATGGCCCCCAAGAAAAAGGGTTAAGGATATATCAAGAAATCTAAAATCTTTTATGTTTATTCTTGCTGCATATCATTAAAAAAGATCTAGATTTAACAGAATTTAACTAGATTTATGATGCATGTGTCTTATCACTAAATAATTGTGTTTATGGAGCATACTTTGCATCTTCCAAAATAAGCTGTCTAATCACTCAATCTTCAGTATTGTCTTGAGATTGCAGTTACAAAGCTAAAAGTTGCAATTTCACTCACTTCTGAGAACGTATAGAAGTGATGTTGGTTGGATTCTGCAAAATATAGTCAAGATACAATTGTGCATTCATACAAGACTATTATGAACAGCACTTACATTAATAAGGAAGTATTTCTTTAAGGATTATCTAGTATTTTAAGTACTAAAGAAGAAATGAAGAATGAAGTCCATAAATGCCCAACTTACAAGAAAAAAGCAAACAGTTTTCAAGGTTATGGCTAACACAAATTTCCAAAGGGTGTTTCACATATATTCAATAATTTCATGTGGCCTTTTTTTCCATTTTGATAAGGAACCTTAAGAATATCTGACAGCCACAATGAAATTGATATGTTTACTATTAGAAAAGCATATAAAGATAAAAAAGGATGAATTTAAAAATAAGATTAAGTTAAAAAACAATCTATATTACAGAATGGAATGTTAGATAGGAAAGAAAAGATTCAGTCATCATGGCATATATATGTATATTAATATGTACATGTGTATATGTATCTATATATGTCTTATATGTATATATATGTATCTATACACATATATCATATATATACACAGATGTATCTATACATATATGTCTTATATGTGTATGCATATATGTATCTATGCATATATGTCCTAAATCCACATTGTATTAGGGTTCTCTGAAAGAATAGAACTGATAGACTGTGTGTTTGTGTATAACTTTATTCAATAAACTCACAATAAAAGTAATGTCCTTCAAAGAAGCTAACCATAGCTGCTTCATTCTTGACCAGAATGTCTCAGAAATCTGAATAATCCTGAGAAAGACTGAAGTCTCTGTCTCACTGGAGTGTTGAAGATACTGGGCTCCATTATCTATGGAGAAAAGAGAACAGCTAGGTTCCAGTGTCCGATGAGCAGCAGCAAGTCCTGGAAGACTAGGCTCCAAAGGCAGTGGGAACAGTGGCAAGGTGGAAAGTGATGGCTCTGAGTCACCTAAGGAAGGAGGCAATATAGGCAGCAGCAATAAAGAAGACAAGGATGCTTGTAGAGGGGATTCATTAGCAAGTCAACACAGGGTACGAGAAGAGCAAGTTCCTTCTCCTTGCACTTCCTATCATCTGGCCCACCACTGGAAAGCAGTGCCCACTGTAGGTGGGTTTTCCACAACAATTAAGCAAGTACCTACAGACTTGTTCAGAGTTCTGCTCCAACCATTGATTCTTCATAGCTGTGCCCCATACAACCTGCATATCTCAAGCTGACGTTCTAATCTAACCATAGCACACATCATATTCATTAGTATCAATAAGAAGTTAATTGTCACATCTACCATGTCAATTTGGATATATGGATTTGGATATTCAGTAATCTAAGTACACATTATTAAAATGTGCAAAATTTTAAAATATCTAACAGATACAATATTTTTATAGAATACATGGTAGATTTTATTATTTGGCAATTTGTGCTTCATGCGACAATCTTTTAGGGTATCCCTTCTACCATATATGTATAATATATATATTATGTATATATATATATATATATTTTAAGGTATTTACACATGTCATTTTCAATCCCTATTACCCAATTCCCACTTTCCCACTACCAACTTTCCTCTTCTCGATCTGTCTCCCTCTTGTTCCCATGTTGTTCTGTGAGTACATATGGCTTACTGAGTCTATTAGTTACTGTTAATTTCATATATATGGGTACTTGCTGAAGTAATACAATATACCACTGGAAACATCTTGGGAGAGAGTTTCTTCCTTTCTCTCCCATCCAGCACTAACTCTCTTTATTTTCCGAAGGAAGTACAGAGCCCCTGAAGTTTTTCTCCTTTCTCAGTGTAAAGTAGATAGGCCAAATCTTGTGATTTCCATCCAACACTTTTTCTTATTTCCCTTCAACCACCAACCCTCCTTCCCTGAAAGTTTTTCTCTCACACCTATAAAATTTTGTGTGACCCTGGCTTAGTACTGTCTCTTGGAAACTACCTAGCAAACTGGGTAGGTACACTGACATCCAATAGTTTATACAGGGTTTAATTACATTTATAGCATATTACTTGAAGAATTTCTTCTTCAAATTGCATGTCACTCTACAAAATCTAATTTCTCTATTCCCTATAGTGGATGTATTTTGATGAAGATTCATAAGCAGAGTAGGAGTTTTTAAAAACTATCTATCTATCTATCTATCTATCTATCTATCTATCTATCTATCTATCTAAAATGTCCTTCCATTTCCCGGTAGAACTTCATAACTTTCCCTGGAAGTTCTCAGTTAGCATTTAATATTTAATATCTAGTCCTGGATGCTGGGTTTTCTCTCTCATTTTTACTCTCTGGTTTCCTCTTCTCAGTCCCATCTAACTTTCTCCTGGTCCCCTTTGTTGTTGTTTTGTTTTGTTTAGCCTCTCAAGCTCCAACATTTCACAGAGATGATAATATATAAAGAACCAGATCAGCCAAATCTCTCCCCATCTTAAAGCTCAGTTTTTTATGTCTTTACTTCTTTAAAGTTGATTCTCATTGTTCATGTCTGCAATTATCAAATGAGCATATCAGTTGATTTATTAGAACCTAGTGTTTTCTTAGTTAAAAAAAATTAGCAGACTCTTTTGTTGAGAAGGAAAATACTTCTCATACTAACTTGTAATAAACAATGATTTTTAAATTATATGGAGTACATTTGGAGATTTAGAAATTTATTCTGGATTAGTTTCAAAAATTGTTTTAAGAAAATTTATGAACATAAATTTTAAAAATACTGTTCACTATAATTTCCTAAGAGTTTGTATATCAATACAATTTTCTAATAATTAAATGAAGGCTTTGAATACATAGTATGAAAAACTACATCATATGCATACTACATTAGGTTTTTTCAAAGCATGATACTCTTAATTCAAATTATCAAAATTTCACATTTGATAAAAATGTGGCTTTCTACATTAATCACCTGGAACAAATCTCTCCCCATCTTAAAGCTCAGGGAAACTTGCAGAAGAGGGGGCAGCATGATTGTAAGAGTCTAAAGATGGGGAAGACCAACGATATGCAACATACTCCACAAAAGTTAGGGCTACAGTAGCTATAATCAGACTTTGCATAACCTGCAGAATTACTGACATGTCAATGACCCCCAAAGTCTAGCATGGATCACAGGCAGTAGGATCCTTAGAGGCAAGGGATTAACAGCCACAATAGTGTTCCTATACTAAAGGGGAACACAAAAAAGAGCTCTAGGCAATGCTACTGAGTCCTTACACCTCATCAGAAGAGGAGAACACAGAGGAAAGTTTGACATGCAGAGTAAAGGATACTCCAGGAATGGGGGAGGGGAAAGGGGGCACTGGGAGAAAGGGAGGGAGGAGGGGAAAGAAGGGGAAAAAGGAGGAAGGAGCAAGGGGATCCAGGGAGGGTTGGAGGGAGGGAGGGGAAAGGGATATCTATCAAGTTTGTATGAGTGGAAAAAATAGATAAAAAAGTGCAAAAAAGAAAAAGAAATATACAACAAAATATAGCTAACTCACATCTGTCACTTAAGAATTCATTAGACTTGAACAATTTCTGACAGAAAAATATTTAGGAAAACGTTATGTCTGTACTAAATTTACACAGAGGTTTTTGTTATTGTCTCCTAAACATTGAAATATACCAGACATTAAAATTCTGTTTCTACTGCAGAAAAATACAACTGGTAAATATGTAAAATTATAAAGGTGACTATGTAAATGAGTCAATTAAAAACATGTTTGTCAATAATACATTCTTATTTATTTTTAAAATCATTTATTATTTACAGAAAAAATTTGAGAAAGAGGAGAGATTTCAATTAAACCATTTCCACACACAATTTCTTCATAAATCACAATATATGTAACAAAGGCACACATCTTACTGCTAATGAACTAATGTTGACATACTATTAAAATCCATTACTTATTCAGTTTCTTTTTAAAATCTTGGACTCAATTCTGAATATTACATGAATTTTATTTATATCTCTTCAGGCTCTTCTCAACTGTCAGAGTCTGAAACTTTGTTTTTGATGACCTTGGTTATTTTCAGGAATTCTGGGTTATGCTCTATGTATGTCCCTCCAGTGGAATTTGTCCCATTTTTTTTCTGATTATTAGACTGGGGCCATAGGTTTTGAGCAAGATTACAAAGGAAAATCATATTTTTTGTCATCTGTCAATGGATAGAAATTACCAACATGATTTATGAATTTTGACATTGGTCTTAATATCTGGCTGAAGTGAACAATGTCCAGAATCCCCATGGCAAAGTTATTTCCACAACTTTGCATTCTGTACTTTTTATTTATAGTGTATTTTTTTCCTCTTACACAAACTTGATAGGTATCCCATTCCCTTCCCTCTGTCCACCCCTCCCTGGATCCCCTTTCTCCCTCTCCCTTTGTCCCCTTCTTTTCCTCCTCCCCCTCCCATTCCTGAAGCATCCTTCACTGTGTATATCAAACTTCCCTCTGGCTCCTCCACTCTAATGAGGTGTAAGGCTCAGTAGCATTGCCTAGAGCTCTTGTTTGTGTTCCCTTTGTTATAGGAATACTATTGTGGCTGTTAATCCCTTGCCTCTAAGGATCCTAGTGCCTATGATCCATGCTAGACTTAGGGGAGGTCAATGATATGTTGGTCATTGTGCAGGTCATGCAAAGTACTATTATGATTATTTCGGCCCTAACTTATGTGGAGTATCTTGCTCTTCCCCATCTTTAGGCTTTTACAATCTTACCAACCCCTCTTCCACAAATTTCCCTGAGCTTTAGGATGGTGAGAGACTAGGCTGGCCTGGTTCCTGGTGATTAATGTAGCATCTCTGATGTTATAAATTATGGTTTTTTGGGTTTTTTTTCATTTTTTTCTTTTTTCCAGTTTTGCTGTTCCTCCACCGCCCTTGGCTCCATACTGATGGGTATTGGATGTCACCTCCTAGCCAAAGATAAAAGGCTGTTAAAATAGAATCTTATTAAAAGAGTAGTTTCAAAGGTAGATGAAATAAGAATAGGAGACCATGGTGAAAGGGGTCATTTGCAGGATGGTTACCTTCTATCTGCCTGACTGGTGAGATCAAACCTCCCCAGTTGCAAGTGACTAGGAAGGAAAGTCTGTGAGTTTGACCAGATGTCTCATTACTTACTTGCAGTACTTGATAGTGGACTATTTTCTCTGCTGAAGCATGATCACCTCTCTCCTTGTTTTTGGCAGGACTGTACTTTCCCTTCCCTCCTGTTTATAATCTTTGCAATTACTGCAGGTATTACAGAGATTTATCTTTGAGTGTGTCTCTAAATGGGTTTGGTACTACGACCCACCTATCAGGGAGTACATACGGTGCTTAATTTTCTGTGTCTGGGATACTTCACTCAATATAATTTTTTCTAATTCCATCCATTTCCTAGCAAATTTCACTAATTCATCATTTTTGATGGCTGAGTAGTATTCCATTGTATAACGGTACCACATTTTCCTTATCCACTCATCAACTGTTGGGCATTTGGGTTGATCCCATGACTTTGCTATTGTAAACAGTGCTGCTAAGAAAATGGTTGTGCTTGTGCTATTGAGGTAAATTTTGCTGAATGGGAGATTATTCCCAAGAGTGGAATACCAGGGTCATATGGCATTTCAATCTTTAACTTCTTTAAGAATCGCCAGACAGCTAGCCAGAGTGGTTGTAAAAGCCTGCATTCCCACCAGCAATGTAGGAGTGTTCCTTTCTTGCCACATCTTCTCCAGCATTTGGTGTTGTTTGTATTGTGGATTTTTGCCATCCTGACAGGGGTGAGATGATATCTTAGGGAGGTTTTGATTTGCATTTTCCTGATGGCTAAGATGTGGAGCATTTTTTAAGATATTTGTTAGACATTTCAATTTCATCCCTGGTAAAGTTTCTTTTAAGTTCCAAGGCCCATTTTTTTAATTGGGCCATTTGTTTCTTTAGTGTTCAGTTTTCTAAGTTCTTTGTGCACTCTGGATAATAAAGCTCTATCAGATATATTGTTATCAAAGGTTTTCTCCCATTCTGTGGTTGCCTTTGGGCCTGGGTTACAATCTCTTTATCTTAACAGAAGCTCTTTAATTTCATAAGGTCCCATCTGTTGAGTGTTGGTTGTAGTGACTGTGTTGGATTTTCATTTAGGAACTGTTGGACTAGTCCAATCAGCTCGAGGGAATTCCCTACCCTTTGAACTAAGGTTTTTATAGTCTCTGGCCTTATATCAAGGTCCTTGATCCATTTGGAATTAATTCTTGTACATAGTGACAAGTACGGGTCAAGTTTTAATCTTCTGCATGTGGAGATCCAGTTTTGCCAGCACCATTTGTTGAAGATGTTGTTCCTATACAATGGAACCTATAGGAAATAAGAGACCTATACAATGAAAACTTTAAAACCCTAAAGAAAGAAATTACAGAAGACACCAGAAGGTTGAAAGACCTCCCATGTTCCTGGATTGGCAGAATCAATATCATTAAAAATGACCATCCTACCAAAGGCAATATTCAGATTTAATGCTATACCAATTAAAATCCCAAAACAGTTCTTTAACAAAATTAACCAAACAATCTCAAAATTCATATGGAGGCACAAAAGACCCAGGATAACAAAATCAATCCTGAGTAACAAAAACACTGCTAGAGGTATCATCATACCAAACCTTAATCTATACTACAAATCTGTAGTTATAAAAACAGCCTGGTACTGGCTCCAAAATAGACACACAGATCAAGGGATAAGGGTTGAAGACCCAGCTATAAGCCCACACAATTGCAGCCATTTGATCTTTGACAAAGTGGGCCCAAAAAGTCCAATGCATTCTGTATTTTTATAAAAAAAAATTCAGTGTTTACTTTACTGAAGCACACGTCAATTAAGTGAAGTGGTTATATGGTTAATTTACAATGATTTTTTGCTATATAATTATCTTTTCTCCTTCTTTACTAATGTAGTCAATCTTATTTTATATTCTATGGATTTTAGTCCAATATTATGACATTCACTTTCATCTTAAAATTGTTTTAGCTTTGATGATGGACAGCTCTCTCATTTGGCTCTGCATATAGGAGCCCACTTTACCCTTGAGGAGATTCAACAGGGTTTTGAATTGTCTTTACTTGACTGTAAGAGCCTAAAGATGGGGAGGATCAATGATACGCAAGATACTCCACACAAGTTATTGCCGGAGTAGCCATAATCAGACTTTGCATAACCTGTGCTATGACTGGACATGTATATCAATGACCTCCCAAAGTCTAGCATGGATCACAGGCATTAGGATCCTTAGAAGCAAGGGATTAACCATCAAAAGAATGTTCCCATACTAAAGGGGAGCCCAAGAATGGGATCTAGCAATGTCACTGAGTCCTTCTACCTCACCAGTGTGGAGGATGTAGAGGGAAGTTTGACATTCAAACAAACTAAAGGATGCTCCAGGGAATGGGAGTGGGGGAAAGGGGTACTGGGAGAAAGGGAGGGAGGGGGATGAAAGGAAGGGGAAAAGGGAGAAAGGTGACTGGGAAGGGGTGGAGGAAGGGAGGGGACCAAGATACTATTAAGCTTGCATGATTGGGAAAAATAAATAAATATAATAATTAAAAAGTAATGTTTTTAAATGAAAATAAAATGAAGATTTTGTTTGGGTTTAAATAAGCAAATGCAAATGCACTTACACAACACACATGAAGGAACAGAGAAGAAGATGAACACATAAGAGATTAGTTTCCTATAAGAGTATGTTTTTTTTTGGTTTTGAATTTGAAAAGAACGGAATGACTTAAATTTAAGTGACACAAGAGATGCACTTTAAATCACCAAATTTTAGTCTCATCTATGAAGTAGTAGTCATAGAAATGGGAAAGTATTTCAAACTTGTAAATAAACTCTATCTTATATCACCTCTGAGCTTCAAAGAATCCCATTTGCAAAGTTTCACATGAGACAATGAAATATATTAAAGAAGTTGTACTCTATGCCAGCATAGGCAATATCATTGACTCCTGCAGACTACATCAGAGTAACTGCTAATTAAATTTCATGGCTATCTTCATTTTACATTACAAGATACAAAAAGTAACACTGGGGCAAATATTCCACACAGTTTTCATCTCTACATATCATAACTATGAAACATTTATTTAATACTGGCAATTCAGTATATGTCTTCAAATATATCCTTCCAAATAGTTTAGAACAAAGGCCATTTCACCAATATATATTGTCAGTAAAAATTTAGCAAACATCTAGAAAGTTATCATCCTCTGATTTATATTACAAGCTGCCAGTTATCAAGGATTAAATGTTTGCTGAGTCTGGCTGAATATTCTTTGTGCAAGAAACAATACTCATAGAATATTCATTATTTCATAGAAATATTGCATATGGTTATTCTCATGAGAGGAGCATGCATTCTTTGAATGTTGTCAGAATGAGATTTCATTATAAAAGACAGCCCCCTCTAAAAAAAACTACAAAAATTTTATTTACCTATATTTACTTAGTTGTTTTCTCCGTCTTAAATGTGCATTTGGCTCAAGGTTGTTATGAAGATTTGTTCACCTGTATTCTAAGTTTGCCTGAGGATTTCTCCATTCACATTAAACCACAATACAACTTCACGAGAAAATGGAATGGAATTTACACTTAGAACAACCAGGTGAGTCTCAGTTAATAAATTGTTAACTGCTCAAACCATGTTAGAAAGTACAGCTGCAAAGGGCAACCAACCGCTATGTATTCTTCCAGCTTTCACTTTCTGTACCTCACTTTCTTTTCTGTAAGCTATAAATATAGCCTTCCCTTTAATGGGAACAGAACATGTTGGATTATTTTTGGTTCTGATTTTGTGCTTCTAGAATTGCAAACAAAAGCAATTAAATTCTAAGAAACTAGGCTTGTGGTAATTTGGTCTTTTAACATGTCCATGTTAAGTATATATTGCTATGCTGCTTAGGCACTCATAGTTATCAAGCATTTAGAATTTCCAGTAACAACAAATTCAAATGATTTCTTCTATTATTCTCACAAATCATCATGTCCAGAGAAGCCCAATATTTTGGCATTCCCACATAGCTTTTATGATCAGGGTTTGGAGTCAGATAAACCTGGCTTAAGCATTTATACTGTAATCTTTTCTAAGTTATTTAACCTTTCAGGACTCCAATTTCTTTGCCTGTTAAATGGTCTTATTAGGGGTTTTATAAGATTTAAATGTTGTAATCTGTGCAAAGCACAGTGCAATGATAGAGGCCTTCATTGTAAACTTTCCAATATATATTACTATGCACAGCCCTGCACAGAAATAAGCGATAAATGGTAGCTACAATTCTTAACATCAGTATTCTTATTATTCAAAATGCCCTGCCTAGCCACTCAGCCAAACATACCATGCAATCCTCAGAAGGTGAATTTCTCAAACTTTGCTTCAGTCTACAGGATCACTTCTGCTACAGAGAAAATGAAAGGCTTCCCATCCAATTTCCATGCTGCTCTTAAAATCTAAAATCAGAGGCTCTGGTGAGGGAATGATGTGTTGCAAAGTATGACCTTCAAATTGGTGGAAGAATCTATTTCTAATCTGAGCCATAACAATTCTAGAGGATTTGAATCCAGTCCATTTCATAAAAATTGTTATAAAAAACAGGAAAACAAATCTGTTATCCATGTGCCATTCCTGAAAATCTCCACCAAGATGAATGCCCTTTAAACACGATAGCTAATGACCTTAGCTCTAAAATATAACCTTTATGTTTCTCACTAATACTCAGCCCAGGATCTCAACAAATTCCAGACCTGCTTGTGTGTGTATGTATGTATTCAAACATGATTCCTCATACCTGTCTATAGCTAGGTGACAACACAAATCATTTCATAAGTTGTTGCAAGCTGCTAGTTAAAATTTAGGTAGTTCAATTAGATAACAAAATTCAGGACTAAAATAAATTATTCAAGTACACAAACCTTTTGGAATGGAGTATGAAGAAACTGAGCCTGAGGAGGAATTTTGAATGAGAAAAAAAGTTATGAAAAACTGTAATAATCAGAAGCCAACTGTAAAGAGAACACCTTAAAACTTTATATTTAATATGGTTGGTGTCTACATGTTAGTGCATCATTCTGTCCTAAAAGAATGAACTCCACAAATTGAAAAGAGAAACGAACAGTGTATGTGAATGTCAAGTGTCCTAAGGCAGAGGTCAGAAAATCAGATATGAGGAGCAAGGTGACTGGCAACGTCTTCAAGATAATGAGAGTAAGTTCATGTTGCTGTAAGAAAAATTAATAAAAAATGTGGAAGATGGAATTCACTGGACAGGCAAGAGTTTGAAAACAGAGCTCTGCCTTGAAGGTTGTCCCAGGAACCCTGACACAAGGTAAATGGGAGGGAGCTAGACAAAGACTGTGACAGTGTGAATAATGAGAAGCCCTTTGCATGTCCCAAAGGGCAAAGTGACAGAGAGGCATAAGCTGGGTGACAGAGAGAAGGAAAGAATAAGAACTCACACTTTTACTCCAGTGACTCTGGCCAGCTAAGGTGCTGCTATCACAAAGTTTCTTAGAAAAGTGCACCAGAAAATAAGTTCTATTTCTGTCTGGAAACAAATCAATCGAATGCTGATAAACATGGAATGCCTCATGTGAGAATGTTATATAACTTTCTGAGTAGATAAACATCTGTAAATGTAGAGAGATTAGCAGATGTGCTAACACATGAAATGGCTTCACAAGTGGTGATAGTGTAGTGAAATGATATGAACAAATCTAACAGTTATGATAATAGAATTTAATTATTTACTTAAATATTTTTCACTTTTGGCTAAGCTAGTACAATATGTAATTCATAAAGCTTACTGAAAAATCATTATTTGTAAAGCCATTATAAATTATTTTCTTCAAGATGAAATGTCAAACAAGTAATATTAAACAAATAATCTGATATCTGAGTTACACATGTATGTGTATATGTTTGTAGTGTTAAAAAAGGAATAAAATAAGATTGTTAACTTAATATTGGGTAGAATGAAAATTTTTTCCCTATGTTAAACAAACATACTGACAGGATAAAACACTTGTGAGCTTTCTTGTTAACTTTAAATAAGTTAAAGGGGTTAAAAGAAACAAAATTCAATTTATACATTTTCAATGTCAATTCTGGTTTTGTAGAGTACGCTGTACATATATTTCACATCTTGAAAAGGAAAGTTTTTCCTTTGTGATTTAGTGAAAATATTTATAGTTACTGTCATGTTTAGAAGAAACATTGTGAGAATAAAATAAAATGAAAAGTATGATTATTAAGATGTTTGATTTTTGAGAAGCAAGGCAATTTATTCTTGTCTGGTCTCTTTTAAGTATATATTGTTGTTCCTTTAATGGACTACCTGTATTCCCAGAAGAAAGACTGACAGGGTCAGTTATATGCTGATTTTCATTTCCCAATTCTTTTAATCCAAGGCAATAGGAAATATTCATGCCTTTCTACCACCAAGGATTCCACAAAAGTAAAATAAATCTAACCCCTCAAGTTCTGTCCCTTTTACATATCATCTAAAATATGGTGTCTGCTTGGTAAATATTTCTTATAAATTATGGCAATCCTATAATTCCTCAAATATTTTATATTCTGGAAATTTGACCAACATTTTCCAGGATATATTAAAATATCTCACTTTTTAGTTTATTTTGATACAGGATTTATTCATCATTTAAATGAAAAATACTAAATAGCTCAAGAGTTCTTTTTATGAAGTGATGATATAGCAATAATATATTTTAAATCATGAGTTACCGCATAAAACACTCTTAAATGTATGACCCAATTTAAAAGAGATGAAATAGGAAAAAGAAAGTGCCTTTCTTAATAGTAGCCATTTTTTGATAAGAACTTCAATTTCCACCAGAACCCCTTTTCAGTCCTTCAGCCCTCAATGTACATTCTGCGTACAATTTTCTCTGCCTGCTTTTCCAGTTCAAAGGACAGTGAAGCCTTGTAGATATCCTTGGTGTTCCCTTTGTTCTATCTCCACCTGAGCTATCTGATGTTTTCTACCATCAACCTGCCTACAACTTGAATCAAACAACAGTTGGTGTTAGGCAAACCCTGTAGAATCATATCCTCAGGGTAAATGTGTGCTATGAAATTTTACATATATTTGAGATTCATGCATAATTTCCTGGCCAGAGAAATAGTCACTACTACCGCAGGCCAGAGCCATGGCCTCCAAACCAGGGCTCTCCCGCAACTAAGGTCAGGCAAGGAGTCAGCGAATAGAGAACAGAAACACACAACTCTCTAGGCTGAGTGAATCTGGACTCGTTTACTGAAACATTGTGACAGCTTTTATACAGAATATTCTGGGGTAAAGACATATGTTCTCCAGTGGAAAACACCTTTAAGAAGGACATTTTTTCAAGAACCTAACCCGTTGCTTGAGGGTAAAGGCACTTAACAGAACCATTCTCCCAGTATTTCCAAATCTAGCTTATCTATAATGCTCCACCAAATACCCATGGGGCTGAACCCACATAGTTGTCATTGTTTTAACAGAGACTGCATTTTTAAAATACACAGAGGAGGATTGAGCTCCTTTTGATTTCAAAAAGGAACATGATTTTCATTACAATTAACTATATGTGTGACCAACATCCCATAAGTCCCAGCATGAGCTTTTGCTGTTGCCCTGTCCAGGTTGGTCCTCTCAGTCAGGCATGTTGACATCAGCACCGGTCATGGAAACAGGTTCTAGCTTGGGAAGTTGCATGCAGTCCATACAGATAGTACAGGCCTGCCTGGTCCATTCCTCCTACATATCCATCCTTTTGACAGCCAGCAGGAGCCAGAGTTCTTTGCTCTGACCTTGTTGACCCCACCTCAGAGGGGGTCCAGCATAATGGACTGGTGCCTGTCTTAGTTCGGTCGCCCTGCCTCACAGGATCTTACCTGTCATTGACTACTGGCCATCAAAGGACCTCTCCTCTGGAAGGCATGTCAGGATATTTAAATAGTAGATTAGACCAAGGCCTCACGAATCTCTGCAATCCAAGCTCGAACCACGTCTCTAGGGGTGCCATGGTTTTGATGTTCAAGGGCCATAAGCGCCTGTAGCATGGTCTTGTTGATGGAGCACTGCTGAAAGATGTGCTGAAAGAAACATTTAAGCAATATAATTATTAAAAGAACAATTCCTCCTATGATAGCATAAATTACAATTCAAGAGGAATCAAACATCCTTTTAAAGTTCCAGTGAACATATGGCATGGTCTCATACTTATAGAATTTCTGGGTTAGGGGCTGGAGAGGTGGCTCAAGGGTTAAGCCTCTGCCTTGCAGATGGAAGGTCCTGAGTTCAGATCCCAGATCCCACGTATAGACACCAGGTGGGAACGGGGGCGGCCTGTGTTTCTGGTCCTGGTAGGATGGAGCCTGGGAATCCCGGGGCAGAGTAAGCAAGGAGGAGGTGGAGGCAGTCCATGGAGATTCCCGAATTCACCCGTAGTTCTACACACACACACACACACACACACACACACACACACACACACATACATACATACACAGAGGTGCACACACACAATTGAATAAAAATTAAAAAAAAAAAGAATTTCTGAGTTAGTTCATAGGTGGGAATTTTAGCCCCCTATGTTTTAAGACTTTTGAAGTTGCTCTCTGATTTCTTTTTTTTTAAATTTTTTATTATTATTTCCGCTCATACAAACTTAATATGTACACTGGTTCCCGCCCTCCCTCTTTCTCCCCCCTACCCCCTGCTCTCCCTCCCTCCCCATCCTCCAGTGCCCCCCCAATCCCCGGAGAATCCTTTAATGTGCATGCCAGACTCCTTATCCTGGGTCAGGTTTTCTTGGCCATTTTCTGTGTGTTTTGTTCTGGTTGGAGTTTAATATTATGGGATTAATTCCTTCAGTGGGAGATTTGTTTACTTGAGTGTTGTTTCTCATGGATTTCCACTTTGACTTTGGCATGGTCATTTTAACTCTTAAGATCTTCTTTCAATTTCTGTGCGTTTTTCACTAAACTGAATTATTTGGCCTGGGGTTCTGGGGGTGGGCGGGGACGGATCTTACCTAGGTGGAGGTGAGTCCAGGCTGAGGGTCCCGGGCAACGGAGTGGGGAAAGGGAGGACTGGGCGTTGGCAGGGCGCTATTTAACCTGGTGGAGCTGGCGCACAGGGGGGTCCTCCTCTTTGGCCCTGCTGTGGCTCCAGCTGGCTGGTGGGAGGAGCTGGGTCCCTTGGGCTGCCTGGGGTTCTGGGGGTGGGCGGGATCGGAGCTTACCTAGGTCGAGGTGAGGCCCGGCTGGACCTCGAGCATCCGGGTGGTGGAGTGGGGAAAGGCTGCTCTCTGATTTCTTTACAATCAGTGTATACATTCTGGCTAACAAGTCTACTTACTGTGTGTGACTAGACATGAAATCTCTAGTTGCAATTTGATTTAAAGTTAAAAGCAGGCTTTTTCTCTAGCTCAGAGAGCAGGAAGCTAGTTCCCCCCCACCAAAAAAAAAAAACACACCTAAGAAAAGGTAGAAAACACAGCCAATTCCCAGAATTCCTCCTGCCAGAGGAAAAACTTAAAGTATCTAGGGAGGAATTCCTAGCACCTGCTCATGGGCATTACTTGTGACATTCCCTAGAGAACAGGCTTTAGGCCCCAACTGGGCAAAAACACCAAGGCCTGACAATTCCTGTACTTTACTTATTTTTCTTATTTATTTCAAATAATGCCATATCCTTTTTCCCAAAGATATTTCTTTGAATACATCTAATCCAAACAGACCAGTCTACCAGATTGGTCGGATAAGGATACGGCACACTACTATTAATTTATAATACTCTAGTATCATTTTGATTTCATAAATTATGATTTTTCTAACAGAAATACATACATATTTCTCCACAGCTCTTTCACACATCAATTCTCAACATATTAGCTTATCTTCAAACCATAAATACAATCTGTCATGAAACAGGTAGTGAGTAATATTTTAGAAGCACACTATTTTACTATTTTGCTGAGTGGAAAGAATGAGATAACAACCTTCCAAACAGACAGATTTTCAAGTTCTAGAATGGAAGGAAATGCAAGCCAGAAAATTACTGAGAGTATATATTCAAGTACAAATATCATATGCCATTTTATGCATACATGTGCCTCTATCTTCATGTGTATATGTTTGCATGTATATGCCTGTATATGTCTGTATTATTGGTTTATGCCTGTCTCTAAGTGCACAGGTACCTGTATCTGTATGTGTGTCTGTCTGCCTGTGAGTATGTGTCTTTATGTAAGTTTTTATATGACTGCATACATGTCTATATGTGTCTCTATAAAGATGTGCATTTTGGTTTTTATGCATGGATCTTTCTGGGGTTGTGTGTTTATGTTTGGGTTCTATATGTATATATAATTCTCTGAATGTGTAAATATATCTGTGTGTATGTACATGCCTGTTTACATTTATGTGAGTATGTATGTATGCATCTGTTTTGTATGCATGGGCCTGAGCATATGAACATGCACCTATATGTATGTGCACATTATGTGTATATGTTTGTCTGTTTCTATGTATGTGTGTCTGTATATGTGCAACTGTGTCTCTATGTGCCAGTCAGTGTTGTTAAGTTTTTATGTTTATGTGTGTGTGAGTGAGTGTGTGTGTGTGTATGTGTGTATGTGTGTCTGTGTGTGTGTGTATGTATGTGATGTATGTGCAGCTGTTTTCTTTCTCATTATTCCTATGGCAAGAGTTATGACTGTCAGAATGGTTTTGTACATAGCTTACTTATTAAATAGAAAAAAGTTCAACTTCAATCTGTAGTTCCTTGATGATTAGACATGCAGTTAAATGGGAGTAGAGGAGAGAGAAGAAGCAGAGACAGGTTTGTAGGCAAGATAAGGAGGGTTAAGGTGCTATGGGAGATAAGTTGGCAGTAGACGAATGTGTGTTAGGAGAAGAATAATGGGCTAGGACAGCAGGATGGGAGACTAAAGCAGGACTCCACCACTGAAAAACTAGAAGGAATCTGTTTTCCTTTGCTCAGATGTCAGGATTGGCTTTATGTGTTCATGATAAAAAGGAAAAGGTAGGTCAAAGCAGACCAAGTAAAAAGTCAAACTTGCTGCTAAAAAATAGAGATGAGGAAACATAAATCACCAAGCTACAGGCAAGCTTTGACACAAAACAGCTTATCTTCATGTAGTATTTGTGTTATTCTGCTTAAAGCCATAATTCAAAGCTGAAAGTTTTATTTACTTGAGAGAAAAAGAAAGAGGGGAGGTAGAGAATGCATATCATAGCACACAGGGTGAGGTCAAGTAAAAGCTTTCAGGACATGGTTCTTACCTTCTACCATGTGAGCACCTGGTACAATCAGATATGTAATCAGGGACCTTACCTGCTGAACCATCTCATAGGTCCACAATGAAAGTCATAGTAAAGAAAAATATAAAGGATATAAAAGATCAGTATAAAGCAATACAAGTAAATATATGTATGCATGTATGGATAATATGAAAATATCTATTATAGCTTAAGTGTATATGTGTAAATAGACACACACATTCATGCATACATACATGCACATGTACATAGCAAGCATCATGCCAAGCAGTAAGCTGAATATTTTCTGTGAACCATTGTAGTGTAAATAGCATTTGTTTTAAGTCTCTAGGTTCTAATCCTAACTCAGAACCCAGAATTCTGATAGAATTTTACAAATCCGTATTCTGTAATGCTTCAGTTCATATTTATTTTATGATCCTTGAATTAAAAATTGTTTGTCTTATATTTGTTTATCTCATTTCCTAACCTAATCCCCTTTCAGTCACTTTGGACAATATCTTCAGAATTCAGAATGGCAGAAAGACGCTGATAATCAATCAAGTAAATCATGCAGCAGATTGGTGAAAGCAGTATTCAAAGATGACCCACAAGGTACCCACCTACCCATGTCTTATATCTTTCTCTCACTAGAGTCTGAAATAGAGCTTGACTTTCATTTGAATGAGATAAAGGTAATAGAGTCATTGCATGATGACACCTGATAAGTAATTTGACAGGAGTGACTGCTATTCTCAGTCCATTCACCATAAACTAAATGCTAAGAGGAGGTGATATTTCTATGGTCAGATTCAGTCAAGTGGATGTTAATTGACAAATAAAACTCCCCTGCTAACCAAGAAGTGAAGCAGTTATTCTGTGAAGTTCAGTGAAGAGAACCAGTAATATTCCTGTCCTAGGAGTGTAGGGCCCGGGTCTCATATCAATGAGGAGATCATTTCTGCTTACAACTTAAACAAACATGGAAAAAGAGTTCTGTCTCTGTGCTTGCAATCCAGTCCACTTTTCAGCACCCAAAAAGTTGGAGCTAGACTCTTGACCACTGCAGAGCATGAAATAATAAATGCGTAGATGAAAGAAGAGATGTTACTTAATTCTGTGGAATATTTTGTTGTCTTCACTGAAAATTCCCAGTGGAATCTTTACCATGGCTAAGAAGAGCCACTGTGGAGGAAACTCTCACCTCCCTCTAGCATTCTCTATAAAGCTAGTCTCTTGCTGGTTTCAAAGTAGCACTCTTTCAAATTTTCATGAATCTCTCTTACTTTCATGTCTTATATTCGTCTCCTCCATTTCTGATGTCTCAGTGCTACAACATAGAGAGCAGTCATTACAACTTCTTTCAGAGTTGTTACAATGGTTCTATCACTGATCTACAGAACTGAGCCTTTCCTCTCCTGTCATAGCCTTGTCCCTAAAAGACCAGTTAGATTAACACAATTAAATCTCAAGTCAAATCCTCACAGAGTTTCCCAGTTTTTTAAAACTGTAGTAAAAATTGAAGTCTTCTAAATAGCTTTGAAGACCTTGCTTAGAATTAACCCTTTTGTCTTCCCAACAGCCCACCAGGCTGCAGCCACATTCATTTTTATGCTTTTATTTAGTCCCCAGGTTGTCGCAACAGAGCACTACAGCTGCTATTTCTATCCAAAATATTATTTCTGCAAATGACACATGGCATATACCATCCATTTATTCTTGCCATTCAAAGTCAACTTAAATGTTGATTGGTTTTCTTCAGCCATGCCATTTTGAATTCAACAGCCTCCCCCAGCACTAAAACTTTTCTGATGGTTTTTCTCTGTTGCATTTATCATGGTATTCTATTCAGTTGGTGCATCATTTTCTACCAGCTGGAGAATGAAATCTCATTAGCGAGGGTATCCTCCTCTTTTTCATTGTTGAATTCACAATGACTAGAGCCAGGATTGATGAGGTATAGAAGGTGAATAAAATACGTATGTAATCATTGACATTATTTTTCTAATTAGCTGTATGTATCCTTTTTTATTTTACAATAGATTATGTCTTAGGAACCTTATGTGCAGCCCAATTACATTAACACTGGACTGCTATTACTATGAAATTTGTGAGTTTTAATTACTGAATAAGAAACCCTAAATGCAAGGAAATGTTATTATCCATGACCTTGTGTTCAATACGAAGTACCTGAAATACAATATATATTCCACATGTGTTGGATATGAACTATGAGAAATAGATACAGCCATAAGCAAGTGTTTTCCTGGTAGAATTCCAATTTACTCACACATATTTGTTGAGTACTGCATTGGTTTCCTTGAAAGTTTTTCAAGAAAGTTAAAGGTGACAGTCTTTTTGTATCTACCCAAAGTATTTCAATGTGGTTATCATTCTGAGATACTGACTAACACAGCAGTTAAATTTGAGAGTTAGAAAGTTCTAAAGAGGAGTGGCTAGGTTAACTACAAAACATGGTCTAGAACCATTGTTTCCACCAAAGGTGGAGGTTGGCAGGAATTTCACTAACACATATACAAGTCCAGTTACCATGTATAGAACACTGACAATTAAATAACTATCTTTAGTACTGGCATATAAAAATTAGTCTGACGAGCAAATTATGGCTTCAGGAGTATAAAATGAACACTTTTTGAGGATTACAATATGTTTTAGACTTAAAATTAAGAAAAAATTGTTTATTTACTCTTATTTCATATAAATATATGGGCTTATTTTTACTGAAATTATTTGATAGAATTCAAAAATTGTAACTCAATGTTATTTTAGTATCATGTAATTTTCTTTCAAAATGATTGCTCTTCTTATATTTTACATCTATAAATCTTCAAATGAGAAATGAAAAAATTAATGCCTTTTTCATTGAAAGGCTTCAGCACCAATCAACACTGTTTATAAAATGAATACAGTACCTGTGCATACTGCACCTGTGTACCTCACTGGTAAAGCAGCAATGAATGAAGGTTCAACTCTTCCCTTACTGATGCCTGCTACAAACCTCAGCATTAAAATCAATTTCACAGAGAAGAGAAATTTCTTAAGCTGTTTAATTTTTTATACTCAGTAGGTTCACTCCTACACCCTTGATATTATATCAACATTGCAATGATTTAAATGAAAACATTTAACCATTTTACCTAGTCATTAAACCATTTAAACAATTAAATATATCAATTTATATTGTTCTTCCTGTTTCTAATTCTATTGCTTAACTAAACTGAGGGGAAAAACAATGCATTAATAGATACATTGGTGAAAGGAATATATAGGATTATAAAGTCTGCTTTTAATATTTTAGTCTTCTAAATAGAGAGAATTTTAAGACACATGTGCTCAGTATACACTTTACAGGTTTATAAACCTGTCCATGACATATTATGCACTCATGTTTGGATGAACATCAATCATATTCCAACCTTCTTCAACAGCTTAATTTTGTTAAACAGGATTTATTTATTCCAATATTGTCAGTTTTATAATAATTCTCAGTGTACCACTTAGAGGCATCTATCCAGCATAATGATATATTAGAAAGAAAAAAGGACAAGGAAATAATTGATTATAATAAGAGGTTTGATATAACAAATTATTTTTACTTCTTTGATAATAGTTCAATCTTCCCTCTCTGTACTTTTTTTACATTGTCATGAGATTCTATAAATCAATCATAATTGATCTTGTGGTCATTTAATTTCTTTTTACACCTTAATTAAAGACATAGGAAGAAGAAAAAGAAGGAATGCCATTGTTTTGCAGAATAAAAACAGACTTTGAGTCATAATTCAACTGTATTTTTGTTTCCACTTTATCAACTCCATTGCACTGCTCCTTCTCCACTTAATCATGGAGTCAGTAGTTCCACTTAAGTGAATGAGTTGCAGTTTTGTTGATAATATGCCATGAACTTGATCTCATCAACATAATGGAGATCTGGCAAATGGTCAGATGAGAATATAGAGAGGGAATTTAGTCATAACTAGAGAAATGATCAATCAAGGATGAACAAGATTCATCTATCTGCATTTCTAATGCTTCATTTTATTAAAGAATGCCTTTTAAATGAGAACTTCACTGCGGAGAAAACTATAGGAAACTATAGATCAACAAAAACATCACTGTCATGCCAACTTGTGTTTTCATTATAAACCTCAAGAGAACACTTTGACTTCTGAATAACTTGAAGCGCCAGGTCAAAAGAATGTCCCTTAATGTCCAGTATTTTATAGACCTCATTACTAATGTTTAATTCTTGCCTAAAATTATGACATTGCCTTATTACCTGAAAGTGTGATTTATAAATTATTATATTATAAAAGTGTCACTAATTAATAATTTTGGAGAGTAGGGCTCATTGAAATTTTCTCTGATATGTTTTATGAAAAGGGAAAAAATTTGGAGTCTTTTAATTAATAGCTTACCTTAGAAAACCATCTTTCTCTTAAAGTACTGAAAGACTTGAAGATAACCAGTAATAGCCTGACATCCTCTTTTATTTCAAAAGAAATCTTTTCTATTAATAATGGTAAGCAAGGTTTTGGGACATTTTATGAGAACATCATTCCTTGAATGTGTCAGTTCATTTTATGTTACAGAGATGAGGGCAGGTGAGCCAGGCTTGCAGCCACAGAGATTATTATGGAAAGTTAAAGAATCTATGATGTTTGAACAAACCAGCCATTTTGTCTTGTCATTGAGTCAGAACAAAATCAGTCCTACCTGGGAATTACTACAAAGTTATTTTTTTGCCATGTTAGGTCTTGTGAAATTATTTCATGCATGTATTATATAAAAGATTATGTCTTCATTCTGCCAAGGACCCAGACCAGGGCAGACTCCCTGCTCCTCAGGTAAGGTTCCTATACCATGCCACAGGCCCCAGGTAACCTGCATACCCCACCAGCAACCAGTCTGCTCTAGCACTGAGAAAGGTGCCTAGGTCACACCCTAGGTGCCAGGTTATCTGCTTGTCCCACTAGCCACTCTGCCCTTCTGCCCCAGACCCAGACCCAGAGTGAAAAGAAAATCCAAGCAAAGCTCTAGGGGACAAACACCATACATCTGAAGTCCTCTAAAATCATCACATCACATGGGACAGAATCATAATATCCAGCTCAAAGATAAGTAAACCCTTTTTACCATCTTGTTCCTCTCAATTATTAGTTTCTGTTGTTTAACATATCCATATAGCCACCCAAAAATCCATACAACTTATGGACTATGCAATTCACCCTCACATATCACCAAGGAAGTAAATCTAAAAAGTGCAATACCACACTAATCTTCATTCCCTGTCTACTAAACCTGACTTAATTGACGTACTAACAGTCCAAAGGTCTAATCTAGAAAATAACACTAATACCAGACAAATATACCCAACTCCAAGGCAAACACTAGTAATAACTGCTCAAGTGTAGTAATTCTGTCTAACTTGGTTCAGTCAAAAACACACAGAAACAAAAGAAGATCATAAGAGATAAAACAAAAATGCCAGGTCACAGTGCAAATCTATGAGAAACAAAATCCAAGACAACAAATCTCCTACCAAAACAATTAACGCCATAATGATAGATTCCAACCAGAACAAACTCACAGAAAATAGCCAAGAAAGCCATACCCAAGAGAATGATTTTCAAAGCCTGATTTTACTATGGACAATACCATGAAAGAGGAAATTTGGGAGGAGTTAAATAATCACATCAACCACTTTGAACAGGAATACAACAGGCACTTGGAAGAGATAAGAAAAGCAGTTGAAGAAATAAAAATAGGCATAGAACAGTTAAAACAGTTTCAAGCAGAGTTAAAATTGAACTAAAAGACAAGTTATCTTCAACGTAGAACTCCACAGTCTTATCAGCAGAATTAATGAAGCAGAAAATAGAATATCAGTTCTTGAAGACAAAGTGGAAGAAGTAATCAGAAGTAACCAGAAGTAACCAGAAGACATTGTTAAAGCCAAAAAGATACTTGAGAGGACTATTCAAGAGTTATGAGACACCTTAAAGAAGCCTTACATGTGCATTCATGGAATCCAAAACAAGAATCCCAAAATACCACACCTGAGGAAATTTTTCAAATCATCATGAAAGAAAACTTCATGAGAGGCCCATCCACATACAAGAAGCATTCCACACCCCAAACAGATATGACCAAAATAGTAACTTGCTAGGACAAATAATAGTCAAAATACTACACATACAAGACAAAGAAAATGTGCTGAGAGCTTCAAGAGAATAAAGCAAGTCACTTTTAAAGGTAAACCTATTAAGATAACAAATGATTTTTCAATGGAAACAATAAAAGCCAGAAGAGCTTGGAAAGACATGAAACTTCAAGTATTGAATGAGTGAAAATGTCAACCCAGGCTGATATTCCCAGCAAAACATCAGTGAAAGAAAAATTTTTCACAATAAAGAACACTTACATGACTCAAGCTTGAAGAAAAGAATAAGCATATCCAGGAGGAGAGAAAGCAAATATAATACCACCAAAACCTAAAAGCCAAATAACACACTTATAAAAGCCACTAAACACAAAAATGTCAGGGATTAAAAGTAATTTATCCATTATAACACTAAATGTCAATGTCAACTCACCAATCAAGAGACACAGATTACAAACTTGGATTAGAAAGCACAACCCATCCACTTACTGCCTTCAGGAAACATCTCACCACAAGAGACACACACATTCTAAAAAGAAAAGAAAAAGGCTACTTAAAAATTCTGCATGCTAATGGAACCAGGAAACAACTGGGATGGCAATTATGTTATCTCACAATGTGGATCTCAAACCAAAAAAGAAATCATAAGAAAAACAGAATGGTACTATATTTTAGTCACAGGTACATTTCACCAGGAAGACTTCACAATACTGAATATATTATACGCACCTAATATGGGCTTTTCCACATTCATTAAGCAAACACTACAACTTCTCAAACAAGCAATCAATTTCAAAAGGATAATACTCTGGGATTTCAACACCGCCCTCTCAAAGTGGAATAGATCAACACGTCAAAAACTTAACAGTGACACATTGGAACTTAATCAAACTCTTACAGAAATGGACCTTACGGATCTCTATCAAACACCAAAGAATACACATTTTTTCTCAGCAGCCCACAGAACTTGCTCCAAAATAGACCACATACTGAGCCACAAAACAAATCTCCACATGTAGTTAAAATTGTAGCATGTATCCTACCAGATCACCATAGTATAAGCTAGACATCCGCAACACAACAAACAGCAGAAAATGCACTAACTCTTGGAAACTAAACACTATGATGCTGAATGAGAATAGGGTTCAGGAAGAAATCATAAAAGAAATTCAAGATTTCCTAGAAGCGAATGATAATGAAAATACAACATATCAAAATCTCTGGGACACAATGAAAGCCATCCTAAGAGGTAAGTTTATAGCTCTTAATGCCTATATAAAAAAAAAAGAAACATCACAAATAAAAAACTCAACAATGCAGCTTAAAGCTTTAGAGAAACAAGAGCAATCCAATCCCAAAAGCATTACAAGAAAGATTAGCAAAATCGGGGGAGAAATATGTGAAATTGAAATTGCGATAAAGAAACTATCCAAAAAATCAACGGGTCAAAAAGCTGGTTCTTTGAAAAAATTAATAAGATTGATACACCCCTAGCTAAATTAACTAAAATCAAGAGAGATAAAACACAAATTAACAAAATTGGAATGAAAATGGAATTATCATAACTGATATCCAAGAAATACACAGACTTATAAGGTCATATTTCAAAAACTTATACTCCATGAAATTTGATAACACAAAAGAAATGGATGAATTCCTAAGTAAGTACAACTTACCTAAATCAGGAAGATTTGAATTATTTAAATACTCCTATAACATATGAGGAAATCGAATCTTCAAACCAAAACATGTCCTGGACCAGATGGATTCAGCATGGAATTCTACCAGACATTTAAGGAACAACTAAGACCAATACTCCTTAAAACTGTTCTATCAAATTGCAAAGGAAGGAAAACTTCCCATTTTTTTCCTTGAGGTTAATATCATACTAATCCCAAAACCTAATAATGATACACTTAAAAAACAAAACTATAGGCCAATCTCTTTGATGAACACAGATGCAAAGATTCCCACAAAATCTTAGCAAATCAGATTCAAAACACATCAAAAAGATCATTCACTCTGATCAAGTAGGCTTTATCTCACACACAAGGTTGGTTCAAAATATGCAAATCAATAAATGTAATCCATCATATAAACTAATCCAGAGGGCAAGACAACAAGATACTCTCTATAGATGCAGAAAAAGCTTTTGACAAGATCCAATAGCTTTTTATGATCAAAACACTAGAGACATTTAGGATGGAAGGAACCTTTATCAACATAATAAAAGTTGTATACAATAAGCCGACAGCAAAGATTATACTTAATGGGGAAAAACTTGAAGTATTGCCACTTTGATCAGGAGCTAGACAAGGATGTCTACTCTCACCACTTCTATTCAATATTGTACTTAAAGTCTGAGCTGGAGCCATAATACAAGAAAGGGAGATAGAATGGATTCAAATCAGCAAGGAAAAAGTCAAGATATCTCTATTTACAGATGACATGATTGTACACCTGAATGATCCTAAAAACTCCACCAGGAAACTCCTAGAACTAATATAGAAGTTGATCAGGATGGTATGTTACAAAATAAACGTGCAAAAATCAGTGGCCTTCCTATACACCAAGGATGAAAAGAAGTGAAAAAGCCCTAAGAGAAACAATCCAATCTACCATAGCCCCCCCAAAATGAAATACCTTGGTATAATCCTAAACAAAGAAGTGAGAGACCTTTGTAATGAAAACTTTAAAACCCTAAAGAAAGAAATTATAGAAGATACCAGAAGGTGGAAAGACCTCCTATGCTCGTGGATCAGCAGAATCAACATCATGAAAATGACCATCCTACCAAAAGCAATATACAGATTCCATGCTATGCCAATCAAAATCCCCAAGCAATTCTTTAACAAAATTAACCAAACAATCTCAAAATTCATATGGAAACACCAAAGACCCTGGATAGTAAATACAATCCTGAGTAATAAAAACACGACTGGAGGTATCACCATAGCAAACCTTACTTAGTATATACTACAAATCCATAGTTATAAAAACAGCCTTGTACTGGTTCCAAAATAGACATGTAGATCAATGGATAAATGTTGAAGACCCAGATATAAGCCCACATAATTATATAGCCATTTGATCTTTGACAAAGGGACCCAAAAAATTCAATGGAAAAAGAACATCATCCTCAACAAATGGTGCTAGCAAAACTGGATGTCCACATGTAGAAGATTAAAACTGGACCTGTACTTGTCACCATGAACAAAAATTAATTCCAAATGGATCAAGATGTCTCACTACTTACATGCAATATTTTATGGTGACCTATTTTCTCTACTGAAGCATATTAGGTTAGAGAGTATAAAAACACTAGGTTGAAAGGGTAGGAAACACTAGGTTGAAAGGGTAGATAACTCCCTTGAGCTGATTGAAGTAGGCTAACAGTTGCTAAACAGTAATCCAGTAGCACAGTCACTAGAAACAACACTCAACAAATGGGATCTTAGGAAATTAAAGAGCTTCTGTTCACATAAAGAGATTGTAAACTAAGAAAAAAGGTAACCCACAGAATGGGAGAAAATCTTCACTAACCACATATCTGATAGAGCTCTATTATCCAGAGAGCACAAAGAACTTAAAAAAAAAAAAAAAAAAAAACACCGAGGAGATAAATGGCCCAATTAAAACATGAGCCTGGGAACTCAAAAGAAACTTTTCCAGGGACAAAATTGAAATGTCTAATAAATATCTTGAAAAATGCTCCACATCCTTAGCCATCAAGGAAATGCAAATCAAAATTTTCCTGAGATATCATCTCACCCTGGGCAGGACGGCAAAAATCCATAATACAAACAACACTTAATGCTAGAGAGGATGTGACGAGAAAGGAACTCTCATACATTGCTGGTGGGAACGCTGGCTTATACAACCATTCTGGAGATGTTTGGTGATTTCTAAACAAGTTAAAGATTGAAATGCCATTCGACCCTACTATACCACTTCTGGGAATAATCCTCCATAAAACAAAAATTCACTAAAATGACACAAGCATAACCATGTTCATAGCAGCAATATTTATAATAACAAAGTCATGGACTCAACCCAAATGCCCAAAAGTTGATGAGTGGATAAGGAAAATGTGGTACATTTATACAATGGAATACTACTCAGCCATCAAAAAAGATGAATTAATGAAACTTGCTGTGAAATGGATGGATTTAGAAAAAATTATATTGAGTGAAGTATCCCAGACACAGAAAGTTTACTCCATATGTACTCCCTAGTAGGTGGATCCTAGTACCAAACTGACTAAATGACATATTCAATGATAAATCTCTATAACACATACTGTAATCACAAATATTACAAACAGGAGGGAAGGGGAAGGAGGGCCACTCCAGTAATAAGAAGACAGGGGATCATGCTTCAGTAGAGAAAATAGGTCACCACAAAATATTGCATGTAAGTAACAAGATATCTGGTGAAGATCACTCTCACTTCTCTTCCTGGTCACTTGCAACTGGGAAGGTTTGCTCTCACCAATTGGGGAGGGTATAGGGACTGGAAGATAGATAGTAACCATCCTGCAAATGGGACACTGACCCCACCTCCTCACTGGGGTGTCCTACTCCTATTCCAACCTTTGAATCTCCTCTTATGGTAAGATCTTCATTTAAACAGCCTTTTACATTTGGTTAGGGGGTGACCTTCAATACCAATCATGATGGAGCCATGAGTGTTGCAGGAACAGTAAACTGAAAACAACAACAAACCATAATTCAGAACACCAAATACCTACATTAATTACTAGGAACCAGACTCACCAAATCTCTCCCTGTCCTAATACTCAGGGAAACTTTTGGGAGAATGGGCGGCAAGATTGTAAGAGACTGAAGATGAGGAAGATCAATGATATGCAAGATACTCTACACAAGTTAGAGCCACAGTAGCCATAATCAGACTTTGCATGACCTGCCCAAAGACTGACATGTCAATGACACTCCAAAGTCTAGCATGTATCAGAGGCACTAAGGATCTTTAGAGGCAGTGGATTAACAGTTATAATAGTGTTCCCATACTAAAGTGGAGCCCAAGAACCAGCCCTAGGCAATGCGACTGAATCCTTACACCTCAGTAGAGTGGAGGAAGCAGAGGAAAGTTTGACATTCACACTATAGAATGCTCCAGGGAATGGGAGTGGGAAAGGGGGATGCACTGGGAGAAGGAGAGACAAGGATGAAAGGAAGGGCAAAAGGCAAGAGGGTGCAAGGAGCCTGGGGGGAGAGGTGGAGGAAGGGAGGGGACTGGTGTACCTATTAAGCTTGTATGATTGGTAAAAAATAAATAAATATAATAATAAAAATACTGTGCTTAAATCATCCATACTTGTCGTTACTACAAGTTCGTAATAATTGTTTAGCTGCAGATCTGACGCATTTCCTCTGCTTCAGTTTCAGTCCCACAAATTCTCAAAAACTTTTCATTGAAGGCAAAACTTTCATCTTAGGAACATCCAATATAAATTATCTTTGATACTAAATGATTTGTCATTGAAACACAGACTTTTACATATTTATTCTGCATTCTCTCAATATCAAGGCAAGCAAAGACCCTGAGTAAATTTGAAGTAGCAAGAGATGACTTTTCCTATTCTCCTTTAGCTTCAGTATTATAAGAATATTTATTATAAAGGCTAACATTATAGGTAAGCTTACCACGTAAGATCTTTATTCATAAAAAACAGTGTACTAAAGAGCTTACTTATCTTGGAGGAGAGAGCTATGAATGATGTCATCAATGTGCCAGATTTTCAAATATGTTACATAATGGCAAAAACTAGAGTTTACATGCTATTTGAATGGAATGGGCAATTTTGTTTTACTTTAATGCAATGAAAGCAAATAAAATAGAATTATGACTTGGGAAGTTGCTAGGACTATGCCCATGGAACCTAGTAGAAACCTTTCTTGAGTCATATTTAGCTAAAACCTCAATGACGAAAATAGGATACCCCCACACTAAGGGAAATAATCCAGTTAAATAGGATCTTAAAAAATAAAAGCTTAAAGCTTAATGTTACCACTTCTGTTCTGTGCTATGAGATTCCAAATTATCAGCTTATCCTTGCAGACATTCAATATAGTCTGTGTGCATCTTCCTAGCCCTGAGCACCCAAGTCCTGGGAGACTTTCTGACTTCCAATCTTGTGCCTCAGGATTGTAAAGTTTATACCATATTTAGAGTGAGCTTTAAATAATCAAGGCCTTCTCACACTTATATAAGTGAGGCTTTCTAACTCAGCATGTCAAAAGCTTAAGGAATCAAATACCAATACAGCAGTTCAAATATTCAAAATTATGTTGCCCTTAAATATCTCCAATATTAAGTGAAGTGATGAGGCAAATTTGAAATATTCAGCTACTCTTGATTTCAAATTTACCTTTATTATCAGTCTCTGTGATTAACATTGCATTTCAACAATACTAAGGAAAGATCTTAACGAGACGTTGCCTTAACTTTCTAAAAGAAGAGCATAGCAGAAGGGATCATCAAGTATGCTAATACTTACAATTAACATCATAACATATCGATCAGAAATCATGACAATCAAGAGAACAGAAGATGAAGAATTCAGTCTGTGTGTAAATTTTAACACATACCCTTTGCCAAAAGTATCCCCAGAATTCTCTAAATAAGTGGAATAGGGATGCACATTCCTCAGTTTACTAATAATTAGTGAGTGTGGAGCAGGGACAGGTGGGAGGTTGTATGTAAATCCCATTTTGAACTTACAGGCTCTTCTTATTCCCACCCTCTAAATACCACTGTAATTGCATGGTCATTGTGACAAACAGAAAAATAAAATGTTTTCATATATTGCCAAATGCTCATTAAGTTGAGTGGTCATATGTCAAATTGCATTCTGCCAGTAATTTCCAGTGTGGTATTCATTTCTGTTACTATAAGAAAATATTTTTCTGAAACATAATGTTTCATTGACTAAAGCAGAACTATTCATAGAGGAATTTTTACATCCAATAATAGTAACATGTATTTCAAATTTTAAAATGAAAAATGAAACAAAAATCTCTAAACTGGGGCTGAAGACATCTTTCAAGGGTTAAGAATCTGTCTCACAAGCAGAAGATCCTGAGTTTGGATCCTAGGTCGCATGTAAAAACACCAGAAGGAAACAGCAGCAGCCTGCACTTCTGCCCTGCTGGATGGAGCCCGGAAAATCCCAGTGTAAACCAAGAAGGAGGTAGAAGCATTCCAGGATGATTCCTGAAGTTACTTTTAGTTCTCCACAAGGACATACAGTGCCCTCTGATACACACACACACACACACACACACACACACACACAAACACACGCACACACACACACACACACACACACACAATAAATTAATTTAAAAAAATAAAAATCTCTAAACTGATTTGACAAATTCGATTATCTTTAAAATAAGAATATGTTTATTAATCACATATTTCATAATTAATGTATCATGTTTTGGAGGACTTTAAGAAATTGAAAAGCCCCCATAAATATTCTTATTCAAACACTTAAAGAAGAGTCAATAGTCTATAATAATATGAATATTTCCTAAATTCAGATGAGAACTGTAATACAATATAACAGGTTCTATGTAAAATACCTTTGATAACCATAACACGCCTACTCACAATCCTTTGAGCAAATTACAATTAAGCTAATGATAATTTGCTCGGTTATCATTGGATTAAAATGACAAAAGAAGAATGGCTTTCTTTTCTAAAGCATACGATGTTACTCTGAATGCTCAAGATAGTTTTTAATCTCTTTTTCTACCATTTTTACAAATTGTAGATGCTAATTCAAATATAAGAATATGTTTGGCTCACAACATTCTATAGACAACGAATTTCTTTCCATTTCATTTCTGTACCCTCCCTAGTGTGGCTTTTATTTTTTGTGTTCAAATCCATCTCATAAAGACCATATCAGTACCCCAAGGTTTAGGGAGGTAATGAAAGGATATGAACCCTAAAGATAAAGATCTGCAAGCTTTTCCCACTTCAAATTCACAAGAGAGACTGGGATAAAGAAAGAAGGCATATATCCCCTAGTTCGCCCCTGCAAAAGTTGGTTAAGGGACAGATAATGTTTTATTTCTGGAAGATATAAAGGAAGAGTAGATGCTATGACAAGGAATTTGTGATCTTTGCCAAAACAAAGAGTATATGACATTACAAAATACACTTCCAGATTCAGGCACAGTTTGTGGCTCACAACCTGTTGACTTAAGAAGTGACTAGAGCTGTGGAGGTAATGTTTAATCCTTGTTCTAATTCCTCAAACTTAGTTGATGAAAGCCTCATACAAATCTGTGAATCATAGAACTGAAAGAATACAAGGATGGTGAGCACATCAGCTCTCTAAGAGTGTTGGAATCCTGTAACTGGGGCACTTTGAGAGTCCTAAGTATTCCATAATTTGGTAACTAATCTGTCTTATTATTCACTAATTAATTAATTAATTTACTCATTATTTTTATGACAAGTTTCCTATATATAAAGCTAAGAATGATGAAGCAGGCTTTAAACTCGTAATGTAGCTGAGGATGATCTTAACTTCAGATCTTCCTACCACTATTGCACAAGTGCTAGGATTAGAGTTATAAACCATAATAAAAAATTTTTGCACTTTTAAGAATTAAACAAATGCCCTGTGCATGCTATCCAAGCATTCCGCATTTGATAAACAGCATGAATCCCTGCCTTTGTTATTGCCTTTTTAAATTATCCAGCAAAGATAAAGTGAAATGTGACCTGGTATTGTGTTAGCTTCTGTAGCAACTTAGAACCTGAGAACAACTGGATAGTACCAAGCACATAGATGACAATGCATGTTTCCAACTGTCACTTGAGTCCTCTCATGTGGGATCTGTCACCATATACAACTTAACAGCATCATAACTGAATTGAAACAGTGGTGGCAACAGAAATTCACCACCATCACCTCAAAGAGAGTAAGATACAAATATGGGTGGCCATAGTTTAAGAAGATGGATCAGGTTGCTTCAAATCCAATATGCTTTTCTGTGATAATAGTTTCATGAAGCTTTATAATTACAGAACAAAGAAATTTATAAATCAAGATAATTTAAAAATACATTGGTGGAAGCATCACATGGGTAGGTTACAATAAAGAGAGAAAATCTCTGTTAAAGGCCTTACATGCTCTTTGACATTCATTGCCTTTTAGTTGGTGAAAACTAGGGACCTAGTTGTGCATTCCAAGGGAGTTATCTAGCAGTCAGAAGGATATTAGGTAATAGACAGAAGTATCTATAAATAAAAAGAGGGAAAGAGCTTTTTAAGTACTTGTGATATTGACAAGATATATTCTATGTTATACTTAACAATTTCTGTAGATGTTGTGTGACGTGTGATGTTGGTAGGAATTTTCCTGCAATGATATTGAAGTGCAACCGAGACTCAAGCTGGAGTAAACATCTTGTTCCTTTAAGGTTTTCAGCAAAAAGAAATAAAACCTATGGCATCAGTACAGTGCTAATTGTTGATTTTTTTTTTTCAGTTTTGCTGCTCCTGCAATGCCCTTGGCTCCATCCTGATGGGTATTGGATGTCACCACCTGGCCAGAGATAAAAAAAATCAACAAACCATAATTCAGAACATCAGAGACTCTATATCAACCACCTGGATCCAGGCCAGCCTAATCACTCCCCATCCTGAAGGTCAGGGAAATTTGTGGAAGAGGGGGGCGGTAAGATTGTAAAAGCACAAGGATGGGGAGGAGTAATGATATGCAAGGTACTCCACACAAGTTAGGGCCGAAGCAATCATAATAGGACTTTGCATGACCTGTGCAATGACCAACACATTATTGATTCCTCAAAATCTAGCATGGACTAAAGGTACTAGGATCCTTAGAAGCAAGGGATTAACAGTCACAATAGTGTTCCTGTGCTTATGGGGAACACAAGAAAGAGTTCTAGGAAATGCCACTGAGTCCTTTCACCTCCTCAGAGAGGAGGGCCCAGAGGAAATTTTGACATGCTCACTAAAGGATGCTCCAGGGATGGGGAGGAAGAGGCACTGGGAGAGAGGGAGGGAGGAGGGAAAAGGAAGGGGAAAAGGGGGGAGGGAGCTAGAGGTCCAGGGAGAGGTGGAGAGAGGGAGAGGACTGGTGTACCTATTAAGTTTGTATGAGCAGAAATAAATAAATAAATAAATAATTTTAAAAAATGGAAAACACCAGGGAATATCAAGAAATTATCAGATCAAAATGAAGTAAGAATAAATTCAATACAAAATTAAGACTAAAGTTGAGCAAGGTGCATGCCACATCCCATTCCATCATCTCATCCTTGTTATGTACTCTGGTTATTTCATTACCCAAGACAATCCCATCATTCTGAGTCACTTCTAGCACTACAGCTTTTGTGTGGACCAACTTCAGTCTGCATGGTTCTTGCATCTCTAGTTTCTCTACTACAGCTATAACCTTCACCTTCCGCTCCAGAAATATTCATGCCACAATAGTGCCATACCTCAGTTGCTCTCGGTATCAAATTCTGAATTACCTGGATGATGCTGCAAAGCTGTCCTGAGGTTGATACTCTGCTCTATGTAAACCACAACTGTATCAACTTCCCTCTACTGGCCTTACACAAAAGTGTTTCTAGACAGTCAACTTTGACTTTTCTTTCCTCACTAAATGAGTCTAGATTTTTCCAGTGGTTGTATTCATCTCTTTCACTGTTCCAATGCAACACAATAGGTTTTTATCCAATGATGTTAATTTCTCTAATAACTACAGCTGCTCTGCTGCTTGTCCTCATCATATCTGAAACTTTAAACCTCTCCTACACTGGAGAATCCAGTCCATTACCTCTAAATTAAAGTTCCCCAATGTCCTATATTCCTTTAAATGTATAAAGGAACTGGACCTAAACATTCACTTCTTTATCAGCAGCATTATTCTCCAAACAGCCCAATAAGCTCTGCCTTAATTCAGAGTCTTTCACATTTGACCAAAAAGAAAACAAAATCATTAAAAGAGCACAAAAGCCACAAGAGTTCAAGTTCAGCAACCAGACCTTATTACTCTTGAGATGAATGAAAGCTGTTTTGAACCTGAGTTCATTTAACAAGTCAAAGATGAAACCAACAAAACTCTCAACATTCCACATTCTCAGTCACAGAAGATCTAATCAGTCAATCAAATTTGCAGGTCCAACTTCTTTATTTGCTCACGGTGGATGACCAGCTTTGTATATGACAAACAGCAATACACTTTTATAGGAAACTGTGTTCTGTTCCCAAGAGTAAAAGAAAAAAAGTTTTTATTTAACTACTTTAATAGGAATAGAGAGAGAGAGAGAGACAGACAGAGAGACAGAGACAGAGAGACAGAGATAGAGAATAAACTAAGGCCCATTCACATTGAAATAAATCTCCTTTATTGAAGGGAAATATCAAATTGCCTAATATTAACAATTACATAGATATTCATAAAATTACCTACATAGCATACACTGTTTAAGTAATTTGTATGTACACCAAGTCATTTCTCATAACTGCCCTATTTAACATGTTGTTAAAACTGCCACATCACAAATAGTAGAAATTCAGCATATTTCTCCACAGATTCATGTGCTAGTAAGATACAAACCCAGAATTCTATACGAGGTTCTCAGCCTCAGGAATCTGTGGTCTTCAGTATCTTATTCTGCTATTTTCACATACCAATTGTCAATTCATTAAAGGGTTCTTTTCAAAATTTAATTCATGTTGTTGCTAGTTTTCTGGTATCTTATATGTCCATTTTATTGTATTCAGGGGTTGAAGACTGAAACCAGAATATATGTAAAGTATTAAATCAGAAGTTTTTAGAGGAGAGAAAGAATGGGACTCATGGACATGAATCCACAAGGGGTAAGCCAGCCCAGAACTCACGAACTCCAGACATGGAAGTATGGCTTATTAACCATGGACTACTAATCTCTATATCCTATCATAAACTGAGGATCAGGGAAAGGTGGTAACTGACTTTATTTATGTGAAGATTTAGGGCTATTTTCTCCAGATTGATAGGGTATGTTCCTTCAGGGAAATCCCAGTCCTGGGGATGACTTTTGAAGACCTTTAGAGACTGTCCCAGCCTGGCTACTCTAAAATTCCCTAAATGTGTTTTACTATTATGAGATCAAAACTAACAGAATTTTTTAATTATATTTTAGCAAGTAGATCAATGAAGATTGAGTCTCAATAAATATCTCTTTCTTTTTTCTTCACAGAGTAATGAGTGAGAACTAAGGCTTCCCTCACCCGTGTAATCAGGACACTACATCTCATGTCTGACAGTAAGTTATAGGGATAAGATTTCTGAAGTTCTCTTCTTCAACACATTGCTTCGGAATCTGGTTGAAACATAAGTACTGTCTAAAGCCTGCCATGTGTGCTCGCTTCTGCAGCACAAATATGCCATGTTTGGCTATGTGCCTCCAGATCACGTTGTCATCACTGAGCCTAATTTCTGCTTCTATCTTTGATGTCACCAATGACTGCCATAGCATTGCCTTGACTAGAGACAGAAATGATAAAAAAAAGATACCAATATTGCCCAGGTAATCACCCCCTCTTCCCCCCCCAAGCCCCAAGTAACCCACCCATCCCAGCTCTTCCCACCAGCCAGTCAGGGCAGGCGCTGCTCCAGGCCCCGGAGGACCCCTGGGCCACACCCCAAGTCCTCAGCTTATTTGCGCTGATGCCAGCACCTGTGCCTTTTCCCTGCCTTCCTGGGTTGCACGCCCAGTCCAAGGAGGATACACTGCGCTCCAGGTAATCACCCCCTACTAACCCTGCAAGCCCCAGGTAACCCATTGGTCCTAGCTCCTCCACCAGCCAGTCTGAGCAGGAGCTGCTCCAGGCCAGAGAGGACCCCTGGGCCACACCCCAGGTCCCCAGGTTTTTTGCACAGACCTCCAGCACCTGTGCCCCCCCCCCCCCCGTTGTATGCTCAGTCAAGGGAGTACACACTGTGCCCCAGTCCAGGAAGGACACACTGCTCATCAGAATTCAACACAGTCCAAAGAACACCAAAGCAAAGCTCTAGGGGATAGATCAACAGGTCAAAAACTTAACAGAGACACTTTGGAACTTAATCAAACCCTTACTGAAATAGACCTTACAGATCTCTATCGAACTTTGCATCCACACACCAAAGAATACACATTTTTCTCAGCAGCACACGGAACTTTCTCCAAAATAGATTACATATTGGGACACAAAATGAATCTCCACATATACAGGAAAGTTGAAATTCTAGCCTGTACTCTATCAGACCATCATGGTCTAAAGGTTGACATCCACAACACAACAAACAACAGAAAATACACTAACTCCTGGAAACTTAACACTATGATGTTGAATGGTAATTGGATTCAGGAAGAAATTAAAAAGGAAATTCAAGATTTCCTGAAAGCGAATGATAATGAAAATACAAGTTACCAAAATCTTTGGGACACAATGAAAGCTGTCTTAAAAGGTAAGTTCATAGCTCTTAATGCCTACATCAAAAAAATGGAAACATCAGAAATAAATAACTTAACAATGCAGCTTAAAGCTTTAGAGAAACTAGAGCAATCTGATCCCAAAAGGAGTAGAAGAGAGAAGATAAGCAAAATAAGGGGAGAAATATCCAAAATTGAGATAAGGAAAATGATACAGAGAATCAACCAGTCAAAAAGCTGGTTCTTTGAAAAAAATCATGAGATTGATTCACCCCTAGCTAAATTAACCAAAAGCAAGAGAGAGAAAACCCAAATTAACAAAATTGGAAATGAAAATGGAGTTATCACTCATACCCAAGAAATTCAGAGAATTGTAACACTGTATTAAAAACTTATACTCTGTGAAATTTGACAACACAAAAGAAATGGAGAATTCTGAAGTAAGCACGACTTACTTAATTGAATCAAGAAGTTGTGAATTATTTAAATAGTCATACACCATATGAGGAAATCGATGAAATCGATGAAAATGTCCTGGACCAGATGGATTCAGCACAGAGATCTACCATTTAAGGAGCTAATAACACCAATACTCCTTAAACTGTTCCATCAAATAGCAAAGGAAGAACATTACCAGATTCTTTAGTAGTGTTAGAGAGATATGAACCCAATATCATCTTAATCCCAAAACCTAATAAAGATACACTTAAAAAAAAGCCATAGGGCTGGAGAGATGGCTCAGGGGTTGTGACTCTGTCTCACAAGCAGAAGGTTCTTGAGTTCGGATCCCAGGTCCCACGTTAAAAAAAAAAAAAAAAAAAAAAAGCTATAGGCCAATCACTCTGATGAACACAGATGCCAAGATTCTCAACAAAGTCTTAGCAAATCGGATTCAAAAACATATAAAAAAGATCATTGACAGGGATCAGGTAAGCTTTATCCCAGGCACAAGGTTCGTTCAACATACACAAATCAAAAACGTAATTCGCCATATAAAGCACTCCCAAAGTCCAAGACCACATGATACTCTCAATAGATGCAGAAAAAGCTTCTGACAAGATCCAACAGTCTTTTATGATCAAAACCCTAGAGACAGTTGAATGGTAGGAACCGTTGTCAATATAATGTCAATATAATAAAAGCTCTATAAAACAAGCCCACAGCAAGGATTATACTCAATGGGGAAAAACTTGAACCATTCCTGCTTCAATCAGGAACTAGACAAGGCTGTCCACTCTCACCACTTCTATTCAATATTGTACTTGAAGTCTTTGCTGAAGCCATAAGACAAGAAAGGGACATAAAAGGGATTCAAATCAGCAAGGAAGAAGTCAAGTTATCTCTATTTGCAGATGACATGATCGTATACCTGAGTGATCCCAAAAACTCCACCAGGAAGCTCCTGGAACTAATACAGGCATTCAGCAGGGTAGCAGGATGCAAAATAAATGTACAAAAATCAGAGGCCTTCCTATATGCACAGAATGAAAGAGGTGAAAAAGCCCAGAGAGAAACAATCCCATTTACTATAGCCCCTAAAAAAATGAAAGACCTTGGTATAAACCTAACTAAGGAAGTAAGAGACCTATACAATGAAAACTATAAAACCCTGAAGAAAGAAATTGCAGAAGACACTAGAAGGTGGAAAGACCTCCCATGTTTTTGGATTGGCAGAATCAATATTATAAAAATGACCATCCTACCAAAGGCAATATACAGATTCAGTGCTATATTAATCAAGATCCTAAAGCAGTTCTTTAAAGAAGTTGATCAAACAATCTCAAAAGTCATATGGAGACAAAAAAATACCCAGAATAGCAAAGACAATCCTGAGTAACATAAACACTGCTGGAGGTATCACCATACCAAACCTTAGTCTATACTACAAATCCATAGTTAGAAAAACCGCCTGGTCCTGGCTCCAAAATAGACCCAAAGATCATTGGATAAGGTTTGAAGACCCAGATATAAGCCCACACAATTACAGCCATTTGATCTTTAACAAAGGGGCCCAAAAAATCCAATGGAAAAAGAACAGCATCTTCAACAAATGGTGCTCGCAAAACTGGATGTCCACATGTGGAAGATTAAAACTCAACCCATATTTGTCGCCATGTACATGACTTCATTCCAAATGGATCAAAGACCTCAATATAAGGCCAGAGACTATAAAAACCTTAATTGAAAGGTAGGGAACTCCCTTGAAATTGGACTAGTCCAACATTTCCTAATTGGATATCCAATAGCACAGTCAATACAACCAACACTCAACAGATGCAATCTTATGAAATTAAAGTGCTTCTGTTCAGATAAAGGGATTGTAAATTGAGCACAAAGGCAACCACAGAATGGGAGAAAATCTTCACTAACCACATATCTGATAGAGCTCTATTATCCAGAGTACACAAAGAATTTAGAAAACTAAACACCAAGGAAACAAATGACCCAATTAAAAAATGGGCCTCGAAACTTAAAGTTTACCAGGGAAGAAATTGCAATGTCTAACAAATATCTTAAAAATGCTCAGCATCCTTAGCCATCAGGGAAATGCAAATCAAAAAAAAAAAAGAAGAAGTGGGATACTGAATTTAAAAGTTACACAGTATAGTGAATTTGGGGGAAAAAGAAATTTGTTGCTCTGTGGTATCATTCAGATGATTGTAAAATATAGACTTGATCAATAAATTATAATTAAAAAAATTCCCTGGGATATCATCTTACCCCAGTCAGGATGGCAAAAATGCATAATACAAACACCACTAAATGCTGGAGAGGATGTGGAGAGACAGGAACTCTCCTACATTGCTGGTAGGAATGCAGGCTTATACAACCACTCTGTCCAGCCATCTGGCGTTTCTTAAAAAAGTTAAAGATTGAAATCCCTTGTGACCCGCTATTCCACTTTTGGGAATAATCCCCCATACAGTGAAAATTCACCTTGTTAGCACTAGCACGACCTTTTGCATCACAGCACTGACGTACCAAAGTCACGGAATCAACCCAAATGCCCGACAGTTGATGAGTGGATAAGGAAAATGTGGTACACTTATACAATGGAATACTACTCAGCAAAAATGATGAATTAATGAAATTTTCCAGGAAATGAATGGAATTAGAAAAAAATATATTGAGTGAAGTATCACAGACACAGAAAATTAAGTGCCATATGTACTCCTTAATAGATGCGTGCTAGTATCAAACCCACTTAGTGACACACTCAAGGATAAATCTCTGCAATACCTATAGTAATTGCAAAGATTATAAGCAGGAATGGAAGGGGAAGGAGGGCCCCGCCAGAAACAAGGAGAGAGGGGATCATGCTACAGCAGAGAAAATAGGCCACCATCAAGGACTTCAAGTAAGTAATGAGATATCTGGTTGGGCTCGCAGACTTTCCTTATTGGTCACTTACATCTGATGGTGTATGATCTCACCAGAAAGGGAGGGCATAGATTATGGCAGATAGAAGGTAACCATCCTGCAAAAGGGAGACTGACTCCCCCCCTCCCCCACACACACAGTGGTCTCCTCCATCTACCTTTGTATATACTCTTATAATGATTCTATTTTAACAGCCTTTTATCTCTGGCCAGGGAGTGATATCCATTACCCATCAGGATGGAGCCAAGGGCGGTGCAGAAGCAGCAAAACTGAAAAAAAAAAAGTCAACAAACCACAATTCAGAAAATCAGAGACTCTACATCGACTGCTTGGAACCAGGCCAGCCTAATCTCTCCCCATCCTAAAGCTCAGGGAAATTTGCAGAAGAGGGAGTGGTAAGATTGTAAGAGCCTAAAGATGGGGAGGAGCAATGATATGCAAGATACTCCATACAAATTAGGGCCGAAGTAATCATAGTAGGACTTTGCATGACCTGTGCAATGACCAACATATCATTGAAGCGCCAAAGTCTAGCATAGATCATAGGCACTAGGATCCTTAAAGGCAAGGGATTAACAGCCACAATAGTGTTCCTATACTTAAGGGGAACACAAAAAAGAGCTATAAGCAATGCCACTGAGTCCTTTACACCTCATCAGAGAGGAGGACTTAGAGGGAAGTTTGACATGTACCGTGAAGGATGCTCCAGAATGGGGGGGAAGGGGGCACTGGGAGAAAGGGAGGGAGGGGGGAAAAAGGGGAAAAGGAGGGAGGGAACAAAAGGATCCAGGGAGGAGTGGAGAGAGGGAAGTAGGGAAATGGTGTACTTATCAACTTGTATGAGTGGGAAAAAATGAAGAGAAAAAAAAGATAGCAATATTAATGCTTGTATCACCAAGGAATATAATCAGTGTTACATAAACTATAATGTTCACTGGCAATTTAACATTTAAGATGAAACAGTGTAGAAAAATTAAAGTGCCAAACATGAAGTAATGCAGCAGCATTCTTTACGTAGTAAGAGGCATATGGGGAACATGAGGCATTGGCTTGCTAGTGACTGGCTATGCTGCTCACAGAGACTGTGGCTTATTTGAGTTATCATACTGGATAATGACTGTATACAATACTGATTTACTCTATGTCTTTACATGCAGTTCAATGTAAACTCTAAGGATGCATAAGTCTATGACATCTATGACTATTTCTAATGTCAACTTATACACACACACACACACACACACACACACACAAGCACACACACATATACTGTAACTAGAGCCTGCATTAGTTTAGCTGACTATAAGACATTTAACAAATAGTTCTATCAAAAATCAGAGAAAAGTAGTTCTTTATTCAAAGGTAGTTCTCAAAAAAATAAAGTGTAAGGATAGAGGTACTTGTTTACGACATCATTTATTTATTAAAAAGATCTCTGAATTATCCAGACCCCATTGTAAAGGAATCAAGTTTTCAACTAAACATCTTTCAATTATAAATTTCATTTCCATATTTTTATTTTTATAATAATTATGAATTAGTGTTTACTAACATATCAAACTTGCACTCAGTACTTCTTGAGAAATAACATTCCTTTTACAAATGTGAGTCAAACTTTGTCCTTGAACTTTTAAACACATACATATATTTTATGCTGTTTTAGTGAAATGCTCCCCAAAGTAAGAGCTGTTAAAAGATGAATGTTTTAAGCATGAATATTTTCTCACACTTAAAAATAAGATTTCTATATGTTGTTAATCCTGATTTTTTTCTTAAATTTGATTTAAAGTGCATAGGCAAATTCCAACCTCATTAATGTCAATGAACTCCTTTTTTTTCCTTTTTGTGGGTTAGTTTTGTAACTATCAAGTCTACGAAAGCTATAAAATACTTTGTATTCTATTATGTGTACATCTTGCCCTTCTACCAATCTCAATCAATATTAATTGATCTACCTTCCTTTTAGGAACCAAATACCTTCTATAATGGTCTTATAGTGCTTTTTCCAAGTATATCATTTGCAACCAAGGTTAATAGATCATAGGCCTGATTTTCAGCCAGTTAGCAGAAGGAATCTGTCCTTGAAACACTATTAGAACCTTCTGGAAAATGTATTACAGAAAAAGTATAATTTTCATAATTGAAAAGGAAAAAATGGGGAAATGTAGCCAAAGACCACTGAAAACACTGAGTAGTCACTCAAGAAAGTGTCAAAAGAAGATCACTTATTAAATGAAGAATTTTTAAATAAAGTAAGAATTATTGTATTGCAAAATTCAGGCTAATTCTACCAGACAGAAATCATTTGAATCTCTACCCTCAGACAAAAATGGTAACTCCTTATCTTGTGGTCCTATATTAATAGTAAATGATAGATCAAAGAAAACCAAGTTTCTCGGTGAATTGATTATTCTTTGAGTGAGAGTGTTTGTTAGACAATGTCCTCTTACATGACATTGAACAGGCATATAGTTATTGTTTTGTCTCTTTTATTTGTGCCCTTTGTTTTAAACTTTGTAAATTTTTTCTATTAATGAGCGTGAAGCTTGATGAGCATACTAAAAGTATTCTCATCTGACTATATATTTTGTTTTTATCAGAATAAAACTTTAACAAAATTATACTCAACTTCTTAATGAGCATTGGCCATACAGGAAATGCTTGTTAGTTTCTCAACATCAATCTGTAGGGATTTTCAAAAATGATGGCCATTTCATATCATGTTGCTTTAAGGGTAAAGATCACTTTTATACCATTTATTTGGATGCATCTAACTCTTTTGGAAAAATTGATATAGAACTACTGTATTAGTTTTTGTAATAGCTTTCTTATTATATATTATATATGATCATTAAATAAAATCACCCAGACAAGGTATATTTTATTTCAGATAATTAATATTTACTGACTACAAGCAAATAAAGAAAATAAAATATGAACAAATAGTCTTTGTACTCCAGATACTATTTATGTGACACATTTATTTATTATATGGTGAAGATTGTATAATATTCTAAGGGAGATTGTACAGTATTCAAAGGAATCTGATTGGTAGATAAAAAGGATAAGTCTCCTATAGAAGGCAGGTCTACTATGAACATAACCTGTGAGATTCAAACAAGAAAAATAAAGCAACAGGTAAAGAAGAAAGATAGATAAAGAAAGAATCTGGCAAAGCTCAAAGGTGAAGAAAGATTCAAAAAAGTAGAGAAATTTAACTCAAAGAAGCAGTTTGCAAGATTAGTAGGTGACTTATTTAAAAATTATTTAAAATTAATAGTGGATCCACTTTTATGACATTTTGACAGTTATATGTTTAAGATTAAGAGACAAGAATACTGAACAACTTGGAGAAACAATACAGATATTTTATTAATTCTCTATAAAGTATAGTCAACCAGATTGTGTAAGCTCATTATTGCTTTTGATTTTGTCTCTCAGATGTTCCTTTCAGAAGTCATGCAAGTGTTTTGTGTGGGAAGACTTCATATGAAGACATTCTAAAATATATCTTAACACTGTTGTATACATGATAGTGAGAGCACTGGAAATTTTAAATTATTGAGTTTACATGTTAGTGTCGTCTCTATCTTGAGCCTCCACAAAACAATGCTATGTAATCAAAGGGAGGTTACATAGAGAAACCATTCTGATTGCTATAGAATGGTCTGCAGTAGAGAAGTAAGTGGGTGAAGCAGAGATCTTAGAGGCAAGGCAATAAAAAGAAAGTATGGAGTCAGGCAGGACTGGATTGGGTCATAATGACTGAAAATACATAAACTCATTGTATTTATGTATGAAAGTATCAGAGAATTAAAAACAAGAAAGAAAGTTAAAGATGAAGAAAACAATTTTTTAACAAATACATACATTCAATTTGAGGAAAGAAGAATGAAGACACAAAGTTGATATATATTATGCAGCTATTTGCCACACTATCATAAGAACCCAAGTTCAAATTTCCAGCATCCACGTGAAAGCTTTGACTGACCACTAACAACTACAACTCAGTTCTGTGAGGGGCAAAGGCAGGAGGATCCTTGGCTTTCATTGTCTAGCCAATCATGGCAAAATGATGAGTTCAGTGATAAACTTTGTCTCAAATTCAAAAGAAAACAAGTAAAACAAATTAAGGAAGACAAGATTATCAAACTCTAACCTAATACACACATACACACACACATACACATACCCACACACCATATGCATAATTATATTTCCTCCCATTATTATAGGTTCCCTCATTGTAGATCAAAGAAACTGCAATATACTCATAAAATAACTTTTCATACATTCTTTTTCTAATGTTTGCACTATTTTTTCACAAGATTTGATTTAGTTGTTAATCTACTACCATGTACGCAAAGGCAAGACTCTTTAAATTATTAATAATCTAGATATTAAAATAGAGTTCTGTTGAAGAAGCAAATGTTCAAATTTGAAATGAACATACCAGACAAGATACCCTACCAAATTTAATAAATTTTCAGATGCAGAATAATGAAATGTCATGCTGGAGTCATATATTCATTTTGTCTTTGATAGATTGCAAGCATATTCTACATTTAGTCTGTACCTATTAAATATTTAGAAGCAGTAATGAGTGAACAGTTACTATAGAAATAAGCTATATTTTTCATTGCATTTCAATTAAAATAGTACTCACATTATGTTTTCTGGGAGAACATAAGTGTAAGAGTACTGCCTGGATATTAACGGAGAAGATTATCAAAATCTAGTTTATCACAGCGAGTGAAGATATACATATTTCTTCATTTGACAGATATTATGAAGATATGAATTTATGAACTTACATATTTGAATGTTCTAATGGTATATAAAAGGCATTTTAAACTCAGATCATTAAAATCCTAATCCAGGGACTGGGAGATATAGTTACATGGCAAAATTTGGCTAAACCCTTAGCGTGCACCAGTGAAAGAGAATCTAAATTAAGGTTTAAAGTATGATGTGATACTAAGATTACATAACATTATTTCTGAAAATATGAGAACAGAATCCAACTGCAAATAAACATCTGTCCCAGCAAAGGGATATTTGCAATATCTAGGACAATAAAGTTGTCATGTTCATGTGTGTGGTGGAGTGCTACATATAATTGGTGTTTAGGAGCCCAGGATGTCATTAAGTATTTTACAAAGCACAATAGCTTCATCAACACAGAAATATACAGGTCAAAATGTGAAACACCCCCAACTGAGAAACCTTGGCTTAGAGCTCTGGCTCCAAACATAAGCTGCAAACATCAAACTACTTTGTGTAATGCATTTTTCATGATTATATCATTCCTTAGTACATTAGAATTTGCTTTGATTCATCTGACAGTCTTTATTTAGTATGTGAATAAGATTACAGTGCTGGTATGTTCATTTTATGTTTATGTGAAAGCTAAGATCCAGCCAAAACACTTTCCTTCTCACTCACTCTCCAGGAGTAGACACAAATGTTCTCTTAAATAGAGTCATTTTAAAATGAAAATTTCTCTATATTTACCAACTAAATGAATTTATAAACCAGTTTTAGAACACAACTGAAATCAGTGTTACAGAATGAAGATATTATACAACTGTAGTAGGGCAGGTTCTACTTGTCAGATGTTACATGGCAAATTTGTATTAGTTCTGACTCATGTAGTGGCTGTAAACATGGTAATAGGGAGCAAAACTTATGAAACTTCTAGGTAAGAATTCTTTGCTTATGATACTGGAGATACCTGCAATTTTCCTTTGTCTAAAGGAAATCTCAAATCTGTCAAAGTTTTGTCTGTCTTTGTTGATAGTTCATGCTTGCTACCCACATATTTCCCATCACCAAAGAAAGAACTATAGACCTATATATAGGAGAACTTCAATTCATTGTCCCTCAGCCAAATGTTAAAAATAATAGACACTAATGTGGGTGCAACTGAGAGATTTATAACGACAGATTTGTCATGTTATTTCTGGATTAGAGTAAATCATGCAAAACATGGCGGTGTTGCTGTTTTTGATTCCCAAGAAATATTTTGTAATGTGTGCTTAGCAATCCTTTGATGGGGTGAAGAAAGAACAGCTGATATGAGATAACAGACAAAAGCCAAGATGAGAACCATTGCAAACGTCACTGGTTCCTATAGTCATCTTGTTCATGTTCTTGGTCAAAATTCTGAGAAGTAATATTGTCATCTGTAAAATGCAGTACAACTGAAAATAGAAAGCCTAACAATTAGTCTAGGAAAATGATTTGAGAAAAAAAAAACAATAATGGAACCATGGGAGAAAAGATGATGAGCCAAACACCCAAAATCTAACAATGATTAAACCCATAAAGTATGTTCATACTTTTTAAAATTGTTATTGCATTTTTGCCTAATTATACACGCTCCCCCCTCATTCCCTCTTTGTCCACCATTGTACTCTTCCCCTCTTTTGCACTCTCCCCCCTCCCTCTCACCTCTTTTCTTACTGCCTGAAGACTTCTCCCCTGTGATCCATGATAGACTTTAGGGGTTATTGACATATCAGCCATTATGCAAGTCAGGCAAGTTTCCAATCACATTGTGGCTATATCCTGGCTTCTTCAGCCCTAACTTGTGTGGAGTATTCCCCATCTTTAGGCTCTTATAATCTTGACGTCCCCCTCTTCTGCAAGGTTCCCTGAACTTCAGGATGGGGAGAGAGTTGCCTGGTCTGGTTCCAGGTGAATATTGTAGGATCTTTGGTGTTCTAAATTACAGTTTGTTGTTGTTGTCAGTTTTGCTGTTCCTACACTACATCCTGATTTAGCTGCATCCTGATTGCCTGATTGCCTGAGGAGGTCATCTCCTAACTAAAGATAAAAGACTGTTTAAACAAAGATCTTAATATAACAAAAGGTTCAAAGGTAGATGGAAGAATGGGAATAGAACACAGCAGTGAGAGGGGTCAGTCCCCCATTTGCCAGTTGATTATCACTTATACTCTTTCTATACTCTCCCTGACTAGAGAGATCAAACCTGTTCAGTTCCAAGTGAAAAGGAAGGGAAGTGAAAGTGAGCTGCATCAGGTGTCTTGCTACTTATATGCAGTGACAGTGTGTCCATTCTATCTACAATACCACATTTAAAAAAGAAAGAAATTAAGAAATACTTGGGGAGCAAAAGACTAATGTATACATCATAGTCCACAGGCAAAAATATTAAGATAATTCATGCTATGCCCTGAGCAATGTCCCACACACTATTGGCCCCACAAAGTCTAGCATTTACTAAAAGCACCAAGATCCTTGGAGGCAAGGAATTGATAGCCAGAGTAGTGTTCCTATGCTTAAGGGGAACACAGGAAAGGGTTCAGGGAAATGCCACTGAGTCCATGTATGTCATCGGAGAGGAGGGCCAAGAGGAGAGTCTGGCATGCACATTAAAGGATTCTCTGGGGTTTGGGAGTGGAAGCACTGGGGGATAGGGAGGGAGGGGTGAGGGGAGGGGCAGCAGGGTGGTCGGGGGGAGGAGGAGGGAGGGAGGGAACCAGTGTACCTATTAAGTTTGTATGAGCGGAAATAATAATAAAAAATGTTAAAAAGATAATTCATGCTGAAAAGGTTTAGAGTACACTGTAATATGATATAATATATGAAAACATATTGTCACACAGTGATGATGAAAATATACTTTAATATAATTTTGGGACAAAGTCTGTTAGCAGCACTAACTAAACTTGTAAAATAAATCTACAAATTCACTGACCAATCCCTAATAATAATAGTCAGAAAGGGTAAATCTGGGAGTACATGTGAGATACATTTAGTTAAAACAAATCCAGATGACTTTGTACATTAGCAATTGCCACATAATGGCATATGTTGCTCAAAGAAGGATCTTAGAAAAAGCAAGTTGCTAATATTTCACTATTTATGAAGCTCTGAAGATTTTCCCACTACACTATTGTGTACTCAGTAGAAAACTTTTTAGAAACAATTCTGTTTCTCAAGTAAAGTATATGAAGGCAACCATTATTGTCATTTTAAAAAATATAAATCATAAAAATGAATAAAATTGTATAGTAGTCCTCATAATGTACTTATAATACAGATTTGCAATTGCTACCAGGGTATTTTTTATTCATTTACCTAAAAAACAAAGAATAAATCATCTACTATAATAAGAGTTTACAGCAACATCATGTTTATACTACATGTTAATAACATTACATTCAGCATATTAATCTCCTTAACATCTATTGCTGCTGTGGTGTTTAGGTATTAATAAAAATGTTAAAGATAATAAGTCAATATCTAGATCTCTGCTAAACTTACAATTCTTATAAGCTAAGGTAGTAAAGTTCAATGAACTATAGTGCTACAACAATTGCTACTGTAGATGAGAAGAAATATAGGCATGAAAATGAAGAAACAACAGAACATGAATGCAGAGGCATTGGTAGCACTGAGGAGAGATATTAAATAATGTGTCCTCTGGAAATGAATCACAGAAATAGTGAAATTTAAGCAAAAACTTAAAAGCAGCCTGACAGGCCACAAAATGTCCCCAGAGAGTAGTAATATATGTAAGTGTGAGTTAGGAGAGAGGGAGAGAGTAAGTTAGAGAAGAGAGAGAAAAAAACAGAGAAATGAAAAGAGGAGGAAAGGGGAACAGGGCAGGGTTATAAATGCTTTTATGAATGTGATTAAATCAAGGATTTTGAAATGGAAAAATTACCTGAGTTATCCAAGTAAGCCATAGATGTTGAATGCACAAATATGCTTATGTAAAGGAGAGAGAGAAGAGATTTTAGTCATAAATGTTACACGAGAGGAAAATAGAAGTACAGAGTCACAAAAAGTAGAATAAAATCCACAACTCCAGGATTGATGTGAGCCATCAGAAACAGGAAGAAGCAAAGAATAGATTCTTTCAATAAATCATTGAGTTTGTGTTGATTTCTTACATAAGCATAGAACACTAATAACAGGGGTGACAATCTGTGTCATAATAATCTGGGCACAATAATCTGGATGGGAAATGCCAGAGTAGCTATGAGTTACTCTTTGATTTTCATGACACATTACTCTAAGTACCTGATGTACTAAACTCAAATTCTAGGTTACATTAAATCATGGTAGGAGAGCTGGAGGAACTGGCCACTAACACACAAAGTTAAGCACAGAGTACAAGTAATAAAGCACATTTGTTTCTTTGCCTGCCATCTTGTCAACTATCTTTATCTTGGTTCACCTGCCCAGAAAGTGGTTCCACCCATTATGGGCTGGGTCTTCTCACATCAACTACTATACCAAATTGATGCATTTTGGGGGATTATTCCCAGTAGTAGTACAGCAAGGTTATATCGCATTTCAATCCTTAACTATTTTTGAAATTTCCACACTGATCTCCAGAGTCTTTCTTTTTTCTTTTTTTAATGAATGTTTGTGTGTTGTTTATATGCAATAAAAACAATCTCCTGTAGGCTTCCCCATAGGCCTGTTTTAACTAGACAATTCCTCACAGATTACTCAGAAGTTTGCCTCACAAGTTTCAGGTTGAAACTATGACTAACTGGCACATCCTTTATGTATGGATAGTTTGAGAAGAATTTAGACTGTTCAAGCAGGAATATGATAAGAAAGCCAGGGATTTGGTGATAGATTTAAATTGGGAATTACTGGAATTTACACAATGTAAACCATACGACTGGGCAAGTGAGGATAGATAGTTCAGTGGATTAAGTTTTTGCACCACAAGCACACATAAAACTCAAGCATAGAATCACATGCCTGTTATCTCAAGACTAGGCATACATATTTAGACAAATTCAGGGAGCTCAATGATGAGCCAGTCTATCTAATGAATGAGTCCAGCTCAAGTAAGACTCACCATCTAGGGACTGGAAAGAGGAGGGTTTAGGGATTAAATTTTCACCTGACAAGGAAGAGGACCTAAGTATGGATCTCAGATCCCATGTAAAAATGCTGGGTGAAAGTCATGCAGCCAGCATTTCTGATCCAGGAAGACAGAATCTGGTAAACCACAGAGCAAAGCAGAAAGGAAATAGAACAGTCCAGTATGATTCCCAAAGTAACCCTTGGGACTCTACAAATACATACAGTGCCTTCTGAAGCATACACACAACACACAAACATTCACTCAAAAAAAGAAAAAAGAAAGACTCTGGATATTATTATGGTAATTTCTAAAATGTTTACAGGTTGAAATGTGATATAACCTTGCTGTATCACTACTGTAAATAATCCCCCAAATGTATCAATTCACTATAATAACAAGAATACATCCATGTTCATTGCAGCACTATTTACAACAGCAAAGTCATGGAATCAATCCAAATGCCCAACAGTTGACAAATGGAATGAAAACTTAGCCATCAAAAATGAATTTATGAGATTTTCTGGGAAATGGATGGAATTAGAAGAAAGTATATTGAGTGATGTATCATAGACACAGGAAGTTAGATGCATATATTCTCCTTAACAAGTGGATCCAAGTTGCAAACCCACTTAATGACATACTCAAAGGTAAATCTCTGTAATATTCACTATAATCACAATGGATTATAAACAGGAAAGAAGGAGAAAGAAGACCTCAAAAGAAAGGAGACAAAAGAACACACCTCAATAGTGATATTAGGCCATGGTCATGTACTGCATGTAAGTAACTGGACATCTAATGCAGCTCACTCTCACTTCCCTTCCTGTTCAGTTCCTGACAGTTATATAGTAACCAACTAGCAAATGGGAGACTGACCCCACTCACTGTTGTGCCCTACTCCTATCTTCCATCTACCTTTGAGCCTCCTCTTTTTTAACACCTTTGTTTTAACATCTTTGTTGATGACCTTGACAACCAACCAGGATGCAGCCAAGGGCAGTGCAAGAATAACAAACTGAAAACAACAACCAACTATAATTCAGAACACCAAAGACCCCACAATGTTCATCTGAAACCAGACCAGCCAAATTTCTGCCCATCCTAAAGCTCAGGGAATCTCACAGAAGAAGGGACAGCAAGATTGTAAGACTCTAAAGATGAGAAGCACCACTGAGCAAGATACTCCACTCAAGGCTGGGCTGGGGCACCCAGGTTATAGCTACAATGTAATTAGACCTTGCCTGACCCTCATCATGTTGACATGTCAACAATCCCCCAAAGTCTAGCATGGATCACAGGGGAGAAGTCTTCAGGCAGTAAGATCCTTAAAGGAAAGGGATTAAACAGCTATAATAGAGTTCTCATACTAGTGGGCAGGCCAAGATGGGGCCTCAAATTACACCTGAGTCCTGAACCTTCACTAGTATAGATAGCTCAGAAGGAAATTCAGTGCAAGCAGAAACCAAAATAAGGTTGTGGGAAAGCCATTCCAGTTGGACATTATCTGAAAACAATCAGATGACTAAAACCCTTGAAGACTCCTTTATACCATATTCAAAGCTTTCATGATACCACCTGTTTCATTTATCTTTCTAACAGTTATTCCTTCAAAACTGTTATGGAAACACTCAGTAGAATTTTGTGCTTCTAATGCCCGCATGAACGCTGAGGCTGCTCATCTTGCTTTTATAAATTTATTGGGATTTTTCAAAGGACAGTGAGACCAATTCAAATTCCTAGAACACCATGTTGTATTTGAGGTCTCACAAAGTTCACAATTCTAACATGATACTAAGTTGCAAATTATGTACAAACCCTTTGGCATTTATATGCTTGATGGATCTGTTTACCTATGTCAATAAAAATGTATGACTTCCGTGATTAATTACTTACAGTTTCTAATTTGGTCTGTGTCATGGCAAAATTTTTATTGCCACTATATGATCTAAAATAATTTGAAAATAGAATTTAGAATATTAATTCTTATTAATCATTTGAAAAACATTCATAAATAAGCAAATATAGATGTAATATAACTAATCAAATTTTTTGCTTAGTACAAACACTTGTATCACCATTTTATGAAATATTTATCATGGGCATAACCTAATAGTTTACCAGAGTAAGATAATAATGTAATTCACATTGAAGAATAACACTGAAACAGATGAAGTGAGGTTGACCTCTGCAATATTATAAAGACATTTGTAATAGGTTGTATTACTCACAGTCTGTGCTTCCAAAGAGCAAAATAGAAATTGTCTCAGTTGCACAGAAAATCCAGGCCAAGTCCATGCATTATAGTTATTAGTGATCTTTAAGGTATAGATAGTAATGCCAAAAACCAAGAGTGGCACTTATCTGAAAGCTGTCTTATTATTACTTTACCTGCAAAAGAATTTAGCAATGAAGAATAAGATGTCGTATACAACGTCTCCTTTTTTGATGACTGAGGATATTCATTCAAGAGCTGCAGAGAAGTACATTGATCTTTCTAGCCAGCAGACATAAAATGTCATGTAGAACAGTTATTTCCTCATTGTTATTCTGCTATAGTCCTTCTTCCTTCCCTTGAGTTTTTGTTTTTTTTTGCCCTCACATTAAGAATCAAAATGTACACACTATTTTCTGAGGAAAGAGGGTAAACGTTACCACGGGTGTGAGGTGTTCATCTCATTAGGTCATTTTTTGAGGAGACTTGCTGTATGTCTCACATGAAAAAAAAATATGTGATGGCTATCAGTTGCTAGGGAGAAAAACTATTTTCCATCCCTTATTGTGTTAACATATCTGCTTATATTGACCTCAAAGGAGCTAAGACCTAAACAATTGCCCAGCCACACACATGATAGAATATATGGTTTAAAGAGCAAAATGTACATGACATGACCTCTTGAAAATCACTAGCACAGAACTTCTGGATTAGAGACTGTTAAGTTATCATATAGAGAAATTATATTCATTATAACAAAGTGCATCAGTTGAATACAGCAATATAATCATATAAAACAGCACATACATATACCTGTGCACATACACATGCATTTATTTAAAATCCTGATATTCCAGAACATTTGTTAAGAAAAGTAAGTTTTTCTGAACAATGAAAAAGAGAATAAGATAAACTAGAGTGATATAGTTCTGTTCATTACAACATCCTCAAATAAATAATAGGTTATCAAAGATCCTGGTTGGTAGATATAAACATGATAAACATGAGTATACATAAGTCTGCAAATAAAATAATTGCACAATTCATAATATAAAAAGATGATCATCATGTATGGATTATATAACTCCATGATGACTATATATTTTTCCATAGACTAAACAATGAGCTATTAAGTTTCACAAACTAATAATGTCAAGAAAATGACATGTATTTTAAAAATTGTTCCAAATAATAAATTTTAAAATTAATTTTTTTAATTAGAGAAAGTTGAACTCTGACTCAAACCTTTTACCATTTTAGGCAATTGTGGTGTTTCTTAGTGGTGGTTACTTTCACATAAAAATAGACAAAAAGCAAATTATCCCTGTGTCAGTGTATTCTAGTAGAATGAAATACATGTTAAATTCGATCATCTCATGCCAGTTCTTGATGTAGAGAAGTCAATAAGATGCATCAAGGACTTAACCTCTAAAGTCATGTAATTTAATGTTGACTTTGCTCTGTTTCATAAGGCTTTAATTCATGGTGTTTATCTTCTCTTTCTATCACTTTTCCCTACCTGTGAAATTGACTTACAGCACTCAAGAGCTCATTCCCTGTGTGTTTCAATGTTGAGCAATATTTAGGTTTTATTATATATAATTGTCCCCAGTTTTATGCAGCTATAATTTAACTTCTCTGTATCTGAGCTCAAAATGTGTGTTCCTATTTTCAGGTACTGTGTCTTGCTCTGTTACCACACACTCATAGTCCTCCACATAGTATCAGATCAATGTGAATGAATCAGATCAATGCTTGAATTAATAGTATGTCCCTCTGAATGCTATTGTCTCTGGAATAGCACTTAAAATAATCATTAAAGCATTCATGATTTTTTTCTTCTGTTTTAGGTTGAAATCGATGTTGAAGTACCCAAGACAAAATCAATCCATTTCTGAAAGATTTTTTTAAATGAAGGGAAATAACAATCATAAAACCTGTATTATCTTCTTAGAGTCTGTAAGGGTGGCTTAGAAAACAGAAAGTATTTAAGAAAATTTAAACACAGAAAGGTGCATAACTGGATTAATGGATAAACATTGACTAATCTATTCTTTGGGGGGTGTCAACTCAATAATTGAAATTTAACCTTGTACAAAATCACAAATTTTAAAAACCAGTAAAATTATGGTAAAATGGCAAAAATATTTAAATTATAATATTTTGCAATGAATATTTAGCAACTCCTTGGATAATCAAGCAGAATTTTAGAAAGGAGGTAAAGTAGCTAAACTTCCCACTTAAATATCCTAAGGACAGGAAATTATACCTGTTATAGTTTGCACTGAAATTAGAGAAAGGTTGGTTTAGGTAGGTATATCCATTACTTTGGTAGAAGTTTATGAATAAATGCAAACAAGAAGAATGCATGGCAAAATGTCATATAATTATTGTCCTGCATGAGGCAAAAATGGTATTAAGGATGATTAGGCATAAGGAATACTCTATGCTGCACAAGACCGTATTCCTTTCTGCACAGTGACATTTAAAGAAAGACCTTAAAATTGAGGACACCTTTTATAACACAAGAGAATCAGGAGAAAAATAACTGACATACTCAAATATATGTCTTAATAGTGTCCAACCTTGTCACTTAGAAACAAAAAAGATCCATTTTTTTGAGATAGCAAATATAATAGTACACAATAATAGATATTTAACAGGGAAATTTTAGACATTACTGTGAGCATATGGAGTAAACCTACTGACAAGTAACTGTCTTATTGTACCTTATATTTTTATTGCTTTTACTATTTACAAGTAAGATAAACTGCTGTCCCTGTTCCTGCCTGTGCCTCTCCCCTCTTTTCCCTCTCTCCCCTTCCTTCCTCAATCCATCACTATCCCTTCTGTCCCAAGACTCTTGGCTTGTGTGAACCACAGGGATCCTTACATATCATAAAAACTAAAGAAAATCCATTTATAGATACATAAATCCATCCCATCCAGCCAAACACACTTAAGCACCAATTCATATGCTGCTAGAGTACCCCACGGAGAAACCCACGCAGATACTAACCAGCCTAACTCCAGTTTGTATGCCAAAGAGATATTAATCAGCCTAGCTCCATTTCCTTGTAGAAACAGCCCAGCTGACCTTAACCCCCACCCTAATCTTGCAAAATTGTACACAACAGAAAAGAGTGTCCCAACTGACTTCAGCATACCCACTGACAGTCTTGTGAAATTGTATATAACAGGAAGGGGTGACCAACTGGTCCTAGAATGTCCACTGTTAGTCTTGTGAAACTGAGCAGTGGGCAGATGAGATGTGGCCATCTTGGCCTTGTGACACCTTTGACTGTTTAAAACAGGATAACAACTTATGTTTCAGCACGTCCGCACCCTTGAGCAAGCTAAGAAATGTCCCACCGCCAATTATCTCAAAGATTGAGTCCCAGGTCCAATCGGAGTAGACCACGAGCAAATTCCTTTTGCAAACCCTTCATTTGTGGTTTTTCCTCTTAAAAACCTCTTGTAACTACCCACTGGTGCGCTCTCCTCCTGAGGCTCTGCTGTGTCAGGCTCAGACAGGTTGCCCAGATACCTGTAATAAATCTCTTGCGCTTTGCATTGGACTGACTCCTAGTTGTTCATTGGGGAAGAGAAATCTTGGGCACAACATTACATTATTAGTAAGATGGCATGAGAACATAAGAACAGAGCCTAGTTAGTGTTTGATGCACAAAACAGTAATTATCTTAATCAAAGTTTGGCATTTAACTGCATGTACAATTTGCTGTGAATAATGAAATAAAACCTCTTCTCCCTGTAACAACCCTAAAAACTCTCCATTTGAGGATAGTGTGCAACCAACCTATTTCAGAACACATTCAGATATAGAAAGTAAGTGCACAAAGCAGACCCCATGAGTTCTGCATTCAAGCACAAGAAAGAAATCTGTGTCCTCCAATGAAACATTTAGGAAGAATCTCTCATTTATCATTTTCTTTTTCTTTTTTTAACATTTTTAAAAAATTTTTATTATTATTTATTTAATTGTGTGTGAATGCATGTGTCCGCATGTGTGTATGTGTGTGTGTGTGTGTGTGTGTGTGTGTGTGTGTGTGTATGTGGAACCATGGGCGAGTTCGGGAACCACTGTGGACCACCTCCACCTCCTCCTTGTTTTCTCTGCCCGGGGATTCACAGGCTCCACCCTACCAAGACCAGAAACGTAGGCCGCCCCCACTTCCACCAACCATCCATACGTGGGGTCTAAGATCCGAACTCAGGACCTTCCGCCTGCAAGACAGAGGCTTTACTCCTGAGCCACCCCAGCCCCTCATTTATCATTTTCTGTGTCTGAAAAACATGTAATTAAAATCATATGTATTTCGGGAAGGAATTGGATTTCAAATATGTCCAACAAAACACAGTACTACCCCGTGTAGCATCTTTCAACAATTAACTTCTTCTCTTGAACTTCATAAAAGGATCCCAGAATATCACCACTAAGGGTCCCAGAATATCACCACTCAGGTCATCTGTGTAATTCTTGAGTTTCTTTCTTTCTAACCTGTAACATTTCTTTGCATTAAATAAAGCATCCATGCTAATTTTCAATTTGTGTGCTTTATTTTTAAATAAGATGCAAGTACATGGAAATGCACAGGACAGAGCTCAACCACTGCTGATGTCATTGTGAAGGCTTGAACATACAATAGGTCGTGCTCCATAGCTGTAAAAGTAACAGTGAGCCACTCTATGTATCAAATGATCATGTGGTCTAAGCAAGCCTGAGTTACAGCTATAGAACCTATTTCTAAAAAGAAACGAGAGAGACAGAGAGAGAGAGGAGGGGGTAGGAAAGGAAAGAATGGAATAAAGAAAAAGAAAGAAATGAACAAAAAACCCTCAATGGAACTACTATAAGTGCATTCAAAATACTACAGCTGCCTTTTAAACAAAAGAAAATATAAAGATATAATTAATGAAAAATTTCAACAAACAAAATTTTTAAAAGTAAAACTGCAAGGATCTCAGAAGAAACAACTGTATTGGAGAGTGCCTCTAGGGAATGTACTGGACAAGGGAAGAGAAAACTCTCCTTTTATGATTTTTGCCCACTGACTAGCCACATTCACTACAACTGTTATCTGATTCCCTTACCAACAAAGGTACCCAAAGAGAGCACTATGATCCACACATGCATAAGAACAGGAGGGTGGAAGGGATATGGCTTGATTGAAGTGGTGAGGGGTGAGGGTGGTGGGTGTGGAGGGGTCAGGGCAATGACATAAACCTATTTTGTTTGTATGTGAAAAAAACTTTCAATAAAAAAAAAAACTGAATGAAAACATCCCTAGATGCTTCCAAAGTAAATTTGAAAAGACAAAGGAAATGTGTGAACTACAGATAGAACAACAGAATTTGAGCACAGCCTCAGAGAAGGGGGAGGTGCAGCAGACCCAAGACCTGAGATCAGCTCCCCAGCTACCACACAAACAGGGAAAAGTGCATGAGCATCAGTAATCCTAGCATCCTGGAGAAAAGTGGGACGTGGAGACTCAAGAATCTCCAGAAGCACACAGCATGGCTTACACAGAACCACTGAAAGAGACCTGGCTTCAAACAAGATAGAGATGCGAGGAACCATACTACAAAGGCAAATCCAAAATGATCTTGAATATTGTACTCTTTTATGGTTTGCATTTTAAACTCTTCAGTAAAATATTTCCAAATATGATTCTCTGAGATTGTCAAAGTGAATAAATGATTAAATAAATTGTAATCATGGTCAAATGTCTTAATTTACCAAAGTAAATTTTTTAAAAGAAAGAAAATAAATGTTTTTATTATGTGCTGAAACACATAAAATCCTGTAAGTTGTATTTTAGTCATTTATTTGAGTAATTTTTAGAAAGCATTCCAAGATAGAATATAAATGTAAGAAAACACCAGGGAAACATTTGTATGAGGATTACTGATATATACATATTTGTACTTGTTATAAAAAACTAACTTTAATTTTGTAGTTAATAAATCATAACTAATAGTACAAATAGAAATCATTGGGTTACTACAGGATTTTTAGGGTGAAGAGCATTTAAGATTAATTGAAATTGCAAAAATGCCAGCTCCTAAAACTACAGGAAAGTGTGTTCTGCTTTGTTAACTTCCCAGCAGATATTTTTATACAAAATAGTTTAGCTTTAAAGAACTGCGAGGGAGTTATGTGCAAAAATTCTGCTCATGTATAACAGGATCTGTGCTAATACCTCCTACACAACACTTTTAAAATGCACCCATTTCTGCTTTATAGATTATTGTCTTTGGAAAGACTGCTATTTAGGGGAAAATTGATATTTGTAAAGCAAACACCAAGTTACCAAGAAAAATCTAATAAACTCAGCAATACAAAATGGTAAGGTATATAAGCAAATGAAAATAACTATACATATATAGCTTATATAAATTACAATTTTATTTGGAACAAATAGAATACATGAAATTTGATGCAGGTTTCAGGTTTGATGGAATGTTAAATAAATAGCTTTCAAAATGTTTTTCTGTTTCATAGCTCCTGTTTTCTGGTCTCTTGGTAATGCTATAGTGGGTTTAACCAGATATATAGTATATAACAATACTGGCTCAATAAGATGAGCATTAGTCTATGATTAAGAAAATGAAACTATTTACATTAGTATATACCCAGGTAATCCACATTCACAAAAGCATAATTACATCAGAAATTGCAGGACTTTTGTTAAAAAAGCTTCTGGTCAAAAGCAAAGGACATTTGATAATCAAATGCAAGGAGGCAGAAAGTGCTTAGAGACAAAGGAGAAAACAGAAGTATTTGATTGTGGGTGAAAGGCTGGGCACACAAAGCCCTGTAGATTGGCGAACCAAAGGCATGGAGTTCCTCCTGAGCTGTAATTTCCTGAGAACAAATAGACATTAACAGAGCACCCTCATTTCACAATGCCTGCTAATTGCCAGTGATAAAAGTAAGGCTCCTGCTTTTAATCCCCAAACCTCCTACTCTAGTTCTACCAATTCCCTTTGTGAATTTGCCCACTCTATTACTATGTAACAAAGGCACCTCTAGAAGTGGCAGGACTGTTTTGTATGCTTGTATATTTAAAAATAGGCACATTCAAGCAAAACAAGGAACAAGTGCATTCAAAAACTTCTGTAAGTGTAAAGTCTTATTTACATTATAACTTATTGGCCACTCATTTAAAATTAAGCACCCAGGGAGAAGTTTTCTTTCAATAAAAGCTTTGTGATTGAATTCCTGATAAAATGCCAGCTTGTTTGCTATATTCCCAGTGCTTAAAATTTTGGAAAGATACTTCATAGGTTTCATTAGGTGTTGGTAAGAAAATCTGCAGCTAAATTAAACAATACTAAAAGGAAGTGACAATTTTAAAACATTTAAAATATATATTCTAAAATATTTTTTCTCATTTGCTCATGGTGGATTTTTAAATACTTAACGTTCAGTCATTTGCAAATTGAGTGAAATATATATATATATTTTATTTATATATTTATATATTTTATATATATATAAATATAAAATATATATATATTTATATATTTTATTTCCACTCATACAAACTTAACAGGTACACCGGTCCCCTTCGTCCCTCCAACCTCCCACTGCCCTGTGCCCCCATCCCCTCCTCCCTCCCTCCCTATGCCCCAGTGCCTCCTCCTCCCATCCCCAGAGCATCCTTTAATATGCATGCCAAACTCTCCTCTGGGTCTACCTCTCCGATGAGGTGCAAGCACCCAGTGGCATTTCCCAGAACCCTTTCCTGTGTTACTGTTAAGCATAGGAACACTACTGTGGCTGTCAATCCCTTGCCTCCAAGGATCCTAGTGCCTTTAGCAAATGCTAGACTTTGTGGGGTCAATAGTGCGGTGGACATTGCACAGGGCACGTAAAGTCCAATTATGTGAAATCTATATCTTGTATAGAGTTGTGAGAGGTCAGAAAATGCACACACACACACACACACATACACAAAAGATTTTTTTCTTTTCCATAATGATTATTTTTAGGTAAAAGCCATTACAAACCAAGAATGGAAAAACTCTTTATACCCGTGTTTTCCCTCACTAAAGGTCAAAATTCAGAGACAACTTAAGATACTCTTAGCTTGAATAGGTCAGAAGAATCTACACAGTAAACATCATTTCATCTTATTTGCCCATTATTTGCATTCTCTCAACTTAATAAAGACTATGATTTTTACCCCTCGAACATTGTTGCCTTCCTAAAATGTTTCTTTTGTTGACCATACTCCATTAGCTATTCCTTTGAGAATTACTCTTTGCTTGGGAATATGCTGTATGTATTTGAACTATAAGTGTATTTATCTTCTGTTTGTTCCCTGTAGTTCTTTCTCATGGGAAGAATCTCATTAATAATAGATGAGAAAAGGAACCTATTTCACACCAGCAAGTTTCACAAGCCTGATCCAGGAATCCCAAACGTTCAGCAATACAAGACTACATCAGGACACTGTGGAATTGCACCCCAACACCTGTGATCCACCAGCCCCTTAATCACAACTGTCCTTATTTAGGAAACCCTGGTTTTCATGAGTTCTATATGCACAAGAGATTCTCTAATATAATTGAAAATACATGAAAGTTCATGCTAACCTCAAAAGAACTCTACAGCAGTCGATATGAGGTGTACTGTATCCCTTTCCATGGTATATATTACAAGCAGGAAGCTGCCTATAGGTAAATGTATTCAAACCGTTAAAGGTCTTCCTTCAAATGATTTCACAGCTAATTTTCCTATACTATAGGACAGTACATTAGTTACATGCTCAGTCTGGTGCTTTATTTGAATATGCACAATAGGCTGCCCTTATTCTGGCCGAAAGGGTCAATCCTCCCCTATTATGGTATATTCCTTCTGACTTCATATGGCTTTAACTTTAATAAATATTCTGCCATGCTTTCTTTCTTTGTTTTCCAAATTGCTATGTAGTAGATGAATCTCGACTCATTAACAGAATGAGCATGACCCCTTAAGTAAGATGCTGGGTTTATAGCTTGAGTGAGTAAGGGAAGGTTTAACATTGTTTAGGAGGAAGAAAAGTTGATTTAAATGCTACTTCAATTAGAAGTTGATATGGCAGAGTTTCAATATGAGGATTCATGTGGCCACAGTTAAAAGTCCATCCTAATGAACAACAGGATCAGTGCAGGAAACTGCAATGTGGACTTTGAACTCCAGTTAAAAATTATTTAAATATCTTTAGTGGAATAGGTTCATTCCCAATATTTCAGTTTCTTGGTAGGTTCTTGACCAAGAAACAGCTAAATCATTTTAAAAAGATGACAGATGTACATCCATTATATATTAGAAAACAATGGATTGATAAAGTTGATTTTTCCAACAACTCCGGTAAGAAGTAACCAGGTGAAGAAAGTAGTATGATTGTTATTATTGTGTTTATTAACATGGTGTTTCAATTAGATGAATATACAACTATGGTGCATATAATATATATATTTATATATATGATAATTAACATTTGGAAAAACATTACTGAAAGAAAGAATTAGTAGGAATGAGTTAATTGTCAGTTTGAGAATGACAATCCACAGAGTTATTTATTAATTAGAGTCACTCAGAAAAAAATTTTCTTTTGTTCTAGTGTTGCAGCTCACCTGTACAGTTGCTGATAAATCACCATCATATGGCTTAAGGGAACAAGGGATTTATTCTCTTATGATTACTGGTTACAGTTCATAGTCCAGCTTGATGGGAGACCATGCACCAACACCAGGTTGAGGGAATTGGCCACATTATCACCACATAATGACTGAGGGATGGACAATCCTTATTTGCCAGACCAGTATATCTGGTCAACTATACAAAAGGATGTCAATTCTCTCAACCAGCTCTCTGTGATTTATCCAGGGCCTAATCCCACCCACCATGGGCTGGACCTTCCCCATCAGCTAGACAATCTCCTGCAGATTTGTTCTGGACCAACTCAACCACTAATTCTCCACAAATATGCCCAGAGTTCAAACCCTTGACTGTCAAGTTGACACCTGTGCCTAACTATGACATCTAGTTATTAAAATTATGTTGTATTAGCATATATGGTGCATTGATTCCTTTGCTTTCACTATGATTAATGTTTTCAACAGTAGTTATTTGTAATCACCAAGTACTACATAAAAATTGTTCAGCTTTTTCTTCTGTGGAAACATCTTAAAAATATGTGAGTTTGTATTCTTCATAAGGAAAATAGCCCATTAATGGCAAGACAAAAAGTATAAAATGTAAATGGGTTCTCCTCAAAGATCACTTGACTCTCTCTCTCTCTCACTCTCTCACTCTGTCCCCCCCTCTATTTGCTTGTTCTTAAAGACTATGCTTCATTTGCTATTTTTCAAGAAAATGGAAAATAACAGTATCCTCAGGAAAAATGGAAGAAAATGTAGAAATTGTAAATCCTGAATGGGCACAAACACATTATGGAAAATAAACCTTGTGCTTCGTGGTCAAAATCTAAATAAACATCGTGTGTCATATCTGAGTAATTTTTCATGTTTTATGTTACTGTCACATGCACCTTAGTCCATACCAGAATATTGGTGACTGAGTAATCAGAGCAAAATAAAAACATACATGGTATTTATCCTGGCATTTAGAAAGTTCAAGAACACAGTAGTAGCACCTGGTAAAGGCCTTTAGGCTATATCACAGAAAAGCAAAAAATAAAAAAGTGTCTCTTGAACCAAGGAGGAAAGGGCAAATTGGTTTGTAGTGAACTTAAAAGTTCTCTGTCTTTGCTACTTATTTATTGTGTAATAATAAATGCTGTGGTAATTGCAACTTAAGAATTCATTTGGCTTATAGTTGAAGACTATAGTTCATCATCATGGGGAAATCTTTGCATCAAGACCCTGAGTTGATTCATCCCATTGAATCTGCATGCAGAAGGCTGAGAAAGATTGTTGGTCCTCCGTATACCTTCTCCTTTGTGTGCAATCCAAGCCACAGACATAGGGAATGGTGCCACCACTTTCAGGGTGTATCTTCCCAATTCAGTTAAACTATTATAGATAAACCTTTACAGACATGGCCAAAAGCTAATTTTCCCTCCCACAAGTATGCCCAAAAGCTTGTCTCTAAGATTATTCGAGATTCTGTGAAGATGATGATCATTATTAAGCATTATACTAATACAATAGTACATTCATAAAATTAATTAACTCTTAAGAATCAAGTGTTCCTGATATAACTATCTCTTATGTTATGCAGAACAATAACCCAATTAAAGTAACAAAGTGTAATATTATTTGTATTCATTCCTTTCATTGATCCTAGTCAAAGACTATTTGTAGCTCAAGCCAACCTTATGCAATATAGGTAAGCACTGAACTTAAATCCTCTTTCTTCAGCCTGCAGACAATTGTGATTGTGGGTGTACGTGACTATATTCAGCTCAAATTTTGTGAATTGTCTTCATGTTATTTTATCTTCTGTATTTCTTTTAATATGCTTTAGTGACACTTTTGTTGAAATAGCTGTTAAGTATTATTTCTCAGTAATCTATAATCCTACTTAGGAAAAAATTCAAATCTCTTACTATTGTAAATAGTTTTGACATTTTCCTTTCTAAACTCTAATTTTAAATGCCATCTTGATCTCAAATTAACCAAAAAATCTCAAAGGATTTTTCCTTTCAATTCATAGGAGACATTTAAAATAATTAACATTATTTAATATCCTTATTTTCATGAAAACCACTCTTGAAATTTCTTCCTATCCATACTCATACATTTTGTTTCTAGTGAGACAGATGTTCCTTATTTAACTATATCAAATATTATATAATATTTTAGACACCTGTTAATATCCTTATATTTAACAAAATGTCCTTAGGATATTTTTCTTATCAGACAAACCCTACATAGCATCATTATATTGTTATTTATTTATTATTAAAGACAGGGTATTGATTTATACACTGTAATGACCTCAAAGCAGCTCTTATTTTAAAATGATGCATAGCACATAAACCCCCACATTTCTTTGAAAAATTCATTGCTTTTATATTTTATATTTATCAGAGCTTTAATCATAGCCATCAAAGATTTGATATCCACAGATTGTATTTTTGCTTTTATTGTTTTGAACAAATGTCTTGCAAAAGGTCTTATAATCAACTGAAAAACAAGTTGTTTGCACTCAAACAATGTTGTCTCAAAGGTCATAGAAAGACTGTGCCAAGCACCCTGAGACACACATTACTGATAGAGTTTTCTAGATAATATTCAGAACATATCTCTGGATTGAATTGGGATTTTTTTAAATGCCAGCAGAAAATCTGAAGATCCCATATACTGATAATATAAGATCACTCCAAAATTGGAATTAGTTACTTTTATTAAATATTCTGATGAATGATAGATCTTTGAAATGTTACACATGCTTCATGGTTTTTAATTTTCGGAAAATAAATAATTTCATTTTAACTTTGCTAGCTACATAGAAATTATAGAAGGTTAGCACATTTTTGGGGGAGGAAAGAAGGGACATATATACATTTTGCAGATGGAAAGATATAATTGTTTTCACTAATTTCTAATTGAAATTTAGGTTTTACTTGACAAATCTTTAATGGTTAACGTTACTAGTCACATTTTTCCATATGTATCGAACAGGTGTGTGTCTTATTTAGAGAAATTAATGTCTTAACGTTTATAATCTAAATTGTTTAACATGAAACATGTAATCATATAACTGTTTGCATATTATAAAATTATTAATATATAAAAACATGTTGTGCAACTTTAAATCTAATTGAAAAAATTTATCTTTGAAGAAATATTTTCTTTCTCTATGGACAAAACATTGAAAGCCTTTACATCTATCTTTCTTTTGGGGATATTAGTATGTTATTACTGCTTTCTACTGGTTCAAATTTCACATCACAACTCCATTTTTCTTTTTTAAGTAAAACAGCATCTTTGACTCACAGTGACAACACACTTCTCTGGTATTAAATTGTCTCATATTTCTATGGCTGAAACAAGTAATGACAAAAGAAATTTAGGGGACCAAGGGGATTATTACAGGTCAGAGTTGGTTGTCATGGTATGAAAGTTAACAGTGGAAGCCATGGGAACTGACCAGGCATGTTGAAGGTATAGGGTAAGAGAAGACCAAGCATCAAAGCTGATTCCTGGCTGCATGATTACTCTCCAACTTATCATACAGTCCAGGCATTTTTTTCTTCTCCACTGTGGTTTAAGGGGTCTCAGGCACTAGCAATTAATTATGCAGCTTGGTAATTTCAGACTATTTGTTAAATGATATGGAGAGAAATTGATGTTTATCTAAAGATTAAAATTTGACTTTTATGCTACAATTCTCTACCAAATCAGTTCAAAATGCACAAAAAGTTAAATGTGAATTCTGATACTGTAAAATTGCTAAATGGAAATAATGCAAAAAATTGTGAAATATGAAAATGAATTATTTTTGTGTTTATTTTCATAGGTAACAAAAGTAAAGTTAAGAAACTGGATTATGACATGTCAACAACTTCCAAATTGTAGTAGGGACCACAGAGGAGAAGGCTACAAGTGGTAGGAGCCTTAGAGGCCTGGGATTAAACAGTCATAATAGAGTTCCCGTACTAGTGTGCAGCCCAGGAAAGCACCCCAAGCTATGCCACTTAGTCCTGAACCCTCACTAATGTAGTTGATGGGGAAGGACATTCAGTGTCCACATAAACAGATGCTCTGAATGATGGGAGGGAGAAAGCAGGAAGCACCAAGAGTGGAGGAAAGAAGGAAAAAGGGTAAGACCGAGAGGATGAGGGACAGGAAGGGGGGAAATGCAATGGGGGACAATGGAGAAAGGGAGGGGAAATGGAAAAGGAGGGTTGTTATTGAGCTTGTATAATTAGGCAAAAATATAATAAAATAAAAACTTGATTATTACTAAATTAAATGTTTAAATTCACAAAAGGGAATAATGAATGTAAGGAATAGAAAGTGGTGACAACATTTTTATACTTTTAAAAATGTGTTATTTTGGGGATGTGCGTTTTCTTCATTAATTTGTCCACAGAGTACTTGCTTTGTTATTTCACCCTTTTGAATACATCAAGTACTTCATGATTACATTTGTATAGTTGAATTAGGTTTTCGTGTGTGTGTTCATACACAGTATAGGATTATTATACAGGATTCATGGATACTGAGGAATATAATTTCATAATATATTGGCAAACACGGTACACCTGCTTATAAGATGTGATTTTCAAGTTTGTATTGACTTTAAAGGATATTTCCTAATGAAACTCTACAGTTTTACCTTACCATAAACCTTTGTGTCAATAATTGTTCCCTACACTAATGTTAACACTGAGTTTGTTTCAATGAAGCAGCAAATTGAATTTAATTTCTTAATTAGTTTCTTAAAAGTAAATCTTAATTTTTTTTGCCTGTCTACGTTTTGCTTACAATTTATTTTCATCTGTGTAATGATATTAAGTATAATCATAAAAAGCAGTCATGATTTTAAATCAAATTATTTCTCACCAACTTTTAAAATTTCTGAATAATATGAACTTGATGATATATTTGTAATTATTTTTAAATTATTTAGATTTTGTTTTTAAGCCCGCCTGCCCACCCAAGACAGGACTCACTCTTAGTTGGGCGGTCCTTCATCCCAGGTGAGTTACCCAGGACAGGACTTGCTCTGGGTCCTCCATCCCTGGAGCCTGGGTGGGCCACTAAACCAAGTCCCAGGTCCCAGGTGAAGAGTTCTGCCATCACCATCAGCCTCTCTGCCCCTCCAAACCACGGGGACCCTTCCTCATGGTCCACGGAGGACACACTGCTATTCAGAATTCAACACAATCCAAAGAAAACCCAAGCAAACCTCTAAAGGAACAAGGCCATATATCTGAAGTCCTCTAAAATCATCCTATCACATGGGAGAGATTCTTCACATCCAGCCCAAAGATAAGTAAACCTCTTTTTCTTTAACCATACTAATCCTTTTTAGTATTAATCATTTTTCCATGCAGCCATCTCAAAAATATATACAACTTCAGGAATATACCACTCACCGCACATATCACCAGGATACTAAACCGTAAAAATGCACTGCCATACTAATATTCACTCCCTGTCTACTTAACCTGACTTAACTGATGTACTAACAGCCTAATAGCATCATCTAGGAAATAATATCAACAACAGACAAAACAAACCAGAGAGTAGTAATACCAACTAAATCAGTTCACTCAAAAACACACAGAAACTGAAAGGTCTTAAGAGACAAAACAATGCCCAAGTCAAAGTTCAGCTCAATGCGAAATAAAACCCAGGAAGATAAATCTCCCACCCAACAAAATAATTAACGCCATAATTATGGATTCTAACCAGAACAAATTCACAGATAATAGCCAAGAAAGCCAAACCCAAGATAATGACTTTCAAAGTATGATCATTACCATGATTAATACTATGAAAGAGGAAATCTGGGTGGAGTTATACAACTGCATCAACTACTTTGAACAGAAACACAACAGACACTTGGAGGAGTTGAGAAAAACAGTTCAAGAAACAAAAATAGACATAGAGCACTTAAAACAGTCTCAGGCAGAGTTTAAAATTATATTATATTCAACCCAAAACTCAACAGAGAGTCTTATCAGCAGAATTAATGAAGCAGAAAATAGAATTTCAGATCTTGAAGGCAAAGTGGGAGAATTAACCAGCTCAATGGAAGAGGTTCTTAAAGCCAAAAAGATACTTGAGAGGAATATTCAAGAGATATGGGACACCTTGAAGAAGCCTAACATGCTCATTCATGGAATACCAGAGCAAGAATCTCAAAATACCACCTCTGAGGAAATTTTTCAAACTATCGTCAAGGAAAAGTTTCCTCATCTAAAAAAAGAGAGACCCATCCAAATACGAGAGGCATTTTACACCCAAAACAGACATGAACAAAACAGAAACTCACCATGGCAAATAATAGTCAAAACACTCCACATTCAAGATAAAGAAATGGTGCTGAGAGTTTCAAGGGAAAAAAAAGTCACTTTTAAAGGTAAACCTATAAAAATAACAAGTGACTTCTCAATGGAAACAGTAAAAGCAAGAAGAGCTTAGAGAGATGTACTTCAAGTATTAAATGAGCAAAAATGTCAACCCAGACTGATATACCCAGCAAAACTATCCATCATGATCGAGGGAGAAAGAAAAGTTTTCCAGCACAAAGACAACTTGAAGACTTACATGTCTACCAAACCAGGCCTTCAAAAAATGCTAGAAATGATACTCAAGCTTGAAGAAAAAAACAAGCATATCCAGGAGGACAGAAGGGAAGCATAATACCACCAAAACCTAAATGTCAAACAATACACTTACAAAAGCCACTAAACATAAAAAATATCCAGAATTAAAAATAATTTCTCCATTATAACATTAAATGTCAATGGTATTAACTCACTGATCAAGACACACAGATTACAAACTTGGATTAAAAACCACAACCCATCAATCTGATGCCTTCAGGAAATTCATCTCACCACAAAAGATAGGCACGCTCTAAAAATAAAAGGCTAGTCAAAAATTCTACAAGCTAATGGAAGCAGAAAACAGGCAGGGGAGTCATTATGCTATCAGACAAAGTGGACTTCAAACCAAAAAAAAATCATAAAAGACACAGATGGATACTACATTTTAGTCACAGGTACAATTCACCAGGAAGACTTCACAATACTGAACATGTATGTACATAATATGGTTCCCTCCACATTCATTAAGCAAACCCTACAGCATCTAAAGCGAGAAAGCAACCCCCAAACAATAATTCTTGGGGATTTCAACATTGCCCTCTCAACATGTGATAGATCAACAGGCCAAAAGCTTAACATAGACACTTTGGAACTCAACCAAACCCTTTAAGAAATGGACCTTACAGATCTCTATTGAACTTTTCATCCACACACCAAAGAATACACATTTTTCTCAGCAGCACACAGAACTTTCTCCAAAATAGATCACACATTGGTAAACAAAATGAATCTCCACATATAAAGGAAAGTTGATTTCTAGCCTGTGTCCTATCAGACCACCATGGTCTAAAGCTTGACATCCACAACAGAAAAAAACAGCAGAAAATATACTAACTGCTGGAAACATAACACTATGATGCTGAATGGTAATTGGATTCAGGAAGAAATTAAGAAGGAAATTCAAGATTTCCTGAAAGTGAATGATAATGAAAATACAACTTACCAAAATCTCTGGGACACCAATGAAAGCTGTCTTAAAAGGTAAGTTCATACCTCTTAATGCCTACATCAAAAAAATGGAAACATCAGAAATAAATAACTTAACAATGCAGCTTAAAGCTTTAGAGACACTGGAGCAATCTGATCCCAAAAGCAGTAGAAGAGAGAAGATAAGCAAAATAAGGGAAGAAATATCCAAAATTGAGATTAGGAAAACAATACAGAGAATCAAGCAGTCAAAAAGCTGGTTCTTTGAAAAAAAATCAACGAGATTGATACACCCCTAGCTAAATTAACCAAAAGCAAGAGAGATAAAACACAAATTAACAAAATTAGAAATGAAAATGGAGTTATCACTATGGATACCCAAGAAATTCAGAGTATTATAACATCATATTTCAAAAACTTATACTCTGTAAAATTTGACAACACAAAAGAAATAGATGAATTCCTAAGTAAGCAAAACTTACCTAAATTGAATCAGGAATTTTTGAATTATTTAAATAGTCCTATAACATATATGGAAATCGATGAAGTAATCTTGAATCTTCCCACCAAGAAATGTCCTGGGCCAGATGGATTCAGCACAGAGTTCTACCAGACATTTAAGGAGATAATAACACCAATACTCCTTAAACTGTTCTACCAAATAACAAAGGAAGAAACACTACCATATTCTTTCTACAAAGCTAATATTGTCTTAATCCCAAAACCTAATAAAGATACACTTAAAAAAAGAAAACTATAGGCCAATCTCGTTAATGAACACAGATGCAAAGATTCTCAACAAAGTCTTAGGAAATCGGATTCAAAAACATATCAAAAAGATCATTGACAGGGATCAAGTAGGCTTTATCCCAGGCACACAAGATTGGTTCAACATACACAAATCAACAAATGTAATCCACCATATAAACCAGTATAAAATCCAAGACCACATGATACTCTCAATAAATGCAGAAAAAGCTTTTGACAAGATCCAACAGTCTTTTATGATCAAAACCCTAGAGACAGTTGGAATGGAAGGAACCTTTGTCAATATAATACAAACTGTATACAACAAGCCCACAGCAAGAATTATACTCAATGGGGAAAAACTTGAAGCATTCCCACTTCGATCAGGAACTAGACAAGGCTGTCCACTCTCACCACTTCTATTCAATATTGTACTTGAAGTCTTAGCTGAAGCCATAAGACAAGAAAGGGAGATAAAAGGGATTCAAATCAGCAAGGAAGAAGTCAAATTATCCCTATTTGCAGATGACATGATTTTATACCTGAGTGATCCCAAAAACTCCACCAGGAAATTCCTGGAATTAATACAGAAGTTCAGCAGGGTAGCAGGATACAAAATAAACATACAAAAATCAGTGGCCTTCCTATATGCACAGAATGAAAAAGTGAAAAAGCCCTGAGAGAAACAACCCATTTACTATAGCCCCTAAAAAAATGAAATACCTTGGTATAAACCTAATGAAGGAAGTAAGTGATCTTTACAATGAAAACTTTAAAACCCTAAAGAAAGAAATTGCAGAAGACACTAGAAGGTGGAAAGACCTGCCATGTTCCTGAATTGGCAAAATCAATATCATAAAAATGACCATCCTACCAAAGGCAATATACAGATTCAATGCTATACCAATTAAAATCCCAAAGCAATTCTTTAAAGAAGTTGACCAAACAATCTCAACGCTCATATGGAGGCACAAAAAACCCAGGACAGCAAAAACAATCCTGAGTAACAAAAACACTGCTGGAGGTATCACCATACCAAACGTTGGTCTATACTACAAATCCATAGTTATAAAAACAGCCTGGTACTGGCTCCAAAATAGACACACAGATCAATGGATAAGGGTTGAAGACCCAGATATAATCCTACACAATTACAGCCATTTGATCTTTGACTAAGGGGCCAAAAAAATCCAATGGAAAAAGAACAGCATCTTCAACAAATGGTGCTGGCAAAACTGGATCTCCACATGCAGAAGATTAAAACTGGACCCGTACTTGTCACCATGTACAAGAATTAATTCCATATTGATCAAGGACCTCAATATAAGGCCAGAAACTATAAAAACCTTAGTTGAAATATTAAGGAACAACTTGGAGTTGATTGGACTAGGCCAACAGTTCCTAATCGGAAATCCAATAGCGCAGTCAATACAACCAACACTCAACAGATGGGATCTTATGAAATTAAAGATCTGTTCAGATAAAGAGATTGTATCTCGAGCACAAAGGCAACCCACAGAATGGGAGAAAGTCTTCACTAACCATATATCTGATAGAGCTCTATTATCCAGAGTACACAAAGAACTTAGAAAACAAAACACCAAGGAAACAAATAGCCCAATTAAAAAATGTGCCCTGGAACTTAAAAGAAACTTTACCTAGGAAGAAATTAAAATGTCTAACAAATATCTTCAAAAATGCTGCACATCTTTATCCATCACGGAAAGCAAATCAAAACTTCCCTGAGATATCATCTCATCCCAGTCAGGATGGCAAAAATCCACAATACGAACAACACCTAATGCTGGAGAGGATGTGGAGAGAGGGGAACTCTCCTACATTGCTGGTGGGAATGCAGGCTCATACAGCCACTCTGGCAAGCTGTCTGGAGATTCTTAAAGAAATTAAAGATTGAAATGCCATATGACCTTGCGACTCCACTTTTGTGAATAACCCCCCATACAGCAAAAATTCATCTCGATAGTACAAGCACGACCATGTTCATAGCAGCACTGTTTACAATAGCAAAGTCATGGAATCAGCCCAAATGTCCAACAGTTGATGAGTGGATAAGGAAAATACGGTACATTTATACAATGGAATACTACTCAGTCATCAAAAATGATGATTTAATGCAATTTTCCGGGAAATGGATGGAATTAGAAACAATTATATTGAGTGAAATATACCAATCACAGAAAATTAAGCGCCGTATGTACTCCCTAATAGGTGGATCCTAGTCCCAAACCCACTTAGAGAGAGACACATTCAAAGATAAATCTCTGTAATACCTACAGTAATTGCAAAGATTATAAACAGGAGAGAAGGGGAAGGAGGGCCCCGCCAGAAGCAAGGAGAGAGGGGATCATGCTACAGCAGAGATAATAGGCCACCATCAAGGACTGCAAGTAAGTAATGAGACATCTGGTTAAGCTCACAGACTGTCCTTCCTAGTCACTTGCAACTGATGGCGTATGATCTTATCAGAAAGGGAGAGCATACAGTCTGGTAGATAGAAGGTAACCATTTTGCAATGGGAGAGTGATTCACCCCTCACCGTGGTCTCCTACTCTTATTCCATCTACCTTTGAATCTATGCTTATAATAAGGCTCTATTTTAGCAGTGTTTTATCTATGGCCAAGAGGTGACATCCAATACCCATCAGGGTGGAGCCAAGGGCATTGCAGGAGCAGCAAAACTGAAAAAAAATCAACGAACGATAATTCAGAACATCTGAGACTCTATATCAACCACCTGGAATCAGGCCTGCATAATCTCTCCCCATCCTGAAACTCAGGGAAATTTGCAGAAGAGGGGGTGGTAAGATTGTAAGAGCACAAGGATGGGAGGAGTCATGATAAGCAAGATACTCCACACAAGTTAGGGCCAAAGCAATTATAATAGGACCCTGCATGATCTGTGCAATGATCAACATATCTTTGACCCCTTAAAATCTAGCATGGACTAAAGGCATTAGGATCCTTAGAAGCAGGGGATTAACAGTCACAATAGTGTTTCTATACTTAAGCGGAACACAAGAAAGAGTTCTAGGAAATGCCACTGAGTCCTTACACTTCATCGGAGAGGAGGATCCAGAGGAAAGTTTGATTTACACATTAAAGGATGCTTCAGAGATGGGGGAAGGGGCACTGGGGGAAAGCGAGGTAGGGGGAAAGGAAGGGGACAAGGGGGGGAACAGGGAGGTCTAGGGAGGGGTGGAAGAGGGAGAGGACAGGGGTACCTATTATGTTTGTATGAGCAGAAAAATAAATAAATAAAAATAAGGTTCATTTTATGAATCTTAAAAATTAATTCATCAGCATATATTAATTATATATTATGATGGGTTCAATTTTCTATACTTGCATATATATGTTACAATTTGATCATATTCACCCCATGCTTGGCCCTGACCACTATTGCTGGTCCCCTTCATCTAGAAAACCTTTTCTACATTTTTATATTTGTGTTTTTTTTAAATATTCAAAAAATTTCATTAGAAAGAGGTTTTATTTACCTGATCATAGGCAAATTACCAGTGGGTATATCACTCAATATAATACATATCTGTCTCTTCCCCATTTAACAAAATATGCCCTTACAAATCCTGAAGTATGGGGCTGGAGAGGTGGCTCAGGGGTTAAGCCTCTGCCTTGCTGGCTGAGGGTCCTGATTTCAGATCCTAGGCCCCACCTATAGACAGACGCCAGGAAAAAGTAGGCAGCCTGCATTTCTGGTCCTGGGGCATATTAAATAAGGAGGAGGTGGAAGCAGTCCATTGTGGTTCCTGAATTCGTCCGTGGTTCTACACACACACACACACACACACACACACACGCACACACGCACGCACACACAATTGAATTAAAAAAAAATCCTTAGGTATGTGCAGTGGCGTTGATCACTTCTCCCAACAAGATATTGATGAGAACAATCTTGTACAGATTTTGTTCAAATAACTACAAATATTTTTGATTTGAGAGTACATTGTGTTATGTCTAAGTGAGCATTCAGCATCGTTTCCCCACCCTCTCCCCTTGCTCTTTTATTCTTTCTTCTCCTTCTTTTGTGATGCTTCCTGAGCCTTGTAGGGTATATTAGAGTTGTCCCACTTATGACTGAGCCTTCAATAGTCATTTCCCATCATCAGTGTGTCCAGTTTTGAGTCTTTGAAGTTACCAATGTTCACTGCCAAAGGAATATTTTTCTGAAGAAATCAGGAAATATGCAATAATATGTGCATGCAAGCCTATTTATTGAGATGCCAAGGTGATAGACATATTGTGTTTATGTAGCAAAACAATAGCAGTAGTTCCCCAGTTAGGGTCTATGACTTCTCCAGTCATATTTTGATCAGATTTACAGTACCAGATATGAATTCCTTGCTGAAAACATGACCTCAGATTCAATCAGAAAGTTGTTAGTTACCCCTTTAATAGACATGACTTTATTGCCCTAGTGGGCACAACTTTTCTTGCCAGTTAATATGGATACACACAGATTCTACAACTGAATAATGCTGTTGACAATAATTTAGCCTCTAGAAGCCAACTAGCATATTCAGTCACTGTCAGAGCCAGCCTAAAGAAAACCTGCCAAAAGTCCATCTTGATGTCTCTATATCCTTCATTCAGAACAGAGTATGTCTTCAGTAATAGAATTTTATTATCTACTTCTAGTTAGCAAATAAACAAAGATGAGCATTAATGTCTTCTCTGGACAACAACTCAGGAGAGAGGACACCTTGAGCACTAGGAATTTTATTTAACAAGCTAAGATTTTTAGAAGCATCTTTACCCAAGAAGAATACCTCCAATGGTTTAAATTATATTGTTCTTAAACCTATTACATTTTTCATAATAATCAATCATTTTACTATCTTTCAAAAAACCTTACATTGATATCAACATTTAACTTAACTTCTTGTACTTTAATTTATATTTAATTTTAAGTAATAATTTTGAAATTTCTGGTCTCAAAGTGTCAAATTTATATTTCTAATGGAGTATAAAAGTACTAATACTGATTATCCCTTAGATTATATTTTGCTATCTTTTAATTAGGTAAATTTCCTATAATTTTCATTATTCCCAAGATTCTTACCCTATGTTTACCCTGCAATTAGTAAAATCCATACCTATCACTTCTTGCTTTATAACTCCAATGTTTTCCACTGTGGCTTTTTCCTTTGTCTTCATTCTGTTTGGGGACCTGTATTCCCTTTAATTTCTTGGTAACAAATTTGCTTTAAAAATCATCATCAAATAATTCAAAGTTTGTTTTAATCCAAATTAAAAATTTTAGCTCCAAGTGTTTGGTTTAGAAAATATTTCCAATTATAATTGAAAATCTTATGGATGTTGAACTTACGAATATAGACCTACTAATAGTTCTATTTCATTGAAAATTCTTCTACAATAATTACTATTGTTTTTCTTCTTTCTGTGTCTCTGAAGTCAGTCCTTCTTAGGAATAGGCCTTTTGTGTTTTGCTTTTTAGGATCAATACTAAAACAGTATGTTAAAAACAGCCTCAAATCAAATCATGATAGTAAGGGAAGATATTTTCATTTTGTAAAAAGCAACACATTAAGAGTCCTTTGTCCTTTAACTGTGAAATGGAATCTCTCTTTTTCTCTCAAATTCTTGCAATTACATTATCCCAAACCAAGGGTCAAAAGTAAGCTAGCAAAATGTTTGTTCTCTTTTCTCTCTGTGGGAATCTCATAAAGGCATACTTCCATTTCTTGGGAGGATTCAAAAGTCTTAAAATCTAAGTATTCTTAGAAGCAAAATGAACTTTTCAGTATTGCATAGTTCCTTGAAATGGCTGGACCTTCTTGTTGTTGTTCTTGTGGTCTTATGCCAGAGAACTGTATCTCAGAAGTTCCAAGCTACCTATGGCACTCTTCACCACTTGCACAAAGGTTTGGTATGTCTGTTATCATTGTAAGTCAAGGCCACTTAAAACTCACAGCTTCTGGACAAAATTAACAGAGACTGAACTTTGTTAAGCAATATCTGTGTCAAAGACCCAAGCAAATACTCATATGTAGAAGGGATTTCCAAGCTAAACTAAATGCTATTCTCAGATCATTTAGATCCAGTTGCTACATTCTTACCTGTGTGGAATTAACAGAAGCTGGTTATGCTAGTTTGTACCTGCTGGTTCCTCCTGAGATAAGCCTGCCCTTCTGCATAGTGCTCTTGAGAGTCTGCCATGGTTTTCTTCCTCATGTGGAGGGGGATGTCTCAACCTTATTCAATTGTGTGAAAAATCAAAGCATCACAATTCTAGCTCTGTTATTAATCCAGGTATCTCTCTTTGGTTTCTTAAAGTTAATAGAAAAAAATTTCCCTCTTCCACATGTTCAAATCCATTGCATCCATGATCTCTGTGTAAGCTTTATTATTCACCTAAAATTATCTTGTAAACTTAGCCATTACTCCCACAATCATATCTGTAACTTTAAACATAATCACATTAAGATGAGGTCATTAAATTCAGTACTATTTGTACAATGTACCTGGAGGAAAGACAAGCCAAGAAACAGAGAGAATGCTGGATGATGTTGGAGTCATTTGAGGGACGTATTTACATGTCAGGAACATTGAATGATACTGGTAAATTAAGACACTTAAAAGGCCAAGAAAGAGATGTGCATCATACATTTAAGAAAATATGACCCTGAGGATAACTCATTTTAAAATTTCTATCTTTCAGATTAATAAGGTGCCCCCTCTCTCTCTTCGTTAATTTTTGTTAATATTTATTCTCTTAGAGTTACCTGAATGTAATTCATTTATGATAGTTTCACACTGAATTTCCAATCCCATCTACCTGCTCAATCTTAAACAAAGTATTTTACCTGACCCTTACCAACATCTATCCCAAGGCTCAGGGAATATTTCAGAGAGAGTTGGTAAGAATACAAGAGCATGACAAGGGAACAATATATAGCTAATCAATATTTTCTTGACAGCAATGTCTTTACCAGACAGGAAAAAAGACTGACATACCAACATGTCCTAATAAACTAGTGAAGATCTCAAGAAAGATAATTGCATACAGTAGAAACCTTGGTGACTAGGGCTGGATGAGAAAAGGGGAATGCCCCTATTAGTGGGGCAGCCCAAGGACGGTTTACTTTGTATGCCACAGAGGTCTAAACCCCCAAAAGAGTAGACAAGCCAGAGGGTACCCTGGGACCCATAGAAGTGGACATTCAGGAGGGTGAGAGGTAGTGAGATAGATTTATGAAGGGAGGAAAGTGGGATGAGAAAGAGGGAAGAAGGGATAATTACTCAATGTGCTTGCAAAAACAGGAAAAATTAATAAAAGTATTAAATAAAAATTTCATTTTTCTATATAAATTGGAAACACAATAAAATATACATCACCTTTTATTTCCCCAAGAAAGAAGATTAAATTCAAATTCAAAGATATAAACAAGGCTCTAAAAACAATCCTGATAAATTTTCATTATGGTAACCCCTCCAGTCCTTACCCCAATCTTAGCCCATGAGTAACAATTGCTCAAATATTGAGATAAAATTTCATCAACTTTTTCTTTTTGTGACAACTTCACGTTCAAATAAATTATTTTTATTTGTACAAAAAATTTTTCATGCAAATGCAAACCTTAAATTACAACAATGGAATTTGATTAAGGATTTTCACTGAAGCCCACAGGATTAAAAAAAGTGTGGTTATAAAATTATTTCTATATAACTTTTACTTAATTATAACAAATAATAGTGTATTTATTTCAAGACCAAATAACAATAGCCCATGTTTGCTCAAAGAATTTCTTAATAGTAACAATCTTAATCAAAGTTTGTGCTGCCACTTGCTTTCCCAGCAAGTTTTTTAGTTATATCAGGCACAAAATCAAATATCATTTTTTTCACTAAGCGAAACCTCATATAGTAATTGGGCTTTCAGGCAGTTTCTGAAATATTTAGAGTAATAGTTTCTATAATAATTTTGAGCTATTTTCAATATTAATGTCACTCATCAGTAATGTTAGCTCTAGCTCTGAAGTTTTTTTTGTGTGTGTGTGTGTGTGTGTGTGTGTGTGTGTGTGTGTGTGTGTATTAGAGAGCACTGTGTGTCTCTGTGGAGGAATAAATGTTTCTTCAGGAATCATCCTGGATTGCTTCTACCTTCCTTTGGGATTTATTTCCCAGGCTCTGTTCATCAGGGCTGGAAGAGAAGGCTGCAGTTTATATCTGGTGTTCTTACATTGGACTTGGGATCTGAACTCAGGGCTTTCTGCTTGTGAGGCAGAGTCTTAACCCCTGAGCCATCTCTCCAGCATTCTACTTCTGTATTAGAACAGGATTATAGAAAGAAATAAAAATGATATCTAAATCTATTTGGTCATTTTTAACTTGCTCTTGCATAGTTATAATCTAATGGTAGCTACAAAAATTGAAAGCATTATGCTTAGCTATTATTGGCTTGATGTGAACTATAACTTTTATTATTCTATACTCAATTTATTTTAAGTTGGAAAGAATAAAGTGGCTTCTATAACCTATCAGAACAGAATTTCTCTGTGCCAACACCTAGTGGCACCAGATTAAACCTGCCAGATACAGCTGGGAGATGGCAGATCAGTCAGTCAGTAAGAGGAAAAGCTATAAAAATAGTTCAGGGATCTGAGTTGAGTCACCAGTGGCCTCTTAATGAGTAGGAACTCTGTTGTGGTCTGTTGCCTCCCAAATCCTGAATTTAATCAGCTCTCTTGTATTAGTCAGGGTTCTCTAGAGTAACAGAACTAATAGAATGGATGTATATGTATAAAAAGAGAATTCCTTAGATTGAAACACAAAATAAAATCTGAGTAGTAGCTGCCCACAGCTGCCCATAGCTGCTCAGTTCAATAAATGAATAGTTCAGTGTGGTATTGAAGACTGGAGGATTCCTTAAAAGCAGGAATCTCAGTTTGTCCATGCAGTCCCAGTATGATGCTTTCCCAGTATGCATTCCCAGTATGAGGATTTCAGGCTGACCCTGAATCTAGTCACATTGGAGACCCGAATAGCCTGGGCTTTAACCTGAGAGAAGTGCAATGGCAAAGAACAGCAACAGTGTAACCATGAAGAAAGGCAGCAGGTGGCATGAAGAACAGCAGCAACAACAAAAAGCTTACCAAGATACAGAAGATACAATTTTTTCTCCTGCACCCCTATTACCTGGTCTGATACTGTAAAGTAGCACCCCCTATAGGCTGGTCTTTCACATCAATTTAGCAAATTCCTGCAGACACTTGAGGGCTTGTCCAACTATTAATTCTTCATGTCTATTCCCAAAACTTATTCAACTTGACACCTGCATCTAACTATTGCACCACTCTTGCAATTTTAAAGATGGAGACATATAACTGACCTCATAAATGTAAATGCAGACCTCAGACAGGTTTGTCAGAGGAAAAGAAGCTCCAGAGTTACAGTCCGTGGATAGTTAATTACAAGCACATTCTTTTGTTGATAAGATTCACAGAACCAAAAAGCTTAGGATTGTGACATCTAAAGCTAAAACATAACATGTTTAAACTTCCAGTCAGAAAACCAGAAGACAGAGGGATTAGTGTTTTGTACTTATTCGTTGAGAGGGAAGACTAACACTCAATATATTCATAATTTAATGTATATATTAATATATTATGGGTTTTTGATATGTGGTTATTTTAAATTCAAATGAGCTACAGAAAATGAAATACAAATATGGCAAGACATGAACGTAGAAATTCTTAGAGTAATCATAACTAATATAAAATGAAATCAAAACATTTGGGTTAGGAATAATAAGCATAAGATATTGATATTCCAAAAAGTTAGAAACAATGCATTTATTGCTTAGATAATATTTACTAATTTTATTAAAATGATAATATCTTCTTAATTAAAGCTAAAAAATTATATGGCATGGAAATGATTCACAAAGTTAACATTGGGAAAAAACATGTTTTCGTAGGTGCAGGAATAAAAAGTATTAGTTTCTTACATAAAAAACAGATATTGAGTATTACTCATACCTTGTGAAATGGAATTTGAAAGTGAAAATAACTATGTATAGTTGCTAGTTCCACTGCTTTTTCCCAAAGTTTTCATTTTGTGAATTTTTTTAGAGTTGAAAAGACAAAGGCAAGTTCCAGGTAAACAAAAAACAGTTGTTTTTCAATGCATATCAATCCTATTTTAAATTTTGAATAGTCCATTTTCTTAATAAGGTGACTATTTACCTTCTTAAATATGTTATATAAATTCTTTATAGATTTAGATACACATATATGAATTGCAGTAAAGAACTAGAAAAGCTCAGAAAAATTAATATAAACTGATATGGAGAGTAAAAACATTGATATTTTTTAAAAAGTATTTGTGTGTGTATCTGTGTGCATGTGCATCAGTGCATATCTAATTTTTCTGTGGATGCATGGTTCTATACATATCTTTGTATGTGACAGGATGCTTGTGTATAGGTGCATTTTTATGTGTCTGCATTGCATGATGTGTGTGTGTGTGTGTGTGTGTGTATGTGTGTGTGTTTGTGTTTGTGTTTGTGTTTGTATGTATCAGAGGTCAACTTTCCTAAAACCTTTTAAAGAAATGTCTCAGTCAAATCCATAGAGCACACATTTGCTGAAACTTCTCTACTGACTTGCCACCCAATCTATGGACAGAAGCACAGGCGTTACTGATAAGAACCACCACATATAGCTTTTATGTGTGTTCTAGGAACATGAAGTCCAGTCTTCATGCGTGTATGGCATGAATTTAACCAACTCACACATCACTACAGAGTGGTTACCCTTTAGTAGCACCAATAACATAGACAAGGATCAGATATACAATGACCAACTGCAAGCAGGGAGGTAATTGGGATATAATCAATATTGATATAGGAGTACTAGCCTTCAGAGACTTTTTTAATGTCATATGAATTGTATAACCTACAAAACAAAAATCAAGGCTTCAGTTACAAAGACAACAACAGAATTGTGAAGGGAGCACAGTGTTCTTGATTGGGCATGATTAGTTGGAGGAAATAATATTCTACTCCTTAACACTATGTTTGATTTGATAATTTAGTCTCTTCACAATGGCATAACAGTACTCAAAGCACATAGATTAACAGAGACTATGAGAAAAGAAATTCTAAGTTATAAGTGGTGTATCTCTTATGTACCAAGAAGTAGTATAAAATAAATTTAAGAAAAGATATAAAATACTCATGAAGGATCCCACTACTTACATCATTCACTTCCTAGAAATTTCTCATCTTATTCAACATTAACATTTATACTCACTTTTGAAGTAACTTAAAGTAGACTATCATCTGCATGATCTAAGAAATTTGGGGGAATATATTGCAAGCCAACATCAAGAACAAACATGTGAAATTATAGATCATTGAAAAAAATTTATATATCTTCATATTTTGATATACAGAGTATGATAGTATTTTATCACATATGGACATTTCCCCTTCCATTGGGCATATGTTAGTGCATGAGTGAGGGAGTATGTAGCACAGGGCACTTTGTGAGTGTGTGCCTGTGGAGGACCTAAGAAACCTTTGGAAATCATCCTGCATTGCTTTACCTCCTTTTTGCTTGACTCTGGTGTTCGCTGGTTCAGCCTTCCAGGCTGCCACTATTTTGGCTTGATATTTTTACATGGGATCTGGGATGAACTCAAATCCTTTTGCTTGTGAGGCAAAGACTTTATCCCCTTTTATAAGGATTTCTTAGATCCATATATAGATTTTTTATATGTGAAGATATGCCAAAGCGACCAGCTAAATAGTTATGAAGAAACTGATAAGAATAAGTAAGGACTCCATTTTAAATGACATGGTTTACTGTCAAAACAATAAGGGAATATACTGATGAATTTTTAAATAAATAGCTATGTAACTAACATTGCTTCACTGGTACAGTAAGTATAAAACATAAGATATTTGTTTTCATTGTTTTTACTAGCATGCATTTTGTCAATGAGAAATTTCTGCTCAACATCATTAATTTATTTTCAAATTGCAGACAAGTGTCTGATTGCAATTTTACTATATGAATTAAAAAGTTGTAATTTATCATTCTTGATTTATCAAATAAAACAAATATATATAATTTAATTTTTCTTCTTATCTTCCTTCCTATTATTTATTTTCTCATTTGTTTGCTTCACCATATTCTTGTAGATCTCATTAAATTCTCTTTGTGACTCTTTATTCTGATTTTATATACAGAACAGTTAAAAATCCCATTAATTTTTAAATGTGAAGGCCTACTAATAATTGATGTAAACTGTGTGACTCAGATATGATTGATGTACCATGAATTACAAGTGGCTAACTGAATTTGGGGAATTCGATTCTGAAAATTTGACCTCAGTTATATTGCAATGTTGATGCTTTAATGGAAACATAACCCCCAGTGACTCTGAATAACAATCCCTTCCCTTGAGTTAAAGCTGACAGTGGCCTTTTCTTTATGGACATAATAGCTTTTATCATCCACTTTATGAGATAAAATCAAACAAATAGACAAGTCAGAATTCTGAAAATAAAAAAATGCTTTTCGTATAAGAACAAAGTGTCTACCTAATCGATATTGTCCCACAGAACAAAGCATATTCTGATCACAGAAAATAGAAACCAAAACCTATAGAATTATAAATTTGCAAGGATTCAAAGTTGGACTTTCTTTGTCATCAATTCATACATGTTCCCAATTCTGTACAATACTTTCAATGAGCACAATGAAAGTCACATGTGGTTCTCTGCTTCCTTTCTCTGCACTTTTTTTACTTTTTAAGGTAAATAAAATATTAGTTTTAATGTTAGTTGACATACAATATTGACTCTTAAAAATTTTTAAGAAAAACTCCCTTCTGAGAAATGTTCTGATTTTGGTTCAGTTAAGGATTCTTAAGAGAAATCCCTTAAGAAAATTCCAGCATGTTTCAAATTGTTTCTAAACTGTGTGTTATACAAATTAATATTGAATATTTTAGTATTATTTAGTTGCTCATTTGTTTCTCAATATACATTAAAATTAGAAATCATAGACTTATAACAAATTATTTGTCAAAGTAGCTTTTGTATATTTTTTTCTATTAGGTCCTCCTCCCTAAAAGTGGGACAACAGCTAATATAGTAATACCAAGGCTGCCATGCTGATATGATTTATGCTCTGCAGTAGTAAAATATTATGTATAGTCAACTGAATTTTAAACAGTTGAATGCTAGTCAGGAAATCTTATCCCACTTAGGAATAAGTTCATAGTGACAGAATATATTTCCCTTGTGAGCCTAGACACTGTCAGAGAGGAAAGACTTTCAGTTGCTGCCAAACTGGACTTGAATCTCTAAAGAAAAAGGCACTTACTAAAACCATTATCTGAGTCACTAAAGATATATGGCCCCTACTACCAGTGTTCTCTCCATTTTTCACTTCAACTATGAACAAATAAGAGCCTTCTTCTCCCGGAAAATCTGGGACTGTTTGCCAAAGTGAGAAAAGCTCAAAGAGAGAAAGAAAAAACAATGATCTCTCCATTTCTATTGGATTCCAATCTGACTTTTAAATATTACCCTCACAAGCACTACTTAAGAAGCAAATTTTTATTACTGCACTGCTAATTATATACAGAAATCCTAAATCATAGAATGAGCCCTTCTTCATTTGTGTCTTTTTCTAAGTACTTTTCCAGTGGTTTATGAAAAAAACCCATCTTCCAGTGAGCATCCCTAAAATGCCATGAACAAATCAGATCTTCATGATAAGCCTGTAAACTAGTCATTCTGCTTTGTTTCTAGAAGAAGATCAGAAGAGTTTTGTAATTTACTAGCCAGGGAATAATTTATTTATTGTTTACAGTCTGGTCCTGACCCAGGAACCAGCTCAAACCTGCATTAGAAATAGTACTACTTAATAACCACCAAAATCCTTCTTTTGGGGAAGGGAGGTAGGAGTGTGCTTGGGAGTTGATTTGTCAAAAATAGATTTGAATTAATTTTTCAAACAAGAGTGCTAGGACAGTGAGCCTTCAGACAATTTCTGAAGATTTGTGTGTAATTTGAGTTTCCAATGAGAAAAACTGAAAATGTAACATGAGATTGATTAGATCCTGCTGAGATATTTAGAATGAGATCAGTGATCTGATATAAAATTGATGGTTACAAAAAATATTGACAGAATTGGAGCATGACTCACTCTGACCTTAATACAAACCAGTGTAAATGGAACAACTGGCATTGAGAAGAAACACAGGTATATTATGCATACCTTCTTCATTACATCAGCTAGTTCAGTCACAGCTTAAGCTACTCTGTGTGAGCACTCCAAGATCAAGTCCTAAGGTACAACTTATCTCCACTACAAAAAGGTCAACCCGGGGTAGACTCCAGGATGACTGAAGTTGTTTTAGCAGAAAGCTATAAATCAGAAGATATCCATGACAGAGTACTTTTGAACAAAGAAAAATGACTTGGATATTTAAAAGGAGAGGAACAAAGAAGCAAGTAAGAATACAGTGTTTTGATAACTTGTGTTTTCTAACTATAGTTATGGTATTTTTAAATATTGAGTCTATTGCATCATTTCTCTCAAAGAATGTCTGTTATTCAAAATGAAATGCTATTATTTATTCACAGCAGCTTCATTGTAAAATATATGTATATATATTACATATAATATCACACAAAAGTGTGGGTTTGTTTGCAAATTCAGTTTCTTCCTAATTATAGATATTTTGTTCAAAGCTAATTTTGTATTTTTTATCTGTACAGAATTGAAAATTTAAGTTTCAAGAGCATGATTATAAAAAATGTACTAAAAACATATTTTTTTTCCTGTGTCTGGATATGCTGCTGCTGTGGCTGCACCCACACCCCCCATGTCAGTAGCCTTCGACTCTCACCTAGCCTCTCTCAGGCATTTCCCTCTTAAACTAATCTAAGCCTTCATCCAGTCCCCCCCATACACGCAAATCATTAAAAACTACTCCAAGAATTTCATAGAGGCCACAGAAACCACAGGCTGGGACCAACTGGACTAACTCCATACAGATGAAGATACCAAAAGTATTTGATAGAAGAGTTGAATGCACCTAATCCTAAGAAAAGTATCCCATTTTTTTCCATTTGACCGCAAATGATAGTCAACCTATCTTAAAATTTCTATACAGCATACATGTGCTCCCTGCAACCACTCTTCATCACCACATAAATCCATAAAACTCAAAAATCAGGACAAATATTTCTTACTAAAATGGGACTCCATATTGAGAGATTCCAACTAGAATACTTTTTTGGATATTAACCAAGAAAACAATGACCAGAATAATAATTTCAACATTTAATTATTAATAAGATCAAAGAAATGCAACAGGAACTCCAAGAAAAGATGCATAACAGCATAAGCAAATATGAACAGGATACTAATAGGTACCTGGAGGAGAGGAGAAAAGCAGTGAAAAAGCACAAGGTAGTTTAAAAAAAATCTCATGTTGATATCAAACTTTAAATTAAAAACAAAGAAAAATCCAAACTCAGCAGACAGTTTCACCAATAGAACTTATGAAGCAGAAAATAGAATATCAGAACTATAAGACAAGATTGTGGAACAAAATTGTTGATTTCCAAAGACCGAAAAAGCTAAAAAAAATTGAGAGGATTATTCAAGAGCTATGGGACACTTTGAAGAAACCAAATATTCACATTCATAGAATACCAGAACAAAAAATCCTAAAAAGATACATGAGAAGAGATTTTTCACATTATCATAAAGGAAAAATTTCCACACTTTAGAAGAGAGATTGCCATCCAAGTACAAGAGGCATATTGCACATGAATCAGATATGACCAAAATAGAAACCTGCCATGGCAAATAATAGTCAAAACACTGCATATACAAGATAAATTGAATGATCTGAAAATCTCAAGAGAGAAAAAACAAGTTACATTTAAAAGTAAGCCTGTTGGAATAACAGCTGATTTTTTTTTAATAGAACCAGGAGAAGCCAGAAGTGTTTGGAGAGATGTACTTCAAATTATGAATGATAACAAATTTCAACTCAGTCATGATTAAAGATGAAAATTTCCACCATAATGATAAGTTAAAAGTCTACATGATCACCAATCCAGGCCTGCAGAAGATGCTAAGATATTCAACTCTGAAGAAAAGGATAAATATTCCTAAGAGACTAAGAGGGAAAAATAATGCCAGCACAAGTACTAAGCAAAGAAATACACATATAAAACCCCCAAACTGAGAAAATGACAGTAATCATCAAATATTTCTCAATTATAACTTAAAGATCTATGGATTTAAGTCTCCAATCCAGAAACAGACTACAAACATAGGCTACAAACATAGGCTACAAACAGGCTACAAATAGAGACATAGGCTTAAAAATCATAACTCATCAATCTGCTGCCTTCATAAACATATCTCACCATGACAGACAGGCACAATATACCAGCAAAAGGCTGGTCAAAGGTAGTCTAAGCTAATGGAAGAAGGAAAGAAGCAGGAATAGCAATTCTAATATCCAAAAAATATACTTCAAAGCTCATAAGAGACACAGAAGGACAATATGTATTCTTCTCAAAGCAACAGTCCATCAAGAAAAATTCACAATTCTGAACATATTCAAACCCAATTTAGGCTCACCCACATTCATTATAAAACATTACATCTAAAACAACAAATCAACCCTAACTCAATAATAGTAGACGATTTCAACACCCCACATTCACCAATGGATGGATAAATCAATAAGTCAAAAGCTGATTAGAGACATACTGGACATAAATCAAACCATAAAGCAAATGGATCTGAGTGAACTCTACCAAACTTTCCATCCTAAGACCAACAAATACACATTTTTTCTAGAAGCTCACAGAACTTTCTCCAAAATAGGTCACTGTTATGGTTGTATTTCAATGTCAACTTGTCAGTTGCATACTATTTGGGGGCAGCTGTGGAACGTTATTGGTTAGAATGTCCCTGAACAAGCCTGCAGGTATTTGACTGATTGCTGTGGAGAATCCAGCCCATAGTGGGTGGTACTTTCCAGTGGTGGACCGGATAATAGGAGGTGCAAGGAGGAGGGACTTGTTCTTCCTTTATCTGGGGTCGACTTGCTGTGCAATCCACTCTGCATGCACCGTTCTTTGCCTTTAGAGCGTTGTGGCCTTCTTTGTTGCTGCTACCGCCGCCTCCGTCCTTGGAGCTTCACCTTTTCCACCATGTTGTTGCTGTGCTCGCTGCCTTTGGAGTCTGGTCTCTAGGCCTTGCTGCTGTTCGCTGCTCATCGCCAACGTTGGAGCCCAGCTGTTCTTCACCGACCTGGGAACCCAGCGTCTTCAACCCTGCAGAGGAGCAAAGGCTTGAGACCTTCTCTGGACCATTTGGCTTTGTGGAACATTCCAGCCAGGAAAGAGGCTGCTGCAGGAGGCTACTTTGAAGGACACTATTTTTATTGAGTTATTTTTTAATAAACTTGTTTATATATACTACATTCTATAGATTCTATTTCTTCAAAGAATCTTGACCAATACAGTCACATATTGGGAAATAAAGAAGACTCCCATATATACCAGAAAAGTTGAAATAATATTCTGTACCCCATCTGACCACCATGGAATAAAACTAGATATCCACAGTTAAGCAAATGTCAGAAAATACACAAATCCTTGGACATTAAATACCATGCTATCCAGGCAGAAATCAAAAGAGAAATTCAAAACTTCCTGAAGCTTAATAATAATGAAATGAAAGCACAACATATCAAAATCTCTGGGATATGATGAAGATGATCCTATTAGGAAAGTTTATAAGCACTTGATGCCTACATCAAAAACAAATGGAAACATCACAAGTAAAAACTTCATAATTCAGCTTAAAGCTTTAAAGAAACAAGACCAAATCAATCCCAACAGTATTAGAAAGTCAGAGATTAGTAAAATCAAGGGAGAAACATCTGAAATTGAGATAAAGAAAATGATAAAAAGAATCAATCAAAGAGTTAGTTCTTTGAAAAAAATTTACAAGATTGATAAATCCTTACCCAAATTAATCAAAACACAAACAGAGAATACCTAAATTAATAAAGTTAGTGATGAAAATCAAACTATCACAACTGATAACAAGGAAATTCTGGCAATCAAAAGTTCACACTTCAAAAATTTATACTCTTGCTAACTTGGAAATCAGAGAGAAATGGAAGAATTTCTTAGCATACATAACATATCAAAGTTGAATCAGAATGAACTAGTTAAATAGTCCTATAACAAGAGAGGAAATTAAAGACGTATTTACAATCTCCATACTAAAAACACTCGGGACCAGATGGATTAATGGCAAAATTCTACTAGCCATTCAAAGGAAAATTAACTCCACTACTTCCTAAATTATTCCACAAAATACAAAGGAAGGAACACTTCCAAACACTTTGAATGAAGCTAATATTACATTGATTCTAAAATAATTTTCTTGAGAGATATAGTAAATGATTTTAGCAAAATTTTACCTCACCTTATAATAAAAGTCAAGAAGTTAATAGGGATATAAGAAACATATATCAACATATAAAGGCCATATGTAGCAAGCCTATAGTAAGGATCATCCTAAATTGTGAAAAACTTGAAATATTCCCACTTTGATAGGGACAATGCAAAGTTGTCGACTCGCATCATTTCTGTTCAATATTTTACTTGAAGTCTTAGCCACAGCCACAAGAGAAGACAGGAGATTAAAATGATACAAAAATTAAAAGAAGAAGTCAAGGTAACACTATTTGCAGATGACATGATTCTATACCAGAGAGAATGACATAATTCTAAACCTGAGAGACTCAAAAATTCTACGAAAAAACTGTTGAACTAATAAATAAGTTCTGTAGAGTGGCGGGTTGCAAAATTAGTATTCAAAAATCAGTGATTTTTTATACATTGAGGATGAACAAAGTGAGAAAATACTAAGGGAAACAATTCCATTTACAATAGTTGCTAAAAATGAAATACCTTGGTATAAACCTAACCAAGGATGTGAGATTTGTACAATAAAAACTTTAAAATCCTAAAGAAAAAAAAAATCAGAGACACTAGAAGGTGGAAAGCCTCTCATGTACCTGGATAGTAGAATGAACATCATAAAAATGACTGTCCTACCAAAAGTAATATACAGATTCGATGTGGTTCCAATCAAAATTTCAAGACAGTACTTCACAGAAATTGACAAAATAATCCCAAAATTCATGTGCGAACACAAAAGTCCCAGGAATGCAAAAACTATCTTGATTAATAAAAACTCTGCTGGAGGTATCATCCTATTATACTTTAATCTATACTACCAATCCATACTAATAAAGACAACATGTTACTGACTCTAAAACAGACACAAAAATCAATGGGTTAAGACTGAATACCCAGAAGTAAGTCTATACACCTACAAACATCTGATTTTTGAGATAGGTGCCCAGAAAAATTCATTTCTAAACAGAAAGCATCTCCACAAAATGTTGCTGGCAATACTGGATATCTACATGCAGAAGATTGAAACTGGACCCTTAACTGTCACTCTCAATGAAAATCAACTCTAAGCAGATCAAGGACCTTAATATTTGACCCGAGACTACAAAATCCCTAGAAGAACAAATACGGAATTCCCTCAAACTTTGTTTGCCTAGGCCAATATTTTCTGAACAGAACCTCAGTTGCACAGGAAATAGGACAAACACTCAACAAGAAGGATTTCATGAAATTAAAGAGCTTCTGTTCAGTAAAAAGATATTGTTAACCAAGCAAAAAGATAATACACAGATAGAGGACTAATATCCAGAGCACTCAGAGAACTAAAAACAATTCTACTGTCATATATAAATCTGCAGCTAAATAAATATATTTCATTTTATTTTTATTTATGCATTATATGACCTCTAAATTATTCATTCTTAGTTTTATTTTATCTCTTGATCTGTAAAATATGTATAATTGCATCAGTTTGTATGTTGGGTTTTTATATTACATTATGTATAGATAATAGTGAGTTCTTCCTACTACTAGGCTTAATAAAAGAATTATAACTGCACCCTATATTGAATGTTTGCCTTATGTCTGTCATACACATGGGTACCATAGTCTTTGATAAAGAGAAATTGCCTAAAGCTTCAAAGACCTTAAAAATTTTCACAGTTCTCATTACAAAAGTATAATGAAATTTGAATTCAAGAGAGACAATGTGCATGTGTAGAACTTGTGTAACCCTGAAATGACCATCACTATGCATGAAAATTTCTTGTTCACAATAGCATTTTTTATTTTAATAGGATTGATTCATTTTTCATGAATACAATGAATGAGGTCTTTTAGAATTACCAATGTGATTGGATTACAAATTAATTAAATATAAATTATGGTAAGTTTGACTTCCTCCCTATAACTATGTTTAAAGTTAATGTGGCTACAACTTATCCTATAGATGTTCCAGATAATGCTAAGCTACTATCTTAAATAAAATATCTAAGAATCTGTTTTGAAGTAACACATTAAAATATTTCACTTAATTTTAGCATTAAAATGAATTTTATTGTCTAAAGTAGAAAAGTCATTTCTTAGCATACACTATTAAAATGTGAGAAAATTAGTTCCTTGTTAGCTACATGACTAAGACATGTGTCCCAAAAGTGGTCACATAAAGAATCATTGCTGGGAAGCTTGAATTATTAAGACAGGAAAAGAAATGTACTATAGTGAGTACTTTTAGTGTATTCCTACACTAAATTAGTAAATTTTTGTAAATTCTGAATTTATAGGCTTAAACAATACTAAAATGCTTGAATTTCTTACCACAGTAATGATAAGAATTAGAACTGACGACCAAAATTTTCAAGTACAGTGTTGTATAATCAAATATACACACAGTTGTACACACTTTTACATACTATCTCATGTATTTACTTACTAATATTTGTAATACATTATTATATTGTTATCCATCATAAAAAACTTCTTCTACCTTTAATTCAGGTTAAAGTGAGTTTTTTAATGAAATCCTGTCAAATATCTGTATCTGTGAAGTCATCAGAATGTTTATTTCTAGCCAATATATTACCTTTCTTATTCCTTACACTGGTTAAGGTTATCTTAAGTAACTTTAAATATTCAAAAGGATACCATGTTTACAATAAATTACATTTATTAAAAAATTAGTGAAATTGACAATAGTGTTCCTATACTTAAGAGGAACACAAGAAAGAATTCTAGGAAATGCCACTGAGTCCTTACACCTCATCAGAGAGGAGGACCCAGAGGAAAGTTTGATATACTCATTAAAGGATGCTTCGGAGATGGGGGGAGGGGCACTGGGAGAAAGGGAGGGAGGGGGAAAGGAAGGGACAAAGTGGGAAGGGAACAGGGAGGTCTAGGGAGGGGTGGAGGGAGGGAGGGGACAGGGGTTCCTATTATGTTTGTATGAGCAGAAAAAAATTAGTGAAATTGGGAAACTTGAATCATTGAGATTTTGATAAAGTATATTTTAAAACTTATGAATATGGATAGAAATCCAAAAAGTAATTACTTCAAAGAACTTTAGACATCCTTTAATAACTTCCAAATTCCAATAAGTAGATGCATGAATAGACTCACAGACTTTTACCTAAAACATGTTCTTTGGCATGATTTCTGTCTTCATTTTGTGAGGCTGTGGAATTAATCAATCATGGTAGATATTAATTTAATAATATAACTTCACAATTCATGAAAATCTTTCACAAGTAATATATGCCAACAAATACTTGGAATATATAATATGGCGGCAGACGCTTGCAACCCAGTCACCTGGGATATGAACTAAGGATAATCAAGAGTTCAGGGTCACCATATCTTATATAGTAAGCTTGAGATTAGCCTGGGTAATGTGAGTGCTTTTCTTAAATAAAACCAATTAGTTTGGTTATTATAGTAGATACATTATATTTAACTATTCTCCAAATATTTGATGTTACCATCAAAGCCTGATCATGAACCTATGCCATTTTAAATTGGATACATCAATATTCCTTAAAATTATAAAAAGGAAAGACCTAGTTGTAGATGCAGGCTAGAGAATGCAAAAGGGCAAAAATGAAAAGGAAGTGCAAATAAAATCAAAAGAAATGAACATAATGAATAGAAAGGGGTTAGGAATAATGGCTGGAACCTCCCAATACAGAGAAGGCACAGATTACACAGAAAAGTAATAGTTCCTGGATTTCATATCATTGATTCATTGTAACATTTGCGACTCATACTTGACACTTTTCAGTAATAAAACAGTGGCTATTTATTTCGTTATGATTATGGAATGATATATATTAGCTGCCTTAGTTAGCAAAGGTAACAGATAACTGAACAACAGATATATTGTTGTCCCTCAAGAAGAACAATATTAACCTCACAGGACAGAAACTGCTCCTATTCCTGTAAAATTATATCTCTTTGATATAGTAATAAATTTCCTTAAAAATCATTGCCTTGTCAATAAATATAGCATCATAAACCAAAGTTATGAAGATGCATGCAGACTTGGGATAAAAGTCATATGTAGGATACATGTGTACAGTTTCACAAAGTTTTGAGTCTGATCTCTAAATGACATTTATTTGGAAAATGTTTATTAACAATTTTTCTCATCAACATTAAAAATAATGCATACAAAATATTTATGTGTTAAAAACATAGATCAATAAAGTGATTAGATATTGGCTTGGTTAAAAATTTAGGACATAGAAAACATTAATGAAGATAATGTCATTGTTTTACATTCTTTTAAAATCCTGTCTTCAGCTTCTGGTTTGAAAGAAGTCTATTTTCTCAGACCTGCTACTCCATGTGGTCTGTGGCAATACACTGCTTTGGTTGATGTAAATTAAGAAAATCTAGATTTTTCTCCACCCCTTGACTTTTATTTCTTTGTAGTTTGTGGGTGTTATGCAAGTTTCCATTTAATTATATGCCAGTGTCTACTTACAATGGCAAATATGTAACATCTGTCTTTCTGTCTGTGTGATAATTTGTTCAGTTTAGTTCATCTTAATTATCAGTATAATATACCTTAATCATGTCTATCCTTACCTCCCATATCTGCCAAGATACATCAGTTCCACCATCATGCTTTTTACTAGTGCAAAAAAATTAAATAAAACATGGAGTCCGATTAGTGTGTCTGATATACATAAGTAGAGCAGTGTCTGCTGCATGGGTAATTTACCAATGGTCACCCTCATCAAAAAACGGGACGGTTCCTCCCCTTACAGCCATCATATGCCAATAGCTTTTCAGTTAGAGGTACCCACCTCTAACTTATGAGCCATAATGGGGTGTTGCCTGTCTCAATCTCATCGACTTTCTGTGCAGTCAACCATAGCTGGTATGAGCTCATGAAACCAAAAACCATGAGCATAGTAGGGAAGAGCTCTAGCTGAGGGGGGTATGAACTAATTAAAGAGCTCACATATATATTTTTTTCAGAATTAAGTCTTTCCCATCATCTATTCATTGGCAATCAGGACAGAAAAATGATCCTTAGCACGATGAATGCTGCTGTGTCCTGATATAGAATAGACACATGCTTTTATATAGTACTATATTTTAATATTTAATTTTTTGCATGTAGAAAATATTCTACCCTTTAAGGATTTTGAATACTCGGTTTCATTACTATTTTCTACTTACTCTTTCTTAGTTTCTCATTTGATCAACAATTCTGAAAAAAACAAATCACCTGGAAAAAAAGCATAGCTCTCTTTTTCTCTTTAATGCTCTAGTCAGTGAAAAAGGAGCAGAACCAGAACGTAAGACATCAGTGCTTTGTTGCTCTTTGAAAATAGTTCTCCCCTTCCCCACCCTGCTCCGCCAAGCCAGGACATGCACGCGGTCCAGCCGGGACCTCACTGCGATCCTAGGTAAGCTCCGCCCGCACCTGCCCCCCCCAGAACCCCAGGTCAGCCCAAGGGACCCAGCTCTTACCCCACCATCCAGCTGGAGCCGCGCGCAGGGCCCAGGGACAAGGAGGACCTCACCCTGCACCCGAGCCCCGCCCCAGCTCCCCTTCAGTTAAATAGCTCCACACCCACACCCCATCCTACCTTCCCCACCCCGCTCCGCCTAGCCAGGAGGCGCTCGGTCCAGCCAGGCTTCACCGCAATCCTGGGTAAGCTCGGTCCCTGCCCGCCCCCAGAATCCCAGGCCAAATAATTTCAGTTTAGTGAAATTGAAAGATCTAAAGAGTTAAAACGACAATGCCAAAGTCAAAGTGCAAAATCCATGAGAAGCAACACTCAAGTAAACAAATTTCCCACTGAAGGAATTAATCACATAATGTTAGACTCCAACCAGAACAAACCCACGGAAAATGGCCAAGAAAGCCTGACCCAGGATAACGACTTTCAAAATATGATCATTACCATGTTCAATACTATGAAAGAGGAAATCCGGGAGGAATTAAATAATCGAATCAATGGTTTCGAAGAGGAACACAACAGACACTTGGAGGAGTTGAGAAAAACAGCGCAAGAAACAAAAACTGGCATAGAGCAGTTAAAACAGACTCAAGCAGAGTTTAAAACTGAGCTACAAGACAAGTTATCTTCAACCCAGAACGCCACAGAGAGCCTTATCAACAGAACTAATGAAGCAGAAAACAGAATTTCAGACCTTGAAGATAAAGTGGGAGTACTAACCACCTCAATGGAAGAGGTTGTTAAAGCCAAAAAGATACTTGAGAGAAATATCCAAGAGATATGGGACACCCTGAAGAAGCCTAACATGCGTATTCATGGGATACCAGAGCAAGAATCTCAAAATACCACCTCTGAGGAAATTTTTCAAACGATCATCAAGGAAAACTTTCCTCATATAAAAAAAGAGAGGCCCATACATATACAAGAGGCATTCCACACCCCAAACAGATACAACCAAAACAGAAGCACGCCACAGCAAATAATAGTTAAAACACTCCACATTCAAGATAAAGAACTGGTGCTGAGAGCTTCAAGGGAGAAAAAACAAGTCACTTTTAAAGGTAAACCTATTAAAATAACAAATGACTTCTCAGTCGAAACAGTAAAAGCAAGAAGAGCTTGGAGAGACATACTTCAAGTATTGAATGAGCAAAAATGTCAACCCAGGCTGATTTACTCTGAAAAACTATCCATCATGATCGAGGGAGAAAGAAAAATTTTCCAGCACAAAGACAACTTGAAGGGATACATGTCCACAAAACCAGGCCTTCAAAAAATGCTAGAAATGATACTCAAGCGTAAAGAAAAAAAACAGGCATATCCAGGAGAGCAGAAGGCAAGTATAACACCATTAAAAGCGAAGCAATATACTTATAAAAACTACTAAACATAATAAATGACTGGAATTAAAAATAGTTTTTCCATTATAACACTAAATGTTAATGGAATTTACTCACCGATCAAGAGACACAGATTACAAACTTGGATTAAAAATCACAATCCATCAATCTGCTGCCTGCAGGAAACCCATCTCACCACAAAAGATAGACACGCTCTAAAAATAAAAGGCTGGTCAACGATTCTACAAGCTAATGGAAGCAGAAAACAGGCAGGGGTAGCCATTATGCTATCAGACAAAGTGGACTTCAAACCAAAGAAAATTATAAGAGACACGGATGGATACTACATTTTAGTCACAGGTACAATTCACCAGGAAGATTTCACAATACTGAACATATATGCACCCAATATGGGCCCCTCCACATTCATTAAGAAAACCCTACAGTGTCTAAAGCAAGAAATCAACCCCCAAACGATAATTCATGGGGACTTCAATACCGCCCTCTCAACATGGGGTAGATCAACAGGTCAAAAGCTTAACAGAGGCACTTTGGAACTTAATCAAACCCTGAAAGAAATGGATCTTACAGATCTCTATCGAACTTTTCACCCACGCACCAAAGAATACACATTTTTCTCAGCAGCACACGGAACTTTCTCCAAAATAGATCACATATTGGGCCACAAAACGAATCTACACATATACAAAAAAGTAGAAATTCTAACCTGTGCCCTATCAGACTACCACAGCCTAAAGCTGGACATCCACAACACATCAAACAAGAGAAAATACACTAACTCCTGGAAACTTAACAATATGATGCTGAATGAGAACTGGATTCAGGAAGAAATTAAAAAGGAAATTCAAGATTTCCTGAAAGTGAATGATAACGAAAATACAACTTACCAAAATTTCTGGGACACAATGAAAGCTGTTCTAAGAGGTAAGTTCACAGCTCTTAATGCCTACATCAAAAAAATGGAAACATCAGAAATAAACAACTTAACAATGCAGCTTAAAGCTTTAGAGAAACTAGAGCAATCTGATCCCAAAAGCAGTAGAAGAGAGAAGATAAGCAAAATAAGGGGAGAAATATCCAAAATTGAGATAAGGAAAATGATACAGAGAATCAACCAGTCAAAAAGCTGGTTCTTTCAAAAAATCAATAAGATTGATACACCCCTAGTTAAATTAACCAAAAGCAAGAGAGAGAAAACCCAAATTAACAAAATTAGAAATGAACATGGAGTTATCACTACTGATACCCAAGAAATCCAGAGAATTATAACATCATATTTCAAAAACTTATACTCTATGACGTTTGACAACGCGAAAGAGATGGATGAATTTCTAAATAAACACAACTTACCTAAATTGAATCAGGAAGTTGTGAATTATTTAAATAGTCCTATAACATATAAGGAAATTGAGGAAGTAATCTCGAAACTTCCCACCAGAAAATGTCCTGGACCAGAGGGATTCAGCACAGAGTTCTACCCAACATTTAGGGAGTTAATAATACCAATACTTCTTAAACTGTTCCATCAATAGCAAAGGAAAGAACACTACCAAATTCCTTCTATGAAGCTAATATCGTTTTAATCCCAAAACCTAATAAAGACTCACTTAAAAAAGAAAACTATAGGCTGATCTCTCTGATGAACACAGACGCAAAGATTCTCAACAAAGTTTTAAAAAATCAGATTCAAAAACATATTAAAAAGATTATTCACGGGGTCCAAGTAGGCTTCATCCCCTGCACACAAGGTTGGTTCAACATACGCAAATCAATAAATGTAATTCATCATGTAAACCAGTCCAAAGTCCAAGACCACATGATACTCTCGATAGATGCAGAAAAAGCTTTTGACAAAATCCAACAGCCTTTCATGATCAAAATGCTAGAGACAGTAAGAATGGAAGGAACCTTTATCAATATAATAAAAGCTGTATACAACAAGCCCACAGCAAGGATTATGCTCAATGGGGAACAATTGGAAGCATTCCCACTTAGATCAGGAACTAGACAAGGCTGTCCACTCTCACCACTTCTATTCAATATTGTACTTGAAGTCTTAGCTGAAGCCATAAGACAAGAAAGGGACATAAGAGGGATTCCAATAGGCAAGGAAGAAGTCAAACTATCCCTATTTGCAGATGACATGATCTTATACCTGAGCGATCCCAAAGACTCCACCAGGAAGGTCCTGGAACTAATACAGAAATTCAGCAGGGTGGCAGGATACAAAATAAATGTGCAAAAATCAGAGGCCTTCCTATATGCCCAGAATGAAAGAAGTGAAAAAGCCTTGAGAGAAACAACCTATTTACTATAGCCCCTAAAAAAATGAAATACCTTGGTATAAACCTAACCAAGGAGGTAAAAGACCTTTACAATGAAAACTTTAAAACCCTAAAGAAAGAAATTGCAGAAGACACCAGAAGGTGGAAAGACCTCCCATGTTCCTGGATTGGCAGAATCAACATCGTAAAAATGACCAATATACAGATTCAATGCTATACCAATTAAAATCCCAAAGCAATTCTTTAAAGAAGTTGACCAAACAATCTCAAAATTCATATGGAGGCACAATAAACCCAGGATAGCAAAGACAATCCTGAGTAACAAAAACACTGCTGGAGGTATTACCATACCAAACCTTAGTCTATACTCCAAATCCATAGTTATAAAAACAGCCTGGTACTGGCTCCAAAATAGACACACACATCAATGGATAATGGTTGAAGACCCAGATATAAGCCCACACAACTACACCCATTTGGTCTTTGACAAAAGCGCCCAAAGAATCCAATGGAAAAAGAAGAGCATCTTCAACAAATGGTGCTGGCAAAACTGGATCTCCACATGCAGAAGATTAAACCTGGACCCATACTTGTCACTATGTACAAGACTTAATTCCAAATGGATCAAGGACCTTGATATCAGGCCAGAGACTATAAAAATAATAGTTGAAAGGATAGGGAACTCTCTCGAGCTGATTGGGCTAGGCCAACAGTTCCTAAACAGACATCCAATGGCACAGTCACTGCTACCAACTCTCAACTCTCTGAAATTAAAGAGCTTCTCTTCAGATAAGGAGATTGTAACACGAGTCCAAAGGCAACCCACAGAATGGGAGAAAATCTTCACTAACCATATGTCTGATAGAGCTCTACTGTCCAGAGTGCACAAAGAACTTAGAAAACTAAACACCAAGGAAACCAATGGCCCACTTAAAAAATGGGCCCTGGAATTTAAAAGAAACTTTACCAGGGATGAAATTAAAATGTCTAACAAATATCTTAAAAAATGCTCCACTTCTTTAGCCATCAGGGAAATGCAAATCAAAACTTCCCTGGATATCATCTCACCCTGGTCAGGATGGCAAAAATCCACAATGCTAACAACGACAAATGCTGGAGGTGATGTGGAGAGAGGGGAACTCTCCTACATTGCTGGTGGGAATGCAGGCTCATACAGCCACTCTGGCGAGCCATCTGGAGATTCTTAAAGAAATTAAAGATTGAAATGCCATATGATCCTGAGATTCCACTTTTGGGAATAACCCCCCATACAGCAGAGGTTCACCTCGATAGCACAAGCACAACTATGTTCATAGCAGCACTGTTTACAATAGCAAAGACATGGAATCAACCCAAATGTCCAACAGTTGATGAGTGGATAAGGAAAAGGTGGTACATCTATACAATGGAGTACTACTCAGCCATCAAAAATGATGAATTACTGGAATTTGCTGGGAAATGGGTCATTAGAAACAATTATATTAAGTGAAGTATCCCAGACCCAGAAAATTAAGCGCCGTATGTACTCTCTAATAGGTGGCTCCTAGTACCAAACCCACCCAGCCCACCTTGAGACACTTATAGGTAAATCTATGTATTACCTACAGTAATTGCAAGGATTATGAACAGGAGGGATGGGGTTGGAGGGCCACACCAGAAACAAGGAGAGAAGTGACCATGTTACAGTAGAGAAAATAAGCCTCCATCAAGGACTGCAAGAAAGTAATGTGACACCTGGTTAAGTTCACAGACTTTCGTTCCTGATCATTTACAACTAAGGGGGTATGAACTCACCAGAAGAGAAGGGCATATAGTCCGGCATCTTAAAAAGTAATCATTTTGCAAATGGGTGATTGACTTCTCCCATTGGCAAATGCCATATGACCCTGAGATCCCACTTTTGGGTATAAGTATTACATCTACCCTTGAATGTGCTCTTATAATAAGACTCCAGTTTAACAGCTTTTTGTCTCTGGCCAGGGGGTGACATACAGTGCCCATCACGATGGAGTGAAGGGCATTACAGGAGCAACAAAACTGCAAAAGAAAATCAACAAACCACTATCCAGATCTTCAGAGACTCTATATCAACCACCTAGAACTAGGCCAGACTAATCTCTCCCCATCCTGAAGCTCAGGGACATTTGCGGAAGAGGGGGCAGTAAGAGTGTAAGAGCAAAAGGATGGGAGGAGCAATGATTTGCAAGATACTCCACACAAGTTAGGGCCGAAGCAATCATAATTGGACTTTGCATGCCCTGCGCAATGTCCAACACACTATTGACCTCACAAAGTCTAGCATCTGCTAAAGGCACCAAAATCCTTGGAGACAAGGGATTGACAGCCACAGTAGTGTTCCTATGCCACTGGGTCCTTGTACGTCATTGGAGACGAAGGCCCAGAGGAGAGTCAGGCATGCACAAGAAAGGACTCTGGGAATTGGGGCGGGAGGCACGAGGGGGGGGATGGGGAGGGAGGGGTAAAAGGAGGGGGAGCAGGGGGTTCAGGGGGAGGAAGAGGGAGGGAGGGAACTGGTGTACCTATTAAGTTTGTATGAGCTGAAATAATAATAAAAATGTATTAAAAAAAGAAAATTGTTCTCTATGATCAATTTCTAAACTCTCAGAAGCCACATATAAGCACAGTACAATGTGCCCAGTTATATCATGACAACACATTGCCAATTTTCTTATGAATTATATTTCTTATGACAGTCTCCATATCTAATATTCTCCAACATTATCCTTTTATACATGTATATTTAGGACTTCTAAAATCCATGTCATCTTAAGCCCCCCAAGCAAACACACATACACTCACACACAATTTATACATAAATTATCAAAGTATTAGGGTCCGAGACATGGCTCAGAGATTGTTTCTTCCTCACAAGCAGAAGATTCTAAGTTATGATTCCAGATCCCATGTAAAAATGCCAGAAGTAAATGGTGGCAACCTGTAATTCAAATTCTGGAAGGCAGAGTGTTGGAAACTCCAAAGCAAAACAAAGAGTTAGAGCATTCCAGTGTGATTTCTGAAGTCATCCCTCGGCTTCCACAGTGAAACATAGTGTCCTATGATGTACACAGACACAGAGAGAAAGAGAGAGAGACAGAGAGACAGAGACAGAGACAGCGACAGAGAGAGACAGAGTAGCAAAAATGAATAATAGGTTCTTGGTTTGTAAATTGTCACATGAGGGCCATGCCTGCAGTATAGCACAATCATTTATATTGTTGACTTACGTTCTCTTCATTTGCTGATCTCTCTAGATGTTTCCAATTCTTTATGGAATATTGGAGGCTTTACATATGGGTTTTAGTTCAGTAAATTTGAAAACTGAGTTAACATGCTTAGAGTGTGTAAAAAAAACTATTTATTTATTTATTTATTTATTTATTTTTATTTCCACTCATACAAACTTAACAGGTACACCGGTCCCCTCCCTCCCTCTACTCCCCCACCTCCCTGTGCCCCTCTACCCTCTGCCCTCCATCCCCATCCCCCATGCCTCCCCCTCCCATCCCCAGAGCATCCTTTAATGTGCATGCCAAATTCTCCTCTGGGTCCTCCTCTCCGATGAGGTGCAAGGACCCAGTGGCATTTCCCAGAAAGGTCCTGTGTTCCCCTCAATAATAGGAACACTACTGTGGCTGTCAATCCCTTGCCTGCAAGAATCCTAATGCCTTTAGCCCATGCTAAAGGGGTCAATGATGTGTTGGACATTGTCAGGGCATGCAATGTCCAATTATGATTGCTTTGGCCCTAACTTGTATCTTTCATATCATTACTCCTCCCATCCTTGTACTCTTACAATCTTACCGGCCCCTCTTCCGCAAATTTCCTTGAGCTTCAGAATAGGGAGAGATTAGGCTCGGCCTAGTTCCAGGTGGTCGATATAGAGTCTCTGATGTTCTGGATTATGGTTTGTAAAAAAACACTCTTAACACTAAATAGACTAAAAGAAAAATGGATCCCTTTGCTAGTTTTAGAGAACTTCCTTAAACAGATAATTAGAGAATTCCAAATAATTTAAAGAAATACAAATCGATTAAAAATTTGGATTTTGAGAGGGGAGGAAAAGAGTTTTGGATCAAAAAGTCAAACACATTGCAAAAAGACTGACACATTTTAAAGAATTTTGTAGGTACACATTTTAAGTTTCAGAAATGTATATTTTAAACTAGAATAAAGCTAAATTCAGTTTCAAGGAATCAGCAATTCCTTCAATTTAGGTACTTTCAAATAAGATAAAAATAACTTGGAGATTAAAGGGCATTAAATTTCAAATTAAAATTTGACTTTGTGATGATTACAGATTTACACATAATTGTGAGAAACAAAGAGATCTCTTGTTTCTTTGCCTGGCATATCCTGATAATAATAGCTTGTAAAATTTGAGTATAACAACACTATCAGTGCATTGAAATTTATGTTTGATTTCCTAAGGTTTTTTTTAACATTTATTGGTAAGAATGTATGTGCATTTTATTATTTAAAATGTTTTCATATATGTAGATTGATAGGTTTAATATGAGAAAGAGCCAGAAGAGATCCAAAATCACACATCTTTGAGCCACCATTCAAAAATCATTGCACCTTCTTTCCAGTCACATGCCACAAATCTTTATTTTATTGTGAACACTTGTCTCAGTTTCATCCTCACACATGTATTCCAAACGTCATCCTGGATGTTTCTGGATCTTGGCATGAGATTAATGTGTACATCTGAAGATGATGTTGCAGAGGCATTTTGACTATCCAATATAGCCAAATCATTGAGCTTCAGGTGCAAGAGATCACACTCTATAAAATTATAATAAATTTAAAAGTAAAAATTTCAGTGTCCACTGTGATAGCTCAGTGAGTAAGGTGCCTGTGTGCAAAACTGGCAGCCTGAGTTCAGTGCTTTGAAGCACATGTGATGCATGTGTGTTCTCTTCTCTCTTTCTCTCTCTCTCTTTCTCTCCTCTCACACACACACAAAATAAAAGAAGAAAGAAAGAAAAAGAAAAGAAAAGAGAAAGCAAAGGAAGGAAGAAAAGAAAGAAAGAGAGAAAGAGAAAGAAAGAGTGAAAGAAAGAATTCAGGTACACCCCAGTCCCAGCTTGGCAATATAAAAAGAAAAAAAAAAAACCAGAACATGAAAGAAACTACTCTGGTCAGTGATAGGGGAAGACACCTGCTGTCAACGTCAGTGTCTACACATCCATTTCCATACATGTATACATCCATAGTCATATACGCACATGCACAGGCATGCACATGTTTACATTTTAATAAATACAAACACCACACATTCAAAAAATCAAAAGTAAAAACATAAAATTCTTTTGGAAATGAAATATATTTCAATTCCAAAAAGTTTGTATGCTGTATCAAAACCTTTAAAATATCTCTCCTATTTTAAAGATAGTCTAGTTCTTATACTATCACCCTACAAAATGGAAGAATCTTTGTATTTAATTTTCATTGGGAGTGTATGCATATTCACATGAGGGTGGATGCATGTCTATATGCAGGTATCTGTACATAAGTGTACACATGCATGAGTAGGCCTGATAAATATCATTGATCACTCATCTACCTTTTCTTTTGAGGTAGGGTTTCTTGATTAAACCCAAAGCTCACCTATATGAATAGTTTTGTTAGCCAGTTTTCTTTGATCTAAGAATTCTCTGTATCCTCTTTCAAGGCTAGAATTATAGATGTTAGGCCACATTTATCGCATTTACATGTGTTCCAGGGAGCCAAATTCCACTACTCTCATATGAGAAGCAAGACTTTAACTATTGAGCCATATGCCCAGCACTGGAAGCCATTTAAGACTTGGATCTTGCATTACAGAAAATTGTATGGTGCATCTAAAGTTATTTGTGTTTATATGATAGAGGGACACAAAATTCAGTAAATAGTACATAGAACATTGAGTACCCTCATTGGTAAAATGTAGCATATTTTATAAACAAAAGCATTCTGGCAATTGAAGTCTATCTTAGTTGCAAATTTCTTAAGTATGCTTTGGTAGCATTTGGGTTTATCTTTGCTTGTACCTATCCCTTCCTCTCTACCATTCCATCACTAGATAGTAGCAAGAAATTTTTCAGCTATTGGATAGTAATCACTAGTCAAAGATTATATATCAATATAATCTTAGCATTTTTAGTTAGAGATACCAGTGCTACTATGGAAAATAATGAAAGCCAATAACTGAACATGTAGTGATGATATTTTCTTCAGAATGACGACCTGATTGTTCAGATATAATGACATGCCTAATTGTAGTAAATGTTAGTTGCCTCAAAAGCATCAATAAAGTGAAGAAATATTCTAATAATAAAGAGATGGAATTGAGCACAAAGATGTTTAAAATGGCCAAGAACTTTTAATATTGTTAAATACTGATAAATACCTATCATTATTCACAGAATCTAAAGTCTACAATAGCATTTGTGTCCTTTCAGAAATGGATGTTGTGTCTTCTCAGAGAGTGGACACTGATATGGAGCTCATTACTAATACTTCTTCAGGAAGATCCTCTAAACAGTGGCTTTCAGTGTCTTAAATCTGTATGTACAGTGAGGAAACAAGTGACTTCGTCAATCTTTCTGCAATTCTCATTGAACAATTAAGATACATGTTTCTATTATTGCTACTAAAAACCAATTTGATGCAGACAGACACCTCAGTCCACATAAGTGCTGAGGAGCCCAGAATTATGTTTTGGTATCAGGTGCTCTTCCCCACTGATTTATCTACTCAACCCTAGGTTTGCCTTTAATTGTATACCAAGTAATAGATTAAGTAGAACAATTTCCCTTTAGTTCTCTAAATTGGGAATAAGAAAACTCACAGAATCTTCCCAGAGCCTTCTTTCTGGAGAGTTATATGTAAAGATACACAAGAAAGCCAGGTAAATCCAAACAACGCAAGCAACACAAACAAACATTAAAACTTGCCCTGTTGTCTGTTTTTAAGCCTCACAAATTTCAATCTGTCAAAGTTTCCCCATATTTATAAAGCACAAGACACCCTGTTGGGTAACAAATACAGATTTTCTAGGGGCATGTCAAAAGTTAAAGCACCAGAAAAACATTTTTTAACAACTGACTTCACTTATCATGCAGCAGAACCTGAAAAAGGGTCTTTGGCACCTGAAATCATTTAATGTTTTTATGGCAGTGATAAAAATCACTTGTGGTGTTGCCGCAGCAACAGCTTTGAAAGCAATAGAGTTCCGATGTGGAGAAGATCCATCAAAAATAAATCAAACCTTGTTTCACTGGTGCCAAAGGAAGAGCATGTAATGGAAAGTTATTAAGACCAAAGTCGTATGCCAGCATTGACCACATGCAGGGTCCTCTTTCAGGAGAGTTCCCCAATCCATCACAGCCCCTGCACTTGCTACCTCTGCTATTACCAGGAGACTCCTGGGCTGTAGGATGCAGAATGTGAGTGCTTTAGGGCTCTGGGAGCCTTTACTATCCTATTATTTTGTTATTGAAAGAGAGAGAGAGAGAGAGAGAGAGAGAGAGAGAGAGAGAGAGAGACAGACAGACAGAGAGAGAGAGAACAAAGAAAGTTTCTTTGCATTTCTAAACCAACAATGTTTCTCTAACATTTACTAATTTTCAACCTTTACAGTATAAGGAATTATATTAAATATTTCCTTAATAAGTATTATCACCAAGATGTTTGTTTTTAATCTCATCCACATATCAGAAACCAAAGATGTAGAAACATTTTATAAAATTAACAAAAGATTAAACTGGGCTAATATTAGTAATCATGTATTTTACCCTCTCTATTACTTTCATTCAACCTTCTTATATCTAAAACAATGTTCAAATGAATTACTCATCCTATCTTTTAAAACTGAAATAATATTTTTCCAGAATGAGTATTATTTATTTTTATGTGAAATATAAAACTTGGTATTCTCTATAGCATGGCATTTAATGACCACAATGAAAAATACAAAATTAAAATGCAGCTCAAGTTGGCTGAGATGCCACTCAATTCTAATAGCCACTTCTCAGAGTGTAACTATGCCACCTGATAATTGAAGCAGTTCTAATCAACACAAGTAAGACAGAAAGTGCAGATATTCATGTGAGATTTATTTACACCCTATTCACCCAAATTTTACAAAACACCTTTGTATTGTATATTTATTATGATTACACTGAAAATTTACTTGTTGAATGCAAACTTCATGATTCTCAGACACCACATAATAAACAAGGGATAGCACAGTACCAAGAACTTTGTGTGAGAAAACACAGGATTGGAACATTTAAATGTGACATTATTGTGACAACCGATTTGTTCAATAATTACTTTATTTAGTGACTGAATTGGAGTCTTCTGATTCTGAGTTATGTCCAGATAACTTTTTATATGACCTTTGATTCTTATTCAGCTATTAATAACTTATTTTTTCTCGCTTCCACTTCCATACCCGTCCTCCACAATAGAGCATCCTTATCCTTAATCAGTGCTGGCTTCAAATTCAAACAATCCAGTGCAAAGCTATATAACTTATCCAGATCTTATCCTCACTATTCTAATTTATAAGGACACAAGAAAGAGCAATGTAGAAAATCAGTCCATCTTTTAAAATATGATATTCTTTGAATCGTGTTTTCAAGCTCTTTGTGCATGTCCAGAGAACTGAATAGAAAGACATTAGCTACTTCTTGTGGCCACTATGTTCCCTTATTATAGACTTTCAGTTCTAAACACGAGATCAGTAAATGTGTTAAAGTAATATATAATTCTACCATTTTGCTAGAGTAATTATTTTAAATATAAAACTATTGGTGTCTGGTGGCAATTACTTTCATATAATCATATATTGTAATTTACGTGCATGTAATACAGGTAGCTATCTGACACTGATACTCAACATAACAATGACGCCATATTAAATCCAGTCAGTTATATATCACCACTGAGGATTTTCATTACTCTGTGTGAAACAGCAGCATACTCCCTCCCTGATATTCTCCAACTGATTTATTTACACCCTATTCACCCAAATTTCACAAAACACCTTTGTATTGTATATTTATTATGATTACACTGAAAATTTACTTGTTGAATGCAAAACTTCATGATTCTCAGACACCACATAATAAACTTTTCTGTGTAGGTCTAGTGATTACTTATTTTGTTTTCTAGGACAATTTTTATAAAGTACTTAAAGTTAGGTGGCTAAAAGCAGCAGATATTTATGATCCTGAAATTCTGTTGGCAGGGAATTAACAAACAATGTGCTAGAAAATCATTTCTCTCTGTCCCCAACAAAAAAGCTCGGGGGATGAAGTGCTTGTGTTCTTGTTTTATCTTAAAGTGGTTCCTAAAATTCTAGTGCTATTTGGTAACTGCTGTCTAAAGAACGCTTCAATAGAGAAAGAATGAGAGAGAAAAAAGAGGGAGGGAGAGAAAGAGAGAGAGAGAGAGAGAGATTATTCCATCCTAATTTCTAATTCAGGACATTGCATGTAATGCTGTCGGTAAAATTCTACTCACCACACTGACTAATTCTTTAAAGTGCAATAGGGGAAGCCATAAGTGTGTGAATGCAATGGAGTGAGGCTCTTCAGTAGCTGTCTTGGGAGCCATTTGCCACCATTTATTTACTTGCATCTTGAGCAGAACAATTATGGACTGTAACTGCCCAAAGAACAACCTGTATGTTCTTTGTCAGGCAGTTATAAAATCTAATATAGGAATGTGCCTTTATTCAAAAGTACTTTATTCCAAAACTATCTTATCTGTCCTTCCCTGTGTTCCACCCCATGAAACTACATGAGTGTCATCATGAAACTCTGAAATCCCCTCTTATATTTCCAAAAATCCCTTCATTTGGGATTTCAAGCAGCAGTGTCTGAAATAGATACCTCTCAACTTCAGCAACTGCATGTTTTGAAGGAGGCCTCTAGGTCTCTGTGAAATGCAAGAGAGGGTCATATGAATCAGTCAACAAGTCTTTATCAGACGCAAGGCAATCAGCTTGTGCTCCCCATGTCAAGGTGCATCTGAGTGTTCACAAAGCTGACTTACCTGACATCAGAAATGTCTGACTATGTGCATGGTTAATGAATGTTTCAATTCAATGTCTTACACATGAGGAGCTGAAAGAAATATTCCTTCACAGTATGCTTGTCTCTAGTGCTTCTTACTTTCATCAGGTAACATTGGCATGGAAAAAAAATATTCCATCTAGCGAAACAACAGGGTGCATATTAAACCAATGAGACCCTTTCCTGTTCAAATTCTATTTACTGATTGATGCTTCTACCAGTTAACTATGTCTACCTACTCCAAATCATTCTTCATTTTTAAACAAATGAAAGACCAGAGATAAGGATTTTTTCCTGTTTAAATGAAGAAACAATAAGTAATAACTATCTTAGGTTTATTATGAAAGTAATAGAATTTAAAAGGGCATAATCGATTTTTCATTCTTTTATTTGAAATTGGAAAAGCTGTGAACAACATGTCTGACAACCACTTTAGATACAAAATAGTTTAGAAAGAAGCACTGCCTGCAGGCTCTGCCTCACGGCCCTTCTCTGAGAGAGAGGATGTTCATAACCTGTAGCTACTGCTTGAGAATTCATCTGTCCATTTTCTTAAGGCTGGATGAGGCCAAATGTGTACAAACCATTCCCAGACACTCTCCACAGCTTTGGGAGTACACCAAGAAGTTTCTTTTGAGGGGGGGATTGCTCATTAATATTGAATATATGTGGTCCAGAAGACCAAGATAAATAGTGTCATGGTCTGGGCATGCTTGTTGTGATGAGAAAGTTTCGAAGTTCAAAGTACATCATTATAATGGTCTCAGGAACACCAGTACTTTCAAATGACAGATAAACATAGATTCATTCACAAGTACTAATGGCCAATTTTTCTGAAACTTTGGGAGTTGATCAGCATTCTATCTATAACTTGAAATCAAATTATTTGAATATGTGTATTATAAAATTGAGTTATATTATATAAATCAACAATTTTTAGATTTACTTTGAAGACTGTTAAAAATTCACTAGCATAACACTAAAGCAATGCTTTTAGCTTCAAATATATGACCAAAGAAAATTAAAATATTCTAACTTTATATTTAATAATATTATGCTACTTTCTTAAGTTTTGCCTATGTCTGTAACTATGTAAATTCAAAAGGATAAAATTTTCAAAATCAAAGTAAAAAATTCCAAAACTATCCACATTATTTATTTGGGGCATACTATACCCTAGAAAAATCAGTTGTGCTTTTCAAGAAAGGATTTTCAGTAAAAGTGTTCTTTCTAGCCTCTTTGAGCCAAAATGTATTTATGTACATATCTGCAAAGCTACAAAATATAAAAGATACAAAAAGTATCAGGGATGAATATTTGTGTAAATCAAATTTTATCACCTTTCCTTTACGTAGAAATTATTATTACTGCTGCAGTTTGGAGTCAAAATATTGAAGAACAGGGACCAATCACCAAAAAGTGTGTAGTTTTATTATTTTTTTACTTTTTCAAATGTTACTAGTCCCCTGACACAACCTGTACATTCTTTGTCAGGCAGTTATAAAATCTAATATAGGAATGTACCTTTATTCAAAAGTACTTTTTTTCTTTATGCCAAGAAATTTTATTTTTATATATTGGAACTAAAGTAAAAAAGGGAGTGTTAGCAAAAAGCAGTGACATTTTAAGACTTTGATTAGTAATACACAGATGTCATAAAATTTCAGTTCATAGTTCTCAGAGTGAGTGAAAAGAGTTTTGGCAGGCTACATGCCATATATATATACATATTTATAAATGACAGTGCAGTGGATGGCCGACACTCCATCTGTGTGGAAGGGCTAAGTTGTTATTGCCCAGGCAGACCAGACTTTCTAATGTTCTTATGTTCATGTCTTTCAGCAATTTCACTATGTAGAAGACTTTTGTGAAGACAAGAGATCAGGAACTCTCATAATCTTATAAAGATATTGGGAATATCATGGAATATCATGTATGACAGAATAATAATCCAATAGATTAATAATTAAATGACTAACTCTGCTGGGTATCAAAATTTGGAAAAAAAATTGATGATTGGATCAACAACTAAACAATATAGACAGTAAAACTCTTACCTATTTTCTACCCTAAAAGCATTTAGACCTTCACATAAAATGAAGTTGACTTTTTCTCCCAGTCCTGTGGATGCAAACTAAACACCTCAGAGGCTAGCACCTTATTACTACTCTGTGTCATCAGCATTCTGCTCTTCTTTTTGGACAGAAGCCTGGTATGTTATCCAAGGCTGCCCTTGTAGGTAAAGAAGCTTTTGTTTGCAAGGCTCCTGAGGCAGCTTCCTAAGTAGCTGGGATTATGGGCCTTCCACCACCAGTCACTCTTTTAAAGAGAAGAAGGATTGCTATCTAGAATCAACTTAATGATCCTAAAGTTTCTATACTAACTCATGATATATTCCTTTAATGTATCTTTGCAAATGTAGTGCATATTTAAATTATTATCTAATAACATGGGGAAACAATTGTTCCCAATTTAGTTCTGGCAGTTCCATGTGCTATTGGTTTCTTTTAAATATTATACCCTTTCAGAATCATCATATAGTTGTATTACAGTGCGTTGTTTCTTCAGCTGGTTGTCAGTCATTAGAGAACTCTTCTAAATAAAACATTCTCTACATCATATGATGATTTTTTTCAATCTCTTAACAGTCCCTGACTCATAATGTAAGTATTATGACTAATACAATTTCAGATGCATGTCTTCTTAAAAAATAATTCTGTACTGAAGAGATGATTCATGCGTAAAGCCTTTGCCTCACAGGCAAAAGAATTTGATTTCAGATCCCAAATCTCATGTAAAAATGCTTAGAAGAAATGGCAGTGGGCTGTAATTCTAGACAGAGCCTACAAAAGACACCCAGGCAAAGAAATAAAGATGTAGTGCAAATTAGGATGATGCTCCATGTCACCCTTGGACAACAGGCACACATACTCAACTGACCTCTTCCACACACACACACACACACACACACACACATACACATACTCCTGCATGCATCACAACGACCAAAAAAATTAGTTCTGTATTGGTAATCAATGTTTGTTTGCTTAAAATAGTCATGTTTCATAATAGTAACTTTGAAAAACAAATTAGCATCTACAAGAAGTAGAAGAGGAAGGAAAAGAATGTCGAATATGTTTGTATTTATATGCAAATTGTTTATGTACATGCATGCATGTGCACTCATGTGTGTTTTCATGTGCTTGTGTGAAAGTGCATGTGTTTGTGCAGATGTGTTTGTGTGGCTATATGTATGCATATTCATGTGTGTATGTGTGTGCAATATCATAATGTCAGAAACATAAAGAGAAAAAAAGATGCTGAAGCATTGTAATTTCACTTCTCCCATTTCCCCCTATCTTCCTTCTTTCCCTTCATCAATCCATTCTACACCCTTCCTCCTGCCTGACCATTTCTATGATGGTAAATGGTGGAACTGGAAAATTTAATGTTGAGCATAGTATGTTATCTCTTTCATGCAGATGCTAATACTGATATCCTTGTCAATATATTTGGTTTAGAATTATTGTATGATCCATTTGGCTATTCTTGCACTGCACAAAGCTGCATCCTGTCTGGGTGTTGAGATCCTCTACTATCCAACCATACAGAAACTGTTAAAGGAAGACCTTTATATAAGAGAAGGCTTGAAGCTGAGGGAGGATCAGAAGTAGAGCATAGTACTGGGTGGGGTCAACCTCCAGGACACCATCTAGCTATCAAATAATCACTAACTCTCCCCCTCCCCTATGACAGGGAACACGTTTTGAACCAGTGTTTCAAACCAATCCAAACACCAGTGATTAGAAAGGAAACTAACCATGGATTGGAACAGACATCTTGCTAATCGTAGGTCTTTCTTGATGGTAGTCTTGTTACTCTATTGAATTTTGTTCTCTTGTCTTCATTCACTTTGGGTCTTCTTTGCCCTGCTTTCCTATTTTGAATTCTTCATGGCTGTAAAGGACAATGCAAAGATTTTCCCCTGAGTGTATCATTATGATTAGATTCCACCTCTAAGGGAGAACAGGGTAAGTCTGGTTTTCTGTGCTTGGGGTACTTTGCTCCGTATGATTTCTTCCAGCTCCCTAAAATTTCATTAATTCATTTTTTGATAGCTGTATATCATCTATATTTTGCACATTTTCAATATCCATTGTCAGCTGTCAGACCTCTAGTTTGATTCCATGACTTTCCTATTCTGAATAGCACTGTCACTCCCATTTTTAAATATAAAATAATGATTCATTTTGTTTGTACTATGAAAACAAATTTAAATTGTTATTTTTAGATGAAGTGCTAAAATTAGAAAGATTGTGTTAGAAAGTTTTTTCAACAATACATGATATACTTGTACCTAAAACCAGATTTCTAAATAGATATCCAAATCATATAAATTTTAAACATATGGTCTTTGAAATTCCCAGCTACAATGAAATGTACAATTTGTTCAGACAAAATTCTATCGGTCTTTTCTTCATACAGTTTGGCATCATCTTGAATACTAGGGGCTGTAATCTGAATATGCCAACATAAAATCCTATATTGATACTTTATCAAAGTAATAATATTAGTATATGACTTGTAAGGGAGGTGATGAAATCAAGATGATAGAGGTCTTATAATTGAGATGAGTGCCATGTCAAGAGACAGAAGGCACAAGCTAGACAGCTAGAAGGAGACATGAAATCTTTTGGCAACTCAATCTTGGACCTTCTACCCTTCAAAATTATGAACAATAAATTTCTATAGTGTGCAAATTGCTTGCTATAAAGTATTTCTGCAATATCAGCCTGAAGGGGCTAAGCTATGTTTCTGTTTACTGTTGTAATCTAATTGTGAGTAATAAAATGCTGTATGTGCTTTGTTGCAAGATCTAGCTCTCTAGATTTAAACAAGTTGTAAAGATACTGGAAGCCTTTGAAGATCACACAAGTCTGCCTCATGGTGTTTGGGCTGATGATGTAGCTGGTACTATTCTAAGTCCAACCAGACTTCAAAACTTGTAAAATGCACATACAATCCTTCTATGAAAATGCAGTCTAGGATAGAAAGAAATGTGGGATATTAGAGAGGATAGAAACCTGATCCAATTTAAAATCATTTTAACTTAAAAATAGCTAAACAGTAATTATTCCATAAAAATAAAATTATTTTAGAAGATAAAAGTTTATTTAAAAGTCCAATGAAATGATCAATATTGTTATTTAATTTTGCATGTATTTCTCCAGTGGTCAGCATATTTTTATAAACATTGAATCTTACAAAACTGAAATTTATGTGTGAATGAATACAATGAGAGAGATCTTTATAATACTAATGCTATATTTATTTTTCTGATGGATTTATGCACATAATGTGTGTGTTTATGTGTGTTAATATTAATTGGAATTGGTACTGCATAGCGAACCATTTGCTGAGAATCAGGGCTCAGTTGAAAGGTACCAGAAATAGGGAAAAATTAAAATGAACCATTTTGTGCACGAGTGTCATAGTTAGGCACAAATGTCAACTTGACAGTTGGGCCTGGGAACATTTGTAGAGAATTAATGGTTGAGTTAAGCCAAGAGCAAACCTGCAGGAGATTGTCTAGCTGATGGGGAAAGCCCAGCACATGTAGGATTAGGCCCTGGAATAAAATACAGAGAGCTGTTTGAGAGATTCAGTGTCCTTGTGTACAAATGGCCTGACATGCTGGTTTGGCAGGTTCCCTCCACTCTGGTTCTGTTGTGAGGTCCCCTGCTAAGATGGATAGCAACTGTAACCAGGAATCATAAGACAAAATAAACCCCCTTTTTTCTTAAGACATTTGATGGAAGGAAGGGGAAGGAGGACCCCACCAGCAACAAGGAGAGAGGGGATCATGCTACAGCAGAGAAAATAGGCCACCATCAAGGACTGCAAGTAAGTAATAAGACATCTGGTTAAGCTCACAGACTTTCCTTCCTGGTCACTTGCAAGTGATGGGGTATGATCTCACCAGAAAAGGAGGGCATACAGTCTGGCAGATAGAAGATAACCATCTTGCAAATGGGAGACTGACCCCCCACACAGCGGTCTCCTATTCTTATTCCATCTAACTTTGGATCTACTCTTATAATAAGACTCGATTTTAACAGCCTTTTATCTCTGGCCAGGGGGAGACATCCAATACATATCAGGATGGAGCTAAGGGTGGTGCAGAAAAAAAAATTAACAAACCATAATTCAGAACGTCAGAGACTCTACATCAACCACCAAGAACCAGGCCAGCCTAATCTCTCCCCATCCTAAAGCTCAAGGAAATTTGCGGAAGAAGGGGACAATAAGATTGTAGAGCCTAAAGATGGGGAAGAGCAATGATAGGCAAGATACTCCACAAAAGTTAGGGCCGAAGTAATCATAATAGGACTTTGCATGACCTGCACAATGACCAACATATCATTGACCCCCCTAAATCTAGCATGGATCACAGGCACTAGGATCCTTAGAACCAAGGAATGAAGAGCCACAAGAGTGTTCCAATATTAAAGGGGAAGACAAAAAAGAGCTCTAGGCAAAACTACTGAGTTCTTACACCTCATCAGAGAGGAGGACCCAGAGGGAAGTTTGACATGCACACTAAAGGATGCTCCAGAAATAGGGGAGTTTCACTGGGGGAAAGAGAGGGAAGGGAGGAAGGAAGGGGAAAAGAGGGAGGAGAGCAAGGGGATCCAGGGAGGGGTGGAGGGAGGGAGGGGAATGGGGTACTTATCAACTTTGTATGAGTGGAAGAAATTTTAAAAAAAGATATTTAATGGAAATTTATCAGAAGCCATGCAGGAGAATTGCAACGAGTGGTCAGAAGTCACCAATATTAATTTATTTTATGCTGTTTATAGCGTTCTTTCTGTGACCAATACTTCTATGAACTATCAATGCTTGGAGAAGTCACTGCTTCATTCATTCAATACATTTTATGATATATCTGAGTCATTATTTCAAGGAGTGCACAGTTGAATAAAGTATTTCCCATAGCCACATTTTATGATGATCTAAAAAGATGATCATGCAGGGAATGAGGAATTGCTGCAAAGAACAAGCAACATGTTTATTGATAATTAACTGAAGTGACTGTGTGATATGGTTGACTGTTTGTTTCATAAAGCTATTCTAAGGTACAACTTAAAAATAATTGTTTCCCAAGATGAGAAGATAATTGAAAATATTTATAGTTGTAACAGTTATAACAGTTACTCTTAACTATTGTTGTGAGAGAACACCCAAAGTCAATCAACTTAAAGGAGAAAGGGAGATATTACATGTTGTTGTAAATCACCAGGGGAAAAAAAGAGGAAAAAGTATTGAACAAATCCTAGCAAATATGCCAGTTCCTTAGCAAAATTTTGATTACCTAAGCTTCAGCAAAAATTGCAATTATTGTTCTCAGATCAACTATGTATGATCATTTTCTATTGATATTTCTGGCACAGAAAATATGAGGTAGATCTGGCAAGTGGTAGGCTTGGGATACCAGAAAAGGAAGGAGAATGAAGAAACATGAGTGTGAGCAATACAAACAAAAGGCAAAAATAAAAATTCAGTGAATGTGTGAATGTGGATAATCCCTAACAGAGAGCTGAACCTGATTCACAGACCTCTCCTGAATGTGCTCCAGGTTACCTGTGTAAGGACAGTATTCTTACACATTTATTGGAAATGAAAAAGCACAACCTTATCAGTAGTCTCTAAACATTGCTTGATATCAAAATATTTGCCAAGGATTTATTTTTAACCTAGTGGCAAAATGCCTATAAAATGTGAGGTCAGTCAGGAGTTAGAGTCAGACACACTTAAAGGGAAGCTGAGCTTAAGTGAAATTCATCCACCTGGAGAAGAAGAATTCCCATTCCCATGTATCTCATGAGTCAGCTAAATAACATGACATTCCAAGGTCACTTCACAGCTACTTCATCCATCACAGCACATTTTTGACACTCAGCATTTGTCAAGTGCTATCAATATCATCTAGGGAATGACTTTGTCTGTATACTGCATAAGGCAGAAAAGAACGATTAGAACTTGATTAATCAGGGTGATTATTTATACACCATTTTTTTCCTTAGGATTTAGATATGCACCAGAGAGATGTCTAATCAATATAAATGTTTCCATTCATTTTTTAAATAAAAAGACACAGATTCTCACTTTGTTTATGCTTGGAGGTAAATGGGTGGAATTTGGGCTTTCAAAGTCTTGTGAGTTCCATGGCCTATTATTGTGTTCTCATGCCTCAGAAGAGGGCCCTAAATAATCCTTAACTAATGTTCCATTTAGGGTCTTTATTTTTTAGAAAATCTGGAAGATGTAAAAGTCACAATGCCTGCATGTAGAATTGATCTCCATTCAAACATAATTTATTGAGGTGGAAAACATAAAAGATACATGCATATTTTCCTTCCCATAGTTGAAAAAGGTATAATGTGGTACACCGAAGCCTTAAGTAGAGACTCCTGTTTCACTGTCAACATCCATGCTAGAAAAACAAAAGAAAGGAGTCGCATATACCAGCAACACTTATAAAATGAGTGTGGAATTGTTGGGTGAATTCGACACACAATTTTTCTTTGGAATTTAGAAACTACTGTAACTGGAAAATGCCTCCTTTCAACATAGGATATATTAATAGGCCAGAATTATAAGTGTGATAGTTAAGCTTGGGTGTCAACTTGAAATACCTAGTATTAACTAAGATAAGCTGAAACCACACCTGGAAGGATCAACTGAGACCACCTGAAGGGATTATACCCAGCCTAGATACCATGGTAACCTCCATAGATCTCATAGGAACCTTCTACTAATGGACCATATAAAAGGGACCACAGAATATAGGAGAGTCATTCCAGGAATACTAAAGCCATGTGGAGGTCTGTGACTTAACCTGCCTATCAGCTTCAGCCAGCCAGACATGCCATCTCTGCCAAAGACTGTATCTATTTACCCTCTGGAACTGCAAGTTGAATAAATCTCCTTTATTCCCTAAGGTGTTTGACTTCGGGTGCTTTCTCACAGCAATAATAAAGAGTAACCATTACGATAGGATTTTGCCAACAATTACAGCTATAGAAAGTGGATACACTAATACAAAATATTAGATGGGCCCAAGAGAAAAGCCTAAAAGAGAATTTCCAAGATATGACAAACAGAGATAGCTACTGGATAAAAGAGGAAATAATTATTTGAGAAATGAATAAATTTGAGCATGAAAAAAGATAGAGCACCTGGAAGAAGATGAGTAAAGATCATGTGCTCTTTACTTTAGAGATAAACACACATGTGAGCCGGCATCCACAGGTGCAGAGGTTGTGCTTCCCAAGAAAATCCAATGTATAGTCCACATGTACACCTATGCAATGGATACCCTAGTCTGCTTCTTCTCTGACATCTATGAGTGGCACAGAGGATTCAGTCTCTTACTCTGAAAGAATCTAACACAACGGGACCAGAAGCATTTGTTGAATTTTCTATATATGTTTTTGTTTATTCAATGAAGAAGAGTAAAAATAGTTCATAAGTTTAGTCTTTGCTGTGAACACTGTGGATTGAGTATGTAACAGAATTTGAGGACTGGTAAATTTAAGACTGATAGAGTCTGATTTTGATGATGATGTCAGTAGTAGAATTCCCCTCCAAGGACCTGAAGACCTTGTGTGTGATCTTTTTTTTTTTTTTTATTTCCACTCATACAGACTTAACAGGTACAACAATATTAAGCATGGCTGTTGAAATAATTCAAGGATGCATTTGACCAATGAATGTCTCACAAACTACCAATATATAGTCTAGTCCCAGAGGAGGAACTAATTTGATTGTAGCATACTCTTAACAAACATTCATTCTTCATTAGTTTGTATTGAAATTACCTTTAAAGAAGATTGTTTTTGAAAAGTAATACAAGTTCCTTGGAACTGAATTAAATTTGCTTTTTTCCCCAATATTTCCTTTGCAGTATAAATCTTACAATTATATATAATAACACATAATATTTATGAAACAAATATTGATTTATCAATCAATAAAATTTACAAAATTTTTAATGCATTTTCTTAATTACATTTGTAAAAAATAAATTTGGATCTAAGTTTTATAGTAGATAGATAGATAGATAGATAGATAGATAGATAGATAGAATGATAGAGAAGATATATTGAGAGATAAATTATTGATTGATAATATTGGTTAACTCATCACAGTATATGGTAATGTACTACATTCTATCAATTATAATTGGTGTTACAACACAATTAATGAAACTTGAATAAAAAATAAAGTCAGGTTAAATAGCTATCTAATTATTGTGTCAACATTATTTTATCGTCACATACATAAAACATATGTTTTTGCTTATTCAAAGTTGGGTTAAATCTGTTTAAATTAGTGAAAAACGTCATTTAGAATAAATTTTATTTTATTTTTTGTTTCATTTAAATATTGAGAGATATGCATTTGCATTCTCATCAAGAAACAGTTACATATTATGCTAAATAGTAGAAAAATTCAGGAGACAACTATAGTTCCTTGGCATATTATTTGACCTAATATTTGTTAGTAATAAGGTTCATTAAATCTTGTACTCTGCTAACATGAACCAATAAAGATAAATAAGCACAATATTATAATATGAAATAATTACTGCATTTAAGGAATAACTGAAATAAAGAGAAAATACACTGTATGGCATGCATGTTACTATAAATAAGAATAAACCCTCATTAGATATTACATGATAAGAACTCTTTTTGACACCTAGTTACTATTCCAGATCATGAAAATATAAAAAAGCTACATAGTATTATCCATAAATTCCTTTGGAAATGACTCCAGAAGAAAATTGTAAGCTAATCTCCTTAATTCATGTGGATTCAAAATTCTTTAAAATACTAGGAGAGTGATTTCAGCAAGATGTTAAGAGTTTCATTTGGCAAATTGGGTATTATTTCTGTGAGAATGCTTCCACATGTAACAATTAATCAATTCAATATACCATATTAGCAGAATGATGGAAACATGCACACACACACACACACACACACACACACACACACACATGTTCATCCCAGTTGATTCAGAAAAAGCCATTGGCAAACCTTTCCTTAAAACACATTTATGGAATGAATGATATTTTAATAACTAGATGCAGTGTGAGTTGTCCTGTTGAGATTGTATGTATCTACCCCATTGGATATTTCATCATTTGAAACTTCCAAAATCATTTCTTCTATTTGTTTGCAATATAATGTATTAAGGGTGTCAGATGATAAACCATGGACCTGAAAATTTTATTTTTTGTGAATTTGAAATTACATTTTATAAAAATTAATAATGAATATGTCAAATAATATTATTCAATAGAATAAGCATATTATTTAATAATATATCATTTCATAATAAAAATCAACACACTAGAAATAAAAATGTGTTTACATATAATAGAAATTGTACAAAAAATACACAGATAGTATCATAATCAGCTAAAAGACTAAAAGCTTTTTTTTTTCTGTAATATCATAGCCAGACAAAATAGCCATTTATTTCTATTTCTATGTAACATAGTCTTTGAAGTTTTATTGAAGGAAATAAGGTGATGGATGGGAGGAAGGAAGAAAAAGGAAAAAGAAAAGAAAGAAAGAAAGAAAGAAGAGAAAAGAAAAGAAGAAGGAAGAAGAAAGAAGAAAGGAAAAGAAAGAAAGAAAGAAAGAAAGAAAGAAAGAAAGAAGAAAAAAGAAAGAAAGAAAGAAAGAAAGAAAGAAAGAAGAAGAAAGAAAGAAGAAGAAGAAAGAAGAAAGAAAGGAAGGAAGGAAGGAAGGAGGAAGGAAGGAAGGAAGGAGGAAGGAAGGAGGAAGGAAGGAGGAAGGAAGGAAGGAAGGAAGGAAGACAGACAGGAAGGAAGACAGACAGGAAGGAAGGAAGGAAGGAAGGAAGGAAGAGGAGAGACGAAGGAAGGAAGGAAGGAAGGAAGGAAGGAAGGAAGGAAGGAAGGAAGGAAGGAAGGAAGGAAGGAAGGAAGGAAGGAAAAAGGAGGGATGGACAGATGGAGGGATGAAGAGAAATTAAATTCAAGAAGGAAGGACAAAAAAAAGAGAAGGCAGACCAAAAGTAATGAAGGAAAAAAAAGTAAAGGATGGGAGAAAGAAAAGAAGTGGAGAAGTATCTAGTTGTTAAAAAAGTAATAATTTTAAGTTTACAGATCATATGATCATTTTTGAAGAAAACTGTAAAGAAAATAGAACAAATATTAGAGCTAAAGAATTCAATAAACTAGCAAGATGCAAGATCAGCATTTATAGCTAAGTGCTACTGTACTCTGCAAACTAAAACTCAAGAAAGAATGGTAAGAAAATTACTTCAGTTAGGATAGAATGGAAGAAAATAAAATATTAAGGAATTCGTTTAGTTATTGAGAAGCATATACAATAAAAGTCACAAAACACTACTGGAAAAAAAGGAAACTACTAGTAACTGGGATGATGCTCTATGTCAAAAGAGTTTCTAAAATGCACTGTGTGATAGTTAATCTTAGGTGTCAACTTGACCACATCTGGCATTAACTAAGATCAGCTGTCAGACTACCTGAAGAGATTATCCAGATCAATGCATTCACAATATAAAGACCAGCCCTAGATCTGATTGGAAACTCACAGTAGCAGACCAGATAAAAGGATCCATAGAATAGAGGCTAAGAAGAGAGAGATTTCCTCTAGCCTTCAGCTATCACCCGCTGTCCTGTTGGACTGAGTAGCCCTGAGCCTCCACAATGTTTGCAGTGACTTAGCCTACCTTCAGCTTCAGCCACCAGCCTTATTTCCTCTGCCATGAAAAACTCTCCCCTCTGGGACCGAAAGTTGAATAATTCTCCCTTTCTCCCTCTCTCACTACAATTAAGAGTAACTATTACACACTGTAATAGTTAGGTAAAGATGTACCTAAATGCTGGGAACCCAGAACAGCTTCTTAAATCTGAAATCTTATCTACTTATGCCAATTGCCACTGACCATGTGTAGCAGTTCACTTGTATTGTTGCTGATAAATTACCACCAAACAGTTTAAGAGGATAAGAGGTTTGTTATCTTACAATAGTCTGGTTTCAGTGCTTACTCCAATTGACAGGAGAGTTCACACAAACACCAGGGCACAAGGAACTGGCAGCACCATCTCCACAAAACATCTGAGACAGGGATGAACTTTACTTACCAGAACAGCATATCTGGCCAAGTATACAGAACGATGCCCCATCTCAGAAAGCTTCCTCCATTTTATTCACTTGCCTGAGGATTAGTCCCACCCATCATGAACTGATCTTCCCATCCACTAGACAATTTCCTGCAGGGTTGTTCTGTGCTTAACTCAACTACTAATTCTCTGCAAATGTGCCCAGAGCTCCAACTCTCAACGATCAAATTGATACTACTACCTAACTATTACATACACCCTACATTACTCTTATTTTAGCACTGACTGAATACTATTGATTTGATTATAAGTAAATTGTACATGCCATATCATGTAAGATTTTACAAAATACTGGGTGGCAAAAATAAACAAAATTTAAAAGCAAAGCTCTTATGTTAGGTTAGTTACAAATCTGTAAAGGATGCTGAGCCTATGCAAGTTTAAATTGCATTGATCATAGCATTAAGACAATAAAGCGCTTCGAGATTTTGCTAATAGAATTTAGAAAAGAAACCACTTTTTTTTTCATTTGGTTGGCTTCACCTAAATTAGTTCCAAAGAATTTTTATGTAACCTGGTAAAACGTAAAATTTATCTTACTAGTAGGATTTTCACTACAATAGTAAATATTTGATGTTTTAAAATTATGTGTAGAGTAGGGTGGCATTGATTATCATTCATGAAAGCATATACTGAAAGAAATAGAGCCCTGTGAAAAGAAAAATTTTATACTTCTGACACCAATTGGGACCTTCCCCACATCCCAGGTCCACCTATTTCCTCATTTAGCAACATTCAAGCAGTATTTTCAGCTCACAAACATTGCAGTTCCCTGCAGTCCTTTTTAAGGTTGTCCATGAAATTCCAAAAATTAATTTGGGTATTGTAAATAATGTATTCCGTGGCATTATTATGTTTCCTATAAATTCCTTCAAATCAGTTTAAAAAAGTCTCAATTCATTTAGCTTCTTACAGTCAACATAAATAATTTACAGGAAATAAGCAGTTTCAAAGATCTATCATTTTATTGTTTCTCAAAGTAAATATTTCGTCCAAAAAGGAAATACTTTGTTCTCTAAGACTATCAAAAAATAGAAAATTCAGGGTATGTCATTTGTCTAATCATTGCTTGTTTTACTTTAAATTGCAAATTTCTCAGAGAGGAGATTTCAATAATATGGAGGTCATATGAATCAACTAATATGATTAAAATTATTTAGGAGTTTTTTGTGTTACCTAGACCTTAAAATTAATGTTTAAAATTAATTTTAATAACAAAGATGTTATTCCATGATTCGTGAAGAAACTCTGTACTCAGCTTTGAATCTGTTGTTCTGTACCAATGTTATTAGTTGTGCTCCCAAATTGAAACACATATATGTAACAGTTGCATTAACTTTTTCCTGGTGGAGGGATCCATATGAACTAATATATAAGCACCCAAGATTGGGAACTGATGACAGAGCACAGTAACAATTTAACTAAAGTCCAACTGGGTGAGCCAAGAGCTTATTTGGCTTCCTCACTGAGGATGGGTGAAGTGTTACTGATAGGAATAGATTACACCCATACAGCTGCATCACCAAAAAGAACAACTCCATAATGCATAGTCATTATGGCAGCACCCATGTCATATAATACCCTTTACAGTAACCTCCCATTCAATATATATTCTAGATTCTCCTGTTAACATTCAAGCGATAAAGAACACAAATTATTAATGTATGGAGTCCCACAAGTGGGTGTAGTAAACTTCTTCCTCTTTCTACATGTGCTATCAACAGCTCCATTACTTTCAACATAAATCTATCTATCTCTGTGCTGTTCTGCTCAGTTAGCTATCACAACTACCTAGCCCAGGGAATGTCTACTTCAAACAGCCATTAGGTGAACATGTTTTATACCAAGAAGAAAAAGGCATAGTATAAAATAGTGTACTGCATAACAATAGAGGAAACATTTAATGTCGTTTGCAATTACAGAACACCATACATAAGAGTAGAAAATGTGGATTTACATTCCAAGCTCATTTTCTAAATTGAATTAATTTGAGAATCTGTTAGCTGTAACCTACAGTAATTATGCAATCAAAAAGGCTATTATACCATCACAAAGAAACATTGGTATCATTATATTATGAATCTTAAATTAAAAACGTGTCTGGACACATGTTTTAAGCTCATTTTTCCTAACTCCGGCCTTCCATTTAGAGAAACCTAAGATTTAGAGTGAGTTCACTAAACAAAACTATATTTTAGTTTTCTCACCTGCAAAATTTGAAAAATTATGGTGAACTATTTTATAGAGTTTGGTAAAACATGTCAGTAAAACACACAATATAATTAAAGCAATGCTCTGAAGGAATAACAGAGAATGCTCCAGTGACTGTTAGTTGGCATTATTCCTCCCTATATTGTTGTGATCTGATTGGATTTACCAGGAAATAGGAATATAAAAATTCAAAGATACAATTAGATTTATTCTTATTTGGTTTGAACAAGTATATTAAAGCATTATATACCATTACAGAGATTTCATGAATTATATTAGTTAGCATTCTAATTGTCCAAGTGCTAGGAGAAAAATCAACTTTTAAAAATGAATACTTGTTTTGCCAGCACCACTTGTTGAAGATATTGTTCTCATTCCATTGAGATTTTTGGATCCCTTTGTCAAAGATCAGATGGCTGTAATTGTGTGTGGACTTATGTTTGGATCTACAACCTTATCCATTAATATGCATTTCTATTTTGGATCCAGTATCAAGCTTTTTTTTATTACTATGAATTTATATTATAGATTAATTTTGGTATGGTGATACCTCCAGCAGCGTTTTTGTTACTCAGGATTGTTTTTGCTATCCTGGCTTTTTGTGCTTCCTACAAATTTCCAGATTGTTTCATCAATTTCCATAAAAATTGCTTTGGAATTTTGATTGATATAGTATTGGATTTGTATATTGCTTTTGTTAGAATGGTCATTTTTATGATGATAATTCTACTGATTAAGGAGCATGGGAGGTCTTTTCACTTTCTGGTATCTTCTGTAGTTCCTTTCTTTAGGATTGTAAACTTTTCATCATGAAAAAGTCTCTCACTTCTTTGGTAAGATAAATATTCAGTGGTTATTGTAAATGGGATTGTTTCTCTTAGGACATTTTTACTTTTTTCATCCTTGGTGTATAGGAAGGCCACTGATTTTTGCACATTAATTTTGTAACCTGTTACTCTGCTGAACTTCTGTATTAGTTCCAGGAGTTTGCTGGTGGAGTTTTTCAAATATCTCATGTATAGAACAATGTCATCTGCAAATAGAGATTTCTTGACTTCTTTGCTGATTTGAATCTTTTTTTTATCTCCCTCCTTTGTCTTATGGTTCTAGCTAAGACTTCAAGTATAGTATTGACTGAGTGGTGATATGGGACAAACTTGTCTAGTTTCTGATTGAAGTGGGAGTGCTTCAAGTTTTTCACCATTTTATATAACCCTTGCTCTTTGCTTGTTGTATATATATTTCATTATGCAAAATATTGAAATTGAACCCATAATTGTCATCATGCACAAAAATCAATTCCAAATGGATCAAGGACCTTAATATTAGATGAGAGACTAATATTGAAAGAGTAAGGAATTCCCTTAAAGAGATTGGGCTGGGCCAACATTTCCTAAACAGAAAGGAAATAGCACAAGCATTAGAGTCAACACTCAACAAATTGGATCTTAAGAAATTAAAGAACTTCTCCTCAGCTAAAGAGATTGCAAACTGAGCAAAAGGCAACCCGCAGATTGGGAGAAAATCTTCACTAACCACATGTCTGATAAAGATCTAAATCTAGAGTACAGAAAGAACTTTAAAAACTAAACAACAAGGAGATAAATAGCCCAATTAAAAAATGGGCCATGGAACTTAAAAGAAACTTTTCCAGGGTGGAAATAGAAATGTCTAACAAATATCTTTAAAAATGATCCAAATCCCTAGCCATCAGGGAAATGCAAATTGAAACTACTCTGAGATACCATTTCACCCTGGTCAGATTGGGGAACATCCAATATAAAATCATCACCAAATGCTGGAGAAGATGTGGGGAGAAGAAAAATCTCATACATTGCTATTGGGAATACAGGCTTGTACAATGACTGTGGGGATCAGTATAGCAGTTAAAAAGTTAATGATTGAGCACAGTGACAAATACGGGTCCAGTTTTAGTCTTTTGCATGTGGATATACAGTTTCACCAGAACAATTTGTTGAAGATGGTGTTCTTTTTCCAATGAAGTTTTTGGGCCCCTTTGTCAAAAGGGCTTATATCTAAATCTTCAACCCTTACCCATTTATCTATTTGTCTATTTTGGAACCAGTACCAAGCTGATTTATGACTATGGATTTGTAGTATAGATTAATGTTTGGTATGATAATATCCATAGCAGTGTTTTTGTTACTCAGGATTGTTTTTGCTATTCTAGGCCTTGTGTGTTTCCATATGAATTTTGATATTGTTTGGTCAATATCTTTAAAGAATTGTTTTGGGATTTTGATTCGTATAGCATTGAATCTGTAATCCTAGTCACTTGGGACTGAACAGAGTTGATTTCACCAATCATGGAGAACATAGGGACTGGCAGATAGAAGGTAACCATCTGGCAAATGGGACATTGACTTCCACCACTGATGTCTCCTACTTCTATTCCTCCATCTACCTTTGAGATTACCCTTACATTAAGATCTTCATTTAAACAGTCTTTTATCTTTGGTTAGGAGGTGACTTTAATATAAAAGTAGTGTAGGAAAAGTAAAATTGAAAACAACAACACTAAAGACCCTACATTATTCACCTGGGAAAAGACCAGCCAAATCTCTCCCCATCTTAAAGCTCAAGGAACCTTGAGGAAGAAAGGGCAGCAAGATTGTAAGAGCCTAAAAATGTGGAAGACCAACGATATGCAAGATACCCCACATAAGTTAGGACTGCAGCACCTCGAATTTGACCTGCACAATGGCTGACATGTCAATGACCCCTCAAAGTCTAGCATGGATCACAGGGGAGAAGGCTCTAGTCAGTAGGATCCTTACAAGCAAGGGATTAACCATCATAATAGAGTTCCCATACTAGTGGGAGTCCAAGAAGGGGTCTCTGGGCTATGCCATTGAGTTCTGAATCCTCACTAAGGTGGAGGACTCAGAGGGAAGTTTAGTGTTCACATAAAAGGATGCTCTACGGGATGGGAGGGAGGAATGGGGAGTAACTGGCAGAGAGAAAGGAAGGGAGGTTGGTGAAAGGAAGGAGGGAAGGAAGGAGAGTGCAAAGGGGGATGATGGGGAAAGGGAGGGGAAAGGGAGAGGACAGGGTACCTATTAAGCTTTTATGATTAGGAAAAAATAAAATATGGGAGAATAAAATTAAAAAGTTAATGATTGAAATGCCACATGGTCCTGCTATGTCACTGCTGGAATAATCCCTCCAAATCCATCACCTTACTACAGTGACAAGAGTATATCCATGTTCATTGTAACACTATTTACAATAGCAAACTCATGGAATCAACCCAAATGCTCAATTATTAATGAATGGGTAATGAAAATGTGGTATATTTACATAATGCATTACTATTCAGCCATCAAAAAATGAATTAATGAAATTTCCTGGGAAATTTATAGAATTAAAAGAACTTATTATATTGATTGAAATATTCCAGGCACAGAAAGTTAGTTGCCATATGTTATCCCTTATAAGTAGATCCTAGTTTCAAACCCACTTAATGACATACTCAAAAGTAAATCTCTGTAACACTCATTATAATCACAAAGGAGTATAAATAGGAGGGAACAGGAAAGAAGACCTCGAAAGAAAGGAGACAGAAGTACACACTTCAGTAGAGAAATTGGGCCAAGGTCATGAACTATATGCAAGTAGTGAGACATTGTTTGTAGCTCACTCTCCCTTCCCTTCCTGTTCACTTGGGAGCAGACAGGTTTGATCTCCCCAATCTGAGATGGGATAAGGGCTGGCAGTTAAAGGGTAACTAATTGGCATAGGGGAGTGTCATGGTTAGGCACAGGTGTCAACTTGTGGGTTCAAGCTGTGGGCACATTTGTAGAGAATTAGTAGTTAAGTCTAAGCAAACCTGCAGGAGATTGTTTAGCTGATGGAAAAGGCCTGGGCCATGGTGGGTGGGATTAAGCCCTGGAATAAAATACAGAGAGCAGATTGAGACTGTTGGCATCCTTGTATACACACAGACATGCTGATCTGGCAAGTAAGGATCATCCCTTTCCCAACCATTATGTAGAGATGGTATGGCCAGGTTCCTTAGGCCCTGATGCTGGTGTGAGCTCTCCTGCTGAGATGGACAAACAGCTGTAACCAGAAATCATGAGAGAAAATAAACTCTTATTTCCTTAAATCATTTGATGGTGATTTATCAGCAACCATGCAGGCTGATTGCAACAGGGAGAATGACCACTCCCATTGCTGTGTCTTACTCCTGTTCTTCCATCTACCTTTATGCTTTAAAACAGTCTTTTATTTTTGTTTAGGAGATAACTTTGACACCCAATCAGGATGAAGCCAAGGAACAGCAAACTGAAAACAACAATCAACCATAATTCAGAACACCAAAGACCCTACAATGTTCCTCAGAACCAGACCTGCCAAATCTCCCTCCATACTAAAACTCAGGGAACCTCGAAGTAGAGGGGGTGGCAAGATAGTAAGAGCCTAAAGATGGGGAGGACCCACTCATAGGCAAGATACTTCACTCAAGTCTGGGCCACAGTAGCCAGGATATTGCTACATTGTGATTTGATCTTCCCTGGCCTGCACAATGGCTGACATGTCAACAGCCCCCAAAGTCTTGCATGAATCACAGGGGAGAAAGATTCAGGCAATAGGATCCTTAGAGGCAAGGGGTTAAAGAAATAGAATAGAGTACCCATATTAGTGGGAAGCCCAAGAAGGAGCCCTAAGGTATGCCACTGAGTCCTGAACTCTCACTATATCATATAGACGATTCAGAGGGAAATTCAGCACCTATATACGCCAATGTTATGGAGATGGGAGGGAGCAGCCAGGAAACACCCAGAGAGGATGAGGTAAGAGGGGTGAGTGATATGGAAAAAGTGGGAGAGTTATACAAGGGAGTTAACAGAGGGAAAAGGGGGTAACAACTGAGTTTGTATAACCAGGCAAAGAATAAAATTGTAAAAGTAGAAAAATAAAAATAGATAATTAACACTTTTGTTTTAGAAAAAAATAGTAAGACCTAATAAAACAAAGCAAAATGACCTAAAATAAAATACTATTTTGATTCACAGACCCATCACTTTTAGAGTTCTGAGAAGATTATATCATGGCAGGTACATGTGGAAACCCAAAAATGCTCATCTAATGGCTCAGAATTAAGGAAGCAAGAAAAGGAGACCAGAATCCCTCAAACTACTCTGAAGGCATGCCCCCAATGACCAAAAGACTTCTCCTCTGGTCGTCCCACTTATAGTTTCCACCTCCTTGAAATAGCCCAAAATGACAGGCAAATTTTCAGAAAGTAAACTGATGGACAACTCTCAAGATCCAATATGTAGTGTGTATCTTTCCAAAGAATAGTACATTCCACAAACCTTCCATTTATGTTCTTTTTCCCATTCCCAACATGTAATATGTCACCAAGTTCTAAATAGTTTATTACAACTTAATCTAAGCTTTAAAGCTCATAATAAAGATTATGAAAAATATTATAAATAGATTTTATAAAATAATTATACTTAAAAGTTTATTGAATATTTGTGCAATATATAAAATATGTAAATATTTATTGAAAAGTTAGTGTTTTAAGTGATTAATATTTTGCATATTTAAGGCAAATATTTGTATGTTTAATTTCTTAAATTTTCCTATGATATTGTATTTCCATCATAAATATCAAAGGGTCTTCCATCTTATTGTTATAATTAACATGCACATATTCACAGGAACTTTATAAAGTAATGCTTATTTTTTAATGCTGAGAGTTGAGTTCATAGCCCACATATGCTAAGCATGTGCTACTGCCACTGAAATATGCCTCAAATCCCAATAAAGAATAATTTTCAAATGATGATCACATAATTTTCCAAGGTCATACAAGTAGTAAATTTAGGCCTGAGCTGAAGATTTCTTTCCTTATAAAGTTGAGTTTTTATGGAATTTACACAATTCAATTCTCATTCAGGATTATTAAAAATAATCTATGGAAATTATAGATATATTATATTGCTTTTATTTATAATAGGAATTGATGTTTGACAAATAATTACTATAACCTACTCAGAGAAATGTCTGATGTTATATTGTAATTCTTTAGCATTTCTACTTTAAGGTAGTCAGGCTGTAATAAAGCTAAATCTCAGCAACATAAACTGACTTCATGGAGAACTTTTGATATAACTTGATAAAAGAAGACATTGATCCAGATCCTGGGTTGTTAGTTGTGTTTTTGAGTAACATACAACTTTACTTTAAAACAATCAGGATTACAGCTACCCATGAATTTCTTCCTGACCTGTTTTATTTAAGATATCAAAGTTGTGGTGATTTGTTATAAAGTAACAGATTTGAGTAATGCCATATTTGACTACAAATACTGTAATGTATGACGTTGTAATAGTTCAATGTTTACTTCAGTTTTTGATGTTGTAACAAGTGATCATATACTGTGTGACTGTAAAATTAATATAATTTATTATCACAGTGCTAGAATCAGAGTACTAGAATGAATACAGTATGATAAAAAGCTATATTGGGATTATAAACTTCAGACTTCTTTTGCCTTTTTATGGAGGAAAGAGCTCCTTCTAGGACATCTTTTATGAAGACACTAATGCCACTCACAGGGATTGAATTGCATGGTCTCATTATTCAGTAAACTTTCAGGTCTTGTTGCCATTTCAGGAGGGATTAGGATTTCAATACATGAATATTTGAATGGGAAGTCCTTCGTCAATAATACTGAACATGAACTTGGTTGATATCATTTGCCCAGAAGACCAGAACTGGTTGGAGCTGTTACTCTTTCCCACAGAGGCAAATAATCTTTAAAAAATCCTAGATATTTAAATTGATATTCTTTAAAAGGATAAAAATTTAATTCTGGACTTATTAAATTATAGAGTAACATAGCAAACAAAGTTGAGGCAAGTGGTTAATTTACACTCATTAGGTTCTTTTTTTGAAAAATATCTCCTTGATCATCAGTAAATATTTATTTTAATAGGTTTCTGAAATTTTATGAACTTGTAGATTCATGTATAAAGGAAGATAAAATTGATAATACATATTGCATTTTGGCAAAATTTGTACAATATTGCCATTTGTTCATGAAAACACAAGATTTTGTTTTCCATTCAATTGCATACATATATCTGAATAATTCTTCAATTTTAGACTCTGAAGAATTTCTGAGCAAAGTTGATTGTATAGACATCAAGTATGTTGCACCCAAAATGAAAAGAAAATATAATCATGAATTTGCACCACATGATAATATTGAATTAGTCCTTCCTATGAGACCATTTGAGATTTCCACTGAAGGACAGAAACTGGACATGTCAAAATCACAGAATATGTCTGGTTTTTTTCTACATTTGTAAAATTTTGCCTGTGACTGTTTTTTCTTATAACTTCATCACCAGATAAAATTGAGTTCAGAATTCATCTCATTAAACCAGAGACTTAATAAAAGATAATATATTAATAACTTTATGAAAACAGTATTGAAAGCAACGTTGTTTAGTATATCCTTATACAAATGGCATTCCTCAGATGTCATTTATCTCTGAATCTGTTTGTGAACCAGACTTTCATTGTTATCTTGACTGGATTTAGAATTGTCTATTAGATACTTCTATCCTATCAGCATGTCTGTGAGAACATTTCCACTGAGGTTTAACAAAGAAGGAAATATCTTTCTAAATGTGGATGGAGTTCAGCCATAGGTTAGAATTCAGAGCTGAATTTAAGAACAAAAGAAGAAAATCAGAATAGCATCCCCAGTCATCTCTGTCCGCTATCTGACTGCAGATACAATGTGACCAGTCACCTCACATTACTGCCAACATCCTTATTTCCATTTACACCATTATTCAAATAAGATGAAAAAATTTGAATTACTTTCTATTTTATATTAAAATATTTTATTGGGGGTAAGGTATTGAGGTCACTAAAGTATTATCATGCAAGCAAGAAAAACTTGACTTCAATCCAAAGGACCCATATTAAAAAAATAATCTAGGCATAATGTCACTCACTTATAATCCTGCTGCACATGCACCTGCATATGCATCGATATCTGCATCCACATAAAAACAGCAAACAAACAAATACACCACTGTATTCAGTGGCGTAACTATTCACAATGAAAGTTTTAGATTTCCATTACTTCCTGAATTCTAAAGCAACACACTATGTAACATATTAAGAGTTCTAAAGTTCTTTTTTTTTTTGATATACAGAGATACAGAATCATCATCACTAAAGGGAGAAAGGTTGGGGTAAATAAATAGCTTAGTGGAGCAACAACAAAGAACATTATTGCTACCACATCGTGTTTTGGTATTCACATCTCTTCCCTTTCTCTTCGTTAGTTTCTCCTTCTATGCCTTTCTGGTTTCTCCTTCTTGTTCTGGAGTGGGAAATACAGGATAGAGTAGCAGTTCTTCCTACTTGCTCAGAAAAACAGGTTGAGGAATAAGAGTGTGGCTTAGAGTCTTCTTTGGAGCACCTTCTTGCCTATCTCAAAATCAACTCATGATAGGGCTTCCTTATCCAGGAGCTCACTGCAATGAGATCTCCTATCACCCAATCTACATACACAGTGACTGACATATCAACATTCCTCTTATGAACCAGAGAGGATCGCAGGAAAAACTACTATACTCAGAATATCTGGGGCAGGTACTGGATGAAAGAAGGGCAGGTTTGCTGACTGAAGGGCCATTTTTTTCACAGACCCCTTACTAGAACAGGTAAAAGGAAGGGAGCTTGGTGATCAACACTGCATTGGGAGAGAAGGCAGGAAAGGATTGGCTGAATGAATGAAGGGAGAAGAGGAGGAGATGGGAGGACAAGGACTTAAACTCATTCAATTTGCATATCCAAAACTCTTTTTTAATACATTTTTTATTATTATTATTTCTGCTCATACAAACTTAATAGGTGGACCGGTTCCCTCCCTCCCTTCCCCCGAACCTTCTGGTCCCCCTCCCCTCATCCCTCCCTCCCCATCCCCCAGTGCCTCCCGCCCCAATTCCCAGAGAGTCCTTTCTTGTGCATGCCTGACTCTCCTCTGGGCCCTCCTCTCCGATAACATACAAGGACCCAGTGGCATTTCCCTGAACCCTTTCCCGTGTTCCCCTTAAGCATAGGAATGCTACTGTGGCTGTCAATTCCTTGCCTCCAAGGATCTTGGTGCCTTTAGCAGATGCTAGACTTTGTGAGGTCAATAGTGTGTTGGACATTGCGCCGGGCATGCAAAGTCCAATTATGATTGCTTCAGCCCTAACTTGTGTGGAGTATCTTGCATATCATTGCTCCTCCCATCCTTGTGCTCTTACAATCTTACCGCCCTCTCTTCCGCAAATGTCCCTGAGCTTCAGGATGGGGAGAGATTAGTCTGGCCCAGTTCTAGGTGGTTGATATAGAGTCTCTGAAGTTCTGGATTGTGGTTTGTTGATTTTCTTTTGCAGTTTTGCTGCTCCTGCAATGCCCTTCACTTCATTCTCCTGGACACTGTATGTCACCCCCTGGCCAGAGACAAAAAGCTGTTAAACTGGAGTCTTATTATAAGAATAGCACATTCAAGGGTAGATGAAATAAAAGTAGGAAACCTCAGTAAGGAAGGGGTCAATCACCCATTTGCAAAATGATTACTTTTTATCTGCCAGACTATATGCCCTCCCCTTCTGGTGAGATCATACCCCCTCAGTTGAAAATGAACAGGAAGGAACGTCTGTGAACTTAAGCAGGTGTCACATTACTTACATACAGTCCTTGATGGTGGCCTATTTTCTCTGCTGTAACATGGTCCCCCTCTCTCCTTGTGTCTGGTGTGACCCTCCAACCCCATCCCTTCTGTTCGTAATCCTTGCAATTACTGTAGGTATTGCATAGATTTACCTTTGAGTGTCTCAAGGTGGGTTGGGTGGATTTGGTACTAAGAGCCACCTATTAGGAAATACATGCGGCACTTAATTTTCTGGGTCTGGGATACTTCACTTAATATAATTGTTTCTAATGACATCCATTTCCTGGCAAATTCCAGTAATTCATCATTTTTGATGGCTGAGTAGTACTCCATTGTATGTACCACAGTTTCCTTATCCACTTGTCAACTGTTGGACATTTGGGTTGATTCCATGACTTTGCTATTGTAAACAGTGCTGTTATAAACATGGTCGCACTTGTGCTATCGAGGTGAACCTCTGCTGCATGGGGGGTTATTCCCAAAAGTGGAATTGCAGGGTCATATGGCATTTCAATCTTTAATTTCTTTAAAAGTGTACAGACGGCTCACCAGAGTGGCTGTATGAGCCTGCATTCCCACCAGCAATGTAGGAGAGTTCCCCTCTCTCCACATCCTCTCTGGCATTTGTTGTTGTTTGTATTGTGGAGTTTTGCCATCTGTCCAGGGTGAGATGATATCTCAGGGAAGTTTTGATTTGCATTTCCCTGATGGCTAAAGAAGTGGAGCATTTTTTAAGATATTTGTTAGACATTTTAATTTCATCCCTGGTAAAGTTTCTTTTAAGTTCCAGGGCCCATTTTTTAATTGGGCCATTGGTTTCCTTGGTGTTTAGTTTTCTAAGTTCTTTGTGCACTCTGGACAGTAGAGCTCTATCAGATATGTGGTTTGTGAAGATTTTCTCCCATTCTGTGGTTTGCCTTTAGGATCGTGTTACAATCTCTTTATCTGAACAGAAGCTCTTTAATTTCACAAGATCTCAACTGTTGAGAGTTGGTAGCAGTGACTGTGCCATTGGATGTCTGTTTAGGAACTGTTGGCCTAGCCCAATCAGCTCGAGGGAGTTCCCTATCCTTTCAACTATGGTTTTTATAGTCTCTGGCCTTATATCAAGGTCCTTGATCCATTTGGAATTAAGTCTTGTACATGATGACAAGTACGGGTCCAGCTTTAATCTTCTGCATGTGGAGATCCAGTTTTGCCAGCACCATTTGTTGAAGATGCTGTTTTTTTTTTTTTTTTCAATTGGATTCCTTGGGCCCCTTTGTCAAAGACCAAATGGGTGTAGTTGTGTGGGCTTATATCTGGGTCTTCAACCCTTATCCATTGATGTGTGTGTCTATTTTGGAGCCAGTACCAGGCTGTTTTTATAACTATGGATTTGTAGTATAGACTGAGGTTTGGTATGGTAATACCTCCAGCAGTGTTTTTGTTACTCAGGATTGTCTTTGCTATCCTGGGTCTTTTGTGCCTCCATATGAGCGTTGAGATTGTTTGGTCAACTTCTTTAAAGAATTGCTTTGGGATTTTAAATGGTATAGCATTGAATTTGTATATTGCCTTTGGTAGGATGGTCATTTTTACAATGTTGATTCTGCCAATCCAGGAACATGGGAGGTCTTTCCACCTTCTAGTGTCTTCTGCAATTTCTTTTTTTAGGGTTTTAAAGTTTTTATTGTAAAGGTCTTTTACCTCCTTGGTTAGGTTTATACCTAGGTATTTCATTTTTTTAGAGGCTATAGTAAATGGGATTGTTTCTCCAAGGCCTTTTCACTTCTTTCATTCTGGGCATATGGGAAGACCTCTGATTTTTGCACATTTATTTTGTACCCTGCCACCCTACTGAACTTCTGTATTAGTTTCAGGAGCTTCCTGGTGGAGTTTTTGGGATCACTGAGGTATAAGATCATGTCATCTGCAAAAAAGGATAGCTTGAGTTCTTCCTTGCCGATTTGAATCCCTCTTATGTCTCTTTGTCTTATGGCTTCGGCTAAGACTTCAATTATAATATTGAATAGAATTGGTGAGAGTGGACAGCCTTGTCTAGTTCCTGATCGAAGTGGGAATGCTTCCAATTGTTCCCCATTGAGCATAATTCTTGCTGTGGGCTTGGTATATACAGCTTTTATTATATTGATAAAGATTCCTTCCATTCCTACTGTCTCTAGTGCTTTGATCATGAAAGGCTGTTGGATCTTGTCAAAAGCTTTTTCTGCATCTATCAAGAGTATCATGTGGTCTTGGACTTTGGACTGGTTTACATGATGAATTACATTTATTGATCTGCGTATGTTGAACAAACCTTGTGTGCAAGGGATGAAGCCTACTTGGTCCCTGTGAATGATCTTTTTGATATGTTTTTGAATCCGATTTGCTAAGACTTTATTCAGAATCTTTGCGTCTGTGTTCATCAGAGAGATTGGCCTCTAGTTTTCTTTTTTAAGTGAATCTTTGTTAGGTTTTAGGATTAAAACAATATTAGCTTCATAGAAAGAATTTGGTAGTGTTCCTTCCTTTGCTATTTGATGGAACAGTTTAAGGAGTATTGGTGTTATTAACTCCTTAAATGTCTGGTAGAACTCTGTGCTGAATCCATCTGGTCCATGACATTTTTTCGTGGGAGGATTCAAGATTACTTCTTCAATTTCCTTATATGTTATAGGACTATTTAAATAATTCAAAACTTCCTGATTCAATTTAGGTAAGTTGTGTTTACTTAGAAATTCATCCATCTCTTTTGTGTTGTCAGACTTCACAGAGTAAAGTTTTTGAAATATGATGTTATAATTCTCTGGATTTCTTGGGTATCCGTAGTGATAACTGCATGTTCTTTTCTAATTTTGTTAATTTGGGTTTTCTCTCTCCTGCTTTTGGTTAATTTAGCTAGGTGTGTATCAATCTTATTGATTTTTTCAAAGAACCAGCTTTTTGACTGGTTGATTTTTTTCTATCGTTTTCTTAGTCTCGATTTCAGATATTTCTCCCCTTATTTTGCTAATCTCCTCTCTTTTACTGCTTTTGGGATCAGATTGCTCTAATTTCTCTAAAGCTTTAAGCTGCATTGTTAAGTTGTTTATTTCTGATGTTTCCATTTTTGGATGTAGGCATTAACAGCTATGAACTTACCTCTTAGGACAGCTTTCATTGTGTCACAGAGATTTTGGTAAGTTGTATTTTCATTATCATTCACTTTCAGGAAATCTTGAATTTCCTTTTTAATTTCTTCCTGAATCCAGTTCTCATTCAGCATCCTATTGTTAAGTTTCCAGGAATTAGTGTATTTTCTCTTGTTTGTTGTGTTGTGGATGTCCAGCTTTAGGCTGTGGTGGTGTGATAGGGCACAGGTTAGAATTTCAATTTTTTTGTATATGTGTAGATTCGTTTTGTGGCCCAGTATGTGATCTATTTTGGAGAAAGTTCCGTGTGCTGCTGAGAAAAATGTGTATTCTTTGGTGTGTGGGTGTAAAGTTCGATAAAGATCTGTAAGGTCCATTTCTTTAAGGGTTTGATTAAGTTCCAAAGTGCCTCTGTTAAGCTTTTGACCTGTTGATCTATCCCATGTTGAGAGGGCGGTGTTGAAGTCCCCAAGAATTATCGTTTGGGGGTTGATTTGTTGCTTTAGATGCTGTAGGGTTTTCTTAATGAATGTGGAGGGGCCGTATTGTGTGCATATATGTTCAGTATTGTGAAGTCTTCCTTGTGAATTGTACCTGTGACTAAAATGTAGTATCCATCTGTGTCTCTTATGATTTTCTTTGGTTTGAAATCCACTTTGTCTGAAAGCATAATTGCTACCCCTGCTGTTACCTGGTTCCATTAGCTTGCAGGATTTTGGACCAGCCTTTGATTCTTAGGATGTGCCTATCTTTTGTGGTGAGATGGGTTTCCTGAAGGCAGCAGATTGTTGGATTGTGATTTTTAATCCAAGTTTGTAATCTGTGTCTCTTAATCGGTGAGTTAATACCATTGACATTTATGTTATAATTGAGAAATTATTTTTAATTCTAGACATTTTTTTGTTTAGTAGATTTTGTAAGTGTGTTATTTAATATTTATGCTTTGGTGGTATTATACTTCCCTTCTTTCCTCCTGGATACTCTTGTTCCTTTCTTGAAGCTTGAGTATCATTTCTAGCATTTTTTGATAGCCTGGTTTGGTAGACATGTATCCCTTCAAGTTGTCTTTGTGCTGGAAAACTTTTCTTTCTCCCTCAATCATGACAGATAGTTTTGCCGGGTATATCAATCTGGGTTGGCCTTTTTGCTCGTTTAATACTTGAAGTATGTCTCTCCAAGCTCTCCTTGCTTTTACTGTTTCCATTGAGTAGTCATTTGTTATTCTCATAGGTTTACCTTTAAAGGTGACTTGCTTTTTTTCTCTTGAAGCTCTCAGCACCTTTTCTTTGTCTTGAATGTGGAGTGTTTTAACTATTATTTGCCGTGGCGATTTTCTATTTTGGTCATATCTGGTTGGAGTGCGAAATGCCTCTTGTATTTGGATAGGCCTCTCATTCTTTAATTGTGGGAAGTTTTCATTTATGATGAATTGAAAAATTTCCTCAGGTGTGGTATTTTGGGATTCTTGTTCTGGTATTCCATGAATGCACATGTTAGGCTACTTCAGGGTATCCCATATCTCTTGAATGTTTCTCTCCAGTATCTTTTTGGCTTTAACAATCTTTTCCATTGAGCTGGTTAATTCTCCTACTTTGTCTTCAAGATCTGAAATTCTGTTTTCTGCCTCATTTGTTCTGCTGATAAGACTCTGTTGAGTTTTGGGTTGAAGATAACTTGTCTTTTAGTTCAATTTTAAACTCTGCCTGAAACTGTTTTAACTGCTCTATGCCTATTTTTGTTTCTTGAACTGTTTTTCTCAACTCCTCCAAGTGCCTGTTGTGTTTCTGTTCCAAGTGGTTGATACAGTTGTTTAACTCTTCTCAGATTTCCTCTTTCATAGTATTAATCATGGTAATCATCATACTCTGAAAGTCGTTATGTTGGGTCTGGCTTTCATGGTTATTTTCTGTGAATTTGTTCTGGTTGGAATCCATCATTATGGGATTAATTCTTTCGGTGGGAGCTTGGTCTTCTTGGGTTTTGTTTCTCGTGGATCTGCACTTTGACTTGGGCATTGTTGTTTTGTTTTGTAGGACCATTCAGATTCTGTGTGTTTTTCACTGAACTGATGTAGTTGGTATTGTTACACTTGCCAGTTATTACTAGTGCTTGCCTTGGATTGGGTATGTTTGTGTATTGTTATATCCTAGATGATGTTATTAGGCTGTTCGTACATCAGTTAAGTCAGGTTAGGTAACCAGGGGGTGAATATTAGTATGGTAGTGCACTTTTACAATTTAGTATCTTGGTGATATGTGAGGGTGAGTGGTGTACTTCCTGGAGTTGTATGTTTTTGGGGTGGCTGTATGAGAATGTTGATCTACAGCAACTGATACTAGAAAGGATCAGTAAGGTGAAAGGAAAAAGAAAATGTTTACTTATCTTTGGGCTGGATGTGAAGAATCTTACCCACATGATATAATGATTATAGTGGAGTCCAGATGTATGGCCTGTGTTCCATTTGTTCCTTAGAGTTTTGCTTGAGTTTCCTTTGGACTCTATTGAATTCTGAGTAGCAGTGTGTCTTCCGTGGACCACGAGCTTAGGTCTCCGGTGGGCCAGAGAGGCAGAGGGTCTGATGTTGATGGCTGAATTCTTCAGCTGGGACCTGGGGGGGGGGCGCAGAGGTACTCGGGGGTGGAAGGATGCGAGCTGCTGGGGTCCGGGGCGGGGCTCATGCTAAGCTGGAGTCGGCCTGGGTGCTCCCTGGGCAGCGGGAGGCTCCGAGGTGTGGGCGCTGGGCTGTGCTGGGCCGGGCTCACTCACTCACCTGGGGAGCTCCAAAACTTTTAATACAAATCTTTATTTTTTAAAAAACTGAAATATGTTTACTACAACATTGTCTCAAAGGAAAAGATTATTTCTGCTTTTCAGTATTTTATGGAAATGACTTTTATACAGCCTTGGGAAAATGGTATTTTCCTATTTATTAGAAGGATAAGCAAAATAAAATAAGAGTGTTTCCCCATATTTTCATAGCTAAGTGTAAATATAGTATTGTCCTTTCATAAAATACATGTAATATTCCTCATTACAATGAATTGTTCTTTATCTTCATTTATTATTGTTCATTAAAATATAAAGTGTTCCCTTTTATAAAGAAAAAAGTGTTCCCTTTATAAAGTTTCTTTATAAAGAAAAATGTATATACTAGACATAATATAAAAATAATAACTACCATTTTTGAAGTACTTAGTATATGTCTAATACTAAATTAAATGCTTTACAACTATTACCTCATTTGATTTTAACAACAGCTGTTGAAGACACATATTACTATTATCTCCCTTTGACGCTGGCATTTATCTTCAATTTAGTAAAGCCTAAGTCTTTCACAGTTTGAATATTCTTCCTGAAATTGTAACACGATGAATCTCTCAGACCTCTTTTATGTGCCTGAAGACTGAAATCTGAAGCATTACACAATAGTGTCATAGTGTGGTGTGTGTTTTTTTTTATTGACATGAAATTTCAATTGGTTTGCAGATTTATTTTTTTTTATTATTATTATTTCTGCTCATACAAACTTAATAGGTGGACCGGTTCCCTCCCTCCCTCCCTCCCCCCGAACCTCCTGCTCCCCCTCCCCTCACCCCTCCCTCCCCATCCCCCAGTGCCTCCCGCCCCAATTCCCAGAGACTCCTTTAATGTGCATCCCTGACTCTCCTCTGGGCCCTCCTCTCCGATGACATGCAAGGACCCAGTGGCATTTCTCTGAACCCTTTCCCGTGTTCCCCTTAAGCATAGGAACACTACTGTGGCTACACAATCCCTTGCCTTCAAGAATCTTGGTGCCTTTAGCAGATGCTAGACTTTGTGAGGTCAATAGTGTGTTGGACATTGCGCCGGGCATGCAAAGTCCAATTATGATTGATTCGGCCCTAACTTGTGTGGAGTATCTTGCAAATCATTGCTCCTCCCATCCTTTTGCTCTTACACTCTTACCGCTCCCTCTTCGCAAATTTCCCTGAGCTTCAGGATGGGGAGAGATTAGTCTGGCCTAGTTCTAGGTGGTTGATATAGAGTCTCTGAAGTTCTGGATTGTGGTTTGTTGGATTTTCTTTTGCAGTTTTGCTGCTCCTGCAATGCCCTTCACTCCATCCTGCTGGGCACTGTATGTCGCCCCCTGGCCAGAGACAAAAAGCTGTTAAACTGGAGTCTTATTATAAGAGCACATTCAAGGGTAGATGTAATAAAAGTTGGAAACCTCAGTGAGGGAGGGGTCAATCACCCATTTGCAAAATGGTTATTTTTTATCTGCCAGACTATATGCCCTCCCCTTCTCGTGAGATCATACCCCCCTTAGTTGTAAATAATCAGGAACGAACGTCTGTGAACTTAACCAGGTGTCACATTACTTACTTGCAGTCCTTGATCATCAAGGACTCCATCATGGTTTGCAGACTTCTGAGTTGCAAAATTTTCATAAATTTATTTTAAATTTCACTTACACAACAGATTTGAAACAAATACCAACTCTAATAATGAAAAAAATTAGATGAATATGTTGAATGAATATTTGAAGCATCTAGGCCGCTACAATTGAAACAAGGTCTTGCAACTTTTTATCTTCTTTTCTTTAGAATTTGAAAATTGAAAAGGAAATAGAGAGGGCTTAATATTTTTACGGTGATTTTATTTTATATTTATTTTATATTATTATATTTTATACAGTCACCTGTTCTACAAATTGGCGAAAATGGTCTTATCTAAAATTCTGAACCAGGGGGAAAACAAGCTATTACTTACTCATTAAAGAAAAGAATTGAACTAACACATATAGGCTAGCCAAAATGCATTATTTGTAAGATGCCATGAATGTACTGAAAAGGAAATAAATTTGACTTTAAGCATTTCACATACTTTGTCGTTTTTGTCATTTTCTGTAATCAAGTGAGAGATGAAAAAGGCAGAATTATCTCACCTGGAAGTTGAGGATCAGCAAATCCTTCGTAAATTTTCTTGCCCACAATTCACACGCACTTTTGGTTTACTGTTTCATTTCAACTTCCCACTTCTTTTCAGCCTTCTTCCTCTGCAAGATACTAGACAGAAGAAAGTATACGGTATCATGCCACACAACATGTATAGTAGCTGTGCCATGTGAAACAGTTTACTTTTTCTTTGTAATTAACCACAGGCAATGTTTTCTTCCTCCTGAACTTTGTTAAGAATTGCTCTTGGTCTTCCCTGGTCTCTACTAAAGAATGTTTCATTGAAGTTTCAGAGAAATATGAACTTAGTTTCTGTTGGATGGAATGCTCACTGTACTTTTGTTAAGCTCACTGGGGTTGAAGAGCATTTGGTGTTATTTTTCTATTTATTTTTGTTTCATTTGGATAGTCAGATTATTGTTGGAGGTGAAGCCCCTAGTATTACTAATGCTGTAGTTTATATCATGTCATATTTATTAGTGCTTCTTTAAAAATTTAAGTGTCCCTATGTTGAGTGCATATATTTGTTCTTTGAAAAATTGATTATATTAATGTGGTATCTTTTATTTAGAGTCCTTCATTTTTATATAATCACCTTTGCTTTCTTTCACTCATCATTTCCCTGCTATATATTTTTTCTGTCTCCTTCATTCAGTTTATGTTGGTCCTCACAGCTGAAGGATCTATGATGCATTGTATTACTGGAGTTTCTTTTCTTTATCCTTTCAGTAATATTGCTTTTTAATTGAATGCTTTAATCTTTTTACATAAAATAATTGCAAGTAAGGACTTGCCACTACATTTTGATGTTTGCTTTTTCATTATTCTTTCATTATTCTTCTTCAAGTTTTTCTTCTTTACATCTAGCTTTATTTTGACTTTCTTTCTTTTTTCTTCTTTATATATATTGAGATTTTTTTCCCTTGTGTTTACCATGATGCTTCAATTAACATTTTTAAGGTGATGGTATCCTAGCTGACCTAAAATATCTTAATGCCTATCATATGCAGATAATTACTTACTTCTCCTCCTTCGCATCTTATTATTCTGATGCTATATTAGTTTCTATTTATGGTGTATGTTGAGGAACAAATTGTTTGTGATTTCATTTGTTTTAAATGCTTTTAAATGCATCATTGTTATCTTTCTTCTCTCATAGCCAAGAATGGATTTAAAATTTTCTGCTATGGCATCTTTATATTTTATTCCAGGATGTGAGACTGCCAGTTTTAAATAACTCAAACTAAGGTAGCAAACGAATTGGGCCACATATGTCCTTCTTCGATGAACTGTGTATCATTCAGCCATGTTTTAAACTGCCTTAGATACTTTTTTTTCTTGGTCCTTTCCTGCCAGGTTCACAGCAATATAAATTTCCAGATGACAAAATCTGTTAGATGCTGTGAAAGCCAAACAGAGCAATGGTACCGAGGATGAGGATAATGAACATTTTTCTTTGAAACTGAGCACATGGAATGGCCTTTAATAATTCACCATGGACAACATGATTCTAACTACTCTATAATGGTCCAAGAAGCTGAGAAATAAAGCCTTCTGCTTCTAGCTGTCAAAGTATAATAATCCCAGGCTCACTGTATTTAATGCTTTTTGAAAGGTTATAGAGACAGCTTTCAATAAGAAGGTTGATATGGCACCATGAAAATCTGCATGCAACCTTTGAAACTCTGTGCATTGTTTGCCTTTAATAAGAATAAAGTAGGGAGTCTGCTCTAAATAGCACAACTAAGTGATTTGCTCTGTGTATCCCAGAGCTCACAAAGTTCATGTATCCTTCTGCGCTCTACTTCAGAGGATAAGCTTCAGGAGGCACAGGTGAACATCTCCCTCAAAACCCATAAATTCCCCTTCCAACTTATGGCTAGAATTTATAGGCACTTTAATTTGTATGAAATAAAGTTGTAACTGAAAAAGATGTCCTTCAAATGATACATTTTCTTTTGACCACTAATTGAGTCAGTTATAATTAGTTTATCTATACAGAGACTATTAAAAGAGACTATTAAAAAGTTATATCACAAACAATTTCAGAAGTTCAACAAATTTTTGCAATTGTTATATCTAGGAGTTCAACTCAAAGTCTACTAAAGTTCTCCACTTGCAAATTTTTTCATTAGATGATATTTCAAACATTTGAATAATAAAATTGTTGATCCTTGATTTGTTTGCAAATATAAATATGAATAAAGTCAAAACAATATAATTTTTCTGTATAATAAAGTTACTTTTCCCTAAGAAATGATTGACGAATATGTCGAAACCAACAATATTCATACTAGTTTCCTCAAAGATAATTACTTTCAGCTTGATATAAAGATTTGTGTTTTTTTCATACTTTAAAAATACCAAAAGTGCTTCAATTTATTTTAAAGATTATGCTTCTGATATAAACAAGTTTGGAATAAGACCATGGCTATCTATGTAATTCATAATCCCATCTCCTTCCTTCTATACTAAGGCAACACGTCTTCCCATTCAAATGTCACTTAGGAAAGATCACAGAGATGAAAGAGCTGACTCCTGATATCCTTGCTGGTTAATGGGAGAATAGTGATATGTCAGCCATTGTATGGATCTGATGGTAGGAGATGTCAATGTGGTGAGCTAATGGATGCAATAGCTCTGTCATGACTAGAGTGACATGACTAACTGTACATCTCCATGCCTTTAGGATCTTACAATGTTACCTCCCTTCTTCTGCAAGGTCCTATGAGCCTTATGATGGGGAGAGGTTTTGATGGTCTGATTAGGACTGAGCATTCCAAGGTCGCCAATGCTCTGCCCTCTGGCCATTTGTGGTTTCCGGCCTTGCTAATCTTCTATTGCAAGAGAAATGGTTGAATGTTAAGAACTTTTCTTATCTAAGTATATAATAAGTGTTTAGGTGTTAATTTACTATCAGGCATTTACAGTTAACTATAAGATATCTTTTCCTATGTAGTGTCTGCTTTCTTCCCTTCCATTGTTGTTTGGATGTAGGGGGATGTAGAATCAATTCAGACAGTAATTCCTTTCCCCATTGTTCTTATGTACCACTTTTGCCTCACGGGATCCTTCTTATCAGAGTTGTTGCAACTTGTAGTATTTACAGCTGGGAGAGCCCATTGATCACCTTGCCTTCTACAATTTTTTCTTGTTCTCTTACCAGTTATTAAATTCTATCCCCTTTCTTACCTCTCCCTTTAAGATTTTCTTCCTTAATTGCCCTTTCATCTATTTCCTGGTGTTTTTCCTGTCTTGACTCTTTTAAGATCTCTTCTCCCACACCCTCATTTTTTGTTCCATTGTGGTTTGTGGTTGTTACAGAGATTTCTCTTTGTGTATTTATTCTGAAGTCTCAGTGTTAAGGCCCCCTTATAATGGAGAATATTCAGTTTCTGTCTTTCTGTGTCTGGGATACGTCATTTAGTATAACTTCTTCCAACTCCATCCATTTGCCAGAAAATTTCATTTATTCATTTTTTAGCACCTGAATAGTATTCCATTATGCACATGTACCACTTTTCCCATATTTATTTGTCTTCTACTAGACAATGAGACTGCTTCCATTTATTTGCTATTATGAACAGTCTCTGTAGTGAGATGTAGCATTCTTTGGGATATTATAAGGAGTAACATAGTTGGGTCCTATGGTAGTTCAATCATTAACTTTTTTAGGAATCTGCACACTGATCACCAAATGGATTGTATAAATTTACCTTCATGCCAGCAATGAATGCAGGATCCCTTCTCCTCACATGCTTGCCCACATTTGTTACTGTGGTGTTTTGGATTTTAGCCATTCTGACAGAATTGAGGTGGCATCTACAGATGATTTTAATTTGCATTTCTTTAATGCCTATGGAAGTGGAATAATTTTTAAGATATTTGTTAGACATTTGAATCTCATCCATCCAATGAAAAGGTTTTCTTTAGTTCTAAGGTCCGCTTTTAATGGGTTATTTGCTTCTTTGACTTTTTTTAGTTCTTTGTGTGATCTCAATGTTAGTACTCTAACATATTCTTTGCAGAGTTCTAATTGACTTATGTTGACACCACCTATAATTAACTGTGTGAAATATGAGAAAGGATTATTACTGAAAAAAGTTCTAAGCTTAAAAACTGGCCACTGGGTAGCACATAGGTAGGAAAGAACAAAAGAACAAAGCCATGAAAATTAAAATGACATGTCTACCAAAGCACACACAAGTAGGTCAAGATCTACTCCTTAAAGTTTTGCTTTTGTTAAAATAGAAATTTTATCTACAACAAGAATATTAAGATGTCCTAAATTTCTGATATGTAGTGAAAATTACCAATAAATCTAAAACCAAAATCTTAAAATGTCAGTATTTGGGGCTGGAGAGGTGACTCAGGGGTTAAGCCTCTGCCTTGCAGGCGGAAGGTCCTGAGTTCGGATCCTAGACCCCACATATAGATGCCTGATGGAAGAGGGGGCGGCCTGCATTTCTGGTCCTGGTAGGGCAGAGCCTGTGAATTCTGGGGCAAAGTAAACAAGGAGGAGGTGGAGGCAGTCCATGGTGGTTCCCGAATTTGCCCGTGGTTCTACACACACACACACACACACACACACACACACACACACACATGCATACACACATGCACACATACGCACACGTACACACAATTGAATAAGTAATAAAAAAAATCAGTATTTGTTTGACACAGTCATTAGAGTTATCTAATATAGATTCTAAAATAGCTCCCATAAGCAAGATCTTACTAGTAGTATAAAAGTCATTTAAAGAAAAAAATCTCAATGACAAAATTGAAAATATTAAAAAAAGAACCAAATGGAAATGTAAATGTTAAAATGTGCAATTTTAAAATAAAACACTGAATGTATTTATCAGAGCTAAAAGGAAAAGGAAAACTACTCAGCAGAACAAAACATAAGTCATCAGAAATGTGCACGAGAGAAAGATGATGAAGTAAGAGAACTGAATGGGCTCAGAAACTATTAGGACCCTAAAATATTACCTTTCATATTTTTGTGTCTTATGAGAAGTAAAAGACTATAGTTTTGAAAAAAAGGGCAAGAAAGAATTGAGAACTATAAGCTTTCTCAATCTGTATTAGCACATTATCTTACAGATGAGGGTTTAACCTCTAACATGATAAATAGGAAACAAGACATGGGATGAAGGGATGCCATCAAAGTATATACTAAATAGAAGGATAAATTGTGAAAGCAGCCAGGTTGAAACATTGAGGGACCTTCTACAGGAAAACTTAATCAGAATGACATGAACTTCTAATCATTACATCAGTCAGAAATCAAGAGCACAAAAATGGACTACAATGACTTTTAAGCACTGAAGGAAAGCAAAAAAGCAAATCCATGTATCCAGTGAAAGCATCCATCAGGTGAAGATATCCCAAGATCAAAGTAAATAGAGGGAAATGCTCAGCAACAGTCATTCTGTAAATGAAGGCGTGACTTCATATTAAAAAAAAATAGGGGTGGAGAATAAAAAAGGGAAAACACTACAAATTAGGAATTGTGCATGAGAGATGACACAGGAATAAAAGCCTTTGTCTTACAAGCAAAAAGAACTGAGTTCAGAATCCAAGTCCCATGTAAAAATGCCAGTCAGATGTCGTGGAAGCCTGTATTTCCAGCCCTGGAAGGCAGAGCTTGGGGATCCCAGAGCAAGCAATGAGAAGGTAGAGCACAGGATGATTCCTTGTTGCCACAGGCACATACAACGATTAAAGTCCTACGTGATCTGAGTTCAGACCGGAGTAATCCAGGTTGGTTTCTATCTATTACTAATTTCTCCCAGTATGAAAGGACAAGAGAAATAGAGCCCACTAACTAACAGTGATCTCTTGCCAACAGATGAACAAATCTTATATCTGCATGCACACACAATAAATAATAATAATAATAAACAAATGAAAATTAGGAATTAAGAAAAAGTAAAATGAAAACAGATAAATTCATGGACAAATAGGAAGGAAAGAGGGAGGGAAGGAAAGAAGGAAGGAAGGCAGGAAGGCAGGCAGGAAGGAAAGCAGGAAGGCAGGCAGGAAGGCAGGCAGGAAGAAAGGCAGGAAGGCAGGAAGGAGGAAGGGAGGGAGGGAGAAAGGGAGGGAGTGAGGGAAAAAAAGAGGAAAGGAGGGAGGGACAGAGGAAAGGAGAGAAGGAGGGAGGGAAGGAAGGAAGGGAGGAAGGGAAGGACGGAAGGAGGGAGGAAAGGAGAAAAAGAGGGAGAGAAGGAGGGAGGGAAGGAAGGGAGGGAGAGAAGGAAGGAAGGAAGGAAGGAAGGAAGGAAGGAAGGAAGGAAGGAAGGAAGGAGGGAGGAGGAAATAATGAAAGAAAGAGAGAGAAAGAAAGAGAGAAAGAGAGAGAAAGAAAGAAAGAAAGAAAGAAAGAAAGAAAGAAAGAAAGAAAGAAAGAAAGAGAAAAGAAAATGAGATTAAACAAATAGTCTTCAGTTATATCATACTCACATTGCATGAGATTGGTCAAGCAATACTAAGTAAAATATAGAAACTAGAGAGTAGATATGTTAGTTACTCTTATTTGTTGCTGTGAGAAAACACCAAAATCAAGTCATTTGGAGGAGAAAGGTATATTTATTCAGCTGACAGCTTTAGAGGAGAGATACATTCTTTCATGGCAGAAGCAGTTGGCAGCAAAAGACGGAGACAAACTAAGTCAAACCCATCCAGGAGACTGAGAATTGCTAAACTGATATCTGCTAGCACAGATCTCTCCAAGAAGTCCGATGAGGGTAATCCACCTCAAGGCCCACCCCCTGTGACTGCTTTCCTCCCACAAGGTTTGACCTCCTAAAGGTGCCATGACATTTCCAAACACATGAGACTTGGGGGACATATTTCAAACCATGAAAGTAGGGTTAAAGAAAAACAACAAAATCTAGAAGAAAGTAAAAAATCAATCTGAAACTGAATAAAAACATAACTTTAACACTTAAAACTGAAAAGATTCTAAAAGAAAACAGGTTAGAAAGGATATTTGGATACTTTTCTGCATAATGATTTTCTTTGTACACAAATAATTACAGACACAGCAGCACAAACTAAAAATGGATGTTCATTAATAGATGTTTTTATGAATGATAAATGGATGAAGAGATAATACCCAGAAGTAGTGAATGTTTATAAACTGAGATTATTTAAAAACCACATACCTCTTGAGGAGTCAATATTCCAAATGCACAAAGGAGATAAAAAAAAACTCATCAGCAAAGGGAAAATAATACAGAATACATATTTATCAAAAAATAAGCAATCAGCCTTATGAAAATATGAGCCAGTGAGAGACAGTCAAGAATTATTGAATTATTCAATAACCACAAAGAAAATGTGACATATATTATTTCAAATGTATGCCTGAGATATACATATAAATGCATACCCACTTAGTTGAAAAGTTTACAACTTTATAAGAGAGAAAACTTTCTTTGACAGCATAGATGATACTGAGAACAATATACTTAGTGTCTTAAGCCAAATATTTCATGATCACAGTTATTTTCAGGATCTAAACAAGACAAAAGTAGAGATAAAGTAAAAGAGTTGTTCTAAAAATCTCTCAGATAAACAGGATGATATTGCTGAAAGGCTATGAAGTTTCCATTATGTTAAGAGAGTAAATTGAGCTGCTAACTTATGGGTCAGAGTGACAGTCCATCACACTGTAGGGTAAACTTGGAGTCTGCTAAGAAAATCAACCTTAAATGTTTTTTCTACCACACATTATAGGAAAAGATAAGCCAATGAGAGAATAGGTATGTTTTTCGTTCAGTTGAGGTAAACATTTCACAAGGCATGCTTTAAAACAATGACACATTTCCAGGGAAATGCAAATCAAAACTACTCAGGGATATCATCTCACACTAGTCAGGATGTTGAAAATCCCCAATACAAACAACACCCAATGCTGGAGAGGAAGTGGACAGAAGGGAACACTCATACATTGCTGGTGGTTTATACAACCACTTTGGTGATTAGTATCACAATTTCTAAAAATGTTAAGGATTGAAATGCCATATGACCCTGCTATATAGCACTACTAGGAATAATTCTCCATAACGCAAAAAATCACTCCAGTGACAAGAACACAACCATTTTCATAACAGCACTATTTACAATAATAAAGTCAAGGAATCATCCCAAATGCCCAACAGTTAATGAAAATGTGATACGTTTATACAACAGAATACTACTCAGCCATCAAAAAGATGAAATAATGAAAATTTCCGGGAAATAGATGGAATTAGAAAAAAAAATTATATTGAGTGAAGTATCCCAGGCACAGAAAGTTATACATCATATGTACTCCCTAATAAGTGGATCTTAGTTCCAAACCTACTTAATGACATATTCCAAGGTAAATCTCTGAAATACCCACTGTAATCGCAAAGGATTATAAACAGAAAAGAAGGGGAACTAGGACCTCAAAGAAAGGAGATAGGATAACCCACTTAAGTAGAGAAAATAGGCCACTAGCATGTATTGCATGTAAGTAGCAAAACATCTGGTATAGCTCACTCTCATTTCTGTTCCTGATTACTTGGGACTGAAAAAGTTTGATCTCACCAATCAGAGAGGGTATAGGTACTGCCAGATAGGTGATACCCATCTGGCAAATAGAAACATACCATCTCCCACTGCTTGCCCTACTCCTTTTCTTCCATCTGTCTTTGAGTCTCCTCTTACTTTAAGATCTTTATTTAAACAGTCTTTTGTCTTTGGTTATGAGATGACCAATCAGGATGCAGCCAAGGGCAATGCAGGAATAGCAAAGCTGAAAACAACAACAAAGCACAATACAGAACATCAAGGACCCTACCATATTCACCTAGAACCAGACCAACCAAATCTCCCCATCCTAAAGCTCAGGGAACCTTGCGGAAGAGGGTGCGGCAAGATTGTAAAAGCCTAAAGATGGGAAGGACTAATGATATGTAAGATACTCCATACAAATTAGGGCTGGAGTAGCCATAATCAGACTTTGCCTGACCTGAACAATGGCTGACATGTCAACTACTCCTCCAGAGTCTAGCATGGATCACAGGGGAGAAGGCTTTATGTAGTAGGATCCTTAGAAGCAGGGGATTAACAGCATAATAGAGTTCCCATGCTATTGCGGAGCCCAAGAAGGAGCTCTGGGCTATGCCACTGAGTCCTGAACCCTCACTAGGGTGGAGGACACAGAGGGAAGTTCCGTACCCACATAAATGGATGCTCCAAGGGATGGGAGAGAGGAAGGAGGAGGCACAGGGAGAGGGGAAGGAGAGAGGGAGGTAAAAGGAAGGGGAAGGGGGGACAGTACAATGGGGGGCAATGGGGGAGAGGAAGGGGAGGGAGATGACAGGGGTACTTTTTGAGCTGGTATGATTAGGAAAAAAATAAAATGTGGAAGAAAAAAAGGAAAAGAAATTAAGAACAAACTGGAAGAGATTTCATAGATGAGGACATCAGGCTACTCACGTTTGTTGCCCTAACTCAGCAGGAAGTAGCCAAAGTGATTTTTGCCTCTCATCCCCTGAGCAGTCTCAGTCCTCAAATAGGTTCATGCGGGAATAAGGCAGATTTATAGCAGTTGTGCCGAAATGGGTCTCTAAAGATCTTTGAAGGTCTTTGAAATTCCCAAAGGATATCTGCCACTGCTGAGATCACCCTGAAGGAGCACCCTGCTGAAGAACTGACTCTAATCTTCTGCATAGATAAAATGGCCAACTTCCCTAGGAAAGGATTATGGAGATGAGCTCTCCATAGCAAACAAGCTAAGCCCACCAAATCAACAACTTGATTGCTAATCCAGGTGGGCTCAGGATCAACTGGGTTGGGCCTCAATGTGAACTAAACAATGAGGAAAGAGCATTTTCCCAGGCTTGCACAACCAATGAGGAAAAACCATTTTTCCCTGGTTTATCTGAGTGTATAAATATAACTGACCCCAGCAACCATCTTGGGCACCTGACCCTCAGGGCACTCAGAGTGCCACAAATTGGTTTCTAGTTCAAAATAGTACAAAAGTATTTTCAAAAGTAAGCCCATAATGATGATACATTGTAATTATCCCATGTAAGAAGAATCTATCATCAATATAGAAGTGACTATTTGTAAAATCAATGATAGGAAGATTATTTTCAGTTATGATAATAAATATATTAAATAGTTATCATGCATACTTAATCTCAGAAAATAGAATTAGTATTCTATTCTTGATATAACAGTTCATTTAAATCTTGTTTTCTCAAACAATACAGGAAATACATTTTTTTAATTTTTGCATTAACACCTAGCATATTGGTTAACATATTCCAATACACTGGAATTCCAGACACTCAGTAAATAATCTCATAAGTAAAATAATAGTGAAGAGGGTGGTATGCCATAGGAATAAATGAAGACATTCCTTAGAATCTGATTCCACATTGTCCTGTATTTTCTACCTATTTATTATTTCTGATTAATTTTCACACCTTTAATATCAACCTGGAAGGCAATTATAAAATTGAAGAAAATATGAATTCACATTTACAGGGTTTCTTCAGCAATCCCTCATCAATCATTTGATAATTAGAAAAGTATGGAAAAGCTTGCTCAAATTATATAAGTAAATAAAACAGATAATATTCAGAGTCACATATGCTCAGACTTGAATATAGGTTGGGGGGAAACAGAAAATAAGACAAAAATCAGATACAAAGCAAAATCCAAGCATGTTTTGCTATTTTAAACACTTTTGGGTTTCCTTTAAATTTTCAAATTCAGAAACAGTTTTCTAATTATTTAGTTTAGGCATGGCAATAGTTAGCTGATACACTGAACACTTCTCTTGCACAAAAAGAAAGAAAATAGCTTCATGGCTTTAAGAAGGCATGATATAATGGAAACAGAAACATGCATAAAGCAAGATGTCTTTATTTATTCCCCATAAATATTTGCTCTGTAGGAACAACATAATGTAACAACCTAGTTGAAGTAACTTATAAATGTAATATTAAAATATTTAATGATTGTTTGATGTAAAATTCCATTCTAAAATATGTGAACAAGATAAAGATCTAAGTGCTCTTAAACCTCTGTAAAATAAAACAAACTATGTTTCAAAGCAAATGTTCAATGAATATTTGCTGCATTTATGGGGAAACATATGCCAATTAATGGCACAAGAACACAATTGAGGCAAGTGTAAAGAATGAAAAGGAAGAATATCATGAGTGAACTTTACTGAGTAATTAGCCCACACTCACTGGAGAGTAACCCAAAGAAAGCTGAAGCTGAGATAGATAATAGGGAGATGGAGGAGTGGAGGTGGAGCTCAGTTGGTAATCCCTGACCTAGCATGTTCTGGGTTTGACTTCCAGTTCCACAATAACTAGATGGAATGGCACATGCTTCTATCCAAGCACCTTGGAAGTAGAGAGAAAGGGTCCAATGTTCAAGATTATCCTTGACTAACTAGGAAGTTGGAGAACAGACTAAAAGTGTCAGTCTTTGAATCTCCCCAAATTAAGAAAAATGGGAAACATCTAATATGAATGGGAATTAAACATATGTGATTCAATAGAAATCTGTGCTTTTAAAAAGAATTGTTTGACCAGAACACCAAAGACCCTACATTAATCACCTGGAACCGGACCATTAAATCTCTCCCCATCCTAAAGCTCAGGGAACCTTGTAGAACAGAGGGCACCAAGATTGTTAATGCTTAACGATGGGGAGGACTGAAGATATGCAAGATACTCCATACAAGTTAGGGCTGCAGCAGCCAGAATTGGACTTTGCCTGACCTGCAGAGTGGCTGACATATCAATGACCTTCCCAAAGTCTGGATCACAAGGAAGAAGGCTTTAGGCAGTAGGATCCTTAGAGGCAAAGGATTAAACAGTCATAATAGAGTTCCCATACTAAAGGGGAGCCCCTTGGGGCTCCAAACTATGCCACTAAGTCCTGAACCCTCACTAGGGTGGAGGACTCAGGGAGATTTGGCATTCACATAAAGGGATGCTCCAGGGGATAGAGGGAAGGAAGAGGAAGGCACTCATAGAGGTGGAGGAAGGGAGGGGGTGAAAGGAAGTGGGGAAGGGGGGAAAGTGTAAGGGGGTATGACTGGGGAGAAGAGGAGGGAGGGAGGGAGAGGAGGACAGGGGTACCTATTGAGCTCTTAAGAAGGGAAAAAAATAAAATATGGGAGAAAAAAAGAATTGTTTCACAAGAGAACGTCTTTCTGTCAAGAGAATATAATTAGCAATCTTCACAAATTTCATCCACTAAGAAATAGACTTCTTGCTTCAGTGAAACATTTTGTTATTGTTGATTTGTATAATAACAATTATTTACAATTCAAAACAGTAAACAGCTGCTTAAAATTTATTCATCTCTGATGAAGGAACCAGATATTACTCAAAAGTTCAGTAAAACTGGTTGGATTAGGAAAAAAATTCTGAAAACTCCATTAGTCTTTCCATTCTTTTTTCTTTGTTTTTCATTATAAGTTGGAATTGTTTGTCATAAAATGAGTGCTGTGTTCCAAGCCATTGTTGTGAAAATGTTAAAGATATTATTAATGCTTCTGAAGATACTTTAGAGAATTTAAGTTTAAGCTTATTACAAAATCAATGTACCTTGTTTATAAAAGTTAGCAGCCAGGAATGAAAGAAGCTAATATGTTGCTTTTTGTTCAGTTTCATAAAGTGAGTCTATAAATAGGTTGGATTGTAATTATGAAGTTAGATATTTACCAAGAGATTTCATCTAAATGCTACAAGTTAACAAAACTGTTTTAGATCTGATGAGAGTGGTATGAAATATTTACATGAAGCAGATAAATTAAGTCAAATAAATTGCTGGTGTTAACTCTATCTCATTTAAAAGTGAGGCATAGACAAATGTGATATGAACACAGAATTAATTTGTCTCTTTGCAGATCCTGAAAACAAAACACCCAGTGAAGCTATAAGACACATGAAATTATATCTGTAATATTTTCAGTAATACAATATAACAATTTGCATACTAATGTGCGTATCTGTGTGTGTGTGTGTGTGTGTGTGTGTGTGTGTGCTTGCTACATTACACCTGTGGAGGTCAGAGAATTCTCCTTCCATGATGTTGATCCAGGTGCTTTCTTCTTCCTGTGATAATGCATGCTCCATCCAAACTGCTCTGCAAGTTTACAATCAATTATCCTGTATCTGCCGCCCATTTTACATAGCAGCTCTGTGATTCCATATGCAAGCCACTGCTTCCTGCATTCTGTAGACTCCTGGCATCAAACTCAGGCCATCGGGCCTATGCAGTAGGCAGGTTTACCATCTGAGTCATTCTATCTGCCAAACAACCATTTACATGGTAGTTATCGTGTATGAGCTAGTATAGGTCACTGGAAAATCACATAAAATGTTATATTTTAGTAATATGAAGGTACAAAGTACAGGTGCATGTGGTACAGGAATACCACACCATACGCAGGCATAGATAGACAGATATCACAAGTTGAAAAATATACAAGTTGAAAATACACTTAGTGCAGCTGATCTATCAAAATGTTTAGCTGAGCCTGACCTACATTACATATATTTAGAAGATTTAAATTAGTCTACAGATGAGAAAAATCTTTCTAAACATTACCCATTTTTATAATACAGTGTTGGCTATCTTGATACACGGTTAGATGAATATTTTTGCAACAATGATGAGATACGAAAAGCACAAAACCCATTATCTGAAAAGAGGACTAGAACACTGTCAAGAGTTATTTTCCCTGGTGATCTCACAGCTGAGCAGGTACTGTGGCCTGCTGATGCTGCACAAAGACATTACAGAAGCACTTCACATAGCAATCACCCACACAAAGATCAAATTCAAATATTGGGCTATAACTTCTACTGGACACATTTTTTTGTTTTGTTTTGTTTGTTTGTTTTGGGTTTTTTTGCACCACCATAAAGTCAAAAAGCATTGGATGGAGATCATGTGTATAAGCATATGGAGGTATATAAACACTTGCATTACTTTGCCATGGACATTAATACAAATCTGCCTAGGACCAATAGGATGATTAGGAAGAGAGATTGCTTAATGTTAGCTTCCCCAAGCATTTGAGTTTCTGCTTCTTACAAAGTGGGTTTCCAAGAGCTCAAGGCCTTAGGAATCAGAGAACTACAGCTCTTAACTTCCTAGCCCCAAATGTATGGTTTTCAACTTTTATAGCTAGGTCCATGGAGGTGCTTGATAGCTCTCTAGAACATGTCTGGTGGTAGCTTACAGGTGTTCCACAAGCTTGGCTCTGTGTTGGCGACCCTGTTGTCTTCAACTTGATTGTTGTAGCTTCCCCATTTCTCATTCACCCTCTTCCTCTCTCACCTTTACAACACTTTAACAGTCCTTCACAGCCTTCACCATTGCTCTAAGTAGCTTTAAGGAATCTTCTTGTTGGTGCAACCAGCTTGTCTGGAGTTGAGAGCCCTGGAACTCAAAATGTCCTATTAGTAGCTCAACCCACTCTATCTGTGATAAAGACCACAACATGGATGAAACCATTTGCAGAGGTTTAATTGTGCCCTAATATTGCCAGAAAGGAGGGGTTGATTAGCACAGAGGAGAATACTCCAAGACTGACAAGAAGAGGTTAAATGGAGAGATGATCACTTAGCCCATCACTCTTGAGTATTGTTGGACTTGGGTGGGTTGCCGCATGGCATTTTTTTTCTCCTTGGCAGCCATATTGAATTTTGCCCCAGTCAGAACAAGTAGACATCTCCTGGTAGATTTAGGAGGGGTCTGAAACTGACAAGCTTGGGACAGAGGGGGCTCCCTCCAGGAGGAAAAAAACAGAAGATTCTTCTGCCAGACAATCAGATAAAAGTGGACTGGCTGAGTGCTTTCTTCCAATCTGAAGGAAACCACAGAGCAGTGAAGAAGCCTACAACAGAATGCTCAACAGCAAAGCAGAGTGGAAGAGACCGTAAAAAAAAGAAACTCCTGAGCAGCCAAGTCTGGAGGAGATTGATGACCAGGACAATGAAGAAATTGGAGAGATTCAGGATCAATACGGAAATTTGAAGGACCTTTACCTAGCAAGTTATATAGCAGAAATCTCTAAGGTTAGAGGTTCTATGAGTCTCACCCATGCTGAGGAAGGCTTTCTGGGGGAGTATCTGCCTTTGAATTGTTCTTTTGCTGCTGTCAGTAACCCTCACCCCTACATCTGTAAATATGCCCAATAAATTAGTTGGATCATCAAGATGGACCTTGGAATAATCATACTTTGGTCTGTCTTTGAACTCCTACTTGATGTGAATAATGCTTCACACAATTTTCTGGTGGTTCTCCTCTCAACTAAGGTACTGGTTAGAGGAAATCAGCAAATGTTGTGAGTGGGGCCCTCTGGAGACTGCAGTAAATGCAGAGAAGCCCCTAAATCTGTCACAGAGTACCTGAAGTGGTGACAATTGCCAAGGACAGAGAGAAAATTCTGTGGATGATTAGTTTTGTTCTGACATCCATAGCTTGACTGCAGCTTCCTTCCTAGCTCTAGGGCATACAAATAATCAACTGTGAAATCATTTATGGTAGTTCAAAGAAGCTGCAAGGAGTGGAAGCTGGTTGATTGACAGCTCTAGAAAAATTGGTGGGAGCTGACTTTGAGGCTGTCACCATCTTCAAGGCTCTTCAGCAGTGACAGCAATGTGCCTCACAGCTCTAAAGGACTCATGGTCACTGGAACAAACCTTAAGACTCTTTCCAGTGATTGCCAGGGTCTGCCCATAGGCAATACTTCAGTGCTACATTATGCCTGTTATGGCTATATACCAGGGTCTGGGAGTTTCAATCGAAGGTTGAAATCTCTCTCCCAATAGATTATTTTTTTCTACACTTAAAAAAGAGCATTAAGGGAGTTTCCAGAGAGAGTATGTTGCAAAGTTAGCCTTCTTATCAGTGTCTAAATCCAAGCAAAATAAATGCCTGGGGATTGGGAAAACTCATGTGAAACTCTCATATGAAACTCTCACCATAAATATCATTCTCCAAGAATCAACACAGATCCTAAGAATTATGACACTTCACTAATATATTTTAGCCATAATTAAATTTTTTATAGTGATAATTCATTTCTAATCATATTTAAGCCCTATAAAAACCTTCACAAATCTCAGGTCCATTTAATTATTTCACCTTACAAATGATGGAGATGAGATATACTGTTGAATATTTTTACATAGGTGTTAACAGTTTTCACTCTAGGAAATCCATTTGGGGACATCTTCACCCTACCATACCAGAACCCCATAATAATTTGTGGTAAAACCCCTGAAGAATTTTTTAAACATTTCACTTTAAGATACACTTCTGATTTCAGTGTCAACATTTTATTTCCTTCAATATATCCAGGCATATCCCACTACTATTTATTTTTATTCTTAATGTGATATTTTTCTCAGAATAGAATTTTGACTAATCTGAGACAGTCATGAACTGAGATTCCAGATTTATAATATCCTCATTAGAAAAGTCTTATCTTTAAGTGGTATGTATGGAAATCTCTTTTCTTTTTAAAATTTAAGAAACACGTATATTTAAAGCACATTTTCTTTCCCAATCCCTCTTTTGTTCTTCCCTGAGTGCAGCCGATTTATGATATCTGTCTTCACAATGTCGCAGAAGGATATTATTTCATAATTTCACATAAAATATATTTCCATGCATTTACCAATTAGCAAATCCATAAGCATTTCTTTCGCAGTTTGTAACTGATGCCACCCTGATGTTCTAAAGCTAACTTTTAAGTTCTGCATTCTATCTTTGAAGTCTGTCTTTCTGTGTACATGAATTTCTTATATTCATTTCTGGTGTCTCCACAATATATTTATTCTTTGCTGAAAGCCACATTCTTTCTCATTTTTTACTTTTGGAAACAAGTGATCAAGGAATGTACTTGTATGTTTTCTTGTGCATGTATCACAAGGTTATTTCTTATTGCATCATCATCCTTGAATTCTATACTTACAGACAGATTTCTTTTTGAGGACAGTATCAAGGGAGTGTGAGCTTCCATATGACCAACTTCCAATAATTCATATGCCAACCTAAAAACAAGGCTTAAACATATGATCCTGTTGGGATTCATATCTTCAAATCTGTTAAATTCACTATGACAAACTTTGGTATTAATATGTTGAGAAATTTCAGATTGGATGATGAATAACGGCCTGAATTAACATGTTTCATATTTAATTTGATGTATACTTTGGAAATATATCCAATTTTCTTGAACCTGATTTAATAAAATTAGTGTTTAGACTTACATTTTCGTATTTCCTTACATTGCAATTTGTTTGTTGACTTAGTTGTTAGGCATAGTCTTTTCTTTTACCTTTAATTCTGTTCTGCCAAAATCTTTCAAAAACTATATGAAATTGGTAAATACATTAAAAAGATGATTGTTCTTTTAGTTAATGGACCTGAAACCTCTATGGTCTTTATATTTTATGTACTGGTTTCCAAGTCTGCAAAGACACAAACTAACTTGTGAATTTACTATTTTAGTAGCTGATCAATGTATAAATGATTTCTGTGTGACAGAAAGAATAATGTCAAAGATTAGAGTTCATGTCCTTACAAAAGAATAATCATATATTACTGTATTCATATAATTTCAACAAATTAATCCTTCCCTTATTCGTCCATATGTACAAAGAAGGCATAAACATTCAATTGCATTCTATTTTAGGTGTTATCATACATTTCAAAAGCTTCTCCTATTATCACTATTTTCTTACCAGCTTCTTCCCTGGGTTACTTTTATTTATGTTTCTATATCATAGATTGATCTCGTCAATATTTTGCATTAATCTCCAAACTTTAATATTTCTAAATAAAGAGAATAAAGGGACTCTTGGGAACAACATTTACCAACAATTAATTGATACTTTTATTTATTTTTATTACATTATCTATTGCCTGATCATACAAGCTCAATAGGTACCACCATTCTCCCTTCCTCATCCCTCCCCTCCCTTGTTATCTCCTATTGCACTCTCCCGCCTTCCCAACACCCTCCCTCTCACCTATTCTCCTTCTCTCCTCCTCACTTGTTGCTTCCTACATTCTCCTTCCCATCCTCCCATCCTCCCATCCTCTCATTCTCCAGAGCATCTGTTATGGGCATTAAATTTCCTTCTCAGTCACCTACACTAGTGAGGGTTCAAGACTCAATGGCATAGGTTGGAGCCCCTTCTTGTCTATGGGAACTGTGTTGTGACTGTTTAACCCTTGCCTCTAAGGATCCTAGTGCCTGAACCCTTCACCTCATGATCCCTGCTAGGCTTTGGGGGTCATTAATATGCCAGCCATTGTGCAGATCACGCAAGGTCCAATCACATAGTGGCTACATCCTGCCTGATGAAGCCTTGATTTCTGTGCATTATCTTGCATATCATCAGTCCTTCCCATTTTAAGACTTTTATAGTCTTGCTGTCCCTTCTGGCTCAAGGTTCTCTGAGCTTTAGGATGGGGAGTGATTTGGCTGGTCTGGTTCTGGGTGAACATTGCAGGGTCTTTGGTTTTCTGAATTATGGTTTCTTGTTGTTTTCAGTTTTGCAGTTCCTGCAGTGTGATTGGCTGCATCCTGATTGGTTGTCCAGGTCATCTCTTAGTCAATGATGAAATACTGTTTAAACAAAGATATTAATATAAGAAGAGAATCAAAGGTAGATGGAGGAATAAGAGCAAGCCAAAGCAGTGAGGACTGTTAGTGTACCATTTGTCTCTTGGTTACTATCTAACTGTGAATCCCTGACTTGTAAGATCAAACATGTTCTATCCTAAGTAAACAAGAAGGGAAGTGAGAGTGAGCTACATCAGATGTCTTGCGACTTACATGCACTATGTGACCATGGTCTAATTTCTCTGTTGAAGTGTGTTCTTTGGTCTCCTTTTTTTGAGGTCTTCTTTCCTCTTCCCTTTTTTTAATGCTCCTTTGTGATTATATTTACATTATAGAGACTTATCTTTTAATATGTCATTAAGTGGATTGGCAACTAGGATCCACTTATTAGGGAGTACATACAACATCTAACTTTCTATGTCAGGGATACTTCAGTCAGCATAATTTCTTCTAATTCTATCCATTTCCTGGAAAATTTATTGATTCATCTGTTTGATGGCTAAGTAGTATTCCATTGTATAAATATACCACATTTTCATTTATCCTTTTGTCAACTGTTGGGCATTTGTATTGATTCTATGACTGTGATTGTAAATAGTGCTGCAATAAACATGGTTCCTCTTTTTTAGGAAATTATTCCCAGCAGTGGTATTGCCATTTCAATCTTTAATTCTTTTAGAAATTGCCAGGCTGATCTTCAGAGTGGCCGTATAGGCTTAAATTCCCACCACCAATGTGGTAGAATTTCTTTCTCTCCACATCCTCTCTAGCATCTAGTGTTGTTTTTTCCTGGATTTCTCCCATCCTGACCTTGTGGGATGGTATTTCAGGGTAGTTATGATTTGTATTTTCCTGATGGCTAAAGATGTGGAGAATTTTTTAAAGATATTTGTTAGCCATTTCAGTTCCATCCCTGGAAAAGTTTCTTTTGAGTTAAGAGGCCCACATTCTAATTGGGCTCTTTATTTCCTTGGTGTTAAACTTTTAAAGTTCTTTGTGTTTGACCCAGTACCAAGCAGATTTTATTAATATGGATTTGTAGTATAGATTAAGGTTTGGTATGATGATACTTCCAACAGTGTTTTTGTTACTCAGGATTGTTTTTGCTATCCTGAGTCTTTCGTACTTCCATATGAATTGTGAGCATGTGTGGTCAATTTCTTTAAAAGAGCTCTATCACATGTATGGTTAGTGAAGATTTTCTCCTATTCTGTGGGTTGTCTTCTTGCATAATTTATAATATCCTTATCTGAACAGAAGCTCATTAATTTCATAAGATTCCATTTGTTGTGTGTTGGTTCTATTGCCTGTGCTATTGAATTTCTCTTTAGAAAATGTTGGCCTAGCCCAATCCACTCAAGGGAGTTCCTTATTCTTTCAGCTATGGTTCTCATAATCTTTGGCCTAATATTAAGCCCCTTTATCCATTTGCAGTTGATTTTTGTGCATGATAAGCAAGTCCAATCTTCTGCATGTGGATATCTAGTTTTTCCAGCAGCATTTCTTGAAGATGCTGTTCTTTTTCCATTGAGTTTTTGGACCCTTTGTCAAATAGTAAATGCTGTAATTCTGTTGACTTATATCTGGGTCTTCAACCCACATCCATTGATGTATGTGTCTATGTTTCACCCAGTACCAAGCAGATTTTATTAATATGGATTTGTAGTATAGATTAAGGTTTGGTATGATGATGATACTTCCAACAGTGTTTTTGTTACTCAAGATTGTTTTTGCTATCCTGGGCCTTTCGTACTTCCATATGAATTGTGAGCATGTGTGATCAATTTCTTTAAATAATTGTTTTGGGATTTTGATTCGTATAGCATTGAATCTGCATATTGTTTTTGGTAGGATGGTCATTTTTATGAAGTTAATTCTGCCAATCAAGGAGCATGGGAGGTCTTTCCATTTTCTGGTGTCTTCTGTAATATCTATCTTTAGGGTTTTAAAGTTTTCATTATGAAGGTCTCTCACTTCCTTTGTTAGATTTATAAAAGGTATAACTTTTTTTTAGGGGTATAGCAAATGGGATTGTTTCTCTTCAGACTTTTTCACTTTCTTCATTCTTGGTGTATAGGAAAGCCACTGATTCTTGCATATTTATTGTGAAACCTGACATTTTACTGAACCAATGTATTAGTTCCACCAGTTTCCTGATGGATGTTTTAGGATCTCTCAGGTATAAGTTCATGACATCTGTACTTAGCGATATCTTGATTTCTTTCTTTTCCAATTTGAATTCCTTTTATCTCCCTTTTTTGTCTTATGGCTCTAGCTAAGACTTCAAGTAAATTATTGAATAGTAGTGGTGTAAGTGGTGTAAGCCTTGTCTAGTTCCAAATCAAAGCAGGAATGCTTCAGTTTTTTCTCCACTGAGTAAAATCCATGTTGTTGACTTGTTGCTATACAGTTTTTATTATGTTGATATAAGTTACTTCCAGTCCAACTGTCTTTAGGGTTTTGATCATAAAAGGATGTTGGATTTTGTCAAAAACTTTTTCTGCATCTATTGAGAGTATCATGTGGTCTTTGACTTGGGTTGGTTTATATAATGGATTACATATATTGATTTGCCTATGTTGAAGCAACCTTGTATGCCTGGGGTAAAGCCTACTTGATCACAGTGAATGAAATTTTTGACATGTTTTTGATCCAATTTACTAAGATTTTGTTGAGAATATTTGCATCTGTGCTCATCAAAGAGATTGGTCTGTAACTTTCTTTTTTAAGTGTATCTTTATTAGGTTCTGAGATTAATATGATATTAGCTTCATAGAAAGAATTTGGAAGTGTTTCTTTGCTTGCTATTTTATGGAATAATTTAAGGAGTAGTGGTGTTAGTTGTTCTTTAACTGCCTGGTAGAATTATGTGCTGAATCCATCTGGTCTAGGACTTTTTTTTGGTGGGAAGATTCGAGATTATTTCATCAATTTCCTAATTTGTTATTTAAATAATTCAAAACTTCCTTAATCAAATTAGGTAAGTTGTGTTTACTCAGAAATTCATCCATTGTTTTGGCTTGTCAAATTTCATGGAGTATAAGTTTTTGAAATATGACCTTATAATTCTTTGAATTTGTTGGGTATCAATTGTGATAACTCCGTTTTAATCTCTAATTTTGTTAATTTTGGTTTTCTCTTTCTTGATTTTGGTTAATTTCAGTAGGGGTGTATCAATCTTATTGATTTTTTTCAGAGAACCAGCTTTTAGTCTGCTTGATTCTTTGTGTCATTCTCCTTATTTCAATTTCAGATATTTGTCCTCTGATTTTGCTAATCTCCTCTCTTCTACTGTTTTTGGGATTGGATTGTTCTTGTGCTTCTAAAACTTTAAGCTGCATTACTAAATTATTTACTTATAACTCTTCTATTTTTTGATATATGCATTGAAAGCTATAAACTTACCTCTTAGGACAGCTTTCATTGTGTCCCAGATATTTTGATATTTTGTATGCTCATTGTGGTTTGCTTCTAGCAAATCTATTTTTTTTAATTTTTTAAAATTTATTTTGGCTCATACAAACTTAATAGGTACCCAGGTCCCCTCACTCCCTCCACCCCTTCCTGGACCACCTTGCTCCCTCCCTCCTTTCCCCTTCCTTTAACCCCCTCCCTCCCTATCTACCAATGCCTCCCCCCACCCCCATCCTGGAGCATCCTTTAATGTGTATGTCAAACTTTCCTCTGGGTCTTCCTCTCTGATGAGGTGTAAGGACTCATGGCATTTCCTAGAACTCTTTCTTATGCTCCCCTTAAGTATAGGAACATTATTGTGGCTGTTAATCCCTTGCTTCTAAGGATCCTAGTGCCTTTAGTCCACCCTAGACATTGAGGGATCAATAATGTTGGTCATTGCGCAGGTCATGTAAAGTCCTATTATGATTGCTTCGTCCCTAACTTGTGTGGAATATATTGCATATCGTTGCACCTCCCCATCATTAGGCTCTTACAATCTTAATCTTGAATTTCCTTTTTGATTTCTTTTTGAACCCAATTTTCAATCAGAATCATGGTGTTTAATTTTCAATGATCAGCGTATTTTCTGCTATTTGTAGTGCTGAGGATGTCAAACTTTACACTATGTTGGTCTGATAGGGTACATGCTATTATTTCAACTTTTCTGTAGGTATGGAGATTCATTTTGTGGCCCAAAATGTGGTCTATTTTGTAGAAAGAGCAACAGCTAATTATTATCTTCTCAAATGTTTTCAGAACATTCACAATATTTAGCAAATCTCCATGTACATTTAGGTTTTGTTCTGTGGTACTTTTGTGTATTACTCAGTATTTATAAAATCATAACAATAAGTTTTACACATTAAACTACTTACCTTTAATCAAAAATCCCTATTCTTTTTATACTCCTTTCTCTGTTCGAAGTGTATTCCATTAATCGACTCCTGTGGCAATTTTTATTGAGATTTAACTAGAATTGAACTGAATATAAGTTATTTGATCTACTCATAATTAGAATTTATTATGTGTTATTTCCTTGGCTTTTAGTAGGTTGTTTTTGTTTATTCATACCTTCTTTAATATTTGATTTGTATTTTTAATTATAATTCAGAGATTGCCTTTTAATAATTCAGACTAAACTTTAGTATTTTTTGGAAACTTCTCTTTAATTTTATGCTATCAGTATTTAAGTGGAACACTATGCAGTTATGCATAGTGACTCACAGCTATAATCTTTCTAGACAAAAGGCTGAGGCAGGAAGGTTGTCATAAATTGTAAATCAGGGCTGGAGAGGTGGCTCAGGGGTTAAGCCTCCGCCTTGCAGGTGGAAGGTCCTGAGTTCGGATCCCAGATCCCACGTATAGACGCCAGGCGGAAGCGGGAGCGGCCTGCGCTTCTGGTCCTGGTAGGGCGGAGCCTGTGAATCCCGGGGCAGAAGGAGGTGGAGGCGTCCATGGTGGTTCGCGAATTCGTCCGTGGTTCTACATATGCACAGACACAGACACACACACAAGCAGCCGCGCACGCGCACATACACACGCATATGCACACAGTTGAATAAGTAATAATAATAATAAAAAATTAAAAAAAAATAAATTGTAAATCAGCCTGAATTATACAGCGAGTTTCAATACAGTTAGAGATACAAAACCTGTCTCAAAAACAAAGATGAATTATTGCAACAATAATTATTGTCTACTTTTCATTTCTAGTCCTGCTTCTTTCTGCTTTTTCTGTGTATGGATCTTATTTAGCTTCTGCAAGGTATTTTGCTTTTTAGCCTGAATTATTTTCTTCAATATCTACGGTTTCTTAACTTCAGTTTTTTTTTGTTTATATTCCTTTTTTATTTTTTATTTTATTTTATTTTTTAATTTTAAATTATTTATTTATTTCTCTCATACAAATTTAATAGGTACGCTGGTCCCCTCCCTCCTTCCACTCCCTGAACCCCTAGGTCCCCTTTTCCCCTTCGTTTCCCCCCCATTTCCCAGTGCCTCCTCCCCCCCATCCCTGGAGCTTCCTTTAATGTGTTTGTGAAACTTTCCTCTGGGCCCTCCTCTCTGATGAAGTGTAAGGACTCAGTAGCATTTCCTAGAACTCTTTCTCGTGTTCCCCATAAGTATAGGAACACTATTGTGGCTGTTAATCCCTAGCTTCTAAAGATCATAGTGCCTTTAGTCCATGCTAAACTTTGAGGAGTCAATAATGTATTGGTCATTGTGCAGGTCATGCAAAGTCCTATTATGATTGCTTCGGATCTAACTTGTGTGGAGTATCTTGCATATCATTATTCCTCCCCATCCTTGTGCTCTTACAATCTTAATGCCCCTTCTTCTGCAAATTTCCCTGCTTTTTTATAGATATACTATTCAGTATCTCTTTATAACAAAACATGAGAAGATAATTAAGTATTAGTTTTAATTTTTTGCACTTGAATGATTGGTGTGGTTTTGCACCATATCTTGCTTTATTTCTATTCAGTAACTCAGTTTGCTACATATATATGCTAATCATTTTGGAATGTTTCTTTATAACTTTTTATTTTTATTAATATATAGAACACATGAAAACTTAAGATACTAATAAATTAGTGTGTAATACTTGACACATGTACACATTGTACAATGATCATTTCATGTTATACAACTTTCTTTTCCTACACTTATCGTTTATTTGTAGTGAAGACTTTCATAGTGTTTTTCCCTTGGCTTTTTCAGATGTGCATGCTATACATTGTTTTTACCTATATTCAGCATCCTATGCAGCAGCTAAGCAGAGCATCTTGTTTCTAAATGTGATATATTCTATCATATCAATCTTTTCCCCATCCATTCTCCATCTGTTGCACTCCCTGGCCTCTAAAATGTACCATGTTTCTCTCAACTTTTTAAGTTAACTGTTTTGCAATTTCATTTATTTTTCTATTAATTGGTCATTTTACATAACTTCACATTTTCCACAAAGATACTATTATTATCAAATAGACAAAACATAATCAGTGATGATAACAGTATAAATTAGTATAGTCATTGTGGGAAGCCAGTATGGTAATTCTTTAATAATTTAAAAAGGAAAGTGTCTTATGATCCTAAAATCTCACTATAGTACATCTCCAGGATGCTGAAAATGAATCTGTATCTCTGTGTTCTTTGCTCCACTGTGCAGAATTGATAAGGAATGGAAGCAGTCATTGTGTCCAATATTTGAAGAATGGGTAAGGAAAATGTAGTGTATAAGGAAGATAGAATACCAATCAGCTATAATAAAGAGTAAAATCCTGGCATTTGGAGCAGGTATGATATATTGCACTTTGGATGCTGTCCATCCAGTTAAAAATATTTTCAGTGTATCTCTATCACAGAACATCAGAAGATAATTATGATTCAGGAAGAACTTCTTTAACATTTGAATAATCTCTTTTTTTGCATTTTCATTTTTTTTGCAAGTGATTTAACTCTCCTTGGATCATAGCCATGCAGTAGGTTCCTCAAGGTTAGGAGCAGTTAAAATTTATATCACATATTAAACTATCGTTTTTATTCAACTGATAGTTCATGACAGGATATATATTAATACCATCTATGAGTTACCACTCCTACTGAAATAAGGGCAGAATCTCCTCCAAAGATAGCCTCATATAGTTAAACAAGTGCATGCTAGAAACACAGTTTAAATTCAAATGTATTTAATGTTTTGTGCCTGAATTTAGCCCTCTAAGAAATAGGTACATTGGAAGCATCTTCCACTGTTGTTTTAAACATTAAGGACCTATGGCTAACAGATAAAATTCTCAATAGTTCTGAATTGTTTAGTATCTACCATGTGTCAGATATTGTTATCAGACTTTCTCATATAATATTTTAATCAATAGAGTCACAATATAAGGGAGTTATGCAAATAATAAGAAATATTTCTGACTTCAGTGAAAGTGAACTTATCCAGGATATGGAATGTATTTCACGAATTGTCTAAATCCCAGGGTCACTATAGTGTTTCTATACACATGCTGAATTAATGAATTCCACACTGAACCAAATATACACAAAAGTCAGGGACACTTCTCATAATCTTCAAGAATGTGTAAAGCTTTCACATTGTCATTTGATTTAAATAAAAATCTAAAAATACATGCATAGTCAAGTATCAGATCAGCAGTAAATCGTGTGAGTGGGAAAGATAGAGCATAAAATGTGATTTTTTTAAACCACACTAAGATGTGACATTGTACTTTGAAACAGGGATTAGCAAACTTTCTTAAAACGACAGGTAACAATTGTTTTAGTCCTGCTAAAAATACAATCTTTTTTTGCAAGGACTCCCATTTGCTACTGAATATAAAAATGTAGGAATGAATATGATTCTATGCCACTGAAACTCGGTTTTCTAAGTCAAAATGTAGGACATTTTGAATCAGTTTGTCAACTCCTGCTTAAAAAACAACAACAACAAAAAATATATACTGCAAAATGATGTGTTTATTACCAAGCAAGACTGATGGTCTTCATGTCATGGATGGCTAACCTGAGCCTAATATCATGTTTTGTATAAAATCCATCTTACCATCTCCTTTAAGCCTTTTCTTATATAAAGGCCCTTTCTCTTTAACAGTTTTTTTTTTTTAAATCTTTGGATAGGAGAAGATCTCAATACCCAGACAGGACATAGCCTAGTGCAGTGGAAGAATAGTTCTATAGACAACAGCCAACCAGAATGCAGATTACTAGCACCCCCACAATGGTCACCCAAAATTAGGCCAACCAAATATCTCCTCACTCCAAGGTTCAGAGAACCTTGAGGGAGGTCCCTTATCTTTACTCCATATATAAATATATATAATGCATATTCACACATATATATTTATCATACTACGTTGAAAAATAATAAATTATTCTATTTTTAAGAGCTGTGCAACGTTCATCCTATGTAAACTATAATGTAAATATTTGACAAAAACTATAATATTGACTATGACTTTGGTATCTCCTGCCTGTTCTTTCCAGAATGGAGACAACTTCTCCATCTGAATATCCCCTTGATGACAAGGTTTCAAAAAAATGAGCCACAATACAGTCTTACAAAAATACAATAAAAACTAGTAAACCTTGAAATCTAGCAAAAAATATGATGTAACTTCATTAAAGTTTTATATATGAGCAATAAAATATAATATGACAAGAATATGACTTTGTTCATAAAACCAACTCCAGTGTTGTTTCTTGTTAGGGCTTAAGAAAGATATATGAACAGTTTGAAGAATATTACACGAATAAATCTTTCTTGGCTACCCCTTAAGCTCTGCAGATAGTTATAAAAACAAGCCCACACAAGGCCGCAAAAGTTATTAATTGTCTTGGGTTGCTTAATCCTACAAGTGACAAGACTTGTGAATGTTACTTTTATAAGATTAGCGTCATTATCTTTTACATTCATTAGATAGCATAGGGAGACTGACACACTTTACAATTCAGGTCACAGCTTAAAACTATTGGGAACTGAATTCATTGCTAAAAATTTCAAATTCATTCTTACAACTGAAGATAGAAGTTTTGAAATGCATTATATATTAAAGCAGTGCTTCTCAAATAGTCCTCCAAAGTCAGTCAGGACAAGAATGGGGTAAGTGGCCCAATATAAAAGCCTACTTGAGCCTCAGTTGATTTATCTATAAACAGTAATAATACTGTATCTTGACAGTCATCATTTAGTAAGCATTATTTTATGTATTATATAAATGTAATTTAGTGTACAGGTTATTGAAATCATCCATAATGATATTTGACATGCCAAATTATTCTCTACAATGAAAACAATGTCTGTGGATGAATTATCACTTCTTTTCATTGAAAACATAAATTGATTTTGCAATACATGCAGTGAGTGAAATGATCTAATATGTTTATTTCAAATGAGCTTAAAAGAAGTAAATCGTTGTGCACTTTGAAGAGTTATTTCTAGTGTAGAGATTAAATATAGAAAATAGGAAAATCAGATACATACACAGGAAGGAATACATATGTGGTTATTGTCTTATTATTATATAAATATACTGTCAAACCAGTACATACAGTAATTTTGGTTTTCATCACCTTTTCAAAGGATTTGAATTACAGATATATTTTTGCAGTTAATTTGTACCACACATACCTGCATGCTTAGATGCATCTAGTGATAATCCAAAACAAATAGAAAATACTCGCACACTGCTGTCATTTGCTTCTGGTAACTTGTCTGCTGCTTTCTCATCTCAAGGGAGATGAATTTTATCTTTCCTCTCTATTGTCTGACATGTTATTCCTACATCAAAAGAGACTCCTACCTTTGCAATTTCCTTGTTCCAGCTTACAACACACGTTTCTTTGAGTAGGATAGGAATATTTCATAGAAACAATTTCTTGGAAATATCATAGCAATAATAATCATCTGTCTGTGTATTTCATTTTTCAGTGAAAAGAATACAATTTATGTCATGCAACTGATGTATCTTTTAACTTAAAGCATTAAAATCCTTTGCACAACTTTTTAGAAAGCTTCTGCTTTGACTGTCATTAACTGTACGTCCAGTCAAAAATACTCTCTACATATTAGTTGCCGAAGAGGAAGTTTGTAAAACTATAACACATGACTCAATGGAATATTAGTAAAATGCTCCAGCTATCCATGGCCATTTAAAATGTCCATATGGGTTTGTCAATACATCTTTGGAAATGCAACATATTAATAATTATTTTCATCTTAATTTGTGGACATATGGCATGAATAGGACTGAATGCTGCATGCGGCTCTCCCTCAGCTTGTCAAGACTTATTTACAGTGCAGAAGCTTTTCTCCCATGGCTGATTATCTGCTTCATTTAGTAGCAAGGAAATTAACCTCTGGTTTCCATGCTGATGACTCAGCAGGTAATGCACCACTAATGCAAAAATATATCCCAAAAAGGGCCTAGTCTTCAAATCTAACAAGACCTATTAGGAGCTAAATTGCTTTATTGGACCCAAGAGATAAAGGCAATTATTTTAGCCTACTGGTTGGAATAATAAATTTTGGCATGGGATTGAAAAGATTTACTTCCTGGCATAGCTAGGCAAAAGATACCAATTTAACCCATATTTTTCACATGTGTTTTGATGCAGCTGAGTTAGAAAACAAGATGCAGTGCACTAAAACACGTATTTCAATTGTATATACTAGATGACAGTTTAACATAAAATGAAGACAAGTTCCAAACAAAATAGTGTTGGCTCAAAATGTGGCATAAAATGATAATTTGTTATTTTTGTGACACAGCAATCACCTATGCTCACACACTGAATATTTCATGGTTTGAATAACTTTAGTTAGGACTTTATTTTTGATTTGGCAACATGTATTATGGTATTACGGCTGACAGTGCAAATGTACTGTCATAATAAATGTGTTTGAAGAAGATTTTATGATTGCGGATGGCTGAAAGGCTTAATCCTTTGTCTTCCAAGAAAAAGGGACTGAATTCATGCCCCTAGATAGCAAGTAATAATGTCTAGCAGAGATGGTGGTGGCCTGCAATTCTGTCAATGGAAGGGAGAACATAGAAAACCCCAGAGCAAAGTGATAAGTATGTAGAACAATTCAGGGTAATTCTCAAAGTCATCCTTGAATCTCCACAGGTATGCATAGTCAAGTGCCCTTGATACACAAGCACACACACCTACGTTAAAAAAAGTTTTTTTTCTTAAAACCTATTGTCCTGGCATAGCCCACACTGGCCTCAAATTTATGATGCTCTTGCCATAGAATATCCAGTATTCATTCTACAGTTGTATTGAACAGATTTTGATATCTAAAGCAAATAAATTACTTGAGGGAAATAGAAAAACTATTGATGTTTTATATATATTAATAGATAAATAGAATGATGGAATCGTAGCAACAGAGAAGTCACACAAACAAAAATCTAGATATATCTCTTCTTTCGCTAGAGTTTTCTTGAAAAGATTATAGAAATACTGAAATGAGCAAAACTACATAATTGCTCTAACAGACTATATAAGACACCTTAGGTGACCTTGAGTTTGACGAGTTTTACATGCTATGAAAGAAATTTATTAGTGGGGCTTTATTAATTATGGTTATGCCCATAGATTAGTGCTGCTCTCAGTCTTAATCAGAGAAGTGTTTTTAGGCTTTTTTTGAATGGATGGTAGTTAATACAGTGACTCAAAACAGGCCAATATGCTTGTAATAACTGTTTTTCTCTAAATGGGACCTCTACATCACCCTCACCCAAAGTGTAGGGAACATCCTTGGAGAGGGGGCAGAAAGAACATGAAAGTCAAAGAATGAGGAAAAGGACTGTGAATCAATCATATGGGTATGACAAGACTGTTGCACTCATGACATATACACTCTGCGCATGACATATACAATATTGGTCCTGTTAACACTATAATATGATCTGAGGAGGGACATGTAAAGTGCTAAATCTCCCTAAGAAACTGCTGGCAGTTAACAGTTGCTGGGAAAGAGGCAATCACTTTCTTAATAATGTAGCCACTTGTACATTTTCCACACTTCAGTAAATAAACTCCATCCATACTCATGCAGGCAACCCAATTAAATGTGACAGTGTCCCTGTACCCTCTGATCACTTCATGCTCAATTACATGGAGATAAATTATATGCAGGTACATTTGATCTTTTACTCCTAGAAACTTTTTTTTAATTTTTTTTATTTCCACTCATACAAACTTAACAGGTACACCGGTGCCCTCCCTCCCTCCACCCCTTCACCCCCTTGTGTCTCCCTCTCCTTCCCCCTCCCTCCCTATTCCCCAGTTCCTCCCCCTCCCATCCCCGGAGCATCCTTTAATGTGCATGCCAAACTCTCCTCTGGGTCCGTCTCTCCAATGAGGTGCAAGGACCCAGTGGCATTTCCCAGAACCCTTTCCTGTGTTCCCCTTAAGCATAGGAACACTACTGTGGCTGTCAGTCCCTTGCCTCCAAGGATTCCAGTGCCTTTAGGAAATGCTATACTTTGTGGGGTCAACAGTGTGTTGGACATTCCACAGGGCATGCAAATTCCAATTATGATTGCTTCGGCCCTAACTTGTGTACTCCTAGAATCTTATTATGGCTTATTGGCAGAGTAGAAGTATCATCCTCTCATATTCAGATATAAATGATGTGTAATCTGTTGATATATTTGAATATTATTTAGAAAAAATATCAAAATGCTGATATAAACATTACATGGATGATCCTTGTAAATATTGCATTTAGTGGGAAAAGACACAAACTACCTTGCACTGATTTTTTTTTACTTGTATGAACTATTCAGAATATGTGAGTATTACAGGTATTCAGCAGATTAGTGTTACAAAAGGCCAAAGGTTAAGGACAGAGCACCAATCATTGATGAGTTCCAGTTGGTTCATATTACAACCCTCCACTGTGCCAGCTGAGATGTGGAAGGGAATCATACCAGTCATTTATTTAAAATGCTCTAAATTTGAATTACATAACAATGAGAACATACTGAATGAAATTTAAAAGTTATTTTTTAGTAGACTACTGCTTAATTTTCTTCAATCTCCCTTTGCCTGCTTATGATTTCAATTTTCTGTGTTTTAAGAGGATGTCATGTTGAAAGTAGCATTGGTCACATTTAAAATTTCTTGGGACATGTGATATTTCAGACAGAGTTATTATTAATACCTTATGATATCTAAAAGCTCAATATAAGTAATTTATTCACTTTTATAAATCCATTGTATTAAGCTATAATTTATAGTTATGCTAAATCACTGAGCTCATGTTGTAGAACAGAACAAAACAATGTCTGGAGAAGGATGAAATTATTTTTATGAGTTTTATTTTCTATTTTGACACTCTTGTAAAAGTTAAACATGATTTTTAGCCTCAGTGGCTTTTTCTTAATTAATGAATTATTTTGTGACAACATTCAAGGCTTCTAGATCATGCCAGAAACAATAATATAAAATATGTTACAAAAAAATTCAGTTTAAGCTACCATGAGCTCTCACCTACTAAGAGTTGTAATGGAAAAAATAATCTAAACAAATGGATAAATGAATATGATTAAATGATAAAAACATGAACTAACCCTTAATAAAAATGCAAATTTATTTCCTCAGCATTGACTGCCAGATAGGCTTGACTTTCTTCTGAAATATATCAGAGTCACATGAAAAGTATTTCTGATGCTCTGGCTATTAAAAACTCGAGAGTGTATTAAGGTTGGTCATTGGCAGTCTTTGTTTCCAATATTCTGTTATGTATTAAAAGGACTTGAGAAGGCATTAAAGAATGCAAATTGTTCATATTACTTGTGAATCAAAAGTGAGGAGTGGCAAAAATCTTTGTATTTTAATGATTTCTCAGAAGGAAAACAATATATTTGTAATCCATGATTACCCATGTGATAACAAGCTGGCCAGAGTCAAATGTGACCTTAGAGTTTGAGAAAAAAATAAAAAGAAAAATACATTGGCAATAATTTGCAAATACATTTTGAAAAATCTTCAACATAAGAAAATAGAGGTGGGGCTGGAGAGGTGGCTCAGGGGTTAAGCCTCTGCCTTGCAGGCAGAGGGCCCTGAGTTCGGATCCTAGACCCCATGTATAAATGCCGGGAGTAAACAAGGAGGAGATACGCACACATACACACACACACACACACACACACACACACACACACACACACACACACACATACACACACAATTGAATAAATAAAATTTAAAAATTAAAAAAAAGAAAATAGAGGTAAATGCAAAATACATGGGAGAAAATTTTTAAATTGTATATTAGAACTAAGCCAGCCTAATCTCCCCCCATCCTGAAGCTCAGGGATATCTGTGGAAGAGGGGGCGGTAAGATTGTAAGAGCAAAAGGATGGGGGGAGCAATGATTTGAAGAGTCTCCACACTAGATAGGACTGAAGCAATCATAATAGGACTTTGCATGCCCTGCGCCATGTCCGTCACACTATTGACCTCACAAAGTCTAACATCGGCTAAAAGCACCAAGATCCTTGGAGGCAAGGGATTGATGGCCACAGTAGTGTTCCTATGCTTAAGGGGAACACGAGAAAGGGTTCTGGGAAATGCCACTGGGTCCTTTTACGTCATCAGAAAGGAGGACCAAGAGAAGAGTTAGGCATACGCAATAAAGGACTCTTTGGGAATTGGGGGGGGGGGAGGTACTGGGAGATGGGGAGGGAGGGAGGGGGAGCAGAGGGTTCGGGGGGAGGAGGAGGGGGGAGGGAACTGGTCTACCTATTAAGTTTGTATGAGTGGAAATAATAATAAAAATGTTATATAAAAAAGAAATCTGTATTTAATGATATCAAATACAGACATATTCAGAAAAGCCAAAAAAAAAAAAAAAAAAAAGAAAAATACAGGTAGATAATAGGTGCTAAAATACACAAGACAGAATGGAGACCTGAAAGACAAAATGCTTAAAATATCCAAGCATGAAGTAGTAAAGAAGTGGAAAAATCAGTCATGCTGACATGATCAGTAGATAAAAACATTTGTGATAATATCTCATCATATTCCACAAATATGCAGTTATCATGTGCTATTCAAAAGAAATGTTTGCTTATTCCATTCATTCATTTTTATGCAGTGTCATACATTCCATGCTGACCTCAGACTTCTGTGCTAGTTAGATATAGATGTCAACTTGACAATTGAAGACTGAACTCGGCACCCATCTGTGAAGAATAAGTAATGAAAGCAAATCCTGAGAAAGCCTATGGAAGCTGTCTAATCGATGTGAGAGGACACAGCCCATGGTGGTTGAGCTCATTCTATGGAAGTATGGATAAAATGGAGAGAGCTGGTTCAGTACTTTGACATAATTTTGGAAGATAAGAAGGGTTGCTTCTCTCTTAGTAATTCCTATGGATACATTATGCTAAATTCCTTAGGCTCCTGATTTTGGCATGAACCCTCCTGCCAAGCTGGAATACAAGCTGTATTCAGAATACTAAGCTGAAATAACCCCTTGTTCTCCTAAGCTCTTTGTGGTCTGCATTTATTGTGAGGATCATGTAGTAAATGAGGCAATGCTCCAGAAAATAACTTAAGCTATTTATTAGATGTGCATATACTTTTAGGACAAAAGTAACAGAAATAACTAAAAATCAGAGTCAATATTACTTAGACCCTTTCATTCTTGAAACTTTGCTGAAGTGTGTGGCAATGTGACATCATGACTGAAAATTAAACCATTCCTCCCACTCAGTTAGGTCTGAGGAAGAAATATATATTTTACATTCACATAAACATTGACCATGCTAAAAGTCTCAGCTATATTATCTAATTTTCAACAGCAACAAAAAGAAACCACTATATAAGAATATGTATTTTCTTAAATGTGTGTGGAATTAATAAAAAGAAACAGAATAAAAAACTTAATATGTATTAAGTAATTTTGTATATAGCCTCATAATTTTAATTGCTACATGTCAGTGCATCAAATCTTATAAGCAAGAATTTTGGAAAAAAAATACAGTAGTTGTTCTGATGTATTATGAAAAAATGGAAGCAAACACACACACACACACACACACACACACATTTAATCAATAAATTGAGTGGACTATATGCCAGATTCACATGACTATAGTGAATTGCCACCTGGATTCCTGTATCTGCAATGATTTATTTTGGAAATCCTATCCTGGTTCTATCAAACCCAAGGCAGCACTTCAAGCTCCTTAGAGGTTTGATCTACTCTGAAGAAGCAATTTGAACTCAGGCTAAGACAAAAACAAAAGGCACTAAAGCTGAGCTTCACACTGTCTTTAATTTCAGAATCAAGATTATTTGATTTTAAGAAGTTTTTTTCAATGAAATATTTCTTGTGACCCTATCTTTTGAAACTGAATAATTTTCTATTCAGAATTTCTTTCCGTGTTTGTGTTTGAATGGTGAGTGTGTAAGTGCGTATGTGTTTATTTTTGTTTGTAGTTGTATTGGCTACATGTATGTATGTGTACATATGTGTGGTGGGAAGATCCCTGGTGTGGTATCATTCTTTAAGTATCACTCACCTTAAATTTTTGGAGATGAGTTCTTTAAATGACCTAGGACTCACACAGAAGACTAGATTGACTGATCAATCAATCCCAGGAATCCTCCTGTTTTACTTCCCTAGTGCAGAGTTTATAGGCAAGTTTTATGATACCTAGAGATCAAATATAGGTTCTCATTTTTACAAGATAAGAGATTTGCTAACTGATCCATGTCCCCATAACCCAGAGCTTCTAATAGGGTCAGAAAATAATGAACAGAGTTACTAATATCTTCAAAAGACCTTTATTCCTAGCTCTTCGAAACATGTGTTTATAATATTGTGAAACAAACACATCCAATTGGCCCTGTAGTTCTAAAATACCATTAAAAACTTGCATGAAAAAAGAAATCACATCCCTGAAAGAGTACACCCAAACCCTTTGTTTAGGCAACCATTTGAGGTCTTTAAAAAAATTAATCCAAAAGTTTTGCCAGAAAAATACCAAAATTAATGTGTCAAATTTATCAAATGAAAACATGGAATTTTTTGCTTAATTTCCTAATACAGTTCTTGGTTGGTTTTAGATAGCTCTAATTTGAACAAATGTGTAAGACTATGCAATAACAACCTGTATTTCATAGAAAAAAGCATATATTACTTAGAATGTATTTTTGAGAAATGTATATTATATGTGATAAATAAGGTAAAAGAACTCCGGCTCACAAAAAACAACATAAAAATGTTAATATGGATCTATCTCCTGAATTACATGCCTTTAATTCCATTAGATGCATATATATTTAAATAGTTTCTCTCTCTTCGGATAGCAGTAGTATTATTGTTCTTTTCCCTGCTGTTAATTCATTCCTTTGCCTTATCTAAACCATATTTTGAAATCTTTTATTCATTGATCTATTTGGTTTTCACTGTAAAAATGAAACTGGCAGATCTCATTGTACCAAAATCAAATTATACAGGAAGAAAATGGGAAAACATTGCATAGCGGCAGCTTGTGTGAAAATAAAAGAACAAAGAACCACCTTTGGGATTTTAAGCAACAGAAAATTCACTGATTAGATTCGTTCATATATTCCCCCAAACCAGCCAATACAGCTGTGCACTATATTAAGAGGACTATCATGTTAAAACACAGAGAGTGATAGACTAAGTCATTTTACTTGCTTTGCCCTCATATGTGAACGATTTAAATGCATGACCATTTGCCTTTGCAGAAAAGGAGATAAATGTGTTTTTTGATTCTGATAGAATAACTTTTTGATCATGTTACTCAGAGAGCCTCACAAAATAGCTGAATCTGCTCTTTGGTTTCTTCTAGGAAAACAATTAAGTTGTCATTTCCTCAAGGGCATAAAATATATGATTTGCCTTTGTGTGAATTAATAACCTAATAGTGTCTAATTCATAATACATAGCCAGTAAATGTTTACTAAAAATTCTCAATTCATTTTAAATTTGATGGCATCAATATTAATTAGGCAAATTCCAAATTATCATATTCACAAGCATGTTTTGCATCGTGTTTAACAAGTTCACAAAGTTAAATTTGTTTGCATTTCATCTTGAAGATGTATTTTCCTAGATTTACACTCAGAAGTTAAAAATTATGACTCAATATAAATGGACAATGAGAAAATGTTGAAAGTCTTGGATCTTCTACAGGTAGCTACACATCCAAAATCAGATTACATGAAAGACAATGTAATTGCAGTTTACATTTAATATATGCAATATACATGTCAGGTACCACTTCATAATATTACAGGTGAGGAAAGCATCATGCATTCACTTTGTAGTAGATAATATGCTACTTACCTAGTGAAAAGAGGAACATAAATTATGATGTACCTGATTCATTCAGGCATTACCATAGTTCTCTGGATTCAGTGAGAATGGATCTCTCTTGAAGGCATCCTGAGTATTCAGTTACTTTGCTTATAATAAAGTTCTAAAATTCATGAATACATAGAAATAACAGAAATAAACCTAATATCCTCATATCTTTCATTGCTCTCATGGGTCCAGTGAGAGGTTTAGACATAATCATTACTTCCCTCCACTATCTTCACTGAGAAGAAACAAAATATCCAACATGCAGAACCTACTGTCAGATTTTCATTTCAATAAACACAGGATTTATCTTTTCTTTCTCTTTATTGAATTCATTTCATATAATTTCTGTTTTATTTTATTTTTACCTATTTTTATGAGCACATGAGTAATAATCCCTGCCCCCTCCTTCTCTTCTCACTACCTGTCCCCTAACCTCCCTTTCTGCTTCCCTCTCTCCAATCCCTCCCTTCATCAATACATCCTACTCTCTCCCACCCTCTTTTTCATCTGCTCTACAATTCCGAGGATTCCCTCTGGATCCATCTTCTTTTATGGGTGTTTAAGTCTTTAGGCAGGCCCACTAATAGAGACACTCTCCTTCACAAGTCTAGCCATAGTCCCTAAGATTCTTACTGCTTGAAGTTATTTCTCCTAATATCCTCACTAGACTATAAGGGCATTATGATTTTTCAGCCATTATTCAGGTCTGATAAGAATCAGTATCATTGCCATGAGTTCCTCGATGAAGCAGTTCTGCCTTGAGTAAAATATCTTGTTCAGAGGTGAACCTCTCCAACTTCAAGCTCTTACAATTCTACCACTACCACCAGCCCCACTTCCACAATGTTCCCTGAGTCTTCCGATGGTGAGAGATTTGGCTGGCCTGATTCCAGGTGAACTTTGAAGGATCACCAGTTCTCCACATTCTGTTTGGCTGTTCTTGTCTGTTTCACTGTTCTTCCCCTTGATTTGGTTGTGTCCTATGTGAGTGTTGAGATACTCTCCAAAAATAAAGAGCTGGGTTTTTTTTTTAAAGTCCTTTATATAAGAAAAGACTTAATGGAGTGGGAAGAACAGGAATAGAACACAATAGAGCGTGAAATTAGCCTCCACTTAACCAACCACTGCTTACTAACCACTAACCAAACCCCTCTCTATGACAGGAAGCACATGCACAGCATTATAAACATGTAAGGTTGTAAACAACTATGGATGGGGAGAAAACTGACAGTGGACAGGTTAGGATGTTTCAATACTCATGGGCATTTCTTAGCAGTGGCCTTATATATCTATTTTACTGTGTTCCTTTGTATCTTCTCTCTTTGAGTCTTCTTTCTCTTCCTGCAATTTATTTTCCTTTACAATTTTAATGGATATTAGATTTCCCCCTGAGTATGTCATTATGAAGGCATGTAAGGGAGAATATATAACAACTGTCTTTCTGTTTCTGGGATACTTGGCTTAGTGTAACTTCTTCCAACTCCATCCATTTAATAGTAACTTTTATTAATTCATTTTTTCATAGCTGCCCACTATTCATTATCCATTATCCATTTTTCTACTATTAATGTCTACTGTTGGGCATTCCTTGACTTTACTATTGTGACTAATGCTACAATGAACATAGTCAAACATGTCTATATATTAAGATGAAGCATTCTTTGGGAATATTTCCATTATTGGTAAAGCTGGATCATATGGCATTTCAATTTTTAACATTTTTAGGAACTGCCATACTGATCTCCCTCCAGAGTGGTTATACAAATCTTCATTCACACTAGCAATATATAAGGGTTCCCTTCTGTGTTCTCTCCAGCATTTATTGTTATATGCTTTTTGGTTTTCGTCATTTTGATTGAGGTGAAATTATATCTCAGGGTGGTTTTGATTGCATTTTCCCAATGGATAGGGAGGTGGAACATTTTTTTAAAGTATTGGACATTTCAATTTTGTCCTGGGAAAAGGTTATTTTAACCTCCAAGGTCGATTATCTAATTGGGCCATTTACCTCCTTGGTGTTTAATTTTTTGAGTTCTTTGTGCACTCTGGATATTAGCCATTTATCAGATATGTGGTTAGTGAAGTTTTTTCCCAGTTCTGTGGGTTGTCTTTTTGCCTGGCTAACAATAACTTTTGATCAACAGAAGCTCTTTAATTTCATTAGATCTCACATATTGAGTGTTGGTTCTAGTTCCTGTACAAATGGGATTTTTGTTTAGAAAATGACGAACTAGATCAACCAGTTTGAGGGTATATCATATTCTTTCTTCTAGGGTTTTTATGGTCTCTTGTCTGATATTAAAGTCCTTGAACCATTTGGAATAGATTTTTGTGCATGGTGACAAGTAAGGACCAGTTTCAGTATTCTGCAGGAAGATACCCAGTTTTATGAGCACCATTTGTTGAAGATGCTATCTTTTTCCAGCAGTTTTTCTGCCCAAAAATCAGTTGCCTGTAGGTATATCAGCCTATATCTGGGTTTTCAACCCTTATCCATTGATCTATGCATCTATTTTTTAGGCAATACCATGTTGTCTTTATTACTATAGATTTGTAGTTTAGATTAAGGTCTAATTTGGTGATACCTCCAGTGGAGTTTTTATAACTCAGGATGTTTTTTTTTCTTTTGCTATGCTTGGCCTTCTGTGCTTCCATATGAATTTTGAGATTGTTTTATCAATTTCTGTAAAGAATTGTCTTGGAACTTTGATTGGCATTGCACTGAATCTTAATAATGCTTTTGGTATGATAGTCATTTTATGGTGTTATTTCTACTAATCCAGGAAAATGAGAGGCCTTTCCACTTTCTGGTGTCTTTGATAATTTCTTTCTTTAAGGTTTTAAAGTTTTCATTGTACAAGTCTCTCACATCATTAATTAGATTATACCAAGGTATTTCACTTTTTAGGGGCCATAGTAAATGGAATTTTTTCTTTTAGGGATTTCTCATTTTTTTCATCCTTGGCGTTAAAGAAATTCACTGATTTTTGAACATTAATTTTTTAACTTGCCATTCTTCTCAACTTACATATTAGTTCTGAGAGTTTCCTGGTGGAGTATTGAATCATGTTATCTGCAAATAGGGATATCTTGACTTCTTTTCTTATTTATATCACTTTTATCAACCTCTCTTTCTTTTATGGTTCTAACTAAGATTTCTAGTACAATATTGAATAGAAGTTGTGAGAGTGGAGAGCCTTGCCTAGTTCTTGATCCACGTGGGAAAGCTTCAGATTTTTATCATTTAGGACGTTATTTGTTATATGCTTGTTGGATATGGGCTTTGTTATGTTGACATAAGTTCTTTCCATTACCAGTGTTCCAGGGCTTTTATCATAAAGGGATGATGGATATTGTGAAAAGATTTTTCTGCATATATGGAGAGAATCATATGGTTTGGTCCTTGGATTTATTTATATGATTGATTACATTCATTGATTTTCATTTGTTGATTCGACCTTGTATATCTTGAGTAAATCCTACTTGATCATGAGTGAATGATCTTTTTGATATGTTTCTGAATCCAGCTGTTAAAATTTTGTAAAGGATCTTTGCAGCAGTGTTCACTAATGATATTGGCTTATAATTTTCTTTCTTTATTGCATTTTTATTTAAGGTTTTGGGATCAGTGTAAAGGTAGCTTTATAGAAGGAGTTTGGAATAGTAGTTTACTATTTTGTGGAATATTTTAAGGAGTAGCAGTTTTGGTTTTTCTTTGAGTGTCTGGTAGAATTCTGCACTGAATCCACTTCATAGGCCTCTTTGGGGGAAGGTTTGCAATTGCTTATTTAACTTTGTCACTTCATATCAAACTATTTAAATAATTCAATTCACCCTAATTCTATTTTGATAAGTTGTGTGTACAAAATATTCATCAATTTATTTCTGATTATAAAATATCGCATAGTATAGGTTTTTGAAATATGACCCTATGATTCTCTGAATTTCTTTGGTATCATTTGAATAACTTCATTTCCATTCTAATTTTATTAATTTGAGTTTTCTATTTCTTGGTTTTGGTAAATTTTTTTAACATTTTTTATTGTCTCCGCTCATACAAACTTAATAGGTGCACCTGTTCCCTCCCTCCCTTCGCCTCACCCCGACCCCTCTGCTCACCCTCCCCTAACCCCTCCCTCTCCACCCCCCAGTGCTTCCCCTCCCCCAATCCCCGGAGAATCCTTTAATGTGTATGCCAAACTCTCCTCTGGGTCCTCCTCTCCGATGATGTTTGGCTATCAATCCCTTGCCTCCAAGGATCTTGTTGCCTTCAGCAAATGCTAGACTTTGTGGGGTCAATAGTGTGTTGGACATTGCACAGGGCATGCAAAGTCCAATTATGATTGCTTTCAGCCCTAACTTGTGTGGAGTATCTTGCATATCATTGCTCCTCCCATCCTTGTGCTCTTACACTCTTACCACCCCCTCTTCTGCAAATTTCCCTGAGCTTCAGGATGGGGAAAGATTAGGCTGGCCTAGTTCTAGGTGGTTAATATAGAGTCTCTGAAGTTCTGGAATATGGTTTGTTGATTTTCTTTTGCGGTTTTGCTGCTCCTGCAATGCCCTTCACTCCATCCTGATGGGTATTGGATGTCACCCCCTGGCCAGAGATAACCATTTAGCAAATGGGTGATTGACCCCTCCCTCACTGTGGTTTCCTACTTTTATTACATCTACCTTTGAATATACTCTTATAACAAGAATCTAGTTTAACGGTTTTGGTAAATTTTTTGAAGGAACATTAACTATAACGGTGATGCTGAGTGCTATACTTAAAAGAAGTTGAAAACTTTCCTTTGATTGATTCAATTATTCATGAAGAATTAAATTGAAAGTAAATATCTTCCAAAGAAGTGGAAGTATAAGCCAACTAACGAAATATACTTGCCTGGAAATGTAATGTATCATGAATTTAAATTCCGTTGGAGTATTAGGACATGTATTGTCTCAGCCACATTCAGTTACAATGGTCCAGTAATAGAATAGACAGAATGTGATTTATAAGGGATAGGAATATTGACTTTCTCAAGTCAATATCAAGAAAAAGATCAAGAAAGAAACTGAATGATTAATTCTAAACTATCATACAGACAAGGATTAAAATGAGGCTGTCAAGAGGATAAGGCACCCAGAACTTGGTCAAGCATGTACTTTTATAATTGCTGCTTCTTTAATTGAGACAGGTGGAAGGGAAATGTATGTGACAATGCAAGCTATATTAGAAATTATCAGTGTGTTAAGTAGAAGTGAGATTATGAAAATGTGAGTCACGTTAACTCAAAAGTTTGCTTTGGATGAATGAAAGGGGTGTAGGCTGATGAAAAAGTGATTTTGGGGAATAGTTTGCAAACTCAGAGGTTAACACAATGAAAATATCTTCAGCCTTTCTTGAAATCTCAAGAACTCTTCCATTTATAATACTGGAACATTGATCCCAAAGTCACTGAGGGCCTGTTTTTCAAAAATGAAGACTTTGGAAATTATCAGAAAGGGTGTGGGAAGAGCAGGGAAGAGCTACTGGGACACAATGCTGTCACCAGCCTATTGGTGAGCAGCACCATTTTAGAGCAGGAAGAAACAATACAATTTGAGGATGAGTTTGAAGGTGTACAAGATTTGAAGGTTATCAACAATTAATTAGTATAATGAGAGCTGGACATATTTTCAGTCATACTCCTCAACTTGGCAACATATACTTAAAACACAAATGAGCAGAAAGGACATTGACACATGACATTCAGCTAGAAGCTGTACCTTACTAGGGAACATTTCTTGGTTTTCTCAAAACTATCTCTTTTCTTTTATTTTTTTTTGCTTTGATTTCTGTAATTTAATATTTTTGTCTTTTTATAAAGATCCTCTTTGATTTTTTGATGAATATTTTTATTTATTTTTCTGCTTATACAAAAGAATGTTTTTTATTTATTTTTCTATTCATACAAAAATAATAGGTACTATCTCTTTTTTTAACAATTTTTTCTTTTTTCTTTTTTTTATATTATTTCCGCTCATACAAACTTAATAGGTACAACAGTTCCCTCCCTCCATCCTCCACCCCCTTACCCCCCTGCTCCCTCTAACCTCACCCCTCACTCCCCATCCCCCAGTACCTCCCCCCCAATCCCTGGAGAATCCTTAAATGTGCATGCCAAACTCTACTCTGGGCCCTCCTCTCTGATGACATACAAGGACCCAGTTGCATTTCCCTGAACCCTTTCCTGTTTTCCCTTAAGCATAGGAACTGCCGTCAATTCCTTGCCTCCAAGGATCTTGTTGCCTTCAGCAAATGCTAGACTTTGTGGGGTCAATAGTATGTGGGACATTGTGCAGGGCATGCAAAGTCCAATTATGATTGCTTTGGCCCTAACTTGTATGGAGTATCTTGCATATCATTGCTCCTCCCATACTTGTGTTCTTACACTCTTACCAACCCCTCTTCCGCAAATTTCCCTGAGCTTCAGGATGGGGAAAGATTAGGCTGACCTAGTTCTAGGGGGTTGATTTAGAGTCTCTGAAATTCTGGATTATGGTTTGTTGATTTTCTTTTGCAGTTTTGCTGCTCCTGCAATGCTCTTCACTCCATCCTGATGGGTATTGTATTTCACCCCTGGCCAGAGACAAAAAGCTGTTAAACTAGAGTCTTGTTACAATAGTATATTCAAAGCTAGTTGTAATAAAAGTAGGAAACCACAGTGGGTCAATCACCCATTTGCAAAATGGTTACTTTTTATCTGCCACACTATATGCCCTCCCCTTCTTGTGAGATCATACCCCCTCAGTTGTAAATGATCAGGAAGGAAAGTCTGTGAACTTAACCAGATGTCTCATTGCTTACTTGCAGTCCTTGATGGAGGCCTATTTTCTCTGCTGTAACTTGGTCCCCTCTCTCCTTGTTTCTGGTGTGGCCCTCCTACCCCATCCCTCCTGTTCATAATCCTTGCAACTACTGTAGGTATTACAGAGATTTATCTTTGAGTGTCTCTAGGTGGGCTGGGTGGGTTTGGTACTAGGAGCAATCTATTAGGGAGTACATACGGCGCTTAATTTTCTGTGTCTGGGATGCTTCACTTAATATAATTGTTTCTAATAACATCCATTTCCCGGCAAATTCCAGTAATTCATCATTTTTGATGGCTGAATAGTACTCCATTGTATAGATGTATCACATTCTCCTTATCCACTCATCAACTGTTCGACATTTGGATTGATTCCATGACTTTGCTATTGTAAACAGTGCTGCTATGAACATGGTTGTATTTCTGCTATTGCGGTGAATTTTTACTGTATGTGGGGTTATTCCCAAAAATGGAATAGCAGGGTCAAATGGCATTTCAAACTTTAATTTCTTTAAGAAACTCCAGATGGCTCGTCAGAGTGGTTGTATGAGCCTGCATTCCCACCAGCAATGTAGGAGAGTTCCCCTCTCTCCACATCCTCTCCAGCATTTGGTGTTGTTTGTATTGTATATTTTTGCCATCCTGACCGGGGTGAGATGATATCTCAGGAAAGTTTTGATTTGCATTTCCCTGATAGCTAAGGAAGTGGAGCATTTTATAAGATATTTGTTGGACATTTTAATTTCATCTCTGGTAAAGTTTCTTTTAAGCTCCGGAGCCCATTTTTTAATTGGGCCATTAGTTTCCTTGGTGTTTAGTTTTCTAAGTTCTTTGTGCACTCTGGATAATAGGGCTCTATCAGATATGTGGTTGGTGAAGATTTTCTCCCATTCTGTGGGTTGCCTTAGTGCTCATGGTACAATGTCTTTATCTGAACAGAAGCTCTTTAATTTCACAAGATCACAACTGTTGAGAGTTGGTAGCAGTGACTATGCCATTGATGTCTGTTTAGGAAATGTTGGCCTAGCCCAATCAGCTCAAGGCAGTTCCCTACCCTTTCAACTATGGTTTTTATACTCTCTGGCCTTATATCAAGGTCCTTGATCCATTTGGAATTAAGTCTTGTACATGGAGACAAGTATGGGTCCAGTTTTCATCTTCTGCATGTGGAGATCCAGTTTTACCAGCACCATTTGTTGAAGATACTGTTCTTTTTCCATTGGATTTTTTGGGCCCCTTTGTCAAAGATCAAATGGCTGTAATTTTGTGGGCTTATATCTAGGTCTTCAACCCTTATACATTGATCTGTGTGTCTATTTTGGAGCAAGTACCAGGCTGTTTTTATAAATATTGTAGTATGGACTAAGGTTTGGTATGGTGATACCTCCAGCAGTGTTTTTGTTACTCAGGATTGTCTTTGCTATCCTTGGTTTTTTGTGCCTCCATATGAACTTTGAGATTGTTTGGTCAACTTTTTTAAAGAATTGCTTTAGGATTTTAATTGGTATAGCATTGAATTTGTATATTGCCTTTGGTAGGATGGTCATTTTTACAATGTTGATTCTGCCAATCCAGGAACATGGGAGGTCTTTCTACCTTCTGGTGTCTTCTGCTACTTCTTTCTTTAGGGTTTTAAAGTTTTCATTGTAAAGGTCTTTTACCTCCTTGGTTAGGTTTATACCAAGGTATTTCATTTTTTTAGGGGCTATAATAAATGGGATTGAGTCTCTCAGGGCTTTTTCACTTCTTTCATTCTGGGTATATAAGAAGGCCACTGATTTTTGTACATTTATTTTGTATCCTGCCATTCTACTGAATTTCTGTATTAGTTTCAGGAGCTTCCTGGTGGAGTTTTTGGGATCACTCAGGTATAGGATCATGTCATCTGCAAATTGAGATAACTTGATTTCTTCCTTGCGTATTTGAATCCATTTTGTGCCCCTTTCTTGTCTTATGGCTTCAGCTAAGACTTCAAGTACAATATTGAAAAGAAGTGGTGACAGTGGACGGCCTTGTCTAGTTCCTGATTGAAGTGGGAATGCTTCAAGTATTTCCCCATTGACTATGATCTTTGCAGTTGGCTTGTTGTATACAGCTTTTATTATATTGATAAAGTTCCTTCCATTCCAACCTTCACTTAGGGTTTTGATCATAAAGAGCTGTTGGATCCTATCAAAAGCTTTTTCTGCATCTATTGAGAATATCATGTGGTCTTGAACGTTGGACAGGTTTATATGGTGAATTACATTTATTGATTTTCGTATGTTGAACCGACCTTGTGTGCCTGGGATAAAGCCTACTTGATCCCATGAATGATCTTTTGAATCCAATTTGCTAAGACATTATTGAGAATCTTTGCATCTGTGTTCATCAGAGAGATTGGCCTATAGTTTTCTTTTTTAAGTGTATCTTTATTTGGTTTTGGGATTAAGACGATATTAGCTTAAGGAATTTGGTAGTGTTCCTTCCTTTGGTGTTTGGTGGAACAGTTTAAGGAGTATTGGTGTTATTAGCTCCTTAAATGTCTGTTAGAACTGTGCTGAATCCATCTGGTTCAGGACATTTTTTGGTGGGAAGATTTGAGATTACTTCCTCAATTTCCTCATATGTTATAGGACTATTCAAATAATTCACAACTTCCTGATTCAACTTAGGTAAGTTGTGTTTACTTAGGAATTCATCCATCTATTTGCGTTGTCAAATTTCACGTTATATGATGTTATAATTCTCTGGATTTCTTGGGTATCAGTAGTGATAACTCCGTTTTCATTTCTAATTTTGTTAATTTGGGTTTTCTCTCTCTTGCTTTTAGTTAATTTAGCTAAGGGTATATCAATCTTATTGATTTTTTCAAAAAACCAGCTTTTTGACTGGTTGATCTTTTTGTATTGTTTTCCTAATCTCAATTTCAGATATTTCTCCCCTTATTTTGCTAATCTCTCCCTTCTACTGCTTTTGGGATCAGATTGCTCTAGTGTCTCTAAAGCTTTTAGCTGCATTGTAATTTATTTATTTCTGATGTTTCTATTTTTTTTTGATGTAGGCATTAAGAGTTATAAACTTACCTCTTAGGACAGCTTTCATTGTGTCCCAGAGATTTTGGTAAGCTATATTTTCATTATCATTCACTTTCAGGAAATTTTTTTTTATTATTATTTATTCAACTGTGTGTATGTGCGCGCGCGCGTGTGTCTGTGTGTGTGTGTGTGTGTGTGTGTCTGTGTATGTGTAGAACCACGGACGAATTCGCGAACCACCATGGACGCATCCACCTACTTCTGCCCCGGGATTCACAAGCTCCGCCCTACCAGGACCAGAAGCGCAAGCCGCCCCCGCTTCCGTCTGGCGTCTATACGTGGGATCTGGGATCCGAACTCGGGACCTTCCGCCTGCAAGGCGGAGGCTTAACCCCTGAGCCACCTCTCCAGCCCCCACTTTCAGGAAATCTTGAATTTCCTTTATAATATCTTCCTGAATACAATTCTCATTCAGCATCATAGTGTTAAGTTTCCAGGATTTAGTGTATTTTCTGTTGCTTGTTGTGTTGTGGATGTCAAGCTTTAAGCCACGGTGGTCTGATAAGGTGCAGGCTAGAATTTCAACATTCCTGTATATGTGGAGATTCATTTTGTGGCCCAATATGTGATCTATTTTGGAGAAAGTTCCATGTACTGCTGAGAAAAATGTGTATTCTTTGGTGTGTGGATGAAAAGTACGATAGAGATCTTTAAGGTCCATTTCATTAAGGGTTTAGTTAAACTCCAAAGTGTCTCTGTTAAGTGTTTTACCTGTAGATCTATCCCATGTTGAGAGGGCGATATTGAAATCCCCAAAAATTATCATTTTGGGATTGATTTCTCGCTTTTGATGTTGTAGGTTTTGCTTAATGAATGTGGGAGGGGCCGTGTTGGGTGCATATATGTTCAGTATTGTGAAGTCTTCCTGGTGAATTGTACCTGTGACTAAAATGTAGTATCTATCTGTGTCTCTTATGATTTTCTTTGGTTTGAAGTCCACTTTGTCCAGTACATAATGGCTACCCCTGCCTGTTTTCTGCTTCCATTAGCTTGTAGAATTGTTGACCAGCCTTTTATTTTTAGGGTGTGCCTATCTTTTGTGGTGAGATGGGTTTCCTGCAGGCAGTAGATTGATGGATTGTTATTTTTAATCCAAATTTGTAATTGGTGTCTCTTGATCTGTGAATTAATTCCATCAACATTTAGTGTTATAATGGAGAAACTATTTTTAATTCTAGACATTTATTATGTTTAGTGGTTTTTATAAGTATATTGCTTCGTTTTAATGGTGTTATACTTCCCTTCTGTTCTCCTGGATATGCCTGTTTTTTTTCTTCAAGCTTGAGTATCATTTCTAGCATTTTTTGAAGGCCTGGTTTGGTGGACATGTATCCCTTCAAGTTGTCTTTGAGCTGGAAGATTTTTCTTTCTCCCTCAATCATGACGGATAGTTTTGCGGGGTAAATCAGCCCGGGTTGACATTTTTTTGCTCATTCAATACTTGAAGTATGTCTCTCCAAGCACTTCTTGCTTTTACTGTTTCGACTGAGAAGTTATTTGTTATTTTAATAGGTTTACCTTTAAAAGTGACTTGTTTTTTCTCCCTTGAAGCTCCCAGCACCATTTCTTTATCTTGAATGTGGAAGGTTTTAACTATTATTTGCCATGGTGAGCTTCTATTTTGGTCATATCTGTTTGGGGTGCAGAATGCCTCATGTATATGGATGGGCCTCTCTTTTTTTAGATGAGGAAAGTTTTCCTTGATGATCGTTTGAAAAATTTCCTCAGGTGTGATATTTTGAGATTCTTGCTCTGGTATTCCATGAATACGCATGTTAGGCTTCTTCAGGGTAGTATCTTTTTGGCTTTAGCAACCTCTTCCATTGAGCTGGTTAATATTCCCTCTTAATTTCAAGTCTGAAATTATGTTTTCTGCTTCATTAGTTCTGCTGATAAGACTCTCTGTGGAGTTCTGGGTTGAAGATAACTTGTCTTGTAGCTCAGTTTTAAACTCTGCTTGGGTCTGTTTTAACTGCTCTATGCCAGTTTTTGTTTCTTGCACTGTTTTTCTCAACTCCTCCAAGTGTCTGTTTTGTTCCTCTTCAAAGCGATTGATTCGGTTATTTAATTCCTCCCGGATTTCCTCCTTCATAGTATAGAACATGGTAATGATCATATTTTGAAAGTCGTTATCCTGGGTCAGGTTTTCTTGGCCATTTTCCATGGGTTTGTTCTGGTTGGAGTCTAACATTATGAGATTAATTCCTTCAGTGGGAGATTTGTTTACTTGAGTGTTGTTTTTCATGGATTTGCACTTTGACTTTGGCATTGTCTTTTTAACTCTTAAGGTCTTGGCCTGGGGTTCTGGGGGTGGGTGGGGGCAGAGATTACCTAGTTCGAGGTGAGTCCCAGCTGGATGTCCCGCATCCCGGAGGCAGAGTGGGGAAAGGGAGGATGGGGTAGCAGTGGGGCGCTATTTAACCTGGGGGAACTGGGACAGGCCCGGGCACAGGGGGTCCTCCTCCCAGGCCCTGCGTGGCTCCAGCTCTGGCTAGCTGGTGGGAGGAGCTGGGTCCCTTGGGCTGCCTTGCATTCGGGGGTGGGCAGGGGCAGAGCTTACCTAGGTCACGGTGAGTCAGGCTGGACCCCCGCGTGGGTCTCCGGTGGTGGAGTAGGGAAAGGGGCAGTACTATCTCTTTTCATAATGTACCTTATCTTCTCTCTTCTATAGATTTTTTTCAATTCATCATGTTGCATTTATCAGACACTTAACAGGCAAAGTTCACAAGTATGAGACACAAAAAGTAAGGTATACTTTAATTATAAGAAAAATGGTAATCATTGATTCCTTAATTTCCATTTTTTTCTGACGATATGTCTAAAGAATAACCCAGTAAATGCTATTTTCTTTTTTTTAACATTTTTTATTATTTCTGCTCATACAAACTTAATAGGTACACCGATTCCCTCCCTTCCTTCTCCTCCTCCCAACCCCCCTGCTCCCCCTCCCCTCATCCTTCCTTCCCCATCACTCAGTGCCTCTCCCCCCCAAACCCTGGAGCATCTTTTAATGTGCATGCCAGACTCTCCTCTGGGCCCTCCTCTCCGATGACATGCAAGGACCCAGTGGTAGTTCCCTGAAACCTTTCCTGTGTTCCCCTTAAGCATAGGAGCACTACTATGGGTGTCAATTCCTTGCCTCCAAGGATCTTGGTTCCTTTAGCAAATGCTAGACTTTGTGGGGTCAATAGTGTGTTGGATATTGCGCAGGGCATGCAAAGTCCAATTATGATTGCTTCGGCCTTAACTTGTGTGGAGTATCTTGCAAATCATTGCTCCTCCCATCCTTGTGCTCTTACACTCTTACCACCCCCTCTTCTGCAAATTTCCCTGAGCTTCAGGATGGGGAGGATTAGGCTGGCCTAGTTCTAGGTGGTTGATATAGAGTCTCTGAATTCTGGATTATGGTTTGTTGATTTTCTTTTGCAGTTTTGCTGGTCCCGCAAAGCCCTTCACTCCATCCTGATGGTTATTGTATTTCATCCCCTGGCCAGAGATAAAAAGCTGTTAAACTAGAGTCGTGTTATAAGAGTATATTCAACGATAGATGTAATAAAGTAGAAGACTACAGTGAGTGGTCAATCACCCATTTGCAAAATGGTTACTTCTTATCTGCTAGACTGTATGCCCTCCCATTCTGGTGAGATCATACCCCTCAGTTGTAAATGATCAGGAACAGAGAAAATAGGCCTCCATCAAGGACTGCAAGTAAGTAATGAGACATCTGGTTATGTTCACAGTAAATGCTATTTTCAAATAAACAAAAAGCACATTGAATTTATGTTTATAGTATATATAAATTTACAATTCAGTTTTAACTATCCAGTATCTATTTTTCACCTTTACCTTTTCCATATAACATAAAAAAATTATAAGAGAGATATCATATAATCCCATTCACCTAGACTCAAAGGGAGTAGTTTTTCTTAAGGACATTCTGCAGTAGCCTCTTTCAATTCTACCTACTATCTAGTGTAATTTGATTACATGTTCTTCTGTGAAACGTTAATCAATTGATTTCCCTTGACCTCTTTCTTTATACCTGAAAACTTGCATAATGGTTCTAATAATTTCAGGTTTTATAGTCAAACATTTATGAAGGGAACTGAGCATGATGTTATTAACATGATTGTGCTTGACTGACTGGAAGGAACTTTTGGAACTCATACAAGCCTTGAAGGTAAGAAAACAAATAACCATTTAGATGAGTTAGGTGTGTATATGTGACCTAGCCCTCTTCATTCAACCTCCATGGTATTACAAACAGAACAGTGAACATTGAAGCACTCATTTAAGTACAATCATTATGGAAATTTAGAAATTGTACTTAAACTGTACTAAAACTGACTAAATCTCTAAAAGATGATCTATTTTTAATGGTGCCTCATCTAAAATAATTAGTTTATATTGCTATGTGATCTGTCACGTTATATAATTGTACTTCTAGGCCAATAAACTTGTTTATAAAAGCTTACTTAGAGATATGCATAGTAGTATATTATTATTAGAAAGATACAAAAATATGTAAAATATAGGTATAAAACTTTCTCAAGAGAAAGTTAAGTTATTGTGGCCCAAACTGACAGTCCTCTAGAAAATTATAGACAGCTTTAACTCTCCAGAGAAGGAAATCAGATAGGAGGGGATGCTGGAGTTTGCCTTACTATTATAATCTTTTTTAAATTATATCCTGCATGACTCAAAATGCCAAAAGTGTTCTTAAGTAATTTCTCTGGAAACAAGACAAGGTGTGCTCTCTTTGTGCTTAGTGTTATGAGTAACTGCTTTTCAGATGGTTTATGAAAGACTTTATTAGGATTAAAGAACTCAAGACAATGAGACAGTGTGTGGTATTTGAAATTTCACTAGAGCAATGCCAGGTCTACAGATCTTATTCAATCTGGATAGATTTGTGGCCAAAAAGAAAGAACAAATCCTTCAACATTATAAAGGAAACTACAGCACCGATCAGCTGGGAAGTCTTTGAGAAGCTTAAGTGTTGACCTGGCAGCGAGCTTTGGTCCCAGTAAAAAGCTAATCCTCTAGGGTTGAATAAGAGCTGCTCAAAGATCTTGACTCACTTGAAATCATTGTCCTGCTTACAAAGAAACGGTAAGAAGGGTTGAAGAAGTGTTCATAAAGGTGACTCAGGTTGCCAAGCAAATAGGGATAATGGTGAAGTTCCTTATTCATGGTACAACAGGCTGACTCTCAAAAAGGATTTGCTGCCTGGCTTGCTGGCCAGCCGCCAAATTTATTGGTCTTGCTGGCAGATATGTTTTGGATTTTGGAAGTGGAAAGTTAAAAATGCCATACAAGTATTGTGTGACCTAAGAAAGTACACAGCTAAGGAAATGTCAGGCTAACATTGCTGCAGAGAATTACAAAAGTTATGAGACATCAGTCATATAAATGAAAGACACATCTCAGAAAATATATGAGCTCTTGCTTAGTGCCTTCCAAGATCTCTAGATATTCTTTGTTTCTAAAAAGCCAATTCAATAACTTACTCCTCTTTTAATATATCTACTATAAATGCATTTAAAGGAAGAATACAATTATATTTTGTAAATAAAACCATCTTAAAGTGTTTCAGAAGTAAGCATGTAAATACTTGGAGTACTTGCAGTTGGTAGTTTTATTGATTATAATAGTAATCACATGAATTGACAGTTATGGTTTCAATCTGGCATCTTTTAAACCTAATATAACCTTAGTAACCTATCATTGTCTTTCTGTGAATGTTTGCTTCTATGTTCAATTTTAAGCTAATGCTGTTAAATAATCAATAAATTGATATTAATTATATTTTTGCTAATATTGTGTCTTACATCATACCTTCTATTATGTTTTTCCATAACTTGAATCATACTTGCATATGACACACATAATATCTGAAAGTCATTTGTTATTTCCTTTCCACAAAGAAATGGAAGCTTCATGAGTACAGATGCTTCTACCTAGTTTGTAAAGACAGGATCTAAAATATTATTGAACACATGGTTAAAGCATTCTTGAGTATCTAAAATATCACTTAATTCCTAGTGATTATATTTATATTTGTTAAATGCATTTCTTTTCCAAATACTCTTGGAAGAAAATAAAATTAGTTATGTATGATATCAAGTTCAAAACACCTTACTAATATTCCTCTCTTCATTCTTAGCTTTGGATCCTTTATGCATTAAGAGTATATGAGGAATTTGCATCCTTGTCAGACTGTTAGTTCTGAGAATACACATATTTCTTTATTTTCAACATACTGTTGTGTACTCATCACCTAGCAGAGGGCTTGACAAAGCAGTAATCAATGTCTATTGGATAAATTAGAGAGTGAGTAATATCGAGATAATGATATAATCAATAAAGAATTGAAACAAAGCAAAGCATTTGATACATACCTAAAGTCATATACTCCATCCTTTTAATGAATGATGTAATAAAATCATTCAATTTCTGGCCAGAATTATCTACAACTTTCCTTTTAGTTGTCTACCAAGTCAGAAAAAAGTAATGTAACTTTACTTATATCAGTTTCATCTCATTCACTTAACAACAGAACCTTATTTCCAAGAGAGCAGTGTATTGTTTTCCTTATGCATTGATTCTACATATAGTTATCACATGTGATGACTGGTCTTGGTTGTCAATCAGACTAGATTGAAATATATCTAGAAATGCTAAAATGCCTCAGTAGGTCTGTGACATGTCCAGAAAGAACTGATATGGGAGATGGTGAGTGGGTGGGAAAGGCCTGCTTTTAAGGTGGTATGGCACTTGTCAATAGGAGGGCTCATTACAAAAGTCCACCCAGGAAAAGTCACTGTGTGCATGTCTTCCTTCTCCTACGCTGAGCAAGATCACATATCACCGTTTTTCTTCTCCACTGGTGACATCGAATTCTAGCTTTTTTGGCTAAGTGTCAGCAACTGTCCAGGCAATTTCCAGGCTTTCAGTCAAGATAGAAACTGCTGAATCAACCATGAGCCACTACCATGCAACCAGTCATGTAGAATTGCCTTGACATATTATGTGAACCAATCTGATAAATCCCTTGTGCATACACATGAGCAGGCACACACTCGCACGTGCACACACACACACACATACACACACACATACACACACATATAAACATGCAAGCAGACACACTGATTTTTTTCTTTATGAATCATATATTTTTTTTATTTCCACTCGTACAAATTTAACAAGTACAGTGGTCCCCTCTCTCCCTCCACCATCCCCTGTGCCCTCCTCCCCTTCCCTCTCCCTCCCCATCCCCCAGTGCCTCCCCCTCCCATTCCCGGAGCATTCTTTAATGTGCATGCCAAACTCTCCTCTGGGTCCTCCTCTCCAATGAAGTGCAAGAACCCAGTGGCATTTCCCAGAACTTTTTCCTGTGTTCCCCTTAAGCATAGGAACACTACTGTGGCTGTCAATCCCTTGCCTCTAAGGATCCTAGTGCCTTTAGCCCATGCTAGACTTTGTGGGGTCAATAATGTATTGGACATTGCACAGGGCATGCAAAGTCCAATTATGGTTGCTTCGGCCCTAACTTGGACACACTAATTTTAATGTTTCTGTTCCTCTAAGTAACCCCTCCTAGTGCAGGTAATTTTTTTACATGAAAAGAGATCAATCATGTGATGCAAGCTATTAATCCAGGTCTCTAGGGGTAATGGTAGGCAGGTTACAAATTTAAAATCACCCTAGGTTACATAGTGAGATGCTACCTCAAACAACCACAAAACAATAAAAATGTGATCATACATGCTTTTCAGCTAGTGACCTACGTGTCTTTTGAATATCTAAACCAACCTCTTAGGAATTAAAACCCAGTGGGGTACAGGAGAGTGATTCTTTGATATAGAATGTGTTAAGCATCATTAGCATGAAAGCTAGGTTTAATCTCCAGCACACCAAATCAAACAAAATGAAACTTCAATGTTTGGTGAATTACTATATTTTCTCTGCATGTAATAAACTTCCTGACAGAGGAAAAAAAACCGAAGGTGCAGCAAACTAATTTGAATAGACAGTGAGGTTAAGAGGTTGTTTGGTATGTTAGACAGGTGAATTGGAAAGATAATGACATGATTCCATTTGTATGAGGACTGGAATCTAAATAGTTCTCTAAGCAAAAGAAGAGTTTAGAGAAATGAAGCAAATTTCACCTAGCAGAATAGAAACATCAACTCAGTTAACAGACATAACTATGCTATGCTCAAAGTCTTCTTCAGTTTTCTGAATATTCCATGTGGATTTTTATTCCAAGGAAGAACTTAAAAAATAGATAATCATGGCTTCACAATACCTATAAACCAGACATCCTAAAGAGTGAAATCCAGCAAATTTGACTGTTATGCCTACTTATGCATTTATTAGAAGTAATACATGAAAGGACCTGAGTGTTCAATGAATACCAGAGAGAAAGTATGTGACACTAATTTGACTTTTTTGAACAATGCAGATTGATAATCCTTTATACTTAACTGCTTTGTCCCAGAAGTGTTCACATTTCAGTTTTTTTTTTTCAGATTTGGAATACTTACAACTACAATTGATGTTTTGTGAGGTTATAGAGCAGAGAGAGTGAGGAAGCTGTGTCTGGCTCCCGCTTTCCGAGCCTTTGCAGTACATTGAGTTCCACAGAGACAGCACTGGGCAAGTGAGAGCCAGACCGGCCCTGGGCGACTCCGTGCCTCCTGGAGGAAAAACAATTAAACATGGGCAAAGGAGATCCTAAGAAGCAAAATGGCATCACACATATTCTTTGTGAAAACTTTCTGGGAAGAACATAAGAAGAAGCAACCATATGCTTCAGTAAACTTCTCAGAGTTCTTTAAGAAGTGGTCAGAGAGGTTTAAGATTATGTCTTCTAAAGAAAAAGGAAAAGTTGAAGATAACGGCAAAGGCGGACAAGGCTCATTATGAAAGAGAAATGAGAACCTATATCCTTCCCAAAGAGGGAACAAAAAAGAAGTCCAAGGATCCCCATGCTCCTTCAGCCTTTTTCTTGTTTTGTTCTGAGTATCTCCCCCAAATCAAAGAAGAACCTCCCAGTTTATCCATTGGAGACATTGCGAGGAAACCTGGAGCGATGCGGAACCACACTGCTGCGGATGACAAGCAGCCCCGGGAGAAGACGGCGCGAGCTGGAGAAGCAGGGAGAGGACCTTGCTGCCTGGAGCTGAAGGAAAGCCTGATGCAGCCAAAAGGGAGATGTGAAGGCCGAGAAGAGCAAGAAAGAATGCAAAGGAGGAAGATGAAGAAAATGAAGAGGACAAGGAAGAGGAAGATGAAGAAGATGATGATCAATAAGTTGTTTTTTTTCCTTGTCTATAAAGCATTTAACCCTGTACACAAGTCACTCCTTACAAAGAAAAAAAAATTGAAATGTAAGACTATGTAAGATTTGTTTTTAAACTGTACGATGTCTTTTTTGTATCGTTAACATACTAACAAATGTGTCTTTAGATAGCCCTGTCCCAGGGGTAATTTTCAATAGCCTGGTACAATGTGGAGGTTGTTAATTGGCGTAGGAATTTGAAATAGGTACTTGTTGGTGCACAGTTCAAATTAGTTATATCTGGAGACAGCAGTTTTTTTCATCTTGTTGTCTCTGCTGCAACTTAAATGAAATGATTGTTGTTCTGTTAACTGAATATCACTCTGTGATTGCAAATAGAATTACAGCTGTTTTGCTGACATTCTGAATGCTTCTAAGTAAATATGATTTTGATTAAAAAAAAGATATTCCATGAGCAAGTCCAAAGTCTCAAAAGGAGACTTGTCTGTGATTCATTAAAATTTACATAGACAATATTTTCATGATTTTTGTGCATGAAAGATGTACATTGAGCCACCAGAAAGCAAAGACATCAATATTTTAGTTGTCAATCTAGATCATTTGTGATAACTTAGCTTCACTATCATTATTGACACTAAAATGTTATGATATCAATAAGCAGTCATCATTTATACTTATCCACACATAAAAACTTAACAGTACAAAATATACATGTCAGTAAAACAATATAATGAGAAAACAATGTCTTCAATTAGGCAACTAATCATGACAACAGTGAACTATGGTAGCTTCCACCTCTAGCCATGATTCTGTATTTAATTAAAGGATTATTATACAGTATTATCTGTCTATTAGAAAAAAACTTCACATACAACTGAGAAACCAAGAAATAAGTCGACTAATGATGAGGAATCATTTTGTTAGATAGCATTTTAAACATTTCCTTTGTCATTTGTATCTTAGGAGTGTCTTTCATTAGGGGAGATGGCTAAGGAGTTAGACCTTTGTCTCACAGGAAAAGGACCTGAGTTAGGATCCTCAGATCACACATAAAAACTTTGGACAGAAATGGCAGAAATATGCACTTACCATCCTGGAAGTCTGGGAAAACGCAGAGCAAATCAATAAGGAGGTAGAGAAATATAGGATGATTGTGATGTTACTTTGGACCTTTGGACCTCTATAGGCACACAAAGGGCCTTCTTCTACAAATACCACACACACCTACACAAGTATCCACCCACACAATTATACACCCACATTTGAATGGACATGTACACACACACAAGACATCTCTTTAACATAATTTTTTGTTCTATTATAAATCCCTTCTTCTCTGCTGCTTTAGTCATAGAAGAATCCCATCATATATTTCTTTTTATATCATCTCCAAATACATTTTTCTGCAGTTTTGAATACTATCTTTAACATTGTTAGTAATTCACCTTAATTCAGAAACATTTTCCTATTTATTATTAGTCGATAAGCAAACAGCCAGAATCTCATTTTTGATGTTAAAAATTTCTTTAATATATACTTTTTTCAGTACAGATGGGGCACATGTAAGGCAGATGGCTGTCATTTTCTCCCACATGACACACAAAAATCCTTCAGCCACCACCTTATTCAACATCATTGCTCTATACAAATTGTGCCAGGCATGCACAGCTGTTTCCACAATCTCTATGATTCAGACATTAGCAGCAGCATGCATGGCATTCTTTATGCTAAATATCTTTCAAAACTCGTGCCTCTGCTTTCTGGATACATGCTGTTGAAAAAGGTGTTTTTATATCTACTTTTGATTGACTTTAGAACAACCAGGTTGTTATAAATAACAGCAGAATTAAAACACAGTAGGAGGAAAGCACATGTAATAATTTTTTATTTATCTGTTTGTTTTGCAAGTCTGCCTTTGTAGCTCTGGAAAGCCTGAAAGTCACTGTATTATATAGACTGGTCTCAAACTTGCCTCTGACACCCAAGTGCTAGTATTAGAGGAATGAACAATCACATTTAGTTTCATGAATTTTTTTTCTAAAAGTTTTGGATAGAGATGAGAACAGTTATGAAGGAATAACAAAATCTCATTGTTATCATCTGTCTCACTTTACCCTTCAAGAAAGCACAAGCCACCAGTATAAACTATTTGTGAAAAATAATAGAAAAAGGAATTCCTTGGTGATCCATATGTTTAGTAACTATAATAATAAACCAGTGACAGACTTATGTCTTTAGACATGGTGTGTCCAGCACAACTGATTCACCTTAACCACACCTGCTGCAATAGCGCTTCACAGGACAGTTTTCTGTCCCTGGCATCCTTGGGCCCTGTAGGACTTACCAGTTCTACTCAGAATCTCTTGGGGGCAATAATGGTAAATGATGCTGCATCATCAACATTTTAGGCTTGTTGTCATATTGTATTTTCTTTTTTTTTAAAAAACTGGGGGATGTCCCAGTGGTCAGAATTTATTTCAGTCTCTGGGTTCTATCCAACACCATAAAACCAAATCAAAACAAAACAAAAGGAAATGGCCAATGTCTAGTGAAATACAAAAGTTTTCATAGTACTTGAGATTGAATCCAGGGTTCTGTGCACACATGGTAAGTATCCTGCTGCCGAACAACATACCAGCCTGTGTTCATAATTTTCATGAGGCCTTGAGCTCACGTTGCAGTCTAGGCAAGGCCTTCAACTTTCCATTCTTGTGCTTTTTAGCCTCTGAGATAACTGAAGTTATAGGTTCTTCAAAACAGCATTTTCTATTTATTTGTTGCTTATTATTATTATTTTAACCTTTTTTATTATTATTTCTGCTCATACAAACTTAACAAGTACACTGGTCCCCTCCCTCCCTCCACCTCCCCTCCACCCCCCTACTGCCCCCTCTTCTCTCCCCTCCCTCCCCATCCCTCAGTGCCTCCCCCCCAATCCCCGGAGCATCCTTTACTGTGCATGCCAAACTCTCCTCTGGGTCCTCCTCTCCAATGAGGTGCAAGGACCCAAGGGCATTTCCCAGAACCCTTTCCTGTGTTTCCTTTAAGCTTAGGAACACTACTGTGACTGTCAGTCCCTAGCCTCCAAAGATCCTAGTGCCTTTAGTCCATGCTAGACTTTGTGGGGTCAATAATGTGTTGGACATAGTGCAGGTCATGCAAAGTCCTATTATGATTGCATTTTCATCAGTGATAACAGAGGTGTCACCTTTTCAACAGGCAAATCTTTCATCACTGGAAATCTTCCTAAAATGTAATGCTATATGTTTTCTTCAGTTTCTTCACTAAAATTATCAAATATTCACAATATTGTTCAAGGTCTTGCTCATCAACCAAACCTTTTGGCAATTACATGATCACCAATCTTATAGGTGGCATGTGTTTGCTATGATTAAATGGACAGTTTCAATGTATGCTTGATATCTTTATTTTTAGATACACAAAGTTTTATTTTCCTATTTTTCCTCAGCTTCAGCTAATTTTATTAATGCAGACCTTCAGTATTCTTTCTAGTTCCACAAGACATGCATGCTGGTCTTTCTAATACCAAAGCTTCTAGCTCATACATGGTTTGCTCTCTCCAAAATTTAGACTTTCTGGGCTATAAACATAAACACTTTCTATTTCTTTTACATTTTTCATTTACAAAGGCATTTTTCACTTTTAAAAATTATTTTATCTTTTCTAGTTTTAAAAGTATATTGATTACTGATCCCTGCTTCCCTCCATCCCCCCTCCTCCCACCACCTTCCCTTCCCTTCATCAATTCATCCCACTCCCACTCCCTCCTACCCTCCTGCCTGTCTGATTCTATGGACCCCAGGTTTCCCTCTGGCTTGTCTACTCTTGTGTGGGCTCATGTGTCTAATGGTATACAATGTTGCCTTTCTTTGGGCCACCCACTGATAAGAGCATTTATTTACCTTCACACTTTCACTCATCCAACTTTAGTCACCAAAATTTCCACTGTATGTTCTTATGTCTCTTGAGTTCCTCTGTAGTCCTTGGGGGCATATTTAAGTTAGTCATTATATAGCTTTGGTAAGGATAAGCCTTACTGCAGTGAATTCCTAGATGCAGCAATTTTGCCTTGAATGGAATGTCCTGTACCATGGTGAACCTTCCCATCTTTAGGTTCTTACGATCTTACTGCCCTATCTACTTAAGGTTCCCAAAACCTTAAGATAGGGAGAGATGAGGTTCACCTGATTCTGTGTGAGACTTGCTAGGTTGCTGGTACATTGTATTATGACTGGCTATTGCTGTCCATTTCACTGCTCTTCTACTGCCCTAAGCTACATCCTGTCAAGGTGTTGAGATCCTTTACCTCTGTTGTGACAAGAAAATTTCTAGTCTGTGTGTTAAGTGTTCTTCCAATCTGTGGGTATAATAACAGCTATTTACAGAGCAGTTTGGTATACTGTCTTGCTGTCTATAGGTTCATTGATTGCTTTTTCCTATTGACTTATTTCCTTCCCTTTTTAAAATTCTTGTTCTTGTTAATAGTAACAGGAATGTGTTATTATGAGAAGCAGGTCTTGAGTTCAATCAGAAAATTATTGTTTTTCTCCTCGATACTCATGCCACTATCACACCAAAAATGGTCCCCTGTTGCAATGGTGATTTTTATTGAAACTTGCAGATCTCATGAACTCATTAGATCTGTGATTATTTCTCTCCTCCAGTATTGCATGGTGCTGGGTAAGTTATCCAGCAAGAAGGAATTTCTCAGGCAAGTTCCATTTGATGTATTTTGACCATATTCTGTGATCTATATATGTGTTGCATATTTAGTAATAGGGTCTTACCTACAGTTTTTTTTTGGGGGGGGACAGTAACCAAGAGGAAACATAAAAGCCTATGATGTTTAAGGGTCTTGGATGCCTCTATGACCAACATACAAAGGCATTTTTTTAAAAGACCTGCAACAATGTCTTTATACTACAGGTAGAAAACAGTCATAAACCAACAAGTCATGCAGGTAAATCTCTCTCCTTGTAGGTATTGTTGGGACTCTGCTGTGATTGCACATAACCTGAATGTAGGACTTTTCAACATATTTATGGAGGAAACTGAATGATCACAGAAAATTCATATTGCAGCAAAAGGGACTAGGAAGAACTGATTCCTTTGATGTTACTGGATAAACCCTATATAATGTGCCTCAAAAAAGTGATCATTATATAGAGACAGGTATGGAATTTTTCCTCTTGTGGTATCATGTTGACATTGAAAAAACTTTGAATTTTGGAGCCTTTAGTTGTTATATTTTCATGCTAATGTATTTGGACTTATAGTAAAATTTCAGGATAAAAATTTTATATTTCATATTACATAGTTGCAAATTTAATAACTTTGCCACTGAGACAGTTGAGACTAAGTTGTTTAACTTATTGTATTCCACTAACTAATTGTGGAGTATGTAAATGCTACAAAGGCTATCTTACCACAATGAGCCATGCACATTTTAAACAATGGTCCAGTATTATTACCTGAACTACTGACCTATTTCAGGAATAATTTGTCTCAATATTGTTGTCAACAGAAAAATGTGAACCAATCTCAGAGCATGCACTGCATTCCTTGAAGTCTCTTTACTATTCTGCAACACCATCACTTCTTTGGTCTGTCCTTGACTTTAACAACACTAAAACAATAGAATTTACAGAAACTGTTTTGTGAAATATTGCTCAACTTTGGTACCATCAATATTAGTTTTTAGCTTTCATTTTTTAAGATACTTAGGTCAAATAAGATGTTTTGCCTTTTCAAAAGCTGAGTGATTTCAATTTCTCCTAATACTTGAGATGTATATTTTGTTCACATGATCAAATCATTCTCCACAAATTCTTTTTTCCTTGATTAAATTACTACTTTCCCCGATGGTGCCCATATCAAGACTACATAAGCATAAAATTATCATATTTTCTTAGTTGAGTTAATAATTCTTCTGATCTTTTTTTCACTTTTTTATTATATTTATATTTCCCAATCATACAAACTTAATAGGCACCCTGGTCCCCTCCCTCCCTTAACCCTCCCCAGTCTCCCTTGCATCCTACTCCTCCTTTCCCATCCCTTTCACCTCCCTCCCTCCCTTTCTCCCAGTACCTCCCTTCCGCCCTCCCATTCCTTGGAACATCCTTGTGTGTGAATGTCAAACTTCCCACTCTAGAGAGGTGTAAAGACTTAATGGCATTGCCCAGAGCCCTTTCTTGGGCTCCCCTTTAGTATGGGAACACTATGATGACTGTACTTGGCTGGTCTGGTTCCAGGTGATTAATGCAGGGCCTCTGATATTCTAAAATATGGTTTGTTGTTTCCAGTTTTGCTGTTCCTGCACTGCCTTTGGCTCCATCCTGATTGTTATTGGAGGTCACTTCCTAACCAAAGATAAATGGCTGTTTAAATGAAGATCTTACTATAAGAGGAGATTCAAAGTTAGATGGAATAGGAGTGGGAGACTGCAGTGAGGAGCAGGCTTATATAACCACTCTGGTGATCAATCTGGCAATTTTTAAAAAATTTTAAAGATTGAAATCCCATATGACCCTGTTATTCCACTTCTGGAAATATACCCCATAAAGCAATAATTCACCTCAATGACACAAGCACAACCACGTTCATAACAGCACTACTTACAATAGCAAAGTCATGGAATCAACCCAAATGCCTGACACTTGAAGAGTAGATAAGGAAAATGTAGTACATTTATACAATGGAATACTACTCAGCCATCAAAAAAGATGAATTAATGAAATTTGCTGGTAAATGGATGAAATTAGAAAAAAGTTTTAATAATAACTTTGTTTCAATTTTTTCTTCTACATTTATTAACATGCTTTCTTTATGTGCATTATCTTTGTGTTCACTCATTTTTTCTGTAATAATATGTTGTTTCAAAAAACAATCTTAAAATTAATATGGAGGAACAAAAAAAGCATGATTAGCCCAAACAATTTTGGGCAATAAAAAGACTTCTGGAGGCACTCCATACTAGATTTCAAAGTATACTATAGATCTATAGTAATTAAAAAAGTGTGGTATTGCAAAGTCTAGCATGGACTAAAGGTACTAGGATCCTTGGAGGATAAGGACTGACAGTCACAGTAGTGTTCCTAAGCTTAAAGGAAACACAGGAAAGGGTTCTGGGAAATGCCCTTGGGTCCTTGCACCTCATCGGAGAGGAGGACCCAGAGGAGAGTTTGGCATGCACAGTAAAGGATGCTCCGGGGATTGGGGGGGAGGCACTTGGGGATGGGAAGAGAAGGGAGAGGGGGAGGTGGAGAGAGGGAGGGGACCCGTGTACTTGTTAAGTTTGTATGAGCAGAAATAATAATAAAAGTGCTTGAAAAAAAAGTGTGGTATTGGAACAAAAACAGATACATCGACCAATAAATTAGAACCGAGAACCCAGACACAAACTCCCACATTGTAAGTGCTTTTTAGTAGAAACTTCTTCAAACCTGATTCTGTCTGTGATTGGTTTCTAATTCCCATTTGATATCATGGTGTTCATCTTATTACTTGCACTTTGACAATATCTAATCACTTTCTTGGGTAACAAGAAAGCAAGTTTATATTGTCATTCATGAAATTACTTACTAAAATATTGGTGCACAGTAATATTGGTTAGAAAGTAGAGACAGAAAAATCAGAAGTTCAGGGTCAGCCTTGGCTACATAGTAAGTTTCAGGCCAGCATTATTTACTTAGGTAATTCCTCATAATAAAGATACAATAATAATTAAAATGCATCCTCAATAGAGTGGGGAATATATCCAAAATTAAACTCATATCTCTACCCATCTTCATTCCTCCTTTACACTGTAGGCATTTCCATTGCCTCTAACCTTGGATGACTCATGGTGAGCCTTAGCCATTCCTACTTTTCATGTCTGACTTTTCTACAAAAATGCTAGACTGTTTCAGCCTCACTTAGATGTTATATCAAAAAGAGCAAAAACTAAAGAAATAAAGGAAGAAAAAAAAGGAAAGCAAGAAGAAAAGAAGATGGATGGAAGGAAGGAAAGAAGAAGGAAGGAAGGAAGGAAGGAAGGAAGGAAGGAAGGAAGGAAGGAAGGAAGGAAGGAAGGAAGGAAGGAAGGAAGGAAGGAAGGAAGGAAGGAAGGAAGGAAGGATGGAAGGAGATGTCTTAAAATTTTTGCTCTCTGCTTCAATTTGATGTACTCGAGTTAAAATTATGAACTTAGACAATGGTAATTATATTGCATTAAATATTTCCCAGGCCTATCCAAATGCAGAGATTCTGGGAATCTGGACTGGTCTTACTAGTGATTCATTACTTTAATCTGTTTTACTTAATGAGAAATGTTTCTCCTTTTAATTAATATAGAATCACTATTCCACATTGATTGAAATGATATTGCTCTTTTTTAAATACTAAACAGAGAAGAACTAGATAAGCCATAACACATAGATATTTATTTGTGGTCACATTTCATAGATACTATTATTTCACCTTGTCTGTCATAAACTTGTATATCTTTCTATGACTGTGTCTTCTTTAACCACTAGTGTGCTGTTCTTTTGTTCACATCTTTTATAATATTTATAAAATGAATCATTCCTCAAGCTTAAGTTTAATTTTGAAAAGAAATAGAAACAAAGACCTAGCTAATCAGAGCATAAGGATACCCTCCCTTAAATAATAAGCAATGTTCTAACCTAAAGTTTTTAACATCTTGTGTACCACACTCAGATGTAGTCTCACTATGAACTATTAAAGAATGTCAAACAGTAGTTCACATGTATGTGTACACCTTGGTATCTGACCACATATATAATCATATAGATGCTCTTTCTCATTTTTTACATTGCTAAAAAGTAAAATCTCCATCTAATACAACAAAGTTTAAATTGTTTATCTTGCCTGTCAAATAATAATGCAAATTAATATTTAATTAAAAAATTTAGTTTATGTTAAAGGGCAAGATGTAGCTGTTATTATAGAATGGGCACTTACAGTGGAAGCCTTTGGGTCTAAAGCTGGATTAGAGAAGGGAAATGCACATCAGTGGGGTGGCCTGAAGAGGGGGTTACTTTAAATACCATGGAGGCCTGAGCACCTATAGGAGTAGACAAGTCAGAGTGAACCCTGGTGTCCATAGAAGCACACAGGATTGGAGGGGGTGGGAGAGAATGGTGAAGGAAAAGAAGGGAATGGAGGGGAGGGGAGACAGAGGGAAGCTGGGTTGAAAACCCAATATACTTGTAAAAGTAGAAAAAATGATATGTATGATATGTAACAAAAGTACCTTAGAAGAACAATAACAAAGAAGCTTTGAGGCTCCTTGATGCATGGCAACCCTTTGAGTACCATATCAAGAAAATTCCTATTGTCATTAATAAAATATAATGTCCTAATTACTGACATCTCAGCATTCCCTCATGGACCAGTGAAGACCTCAGGAGAAACAACTACACTCAGAGAATCTTTGGAGCAGGTTTTGGACAAAAGAAGGGAACCTTCCTAACTTGTGGGCTAATCCACTTAATACCACATAAACTACCACAGAGGACTGGTCTCTACTGGCATATGTGCACTGAAGGGGAGTGGTGGTCCACACATGCATACGATCATGGGCAGGAGGGCCCTGGAGGGGGTAGGGAAGGAGAGGAAGATGAGAGATGAAGGGTGAGAGAAGGGAAAGCAAATAAGTATGGACAATGAACTAAAAAATTTCTAAAATAATAAAATATAGTGCAACTTTGGTTGAAAATTTTCCAGTGCTCTAAAAAATTAGCCATTACATCTATTAAAAGTTGTATTTGATTTCAGAAACTGTAGAATTATGGATGACTGAGAAGATTTTATATATGAAAAGTTTATAATTCCTCTGAGATATCAAATATTGCTTAATTGTTTATCAATGTATTTATTTTCATTATTTATTCATTCAATTATATATTTCATGAATAAGGCCTTGGTAGAAGATGATAACTACTTAATACAGTCATATCTGGAATCTCAACATTTCTTCAAATCTATCACATGTTTAACAAAAACTAGCAGCATTCTTATAATCTTTCCCTTATTGTAGAAATACTGTTCATCACTGAACACTGATAAGAGATTTTGGTATTGAATAACAAATAACTCCAGCTCCCAGGGATTTTAGCATGTAACATTAGATACTATGCAAAAGAAACAATTACTCATAACCTACATGAGCTGACCAATATATTACTGCATGATATAAACAGTAATAGAATGTAATTTTATTACTATCTTGTCCTCATTGTAATTAGTTTGCATTGCATTTCCACCACACTTTGCTGTATTATAGAAACTGGAATGGAATTTATAATGACAATAGTGTGAAATAGAGGTATATTCTCTGTCCTTTTTTGGGAACACTGCACAATGACACTTGTATTCCCGATAGCAAAAGTTCTGTAGTTGCATAGGAAACTAGTTAGTCCATGCACAGTGGGAATATTTTTACTCTTTAAAATATTTTCTCGTTGCATTATAAGGAAGTATTTGTTTGAATATCCATCAAAGTAGTTTCTGGCACCATAATAGAGGAAAACAGAGGATGGGAAGACAGGGTTCCCTCTCTATCATTATTTCAAAAACAATGTATCCTGCATCAAGACTACTATGAAGTATAAGATGAAAAAATAAACTTGTGGCCTTAAGCAATGACAGACCATGGAATATATTTGTCATTTTATGTGTTTCAAAAATGATGATGGGCAGACATATTCAAAATGTGCTGAACCTCTCACAGCTGAAAGTTTTTTGAGCACTATGTCAAATTGTAAACATGATACAGATAATATGATCTAGATGATGTTTTTGTCTCCAGACTTAGCACAATAGAAAATAAAGCAATACATCCTATACCCAAAAAGTTATTTTTATTTGTCTTTTTCTACTAAACTATAAGATGGGATACTGAAAAAGTTCATGCTTTTTTATTGGGGATAGAAAATTAAATAACATCTGAAGAAAGAATTCCAATTCCTAATTCTGTTAAGTAAAATCTGACATGATGTAGAACAGAAAGCATTCTGAAATGGCAACATGAATGGCTAGAGAAAGTATCAGCTAGGGATGTGAAGCAACTATTAGAATAGGGCAGATCAAGCCATGGAATGAATACTGAAAACAGTTCAATAGCTGTGGATGATGGAAAATAAACATTAACATATTGTTTCAAAGGAAAATAAGGCATTGTATTAGACTTCCCATCATTGTGACAAGTGCCTGGGAAAACACAGATTCTAAAGAGGTTCCAAGGTTTCAATACATGGCTAATTTTGTCTCCATCATTTGTGTATGATGTAGTTTAAAAGCATCAAGCCAGGAAGAACATGTGGCAGATGCTGACTAATCATGGTAATCAGGAAGAAGAAAGGAAGAGAGAAAGAGAGATTCTGTATTGACATCCTCCTTCTTGTTTTCTCACTCCATCTGGGCTCCAAGCTTATTGAAAAAGACCAGTCACATTCTGGTCAAGTATCATCCCATTAGTTTATTACATCTAGGAATGCTCCTACACACACTCAGAAATGTGTTTTACTGTTCTCTGAGGCATTTCCTAATTCAGTCAAAGTGACAGTGCAGATTGACCATCATAGGTATTAATGTAATCCTGGGACAATCTGTCCCATAAAATTTCACTCAGTTTCAGGTAATTGTGTCCAAAGTGTCGATTAATTCACAAAGCAGCATTTAAAGATAATACAAATGATGCTTGTTTTTTAATTTTCTCAAAATACATGTGGCCTTCACATAAACACATACACAAAGGTATACGCATGAAGGACTCCTGCACATTAACTCACAGGAAGAATTTATGATCATCCACAACATATAAGAAATAGTATAACTAAAAATTTATTCATGGAAAAAGAAGAAAGTGATAGCAGAATAAAATAAAAAGGATGAGTGAAGATGTATTTAATGTGACCAGGGCTTGAATTTTAAATAACTGGCATTAGATGACAGCCATGTGTCCTAAAAGAAAATGGGCAAAATTATTCACTTTTATAAGCCAAATTCAATTCAGTGTATAGCAAAATTCTTCATGTATTTCTAATATTTTAACTGATTGTTTCTTTAAACATATAATTAAAATAATCAAATCTTTCATTTATTTCTAAATAGTTTTCAATATCCAGTTCACTTCCTAGCACTTCATTGCTTTAGTTGCTCCAGTCTTGATCACACCCACGCATGACAGACACCATTTTTCCTTACTCTGCCAATTAAATGCCAACACTAACTTGCAAAATTTGAGTGATTCCTGTGTGGAATGCGGACTTTAACCCTGTTAATCTGACTTCAGTACATGACATTAACAGCTGCTCTGTATCACATGTTTTAAAAATGCATGTTGAATTACTTTTTTATAAGGATGTGAAGCAAACAATCAGCAATAACAAAAAATACTTCCCAGCCAATTTTCTTTATGAGAAAAACACTGAAACAAATCTGTACAGAACAGAGATATATTCACAAAACACTGAAGTTATAATGTGTCTTTTTAAACAAAATCAAGACTTTGGTGAGACTCCATTATATGTATATGACCCAATGCCCTTTGAATCCATCTGATAAATTTGACAATCAAAGCAGAATTTTTTTGTTCTAGAAAAAGTGAAAACGTGGACCTATACTTTCTCTTTTAAAACTGTCTGTTTTCCACACCTCACTATTCCAAGTATCTGAGATTTCATTTTTCAATATTTACATTATTAACTTACTGCAATGGAAAAATTAATTAATGACAATTTCACATTTTGAAAGCAGAAGAATAATTACTGTCCAGGGGTCCACCAGACATTTACAACTTATTGACATTGGGACATGAAGCTATCATCTACAAAGTTCATGTTTGGAAACCATTCAGTTGAATTGTAAAAATATATAAAAGAATCACAAAACATCACAGGAGCTTCTCACAGTGAAGTAAGGTCATGATTTTGTGGTGGACCGTAGTCAGAGCTGTCTTTGATCATATGTTGAATACATCCAGAATAATGCAAATGAGTGAATAAATTTATCAACATGGGAGTAGGAATAGTTGTTTCTCACAGAAAATCCCCAAGTGGTCAAACACAATAATATTAACAGTCACGGGTAGGAATTATCAAGAGGTAGCAAATTGGTGAGTGAAAGAACAGGAATATGATAGAAGCATAGCATAGATCATAGATCCAAAATCTTTCACAAGGTTGTTGTAAATTCTCAAAATAAAGGGTGTGATTTTAAAGTTGAAAAACCTAGGACAGTACACACTTTCTCAACCTTGTCATCCAAGCTAACATGGCCAGAGATAAGACACATTGATGTCCTTTTCCTTTTACTATGAAGTTCTGACAAGACTATCAATCACTGCTAGGGGATTCTTGCCCCCATTACCAATGCATAAGCTTCATCATGGGAGCACCTCAAACAAACCTAAACTGGGAACATTTTACATAATTTCCCTCCAGCTATTTCTGACTGTGTCAAGATTATTAGAAACATGTCTATACTGATGAGCAAACTGGAATTTTGGAGAAGTATGTAGTGTAAATAAAATCTACTATTTCTGATTGACTCGAGGACAGAAAAAAATAACATCCTGGGTGGATAGTTCCAATATTACCTAGAGATGTATTAACTGTGATGAACAATTGGTTTTCATCATTTTAGCAGTTGCAATCTACTCATGTGAAGCATTTTCGATAATCTAGAGTGGTGATTTTCAGCAGAATTGGTCATGCATTTTTCTCTTTACATTTAGCTGGATAAGATTTGATATGCATTGGAAAAGGTTTGTGATCTTTCAATTCCTCTCCAACTTAATTTCTTTGTATTGTGATACAGGTACACTTACATTTTTCTGATAAAATTTTAATGTTATTCACCTTAGATTACACTTATGAAGAGTTACCTAAATGAGAACCAGTCTTACTTAAATCAATATTTATGGTTGATTTAGCATAGTGATATTTTAATTGAAGTAAATTTTATTTTTGGAAAGGATGCTGGCAACTCTGGAGAAATTTTAACAACAGGGGGAGCACTACTGACATCTAGAGGTATTATTAAAACTCCTGTGATTCACAGGTCAACCCATAGCAAAAAAGGAACTTCACAGTCCTAAGTGTCAATGAAATAAAGAAGGGCAAATTTCAATGTAACCACTGATTACTTAAAATTTAAGTAACCCTGGGAACATGAAAGTGAATATATGCATTACATATACTATGCATGCTAAATTTAATGTGAACACAATACAGCATTTCTGTGTGATCCAAAAACATACAAACATAAATTGAATGGTGCTTGAAAGTACAATGTATTAAGTATGAAGTATGAAGGCAGATACTTCATTTTTAGCATCCTTTAATTTTTCATGTTTTTTTCGTATCATAATTTTACAATGCTATAAACCAAATGCAGAACACTACCATTAGAATCTAAGGGATCTCTATTTTAGTAAATGTATAGTTCTGGCCCACTGACAAGAAACACTAAATTTTCAGAAGTTTCTAGTTCCTTTTTACATAAATTCAGATGTGTGTTCCTCTGATTCAAATCTAAGTAGTTCATTGAAACTGCTTATTTCAATAGGCTTCCAATAACAGTTGATGTATTTCTGGTTTAGGGCTTTATAACACCTGGGTTCATATCCTAGAATTGCTGCACATTATCCTTGTGTCTGGGCAAATGAGCTGTAGTGCTATACTTTTCTCAAGTGTGAAATTAAAGTAGTAATAATAATTCTTATCTCCTAAGGTGGCTGTGAAGATTAGCTATAAAGAGCCTAGAATACTGTGTAGTACATCAAAATTTTCTACATGAGTTATGATTGTTGCTATGTCATTAGTCTAATTACTTAAAAGGAAAATACCCCTTACAGAGCAGCCAGCATGAATATACAGAGATTCTCTTAAGAGTGTGTCACATACTCAAAATCCTATGCACCAGTCATACAAACAACTAACTCTGAAATTATTTGCTTTCCCCCAGGAAAATTTTTAGTTCAGGTACCATACCCTCCCCATGTCTCTATTTACAGATTTCCTGGAGAACCTGCAATGAGTTCCTTGGGGTCTTTCCTACTGCAGGTTACATTAGCTATTAACATTTTGATAGCTATTGCCCTAAAAATACAAAGATAATTTGGGACTTGCATGTATGTCTTACTTACATTTATAGGAACATACGAATTTGAGCACAAATGATGATTATAATCTTGTTCCTAAGGTACTTTGTTTTCAAACTAGCCATCTGGAATCTTCTTTAACCTAGGAATTGCCTCCACTTACCCATTTTTTCAACTGAAACAATTGTTGACACTTTTTCTTAGGTAACTCAAGTATCTTTTGTTTAAAATGCTATAATTACAGTGAGATTTTTTTGTATAAAATGGGATATATTAATAACTAAATGCACACACTATGTTCTCTATGTTATATCTCAAATGAAGTAAAACCCTGTTTTTTAGTTAAAACACTCTCTATTTGTAAAATTAAAAACAGACTATTCCCTCTACATTTGACTTACTTCATTAGATAAGTTGATGAACTATAATGACTATCACTTGCAAGAGTATTTTGGAGAATATTGTTATTTAAATATGTACTTCACATTATAACAAACTTTTTTTCCTATATATTTTTGATGACTCTTTATGTACTTCAAACAATATGTAGAAGTTGGGGTACAAAGGAAGCAAAAGTTAAAATAAGTTCTCTCATAGAAAACAGATGAAGAGGATGTTGAGTCTTTTTTGTCAATATGTTTTTAAGCATGCCACTTAAGAAATATGATGTGAAAAATATCCTGATAATGTAGTTTCTTTTTCTATGAGCTGAGTCCACATGAGTGTAATAAGCAAAAGTACGTCCTTGTGGGATTTAGTGTTTCCTGAAGAACATAAAAAAGTCAGCAAAGTAGAATTTTGTTTGTTCCTATAATGACATTTTTCAATATTTTATGTCTTATAGCATATTAGGACATGAAACCTGAAGAAAGATCAGGTAACTAAGCTATCTATCGTTTGCCTATCACCTATCTACTAGCATCTATAATGTCTATCATGTAGCTATCATTTACCTATTGATCATCTATTAATTATGTATCAGGGCCAACTATTATTTTAACCTTCAATCATGTAGAGTTATCTATCATCTATTTATCTATTACTTTTAATCTGTCTAAACTCCTATTTCTATAACACGTATCTCTGTTACCTATCATGTCTATGTATCTCTTATCTATCATGTGTACCTCATTTGTCCTATCATACATATATGTGTATGATATATATACTACTTATATTTATATGTATATAAATTTATCAGGCCTATCTTTTTCAATGATTTAGAACAATGTGTAGTCATTTGTTTTCTCTACATGAGATTCCTTCTGTTATAGCAGTGAAGCACCCTCTATCTCATATGCTAAGTGTATGGCTCCTGTCATTCATTAGTCTAGATGTATTTCTGACCCAGCATGCTCAAAAACAATGGTTAGATTGCACAGTTAAACATCGGATTCAACAATATTACTCCAATAGTGAATAGTAAGAACATTATTAAGAAGACAGAATTCTTTGATTTTCTTTTATGATAAAGAAAATTGCTCACTCATCAATTAGCTTGTAAATGATAGAAAGAAGAGCTATAATGAAAATATAGACCTGAAACCTGTCTTTGTAGCTACTATAAAGAGATTTTTGTCTGGGGGATTGTGCAATACTAGTAAAGACAACACTTTGGAGTATTAGGCAAGGAATGCTGGAATCGCCTTAGACACATGTAAACTATTCTATGTGCCAGGGATGGAAATCCTCACAATAGCTCAATAAATCAACATTACTGTCATTATTTTATGAAAAGCAATGTTCTCCATCCACCTCACCATCTCATAAAATTGATGAATGAAGAGTCTGGATTCTGATTAGCTAAAAATATAGCATGACTATCAATAAATTAAAACATCAGAATCATTTGTCCAAAATGGGAATCACAACAAAGACCTCAGGAGACAGATCTTGGTATTCCTATGTTCCTGACTGAGTATATTACCATAGTAGCAACAATGTGAATCAAGTTAACACCAAAGGATTTAGTAGTGTTTTTGTACATGGGGTGTTATAGACTGCAGGCAGATTTTAGTTTTCATTTAGATTAAATGTAAACATGTTTTATTTATATCTTCCATGTTAAAATTTAATTAAAATTAAAATCCAATGTTAAAATTATTAGACTATTGGTTCCATGTAAGGACCTGTATAATTTTCTGTCAAAAGCTAATAGTATGAAACATTATAAGACAATTTGAAAACAGTTCACATAATTTTCATATAGATACTAAATAAATTTTGAAACAAATTCCCAGAGAAATATGTTAAAATTGGAAGAAATGATTTAAATATTTTATTTAATAATAATAATCTCTGGCTTTAGGACATAACAAGTTATATTATCTAACATAACAACACATAAAATTTCTATATTTAGAAGGTAGACAATCTCTTTACAAACAATTCCTTTTCTTTATGGAAAATTTATAAATAAATGATCAAAATAAAACTAAATGAAAGGATAGACAGATAACAGATACAGATGATAGATGAGATAAAATGGAAGAAATATAAACAGATCTTGGAAGAATAGATGATAAAAAGATAGAGAATATAAACAGAGAGATATAGAGGATACAAATATAGAATTAAGTATGGACATTAACAAACTTCACATCTCCTACTTTTTGATTTATGGAAGTCTTCAAATGTGAATTTTAAAGTAGCACTTCAGATGACATATGCCTGGCATGCTTCATATTCCAGCAATTATCACAGATCAGTAGGTATATCATTCAGGAAACGATCCTCCTTTTCTTCTCCATCAGCTTTAGTCCTCTTCAGTCTCTCAGAGAGGAGTGGATCTTGTGATCTTTTTGCTTTCATGGTGAGATATTGAGACAGATCCCATGCAATTCTTGTGTAACCATATGTATTTGCCATGAAATCTTGTGTACGAGAACTATGTCATATCCAGGATATAATGTTTGACCCACCACTGTCTCATTTCAGGCTCTTACAATATTACCACCCACCTCTTTCTCTGTGTACTCTGAGCCTTGTATTGATAGTGAGTGAGGTATACATGTCATGTCGATGGACAAGTAGTCCATAGTAATTTATTTTCTATAGTTTGACAAGTTGTGCTTTTCAGCAATAAAGTTTTTCTGCTGTAGAAGGAGGCTTCTAGGTTGAGTACTGAATGGTTTTCCAATCTATGTATATAATGCTAGGTATAACCAGAAAGCATTTTGGTGTACTGTCTACTTTGCTAAAGATTCATAGTTTACTCTTGTCCTGGGACCTAAGTCTATCATAGGTTCTTGTTTTAGTTTACAGTAACAGGAATGTCCTCCCTTCGGACAAGCTGCTCTTAAAACCATATCAGAAAGATGCTGATTATCTCCTTGATATTATCTCAACTTGCAGATTTCACAGATTGATGAGATCATTGATAGTTTTTCTCCCCTGTTTTCTTCTGTAACACTCTCTGGCCTTATGTAAACTCTCTAGCAATGAGGAAGTTTCCAGACCAGTTCTAGCTGGCATGTGTTGTCCATGTCCTCTGATCCATGTGTGTTGCACCTTCAATAAGAAGGTCTTAGTTATTTGCTAGTTGCTGGATGGCAGCCAAGAGCAATGGCAAAAGTCTATACTCTTTGGCGAGCCTTTGCGACCTCTCTGACCTACACCTTATAAAGTAGTACAAGTAAGTTTATTATATATGCAAGTTAATGATAGCCTCAACTCAGCAAATGTCATGAAGAATGAAGATGGTGTTTTCTTGCACACACAACGTATTCTGGAAAAGGCCAAATATGATTAAACACTTGTCAATTATCTATTATTATCAAGAGCATGCCCTTAGCCACCCTCTACTCAAGCTTGGCCATGCTCATGTCAGTTTTCCAGCATGATCATGCACATGCTAGAACATTCCTCTCGTAATCCTTCACTGTAGCCACTTTCCACAGAACATCTCTGGGAAATTTTTTATTATTTCTTTTCCCTTCTCTGTGAAGCCTGGGTTTGATATTTTTGTGTTTTTTGTAGAGTGTATATTTTTATATAAATGAATAATCTGGAAAGTTTCTGCATAGATTTAACATATATCCTTAGAATTGCTAATTTATTGCCCTTCACATTAAAATAATCCTTCATCTACCTCCACTATCATCCCTTTCCAACTTCAATATTATCCTATTCCTAGAAATACAAGTATTCCTAGTCAATTATAAAAATTTGAGAGGTCAGTGCTAATATTGACCTATAAGCAATACCATGTGGGGGTTTTCTTTCACTTTTTCAGGTAATTCTTAGACATTAGAATTTGTTCTTTTAAAATTTATTTTTAAATATGAGACAAAGTGCCAACTGGGTTGTTTGATTTTTATGTTTAATTTTTTGAATTATTTGTACATTCTAGACCTTAGACCTCTTTCAAACACATATATAAAAATATTTCTACTATTCTGTTGTTGCCTTTTTCACCATTCATATTTTCCTTTTTCAGAGCAATAGCTATTTTAATTATATTGTTGGTTGATTGTTGGACTTATCTCCTGAATTAAAGATCTCCATCCTATTCAGAAAGACCTTACCTAATCTGACCAATTCAAGTGTACTTCCCATTCTTCTTGAGTAAGTCTCAGAGTTTCAGGCATAACACTGACATCTTTGATCCATTTGGAAATCAAAGCGACCCTGCACCACTTATGAAAGGATCTGTCTTTTCTCACTTGTAGAACTATTCACCAGTGCTACAGACATGGCTGTGGGTCATGTGCAAGTGGACAGAAGAAGAAAGCAAGCAGAGAAGAGTGGGAAACTGGAAGCAGAATGACTCATCTAGAGAAGCACAGAAGAGTTGGATGGCATAAAGTATGAGCTGGGGAGAAAACTAAGAATCCATATTGATTCATCTTCAGAACTTCAATAATATAGGCAGGGTGAAGGGCTTGTGGGTACAGAGCCAGGTAGCGAGCCTGGCTCATTTCTGGAGCTTAAGATTGACTCAGTGGTGCAGAGGCCTTCAGCCCACCTCTGAATGTCTGGAAACTGAATTAAGGAACTAGGAGATTGGACTGGTTAACTCTACCTGGGGTCATATTTTGTGATGGAAAGTGGCTAGACTATCAATTCTATTTTTTCTTTAATGAATAAAATGCCTACAAAGTCTCATTTAATTTTATGAGCATCTAACTTAAATTCTCACATGTTAAGACTGCAAGTTATTTATTTGAGAGAGCCAATGATATCTCTCCATTATGACTCACATCATCTTTTAGATTAAAATAAGGTTACAATGTGAAAGTGTTTAATTATTTATTTGGAAAGGAAAATTGATATATGAGACATATCGGTTGAAAAATCAAATGTAAAGAAATGTATGCAAACTATTACATAAACAGCCCAGTGATATTTAGAGTAAAATATTTTGGGAGAATTAAAGTTATCTTTTCTTCTTCATTATTTATCCATGATATAATCATAAATTTTTGTGACATCTCACTTTTTACCCAACACAGAATACTAACCTGTATATTGTAAATTTTTAGAGAAAATCTAAAAAGATTTTCATTAATATACTTCTTTTAAAATGGTACATAATGGTGTAATAAGAAATTGGATAAGATTCAGTTAATAGCAAATGGCAGATCTGAAATTTACACTCACATGTTCTGACACAGGTATTCTATTGTTTCTATGCGTAAAAATTAAGACCATAGCTTTTAACTATGGAAATTTACTTTTTGTTCTATAAAAACTATAGAATATATTACTTGAGAAAGAGTGTTACAAATTAGGAAATCAACAGACTGAGAATTCTAGGCTGACATCAGAGAATTATCCTAAATCCTTTTCCTCAGCATCCCTAAAGTAGTACTAGGATTTTGAATGCTAACCAATATGCCTAGCTTATAACATATCTCAATACACAGGGGATTATATCTGTAAAAATAGTATAAGTACTTTGTGATAAAATCATTACATCTGAAAATTAAAGTGAAAAAGACTTAAGTGTTTTGTGAAGATTTGTGAACTATGATATTGACACTGGTGTTCTACCATTATATTCTAAGTTCAAAGTAATCATAGGCTAAAATGTTGATGATGATTCTTAGAAATATGTATCTAGTAAGTATAGTATAGGATTTACCATGCTTGTGCTCACTGTTATGGATTCTTTTTTTAAGTTTTATTTATTTTATGTGTATTTGCACACGTGTGTGTTTGTATGTTTGTGTGTTGCAGAAGGCACTGTGTGTCCCTCTAGAGGACCAAGGGTGACTTCTGAAATCATCCTGGATTGCTTCTACCTCTTTTTTGCTTTGCTCTGGGATTTCTCAGGTTCTGCCCACCAGGGTTGGAAGTACAAGGTTCCACCATTTTCACCCAGCATTTTTTTGTAGGACCTGGGATCCGAATTCAGAAACTTCTGCTTTTGACGCCGCATTTTAACCCCTGAGCCATCTATCCATCTCTGTTCTGGATTCTTGAAAAACTTTAAACTTCAAGATAACTTTGTAGTTCAATTATGAACTTCTTTTTAAAAAGACACAAATACCATACTTTAACAAATAAGAATAACCATGTGAAATGGTCTCTGTGGTGTGTAATAAGTTAACACTTTAGATTTTTTAAAATAGATATGATGACTTATCATTTTGCAGATGATTTTGTCTCCAGGGAGTTTTCCTTCTGCAATGTGGGAACTGTGCCTAAGATAAAAGCTTTCATAAAACTGTACCTTGACTCTTAAATTATTTTACTGCTTCTCTAAGAGGCGTGAATGATTGATCACAGTAATAAACATTTATCCTGGTCAATAGTCTTCTTAAAAGAATCAAAACAATCTTCTGGTCAAAGGCCAACTCACTAATTAACCAGATCAAATTGGCCACTCAGCAAGTTTCTCCATTGTTCTGTTTCAAACATTTAACTTGTGGTACAAAGACTAATTATATTTTATTGAGACTTATTTGGTTTTATTACTGGCATAGACACTTTTAAAATAAGTGTCATATGAATGTCTAAAAAATAATGGTATTCCAGCATAAACAATCTTAAATGATTTTCAAGTATTCATAGGTTTTTAATTATTTATTTAAATACTTTAATCATTTACTGATTCTAGTCTGAGTTTGGGGATGAGATGGTCCTGCTGTATCCCTTGTTGAAGACATTGTTTCCAGTTTGTGAATCCAGATAATGAGGGGTGATTAATGATTAAGGTGAAGTCTTATGTGATCAATAGCCCCTTAATTGTGTTCATGTTTTGATGACTTAATAGGGAGCTGGTTAAAAATTTCAAACACTTTGTTCAGTTGGAGGAGAATAGTCCCTGATAGCATGTCCCTAGGACTCTATCTGGTCTCGTTTTTTTGTGACATTTGTTCCACCTCAAAATGTTCTGCATCACCAGGTGCATATTAAGTAATATCTCATTCACCATCAGCCATAGTAAATATTAACTTCCTTGAAATGTTTTACTGAGATATTTTGTTTCATCATCTAAAAGTGACTAACACAGTTATGTAGAAAATATTTAAAAAAATATTAAAATTTATACTGGAACATCAACCAAAAAATCATTTATTACTTTCCTCAAACCTGTTTTTAATCTCTGTAGACATGAGTTATTACTGTAAAGAAGAGAGCAAACAACAAAATTAGAACAGGTCACAGAAGCAGGAATTGGTCTTCTCTGTTCCAAGTACTGTTTAGAGAAAGATATCTTAAAGAAATTTTAGGTTATTTTGCAGAATAGAAGCTTTTTAATTTCATAGAACTCCATTTGGTGATTATTAGTCTTTTTTCCTGGGCATTTGTTGCTCTGTTTAGAAAATCTTTACCTAGGTTTATCAATTCATATGTGCTCCCTACTCTTTCTTCTAAAAATTTCAGAGTTTTAGGTTTGATATTGAGGTCTCTGCTGGATTTGTAATTGACTTTTGTTTAGGGAGAAAGGCAACAGTCAATAAAAAAAAAAAAAAGCTCTGAGCTGATCTACTTAGAACCCAGTGACAAAAATTTACTAGAAGTAACAGGAATGTGATACTTCGTGATAAAATGCTGGTCATAGAGGTCTCAAAGACCTCTATGTTTTAGGCCTTTGCAATTGTTCTTGGTTGCTCTTCAAAAAACTGTCAGTAAGACCCTATTAATGAAGATGAAACACATATGGATCACAGAATATGAGGCAAAATACTAGAACTGGTTTGACAACTCTTTCCTTCTAGATACCTTATACAGTACCAAGCAATACTGCAGAAGCTACATGGGAGAGAAATAATTATAGGCCTCATCAACACAAAAGATTTTCAAGCTGTTTGGTCAACTTTTTTAAAGAATTGCTTTGGGATTTTAATTGATATAGCATTGAATTTGTATATTGCCTTTGGTAGGATGGTCATTTTTATGATGTTGATTCTGCCAATCCAGGAACATGGGAGGTTTTTCCACCTTCTGGTGTCTTCTGCTATTTCTTTCTTTAGGGTTTTAAAGTTTTCGTAAAGGTCTTTTACCTCCTTGGTTAGGTTTATACCAAGGTATTTCACTTTTTTAGAGGCTATAGTAAATGGGATTGTTTCTCTCAGGGCTTTTTCACTTCTTTCATTCTGGGCATATAGGAAGGCCACTGAGTTTTGTACATTTATTTTGTATCCTGCCACCCTGCTGAACTCCTCAATTAGTTCCAGGAGCTTCCTGGTGGAGTTTTTGGGATCACTCAGGTATAAGATCATGTCATTTGCAAATAGGGATAGCTTGACTTCTTCTTTGCCGATGTGAATCCCTTTTATGCCCCTTTCTTGTTTTATGGCTTCAACTAAGACTTCAAGTACAATATTGGGGGAGCAGGGGGGTCGGGGAAGGAGGAGGGAGGGAGGGAACTGGTGTACCTATTAAGTTTGTATGAGCAGAAATAATAATAAAAAATGTTAAAAAAATAAAGTCCTAAGGACTAAGGTTTCTCTGTTCAAAGATTGAAAAAAAAAAAAAAAAGGATCCTCAAGTTGAAATAAAAATCATCATGGCAACAGGTGACCACCAGTGTAATATCAGTATGACTATCAAGAAGACAACCAACAGCTTTCTGGTTGGAATCAAAACCCACTTGTCAGAATAGAACACATTCCTATTACTGTTAACTTTAACAAGAACCTAAAAAAGGAAAGGAAATAGATCAGTATGGAAAATCAGCCAATGAACCTATAGATAAGAAGACAGCACACCCAACTGCTTGGTAAGTAGCTGCTATTATACCCATAGTTTGGAAGAACTTAACACTCAGCCTAGAAATCTTATTCTACCACAGAAGCACAGAACCTCAACACCCTAACAAGATGTAGCTTACGGCAGTAGAAGAGTAGTGAAGTGAACAAGAACAGCCAACCACATGCAGAATACCGATGACACAGCAAGGCTCATCCAGAATCAGGTCAACCTAATCTCTCCTCATCCTAAGGCTTTGGGAACCTTGCTTATGAGGGCTTGGTGAGATTATGAGAACCTAAAGATGGGAAAGCTTATCATTGGACAAGACATTCCACTCAAGGCATGACTGCTGCATCTATCAACTCAATACAGTGAGACTTGTCCTTAGCAGACTTGCATAATGACTCATACCAAGAACATACATTGGAAATCTTGGGTTTTAATGCTGAATGAGTGAGCAGGTGGCCCAAAAAGAGGTAACATTGTACACCACTTAAAGTCCTGACCCCCCCCCAAGAGTGGTCAACCCAGAGAAAACCCTGGGGTTCATATAAGCAGATAGGCAGGAGGATAAAAGGGAGCTGGATGGATTGATCAAGGAAGGATAAGGGAGGGGAGGGGAGGGGAGGGTGCATGGAGGCAAGCAGGGATGAGTACTCGATATGCTTGTAAAACCAAAAAGAAATTACAGTTTATGATGAATTTAATTCACTTTTTTTCATCTAGCCACTGACCCATTTATATTTTACAATAGGGATTCAAAGAATAAAATAGTGTGATTTTGCAAGAAATAAGTCACTAAGAAAGTGCCATATTCTAAGGTATTCTTCCTTCTCATACAGTACATAGTAAGAGTCAACAGAATGAGAATATGTGACCTACTTAAATCTTAAAGTCTATATTAAAATTAATCTACAATTTACTAGGTTAAAATGTATGAAAATTATATATTTTAATATTCCAGAAGAAATAACAAAGATTAATTGAAGCTCAGAATCAATGTAATGCATTTGAAATATTAAAATGTCTGTTAAATTACTACAATTTGAAAACAATTGATATGCACAAAGGCAAAAGACAGGTCAGATTTTTCAAAAAGATAACCTGTATTTTTTTCTTACAGGAAATTGAATATGTCTCTGAAATTGTTTGTTTACTAATCCTCAAGAATATTAGCAGCAGTGATTTGTGGTCAGTCAATGTAAAAGGATGGCTTTGTCTGATTAATATTCATTTTCTGAATTAAAAATAATCTTTAAAAGTCTTTATTAGTACTTCATGCACAATTAAAATTTTGTCAATATCAGAACAATTTTTCAAACTTTGAATTTACTATTGAATTTTGATCAATATGAACAGAGAGATCCAACTAATTAAACTAGAATTATGGAAAAGCGTTATTATCAATGTAGAATTAGTTCACACATAAGATTTTAAAATGTATTTTTATTAGGAAGATTTAAATAAAATTCCAATTAGTCTCTCATATGTTCTGCATGCATGACCTTCTTAGCAACCTGAATACAGTAATAATGCTGTTCTGTAAAAAGCGAGTGCATTGAGGTTAAGAGTCTGAATTAGTTAAGGACTGCTATTGAACAATTCAAGATATACCTGTCATTATTGCATTCATTCTTTCATTACTAAGCACAGTTGCAGAGTGTTATATTTGTTTGGTCCATATGTGTGTGTCTGTGGTTCTAGCAAGTACACGGACTGGGGCAAAGCTGCTTACCTCAGGGCAGACAGGAAGCAAACACAATTCAGGGGTGGGATATGCCCTTCCACACCATTCACAAACCCTGCGATTGACTTTCCTTAAGAATGCCTAACTTGTAAAATTTTCACCACCTTTTAATAATGACATCAAATATTAATTAACCAGTGGATTAAATTCTTAAGCCCTTCCTCTAAACAAATATTCAAGTCAAGAACCAAGCCTTTTAACACATGAACACTTCATATATAAATCACAGCAATAATTCTGCTGCTAGTTCCTGACAAATTATATTCCTTCTTTCTTGGATACTTTTCTGGAAGAGTGTGTTATCATTTAACAATACCTAGAAAGAAGGAAAACAGAGAAAAGGAAAAACTCAATTCCTGTTAGTGACTAGTCATTATTCTTATAACTGACACAAGAAACAGTTTTCTGTTCCACTCTGAGGTCTCAGTAGCTCTAAAGCCAAACTTTTTGCTCAGAAGTGTGTTCTCTGTCTCTGCAAAGTAGCCATGTGAAAATAACAGCAGAGATATTTGTATCCCATTCTCAGGAGTACGAAGACTAGATGGTCAGGTTTTCTCTTTCAAAGGTCTCAACCTACACCTTTGTTCTTTCAGTTCCATGATTGATGACTGACCTTCATGACTATCATTTCTTGGTTACCGTTTGGTTTCTCTCCCCCCTCTTTTTTTTCCAGAATTCCGCCACTAATTTCACAGTCCCTAAAATGAATTCTCTCTATTGAAAAATCTAATGTGATTTTAGTTAAAATGTTTATTTTACTTATAGTTGTGGTTTGGCAGGTTAATTCTTATCAAATGCAAAAAATGTAACTAATAATAAATGAAGGAATGATGCTACAAGTATGGTTGCTCAATGTTCATTTCAACATGAGACTCAGAACATGAATCAACCTTCATTCTTTATCTAATATTTGCCTTCCTATTGAGCTCCAACAAGGTCAGGAAGCTCATATCAGGCTTTTTGTCAGGGAAGTGACGGAATTTTTAAAAGGGGTTTACAATGAAGAAAAGCTTTACCCTTCAAGTGAGTAGTACCTTTCAAGGGGTGGCCCAGATACTAGTGGTCAAAAGACAAAACCACTGTTGCTTGCTTGCCTTCCTCAGCTTCTTGCTGGTGAATGGGTCTAAGACTGTGGATGTTGCTGATCATGATGATTCTGTTGTTCCTTTCCTACCATCTATTAACATCATATTCCTCTTCTTTGCCTTCCAACATGAAGTGAATACCAAAGATTCTCTTGGCTCTTCATTACCACATGGGAACTGCTAAGGCATGTAGTAATACGATTTTTGTCTAATTCCACATGGAGATGGAATTATTGTTTTTTCAGCCTTTTTATATAAAACAATCTAGTGAATCTGGTCTATATAAAATATAATCACCTTCAGTGTGTGTGTAAGAGAGACAGAGAGACAGAAAGAGAGAGAGAAAGAGAGAGAGAGAGACAGACAGACTCTGTTCCTCTAGGGAACATTAAACCTTATATTCTTATCAGCTAGCTTTTCCACTACATACCTGTTTTCCTAATTATTCCTATTTCATATCTAGAAAATAGTATACTTTCTTTGAAACTAGCTTGTTTTTAAATTTGTGGATGTTTTGTGCCACCTATTATTATTTTGAGCTAAATAGTGTGTATGATAGAGTGAGCTATACATTTCTCAACAGAAACATATAGCTTTAAGAAAATATGTGCTGTTGACATATCAGAATGATTGCATTTATAAAAATATGAGGACAAGACCCTGTTTGTCAATAATAACAATAAAATAATCATTAATCTGTTTATTGCTACATCAAATAGTATGTGTTATAGTATTTGGATATATTCTATGATTAGAAAGGATGATTGTTTTTAATTAAAGAGATATGAGGCCTCAATTAATCACCAGTAAAAAAGGTAAATTGTGGTAAAATTTAGGTAAAAAGTAAAAAAGTATGTGTACTATTAGTAAGTGATTAAAATAAATAATTTACCAGATATTCTTCAAAGTTGCTAGCATAGAAAAATCCTAAATATACTTTGTTGGATGCACTAGTGCATGATAGAAAGACGACAGAATTTGTACCTACACTTGTTCATTGCTCTCTGTTTACTCTGATGCAATGTAACCAGTGACATCAAGCTCTTTCTGTCTTGACTTCTCCACCATGATGAACTGGATCTTGAATTTTAAGCTTCAACAATTCCTTTATCTCTTAAGTTGCTTTACCTATAGTATTTTATCACCAAACAGGAAAACAAACAAAAATTGTATAAAATTCTTATAAATAAATGTTCATTATAAGTGAATATACCTTAAGGACACTGTTTGAACCAGTTTCAGAGGCATGAGATTATCAAGATTCTTAAATATTTCCCTGATTTTCAATGAGCATGTGACAATAAGTCTACAGAGCCTAAGATAAAACGCATTGCTTTAAGATATTGGTTAGACATTTTGATTTCATCCCTAGAAAAGTTTCTTTTGAGTTCTGAAGCCCATTTTTTAATTGGGCCATTTATCTCCTTCGTGTTTAGTTTTTTAAGCTCTCTGTGCATTCTGGATAATAGAGCTCTATCAGATAGGTGGTTAGTGAAGATTTTCTTCCATTCTGTGGGTTACCTTTTTGCTCAGTTTGCCATCCCTTTAGCTGAACAAGAAGCTTTTTAATAAGATCCAGTTTGTTAATTGTTGGTTCTAGTGCCTGTCTTATTGGACTACTATTTAAGAACTGTTGGTTAGCCCAATCAGCTTGAGAGAGTTCCCTACCCTTTCAACTACGGTTTTTATAGTCTCTGACCTAATATTAAGTCCTTGATCCATTTGAAATTAATTTTTGTACATGGTGACAAGTACGAGTACAGTTTTAATCATCTGCATGCAGACATCCAGTTTTGGCATAACCATTTGTTGAAGATTCTGTTCTTTTCCCATTGAATTTTTTTGGCCCCTTTAATATTAAAGATCAAGTGACTCTGATAGTGTGGGCTTATATCTGTGACTTCAACCCTCATCCACTGATACACATTTCTATGTTGGAGCCAGTACCAGGCTGTGTTTATTACTATGGACTTTTAGTACTGATTAAGGTTTAGTATGGTGATACCTCTTTCAGTTTTTTTTGTTTGTTTGTTGTTATTCAGTATGCTCCACATCCCTAGCCACCAGGGAAATGCAAATCAAAACTACCCTGAGATATCATCTCACCCAGGTCAGGATGACAAAACTCCATAATACAAACACCATCAAATGCTGGAAAGGGGGACTGGATAGGTGGCTCAGGGGTTAAGCCTCTGCCTTGCAGGCAGAAGGTCCTGAGTTTGGATCCTAGACTCCACGTATAGACGCCAGGCGGAAGCGTGGGCGGCCTACGTTTCTGGTCCTGGTAGGGCGGAGCCTGTGAACTCCCGGGCAGAGTAAACGAAGAGGAGGTGTAGGCGTCCATGGTGGTTCCCGAATTCGTCCGTGGTTCTACAAACACACATACATACACACACGTGCACACACACATACACTGCACAATTGAATAAGTAATAATAAAATTTTTTTAAACAAAATGCTGGAAAGGATGTGGAGAGAAGGGAACTCCTATACATTGCTGTGGGAATGCAGGCTTATACAACCCACTCTGGCAATTAGTATGGCAATTTCTAAAAAAAGTTAAAGATTGAAATAGCTTATGACCCTGCTATACCACTATGGAATAATCCCTCATTATGCAGAAATTCACTACAGTGACACAAGCGCAACCATGTTCATTGAAGCACTATTTATAAGAGTGAAGTCATGGAAATAACACAAATGCCCAACAGTTGAAGAATGGATATAAAAATGGGGTACATTTATATAATAGAATACTACCCAGCCATCAAAAAAGATGAATTAATAAAATTTCCTGGGAAATGGATGAAATTAATAAGATTATACTGAGTGAAGTATCCCAGACACAGAAAATTAGACACTGTATATAATCCCTAATAAGTGGATCCTAGTTTCAAACTCACTTCATGACATATACAAAGGTAAATCTGTAATCTCAAAAGATTATAAATGGGAGGGAAAGGGAATGAGGACCTCAAAAGAAAGGAGGTGGGACATCATGTGTCAGTAGAGTAAATGACCACAGTCAAGTATTGCAGGTAAGTATCATGACATCTGCTGCAACTCAGCATCACTTCCTTTCCTGGTTACTTGGAACTGAACAGGTTTGATCTCACCAATCATGGAGGATACAGGGACTGGTAGATAGATAGCAACCATCCAGCAACTGGGACACTGACCCCCAACACACACACACACACACACACACACACACACACTCCTATTCTTCCATATATCTTTGAGCCTCCTCCTATATTAAGATCTTCCTTTAAACAGTCTTTTATCTTTGGTTAGGAGGTGACCTTCTATACCAATCAGATTGCAACCAAGGGAGAAACAAAACTGAAAATAGCAACAAACCCTACTTCAAAACACATAAGTGAAGTATCCCAGACCCAGAAAATTAAGTGCCGTATATACTCCCTAATAGATGACTCCTAATACCAAACCCACCCAGCCCACCTTGAGACACTCATAGGGAAATCTATGTATTACCTACAGTAATTGCAAGGATTACGAACAGGAGGGATGGGGTTGGAGGGCCACACCAGAAACAAGGAGAGAAGTGACCATGTTACAGTAGAGAAAATAGGCCTCCATCAAGGACTGCAAGAAAGTAATGTGACACCTGGTTAAGTTCACAGACATTTGTTCCTGATCATTTACATCTAAGGGGGTATGAACTCACCAGAAGGGGAGGGCATATAGTCCGGCAGATTAAAAAGTTACCATTCTCCAAATGGGTGATTGACCCCTCCCATTGCCAAATGCCATATGACCCAATGATTCCACTTTTGGGTATAAGTATTACATCTACCCTTGAATGTGCTCTTATAATAAGACTCCAGTTTAACAGCTTTTTGTCTCTGGCCAGGGGGTGACATACAGTGCCCATCACGATGGAGTGTGACATACAGTGCCCATCACGATGGAGTGAAGGGCATTGCAGGAGCAACAAAACTGCAAAAGAAAATCAACAAACCACTATCTAGAACTTCAGAGACTCTATATCAACCACCTAGAACTAGGCCAGACTAATCTCTCCCCATCCTGAAGCTCAGGGACATTTGCGGAAGAGGGGGCAGTAAGAGTGTAAGAGCACAAGGATGGGAGGAGCAATGATTTGCAAGATACTCCACACAAGTTAGGGCCGAAGCAATCATAATTGGATATTGCATGCCCGATGCAATGTCCAACACACTATTGACCTCACAAAGTCTAGCATCTGCTAAAGGCACCAAGATCCTTGGAGGCAAGGTATTGACAGCCACAGTAGTGTTCCTATGCTTAAGGGGAACACAGGAAAGGGTTCAGGGAAATGCCACTGGGTCCTTGTAGGTCATTGGAGAAGAGGGCCCAGAGGAGAGTCAGGCATGCACAAGAAAGGACTCTGGGACTCTTACTATGTATGAATATGTGCATGCATATACATGTCTGTGCATTTTTTGCCAGAGCCTTTTTGTGAGTTCCATTTAAATGACTTTTTTACATAATGTCCTTATGATGTCCCAGGATCAATACAATCATGGTGTTTGTGAAGTACCTGGAATTATTTGTTTAGTTTAGTTCCTGGAACCAACTTTATCACAACACTTCATGTGTGTTATTGAACACACTGATTGGAGCACCTGATCTCTTTTCTGAAAATGTAAGCTGTCCATGGAAAATTTTATAAATTGTGTATCATAACCTTTCTTCTAAAATGCTTTGTGCCTCTTAACATATTAGCATTTCTTGTCAATTGAATGAATTATTTATGTAAAATTTTCTCATTGAATTTCTCAAAATGTATATCATAATGAAGAATCATCATAAGTCTTTTAAAATGAGTAAAAGGAGAAAGAAAATGCAGCAGATACTAGATTATATGAACCTGGACAGTCAGTTAGCTTTGTGAATGCATGATCTCATCACATAAAGGGAAAAGCTGGCCTAGAGGATCTCTCAGGTTATTCCCTACACTAACATTCTATAATTTCACGATTCACTAGAGACCGTCATAACTCAACGTGAGGAGTCAAGCGTGCCTCCAGCTCCTGGCTGCATTGTCCACTTCCTGTAGACAGAGAGTCACAATGATAAAGTGGTTTAATTCAGCATGTAAATGAGCATAGCTCAGAGCCTAGAAGAAATCATGCAGTAGGCAGGTAAAGAAAATTGGAAGGATGATCCACAACTCTATAGTGTGTTGGCTTGGAGTAAATAATTTTCTCTTGCATTAGATATGTTATCTTTGTGAATTGGAGTAAGGGAGAACAGGGAGGTCAATAAACTATAGACTGTATTTGCAAAATACCTAAACAAATATATTGATTTTCCTCGTTATGATTTATCATTGTTTTTAAGTAAGTATGACAGTTGCATTCCTACTTTTCACAGACATTTTCAAACAGTTTACATGTATCACACATGATATCATTATATTCAGACAAACTGAATGAAAGCATACCAGAATTTCTTAATAATAAGGCTGGAACAAATCCTGAAAGTATATGGGGATTCTTTGGAATGGGTTTTTAAAGGTATTTTATATTGCAGACATTAATATATCATAAACACATTCACTAAAGATCATCATCTTTCTCCAGTGGTTCTCAGCTTCCTATGTATCCCCATAGGGACACACAATATCAGATTTTCTTTATACTTGTGGTTTTTAGCTTTCCATGTCATTCATTCACTACATTGAATAAAGCAGATAGCCAGAGGTAGTCTTTATTTTTCTCTTCTCTCATGCTATAAGAATATTTCTAATCTTTCAATTTGCTTATATCCCTGCTTGATTAAGCCACCATATTCTTTTCCTGAGAATGAGGAACAAACTCAATAAGGTGTCTTCAAACCCCCTTCCTAAATGACCTCATTACATCTTATCCTGCCTTGAGATGCATTCCGATTCCTGCCCTCATTCTCTCCTCTCTCTTTGCCAACATTAATCTTATTTCCCTTATTGAACTATTTTGAGATCCTGTAGCAAGGAGTCATGGCTTTTCACCTCACAAAGACAACATGTTCATTAAATTGTGCTTAGAGAATTCTTTTTCTTTCTTCTACAGGATTCATTGTTAGATCCAATTCACCCTTGTTGCATAATTTACATTTCATTATATCTGAATTAGATGTATATTTTATAGGCTACTTTGGCCTTGGTGCATAAATCTCATCTAAAACATTGCCAAAAGTTTTTAAGTGGTGTTTTGTGTTCTATATTAGCTCATTGGTAAATGTATTTTAAAGTTTTAAAAATCACAACAAAATATTGATCAAATTTATTAACCATCATTTAGAGAAACTTAGATTCTTTATGTCTAGGGCAGAGGTCAGAGAATTTGTTTTAAAGGTATCAACAAGAGTCTTGTGCTAAAAGGAATTCTTACTTAATGCTGCATCCTCAACATCTTTTAAAGTGCCTAGCATAATAAGCATTTAATAAAATTTGCTAAATAGCTAAGTGAAAATAGTATGGCTGGAAGATGAGCACCTGAGTTTGAGTCAAGGGAAACAGAATCTGAAAGATATGATTGGAATCTCAAAGTTTGCTTTGAAACCTTCCAGAACAATTTGTCTACCTTTCCTCCAAAATGCAAATCTTCTGAACACACAAGATACTAACAACATACTCATACTGTACAAACTAATAGCAACCACTATGGCGACAGGTGAACATCAATGTAATAGTGGCATAAATATCAAGGAGACAACCAAGAGCTCTCTGACTGGATTTAAAGTCTGTTTGCAAGAATGGAACATATTCCTGTTACTGTAAACTAGAGCAAGAACTTATGAAATTGAAAGACATAGGTCCTATGGCAAGAGTAGACTGTGAATGTTTAGCTAAGAAGACAGTACACAAAACTGCTTTGTAAATACTTGTTATTATACTTATAGACTGGAAAAACACCCAGCACTCAAGCTAAAAGCCTCCTTCTACACCAGAAGAGGGGGAGATAAGATTGTAAGAGCCTAAAGTGACACAGTGGTAGGCCAGATATCATCTCCTGGTCATGAAAGAGTTGAGATATACAAGATTTCATGGTGGATATGTTTACTTATACTATTCTTGCACGGTTTCTGTCTCAATATCTCACCTTGAAAGTGGAAAGATCTCAAAAAGATCTGAGAGACTCATGAGAACTAAAACTGATGGGGATGTAAAGGAGGACACTTCCTTTAGGATATGACAACAGATTTATGATACTTGCTGAAGAATAGAGCATGTCATGTATATGTTATCAAAGACAAACTAAATGAAATAGAGTGGGCCCCACAAACAAAATGATTTATCAGCATGAGGAAGTCTGGTAACAGAGATGAAGGACTGTAAGGGGAAAAGGAAGAAGAATAGGATTTGAGACTAAGTGGTGAAATTGAAAATATTATAAATTCTATTCACATATTAACATTAAAAATTAAAGAATGGAGATTTAAAAAATGTCCAACAGTTGATGAGTGGATAAGGAAACTGTGGTACATTTATACAATGGAGTACTACTCAGCCATCAAAAATGATGAATTTCTGGAATTTGCCTGGAAATGGATGTCATTAGAAACAATTATATTAAGTGAAGTATCCCAGACCCAGAAAATTAAGCGCCGTATGTACTCCCTAATAGGTGGCTCCTAATACCAAACCCACCCAGCCCACCTTGAGACACTCATAGGGAAATCTATGTATTACCTACAGTAATTGCAAGGATTATGAACAGGAGGGATGGGGTTGGAGGGCCACACCAGAAACAAGGAGAGAAGTGACCATGTTACAGTAGAGAAAATAGGCCTCCATCAAGGACTGCAAGAAAGTAATGTGACACCTAGTTAAGTTCACAATTCGATCCTGATCATTTTCAACTAAGGGAGTATGAACTCACCAGAAGGGGAGGGCATATAGTCCGGCAGATTAAAAAATAAACATTTTGCAAATGGGTGATTGATCCCTCGCATTGCCAAATGCCATATGACCCTGTGATTCCACTTTTGGGTATAAGTATTACATCTACCCTTGAATGTGCTCTTATAATAAGACTCCAGTTTAACAGCTTTTTGTCTCTGGCCAGGGGGTGACATACAGTGCCCATCACGATGGAGTGAAGGGCATTGCAGGAGCAACAAAACTGCAAAAGAAAATCAACAAACCACTATCTAGAACTTCAGAGACTCTATATCAACCACCTAGAACTAGGCCAGACTAATCTCTCCCCATCCTGAAGCTCAGAGACATTTGCGGAAGAGGGGGCAGTAAGAGTGTAAGAGCACAAGGATGGGAGGAGCAATAATTTGCAAGATACTCCACACAAGTTAGGGCCGAAGCAATCATAATTGGACATCGCATGCCCGACGCAATGTCCAACACACTATTGACCTCACAAAGCCTAGCATCTGCTAAAGGCACCAAGATCCTTGGAGGCAAGGAATTGACAGCCACAGTAGTGTTCCTATACTTAAGGGGAACACAGGAAAGGGTTCAGGGAAATGCCACTGGGTCCTTGTACGTCATCGGAGAGGAGGGCCCAGAGGAGAATCAGGCATGCACAAGAAAGGACTCTGGGAATTGGGGGGGAGGCACTGGGGGATGAGGAGGGAGGGGTGAGGGGAAGGTAACAGGGGCTTCGGGGGCAGGAGAAGGGAGGGAGGGAACTGGTGTACCTATTAAGTTTGTATGAGCGGAAAAATAATAAAAATATTAAAAAAATAAAAAATAAAAAGATCAACTTAATAAAGTATAACAGTAAAATCTCTCATCAAAATTAAGAAATGATTCCAAAATAAATAATACACACTATTCCTCAAATATCCTACAATAAACTGAATATAATATTAGCAGAAGAAAGAAAATAAGAAATTAGTCAATAGCACAGCAACTATAAAAAGAATCACTACAAACAGAAATTTTTTTTAATAAATAAGAAATTTGGCAAGCCTTTCACATTTAGCCCTAGCTAAAAAGAGTGAGATCTGATAAACAGAAACAGAACTTAAAGTGAACAAATTAAAACAGATTGTATGGGTTGGGGGTACTGCTTAGGACTTATAAACAGAAAAAAAAACTTCAAATTTCAGACCTATGAAATGTTCTTATTCTACTAATCCCATGAGCATTTATGTAAGGGAGGCATCCTCAAATCCTTGCAAATTAAAGGAATGTATGTACTCTGCTTATGGTGTCTCAGATACACAACCAGAACTTGGAATGGGGAGACAGAAATATCGGTAATTAAATAGAATATATCAGGATGGAGCCAAGGGCATTGCAGGAGCAGCAAAACTGAAAAAAAAAAATCAACAAACCATAATTCAGAACATCAGAGACTCTATATCAACCACATGGAACTGGGCCAGCCTAATCTCTCCCCATCCTGAAGCTCAGGGAAATTTGCAGAAGAGGGGGCAGTAAGATTGTAAGAGCACAAGGATGGGAAAAGTAATGATATGCAAGATACTCCAGACAAGTTAGGGCCAAAGCAATCATAATAGGACTTTGCATGACCTGCGCTATGTCCAACACATTATTGACCCCACAAAGTCTAGCATGGACTAAAGGCACTAGGATCCTTGGAGGCTAGGGACTGAGTCACAGTAGTGTTCCTAAGCTTAAGGGGAACACAGGAAAGGGTTCTGGGATATGCCCCTGGGTCCTTGCACCTCATCGGAGAGGACTCAGAGGAGAGTTTGGCATGCACAGTAAAGGATGCTCTGGGGATTGAGGGAGGGGGAGGCACTGGGGGATGGGGAGAGAGGGGGAAGGGGAGGGGGGAGCAAGAAAGATCAGAGAGGAAAAGCTGAAAATAGTGGTGCAAGCTTGTAATACCAGTACTCAGAAGGCCGAGGTAAGAGGTTCAACACAAGTTTGAGTCTAGTTTGAGCTACAGAGTGAGACCCTGTCTCAAACAACAAACAAAGTCAGAGGAACATGAAAATATCATTGTCTAAATTTGTATTTAAAGTAAAATTCAGATTTACATGAAATTTTTTTATATTAAGAGAAAATTTTTTAAAAAATGGTCTGGAAAAATCATCAGTTCTACATGTGCTGAAGTCTATTCTATGCAAAAATGCAATAACTTATCAGAAACAAACACTAATGTTATCATAGTCTATAAAATACTGTTAATAAGTTTGTATCATAGGATAGATTCTGAAAATTAAAATACAAAAATTATCTATGAAAAAAAAGAATATAGAATATAGAAGTCAAAGAAAATAGGTAAAATACTGTGAACCGAAGCCATAGTTCTATGCTGAAAATATTGTACTTTCTTACTTATTTATTGAATATTAATTACATTAATAATTTGACAGCATAGAGCGTACAGGACACTGTGATACATACTATATAGTTTTAGGCTTTAGTTAACTTGAAAGAGAATCTCAATAATTGGATTTTCTTAAAGGTACATTTCTTTTTTTTTTAAAGGAGTGACATTTTTATGAACAAACTTGTGCTAAGAAATTTGAGAAGTGAGATGAAATGGACAAAATTTTAGAAGAACAGTTATTCTTTTTTATTATTAATACATTTTTATTATTATTTCAGCTCATACAAACTTAATAGGTACACCAGTTCCCTCCTTCTCCTCCCCCTGAACCCCCTGCTTCCCTCCTCTCACCCCTCCCTCCCCATTCCCCAGTTCCTCCCCCCCCAATCCCCAGAGAGTCCTTTAATGTACATGCCAGGCTCTCCTCTGGGCCCTCCTCTCCGATGACATACAAGGACCCAGTGGCATTTCTCTGAACCCTTTCCGGTGTTCCCTTAAGCATAGGAACACTACTGTGGCTGTCAATCCCTTGTCTCCAAGGATCTTGGTGCCTTTAGCAGATGCTAGACTTTGTAGGGTCAATAGTGTGTTGGACATTGCGCAGGGCATGCAAAGTCCAATTATGATTGCTTCGGCCCTAACTTGTGTGGAGTATCTTGCGAATCATTGCTCATCCCATCCTTTTGCTCTTACAATCTTACCGCCCCCTCTTCGGCAAATTTCCCTGAGCTTCAGGATGGGAGAGATTAGTCTGGCCTAGTTCTAGGTGGTTGATATAGAGTCTCTGAAGTTCTGGATTGTGGTTTGTTGATTTTCTTTTTAATACTAAAAGTCTAGTATTTTTTTTTTTTAGTTTCAAACTCGTGTGCACTATGACTCAGTCAGTTCCATATTAAAAATATTCTACAGTTATTCCGACGTATATTGCCATCATTAGATATTCAAGTTTGATTTCCTACTATTAACTAATAAAAGTAGAGGACACCAAGGTCCTTCTTCAAAAATATAAAAATGTTGGAATGAACTTGTCAAGTTGTATAGTCTGATTGTTTTCCTGATCATGCTGATAAATTCAAAAATTAACGTGGATCTGGAAGTCAGTTTCATTCTTGTCAGTGATGGCTTTGTGAGTTTCTTTGTATGTGTGTGAAATGGATGATCTTTTTCATTTTAATGAATGAAGGATAAGGAAAAAACTTCCCTTCCACACATGTATGTTTCCCAATGAGGAAATCTGTTTATTTTTTAATGTCACATGTAGTTTATTTAGTTACATGAATGTTTAGAATATGAGATGCCAAGAATGTGTTAAGTGATACAGTTATGGAGGTAATCATTTTGACTCTGTAAGAAAATGATCAGAAGGCTGTAATGTACTTTAATAGTGTGCTTCTACAGTATATATGACGTCATGGACACACTCACCAGCATCACATAAAATCAAGCATAGTGCTGCATGTCTGTAATGCTAACACTTGAAAGATTGAGACAGAAAGATCAGAAGGTCAAAGTCATTCTTGACTACACAGATGAGTTTGAAGCCAGCTTTTCTACAAGATCGTATCTCAGAAAGAAAAAAAGAGAAGTTAATAGAAGGAAAAAAAGAGAAGAAAAATGTAAAGAGAATACTGTTTTAGTGAAAAAAATACTTTTTCTAATGATTCATATTAAATAGTGAAAATGTATACACTGTTTCTGAATAACGGTTCTATTTCAAATATGTTTCTGTTGAATATATTGGCACACTATTCTCAAATATGATAGTTTTAATATCTGTTCCATCACCAACTGAATTCAAAGTGTGATTTGACAAGCATAGATTGCACACATGTCTTTACATTCACCAATAAAAAATAACAAATGAGTACTTTGATGTTTTTATTCCACAGTGAAAACAGATAAGATTTCAGAACTAGCATGCTCTAGAGAGAAACTAACATCTTAGACAATATCCATGAAGAAAAGTTAATTGAACAAATCATATATGCAATCTATCTTATTGATTGACATTTATTGCAACTTCTATTGCAATTTAACATTGTGTTTATGTGTATGACCATGTCAATTTTCAGCTTTTTGTGCTAAGTTCACAAAAATTCCCATTTAATAAGTACTTCGCACTTGCAACTGAAAGTTTAAAATTATGACGTGATTAAAAGTGATGATGATGATGACGATGATGAAGACAAAGTCTATGATTTTCATATACTAATATCAATAGATCTATCACACCATCAATTAAATGAAACTATGTTGTAAATGTTTAGCTTCAGAAAAGTTGTTATCCAGCTTATATACATATACACCTATACACAAACATCTCCATGCATACATGTACCTACGTATATATAAACACAACTACACATGCTCATACATGTACAAACAGATAATTTCTGTTATTTAATTCATGTTCTGTTTTATCAAGAGCAAGCATGTTAAAATTATGTAGAGTTTTAATTTTAATATGTGTCCAATCACTGTCATAAATGTTTTTCTAATGTCCTGGGCAATACATGTAGTTGTTTATTTATTTACCTTCTTTCTTCACATGCCATTTTAATATAAAGCAAGTATAATGGAATTCTTCTTAAACTTCTCTGTTTCCATATATGAGAGTAGTGGCATTCTTGTCCATCATGTGCCTAAGTGATAACTTCTAAGTGAAAGATCTTCATGATATGGTTAAACTGTTTTTAGATGCACTGGTTTAAATTTATCAAAATCTAAAGTAAATAGCTCCATAAAATTGAAAAAAACCCACAATTATCTGTGTATTTTATTTAAAGACTCCAAGTGGAAAACATGTTACTTTTGAAAAAGTGGTAGCTAAATTCCTAGTACTTTAAAGTTTTCAATTTTCTTTGAGGACACATAATCTTCAAATTTACCATGATTTAAAAATCACAAGTAAAATATAAGAATGCACTCCTATGTTTTGCAGTATGGCTCTTTTTCTTCTTTTTGACTACATATTTTGTCTAGTTATACAAGCTAAACGGGTACTACCCTTCCTCTCCACCCCATCTCCCTCTCCCCCTGTTGTCCGCCATTCCACTTTCCCTCCTTCTCATCCCCCCTCACTCCTTTTCCTTCCCTCCTCCTTCTTGGTGTTTCCTGCTTTCTCCTTCCCATCCTCCAGAGCATGTGCTGAATTTCCCTCTGAGTCTTCTACACTAGTGAGGGTTAAGGGCTCAATGGCATAGCTTGGGACACTTTCTTGGGCTGCCCGCTAGTATGGGAACTCTATTATGACTGTCAACCCCTTGCTTCTAAGGATCCTACTGTTCTGCAGTATCTCTTTGACAGATACTCTAAGAGGAAATGACTATTTCACTGTAAGCAACAACTGCTGAATTCCCCAACACTTCAAAGTCATCAGCATTAAACAAAGCACTTAAGACAAGGAGGCAGGATAATTGCCATCTAGTCATTCCAAGTAAAGCCATTCACCCAAGGAAAAAAAAACATTTTCCATGAATGTTTCCAGTAAAATAGTATGCTTAAAAGAAATCATTAGTGGCTATAATAACAGAACTACCTCACAAGAATGTACTGTTTCAATCCTTTTCGTGGAGCCATTCTTGTCCTCATTAATATATGTCTGTAATTTCATATAGAATCTACATCGCAAATATTTCAAATAAGTCACATTGGTACTTGCCAAGTATTAGTTGTATGATATAAGTTATAAATTTTCTTTCTGACCTCACTGGCATCCAGACAAGAGAGCAATGTAAATACAGGACTTTAATGGTAGCTTTTTAAAATATTTTTAATTAAAATATCCAATCACATGGAAAATTGTGCATTTTGTCTAAATATATGTGGCTGAAACTCAGGAAAGGCTGGGCAAAAAGAACAGAGGTGGCAGTCATTAGCATATTAATAGAACTGAAATCATGGAAATAGATGAAGGAAGAGAGATAAATTGGTTCAAAGATGTCAAGGAAGATAAGGATACAGTGAATCTTGGAACAACAATATTAAGTGTGGCACTGCAAACACATATAATAAAGTGTAGATGCAAAAGAAAAACATGAAGTGTTAGCATAGAGAATTATACATAGAGAAGAAAGACAATTTCAGGGAAAAAACAGGACGTATGGATAGTGGGAAGCAATTATTATAAATTTACTTGTTATCAAGAAACACACATACACACACATACATTTTGAACATGTTTAAATGTTGATAGAGAAAAGGAAGTTAAATGTGAAGGAAAGAACCATCATGTGTGTTGAAGATCCTGAAAATAGGTATCAGGATATGGTTACAGAGCCTGTGTTGGGCATGGTAGGGCAAAATAGTTTCAGCTGCTTTGGGCAACTTAGTACAACCTAAAAGCCCTTGAAACACCTAAGAACTAGCCGGATGATATATGGTATATAGAAACCTTAATGTAATAAAATATCTATGCTGGTTTTAAAAAGCCAAATGGTTTTAGGCTCAGAGCAAAACAAATAATAGAACTCACAATGTTACTCAAGGAATGTTGGTTCAATTCTATGTCTTCTAATATCATCAAATATGTCTACTCAAAGAAGTCTAAGGGCTACATACAACCCCACAGAGCTAGGAATAGCATAAACTCTTTGAGTCTCTCATTGTAATCTCAATTTTTCCCCTGTCTTTAAACACCACCCATATCACTACAGCCTAGTGCCTCTCTCTCAACTTTATCCTTTTTATCTGAGATGTACATACAATTAACTCACTAACGTGCACTTAGATAATTCATTTTACACAATTTCTCTGAAGTGTTGTCCACATCCCAGTTTTATTCCATCAAAATCCTTGTATTCTCTCCTGCTTTAGAAATCAAAAGTTTTGGAGGCATCTTGGCCTCATTTATCTCCTTTTTCCCTAATGGACCCTAACAACAATCCTGATAATTCTACTTTAAATATCCCTGCTTGTACTTCTAGACCATTTGACTAAATCCAGTTTCTTTACTCTCTTTATTTAATACATTTTTTATTATTTCTGCTCATACAAACTTTTAGGTAGACCAGTTCCCTCCCTCCCTCCTCCTCCCCCTGAACCCCTTATTCCTCCTTCCTCCCCCTCCCCGTGCCTCCCCCCCAATTCCCAGAGAATCCTTTAATGTGCATGCCTAACTCTCCTCTTGGTCCTCCTCTCAGATGACGTACAAGGACCCAGTGGCATTTCCCTGAACCCTTTCTCGTGTTCCCCTTAAGCATAGGAACACTACTGGGGCTGTCAATCCCTTGCCTCCCAGGATCCTAGTGCCTTTAGCAAATGCTAGACTTTGTGAGGTCAATAATGTGTTGGACATTGCGCAGGGCATGCAAAGTCCTATTATGATTACTTCGGCTAGATGGGATTATTCCCATTTTCTCCTCAGTCTTCATTATCTGTTTTCCCAAAGTTTATTCTTGTATAGCAAACAGTCAGAAAGAATGCTTTCTTCCTTCTATATGTGTGTGTGGGTGCCTGTGTTTGTGTGTGGGGAGGGGAGTGAATGTTATATATGAGGATGAGTGTGCAATTGTGTGTGTGTGCCTACAAGAGGGTACTTAACATGTGCCTGTGGAGAACCAAGGTGACATTAGTAATCATCCTAGATTGCTCTAATTACTTAGTGCTTTCCTCTGGGTTTCCCAGACTCTGCTTTCCAGGGCTGGAATTACAAGTAGAACTTGTATCAGTCAGGCATTTTATGTGGGATCTGGGGATCTGAATGTCTGCCCTGTTTCCTACTAGGACAAGCCTTTAACCACTGAACAGTCTCCCCAGTATTAGGAGGAAGATTCATCATAGAAACCTCTTTATGTTCCACTAAATAAACTCCATAAAGACAATTCTTTGCTGTCTTGTGGACAATGTAAGCATGTGACTATAAATATTTTCTAGGTCCTATATATGGCTCTGAAGTTATTTCCTATTTCTGTTATTACCCACTTGACTTCATTTCACATGAACCTATAAAATCTGGGAGACTGGAGTTTGTTTTTGTCTTATCAACTGTGATATATACATGTTTATTCTCCAACATGAGCCTGCAGGTGTACTCTTCCTTGGCTTTACCTTGTTATCTAAATACATGGCTTCATGTGAAGATGATAAACTGGAAGGAATATAAATCATGTTGGGTTATTTGGCTCTGGATTACAAGACATAATTCATCCAAACTCCCCTTATCCAAATAAAAATGTGTCCACCAGACAAGCAAACTAACTAGGATTCTATATGGGTTTAGAGCTTTGCACCTCAGATTCTATTTGGGGTTAGAACTTTGTACCTTCATGTCCTCTACTGGGAACCACAGAATCTAGATATACTGGGAGATTTGAATGATTACAGCATAGACAAAGACTACTGAATGGGTTTGGAGGAGCTTCAGGCCACTAGGAGGCCTGTAGCTGTGCCCTGCTTTCTCTCATAAAGGTCTTGTCCTCTGCTTTCTTCCTTTCAGGAGCTCACAGTGGGTGGTCAGGAAGCAGCAGACAAACCTAAATCTACACCCAGAGAGTAATGAAAAGAAAACAAAAACTGGGCTCTGCTGCTTGTACAATAAAGGATATAACTTTCTGATTAAAACACATTTTTCAAATTCTGGAAGCATCCTTAGTAAAGATTGTGTCAATATCTTCCCTGTCATACCAGTAATAACTCTAAAGAAAGTAGAGTAAATTAAAGGAAAATAAAGCATTCAAATTTCACATGATGAAAGTAGTTCATACCCAGCTACTTAGGGCTTATGGTTTCCTTTTTTCTTTTATTCTATTTTGTAATATTGGCATATGTTATTATCTATTTTGTATTTTTTTTAATTTTATTGAGAACTAAGGATAATAATGAAATGTACTAAAAGAAACCACAGTCATGATTCAAATAGTATCTCATTTTATGGAGAAAATCAGTTAATATTACAGTTTGCATCATCTGTGCCTTTTCCTATTCCTTATGGCATGATTTTAATGCCTTCATAATATTCCTTTACTAGAAATACTAATGACTTATTTAACAATCTGCATGTTTTTCTTTATTTCAGATTGCTTCCATTTTATTCCAGTGTAAATAATTCTGCATGGAATATCACTGTACATTAAGTCTTTGTTTGCATCTTTGTTACCACAGCATGCATTTCTAAAAGCAGAATTACTGTTTCAATGATCCTCAGTAAACATTACCAAATAGTTATTCAGGAGATAGGCATTCATTTAAAGCTCAACCAAAAGTGAATGTCAAAAGCACAGTAATTCATATAAATTCCTATTTAATCAGTTTTCTCATGTTTTTACACTGATTTATCTGTATACATAAGATATCCATTTGAACATACACTTAAATGTTCTTTTTCTTTTACTAATATATTATAATTTTTATAAACTAGTAATCTGCAATGTATTAATCGTGTAATAATTTATATTTTGTTTTGTCTAGTTTTCATCAGCTTCATAAAGTTTATATCAATTACATAGAATAATTTCTTTTTAATAAATAAAATTCATTCATCTTTTGCTTATAATTGCTTATATTTGCAAAAAAACACACTGAGACTTACTATATATGAATCAGTACATTTTTGTAACTTTTGCAGTTTCATTCTTTGGTGTATCATATTTAATCCATGTGAAATTTATTTTCTTTTTAATATGAGTTGAGGATGTTATCAGTCAGGGCTCTCTAGTGACATAGAGACAAAAAGATATATAAAACAGAGAAACAAAGAGGCAGAGGTACAGAAAAAAGTAGAACGACAGGAACAAAGAGACAGAAGAGGAACAAAAAGATGATTTATTTCAGGAATTGGGTTATGAAATGATCATGGTTTGCAAGACTGAAGTTCCTAGATGTCTAGAATTCAGAAAAATGAATATGTGCTGATACTGCAACCCTCAGTCTGGTGTGTGTAAAGTAGAAAAGAAGGCAAAAAACTCAGGCAGGTTTTTTTTTTTTTTTTTGTCGTTGTTGTTGCAGTATGGAAGTAAAATTCCTTTTTGTTGGAAAACTTCAGTGATTCGTTTCCTAAGGAGATTGACTAACTGGATGGAGTCCACCTACATTGATGGAATCCATCTGACTCGCAGAAACTGGCAGTTCATTCTGATTGTATACACAGATGATCTTGTAGAACATCTAGGAGAGCATTTCAATAAGTAACTGTATACCAGACACTATGCTAGCTGTATCCTGGCACTCGCTGGAAGCAACTCTTACCAGCCAATAGCTCACGGTTTCAGCAGTTCAGGAAACACATACTTCCAGGGTAACTACAGAAATTTCATCACAACTACACTGATGTTCCATTCCACCACTTTCTCTAGTGAATATGGCTCACTGTCCCTTCCTTCCTTCCTTCCTTCCTTCCTTTCTTTCTTTTTCCTTTCTTTCTTTATTTCTTTCTTTCTTCTTTTTTTCATTTTTCTTTCTTTCTTTTTTATTTCATCACAAATCTTATATTTGCTGTTATTTATAGTTTGTTTTTTAATTAATTATTTCTCCAACATTTTATTTTTTCCCAATCATAGAGGCTCAATAAGTACCCCAGTTCTCTCCCTCCCTCCACCCCTCCCCAGTCCTCCCTTACACTCTTTTCACCCTTTCACCCTCCTCACTGCCTCCCCTTCTTCCAGTGCCTCTCCCATGCCCTCTCCCATGTCCTGAAGCATCCTTTTGTGTGAATGCCAAACCACCCTCTGAGTCCTCCACCCTAGTGAGGAGTATGAACCCAGTGGCATAGGCCACAACTTCTTCTTAAGCTCCCCATTACTATGGGAACTCTTCTATGATTGTTAATCCCTTGACCCTAAGGATCCTATTGTGTGTGATCCATGCTAGACTTTGTGGGGTCATTGATATGTCAGTCATTGTGCAGGTCATGCAAAGTCCAATTATGGCTACTGAAGCCCTAATTTGTGTGGAGTATCTTTCACACCATTGGTCCTCCCAATCTTTAGATGCTTACAATCTTGCTGCTTCCTCTTCCGCAAGGTTCCCTGAGCTTTAGGATGGTGAGAGATTTGGCTGGTCTGGTTCCAGGTGCTTAATATAGAGCCTTTGGTGTTCTGAATTATGATTTTTTTTTTAGGTTTGCACCATCCTTGGCTCCATCCTGATTGGTACTGAAGGTCACCTCCTAACCAAAGACAAAAGCCTGCTTAAATGAAGATCTTACTATAAGAGGAGGCTCAGCTTTCTGCCCAGGACTCGCAGTCCAAGGAGGACCCACTGCTGGTCAGGTAAACACCCCAGACCTTAGGTTACCTGGTCCTCCCAGCTCATCTTTCCAGCCAGCTGGAGCCAGCCAGAGCAGCAGCCATTCTTCTCTGGGCTAGGGAAGGACCCTAGGCCATGCCCCAGGTCCCAGATGATCTGCCCAACAACTAGAAGTTCTGCCCTTTCCACCAGGAACATGCAGAAAATCCAAGCAAAACTCTAGAGGACAAGCGCCATACATCTGAAGTCCTCTAAAATCATCCCATCACATGGGAGAGATTCTTCACATCCTACTCAAAGATAAGTAAACCCTTTTTACCATCCTGTTCCTTTTAATTATTATTCACTGTAGTTTAACTCTCCATATCAGCCACCCCAAAAACATATACAACTTAAGGGACTATACCATTCACCCTCACATATTACCAAGGTACTAAATCGTAAAAGTGCAGTACCATACTAATCTTCATTCCCTGTCTACTAAACATGACTTAACTGAGTACTAACAGTCTAATAGCCTCATCTAGGAAATAACAATAACAACAGACAAGCGTACCCAACTCCAAGGCAAACACTAACAATAACTGCTCAAGAATATTAATACCAACTAATTGAGTTCAATCAAAAACACACAGAAATTGTAAGAGGGTCTTAAGAGATAAAAAAGCAATGTCCAGGTCACAGCACAAACCCATGAAACAAAATCCAAGAAAACAAATCTCCCACCAAAAGAATTAACCCCATAATGACAGATTCCAACCAGAACAAATTCACAGAAAATAGCCAAGAAAGTCATAACCAAGACAACGACTTTCAAAGCCTGACTCATTACCATGATCAATACTACTTTGAACAGGAACACAACAGGCACTTGGAGATGAGAAAAACAGTTCAAGAAACAAAAATAGACATAGAGCAGTTAAAACAGTCTCAAGCAGAGTTTAAAATTGAACTAAAAGACAAGTTATCTTCAAACCAGAAATCAATGGAGAGTCTTACCAGCAGAACTAACAAAGCAGAAAACAGAATTTCAGATCTTGAAGACAAAGTGGAAGAACTAACCAGTTCAATGGAAGACATTCTTAAAGCCAAAAAGATACTTGCCAGGAATATTCAAGAGTTATGGAACACCCTGAAGAAGCCTAAAAAGTACATTCATGGAATACCAGAACAAGAATCCCAAAATACCACACCTGAGGAAAATTTTCAAATTATCATTAAGGAAAACTTTCCTCATTTAAAGAAAGAGAGGCCCATCCAAATACAAGAGGCATTCCACACCCCACACAGATATGATCAAAATAGAAACTTGCCATGGAAAATAATGTCGAAACACTCACATTCAAAATAAAGAAAAGGTGCTGAGAGCTTCAAGGGAAAAAAATCATTTTTAAAGGTAAACATATTAAATAACAAATGATTTTTCAATTGAAATAGTAAAAGCAAGAAGAGCTTGGAGAGACGTACTTCAAGTATATGTCAACCCAGGCAAATATACCCATCAAAACTATCAGTCATGATCAAGGAGGAAAGAAAAATTTTCCAACACAAAGACAACTTGAAGGCTTTCATGTCTACCAAACCAGGCCTTCAAAAATGCTAGAAAGGATACTCAAGCTTGAAGAAAAGAGCAAGCATATCCAGGAGGACAGAAGGGAAGTATAATACCACCAAAACCTAAAAGCCAAATAATACACTTATGAAAGCCACTAAACATAAAAAGTGTCCGGAATTAAAAGTAATTTCTCCATTATAAGACTAAATGTCAGTGGAATTAATTCACCAATCAAAAGATACAGATTGCAAACTTGGATTAGAAATCAGAACCCATCAATCTGCTGCCTTCAAGAAACTCATCTCACCACAAAAAGTAAGGCACATCCTAAGATAAGCCCATTATAAAAGTAAAAGTCTGGTCAAAAATTCTGCAAGATAATGGAACCAGGAAACAGGCAGGGGCAGGTACTATGCTATGGGCAAGTGGATTTCAAACCAAAAAAAATCATAAGAGACACAGATGGATACTACATTTTAGTCACAGGCACAATTCACCAGGAAGACTTCACTATACTGAACATATATGCACCTAATACGGGCTCCTCCACATTCATTAAGCAAATGCTAGAGCGTCTAAAGCAAGAAATCAACCCCAAAATGATAATTCTTGGGGATTTTAACACTGCTCTTTTAACATGGGATACATTAACAGTCAAAAACTTAACAGGACATATTGGAACGTAATCAAAGCCTTACTGAAGTGAATATTATAGATCTCTATTGAACTTTGCATTCACACATCAAAGAATACACATTTTTCTCAATAGCACATGGAACTCTCTCCAAAATAGACTACGTATTGGGCCAAAAAATAAATCTCCACATATACAAAAAAATGAAATTCTAACCTGTTCCCTATTAAACCACCATGGCCTAAAGCTTGACATCCACAACACAAGAAATAGCAGAAAATACATTGACTCCTAGAAACTAAACACTATGATGCTGAATGAGAATTAGGTTCAGGAAGAAATCAAAAAGGAAATTCAAGATTACGTAGAAATGAGGGGCTGGAGAGGTGGCTTAGGGGTTAAGCCTCTGTCTTGCAGGTGGAAGGTCCTGAGTTCGGATCCTAGACCCCACGTATAGATGCCAGGTGGAAGCGGGGGCGGCCTGCATTTCTGGTCCTGGTAGGGTGGAGCCTGTGAATCCCAAGGCAGAGTAAACAAGGAGGAGGTGGAGGCGTCCATGGTGATTCCCGAATTTGTCATGGTTCCACACACACACTTACATACACACTAGCGCACATACACATACATGCACAATTGAATAAATAATAAATAATTTTAAAAAGATTAAAAAAAGATTACCTATAAATGAAAGATAATGAAAATACAACTTATCAAAATCTCTTGGGACACAATGAAAGCCATCCTAACAGGTAAGTTTATACTCTTAATGCCTAGATCAAAAAATAGAAACATCAAAAATAACAATGCAGCTTAACGTCTTAGAGACACAAGAGCAATCAAATCCTAAAAGCAGTAGAAGAGAGGAGATTATCAAAGTCAGGGGAGAAATATCTGAAACTGAGATAAGGAAAACAATACGGAGAATCATCCAATAAGAAAGTTTGTTCTTTGAAAAAATCAATAAGATTAATACACCTCTAGCAAAATCAACTGAAAACAAGAGAGAGAAAATCCAAATTAACAAAATTAGAAATTAAAATGAAGTTATCACTACTGATACCCAAGAAATTCAGAGAATTATAAGGTCATATTTTAAAAACTTATATTCTGTGAAATTTGATAACACAAAAAAATGGATGAATTCCTAAGTAAGCACAATTTACCTAAACTGAATCAGGAAGCTTTGAATTATTTAAAAAGTTATATAACATATGAAGAAATCGATGAAGTAATCTCAAATCTTCTCACCAAAAAATGTCTTGGACCAGATGGATTCAGCATAGAGTTCTATCAGACATTTAAGGAAAAACTAACACCAACACTGCTTAAACTGTTCCATCAAATTTCAAAGGAAGTAACACTAAAAAATTCTTTCTACGGAGCTAATATCATCCTAATCCCAAAACATAATAAAGATATACTTAAAAGAAAACTATAGGCCAATCTCTTTGATGAACACAGATGCAAAGATTCTCAACAAAGTCTTTTTTTTATTATTTATTCAACTGTGCGCATGTGCGTGTGTATGTGTGCACGTGTGTGTATGTCTGTGTATGTGTAGAACCACGGACGAATTCGCGAACCACCATGGACGCCTCCATCTCCTTCTGCCCCGGGATTCACAGGCTCCACCCTACCAAGACCAGAAGCGCAGGCCGCCCCGGCTTCCGCCAGGTGCCTATACGTGGGATCTGGGATCCGAACACAGGACCTTCCGCCTGCAAAGCGGAGGCTTAACCCCTGAGCCACCTCTCCAGCCCCCTCAACAAAGTCTTAACAAATCGGATTCAAAAACATATTAAAAAGGTCATTCACTGTGACTGAGTAGGCTTTATCCCAGGCGCACAATGTTGGTTCACCATACACAAATCAATACCTGTAATTCACCATATAAACCAGTCCAAAGTCCAAGACTACATGATGCTCTCAATAGATGCAGAAAAAGCTTTTGACAAGATCCAATAGCCCTTTATGATCAAAACCCTAGAGACAGTTCTTATGGAAGGGCCTTTATCAACATAATAAAAGCTGTATACAACAAACCAACAGCAAGGATTATACTCAATGGGGAAATACTTGAAGCATTCCCACTTCAGTCAGGAACTAGACAAGGCTGTCCACTCTCACCACTTCTATTCAATATTGTACTTGAAATCTTAGCTGGAGGCATAAGACAAGAAAGGGAGATAAAAGGATTCAAATCCAAAGAAGTCAAGTTATCTATTTGCAGATGACATGATCATACCTGAATGATCTGAAGAATTCTACCAGGAAACTCCTGGAATTAATACAGAAGTTCAGCAGGGTGGCAGGATACAAAATAAACATACAAAAATCAGTGGCCTTCCTATACACCCAGGATGAATAAAGTGAAAAAGACCTAAGAGAAACAATCCCATTTACTATAGCCCCTAAAAAAATGAAATACCTTGGTATAAGCCTAACCAAGGAAATAAGGAACCTTTATAATGAAAACTGTAAAATCCTAAAAAAAGAAATTGCTAAGACACCAGAAGGTGGAAAGACCTCCCATGTTCCTGGATTGGTAGAATGAATACCATAAAAATTACCACCCTACCAAAAGCAATATACAGATTCAATGCTATACCAATCAAAATCCCAAAGCAATTCTTTAAAAAATGTAACCAAATAATCTCAAAATTCATATGGAAGCACAAAAGACCCAGGAAAGCAAAAACAATCCTGAGTAACAAAAACACTGTTGGAGGTATCACCATACCAAACCTTAATCTATACTATAAATCCATAGTAATAAAAACAGCCTGGTACTGGCTCCAAAATAGACACACAGATCAATGGATAAAGGTTGAACACACAGATATAAGCCCACACAATTAGAGCCATTTGATCTTTGACAAAGGGGCCCAAAAAATCCAACGGAAGAAGAACAGTGTCTTTAACAAATGGTTCTGGAAAAACTGGGTGTCCACATGCAGAAGATTAAAACTGGCCAGAGACCATTAAAAACCCTAGGTGAAAGGGTGGGGTACTCCCTTGAGCTAATTGGACTAGACCAACAGCTCCTAAACGGAAATCCAATAGCACAGTCACTAAAACCAACACTCAACAAATCAAAGAGCTTCTGTTCAGATAAAGAGATTGTAAACTGAGATAAAAGGCACCCCACAGAATGGGAGAAAGTCTTCACTAACCACATATCTGATAGAGCTCTATTACCCAAAGTGCACAAAAAACTTAGAAAACTAAACACCAAGGATATGAATGATCCAATTAAAAAACGTGCTTGGGAACTCAAAAGAGACTTTACTAATGACAAAATTGAAATGTCTAGCAAATATCTTAAACAATGCTCCACATCCTTAACAATCAGGGAAAATGCAAATCAGGCCCTCCCTGAGATATCATCTCATCCCAGTCAGGATGGCAAAAATCCACAATAAAAATACCACCAAATGCTGTAGAAGATGTGAAGAGAAGGGAACTCTTCTACATTGCTGGTGGGAATGCAGGTTTATACAACCACTCTGACAATTAATTTGTTGATTTTTTAAAAAGTTAAAGATTGAAATGTCATATGAGCCTGCCATAGAATCTGGCAGATAGATGGTATCCATCCTGCCAATAGAAGACTAACCCCCCTCACAGCAGTCTCCTACTCTTATTCCATCTACATATGAATCTACTCTTATAGTAAGACTCCATTTTAACAGCCTTTTATTTCTGGCTAGGAGGTGATATCTAATACCAATCAGGATGGAGTCAAGGGCAGTGCAGGAACAGCAAAAGTGAAAACAACAACAGACCATAATTCAGAACATCAGAGACCCTACATTAATCATCTGGAACCAGACCAGCCAAATCTCTCCCCATCCTAAACCTCAGGGAAACTTGTGGAAGAGGGAGTGATAAGATTGTAAGAGCCTGAAGATGGGGAGGAGCAATGATATGCAAAATACTCCACACAAGTTAGGGTTTCAGCTGCCATAATAGGACTTTTCATGACCTGCACCATGACTGACATATCAATGACCCCCCCAAAGTCTAACATGGATCACAGGCACTAGGATCCTTAGAGGCAAGGGATTCACAGTCACAATAGTGTTCTCATACTAAAGGGGAACACAAGAAAGGGCTCTAGGCAAGGATACTGAGTCCTTATACCTCATTAGAGTGGAAGATGCAGAGAGAAGTTTAACATGCACACTAAAAGATGCTCCAGAGATTGGGGGGAAGAGGAGGAATGGAAAGATAGGGAAGGAGGGGCGTGAAAGGAAGGGGAAAAGGGGGGAGGGAGCAAAGGGGACCGGGGAGGGTTGGAGGGAGGGAAGGGACCGTGGTATCTATTAAGTTTGCTTGAGTGGAAATAAATAAATAAATAAATAAATAAATAAATAAATAAATAAATAAATAAATAAATAAAATGAATGAATAAATAAATAAATAGAAAAAAGAGGAGACTCAAAGGTAGATGAAATGGTGGTAGGACACCACAATGAGGAGGATTCAATGTCCCATTACCAGGATGGTTACCATCTATCTGCCAGCCCCTATACCCTCCCCAAATGATGAAATCAAACCTCTTCGGTCACAAGTAACCAGGAAGGGAAGTAAGAGTGAGCTTCACCAGATGTCTCCTACTCACATACAATATTTGACAATGACCTATTTTCTCTACTGAAGCCTGATCCCTTCTCTCATTTTTTCTTGGAGGAGCCGTCTTTCCCCTTCCCTCTTGTTTATAATCTTTGCGTTTATAGTAGGTATTACAGAGATTTATCTATGAATATGACATTAAGTGGATTTGATACTAAGATACATCTATTAGGGAGTATATACAGTGTCTAATTATATGTTTCTGGGATACTTCACTCAATATAATTTTTTCTAATTCCATCCATTTCTTGGCAAATTTCATTAATTCATCTTTTTTTGATGGCTGAGTAGTATTCCATTGTATAAATGTACCACATTTTCCTTATGCATTTGTCAACTGTTGGACATTTGGGTTGATTCCATGACTGCTACTGTAAGTAGTGTTACTATGAACATGGTTGTGCTTGTGTCAGTGTAGTGAATAAAAGCTGTCTTTTCTCAGAATAGTTTTCTTTTCTCATTTATCTATAACAGCATAGAGTATGTTTCATAGACTGTCTAAGGACTAGTACCCTTACTGTTTCTTTATTGAGGACAAACAACGTACTTTGAGATGATGAGCACAAGAGTGCATTGTCTGCCTAAGGGATGTTCCATCTTCCTGTCTGTCCTGTCATGGGCAAATGGAGATGGAGAGAATGGCTTTGAAAATGGCAGGGTCTCTTCATTCATCAAAAGTCTCCCAAATTCTTTAAATTCTTTATAATAAAACAAAACTTTGTCATTGCATTTTACAGGTTCCTGTTTCTAAATACATTAAATGTTGTTAGCATTGAGGTGATCTAGAAATAAGTTCATATTAAAATAGCATTAAAATAACAGTTATTTTGTGATTAAAAATTATACTTTGTGAAACTAACTGGAGGTTCTTAGAACAGCATAACAAAATACTTGTTAATTAGTCAACTTCAATTACTGGTTTAGAAAGTCAAGTGTCTATGAATCCTCCAGGTTAAAATGGAAGCTTTTATGAAAGTAGGGCAATGTTATTGTTTAGCCCAAAGCAGAGGAGGAGTAGAAATATGTAGGCAAAGTGGAAAAAGAAGGAATGAAGGATGAAAAGATCAAGAGGAGTTCCAATGTGTCAGAAAGTACTTATCCAAAGAAATCAGAAATATGGTCTGTGGAATGCATTGCAACTGTTGTGGTTTCCTTTTGCTTTAAAGCAAACTTCAAGTGCCCATGTTTTCCCTATTGGAAAGATATTTACAAGGGGGTCTATGATCCCAACCATGAAAGCACCAATTAATATGTGATCACTAAAGATAGTCAGCAAAGGAAGTCAATCTAGAAAGAAAAAGTAAATGTGGCTGACTAGGTAAGCTCAAGAAACTGCTAAATTCTTCTAACAGGGAATCGTCAATATTCCCTCTCATGAACATGAAATAACAGCTACACAGCCATGAATCCTTAATGACAATGTATTTTCTGTTATTTTCTGTTCCAAATAGCTTCCTCTTAGGGAATCTTCTTACTAAACAATTCCATGTTATGTATTTAGTACATTTTATATTTATGTAAATATAAATAGTATATAGAACTTATATATATACATGTAAATATACATATATATATGATTACTGCTCTCATGAGAAATAGAACCACCAGAATGTACAAAGATATACTGATATAAACACACATAGATTTATAAATATTTGCCTGAATGACACTTGATATCTACTACTTACTCTTGTGATATAGAGGCTGAGAGTTCCCATGACCTGCCATCTGCAAGAGAGAGACCAAAAAAGGTTCAAAGGCCAGGATATAGAGCCCAACATGATAGATTAGTTCACCTGAGAACCAATAGCAACAAAAACAACAGAAACCCAGCAGCACGGCTTTTGCAGCCAGACAGGGCTACCTTAAACTTCTCTATTTTTGTACTACTCATGACTAGAGTACTATTTCACTGGCTACCACATGGCCTTGTAATTCACACATTACGTTTTTGCATAAATCACTACAGTGTGAGTAAATATACCATTTGCACAAACACATATTCCCAAAAAAGGAAATTAAATTTGATTCATGGAACACTAGAACATGATGAGTAAAACTAATATTCTTAAGACATTAATACCCCAGAGATTACAGATAGGGTATGAATGTACAAAAGGTTGGGAATTTAAATTATCTCTCTTGGGGTGATTTGAGATACATTCTTTGTTACCTTAAAGTGTAATAATAACAATGATAATAATAATATTTTAGCATACTTCAAAATTTAGAGGAACAATAAGCTGAACATGTACATATTCTTAGAATGTGAACTTACAAGATTCAGAAAACTGTTATCTAATCTAGTAAATGGAAGCAAAGAAGTCTGAAGATAATGATATAGGAGAATTTAATTGTATCATCATTTTCATGTCATAACTTCTAATACCAGATACATGTTTATTGCTTTCATGTTTTCCATATAATTTAATTTGTGTGCATAAAATGCATATATAAAACATTTTCATTAAGACATACACTATGTATAATATTATTATATGTATTCATATACATATATTTACATATATTAACACTATATGTATATATCAGTAATCAACTGAGCTTTCTTTGTAATGGAAGTAGATAATATTAATTTTTTTATTCAATTGTGTATGTATGCGTGTGTGTGTGTGTGTGTGGATGTGGGTGTGTGTGTGTGTCTGTGTGTGTGTAGAACCACAGGCGAATTCGGGAACCACCATGGACTGCTTCCACCTCCTTGTTTACTCTGCCCAGAGATTCACAGACTCCCCCTACCACAACCAGAAACGCAGCCCCCTCCCTCCCCCTCCCCCTCCCCCCCACTTCTATACGTGGGGTCTAGGATCCAAACTCAGGACCTTCCACCTGCAAGGCAGAGGCTTAACCCCTGAGCCACCTCTCCAGCCTCAATAATATTAATTTTTTCTTCTCATGTGCTATAAATATTGGTAAAAGTGAATACATTTGATGATAATATAAAGAAATAGCAATGAGACAAAAGAACAACAAGAAACTAGAAATTATTATAAGCAAAACAGTCAGCTAAATGTAGAATACCCAGCCCTTGAGACAATTTTACATCGATACAATTGCCATAGAAGCTGCCACTGGAATTAGTTATCATAAGGGTTACTCTTCTCTGTTACTGTGAGGCACAACTGAAGCTCAAGCAACTTAAGGGAGAAAAGTAAATTAATTCAGCTTCCAAATATTCTTCCAAAGGGAAGATATAGTCTACTATGGCAAATTAATATTCTTCCAAAGGGGAGATAAAGTGTATTATGGCAGAAAACATATGGCTGGATGCAGAAGCTGGAGGAGGCCAAAGTCTGCAGACATCATGGAGACAGAGAGCTGCTACATGCTAGCTCAAGGGCAGTCTCATTGGCCTCCCAACCCCTGCTCCACCCTCCCTTCCCCCTCCCTCCCATCCCCCAGTGCTTCCCGGCTATCCCTGGAGCATCCTTTAATGTGCATGCCAAACTCTCCTCTGGGTCCTCCTTTCCGATGAGATGCAAGGACCCAGGGGCATTTCCCAGAACCCTTTCCTGTGTTCCCGTTAAGCAAAGGAACACTACTGTGACTTTCAATCCCTTGCCTCCAAGGATCCTAGTGCCTTTAGCAAATGCTAGACTTTGTGGGGTCAATAGTGTGTTGGACACTGCGCAGGGCATGCAATGTCCAATTATGATTGCTTTGGCCCTGACTTGTATGGAGTATCTTGCATATCATTGCTCCTCCCATCCTTGTGCTCTTACAATCTTACCGCTCTCCCTCTTCCGCAAATTTCCCTGAGCTTCAGGATAGGGAGAGATTAGGCTGGCCTAGTTCCAAGTGGTTGATATAGAGTGTCTGATGTTCTGAATTATGGTTTGTTGATTTTTTTTTCAATTTTGCTGTTCCTGCAATGCCCTTGGCTCCATCATGATGGGTACTGGATGTCGCCCCCTGGCCAGAGATAAAAACCTGTTAAATTAGAGTCTTGTTATAAGAGTATATTCAAAGGTAGATGGAATAAAAGTAAGAGACCGCGGTGAGAAAAGGGTCAATCACCCATTTGCAAAATGGTTACTTTCCATCAGGTAGTCTATATGCCCACCCCTGCTGTTGAGATCATACCCCATCAGTTGCAAATGATCAGGAAGGAAAGTCTGTGAACTTAACCAGATATCTCATTACTTACTTGCAGTCCTTGAAGGTGGCCTATTTTCTCTGCTGTAACATGGGTTTTGTCTACAGATGATACTGGTAACAGAAAAAGGAGAAAGTTAAGCTGTGGTAAGAGAAATTGCTATAAGAAAACACAACAGAAAATTGAAACTTTTAAAATACTAATATTCACATAAGAGAAATAACATGACCAGCCAGAAAAAGAGAATGGCCAAGAAAAGCTACAATGTGCTAGGAAGAAAACTAGATGATCTATAAGAAATAGAAATAGCCAGAAGCATCAAAAAAGGTGATAAATATTCAGAGAAGACAAAAAAGTGATTGGCATTTGACAGCTAAATGTCTATTGGCACTGCCAGCAAATATAATTACCCCACATTGATTAAAATAAAGTGCATTTCTAAATGTTGGGAAAATGTAAATAATCACAACATAAATATTTATTAATATCTACATCAATTATTTAGCATAATTTCAACTTTGTAAAATTATTACAAACACAGAAGTTATCAAGAAGACTCTGTAAAAATGGAAAATACTAATACCACTTGTTCTTTCATTAAACTGGAAGTGTAGGCACTAGTGAAACCATACACTGAGCCCTCCTAACATGAAACTGGCATCTGCTTTCATTGCTAGAGGCAGCACAACAGTGGATTCAGTACAGAGCCACAGATGCATTCCTTTCCTAGACTCTCACTAGTGCTTGTGGGAGGTGGTGGTTTGCTTTGTGGTCATGGAAGAAAAATAGATCTGCCTGCAGAGTTGCAAAGGGTGTGTGTCCTCTGCTAAATTTAGTTCCCAGAAGCCCTGAATTGAGTCAAAGTTGCAAGTTTACTTTCCATCAGATCCTCCTTTTCTGACTATCTAGATACATATCCATCTCATGGCGATAGTGTGACAATTTCATACTAATACTCTTCGAAATATGTTCTACAAATTGATAGACCGGGAATAATTACTGCTTATTATAACAACAGTCGCCCTGCGCTGCCACCTATCCCTGAGCAGGGGACAGAATCTGTTAACTTTCCCTGATGGCCACACTGGTTTCAATTTCACTGCAGAATTTACAAAGGAAAGCAAGTTTAATCATTTCAAAAATCAAAGGATTTGGTGTTTTTCATAAAATATACATAAATGAATTTGTAACTATTGAAAAAACAAAGTATTTTCAGGTAATGTTTCCTCATCAAAATTGATTCTATGCATTTACTATTCATTTTGTTATTAAAACTAGCTTGAAACACACAGTTAAAACGTTTGTAGGGGTGTATGTAAAATTCTGGCTGTGACTGTCTTACTATACATTCCACAAAAGGAAACTCCTTTGTTTTTATATGAGATTGTTGCATTTATACTTAGCACTTAAGGTAAGACTTAAACATATCTTGTTATCTAAATATCCACATGGAACTGTGGCCCTGTGTAATGTTGAGATTATAATCAGAAAGGAATGTTTAAACCACTGAAGTATTTTAAATTAATAATTTATTGTATAATACATTTAGAATCATTAATAGAAGCATTCATTATGTTTATGATACATCTTGAATGCACATATATGTCTGGTAATATATTTTTCTTTATGATTATATGTCTAGTGTATGTTTGTAAATATTTGTGATATGTGATCATATGTCTATATATTTTGATACATTAAGTTTTATTTAGCACCCGTTCACATATGAATATGTATGTGTCTGCATTTGTATGTATTTATATATGCATTCACACTTGCTTGCGTTTACACTTCCACTTGCTTGCTGTGATTCTATTTATATATTTGCACATGGATATCAGGATAAAATAAAGATATTCCAAATTGCACATAATACTCTCCAAGATGCCTTACATTAATTTCTCTTAAAGTTTCACAGCAGGTTTATGGCTTTACCCACTGAGAAGGCAAACCAGAATTGCAAAGAATAAATAAGGTGTTTTAATAAAACTTGAGAGCTCAATAATTTCAGCGATTGCCATGGTGTGAGTCCTTTACACAGAAATTTAACCACTGTAGAATGTCCTAGTCTCACCTCAAGCTATAAGTCTAGACATTCCAATCTCAAGCAAAAACTATAAAGGTTAAAAACACAAATGAATTTCCTCTTGTAGAAAGTTAAAAAAAAATTCATGTAAAAAATTCATGTTTACACCAAACCACATACCTCAGAAGCATCCAAGGAAATAAACCAACTGAGGCACATTGAAGTTACTGAAATTAACTTCAAAGTCTTTCTATCTTGATTATTGCAAATAAGTGACAACAAGACAGTCCTGCTAGAACTTGAGACACTTTTTGAAATTATCCATCAATAATATTATCACATAATTTATCAATTTAGTGTATAAAATTCTAGGCAAAGTGTATTAAATATTTCTTTATAACAAGTTCCACCATACACTAAGGTGATGGGTATCCAACAATTCCCTTTCTCACGAGACCCTGCAGAATGTTTTAATTACCACAGTGAATCATCATAACAAATAATCCATTATACAACATTCATTCTATGTACTTTTGACATTATAGTAACTATGCCTTCCTGTCTCAAAGGTATGCCAATGGTATGTATAATTGTATAAGAAAGATACAAAGACCTAAGTAAATATTTATAACTACACAAAAGAAAGCAAATTACTGTGTTATAGAGTATTATGAAGTGTCTATAGTGAAAGAAGGCACCTGATCTTGGTAAATAAAACTACTTGATGACCTAGATCATAATCATCAGTCATTTAATGAGTGAGTACACTACACAAAACCAATTACCTAACAAAAGCAAATTCCTAAAGTAATTAGGATTAAAAAATGCCTTTTCCATTTCTCACTAAATGTTCTTATAAAGTGAAATTATGTATACTGGTTACTTAATTTACCTACAAAGCATATCAATACGATAATGGCATTATCAGCATATCTGTGGGATATTGTTAAAAAAATACTAAGTACTTGGATTTCTATATGCCTTTTGCCAAATCCCTGCCAGGCCACCTGGGAAAAGGAGGGGGAATTCTGCAGGGGCCTCGCTGAGCTCGAGAGGAGGGGGCAAGCAGGCACGGGGTCACCACCTAGACCCTGGGAAGTCAGGTGAGAAGCATCAGACAGAAGATGAGTTTGCGGCAGACTCAGCTTTACTCAGGAAGTGTTTGGGCTTAAATAGGGTCAGGGGTCCAATCAGGTGTGGTGACCTCTCCACTCAGGGGGAGGGGGAGAGCAGCCACCGATCATTTCAGCCACCAATCATTTAACTGTTTACTAGGTGTCCATTACAGAGGCAGATTAGATGGCTGCTTCCCATTAGTTGTTCATCCCTCCTTCTCATTGGTTGTTCATCCCTCTGCCTGCATGTTTCCTCTATTGGGACATGTTCGGGGCATGTCTGTACTTGTCCAGACCCGTAGCTGGGAGCCTGGGCTAGGGCTTCCCTGAATCGGTAGTGCTACATATGCCTATGGTTTTTCTTCCTTTTTTGTTTTGTTCTGTTTTTGTCTTTGTTAGCTAAAATATACATTTTTTCCATTGGTTATCTGTTTTTTTATTTGAGGAGGTATTCATGAGGTATGGCTACATATCTATTTGTGATATGTGTGTATTGCATATTTGCAATATTATATATTATTACATTTAATATATGTTTGCAAATGTATATGTTCATTATTTTTATTTTAAACTTATAGAGAAAAATGTTAATTCCTTTCTTTTGTAATACCAGTGTACATGACAGACATGTGTAGTTTGCTTCTGGACACTATAGAAGTATTTGATTTGGGTTTATCCTGTCAATCATTCAATATTAAAATGTTCTAATTACAGTTCTATAGGAAGCACAAGTCTAAATAATGAATAGATTTAAATATTTGGAAATTTTTGGAAAAAAGTTGCTAACGTTCTCATTCAGATGTAAGTCTCAACCAATGATGCATTTAAATTATTTGGAGTATAATAAGTACATACTGTCTTGAGTTAAATGCCACTGATGGAAGACTGAGCCTTCATTCTCAAGTATTGAAAAGATATGTGGGGCAGACTTCCAGAATGGCAAAAGTAGAAATGTTGACAGAACCAACCTCATCTACGTCTCTTGCAGGTAAAATGGCTGCAGTGAGTTCATATATGCAACGGCCCTGACATGCCCATAAAACACTACCTGGCAGCATTCCCCACCTCCCTCACTTTTACATTCTTTCCATATTCATAGTTCCTTGAACTTTGGAAAACAATGGGTTTGGAAGTCCTGCTTGGAGTCCTACAATCTACAGTTGCTTATTCTCTGTACACAATCTCGTTGTGATGTTCTGTGTTAAAGTAGAGAAATCAAGGTGGAACTGACCTGGAAGCTGCATTCTGGCTGGGTAGCTTTCATAGTACCAGAGGTGACATAGATGCTGATGAGGAAGAAAAGTCATAACATTCTCATCAAGCTGTGAATCCTGCAATAATAGCAACCACCATACAAGGTATGCCACTTGATATGCAATAGTGGTGACAGTGTTATGAGGGAGATCAATCACTTTGTGATTTCTTTAAGGTCTGCTTAGGAGGATTATATATATCTAATAATGCAAACCTGGCTAAGAATCTGTGAATGGAGAGTTCACAGACCCTAGGGGAAAGAAATTATAATTGTTTTGCTGTATGGACATTCTACCAAATGGAATTCTCAATACCTATCTCTATACCCATGAATTAGTGCATCTCTCATGCTTCAGATACATCTCTTGTCCTCTCTGTCTTTGTTTTGTCTGTAGTGACTTGTACCAGCCTCCTGCTTCTGCCTATAGCCATGCCTTCTGATATGGTATTTTAACCAGAATGGATTATATCTCCTTTGGAAGTTTAAACAAATAAATCTCCCTTTCTTCTTTTAAATTGTGCATGAGTATTGTGTCATACCAACAAAGAAGAGAAACGACAACAAACTATTTCTATTTAAAGAATGGGTCAGGTATTTTGTTGCAGTAACATGGAAGAAACACATGAAATATTCCTTCAATACTCTTTTAATGCAAACCAATTATTTGTTTATTTCTGTTTCACAGAAAATCGTATTCATGTAGATTTTAAAATTTTTTATTATTATTTATTCAATTGTGTGTGTATGCCGTGTGTGCGTGAGTGTATGTATGTGTATGTGTGTGTGTGTGTGGGTGGGTGGGTGGGTGTGTGTAGAACCACAGATGAATTCGGGAACCACCATGGACGCCTCCACCTTCTCCTTGTTTACTCTGCCCCGGGATTCACAGGTCCGCCCTACCAGGACCAGAAATGCAGGCGGCCCCCCGCTTCCATCCCGTGTCTAAAAGTGGGGTCTAGGATCCGAACTCAGGATCTTCCGCCTGCAAGGCAGAGGTTTAAACCCTGTGGCACTTCTCCAGCCCCATATTCAGGTAGATTTTAAGTGTTGCACTTTCAAAATTAATATTTCTCTTTATAATAAATAGAAAAATCAGAATTAGCCAGGCCAGGTAGTAAAGGTCTATAATCTGGCTGCTTGGGAATGTGAGGCAAGAGGATGACAAGCTCAAGGTTAGCTGAACAATCTAGTGAAACACTATCTCAAAATTGAAAAGTAAGCTGGAAAGATGGCTCAGAAATTAAGACTCTGCCTCGCAAGCAGAAGGTGTTGAGTTTATAAATGCCAAATGGAAAAGGTGGTGGCCCACACTTCAGGCCTAGGATGTTCCAGAGTGAAACAAGAAGGAGGTAGAAGCAATCCAGTATGATTCCCGAACTTCGGTCCCTTGGTCTTCCACAGGGACACACACACACACAAACACACACACACACACACACACACACACACACACACACACACAATAAATTCATAAACAAACACACAAATAAATAAATGATTTTTAAAAATTTTAAAAAGTAAAATTTAGGGCTAAGGAGATGGCTCAGGGGTTAAGACTTTGCCTCACAAGCAGAAGGTCATGAGTTCCAATCCCAGATCCCACATTAAAAAAAAAAACAAAAAAAAAAACAGAAAAACAGGTGGAAACTGCCTGACCTGTACTTCTGGCTCTGTTGGCAAAGCCTAGGCAATTTCAGAGAGAAGCAAGGAGATAGAAGAGATTCAGGATGATTCTAGAAATCACCCTTGGTCCCCACGAGAACACACAGTTCCCATACAAACACACACACACACACACACACACACACACACACACACACACAAAGAGTAAATAAGCAAAATGTTTAAAAAAGAAAAGATTGGCCTAAAGTTATTATTAGTAGTAAATACTTGCCCAGCATGCATATGACTCTGGGTTCAATACCCTGAACATCCCACCAACAATTGAAAAAAAAAAAAGTTCAAAGGAATAGAAAATAAAATTAAAGATCTTATACTGCTCTTGTAAATCTGCAGTCAGCATACTCATATTTTTAAAAATATGTACAACTGGTTCAGTTTATTTTGATGTGTGTACAGTATACATGTATGTAAGCATGCATGTTTGCAAATGTGCAGGTACAGGTATATGTGTGAGCTCATACATGTGGAGGCCAAAGGTTGACCTCAGGAATCATCCTTGATAGCTCCTCTACCTCAATCAAACCCAGCATTTACCTATATGAATAGTCTGGCTATGCATCATGTTCTGGGATGTCCTATCTACAACTTCCAAGCCTGGAATTACAACCACACCAATAGAACATTTATGTGGCTTCTGGGGATCTGAACTACAGACTTCTTTGCTTACAGAAAGTACTTCCCCTCAACCTGTATGCTTCAATTAGAAGCATGTCACTTTATGTCTGAATGAAAAAAAGAAATGGAAATTAAAGGTTAATTTAGCTGAGGATACAGACCAAAGTAAAAATAAAATAGTTTCAATAGTTCCTATTTAAAACACCAAGAAAGGACATATCTAAGTTTTATGACTCTCATGATTCTTTATTATGAAACTGATTATATGTGCATATAACACTCTTCATTTCTAATCTGTCTACACACACAGAGAAATACACACAAAGACACACATACACACACACACACACACATACACACACACACACACACACTGGTTTTCCAAAATTTATCTTCACAAAGATAACAATCAAATGAAAAAACATGACAAGCTGTCCCTTCTTTAAATATACTGCCATTCTTTCAGGACATTGATGTTTGAAAAATTGTGTTTAGTCAGCAACTCTCCACAGATGAAAAGAAATATGTAAAAATAAACCGCAGCACATTCTTTAAGACTTGAAAAGTCCTGCTCCCCAAACTGCCAATACCTTGTAATTTAAATAAACATTTTTAACAAAAGTTCACAAATGTTTTTGTTTTACCTAACCTATGTTTATCTAACCATTGGAAGTCTATATTCGCAATATTCATAATGTTTTAGGCTTTGAAACAACTTTGTATTTTAGGCCTTAGCACATTTTTTCTGTTGTATCCAGAATCATTTTATAAAAATAGCAAGTTGACAGTGTGGAGAAAGCCACCATTTGCTTCCATGTTCCCTGCATTTCAACCTCAGTGTATTTTCATTTTACTTTACATTATCAATTTTCAAAGTAGTGCCACTTTTAAGTGTTCTGATATGTTGTGGAAGATAAATTGCTGGAATTAAAATACTTGGAAAATTTATCACCAGAAGGAACTCTGAAATATGACCATTCCATTATTACGATGCAATTTCAACATGTCTCAGTGTTTCCATTAAAGTAAGACAGCATTTAAGTGACCTTCTGAAATGTGCTTTTACCTTAAAAAGAGGTAACAAATACAATCAAGATGTACATTATAGGATATGTATATATCCCTTTAACAGTAAACTAGTAAGGCATTTCATATCTAAATCACACAGCTATTTTGTAGTTCCATAATGCAGACTGCTCTCTACAATTCTGCTTCTCTGTGTGTGTGTGTGTGTGTGTGTGTGTGTAAAATCTTTTTGCCTGTGCTGTGTAGGCAAATACTCTAGCACTGTTCTATCTCCACGTTTTACTTCTGAGTTTTAACAATCATGATCATTTTTTCTCACACAGTCGTTTCTAAGATCACAAGACTTTTACCTAGTAGTCTGTCAGCTGTAGTCCTTCCCTTGAAGTATCATCATATTTAAGTTCCATTAACATCTCTGAACAATTAAGAGAGTATTACTCATTATTTTGCTATACAATGATGCTGAGTGAAGTCCAAACCCAAAATTAATATGCAACATCTCATCAACCTTTGCATCTCTAGTTAACATTAACATAATAGTTTTCAATTATTTAGAAATTAAATTTAACTCATGCTACAACTGGAAATCCCATTTGTTACCTTTTGGCCTTTCCCAGAGTAATGATAAATAAAAGATTTTAAACTGGATAGTCCTCTCCACAGGATCCTGACAGAGAATTGTCATACTTCAGGTTGCACGACTTTCAAGTGCTGCACTCAATTACCAATGGAAGCTTACTTATAGAAAGAAATGGGTTCTCAATATTTGTTTTCAGCATTCCCAGTGTCTGAATGTGGAATGAAAATATGAATTAGGGAAAATATTTTGTGCAACTTAACAAATATAAAAAGGCAGTAACAGAGAAAAACTCATAAAAGATATTATCACATTATATTTTCAGGATGAGAAAGGATTGTCATACATATATCAAAGAAGATATATAAAGATGTATAAACTTCATGAAGAGACAATATTATATTACATTAAAGAATACATGCATTATTACTTATCTCAGCCTTCTATCATTTTACAAATGTGAGCTTCTTTACAGGAAAAAGTTAATGACATTGAACTCTGTAATGTAGTTAATCTGCTTTGGAACTTTGCCAACCTGCATGCATCAATTTTATGACATTGTAATCAATGTGATGTAGCGTTCTTCATTCCTCTGTTTATATTTGACATTATTTATTTACTTGGAAAGTAACTATGTTATGAATTAACCTTAGCTATGTGTACTTCCACAAGATCTGAACAGGATTTGGCCTATCAAGATTTCACTAAAGAAGGGAAAAGTTTTAAAAATGCCCCATGACATTGTTGAGGGTCAATTCTGGATGAAGGTGCAGGAATGAAGATGCTTTCCTCAATGATGTACTCACTGATATGTGATTCATGCTCCACCAAGTATTGCTACATGCCATCAAAAGCAACCACATTAAGTTCAGTGAGCCAGATATGTAAGGCATGTAAAACAAAAGGGTGTGTAATGGATTAAAAGGGAATGAGTGGATTTAGAATCAAGGTTTGAAGTTATCATAAGTTCACTATATTCATGTATGAAATTCTAGATGAATAAAAAAAAATAAAAAGTTTTGTTATTGTTAATTTTAATTTTAACTTTCTTGTAAATATTCAAGCTCTACAATATGTACTGAGACAGTGTGGAAAATGGTTTCTCTACAGAACAGCTCATTTTTGCATGTGTCTGATGTCACATGGTCACATTTTCAATATAAAATCAGATCATAAATTAAAAAAATTCAAAGAGAACAATTTCAGACTGAAACCTGTAGCAATATAATATTGTATGGCTTTACTTTAGATCCAAAACATGGTAAAAGTATTAGTAAATTTTATCATTTAATTTTGATGTTTTTTTTTGGCTAATCATCAAAATTGGTAACCCAAATGAAATATAAAACAGAAAGATAAGAATACTAAATGACAAGAAGGCATATCTTCTTTGACATTCTATAGCTGGACATTAATACATATTCAATTAATAAATCTCTATAAATAACTATAAATATCCACATGTATAGAATTAAAGAAAATACACAAACTTCTCCTTAGAACAATCACAACAATGTTACAGGATCAACTTTCCAAAACCTATACACACTGAAATATCACTCAAATTTTACTATTTTTTTAAATTATTTATTTACTTATTCAATTATGCGTGTGTGTGTATGTACGTGTGTGTGTGTGTGTATGTACGTGTGTGTGTAGAACCATGGACGAATTCGGGAACCACCATGGTGCCTCCACCTCCTCCTTGTTTACTCTGCCCCGGGATTCACAGGCTCCGCCCTACCAGGACCAGAAGCGCAAGCTGCCCCCGCTTTCGCCTGGCGTCTATACGTGGGGTCTAGGATCCGAACTCAGGACCTTCTGCCTGCAAGGCAGAGGCTTAACCCCTGAGCCACCTCTCCAGCCCCAAATTTTACTATTTTAAATGTAGCGTTTACATATATATTAATCTTAATATCTACTTATCACTGAAAGGAAGAACAAATCTAGCTATTAATTATAGAGTTACAAAGGTTTATTCCCAAAACCATGTAATAATATAAGCTTTCTATACTGGTAAATAATCTAAAAGAAAGAAAAAGTAACTAATAAAAATGAAGATTTAGTATCAATGGGGAAATAAATTAGTCTGTCATATTTTATCAAGTTATTTTATCATCTTGGAGAAAGATACTATACATCACATATAATTAGATATCTACATTAATAATTAAATGCAAAGCTCATTTAATCAATTTTTATGTGCCAAAGACACATATTTATGGGTGAAATGGCAAATTTAAATCACAACCTACCACAGATCTTTGCTACAAAAATTAATATAAAAACCAGAATTCAATCCTATATTTCTGAATTTTTACTTATTTCAGATGAGGAAAAGTCTTATATAAAAAGAAAATCATAAAATTTAAAATCTTTTTTTATTATTATTATTATTTATTCAATTGTGCATATGTATGTGTGCGCGCGCATGTGTGTGTGTGTGTGTGTGTGTGTGTGTGTGTGTGTGTGTAGAACCACGGACGAATTCAGGAACCACCATGGACGCCTCCACCTCCTTCTGTCCAGGGATTCATAGGCTCCGCCCTACCAGGACCAGAAGCGCAGGCCGCCCCCGCTTCCGTCCGGCGTCTATACGTGGGATCTGGGATCCGAACTCAGGACCTTCTGCCTGCAAGGCAGAGGCTTAACCCCTGAGCCACCTCTCCAGCCCCGAAAATCATAAAATTTAAATGATAATGTTATAAATTTTATTTTTGTCTTTAAAATAAACATGTTTATAAGGCAAACTGTGAAAATATAATGAAAACATGACAGGCAGAAGGTTGATATCTCCTACATGTAAAGTATCCTCCAATGTCATCTTTTTACACTTATATTTTAAAATTTTATTTAAATAATTAATTTCAGCTGATGCTTAACCCAAATTTACACGTACCAAGGGAATATCATATGATGTTATGATACATATATTGCAAGATATTTAGACAGCATAAAAATTTATCTCCATGATTGCTCATCATTTCTTTACAGGGAAACATTAAAAGTCACTTTCTCCAGTTTCTTGAAATGTTCAGCTCATTGTTTTTCGTCTATTGTCACCTGCTGTGCTAGAATGTCTTCTCTGTCAATCCTTTAATGACCAGTGACCAAACATTCCATCCCTCCTAATTCCTGGTACTATCACAGTCATTGTTTTTACCATAGCCTCTTTCTTATCTATGAGAAACAGTTTCATATTGGCATGTGAGCAAAATCAGGTAACACTTGTCTTTCTGTCTCTGGCATATTTCAGTTCACAGAAAGATTTCAAGTTCCATTCCATGTTGCTACAAAGGAAAAGATTCCCTCCTTTATGGATAAGTATCATTGCGTTAAATAAGTTCTTTAATATACTTTCTTCATTCATTAATCTGTTGGTGGGCACTTGAGTTTACTCAAGTGCCCCATCTCTTGTCTGCTGTAGCTGTGCTGCAAGAAGCAAGGAAGCACAGGTTCTTGGCATGCACACTCAAGGGGGGGGGGATTTTTGGGACATATGGTAGCTCATTTTCAAATGTTTGGAGAACCTCTGCATTGCTTTCTATAATAGTTGTGTTTATTTACATACATATCAACAGCGTGTAAGGGTTACATTTCAACACATGCCTGTCAGCATTTGCTTTTAGTCCTTTTGATAATAGTCATTTTCTGGAATGATATTAGACATACTTGAGTTTTTCATTTTCATTACCCTGATGATTATTGATGTTATAACTCTTGATCTAATATATCTTATTTTATGAAATATATATTTAGGACTGTTTCCAAATTAAATGTGTCATCACAGGTGATAAATCCCTGATGTTTGTCACACGTTTCCAGAAGTTTTTACACTAAACTGTTGTTCAGTAGGAAGATAGCTTTAATTTTAAATAGTGATATTTATTCACTATGGTTGCTTCTCAAATAAATATACTTGTGGACTATATCAAGTAACAGTGAGTAATAGAGGAGAACCATTTGTCTTCATGTTGTGATTCATTGCTCCCATAATAAGATAAGTAGTTAGAGTCAAAAACCTTGGTTCTTCCTTACTGAATTCTTAGAACATGGGTGTATTGATTTATGAAAAAGCAAGTTTATGTCCTGTACAGAACATAAAATTTAAAGAAGTCTGTTGACATGTGCCCAGAATAATAGGAATTAGAACATAGATTTCCTCCTTTTATATTCAAAGTCCCCCATCAGTTCCTTGGAAAATAATTGACCATTAATTCACATGGTACTGAAAACCACGAGTTGCTACCTCAAACAATCACACACAATCCAGATTCATCATATAAGCAAATAATTTCATTAAAACATTTATTTTGAGGGCTGGAAAGATGGTTCAGTGGTGACCTGAGTCACCTGAGGACCTGAGTATGGACCCCTAGACATTTCAACATAAAAAATGTTGGGCAGATAAGCAGAGTCTGAGAAACCCCAAAGCAAAACATTAGGTAGAATGATTCCTTAATCACACTTGGCCCTCCACAGGTCACACAGCCAAGTGCCCTCTTGTATACTACACACACACACACACACACACACACACACACATATGTTAAAAAGATTTATTTTCAGTTTTTGTTTGGTTACATCCATAATTAACTTGGATGACTATGAAGTATTCATGATTTATCATAGTACCACATTTGTACTTTATTTGATTACTCTCATAATTTCCTTCTCCCAGATTCTGCCCACTGGAATTACTATGTCTAATCATTAGAGATATTGTGACAATTACTGAGGTAGAATGTAGCAATACCACATGCTTGATATGCAGTATTAATCAACCTGAGTACTGGCATTGATACAACCAGAGTTATTAACAGATTTAGTGTCATTTTACAAGTTAGAGAGAATATTCACCTGCAGATTCCAAGAGCGGTCCCAAGCTGTGCAGAATCTGGAAAAGTCTTGAAAGGTGGCTTAGAGATTCAGGATGGGCTCTTTACCTGTAAAGGATTTCATGACAACCACACTGATGACCTGTGAAATGTACAGGTTTAAAGTACAGATGAATTGAGAAACAACATCTGACAAGTGGGAAAGCAGAGAATATGTGTATCTTATATACATGATGTACATATTATATATCATGACCAGGACCATATCTTGCAATGATTAATTTTTAAGTGATGATTTCTTTTTTATTTCGCCATATGTACTCCCTAATAGTGACACATTCAAAGGCAAATCTCTGTAATACCTAAGTGATGATTTCTTAAAGTATTAATTCGAATATGGTTTATATAATGTACAACTAAGATAATATTTGTATTCATTATTTTCTTTTACCTATGACCAAACACTTGACAGAGGTGACTAAAAAGAGAAGGGATTTCCTTTAGTGCTCATGTGTCAGGGATTTCCTTTAGTGCTCATGGATCAGGAAATATAGTTCACTATCGTAAGAATGGCATGGCAGCTGGACTTTGCTGTTTAGTGACTGCTTGAGATGTGAGTACAGTTTGCCCACACAGCACAAACCAGGAGCAAAGAAAGTTCCACTGGAGTGTGGCTGGTCACCAACAAACCATTTTCCCTAAATAGGACCCACCTCCTAAAGTTTCTACAACCTTCACAAGCTGGAGACCAAGAGATCAAACATACCTGCCTGTAGATAACATTTCATATTTTAAACTCCAATACAATTTATCTTGTGTTTTGTAATTTCAGTTTTGACTTTTGGGGAAAAGTATAAAGATGAACTCTTCATAGAGACAAAATTAAGCACAGGAGACCTCAGCTTGAAAACTACAAATTTCTTTTCAAACTTGAGCCATAATGCTAGATGTATGTATTTCAGAACAAGTTAAGGGGCAAAGGCTGAGGGGAACAAAGTAGCAATAGACTATGGAGTGTCCTTGTATCTATGTGGTTATCATTAATAACCACCCCTCCTCAGTTTTATATAATGCAGGGTGATGATTTTGCTTGGAAAATAATAGGCAGTAGAAAAGTAGAGAGAGAAATAATTTCTACTTCAGAAACCTGCAGAGGAACCATGCAGTTGTACTTCAGAGCAAAAATTCCAAACTTGAAGAGCCGATATTCAAAAGTGCCATAATGGGATGTTTAAATATTTTAGCCCTATGCTGTCCCTTCACAGTCTTTATAAGCACTGCATAATGTACGGTCTCCTGCAGGTCTGCCTAAGACAGTGGCTTTCATTGGGACGGGTCATAAATACTGTCCCACTGTTCTGTGCTTTACTGAGGTTGAGGGTAATTGTGTGAAGCTTAAAAATATATTGGTAGCATGACCTCGTGCTCTTATGCGCACAACATGAAGAGAGAGTCATGAACAGAGAAAGTTTCCATTTTATTTGAGGGTCACAGAGGACAAACAAAGGAACAACACATAGCCCCTTGGCATGTAAGACGATCTTAATGTTTCCTGACTGTGAAGGAGGAAAGTTATGTGTCTGCCTCTCCCGAAAAGCTGGTTAGCACAAGAATAAAACATTTGTCTATTTGATTAGTCAGAGGGCCCTTGAAGCAAAGAGGCAGGTCAATAGTGAATCCTGCTTGGGCTCAGAGGCTCTTGTATATCTTGTATTTCCAAATGTACACTATAAAGTGCATTCATTTCATGAGAAATCGCTTTAGTGGAGAAAAAAATAAATGGAGATGGCAAAACACAGCTTTAATTCCTTTTCCCCAAAAGACTTTTTCTAATTGGGCTATGGACTTGGATGCCCAATTCTTCTAACCCACCACAGGATTTCTGCTCTGCATTTTTAGGTTTTCAGTTACAATGCCAATACTAATAAAAGTTGAATCTCAGAAATTGTTGCATCTAAGCTTAGCTAAGTCACTAGGCTCACATTTTCTGAGACCATACTAATCTTTTATAAGAAGAAAGTTATCTTACTTTAAAGAAAAATTTAAACAACACCTAGTTTACTAGTATCCCTTGTCCTTTGTCCATACGAAAGTTCATTACATATGATAAGGTATATTTGGTTAACAGACCAGAGATTCTACAACTGTTTAGAAAGCCAGTGAAAGCCAGAAGAATCAAATTGAACAATGCTGAACCACTTAGTAGTATAGAAAAATAATAAGATTTAAAAAGTAGCTAATGTGATCGACTTTAGATTGGTAACTAGATCTATATATATGCATGTAGTTTTGTGTGTGCAAATGTGTGAGTGTGCATATATGTATGTATATGCTTTTGTGTGTATATGCACATGTGGAAATATGTGAATCTGTAAGTAATTTTGTTTGTATTTAATGTATGTTTGTATGGGTATATGTGTACATTTGTGTACACATGAAAATGTCTGTGTGCTTATGTGTGTGTGTATTTGTGCGTGTGTGTTTTAATATGCTTTTATGCATGTCCTTTTGGCATAAAGTCGTGGGTTACTAATGTTGCATAAAAATATTTGTGATTATGAAATGAACACTTTGCATAAGCATTTCCTTCCCTGAATATGTTTATATTCAGTTATCCTTGAAAGAAGCATAGATAATTCAATTGACACCACAGAGGACTTGTGTTACTCCTCATTGTCCTTTGTGAATCTCAAATGTCCATGGCAAATGTAATCGTGATTTACACTGAATATTTAGCTGCTTTTTTAATACAACTAAATAAATGTAGTGACAAACAATGAAAGATTTGGAGCCTCTCAGAATCTATTTCCACCACATACTACAATTTCTACACTCTTCATTTCACTCATTGCATTTACAGAATGGAATGACAGTGTAAACATCACTTGGTGGGAAGTGAAATGAGTCATTCAGGTGCAAGGCTGGCCTGGTATCAGTGGGAACCCTGTGTCAGTAAGGCTTAGCCTTTAATTGATTTTCCCATAAAGGCTGCTTTACATAGGTCAAATAGTCATGCAGGAAGAATAAGCTTTAGGCTGTATAATATTGGCCAATTTAAAGTACATTTGTTCACTGGTAAAGTGAAACCCTACAAAAATCCTACAATTTCATACATTTCAAACTCTGTGGTAAAATTTTGTTCCCAATTCACTCCTCATTTTTCTACCAGAATCTCATTTAACTCAGAGATTAGGATGTTCTCTGTTGCTTTGCATACTTGCTTTAACAAATATTGAAAACTGAAAGGGAGCACATGCACAGTTCTGTTTTTTTTTCTATTTGTTTCTTTCAGAGATAAGAAGAAAAGTAAATGCTCTCATTGCATTTTTAATAGATTTTCTTAAAATGAGTTTGATTTCCTTTCTTAATTAATTTCTTTGCTGGTTTAGCTACATATCAATGAGATTTGATTATGAAGAAGAGGTGGGAAAGAAGGACAGACTTCTCTAAATATGCTTTGTTAAAAGAAATGAAAGTCTGATTGCGGTGTTAAGTACTTTTAGTATTTCCCTAATATACATGATTTTGCTGTTATCCTCAAAATAGTAGCAATAAAAAGACAAGAGATCATGAGAAAAAAGATAAATGAACCAAATAAATATATATTATACAATACTTACATAATAGTATATACATTAAATAAATTACCTGAATCCCTTCAAATGTTCTTCATATTCTTTAATAAGAAAGGTAAAAAAATAGGACCTTAAATAACTAACTTAAACTACGAAGTGACATTGTTAATAAGGTAATTGGGCAGAATGTCAGATTTCAAATATAAATCTATCTAAAGTGTGCTAAAGGGCATAACAGAAAAAGAGATGGCAGTCTAGCAATAGAGTTTGAAAAGGTCTTCATGATTTGTCTTTGTGTGGTTATAATTTAAGTGACAACTTCATTACTTACTATTCTGAAATACATATCTTAGAATAATGGTAGAACCTACCAATCTCTACTTTTTGTTTTTGTTGTTACTATTTGACATAAGATCTCAATTTATAACCTTTGCTGATCTATAGACCTCTGTACAGTCCAAATTTGAACTTGTGCCAATCTTTCAGACTTTGTCTCTTGAGTACTAAACTATTTAGGCAGGGATTTTTTTTGTGTGTTTTTGTTTCATTCTACTTAGCATGGTGGCAAGATAACTGTCTACCTATAATAAGCTTAGGCAGAGAAGAAATAATGAAAAGGCTTATTGAGAGAAACTCAAAGACTCAAACCTACGTTGTCCACCACTACACTTTTATGTGTCTATTTGATTATTTTCATCAACATTCATCTCCATACAAGCAACTCCCTTGATTATTAATTGCTGCAATGTTGACCACCAGAAGGAAACTGAGAACCACCTTCTGGGATTTCAAATTCAGACATCTAACTGGCTGGAACCTGCTTGAGTCAGGTTCTTCAATCTTCCCTTCAGATCAATCACTGTGGTAGGAACAGGGCTTTGTAGTAGCAAGACTTTCCATCTTCAGAAGTCTTATACTGCTGTGTAATGAAACATAACACATACTATCAACATGAATTACATATATAAATCATGTGGAATGTAGTTTGGTGATGGGCAAAAAGTTTAGGTCCATTTCTGCTGCACTGGTTATATAATACTTGAAGGAGAAATTGTAGATTTTGAAGTCACATTACAGCTACTACTGCTAGCTATGGCAAAGGATGAGCAGGATCAAGTTTTAAGACAGAGGAGTCTAGGGGAAAAAAGAGTTTGAAAGCCTCTAAAACAAATAGAAACTATGGCATATTTTTATGGAGGAATTTCAATAGCACATATTGTCTGGAGTACTACTGGGAAAGTGCCAGGAAAAAAAGACAACTTTTCCCAAGATAGACATTTTTTTTAAAGGGCTCTATTCTGTTGTGAATTTTATCAAATTGAAAGGTGGCATTTCTTCATAATGAATAAAATAATGGAAATCAAATGGTATAAGCATGCATCATGAGATGAACCAATGATAAAGCCAGCTCAGGCTATATAGAAACAGACATCGGGTTAGAGAAGAGCCCACACCAAAGGACTTTTATTCAATACAGACAGACATTACCAGTCACAACGCAAAGACCACAGAATAGGCTATAAGCACACGTGAACTTCCAAGCTCTGGTTAGGCCCTGACGAGGCTAACATTTTTTCTTTACCAGCCATGTAAACAGAACTCATCTGCCAATGCCAGGAATTCTGTTTTAGCTTTTAATTCAACTGGAAACAACTACAGTGAAGACCTTTGTTCAAATTAGCCAGCAAGTTCATTTTAATATAATAGAAAGTGTCGTCTGGCTGTCCACCTCGTACACTAGTGACAGGACAGGCTCTATGAGTTTGGAGCTCAGACTGCTGGTTCTCCTGACTAGTCTTGTCCACCTCTGCATGTGGTCTGAGAATCGGAGACTGGGGACAAAAGGGACCTACCAGCCAGTTGAAGGGCACGTTATTAACAAGATAATTCATCATGTCATCTAAGGATTCATTCACTTTCTGCAGCTTCCCCTTGCTAGAAAGGAGTAGGCTATCAGACTGTTCCTTAAAAGAGGCAGCATTGGGAAACACAGAGTAGATGTCGAAGGCCATCATCCCCACGTGGTTGGCCTGCTCTTGAATGTTCTGGGGTGATGCCTGGAGGCAGGACAGGAGGGTATGGCATGCAGTCTGGAGCTACTGAATCAAGTTGCAGGCAGTAGCCAAAGCTCGTGATTCAATGTGCTCAGCACAGTAGGATTCGGCAGCGTCATCATGACAGTGCTTCTCTTCCAGTCCACAAACGAGGCACAGAGCCTATCCTCAGTATCCTGAGTTTTCCACTTGGCACTATGCGTGTTCTTCCTGGCAAGTTCAATCAGATAAACAATAGAATGGAGCTGAAAAATGATCTGTTGCCTTTTCTGCTTGACATCTTTGACCCTGCCAAGAGCAGAATAGATAGGGACCCCAGTCTGACATAGTAACTTGGCTTCTGAATGTTATCAAATCCTTCCACTTTTTTGGCTTCATTTTCTGGCTCTTTCTATGTAAGATACTGCTCCACCAGCAGCTCTGATATAGCAAGTGCATTTTCCACACTGCTGCTGACAAGCTGCACCATGTAGCTTCTCAAAACCAAGCTAGCTGCCGTTGACCACAGGTTTGTTCTATAACTGCACCTTTGGTTCTATCCATCACCCCTGTGGTAGTGCTGGTCACAGAATCCTTCACAGTGGTTGTCACTGCATCTCTTGCCCCATCACAGTATCTTTGGCATTAGCAACAACTGTGACCATTGGCTGATTGAGAGCAGGCAGTCTCTCCTCTATCTTGTCCAACCCCTTTCAGGCATAGATATTGACCACTGAAATCTGTGTCTCCAGTTTCTGGATGGTTGGCAAAGCACTTGTCGTAGACACCGAGGTCACAGTCTTCACGCCTTTCACACGCAGATTTCAAATAGGGATGTTGATCCTTCGTACTAACATAGGCAAAAGACACAAGGTGGAGCTCATCAAAGGCCATGTTGGCCACCGAGTCACCACACAGTTGCTGATCAACTGCAATGGTTGACATATTTCTTCTTGGAAAAAAAGAGAACTGTATCAGCCATGGTAAGGGCAAAGGGCAAGCAGTCTTGCAGGTTCCAAAACCACCACCCCAAGATAGACATTTTAAAAACAAAATAAATGCTAATTTTTGGTTAATCATTTTACATATTTAAATATATGCACAAATAAATGCAATTACATGCTGCATGTTGGATGCATCTCAGTGGCAAAACCAAGTGGAAAAATAGTTCAGCCGTTAATGCCTTTGCTTTGCAAGCAAAAGGACTTGTGTTCAGATCCCTAGATCCTATGTTAAAAAAAAAATGCCAGGTGCAATTGTTGGTGGAGAAGTTTGAATTAATTTTTTATTATTATTATTTTCATTTTGCTTGTTTTACAAACATAATGGGTCGTTGTCCCTGTCCCCTTTCCTCTCTTGCCCTCCACTCTTTTCATCAATCCTTCTAGTTTCCTCCCATCCTCCTGCCTGTCTAACTCTGTGAGTTTCAGGGTTTCCTTTGTACTATCAACTCTAATGTGGACTCAGGCCGCTGTGGCAAGATAAGTGGCCCTTCTCTGGGTAGACTCACTGATAAGGGCACACCCCTTCACCTACCTGGTCCTAGTCCCCAAGGTTACCACTGCATTAATTGTTTTTACTGAGATCCTCTCTAGTCTATGGGGGAAATGTTGATATATCAGCCATTGTATAGGGCTGATGAGGATATGTCTCATTGCAGTGGGTTCCCGGATTAAATAACCCAGCCTTGAGTAGAATATCTTTGACCAGCAGGTGGACCTTCCCATCTTCAGACTCTTACAGTCTTACTGCCTCTTTCTTCCACAAGATTTTGTGAGCCTTAGGATAGAAAGAGATTTGCTTGGCCTAATTCCAACTACATGTTTTAGGGTCATGGCATTCTGCTTTCTGGTTGATTGCTATTTTCTATTTCACTACTACTCCAGTACACTAGACTGCCTCTTGTTTGGGTGTTGATATATTTTCTTTTCTAAAGATAAAATGAACACATGACTCTGTTGTAAGATGCAGTGTTCCTTGGGGATATTACCATGAGTGGTATAGTTGGGTCATGTGACATTTCAATTTTTAACCTTTTCAAGAACTTCCTAGTTGATATCCAAAGGGGCTGTATGATCTGCAATCCCACTAGCAGCATATGGGGTTCCCTCTCCTCGCATCAACACCAGCATGTGTTGCTTGTATTTTGGATATTGGCCATTCTAACTAAGTAGAGATGATATTTCAGCATGGTTTTAATTTGCATTTCCATAATGACTAGGAAGGTAGCACGTTTTTTAAAATGTTTGTTAGATATTTGAATTTCATCTTATGTGGAGTTTCTTGTCAGTTCTATAGACAATTTTTGATGGGATTGTTTACTTCCTTGGAATTTCATTTTTGAAGTTCTTTGCCTACTGTATATATTAGTCCTCTATCAAATGTGTGGTTGATAAAGATGATCCCCCATTCTGTAGGTCACCTTTTTGATTAACCAACAGTCTCTGTTGCTGAGAAAAAGATATTTAATTTTATATAGTCCCACTTGTTTAGTATTGAACTTATAATCCATGCCTTTGGGGTCCTATTGAGGAAATTCTGGACTAGGCCAGTCTATTCAAGGGTATTCCCTAAATTTTCTTCTAAGAGTTTTATAGCGTCTTGTCTAAGGTGTTTGATCTATTTGGAGTTGATTTTTATGCAGAGAGACAAATAAAGGTCCAGTGTCATTCCACTGCATGTAGGAATGTAATTTGTCAGTACTATTTATTGATGATTTCCTTTTTCCAATGGATTTTTTTGCAACTATATCAAAGATTAGTTGACTGTAGATGGCTGTACTCATTTTCTGAGTCTTCAATTATGATCCATTGGCACATATGTCTTTTTGGAGCCAGTTCTGTACTATTTTTATTACTATGGCATTATAATATAGTTTAAGGACAGGTGTGGTGATAATTCCAGTAGAGTTTTTATTACTCAGGATTGGTTTTGCTATCCTGGGTCTGTTATGTTTCCATATGAAACTTAATATTGTTTTACCAATTTCTGTGAAGAATTGGTTTGAAATTTGGTTGGTATTTCATGGAATCTATATAATGCTTTTGGTAGAATGGTCATTTTAACAATGTTCTGCCAAACCAGAAACATGGGAGTTCTTTCCATCTTCTGGTGCCTTCTGTAATCACTTTTTTTAGGCTACTAAAGTTTTCATTAATGTAGATCCTTTGTATCTTTGGTTAGGATTATTCAAAGGTATTTCATTTTTTAAGAGTGATGGTAAATGACATTGTTTCTTCCAGGACTTTCTTGCTTTGTTTACCTTTGGTGTATAGGAAAGCCACTGATTTTTAAGGTAAATTTTGTATCCTGCCAGTCTGCTGAACTTACCAGTTCCAAGTATTTCCTGGCATAATCTTTAGGGTCCCTGAGGTACAGGATAATGACACCTGCAAATAGGGATAACTTGATTTCTTCCTTCCCAAATTGTATCCCTTTTATCTCCCTTTCTCATCTTATGGCTCTGTCTAAGACTTTCAGTACAATATTTAAAAGTGGTGAGAGTGGGCAGTCTTGTCTGGTTTCAAATCTGAGTGGGATTGCTTCTGCTTTTTCACTACTTAGGATGATTTGAACTAAAGGCCTGTTGAATGTGGGCTTGGTTATAATGATTAATGTTCCTTTACTCCAGGGTCTTCATCATAGAGGGTACTGGATTTTGTCAAAATATTTTTCAGCATCACATAGGCTGCCATATAGGGGGTGACATCCAATACCCATCAGGATGGAGCCAAGGGCATTGCAGGAACAGCAAAACTGAAAAAAAAAATCAACAAACCATAAATCAGAACATCAGAGACTCTATATCAACCACCTGGAATCAGGCCTGCCTAATCTCTCCCTATACTGAAGCTCAGGGAAATTTGAGGAAGAGAGGGCTGTAAGATTGTAAGAGCACAAGGATGGGAGGAGTCATGATATGCAAGATACTCCACATAAGTCAGGGCCAAAGCAATTATAATAGGACTCTGATTGATCTGCACAATGACCAACATATTATTGACCCCTCAAATTCTAGCATGGACTAAAGGCACTAGGATCCTTTTTTTTTTTTTTTTTTTTTGCCAAAAGCTTTTACTGTGTCTATGGAATCATGTAATTTTTGTCCTTGCATTTGTTTTTTTTTTTTTTAATTTCCACTCATACTAACTTAACAGGTATACTGGTCCCCTCTCTCCCTCCAACCTCCTACTGCCCTGTGGCCCCCTCCCCTACCCCCTCCTTCCCCATCTCCCAGTGCCTCCCCCTCCCATTCCTGAAGCATACTTTAATGTGCATGCCAAACTCTCCTCTGGGTCCTCCTCTCTGATGAGGTGCAAGGACCCAGTAGCATTTCCCAGAACCCTTTCCTGTGTTCCCCTTAAGCATAGGAACACTACTGTGGCTGTCAATCCCTTGCCTCCAAGGATCCTAGTGCCTTTAGCAAATGCTAGACTTTGTGGGGTCAATAGTGTGGTGGACATTGCGAAGGGTATGCAAAGTCCAATTATGATTGCTTCGGCCCTAACTTGTGCAGAGTATCTTGCATATCATTGTTCCTCCCATCCTTGTGCACTTACAATCTTACCAACCCCTCTTCCACAAATTTCCCTGAGCTTCAGGTTGGGGAGAAATTAGGCCGGCCTAGTTCCAGGTGGTTGATATAGAGTCTCTGAAGTTCTGGATTATGGTTTGTTGATTTTTTTTCCAGTTTTGCAGCTCCTGCAATGCCCTTCACTCTATCCTGGTGAGTATTAGATGTCACCCCCTGGCCAGAGATAAAAAGCTGTTAAACTAGAGTCTTGTTATAAGAGTATATTCAAAGGTAGATGTAATAAAAGTAGGAAACTGCAGTGAGGGCACTAGGACCTTAGAAGCAAGGGATTAACCGTCACAATAGTGTTCCTATACTTAAGGGGAACACAAGAAAGAGTTCTAGGAATTTCCACTGAGTCCTTACACCTCATCAGAGAGGAGGACCCAGAGGAAAGTTTGATATACACATTAAAGGATGCTTCAGAGATGGGGGGAGGGGCACTGGGAGAAAGTGAGGGAGGAAGGAAAGGAAGGGGCAAAGGGGAGGGAACAGGAAGGTTCAGGGAGGGTTGGTGGGAGGGAGGGGACAGGGGTTCCTATTACGTTTGTATAAGCAGAAAAATAAAAAAAAAAAAGATTTTTCAGAATCAATTGAGATAATTATGTTTTCCCCCTTAGGATTTGTTTATATAGTTAATTATATATTTAGATTTACATATATTGGCCAAACCTTGTATTTCTGGAATAAACACAATGTGATTATTCTGGTTATAATGGATGATGTTCTTGATATATTTTTGAGTTCATTTTGCTAGAATTTTATTAAGTATTCTTGCATTTGTGTTGAACAATGAGATTGGCCTGTAATTTTACTTTTTTGTTGTGGCATTCCTTTGGTTTTGGGCTCAGTGTGATCTTTCCTTTGTAGAAAGAGTTTGAAAGTATTCCTTCTTTTTCTATTTTGTGTAATAATTTAAGGCATATTGCTAAATATTACTTGAATAGCTGGTAGATTTTGATAATGAATCCATCTAGTCCTGGATTTTCTTTATCAAGAGATTCATAATTACTGCTTCAACATCATCCCTTGTTATACAAACATTTTAATAATTCAGTTCTTCATGGTTTAACTTTGGTAAGTTTTATGTGCTTAAAATGCATATGCTTCTTTGTGATTGACAGACTTGATAGTGCATAGATTTTTAAAGTATGACCTTAAAATTTTCTGAATATCCTTGACATCTGTTGTGATAGTTCCATTTTCATTTATAATTCTACTAATTTGTGTTTTCTCTGTTTTGGTTTGGGTAATTTGGCTAAAGGGTTTTCAATTTTGTTAAATTTAAAAATAAATTGTTTGATTGATTCTTTGTAATTTTTTTCTTTGTCTCAATTTCATTTATTTCTCCTCTGATGCTTCTAATCTCTGCAAATCTAGTTCTTCTGGGGTTGTTTTGTTTTTGTTTCTCTAAAGCTTTAAATTATATAGTTAGGTTGTTCGTTTGTGATGTTTCTCCATTTTTGAGGTATGCATTGAGTGCTATGAGTTTTCCTTTCAGGACAGTTCTCATTATATCCCAGAGGTCTTGATCTGTTATGTTTTCATCATTCATGAAGTCTAGGAATTTTTGGATTTCCATTTTTACTTCTGTCCAGACACATTCCTCATTTAGTAGTGTATTGTTAAGCTTCCAAGAGTTTGTGTGCTTTCTGGTGTCTGTCTTTTTATGGATGTGCATCTTTATTTCCTGGTGGACAGACAGTGTACAGGTGGGGATTTCAATTTTCCTGCATTTGTGGAGGTTTGCTTTGTGGTCTAGTAGCCAAAAGTTCCAGGAGTTGCTGAAAAGAATGTATACCTTGTTGTTAGGATGGAATGCTTGGTAGATGTCTGTCAGGTCCATATAGTTTATGGTTTGGTTTAGTTCCAGTGTCTCTGTTCAGTTTCTGGCCTGTTGATATGTTTACAGGTAAGAGTGGGATATTGAAACCCCTTACTATTATTGTGTTTGGGTTAATTTGTTGTTTTACACATTGCAGTGCTTTTTTTAAAAAACAAAAGTTGGAGTACCTGTCTTTGGAACATATATGTTTAGAATAGAGTTTTTCTTAACCTATCATTCCTTTGACAAGTATATGGTATCCAAAAATATCTCTTAAGATTTATTTTGGTTTGAGGTCTGTATTGTCTGATGGCTGCTTCTATTTGTTTCTTAGTTGCACTTGTTTGGAGTATTTTCAACCCATCATTGACTCTGTGATTGTGCCTAAGTGTGCCTGTTAGGGATAGCATATTGATGGGTTGTGGCTTTTGATCCTTCCTATAAGCTATATCTGTGGGGGTTGCTAGGCCAAAGCCTGCATTCTGGATGATATATTAGCAACTGAACTGGCCATTGAGTGACTCCTCCCTTGGGTGGTTGAGTTTGCCTCTTGTCTGCAAGACAATGATAGGCTGAACTCCCACCTTGGAAGTTGAGAAAACTCCCAGGTCATTTGGAAAGCTTTTGTTTCTCTAAGAAACTGGCTGGGCTGTTCCTACCTCCTTATCAGTTCTTTCCTGCCTATCTAAAGAGATATTAATGCAGGGACCAGGTAACTGTTTTGAGGTAAACATTTTCCATTCCCTTCTAGCAACAAGGTGACATACCTGTTTAGCATACCTGGCCATATGTCTGCCCCAAGGCAATTGGGTGTCACTCCTGACTTCTTTTTGTTAACCAAAATGTATATGTTTTACATAGTCTTATAAAGAATTTGGCCCTGCTTCTTGATTATAAAAACCCTGTACATTGCAATAAAGTTAGCTTGGATGATAAGGGACATCCAAGGCCCCCTCTGACCCAAAGCCTGAAACTTTTAATTCCTACGGCTCCCACTTCAGATTTCCACGTTTGTAGATTCGGGTTCCTGCTGGTTAGTGGGCCCGAACATATATCTATATCTTTGGTTGGGGAGTCAATCCAATTGGCATTTAAAGTTATAATTGAGACGTTTTTGTTAACTTATGTGTATGAGTATGTTGGCAGTTCTTTGCCTGGTAGTCATATCAGCATTATTTTTCACTTTTTATCCCTGTGAGTGTGATGATCATTTTCTTATGGCTTGAGAATTTCTTTTAGTATTTTGGTAGGTAAGAAGAACTTTAGTTTATTTTTGTCTGGAAATATTTTTCTTTCTCCTTTAAGCATGGCTGATAGTTTGATTGGATATAGTATTCTGGGTTGAAATTTGTGATCTTTCAGGATTTTCTAAGTTATTCTGACTTTTACTGTTTCAATTGGTACGTTAGCTGCTATTCTAATAAGCTTGCTTTTAAATGCGACTTGGTTTTTCTCTCCTACAGCTCTCAGGATGATCTCTTTGACTTGTATCTGAGATATTACTATTATTTACTTTATTGTGCTCCTATTTTGGTCATAACTGAACAGTGTTCAGTATGTATCTTGTATTTGTATATGGCACAATTTCCTTAGATGTGGGATGTTTTTATTAATGATTAATCCTGTTCTGTCATCTTGTCTTCCAAATCTGATATTCAATCTTCTGCTTGATCTGTTGTTCTGTGTGTAATATTCACTAACTGAAGTTGACAAACCAACAGCAAATATCACACACAGAACAGATCAAGCAGAAGATAGAATGTCAGATTTGGAAGACAACATGACATAATAGAATCTTTCATTTAAGGTAGTAGAGAAGTCTAAAAAAAATCAACTTCAGTTAGTTTTGCTTTGAATTACAGTTGAATTTCTGTTTGGCATTTTTTTCACATTTCTAAACTTTTTTTTTTCCTTTTTATTTCATTTTTTATTATTTTCTTGTTCATATAAGTTCATACTCTTACTCATTTCTTCTTTGAGTTCTTCACATTCCTTTCATCCTTCCTCATGCTTCCTTTGAAAATCTCCACAGAGCTTATTGATCATGTCAATATCATGTCATTTTCCTCAGTATGCTTTCCTCACTGAGGTTGTTCTCAATAGAATCTATAGTATGGATGTTGATGTTTTGGTAAGAAACATATATCACTGGTATTTATTGTATTTTGTGGATTTATTATGTGACCTACTCTTCTTTCTGCAAATTTCTGTCTCTTATTTTATAGTTGTTCTTGGCTCTTCCTAATCAGATGAGGTTAACTTTGATTGTTGGTTGGAAAGTTTTCCTGGATTTGGATGGAATCCACTAGATGTGTGAAGCCCCTGGCTTCACAAGCCTCATACCAGGCTTGAGGTTCCCTTTCCAGGGATTTGGGTCTGGTCAGCTGGGCCTAGAGTGACTCTGCATGCTGTTACCTGCCTTACCTGGGACACTGGGTCCTTTCCTGGGGTTCAGGGTCTGGCCGGCTGTGATTGGGTAACTCTGCGTGCTCCTTTAAATCAATGTTTATATTGATAGAATCAACCGTACTGGCTCAGAATATCTTACTTTCACATTAAGCTTAGTAAATTCTACTGATTCAGACTTTTTTCTTTTTGTCTTAGATATCAATTATTTTCTTCCTCTTTTCCCTCATTAATGACAACATACTCTAAAGATTTCAAAAATATGAACACCTTGAAAATGATTTAAGTGAGCAGCAGTACACCTTGAAAATGATTTAAGTGAGCAGCAGTATCATTGAAATAGTGTAGTCAAAAGAAGTAGTTTTTAAAGGGAAACTGCTTTCAGGACCAAACCCACATTTATATGTTGCAATATACCTTTAATTTCACAGTGTAATTGACTCTGGAAATGGTGGTTTGTGGGGGCCCCCAAGGATCAAGGATCGCAGCTCTGTCCTGCAGGCCTGTCGGCAGGTCCTCCACAAGGGAGATCGGGGAAAAGTGAGTGCTTTGTCTGCCCGCTCCCAGCCCTCCTTCGCGAGGACAATTAGAAGGGACAGGGACTCTAGTCAAGCAGGAACTCCTTTATTGCGGTCCACAGCCATCTTATAAATGCAGACAGCGAGATACGGGAAACCAATCATCTTAATAGGTCAGGCCAGCACACAGGCTGTATGTAGCTAAATTTCTTTAAAACAACCTGAGCTACTCCCTCCTGACTTCCTCCATCCTGAGCTATTTAACACATCCTGAGCCGCCCCCTCCTAACCAGCTCAGGATGTTTTGACCAGCTCAGGGGAAGTTAGCTTCTCCTGAGCTGGTCAAAACATCCTGAGATGCCCTCCAGACTTCCTCCATCAAAACATCTTTGTCTAACCTTGACAGATTACTGAGGTCACCTAGATGAGGTCCCCAAAATGGCTGGCCTCCCTTTTTCGAAGCAAAGCATGTTTGTCATAAAATGTCCTCTAAAACTAGCCGCCATGAGGCAGGCTGGTCTTCAGACTCTACAATAGAAAGGAACCCAGTGAAACAGGCTGACACCTAGGAAGCAATCCTCTTAAAATGCCTGAGAGAGTCTTTAGATTTAGGTTGCCTCTAGATATACTTTGGAGGGACTGTCTTGATTGCATTAATTGATGTGGGGAGACTCATTTTCTAAGCAGGAAGTCCAAGACAGTATAATAATGGAGCCAGTGAGCTGAACAATCATGCATTCATCTAATCATGGCTTTCTCCTCTTGTTGTGAGCATAATGTGACCGACTGCTTCATGCTACGGATGCTATTAGTTTCCCACAATGGTGGACTATAACCTGGGATTGTAAAGAAGTTAAACCTTTTCTCCCCTAAGTTGCTTGGGTAAGATCTTTTGTTACAGTAATGTGACATGAAACTACAATAGCCCAAGAATGAAAACACAATATCACAAGTATATCTTGAAGGTAGACCATTTCCAACAGATATTATCATAACAAATCCCATAGCATTGGAAAATTGCCTGCAATAGGAAGAAGAAGCCAGAAGCTAATGCTTGGAGAGCATGCTCTGCACAAATGGGAATTCCAGTACAACTGCCTCACAAGACTCTATTTCTCCAAGATATTGTAAGCACCAGTTTGATGAGATTTCTTTTGTTTGCTACCCCAAATGTGACTACTTTAGTTTCAGATATTCTATGTGCCCAATTGGATAATGTTTTGCCATTTGTCTTCCAATATCTAGCCACAGCTTTCCATTTATTCTTATGTTTGTTATATGCTTAATATGTTCACTCATTCAAAACTGAAATCATGGTTATTGTAGATAATTCTCTATACAGTGATTATAGTTTATAACAAAAGAACACCAAGGAATAAAAAAATGGTTTTGTGGTACAGACACCTCTTTCTGTTGTCACCATGTGCTCACCTCTACCAAGGAAATCTTGGCCTCACATGATTTTAAAGCAACAATGCCTCAAGTCTCCCTATTTTTTCTGTATATTTCAGACTCCCTTCTTATTGGGTAGAGGTCGTAAGATTCCTTTTGGAGAATAAATTATAAATATAAATGATAGGCAGATTATATACTAATGTGTTATTTGAGCAGATATACATCCCCAGATCTGCTATATTCATAATTATAACCTTGAATTCACATATGAAGATGATATACAAGAAGGTAGTATTGTAATACAAAAGACAGGGAGGAAGGACTAATGCATTTCCTTACAAGAAGCTTAACATTAGTAATAGGTTTATTTTTGCTCAACTGCTAATATTTGAAGTAGAGTTTCCATTACCATATATTCTAGTCTATCTCTACCAAGAACTTCACCAAAGTATTACTGAATAAAATGGTGATGATAAAAATTAAGAAAAGCTCAAACCTAATACACTGACTTAGTGAATAAAGTGTCTGCCACACAAGAATAAGGATCTGAACTTGGATCCCTAATATCATGTAAAATTCAGGTGACAGCATGTGTCATATTCAGATACTAGTGTCAACTTAACAATTGAGGGTTTGAGCTCTGGGAATATTTGTAGAAAATCTGTAGTTGAGTTAAGCCCAGAACAAATCTGTAGGAGATTGTTTAGTGGATGGGGAAGGTCCAGCCCATGGTGGGTGGGAATAGGCCTTGGACAGTTGAAAAAAATACAAAGAGCTGGTTGAGGAAGTAGGCATCCTTGTGTATATTTGGCCAGACATGCTCTTCCATCTGGAAAGTAAGGATTGTCCTTCTCTCAGCTGCTACATAGATATGGTATAGTCTGTTCCCTTCGCCCTTTGGCAATGGTGCATAATCTCCTGCCAACTTGGGCTGAGAACTATAACCAGACAATTGTAAAAGAATAAAACCCTTGTTCCCTTAAGCCTTTTGATCATAATTTATCAGAAACAATGCAGGCTAACTGCAACAGAATTTGATACCAGAGAAATGGGGTATTGCCGATGAAGAATCTGGCTGTGTGGATTTTGTGCATTCTGAATGGTTTTGTTGGAGAAACTTTGAAATGTTCTTAGCTCTGAAATCTGTGGATTACAAAAACTGCTCTGTAGAGCTTAATTGGTCATTCAGTATGGGCCCAGTTTTTGATGAAGTGACTTTGGAAAATTTGAATTTAAAGATGATAGACTGGTTTGGTTGGTAGAGTAGAACTGTGTTGACAGTCTTGAAACTTTGGATGAGGAAAGAGCAGACAGCAGAGCAGTTACCACTGTTGAGATATGAGCATTCACTGAAGGAAAACCTGTTTGCACTGGGGTGGTAGAAATGAATGTCACCATGTTGAGATTCTGCCCAGCATAGATATTCTTCTGAGAGTCTGCAGAGGGAATGTGAATCAGCTGTGATTCCAGGGAGCCAATCTCCACCTAGCAGAACTTGGCGATGTAATCCACAATATACTGGTTTTAGAAGCATCAAAGATGAAAGAGAGAGAGGATCATGGATCTCTACTCTAAGGTTTCAGAGAATGGCAAGAGTCCAAGCAGTGTGTAGAGAGAGACCTGCAGAGAGGCCCAAGAAGGGCATTTTGTGCTGTGGAGTTGAAGCCTCATTTGACATTGAAGAGTGAAGATGTTGGAGATGCCAAATCTAACATGGGAATATCTGCCAAGAAGAGCTGGATACATGGGATGTGGACTGAGGATGGCTGTGAATGGAGATTCAACCTAGTTTAGAGAAATACTGCTTATGCAACTTCACTCTGTGAAGAAGAACAGGAATTGCCCAGAATTTGTAAGCCACCAAGACTATGTGATGAGCAACAAGAGAGTGATATTGAGCTATAGGAGTAGGTATTTGACTTTAGTCATAGCTTGTAATTTTCTTATTGTGTTATAATACTTCAATTTCAATGTTTTATCTGTGCAGAATTATTTAACTTGATTTGACATTTTCTTATGGTTATGAGATTTCAGATTTTAAACATATACATATGTATACATATATATGATAACATCTGTGGGAAGAAGGTAAAGTTTACAGTTTAAAAGTGATACATTCTTGTGTCAAGTTGACAAGAAGTGGAGCATCATAGTTGGATACAAGTGTCAGGTTGAGAATTGAAGGTTTGAGCTCTGGGAACATTTGTAGAGAATTAGTAATTGAGTTAAGCCCAGAACAAACCTGCAAGAGATTATTTGGTGGATAGTGAAGGTCCAGACCATGGGAGGTGGGACTAGGTCCTCGACAGGTGAATGAAATACAGAGAGCTGGTTTAGGAAGTAGACATCCTTGTATATATTTGGCCAGACATTCTGTTCTGTCTGTCAAGTAAGGATTGTCTCTCTCTCTCAGCTATTATGTGAAGATGGTGTGCCTATTTCCCTTGGCCCTTTGGCGATGGTACATGCTCTCCTGCCAAGCTGACTAAGAACTGTAACTAGACTACTGTAAGAAAAAAAAATTAAATCCCTTGTTCCCTTAAGTGGGTTTTATGGTAAATGTATCAGCAACCATGCAAGTGAACTGCTACAGCATGCTTCTGCAATCTCAGGAATGGGGTGGGGAGAGCAAGTAGATCTTCAGGGCTCAATGCCAGCCAGTTGAGCCAAAGTCATGAACATTAGCTTCAGTAGTGACCCTGTCTCAACTAATAATGAGGTTAGCAAAAGAAAAATGACACCCAATGCCAACTTCTTGTCTCCACATATACACACTGCATGCACATTCACACATACATACACCCAAGTTTATGCACAGAGAGTAATTAAGGAATTCTTCATGTTTCTTACTGACATTTGAAAGATTTTAGAAAATATTTCTTTCACCCTTCATTCTTCTATTCATTAATCCACAGAAATTAATGAAGCCAAAAATAAACAACTGTAGGGATTAGATCTGTTTGTTCAACAAATATCACAGGTCGCAGAATGGAACAGATTATCATAGTATTTGTCAATAAATAGTTGAGCACCACTGACCATCACAGAGGTAAGATGTAACCAAAATTAACACATCTTTAACAAACGCTGATCAATGATTCACTCTCATTGAAAAAATAAAATTTCAATGAAAAAGAATTTCGTATAAGACAAAGTATCCATTTTGATATTTCATAGCAAGAGTTCTATAATACAAAAAGAAACTACATAGAAATTCAATGCAATGTCATTTAGAAGAACTTAAATAATTTATTCAATTATTTGAAAATGATTTTAATATATTATAAAATACATATTCCTTCCTGATAATTCATAAAGTTATAAATAGTATGACAATTGCCCTTTGTCCATACATTAAATGTATTGATAATTCCACATTAAATTCTACATAAGAGAAACAGTATATCAAGATGAGCAGATAGATATATGCTTTCAAAAATACATCTTTACATGTATGATTGAATAATTCAATTCCTGTAACTTAACTCACCCACATACACTTAATGCTATATACAATATCTGTGTAACAATACAGATATTCCTGGGATATTAATAATTATGCAAAGATAATAAATATAGTCTAGATTCTCCTAGCTTAAAAGAGAAATTATAGTTCTCTTAGTGACCTGTATAATTAAAATGTTTCAATACCAATGAACATCACAAAGAGTTGCTGCAAAGGAAATAATGATATGTAGGATTTAAAATAATGACTTGATTAAACACAACTTTTAACTTTCATAGCCTATTATTACAGAGGAAAACGCCCAAACATTGAAACATCTAAAACTGGGCATCATTCAAACACAAAACAACCTAACATCTGAGTTCAGATCCTAGATCCCATGTATAGACGCCGGGCGGAAGCAGGGGCAGCCTGAGTTTCTGGTCCTGGTAGGGTGGAGCCTGTGAATCCAGAATAAAAAAAAAATTTAAAAAAAGTTGCTGAGGAAAAGACCAAACAAAGTACTTCTATATACAAAAACTTGAGTGCTTTAAAATATTTGATAAACTAGAGAATTAATATTAAAGTTAAAAAAGTCAAGTATGGACAAAATGCAAGCATCACTGTTGAGATAATAATAAACCAACAAAATTTTGGAGGCGAAACCACCATATCATGATCATAAGTTCACTGAAGGATTCAAAATAGACTTCATCAAACAGGAGACAGATTTTAGTAAAGTTAAAACAAGTGAAATTGTTGAATATAAGAGGCTACACTGACAAAAAAAATATGTTAAGAAGTTTAAGGAACCTATAGTCCGTCATCAATCAAAATATATATAGTGTTGCAATGGCTCAGATTGATGCTGATAAATTCAAGACCAAATGACTTAAAGGGTTTTTTTTGGGGAGGGGGGTTGTTTGTTTGCTTTTTTATCTATCTATTTATTTATTTATTTTTGCTTACCATAGTCCAGTTGCAGTTCCTTGTCTAGTTTGACAGGAGAGCTTACACCAACATCAAGGGAAATAATCTCCCATATCCAATGGGACTGCTGAAAGAGGGTCAAACCCTAGTTTCCAGACCAGCATCAGAGTCTGATCTGAGCTCAAACCCTAAAATGTCAAGTTGACGTTGTATCAAATATCCAATGTGTGTGTGTGTGTGTGTGTGTGTGTGTGTGTGTATCAGGTCCAGTTATGAGAGACAAGTAGACAGAGGAAGAAGGAAGAGAGAGAGAAAGACAGAGAGAGAGAGAATTATATGCAGAAATTTTGGTGAAAACCTCCAAAAATTGATGAAAAAACTCAAAGGACTCCCAAGAAAGATAAATGAAAAACATTCATACCAAGGCAAATTTTAATGATATCATTATAAAAAGAAGATAAAGAGAATCCTAAAATCAGAGAAAAAATGATTTATCGTATATGAGAGATCACAACAAGATTTTCACGTGTGGTTTCTGCCACTTCTGGAGAACACATTGTTAGGTATTACCTGTTGTCTTTAACCTAGAGCTAGAAGCCTATATAAGCGTCTCTCTTTGTGGGTGGTATTGTGCTGTAACAGAAGGAAGTAGCACTGTAATCTACTAAATGAAAAGAAGCAGCACATGAGTAAAGTAACCTCAGCCAAAGAAATCTGTTAAAGCAAATCTGTATAAGAGAAAGTCTGCATACACACCTGTGGACTGAGTCCAAGCAACAGATCCCCGTGACCTTCTGTCCCAGCATCCAGATGACATTTCCACCACCCTGTGTTTCAGTTGCTCACCCACCAGACTTTGTCCTGAAGGCAGAAACAACACGCTATCTTTTGTTTCAGTCTCAAAGGATGGTGACACTATCGGTACCACAGGATTAAAATTTCCTCTGGAGCAACACCTGGTAATAGACATGAATATTTACAGCCTAAGAGCATATTTATTTTTAAAAGGAAGTTTTTCAAAGATAGTACTTTTCAATAAAATTATCTAAATTCTCTGTTCTAAGATTGGAAACCAGGCATCATTGTCATTTCTAGAGTACCAAAGAAAGATCTTGGATGGGAATCCAAGAACTTGAAACATTCATTATTTGACTCTGCTGACGCCAAAACAGTAGACAGTTCTAATCTGTTCTTGCCTCAGCATTGTAAAGATGTCACAATGGCCAAGTCTAAAGGACATCAAAAGAAGATTAGGTCAAATTGGTCAAAATTCACTGGATTGAATCTGTCTTGTAAGCAGACAGGTATATCTTTTGTCCTTACAAAATATGTTTACTGCAGCAAAGGAGAGAACATTACAGGTTAAAAACAAGTGGAGAGCCAGCCACACATCTAGGATATGAAGAACTGATGAGCACGATGTCACTGAGGGGGTCACAGGACAATGGCGCAGCAACTTCTGTCTACACTTCTGGGTATTGGCATTGTTCTGTTAAGCAGCTTCCATAATAATTAATATTCAGCTAATAATGAGGAACAAAACTGTCTGAATTCAGAATCAAATTTCAAGAAGTCTACCTTTGTCACCTTGAGAGAATGTCTAAATTATCCTACTTCAGCAGCATCTTTGTATTGAAATGGGTTACCCATTATGACTTTTGCATAATGGTGTAATGTGTGATCAGAAGAAAACTTGCTCAATCCATGTGAGCTGCTACTATTCATACTTAAGTTTTAAGAGGTTTGATGGATCCAGTCTTGGTAGATGGTTGTTGATTGAGCAAATGTTCTATCTTTCTCAGTGCCTCAAATGTTAAATAGAACCTCTAAAGTTTCCTTTTGTAATTGCTACAAAGAGTAATTTTGACAGCATTTTAGTGACTTGGCAAAAAGTAGGTACTTAAGAAATATTAGGAAAATTTCCAAAGCATAGATTGACATAAATTTTTATTTTTATTCATCATGAAGCTATTTATTAAGAAATAATCTAGAATATATCAACTCATAAGATGGTTTAAAACTTATATGTTTAGACATTTCATTGCTTATCCTAAGCCTACTAATGTTGGGCGAATAGATGTGCACATTGCTAATAATCATTATGGTTATTTTAACTAATATTCGGAGGTAAGCTATTAAACATTAAAATAAAAGGATGTTTAATTAGAACATTCTCAACTCATTTAAATCTAGTGAGAAGCTTAATAGTAATTGAGGCTTATCTTTCTTCTGTCTCTGGATTATGATTTTATTGATTCATTATGTTTCATGTGACTAGACACTTTTAGTTTGACTAGATGGCTGGAATTTGAATCTAGAGCTGTGAATTCTTCATAGGGAAAAGTGGTTCTCAAGCAATAGCACATATCAATCCACTGGCCGGCCTATTTGTGATCTCCACCTGGAGAGCTTTTGTTGTGTGTGAGGGACAAGAATTCACCTTTTTTTCTTTCTGTTCTTTATTCCTTCTTCCATATTTTTGCTGTTTTCCTCACAGTGCTGAAGACCAAGAAGTGTGTGTGTGTGTGTGTGTGTGTGTGTGTGTGTGTGTGTACACCTGTTCATGAGAGACAAAATTGTACCCAGGGACATGCTTTCAGATACTATGAAAATAATAAAATTGAGCAAGAAATTCTTAAACTTTTAAAAGTGACAGAGCCTTAAAATGAATGCCGTTGATATCAACTACCCCCAAAGGGAGTTTGTAGCCTATTTATATATATATTCTCAAAATACTGTATAAAATTACAGATTTCAAAAATTTATGGAAATACTCGCTGAACTTTGAAGTGTTCAAACATTTGAAGTCATAACTCATGGTGTAAATAATTACTGATCTATCTGCTTAGCTCTAAGACACAATGTAATCATCCTTTTGAGAATTTGTTTTATTATTAGTAAAAGATTAAAGTGATTGACTTCATTATGGAAAAATAGCACACATTCACAATATGTTTTAAAGCCATAAATTAAACTTTAACCTTGCCTTCTCTTGGTTTTATCTTATTTCCAAATTAATGCATATTCTATTAGAACATAAAATAATTCCAAGTATAATTAATCTATAAAGACTATCATTAGATTTTTCATTTTTGACAATGTCTAATGTTATGTACTAGAGAAAAAGAAAGAGAAAGAAACAGAGAGAGAAGAAAGAGAGAGACAGAGAGACAGAGATTTCAAGCCATGGTATTGCACAACTAGATATCAGAGGACAATCTTCCTACATGAATTCTCTCTTTCTACTATGTAGAGGTATCTGGATTTAGAACTTAGGTTACTAAGTTTCCAGTCTATACCTTATGTCCCACTGAGCTATCTTATCAATCCTTACATTTTCTTAAATAAAACAGATGTTTCATAAACAACCTTAAATGATACACTCTACTTCACTTTTTTATTTGTTTTGATTAATAATATTTGGTGATGAAGCAGTACAGTGAAATAAGTAAGCATTTTTCTATCCAGCATGGAATTCAATTTTTAATCACATCTTTCAGAAGAAGGTGTCCTCATTTTCAATTTTTATTCTATGTATTGTCAGACATGTACCACAACACAATTTCAGACTTGACTATATGTTCTGACATTAACACTAAATAAATTGAACAACTTAGCAAGAAATGGTAACTTGTGAGTATGCAAAATATGTAAGTGGCATTATCAGTGCTTATAATACAACATGGATTCCAAAATTTTATAAATGTTACATTGAATTCCCTGCTGAGAAATATATTTTATATCACAGAATCTAACCTTTCCGTTACTGAAACAGAGACCTTATGTACACAGTGTAGTAAAAGATCTCATGGTATTTTGATCTCCAGGTACTCCACAGTAGTCAGGTATAGTATAACCTGCAAAATATACTTGCATAGTTTAAGAAAGGCACCTACTGATGTGTTAATTACATAGTCAGCTCTGCATGTCACTGCTAGTTTCAGTTCACAGAATTACAGAAACAGCTACTTTTGAATTTGATAAATTAGCTTTTATTTATTTTTTTAATTTTTTCTTCCAATGTTCCAGCATTAAAAAAAAACACTGTAATTTGTTGCCCTTACATTCCTTTTTTTTTTCAAATTTTAAACCTTGAAAGAAACAGATACTCTTCTAGTTAGTTCATATGTTATTTTTGTTGAACCTGATTGGATTATTCAATCATAATATGCAGTGTCAAAAATGATAAATTAGATTGTTTTAATCATTACTGTGCTTGGCTATTCTAAAACAGAAAGATCCCAAGTAAATGGCTTAATGTTATGCTTGAAAGCCTTAGAAAAAAAGGAGCAAACAAAGCATAAAAGTAGCACATGGGAAGATCAAAGATTGAGTAGAAATCACTGAATTGGAACTGAAAATGAGAATACAAAAAAATCAATGAAAAATGAGCTGGTTTGTTTTAAAAAGATAAACAAGATGGACAATCCCTTATCTTCATTTACCAAAAGAAGAAGAGCGAACACTCAAATCCACAAAATCAGAAATGAAAAGGAGGAAATTAAAACAGATAGTGGAGAAATCCAGAAAAAAATATGGACATATTTTAAATATTTAAATTTTCCTTGGCTAAGATCAAAAATACAAAAAACAGAGAATGATAAGAGTCTGTGGAGAAAAGGGAACACTTATTCACTGCTGGTACGAGTGTAAACTGGTACAGCCCCTATGGAGATCAGTGTTCAGTTTTTATTCAGAAAGTTAAAAATGGAACTGCTATATGACCCTGCTGTAAAACTTCTCAGAATATTCCTAAAAGCCTCTACACCATATTACAAATACACTTGTTCATCTATGTCTGCTGCAGCTCTATTCACAATAGAAAAAAAAAAGAATCAGCCCACATGCCCAGCAATGGACAAATGGATAATGAAATGGTGGTACATTTACAAAATGGAATATTACTCAACCATTAAAAAGAATGAGTTTATAGAATTTGCTGTTAAATCGATGGAACTGGAAAATTTAATATTGAGTGAGGTATCTCAGACACAAAAAGTTAAGCACCACATGTTTTCTTTTACATGTGGCTGTTAGAACTAATATTCTTAACAACATATTTGGACTAGAGTCACTGTAAGAGATAGAACATTCAAAAAAGACCAATGACTGAGAAAATGGAAAGGAATGGTTGTGTTGAAACCTTTGATACTTAGGATACCAGGAAAAGTAGGGTGAGGGACAGAATAATTGAGGAAAATATGTAGCAGGAAATGATGGGATATAAGATAGGAGGAACAGAGGGATTTACAGAAAATTCCTAAGATTGTGAGAAGTAACTCAAAGGAACATTCTGTTCTAGTAACATTTTTAAAAATGTCTTTTAAAGAAAGGAACAAGAAGGGACAGTCCTTCTACTGAGGAACAAAGAGTGAGGGGGGAAAATAGCCCTGAGTTGATCCACTTAGACACCAATGACATAATTATACTAGAAGTAACATGAATATGGCACTTCCTGAAAAAATGTTGGTCAGAGAGGTCTCAAATGGCTCCCCCAAAATTATAGGCTTTTGACACTGCTCTTGGTTGCACTCCAAAAACTGTCAGAAAGAAAGACCATATTATCAAAGATGCAATACGAATGGATTACAGAACATGGCCAAGATACAACTGGAAATGGTTTGATGACTTCCTCCTTCCTGGATAGCTTACACAGTACCAAGGACTGCTGTAGAGGCTACTGGGGGAGAGAAATTATCATAGGCCCTTATCAATGCATGAGATCTGTAAGTTGCAGTAAAAATCACAATGGCCACAGATGATCACCCAGTGAAGGAACCAACAGATTTCTTATTGAACTCAAGACCCACTTGCCAGGATGGTACATAAACCTCTTAATGTAACCAGAACAAGAATCTAAATTTAAATACCTATTATTATACCCATAGATTGGAAGATTATTTGACATTCAATATAGAAGTCTTTTACAATAAAGGTAGAGGATCTCAATTACACCAACAGGATGTAGCCTAAGTCAATAAGAAGAGAAGTGAAGTGGACAGAAATGTCCAACATAATGCAGAGTAACCAGAGTCAGGCTAAGCTAATCTCTCCCTATTCTAAAGGTTTGGGAACCTTACAGAAGAGAGATTGGTGAGATTATGAGACCATAAAGATGGGAAAGTTCACTGTTGGACAAGACATTCCATTCAAGGCAGTACTGTACTCACTACAGTGAGACTTTTCCTTCTTAGACCTGCATAATGACTAACATACCAACATATCCCCAAAGAGGAATTCAAGAAAGGTAAGTACATACAGTGGAAACCTTGGGGACTAAAGCTGGATGAGTGAAGGAAAATGACCCTGTCAGTGGGGTGACCTAAAGAGAGGCAACTTGATATGTAACTAGAGGCCTGAACCCCCACAAGAGTAGAGAAGTCAGAGTGAAACCTGGATTCCATAGGAGCATACAGCCAGGAGGATGGGAGAGATTGGGAGTAATTGATGAAGAAAAGGGAGAGGATGGGAAGGAGGTATGATGGAGGGAAGCAGGGATGAGTACTCAACATACCTGTGAAAGTAGAAAAATTAAAAAATAATAATAAAGACCTGAAGAAGATCTTCATACTGGCTTAAGAACTCAATGTGTTATCAAAGAAAAATGTATATTCTCTTAAATGGGAAAATATGAAGGAAATGGATGAAGACCTAAACATATAGAACCTACCAAAATTGACTCAAGATGAAATAGATACGCTAAATAGGCCAATAACAAGACATAAAATTGGAACAGTAATTACAAGTCTTCCAACGGGAAAAAAAAGCTCAGAAACAGATGAATTCAGAGCAGAATCTACCAGGCTTCAGAGGAGAAATAATACCACTACTCTTCAAATTACTCCATAAAATAGAGAAAGAAGGAATACTCCCCAACTCTTTTTACAAAGCCAATATAACTTTTATTACAAAGCCAAACAAAGATATGTCAAAGAAAGAGAATTATAAGCCACTCTCACTAATGAATCCGGATGCAAAAATCCTCAATACCATGCTAGCAAATTGAATCCTAAAACACATCCAAAGCATCAAACATCATGATAAAGTCAGGTGAATTCCAGGAATTCAGGGATAGTTTAATATTCATAAATCAATAAACATGATTTACCATTTTAGTAGACTCAGAAACAAAAATGATAATCTCAATAGGCACAGAAGAGGCTTTTGACAAAATTCATGATACTTTCATGATAAAACCTTTGGAGAAAACAGAAATAAAGGGAACCTGTCTCAAAATTATGAAATCTGTATACATCAAGCCTAAAACAAGCATCATCCTAAATAGGGAAAAAACTAAAGCATTCCAACTTAGATCAGAACCAAGACACAACTGTCCACTGTTACCTCTCCTGTTCAGTATTATATCCTGTTCAGAAGTCCTAGCTTCAAGCTTCAAGGCAGGGGAAGGAGATAAAAGTGATACAGATAGATATGGAAGAAATCAGAGTATCCCTATTTGCAGATGATATTATTCTCTATTTAACATGACTCCACAAAGAAATTCCTCAAATAAATAAATAATTTCAGTAAAGTGTCAGGCTATAAAATCAACATTCAAAAAACTGTAGCCTTCCTATATACTAGAGACAAACTGAGAAAAAAATTGAGAGAAACAATCCCATTCACCATAACTACAAAGAAAATAAAAGACCTTGGAATAAATTTACTAAGGAAGTAAATGTATAAATGTAAAACTTGTATAAAGGAAACTGCAAAACACTGCTGAAAGAAATTAAAGAGCATGCCAGAAAGTGGAGAATTTCCTTCCTCTTGGATTGGCAAGATCAATATTGTGAAAATGACCACTCTAACCAGGGCAATATACAGATTTAATGCTATTTTAGTCAAAATCCCAATATGATTCTTCACAGAAATAAAAAAAACCTTGCAGTTCATCTGGAAAAACAAAAGGCCACAATTAGCCAAAACAGATTTTAAACAATAAAAAGACTACTGGATGTATCACCATACTAGATTTCAAACTCTATTACAGACCTATAATAATAATAATAATAATAATAATAATAAAAAGATTAGTACTGTCACAAAAAAGATACATCGACCAATGAATTAAAGCAGAGAACTCAGATATAAACTTCCACACACATAGCCACTTGATTTTTAACAAGGTGCCAAACACCCATGATGGGAAAAAAGACAGCATCTTCAACAAGTGGTGTTGGGAAAACTGTTCATCTACATGTAGAAGAATAAAAATTGACTGTTGCCTCTCTCCTTGCACAAAAATCAACTTCAAATGGATCAGAGACCTCGATATTAAACCTGGAAACCTTAAACTGTTAGAAGATAGAATAGGAATTATATTTGAATTGATAGGCCTGGTAAAGATTTAAAAAGAACCACAAATATCCGATAACTAAGACCAACAATCAATAAATGGGACTTAATAAAATTAGAACACTTCTGTTCTACAAAATAAACTGTCAATTGTGCAAAAAGATAACCCACAGAATGAGAGAAAATCTTTACTAGCTATGAATCTAATAAAGGATTAATTTCCAGAATATACAAAGAACTCAAAAAAAAAAAACCCTAAATACTAAGTCAGCAAACATTCCAACTAAAAATGGGGACAGGAACTAAATATTTACTCCACTCAAAAAGAAATTGAAATGTCAAAGATTTAAAAGATTTTCAACTTTCCTGATCATCAGGGAAATGCAAATTAAAAGTACCCTACAATACCATCTTACCCCACTCAGAATGGCAAAGATAAAAAATACAACCTACAGAGAATGCTGGCAAGGATGTGGAGAAAAGGGAACATTTCTTCACTGCTGGTGGGAGTGTAAGCTAGTATATCTTTTTTAGAGACTAGTATGATGGTTTCCTAGAAAATTAAAAATGGAATTGCCATATGACCCATCTATAATCTAGGAATATCCCCCAAATTACAAGACACTTGTTCATCTATGTTCATTACAGCTCTATTCACAAAAGCAAGAAAATGGAATCAGTCTAGGTGCCCATCAATATAGGAATTGATAATGATAATGTGATACATATACTCAATGAAATAATATTCATCCATTACAAAGATTAAATTATGGAATTTGTTAGTAAATGGATGGAATTGGAAAAGTTAATATTGAGTGAAGTGTCTCAGACACAGAAAGATAAGTACCACATGTTCTCTCTTATATGTGGATGTTAATACTGGTATTAATGTCGATGTATTGGTTTAGATTTATTGTAAGAGCCAGAAAATTTTAAAGGAACCAGGTGTGAAGGATTGGTTAGGGTGAAACCTTTTAAAAGGGGATATTCATCAGGATGAAGCCAAGGGCAGTGCAAGAACAGCAAAACTGCAACAACAACAACAAAAAAAAAACCAAAACTATAATTCAGAACATCAGAGACCCTACATTAATCACCTGGAACCGGCCAGTCTAATCTCTCCCCATCCTAAAGCTCAGGGAATTTGTGGAAGAGGGGGCAATAAGATTGTAAGAGCCTAAAGATGAGGAACAGCAATGATATGCAAGATACCTCACACAAGTTAGGGCCGAAGTAATCATAATAGGACTTTGCATGACCTGCGCAATGACCGACACATCATTGATCCCCCCAAAGTCTAGCATGGATCACAGGCACTAGGATCCTTAGAGGCAAGGATTAACAGCCACAATAGTGTTCCTATACCAAAGGGGAACACAAGAGCTCTAGGCAATTCTACTGAGTCCTTACACCTCATCAGAGAGGAGGACCCAGAGGGAAGTTTGACATGCGCACTAATGGATGATCCAGGGATGAGGGGGAGGGGGCACTGAGAAAAAGAGGGAGGGGAGAAAGGAAGGGGAAAAGGGGGAGGGAGCAAGGGGATCATGGGAGAGGTGGAGGGAGGGAGGGGACCAGGATACCTATTAAGTTTGTATGAGTGGAAAAAAATAAAAAAAGAAAGCAATCAGGAAAATAAAACACAGTAAGATAAAATAATATTTCCTGCAAAAAAGGGGGATATTTAAGATTCCACAGCAAGAGGGAATAATTGGTAAAATACCTAGGGTAAAATGAGGGGATGGAATATAAGGGGGACAGAGGGACTTACAGAAAAATGTTAAGATCTTGGGAGGCAATCCCATAAGAACCTCTTATGCTAATAATATGTCAAAAATGTCTTATAAAGACAGGAGCAAAAAATGGGCAGCCCCTATGCAGAGGAGCACAGAGTGAGGAACACAGGACAAAACAAAACAAAAAAACCCCAGAGCTAATTCATTTTATACCCAGTGACAATTAGAGATACACTAGAAGTAATAAGAGAGTGGCACTTTCTGATAAAATATTGGTCATCGAGGTCTCATAGGCCCCCAAAAGATATAGGCTTTTGCCTTTGCTCTTGCTCTTGGTTGCTTTCCAAAAAAACAAAAACACACCACCACCAACAACAACAACAACAAAAAACCTGTCAGTTGCCCCTCTTATTGTAGATGCAACACAAATCACAGAACATGGCCAAAATATATCAACTGGAACTGGTCTAAGGACTTCCTCCATGCTTGATTGCTTACACAGTGTCAAGGAATATTATAGAAGCAACTTGATGAGAGAAAAAAAATCACCTGCCTCATCAACTCATGAGCTCTGAAAATTACATTAAAAATCACCATGGCAACAAGTGACCACCAATGTAATAATGGACATGAGTTTGAAAGAGATAACCAACAGCTTTCTGATTGAACTCAAGACCTGCTTGTCAGAATAGAGCACATTGCTGTTAACTGTTAACTAGAACAAGAAAGGGAAGGAAATAGATCAATAGGGAAAAACAGCCAATGAACTTGAAGACAGTACGTCAAACTTCTCTTTAAATATTTGAGGAGTATTTTTCACTCAGCGTAGAAATCTTTTTCTACGAGATTGATAGGTAATCTCAACACTCTGACAAGATGAAGCAGTGAAGTGGAAAATTGCCAGCCATAATGCAGATTACCATTGATTGGCAATGCTCTCCCAGAATCAGGTCATCCTAATCTCTCCCCATCCTAGATTTAAGGAACCTAATGGTAAAATTGTAAGAACAAGACATTCCACTCATTGCAAGGATGTTGCATCCAGGAACTCACACCAGTGAGACTTGTCCTTACTAGACCTGGGTAATAACTGAAATACCAACATACCCACATAGACTATGAAGAAATAAAGAGAGATAAGATAACATAGTAGAAACCTTATTTAATAGAGCTGGATAAGTGAAGAAAAATGCTCCTATCGATGGGTGGGGTTCCCAAGGAGAGGCAACTTGGTATGCCACAGAGGCCTAAACTCCTACAAGAATAGACAAGCTAGAGAGAACCTTAGGGTCCATAGAAGTGGCCAGATAGGAGGGTAGGAGGGAGTAGAATGGATTGATGAGGAGAAGGGAAGGGAACAGGAGAGGGGGGTTAGTACTCAATATGCTTGTAAAACTAAAATGTAAGTTAAAAATTAAGTAAAATATGGAGAATTCTTATCCTTCTTTTTACTGAAGCCTCATCTTAAAAAACTCATAGTAAGTATTTTCTCATTTTTTCTAATGCACTTGCCAGAGAAAGAAAATATAGAGGTCCAGGATGCCATGAGTTTATTAGAACTATGGAAGGAAGAGCATGGCTTGACCTTGAAGAAAATTCAGACCACAATGTCAGTTAAAAATAGGAAAAGGAATAATCCGAAATATAGGCAGCAATATGCTAGAAGGAATCTCTACAGAAATCCCATGGGACAAAGGGAGTATCTAACCTTTAGAGCCTTTCCAGTGTGACAGAAAGTTACTCATCATGCGACACAGATTATTCTTGGGGTCAGTTGGATACTGACTTAAGGCAGCTGGGAAAGTAGATTGCAGGTGGGTAGAGGAAAGGGAGGAACTGCCAGAACCTATAGGGCAGGAAGTTTGGGTACTGTGATTCCCAGCTAGAGACTATGATCTAACAGTTCTCAGGGTTTTTCTGAAATCACATTTTTCTTTTACTTTTCAGGACTCAGAATGTTCTCAAGAACTTAAAATCCCTGTTTATTACATGCAAACAAAGAAGAAAAAACTCTGGTTCCCAGCTTCTTTGAGGTTAGGACTTTTTTTCAGAAAACACTGCTTTCTGCCATAAAGATGTGAGAAGTGCTTTCCCTTTTGAAATAACTAATTAGCTAGTATAAATGGCTGCCTTGACACATAAGAATAAACTGTTTGGCAAATCATGCTGTGAAGTATTCTTTCTTGTATTGTCTTGAAAGCACATAGATAATGGGTTATATAAGCTTGAGTACGTCAAGAGTGAAATTTCTTCCTGGTTTTTAAAATCTTTTAGTGGGTTGTCTCATATGCATACTTTCAATAGACTGATCAACTTACATAATATGAAAAGAAAAATAAAAGCAAGAATAGGACCATACAGAGAAGATACCAGGTTTCCAAAGCTTTCACACTTGGCCATGATCCTCTTTCAAACATCACTTTGCAGTCTTAAACTCCATCTACACAAGTTCTTAGGCAATTTTTGTATATACTTCATATTTCTGCCTTTGTACTTTCTACTTGATAGTCTTCTGTCACAAAATATTAAAATGATATTTAGTTTATCTAGTACACTGAATAGTATTTATTAATCTGTATGTATTCCTAGGGACACGGTCCCTGTGATACCTTAATTCTCAGTGGCAGAAACTGTTATTAACTTATCATTGTTGCCTTAAGAATAAGAAAGAGGAAAAAAAGAAGATGCGATAGTGATTATACAGTTGGCCAGAAGCCAACAAAGTCTAAGCTGATATCCATTTCATGATCGTTTGCTCAAGGTACATGAAAACCATAGTATTGAGATTTTTAAATTCACATAGTATATTATGATATTCACACCATGAATTTTCATGATTCCAGATTACCATTATTTCCTCCCTTTATAGTAGACAGTAACTAAGTTTCCTTACTAGTTACCAGTGTCTTGTTCCATATTTATTATGATTAAAAAGAGCTATTATAAAGAACCAAAGCAATAATTCTATTGAAATAATGGTTAAGCATTATGATCATCTTAATACATTAAATCAAATAAAAGATAAAAATCTATAGCTTAACTTATTTCATACTGGAAGAAATATATGTGCATATATTTCTTCCTGCTGAAACATTCCTTTTCAGAGGAAAATATGAAAGCTCATGAAACCTACAAGAAAGTTACAAGAAATCAAGAAAGATACAATATGCATCTGTCTCCTCTGAGACACTAAGTGATCTGTAAACAATAACTGGAAAGAAGACAACAGTGTTCTATAGAAATGCTTGCAAATGGGACGAAAGATTCAGATATTAAACTCTGTAGACCACACATCATCTATAATGAGATTTTTAGTAATATAGTTGCTTTTAAGTCATGTATTCTGTAAATTAGCTCTGTATCAATCCTCCTGTAACTATTCCTAATAAATTCATTGATGCACCAAGTTAAACTTACAATATTTCTTTGTTTGTTTAATTCATCAAAGTCCTAATTGGAGTAAATAAACTTTTTTGAATCTTTCAAGAAAAAAGTTGTACAACACAAATGGAGGCCCAGCAGTTACTGAAAGAATCAAAAACTAGTTGTGTCAGAGTAGCTGCATGGCTCTTTCAATAAATAATAAAGCTTGTCAGTGAGGCCAAGCCACCTGTAGATGGATTACCCATGGGAGCAATTGAAATGCAGCTAGCTTTCCCCATGTGGAATAGGATGGCATTTGTAACTTCTTGATCACTGCTTTGGGTTATAAAACATGCAGCCAAGACTGAATTATCTGATATCACCACATCCTGATAGGCAATTCAAAATGACCATGCTTATCTGTGCGTAATGAGGTAAAATAATTACTTGATAAGTGGGGTCCACCAAAAGTGTGTGGAAATATGCCCCTCCCTCAATGGCAGATGGAATGGAGAGTTTAATTCAAGTTCTGAAAATAGCTGATTTGAGCAACCACTCAAATGATGGAATTTCTGTAACCTCCATTGTGACCAACAAAACATATAACTGAGGTTTAACTATCTTCTAGAAAGACATGTTCTTAAGAACAGTTCTTAATAGAAAGTGAGTGAAAATCTATAATTCAACATATATATGGAGATCATAGTATAAATTAGTATAGGAAATCATGGTAATAAGGAAACACTCTAAGTCACTTCAATAGGAAAAGACATTTGAATAAGAGGTAAATGTATACTTCACAGCCTAGTTTTTGACGATGTGGGATGCAGGGGTGGAGGGTATCAGGTCTAAATGCTTTGGAACTAAGAAACTGAATAATACAAACTCTCATTCCTCCTTGAGACAAAAGCTTCATAATCTCATTTAACATAAGGGAAATCAATCACTGACGGACTGGCTTATATTAGTCATTAGTATCATGTGGTTATTTATGAGTGAAATCTCCATAAATACCAGAGGCTGAAAGTCAATAGAAGAATGACAGAAATTAATGAGAGAGTTGGGCATGAGAGAAACAGTTATTGAGCCTAGTTCCTGTGCCTAAAGGAGCTGTATTTACAGAAGTGCAAAGAAAGAGATTGATTCAGCAGAGATATTGAAACTGACATGAGTCCTTAGTGATTCTGCTAATCATTATAGTATGACATGATCATTATAACATAGTAGAGTCACTGGTAGATCTGAACATGAATTGGGTCTGTAAAATAACACTAAGAGTAGGCAGAAGAAAACAAAGAACAAACAAAGAGGTCAAGTCAGATTACTTTAAAGTGAATGTAGTTAGATTTTTGTGGAACTGAGTTTTTCAGTGTCAGATATAGTGGTTGCTTGTGAACTTCTCTGGAAGGCTTCAGAAGTTGAGCAACCAAAAAACCAAGAGGATGAAGGTGGTATCCAGTGACAAAGTGGTGCCAGTGAAAGATTCTGCTTGTTTCAGGGATAGTCAGCTACCACCTAAGAGTATTATCCCCTGAGATTATGCTTTATACAACTTTGCACTTCCAGCAAGTATACTTAGAGAAATGTTATTGCTTTATTAAATGAATGCAATGTTGTGCCAGCCTTCTAAATGTTTGTGACTATATTATAGATTATAAGTGCTGCCAGCCTCAGTCATGAAAGTAACTGTATGTTTGTTTGTTTTTTGCAAAGAATAGCTGTTACCATGGAAATTCATTACTAGTCAAGTTACTTAGAGAATGCTTCTGTGACCTAGAATCTCAAGGTTAATCCAATAAGTGGAAGAAAACACAAGTAGATACCTATATCATCCCTTCTAAGATTCAGGGCACTTCATGAAAGAGATAACAGAAAAGTTCCTTTAGGATCAACTGGAATGTTCTATGTTTATTTCAAATAGATTGTAATATTCCTTGGGAGTGCAAGGTTATAAATGCAGCAAACAGTATCAAGAAGCCCCAAAGATGCAGCTTTCACCACCATCTATATTGGTAGTACAATTGCTTTTAAGACACACATGTTCCAGGGAATAAGCCATCACCCATGGTTCTACAACCCCATTAAACTCATTGGCTAGCTATGCTATATTTGATTGGAAATTTTTCTTTCATATGTTGTCAGTACTTTTTCTTAGGTGAATATCCACTGGGGAATTGTTCTTAATTCCCCTGGAAAATCACACAACTAGCAAAATATCTTTATGTTCCATGAATTGACTGATTCATAAAATTTTTATGATTAAATATACTCTTCTACAAGAGACAAATTAAAAAGTCAATTCCAAATTAAACATTGGTTTATTATGTCTCCAGAGTCTTTCAGAGTTGATAGGATTCTAAATTGAGAGACTAGGTCAAGATGCTGAGTGAGGGAACATGTAAAAAAATTAATAAAGAGTACATCACAATATTTTCTACAAAGATGGAATTTAAACTACAAATTTGAGCAAAAGTCTATATGTTTGAACGAAAACTCTTTTTTATGAATAAATGGAAAAATATATATGAACATTTTAATAACCAAACTGGAAAACCATATATTACAAAATAATTCAAAAATTGGTGTCAAATGGACTAGAAGGACTTTTATTAAAAAATTGAATGAATCCAAAGGAAAAGTTATATCCAAACTACAAACTACATAAATGGTTGTTTCTTCACTGCATTTATATTACCAGAATTACCTTGCAAAGGAAATGTCTTAGTAAATTCTTGGAACTCTTTTTCTATTAGCTATGGAAATGGACAAAGAGGTAAAAATTGTAATTCCAATAACAAATTGAGAAATCAGAGCCCCAAAGGCTTGACTGAGTATGACATCCTGGGATATCATCCTTTTATTTTTTAAGAATCAGCTATTCATGTCTTACAAGCGCAATGTACCTTATACTTTAAGAGAAAGGGTCAGACACAGAATGAAGCCTGTCAAGACCAAGTAATATTTCAAAAGTAACATAACACAGGGTGATATTGACGGTGCAGGCAGTATGATTTCAAGAAAAAGAACTTTTGTTAGTCTGATTCGTTTTTACTTGCATCCAAAATATTTCTGATTTAACTACACTACAGATAGCTTATAGTAGTATAGAAAAGAGCAAGATGAAGTAGACCAAAAGGTGCAGTGTACAAAAGGAGGACTACTGTACATTGAGAAGATGATTAAAATTATTTTCCAATAATACTACACATGACACAATAATGGCAGTTTTAATTGTGGAAACTGATCAAATCTACCATCATTGGAATATGAAAAAGTAACATATCTAGGAATTTTCAAGTTGGTATGGTGTTTTTGAATTTTGGATTTTGGAGACAAGTTCTCATTTACCATTAGATGATTTTAAACACTGGTAACTTTTTCCTCAGTCTCCTAAGTACTGTAATTACACAACAATTAAATTTTAAGATGTACACATAACCAAAATTTACTGTTAAGAAACATTTTGTGCTTCTGTGTCTCATGGGTTTGCAAATTGATTTTTCTTTATAATAAACACATCATATTTTCCATTTATTTATTTTATTTTTAAGGAAATTGTAAGACAGATTAATTCGAATGTTATAAACTGTCTCCTGCCTCACATAGTAGTAATTCTCAGGTAAACTTGTTCAATTTACTACTATTAGAATCTATCTATATTGCCAGATTTTATCTTGAATGACAAGATATAGTAGCAGCAGGCATTGCATCTGCATATAGCAGTATTTTCAAGATTGTGTAAAATATCATCATGTCCCACCATGTATGTCCCACTTTAAGTTCTGGTACAGTATTTTCAAGGTACTTCTCCCCACCATTAACTTTTATTACAAATCATTAAATAAAATAATATAAAAAGTTGTACTAAACCTATTCAATTTAAAAAGTCAATTCAAAGATAGATAGATGGATAGATGGATGGATGGATGGATAGATGGATAGATAGATGATAGATAGATAGATAGATATAGATAGATAGATAGATGTAATATCTTTACCTTTGGCAAAACATAAGTCTCCAATAAAGTATCTGTAAGTGAATATCATATAAAATAATTTGACTAAAATAATTAAAATTCTTGGTACAAACTGTTTTATCCAGGACCAGTTTGCTGCCACAAAACCTCAATCAAATTTTGTTTTTCTATAATCTTGACACAAATGAAAGAGAATAGACCTAATAATCATATATACTCTTGAGATTTTAAGAATAGATAGTATATTAAATATATTTTATGAATTACTGTTTACTATAATCCTGCATTGCAAAAATAAGTTTTATTTATGTTGTGCTTCATAGTTTTATTTGCTAGTGAAGAAACAAGTTGGGAACAGAAAAACAATAAGGAATATTTTATGAAAGAGATATATTCATGCACTACAAAAATTTGCTTCTTTCCACCTCATGAGATAAACAAACACTTGATAAATAGATTTTAAAAATCCCAACTTTATTATGTCTGCAAAGAGTTCATTTCACCAGCAAAGTTATACATAGTCTAAAAATGAAGAAATAATAAAGATAACACATGAAAACATAATTAAAAGTGGATACAGTATAATCATATCAGATAAAATTCATTTACTATAATAAAACTATAAAAGTCATATAATATTGAAAGCAGAAAGATATAGCAATTACAGTTATATGTATATATAGCAAGTAGACTGAACAGAGGAACAGATTCTAATACTTGGGACCGTACATCCCACTTTCAATAACTGATACATAATTCAAATAGAAGAGGGTGCAGAGGGAAGTTTGACATTCACACTAAAGGATGCTCCAGGAATTGAGTGGGGAGGGGAAGTGGGTGCACTGGGAGAAAGGAAGGGAGGGGTGAAAGGAAGGAAAAAAGGCGGGAGAGAGCAAGGGGGACCAGGAAGGGTGGAGGAAGAGAGGGGATTGGGGTACCTATTAAGTTTGTATGAGTGGGAAAAAAATTAGTCTGTACTATTGACAAGACATGTTTTGTCAATACATAAAACATTTCCCAATATATAACGTTAGACTAAAGTCAATCTAATTTTTTAAGAATTGAAGTGTCAATATATGCTGTTACAATTTAGTATATTTAATGAAAAAAATAAGGAGAACTGTGGACAAGTATGGAAACAAAAATTAAGCTATTTTCTCAATGAAAACTGCAACTCAACTAATGAGTAAATGCAAATGTTCAAAGTGAAACTAAAAGTACCTGGACATAAAGGAAAATGAAACCCAATCTTTAACAATTTTTGATGCCAACGGGAAAATGACTAGTAAGTCATAAGTTTATAACAGTAAATTCCATCATCCAAGAATCAAAATGTTTGAAATGAACAACTTAATGGAATTCAGGGGACTCGAAAAGTCAAAAGTGGCAAACATGAAAAAAAAGAGTAATCAGGACAAAAAATAATAAAGATGAAAGTGGGAATATAGTTAACACTGAAACAAAAGAAAACAAAAATTCAATCAAATGAAACTTGTTCTTTTGAAGAGAAATAAAAAAAAACACTCTAAGAGAAAGAGAAGACACAAAACATGAGATGCATTAGGAGGCTATAATTGAAGCACACACATAAAAATAGGTCACTCAGGACTGTGATGAATGAATACATGCCAACAAATTGAAAAGTGTGCAGAAATAGGTAAATTCTTTTGTACACCTAGTGTAGCAAAACTGAACTGGAATAAAATAGAAGCGCTAAACAGAATAATAATGAGTATGAAAATAGAATCTGCAATAAATGGTTCTGAGTCAAAAGAAGAGAAAATAAGCAGAGGATCAGGTGACAGCACTGCAAACTCTAGCAAATCCAATTCTTCTCCAGCTATTCTAAAAGATGGAAATGTGTGAAAATCTAAGGTCATTCTAAATTCTAAATAATATTATCCTAATGCTGAAATAGGATGTAAAATTGTGTGTCTAATAGATACAGAATCTAAAGAAATATCTAGGAAAATAATTCACTAGAAATATGGAAAGACATACACAGGGAAAAAATATACTCAATGTAGAATGATTGTGTGGCATACACAGCTTCACATACACACCTAAAAAGATATGCACAATGAACTTGTATGATCTACCCATGGAAGCAAGATAAATTTCATATACAAAAGTTAATTCAGGGGCTGGAGAGGTGGCTCAGGGGATAAGCCTCTGCCTTGCAGGCAGAAGGCCCTGAGTTTGGATCCTAGACCCCATGTATAGACGCCAGGCGGAAGCGAGGGCGGCCTGCATTTCTGGTCCTGGTAGGGCAGAGCCTGTGAATCCCGGGGCAGAGTAAATAAGGAGGAGGTGGAGGCAGTCCTTGGTGGTTCCCAAATTCGTCCATGGTTCTACACACACACACACACACACACACACACACACACACACACACACACGCATACATGCACAATTGAATAAATAATAATAAAAAAGTTAATTCAAATGACATCAAATTAATAAAATGAAAGATAAATATATAATGTGATCTTAATAGCCACATAAAAAGTCTAAAATTCAATGTGTGTGTTTGCATGATTAAAAATCCTCATTATATTAGAAGAGAAAAATGTTCTCTCCAATCACAAAAAAATGTAGGAATTATTTTCCCTAAGATATGGAACAGGTTAAAGAGTCCCAGTTTTTCTCATGTCTATTTCAAGTAGGCAGAATAATTAGGCAATGGAAAAGATGAATTGTGAAAAATTAAAAGTGGGAATTTCAAACTCTCTCTGTAGATGTTATTATCTTGTAAGGAAAAAAACTGAAAAAAATCACCACAAAATGTGAGAGCTGAAAAATCAAATCTGTAAAATTTCATATGAGTTCAACATACAGGGTTGGAAAGATGCCTCAGATATTAAGTCTATGCCCACCTCCTAAGCAGAAGGTACTGAGTTCAGATCTTGGAATCCACATAAAAATCCCAGACAGAATGCAGTGGTCGGTATATCTGATCCTAGAATGCAGAGCCTGGGAGACTCCAGAACAAAGCAAAGAGGAGGTAGCACAATCCAGGGTGATTCCTAAATACACCTTTGAACCTCCATAGGCACAATACTATGTCCTCTGATACACATAAAAACATACAAGGAGACACACACAGACACATGCAAAAAACAGAAATAAAATTAAAATAAAAAGCATCATCATACAAAAATCCAAAGCATTGCCACATGCAAGTAGTAACCTGGCTGATAAGACATACCAAAATAATCCCATTTGCAACAACATTGAATTTAAATTCCTGGGAATAAACTTAGTCACAGACATTTTCTAACTAAAGAAAGAAATTATGGAGGACAGAATAATGGAAAGGCATTTCTGGACAGCAGATTAACTATCCATACTACCTAAATCCATTTAATGAAATCACTATCCAAGTATCAATGATATGATAGATGGAAATGGGAAAAATCATATGAAAGCACAAAAGACAACATATAAACAAATCAATTTTGAACTGAAATAATAAATTAGGAAATATCACAATGCCTGACTTTGAAGCATGCAACCAAGTTACAGCAAGCCAAGCATCCATACAATCAGGTGCACAGATCAGTGAAACAAAATAGAAAACCAGAAGTAAATCAACCTATTTTTATACAATTGACTGCTTCCAAAATCTCAAGAACATATATTTAGGGGGAAGACATTATTAAAAATTCAGTGTTGAATCAATTTATTAGGCTTTTTGTTCTTGCAGTAATGAGTTTCTGTTAGGATGACCTGTTTTGATTCATATAATTATTACTGAGATTATGAAGCTGCTTGCTGAGGATTCATTGACAGGGAACATTTGAATATCTCCCTACTCATGTCTGACTCTGTGGTAGTAATTACATAGAGTCATGAACACACATTTGGTACTTACCTAATGCAACAGTTTCGTGTGAAGCTCACTACATTTGATGGATAGCTTAGTTAAGGTATATAATGGTAGAGCAACTATTGGAATAAAAATATGTTCACTCGAATTATTATCATATGTAACTTTTATAGAAAATGTCTGATGAATACACACTTCAAGTAAGTCAAAGTGGGAATTTCAAACTCTCTCTGTAGATGTTATTATCTTGTAAGGAAAAAAACTGAAAAAAATCACCACAAAATGTGAGAGATGAAAAATCAAATCTGTAAAATTTCATTAGAGTTAGAGTTAGTGAGAAACCATTATTCATCTGTGTCCTTATAAGCAATCATTTGCTTCAAGTTCTCTATAGTCTTACAGTTTATAATTGCCATTTTGAATGTTGCAAGGAGAAAATTTTCACAATTCCATGGACAATGTTTGCACAACTAAGAAATGAATGCATATACAAGATATATACATACCAATGCCTACCCAGTCCCTTTATGAATAGGGGCTTTTACAGCATATGTATATGGACATAGAATACCAAGATATAGAAAAAACAAGCAGCACAGAAACAGAGAAACACAAGGGCCATCACTCAAATAGGTGCTTCTGTGGAGATCAACACAATGACAGTAGTTGCAGTCATGCACAGGCAGGCACATCACATTCACTCAGGCTTTGCACTAAAACACTGAAAGAGTTATGCCAATGTAAATTCTCTCTGTATTTTCTAATAACTGAATATTGCTGAGTCGGCTGGTTTAAAATTGTAGGTATATAAACAAAGATACATGTCCCATGTGCAGCATTTCCATTCCTATTTATCTTCAGACTTCATACTGCAACAAATGGCTAGAATTATGAATATTAAGAAATTAAAAGAAATATTCATTAATTATACTAATCAGAGATTTATTTGACTATTATCATGGTATCTTTTTACACTTCTGAATCCATGAAAGCCAAAATACAGTACTGAGAAAATTTCACCTCTATATACAGAAGAAGTAAAACTAGATCCCATATCCATTACTATTTACAAAACTAAACACAAATGGCTAAAAAAGTTGATATAAAGCTACTAGGCCATAAGGTAGGCAAAATAATTTTGGGTCAGCCTACAGAAATAAAGTAAAGCATATCTCAGCTTTTGACATTTATTCGAATCCTCTCCAGGGTAGGGTATGTGTGATTTATGTGTGTGTATGTGTGTGTCATGTATGAAACATGATAAGTCTGTTTTCTTATGTCACAGGTGATTTTTCTTCATGTACCTTTAGTTCTCAGAGAATTCTGATTGTTTCCCATAGTCACATTTTAGATGAATCTGCACACCTGTGTTATATTTGACCATCTGTTTATCATGATGTACTTATCCTTTAAGATTTAGTCATATAATAATGTAACTCTCCAAATTGTTCCTGGGTATATTAAAAAGAACAGCAATTTTTCTAATAGCTTTTTTTAGCCATTTATACCTTCTGTTTCCACAGAGTAATAAAATCATCTCAAGAATTAAGTGTCTTTGTAACTCTAGCCCACTTGATCTTGGTGCAAACATCCTTTGGATGGTCCTTAAAAGCATGGAAACACACTTCTCCTCTTCTTCCCCCATTCCTTGTAAATACACAGACTTCACTACATGTGGTGAATGATTACTTCACGAGCACAGCGATCCTCACAATCCAACTGTAACAAACAGTAGCACAAGCAATGCTATTTTTTTCCCAAAACTTAATTTTTACCACTTGAAAACTTTGAGGCACATACAGTTGATTTCATTTAAATATTATTCCACATTTAGCCAATGATGTGAAAAGAATCTAATAATTATTCAGAGATCTTCTGCTTCTAGATAGTGATATTTATGATTAGATTATGAAATATGCAAAAATGTTCACTTTCATTATGTTGTTTAAGATTTGTTAGTTCTAGTGAGCTAGCTTGTTATCTGCATTTTAGAGATAAGGAAGTTGAAACTCAAGAGGAGTGAGCCATGATCACACACTCAACTACTGCATTGGTAAAAGAACCACATGGACTTTTAACCTTTAGATGTGACCTCTGGTCCTACTTCTAGGAAGATTTTGTATTCAAGAGACAGGAAAACAGAATTCTCAAGTCTAAGAGTCTAAGCAAGTCTAAATCTAAGCAAGCTCACACCTCCTCCTATTTCAGTTCCTGTTGCAAAAAATAGTGAATAGAATTAAGTAACATTTAAATTGACTCCCAACTCATTCCAGCTAAGGCACTTAGCTTCAGGTGTCAACTTAACACTGCATATGTAGGTCTTTGGGCACACCTATGAGCAATTGCCTAGTTATGTCAGACTTCAGACAAGCCTGTAAAATGCTGTCTTAAATACAAGACTTATATGGGTTTTCAATGCAAGTCCTGGCATAGTGGATGAACCATTCTTGAGCAGGTAAATAAGGTGAACAAGACTGTTTAGTAATTTTTCCAATGCATTTTTGCAGACTAAAGCAGTTTGGTCCTGCTTTTCTGCTTTTGCTGTGTGTGCGGTGTTGTCAATTCCCCTGGCTCCTGATGCTGACATAACTCTCTTGTCATGATTAACCATACACTACAATCAGTATGAATAAAATTCTCTTGTTCCCTGAAATGTTTAGGTCATTTATTTATTACAGCAACAAAATCATGAAACTAAAATACTAGGATTTTGCCTATTTAACAAAAGAAGAACCTCATAGATATAATCAAGTGAGACAGACATTTTTCTTTAGGTTTTCATCGAATATGACTTTTAAATTGTATTCTGAGAGAGATGAACAGAATAGGAAAGGTAGCATCTCACAAGAGAAAAATTAATGAATGTAATGAAAGGATTTCTTTATTACTTTAAGATCTGGACAGAAGAGAGTTACAGGTTTTTTTTTTTTTCTATTGATGGGGCAGATTTTAATTCTTGAATTAAAGAAGGGAAACTCATAGGCTCTCAATTACTTCAAGAAAGGGAGAAGTCAAGGAAGAAAGGAAGAAATTTTAGTAGTAGTGGTTATGGCACACAAACATAGGCAATAATTAAGAAGCTTGAGAAAACCAAGCTAACTGTATTAACAGTAATGTATAAAGACAGCGCAGGTGGACTGGTAAGATGACTCAATGTGCAATAGTGCTTGCTGCGCAGACCCCAAAAACTTCAGTCACTCCCTACAACCCTTAAAGTTGGAAGGAGATAAATTATTCCAGAACGTTGTCTTCTAGCCCCCACAAGCACACTGCGGCACATGCATATCTGTGCACACCATAAACACAATTGATTAAAAGACAGTACTAGAGGCAGTAATCTGAAAAAAGTTTTACCATGAGTAAAGACCAGTTTTTGAGTGGAAAAAATAAAAAATAAATAAATAAACCTTTCTTTATTAAAAGTTAAAAAAGTTCTATAAGTATAGAAAGCAATGACTATGTAAAGTATCATATACATTTGGTTGCACTGTTTTATAATTGCTTGATTATTCTTATCATAATCAAATATTTGATTATTTTTGTCATAGATGTTTGTTATGAACTGAAAACAACTAAGAAAACAAATCTCCAATGAAGAAAGATGTTATGTAATTGTCATTTTACATGTTAGTCAAAGGAATAAAAATAGATACACCCTCTTATTTTTATCAAACAAGAACATAACTGTGCAAAACCAATAGGAATAGTGTGAAGGTATTTTCCCTTGTGAATAAAGCACACTATCCAAGATACTAAGATGGGGATTTGTTTATATTGTCATATACATGCAGATATGTGCTCTATTTTCCAAATAAAAGCCCAAATTCACATATTTAGGATTCAGAAATACTTTGGGAATAGTGAAGGGAAGGAAGTGAATGGGAGGAGGGGAGAGGGAGGTAAGCTGAAATGCATACTCTATAAGCTTGTAAAAGTAGAAAAAAATACAATAAAAGAAAATTTTAAAAATGCAAAGATTATGATTTTATTTATAGCACTCCAGTATGTTAATTTCTGAAAAGAGATAAGCTGCAGAGGATACTTAGTTTAGTGCCTGAGAAGCTGGAGTAGGTAAAATTGCATGATTGCAAATTTTTAGATTTTCTCTGTATCCATGAAAAATGTATAGATGTATATGTGCATCTTTGTTTCTACTGGAAATGAATACATTTACATTCTCAGAGACACAAAAAGTAGAAATGTGTAAGTTTCAGCTTCCAAATGCTTTCCCCAGATGTGTTAAAATATGAGCATATTTGGAGAAAATGAAGCACGGAAGGACAGTAATCATTAGAAGGTGTTTTTGGAAGACATTTTGCAGAGCTTTAAGATGCCCCAGGGATACCACAGGCATCTTTTCATGTGAGCACAGGCAAAGAAATAATAGAGGTAAAAAAGTCCTCCTGTCACCTCTCAGTATAATGCAAGCAAACATGTTTTAAAGGTTAATATATTAAGATGACACTAGACAGTACACTGATGAAAGGTCCTCATGAAAGTCTTCAAATAATTTCACTAAAATACTTTTATTTATACTAGAATTTTATTTTGAAAAAAAGTACACATGAAGAAAGCTAGAATTTCATAGTGAATGTCCATTCATCCCACTTTGATTTTATTATTGCAATTTAGTTACTGGCACAAACTTAGCATATGTTGAATATGTCCTTTATTATTCTATAAAGATATGTTTTGCTTTTATAACTCAAAAGTAAGCTTGAATATCAGAATATTTCTTACGCACTCTAACAATACATGCTTTTATATTTTGATTAAATTTGCACACAACAAAGTGCACAGATTTTTGTTCACTTTCACTATAATATGATTATAAAATTTAACTTTAGAGAAAATACTGAAAGGAATATAGGATGAAAAATTCTAACTGCCTTTAGCAGTTACAAGTAATTGTACAACTAATATTACTCCAAGATTAATTTTCACCTATCTACCCACATAGCAAAGCATGGCAGGTCTGTTATTTATTTTGTTCATTTTCCATATTTGTATAAAGTAACCATGATGTCCACAAAGTAAACACAGCTTGATTTTCTCTCTTTAGATTTTTATACATACTGCTGGTGATGATGTGAATGTGCACCTTGACTCCAAATGAATCAAAAGTGGCAAGAAAAGAAAGACAAAGGTATTTTTGCTGTGAAAAGTGTATCTTGAAAAGTGATTTCCTGGACCAGGGGCTGGAAGATGGAGAAAAATATTGGGTAATGATGAAAAAAATTCTAAATTTGTTTGTGGGATAATAGTCACACAACTCTTGAAAACTAAAAATGTGTGATTGTACACTTAAGATAGCTGAAATGTATGATGTGTGAGTTACAGCTTTAAAATAAGGAAGCCTGCTTTAACAATTCTGTGTTCTTACCCCTAGCTCACATAAACTATGTAAAGAATGTCTTATCCATACAGGAGTTCTTTATCAAAATTCTGACATGGCTGTGCTTGTGATTTGGTGTGATATATCTGTGTATCTGCACTGATAAAAGGACAAGGTGCTATGTTTACAATATGGTGAGAATAAAGAAAATAAAAATATAAAGAATGTACAGAATAGAAATAATCTTTGTGTAAGTGTAAAACTTCCTCTGAAATTTAAAAATAGTAATAGAAAAGCATGAATCTGAAAGAGAAGGCAAAAGCTTTCCAGAGTAGGACAAGTACCAAATAAAGGTCTCACCAAGAGGGAAATGGATGGAATTAGAAGAAATTATATTGAGTGAAGTATCCCAGACAGAGAAAGTTAGACGCTGCATGTATTCCCTAATAAGTGCATCATAGTTCTAAACTACGTAATGACATATTCAAAGGAGAGATGACCTTTGAAACCAATCAGGATACAGCCAAGGATGGTGTATGTAAAGCAAAATTAAAAACAACAACAAAGCATAATTCAGAACACCAAAGCCTACATTATTCACCTGGAGCAAGACCAGCCAAACCTCTCCCCATCCTAAAGCTCGGGAAACCTTGTAGAAGATGGGGCGACAAGACTGTAAGAGCCTAAAGGTGAGGAGGACCAAAGATATGCAAGATACTCCACACAAGTCTGGGCTTCAGCAGCCAGGATATAGCCACAATGTGATTGGACTTTGCCTGAGCTACACAATGGCTGACATGTCAATGACATACCAAAGTCCAGCATGGATCATAGGGGAGAAGTAGGAATTCTTAGAGGCAAGGGGTAAAAAAAGTCATAATAGAGTTCCCATGCTAGTGAGCAGCCCAAGAAGGGGCCCCAAGTTATGCCACTGAGTTCTGAAGCCTCACTAGGGTAGAGAACTCACGGGTAGGTTCAGTGCCCACATAAATGGATGCCCTGGGGGATGGGAGGGAGGAAGTGATAGGCACAGGAGAGGGGAAGGGAGGATAGTGGAATGGGGAACCATAGGGGAGGGGAGGAAAAAGGGAGAGGAGGAGGTACCTATTGAGCTTGTATGATTAGGCAAAAATAAAATATGTAATAAGAAAAAAGAGAGTTTAAGCCTGAATATGGCCTGGTAAACCCTGTAAATAAACACACATAACAAGCTCATGCAATAATAAATTCTACAATGACACTAGTTATTATGCAGCAAGAGAATTTGAAAGGGTATCATGCTAAATTAATTAGCAGGAGAAAGTTTTAATACAGATAAGATATTTTATCCAGGATATTATTGTCAAAAAAGATCCAGCCACAAAAAAAGAATAGAGGAATATCTTCCAAGGCTGTGAAAAAAGCAAACACGGGTGATAAGAATTGTGCCAGAAAACACAGGTGTCCCCAAACACACATGTATATACATATAGGCGCCAATGAAAAGCAGCATGCTATGAGCATCTTTACTAGAGATAACTTCACTCTGCAAACAACATAGTTCAATATTGCCACATCAAATGTTACACTGTGGATATATTAATTGATATTAAAATTGCTATATTAAGAAATAAATCACATCACTCTTAAAGCAAAAATACTAAATAAACAAAAATCTACATGTTATTATCATTACTATTCTTAGTAACATTGCAATTATAATTTTTAAACTTTTATTCTTGTTTCAAGCTATATATTAACATTAAAAGAATTTCAATATAATTTTCACATTTAACTGAATATTGATCCCTTTCCCCACCCACCCAGGACCAGCGCAGTCCATCAGAGACTCACAGCAACCTAGGCAAGCTCTCTCTGACCACCTCCAAACCCCAGGCATCCCACTGGACCCAGCTCCTCCCACCAGTAAGCGGGCCCCGTGCCGGGCTTGGAAGGACCCCCTGGGCCAACAACCCAGTTACCCAGTTAAATAACACCCCACCGTCTCCACCTACTCCCTTTCTTCACTGGACCAGGACACAGCTGGGACTCATGGCAACCTAGATAAGTTCCATCTGCCCACTCCCAACCCTCAGGCAGCACACTGATCCCAGCTCCTCCCACCAGCCAGCTGGAGTGGGAGCTGCTCCAGGCCAAATAATTCAGTTCAGTGTAAAACGCACAGAAATAGAAAAAAGGTATTAAGAGTTAAAATGACAATGCCCAAGTCAAAATCCAAATCCATGAGAAACAACACCCAGGAAAAAAAATCTACCACTGAAGGAATTAATCCCATAATGATAGACTCCAACCAGAACAAATCCACGGAAAATAACCAAGAAAGCCTGACCCAGGATAACGACTTTCAAACATGATCATTACCATGTTCAATACTATGAAAGAGGAAATCTGGGAGGAATTAAATAACCTCATCAATCGCTTTGAAGAGGAACACAACAGACACTTGGAGGAGTTGAGAAAAAAAGTTCAGAACAATAACAAGCATAGAACAGTTAAAACAGACTCAAGCAGAGTTTAAAACTGAACTAAAAGACAAGTAATCTTCAACCTAGAACTCAAAAGTCTTATCAGCAGAACTAAGGAAGAAGAAAATAGAATTTCAGACCTTGAAGACAAAGTGGGAGTATTAACCAGCTCAATGGAAGAGGTTGTTAAAGCCAAAAAGATACTTGAGAAAAATATCCAAGAGGTATGGGACACCCTGAAGAAGCCTAACATACGTATTCATGGAATACCAGAACGAGAATCCCAAAATACCACACCTGAGGAAATTTTTCAAACTATCGTTAAGGAAAACATTCCTCATCTAAAAAAAGAGAGACCCATCCAAATACACATTCCGCACCCCTAACAGATATGACCAAAATGGAAACTCTCCATGGCAAATAATAGTCAAAACACTCCACATTCAAGATAAACCTATTAAAATAACAAATGACTTCTCAATGGAAACAGTAAAAGCAAGAAAAGCTTGGAGAGATGTACTTCAAGTATTGAATGAGCAAAAATGTCAACTCAGGCTGATATACCCCGCGAAACTATCCATCATGATTGAGGGAGAAAGAAAAATTTTCCAGCACAACGACAACTTGAAGGGATACATGTCCACCAAACCAGGCCTTCAAAAAATGCTAGAAATGATACTCAAGCTTGAAGAAAAAAACAGGCATATCCAGGAGAACAGAAGGGAAGTATAATACAACCAAAATCTAAAAGCAAAACAATACATTTATGAAACCACAAACATAATAAATGTCCGAAATTAAAAATAGTTTCTCCATTATAACATTAAATGTTAATAGAATTAACTCACTGATCAAGAGACACAGATTACAAACTTGGATTAAAAATCACAATCCATCAATCTGCTGCCTGCAGGAAACCCATCTCACCACAAATGATAGGCATGCCCTAAAAACAAAAGGCTGGTCAACAATTCTGCAAGCTAATGGAAGCAGAAAACAGGCAGGGGTAGCCATTATGCTATCGGACAAAGTGGACTTCCAACCCAAAAAAATCATAAGAGACACAGATGGATACTACATTTTAGTCACAGGTACAATTCACCAGGAAGACTTCACAATACTGAACATATATGCCCCCACATTCATTAAGCAAACCCTACAATGTCTAAAGTGAGAAATCAATCCCAAAACGATAATTCTTGGGGATTTCAACACCGCCCTCTCAACATGGGATAGATCAATAGGTAAAATACTTAACAGAGACACTTTGGAGCTTAAACAAACCCTTACTGAAATGGACATTACAGATCTCTATCAAACTTTTTATCCATGCACCAAAGAATACACATTTTTCTCAGTAGCACATGGAACTTTCTCCAAAATAGATCACATATTGGGCCACAAAATGAATCTCCACATATACAGGAAATTTGAAATTCTAGCCTGTACCTTATCAGACCACCACGGCCTAAAACTTGACATCCACAACACAACAAGCAACAGAAAATACACTAAATCCTGGCGACTTAACACTATGATGCTGAATGAGAATTGTTTTCAGGAAGAAATTACAAAGGAAATTCAAGATTTACTGAAAGTGAATGATAATGAAAATACAACTTACCAAAATCTCTGAGACACAATGAAAGCTGTCCTAAGAGGTAAGTTCACAGTGCTTAATGCCTACATCAAAAAAAATGGAAACATCAGAAATAATAACAATGCAGCTTAAACTTTAGAGACACTAGAGCAATCTGATCCCAAAAACAGTAGAAGGGAGGAGATTAGCAAAACAAGGGGAGCAATATCTGAAATAGAGATGAGGAAAATGATACAGAAAATCAACCAGTCAAAAAGCTGGTTCTTTGGAAAAATCAATAAGATAGATATATCCCTAGCTAAATTAACCAAAACCAAGAGAGAAAAAGTCCAAATTAACAAAATAATAAATGAAAATGAAAATGGAGTTACCCAAGAAAGCCAGAGAAATATAATGTCGTATTTTAAAAACTTAACTCTGTGAAAAGAGATGGATGAATTTCTAAGTAAACACAACTTACCTAAATGAATCAGGAAGTTGTGAATTATTTAAATAGTCCTATAACATATGAGGAAATTGAGGAAGTAATCTTGAATCTTCCCACCAAAAAATGTCCTGGAACAGATGGATTCAGCACAGAGTTCTATCAGACATTTAAGGAGCTAATATACCAATACTCCTTAAACTGTTCCATCAAATAACAAAGGAAGGAACACTACCAAATTCCTTCTATGAAGCTAATATCGTCTTAATACCCAAACCTAATAAAGATACACTTAAAAAAGAAAACTACAGGCCAATCTCTCTGATACACACAGATGCAAAGATTCTCAATGAAGTCTTAGCAAATTGGATTCAAAAACATCAAAAAGGTCATTCACGGGGATCAAGTAGGCTTTATCCCCAGCACACAAGGTTAGTTCAAAATACACAGATCAATAAATGTAATGCACCATATAAACCTGTCCAAAGTTCAAGACCACATGATACTCTCAATAGATGCAGAAAAAGCTTTTGACAAGATCCAACAGCCCTTTATGATCAAAACCCTAGAGAAGGTTGGAATGGAAGGAACCTTTATCAATATAATTAAAGCTGTATACAACAAACCTTCAGCAAGGATTATTCTCAATGGGGAAAAACTTGAAGTATTCCTGCTTCAATCAGGAACTAGACAAGGCTGTCCACTCTCACAAATTCTATTCAATATTGTACTTGAAGTCTTAGCTGAAACCGTAAGACAAGAAAGGGACATAAAAGGGATTCAAATCGGCAAGGAAGAAATCAAGTTATCTCTATTTGGACATAACATGATCTTATACCTGAGTGATCCCAAAAATTCCACCAGGAAGCTCCTGGAATTAATACAGAAGTTCAGCAGGGTGGCAGGTTACAAAATAAATGTATAAAAATCAGAGGCCTTCCTATATGCCCAGAATGAAAGAAGTGAAAAAGCCCTGAGAGAAACAATCCCATTTACTATAGCTCCTAAAAAAAAATGAAATACCTTGGGATAAACCTAACCAAGGAAGTAAGAGACCTTTACGATGAAAACTTTAAAACCCTAAAGAAAGAAATTGCAGAAGACACCAGAAGGTGGAAAGACCTCCCATGTTCCTGGATTGGGAGAATCAACATCGTAAAAATGACCATCCTACCAAAGGCAATATACAGATTCAATGCTATACCAACTAAAATCCCAAAGCAATTGTTTAAAGAAGTTGACCAAACAATCTCAAAATTCATATAGAGGCACAAAAGACCAAGATAGCAAAAACAATCCCGAGTAACAAAAACACTGCTGGAGGTATTACCATACCAAACCTTAGTCTATACTACAAATCCATAGTTATAAAAACAGCCTGGTACTGGCTCCAAAATAGACACACACATCAATGGATAAGACCCAGATATAAGCCCACACAACTACACCCATTTGGTCTTTGACAAAGGGGCCCAAAAAATCCATTGGAAAAAGAACAGCACCTTCAACAAATGGTGCTGGCAAAACTGGATATCCACATGCAGAAGAATAAAACTGGACCCGCCCGTACTTGTCACCATGTACAAGAATTAATTCCAAATGGAGCAAAGACCTTGATAAAAGGCCAGAGACTATAAAAACCATAGTTGAAAGGATAGGGAACTCCCTCGAGCTGATTGGGCTAGGCCAACAGTTCATAAAGGGACATCCAATAGCACATTCACTACAACTAACACTCAACAAATGAGATCTTGTGAAATTAAAGAGCTTCTGTTCAGACAAAGAGATTGTAACTCCAGCACAAAGGCAACCCACAGAATGGGAGGAAATCTTCACTAACCACATATCTGATAGAGCTCTATTATCCAGAGTGCACAAAGATCTTAGAAAACTAAACACCAAGGAAACAAATGGGCCAATTAAAAAATGGGCCCCGGAACTTCAAAGAAACTTTACCAAGGATGAAATTAAAATGTCTAACAAATATCTTTAAAAATGCTCCTCATCTTTATCTATCAGAGAAATGCAAATCAAAACTTCCCTGAGATATCATCTCACCCCAGTCAGGATGGCAAAAATCTACAATACAAACAACACCAGGTGCTGGAGAGGATGTGGAGAGAGGGGAACTCTCCTATATTGCTGGTGGGAATGCAGGCTCATACAACCACTCTGGAGAGCCATCTGGTGATATTTAAAGTAGTTAAAGATTGAAATGCCACATGACCCTGTTATTCCACTTTTGGGAACAACCCCCCATACAGCAAAAATTCACCTCGATAGCACAAGAATGACCATGTTCATAGCAGCACTGTTTACAATAGCAAAGTCATGGAATCAGCCCAAATGTCCAACAGTTGATGAGTGGATAAGGAAAATGTGGTACACTCATGTAATGGAATACTACTCAGCCATCAAAAATGGTGAATTAATGCAATTTGCCAGGAAATGGATGGAATTAGAAATAATTATATTGAGTGAAGTATCCCAGACATGGAAAATTAAGCGCTGTATGTACTCCCTAATTGGTGGATCCTAGTACCAAACCCACTTAGAGACAAAGACAAATCTCTGTAATACCTACAGTAATTGTAAAGATTATAAACATGAGGGATGGGGAAGGAAGGCCCCACCAGAAACAAGGAGGGAGGGCACCATGTTACGACAGAGAAAATAGGCTACCATCAAGGATTGCAACGGGTGACATCCAATACCCATCAGGATGGAGCCAAGAGCATTGCAGGAGCAGCAAAACCGAAAAAAAAAATTACCAAACCATAATTCAGAACATCAGAGACTCTATATCAACCACCTTGAATTGGACCAGCCTAATCTCTCCCCATCCTGAAGCTCAGGGAAATTTGTGGAAGAGGGAGCGGTAAGATTGTAAAAGCATAAGGATGGGAGGAATAATGATATGCAAGATACTCCACACAAGTTACGGCCTAAGCAATCATAATAGGACTTTGCATGACCTGCGCTATATCCAACACATTATTGACCCCACAAAGTGTAGCATGGATTAAAGGCACTAGGATCCTTGGAGGCTAGGGACTGACAGTCACAGTAGTGTTCCTAAGCTCAAGGGGATCACAGGAAAAGGGTCTTTGCACCTCATTGGAGAGGAGGACCCAGAGGAGAGTTTGGCATGCACATTGAAGGCTGCTCTGAGAATTTGGGGGGAGGGAATGGGGGATGGGGAGGGAGGGGGGAGAGGAGGGTGGAGCAGGGGGTTGGGGGGAGGTTGAGGGAGGGAAGGGACCAGTGTGCCTGTTAAGTTTGTATGAGTGGAAATAATAATAATAAAAACATTTTGAAAACCTGAATATTGACAACAAGGGTAGTGTGTTTTGATTTGATTATTATCCCAGCCCTCTCTAATCTACACATTTGTCTGATTTTACCACTGCTGTCAAATAGAACTGTTTTCGTTAACAGAAATGACCTTCATCTGTGCTCTATTTTACAATATGACAGAATTGGGCACTGAAATGTTGCTACTATGGCCAAGAAATTTTAGTTGACATGTAATTGGTTAGTATGGGAGTCACCTTGCACTGCAGTTTGACTATATGTGCTAATAAATTTATAATTAAACTACCTAAGAGAACAAAGGGTTTTATTTTGGCTCACCATTCTTGATTACATTTCCCTGTTCCATTTGACAAAAGAGCTCAAATCAACACTAGGATTCGAAAGAACTGGCCACACCATATCCATATATCCACAGGACTAATGAGAGAGACAATCCTTACCTGCAAGACCAACATGTCTGGCCAAGTATACCACAATATGTCAACTTCCCTAACCAGCTCCCTCCATTTTATTCACCTACCCAGAGATTGGCCTCACCCATCATGGACTGGATCTCCCCATCAATCAATCTACAGTCTTGCTAATATACAAACTATATCACTGATTCTTTACAATTTTGCCCAGACCTCGAACCCTCAACTGCCAAAATGATATATGTAGCTAACTATGATGCCATGTTGACCATTATCAGATTTACATGCCCTCTTTTCCTAGCTCAATGCTTCATACTGTGTTTGGAGACTTGGAACTCAACAGATTTGATCTCTCCAGACAGGGAGACTAGAGGAACTGGAAGTTAGATGATAACCAACCAACAAATGGGACTTATCCCCCCTCACTGCTGTGTCCTACTCCTATTCTTCCACCTATCTTTGAGTTTCCTTTTATACTAATATTTTCAATTACACAGTCTTTTATCTTTGGTTAGAAGATGACTTTCGATACCTTTCAGGATGCAGCCAAGGTCAGTGCAGGAAAAGCAAATTTTAAAACAACAAACCATAATTCAGAACACTATAGAACCTACATTAATTACTTGAAATCAAATCAGCCAAATCTCTCCCTATCCTAAAGCTCAGCAACCTTGCAGAAGAGAGGGAAGCAAGACTGTAAGAGCCTAAAGATGGGGAGGACCAATGATATGCAAGATACTCTACACAAGTTAGGGCTTCAGTAGCCACAATTGGACTTTGTCTGCATAATGACTGACATGTCAATGACTCCCCAACATCTAGCATGGATCACAGGGGAGAAGGCTCCAGGCAGTAGAATCCTTAGAGGCAAGGGATTAACAGTCATAATAGAGTTCCCATACTAATGAGGAGCCCAAGACAGGTCTCTGCCTATGTCACTGAGTCCTGATCCTTCACTATGGTGGAGGACTCAGAGGGAAGTTTGGCATTCACACAAAAGGATGCATGGGGGATGGGCGAAGGAAGGAGGAGGCACTGGGAGAGGAGGAGGGAGGGAGGGGTGAAAGGAAGGGAAAAGGAGGAGAAAGTGCAAGGGGGGACTGGGGAGGGGAAGCGGGAAGGAAAAGATGGGGTACCTGTTGAGCCTGTGTGATTTGGAAAAAAATAAAATGTGGGAGAAAAAAAGAAAACAAAGAACTACTCATAGCATAAGTCATGAGGCTGTGAGACAAGGGGATGGGACAATACATCAGTCTGAATGCTATACAAGTAGAGAAAGTAAGCATATGACTGCTATTGCACTGACGACAATAGCTGCTGAATTTAAGGTGATAAAATAGAATTAGGGTTTTGCTAATGAATGATCTCGAATGCGTCACATGCTTATTGCTGGCTGAAGTCTTCATCAGGTAAAATCAGGGAATAGAAGAAAACAGAAAAACGCCAGACCAAGTAACTGGCCATGTAGGGTATGATATTTTATGACAAGCTCAATAAGCCAGAGAGGACTGTATACATTGGGCACTAAGAAAGACATTAATTCAACAGCAACCTTACATGTCATTTAATATTTTCTAATTTAAAAAATTTGGACATAAAGGCAGGAGGTAAACATGTTAGGGAAATGTCCAGGGAAAGCAGGTGGGAGATAGAGGTACCTATATATATGAGATTGTAAAAGGGTAAAAATAAGAACAAATTAATTGAAAAAAGGAAAACAATTATAACAGCATGTTTCTATAAAAAGTGAAACAACAGTTAAACAGTTTGGATGCTGCAAGGATTAGAAAAGATAATCTCAGAACAAAAGGATGCTGACTACACTGCTGCTGACTAGAGAGGCACACATTGCCGCACCTCCACAAGATAAGTTATTGTTACTAATGTGGGTTGACGGGACCCAGTTGCTGAGAACACCACGTGTTAGTTGTACAACGTGGAGAAAAGGAGCTGGGACCCTAAGCAAGCTCCCTCCCTGATGGCTGCACAGCACTGTTCAGGCTTCAAACAAGAATTGTCACTAACAGTATTGTCTAGACATGGACCCTATGTATCAGTTACTCTTAACTGTTGCTGTGAGACAGCATTCAAAATCAAGCAATTTAGGGGAGAAAGGGAGATTTATTCAGCTAACAGTTCCAGAGGTGATATGGCTGGTGGTTGAAGGTGGGGGCAGGTTAAGTCACTGCAAGCATCATGGAGGCTCAGAGCTGCTCAGTCCAGTGACTAGTCGGGTGACAGCTAAAGGCTGAAGGATTCCTGGAGAGTTGAAGCAAAGAAGCCAATCGGTAGGAGGGGAGAGTTTTCTAGTACAGCTTCAAGGAATCTGTCTTCAAAGTCTTCTGTTCTATGGTTCCTTTTATCTGGTCTGCTACTGGGAGGTTCCAATCAGATCTGGGGCTGGTCTTTGTAAGTGTATTGTAAGTGTATTGATCTGGATAATCTCCTCAGATAGTCAGACATTTGATCTTAGTTAATGGCAGATGTGGTCAAGTTGACACGCAAGATTAATTATCACACCCTTCATGCTGGATTCCCAACACTACTTGAAAGATATGCCTTTAGGTGAAAAAACAGTGGGTACAGCCAAATGCTTTCCAGTTGGACTTAGGGTCTGCTTCATGCCAGGACACCTGTGTTTAGTAATATACAACAAAACCTTGTAACAGTGGAGGCTACAGGACTGAGTGGGGAAGTCACTGCTACTGTTAAGTGGCTTATAAACTTGCCTATTAAACATTCATGTTTAATCACATAGATCATTGGTATTATAGTTTATTCAGGGATCTTTTTATCTGCAATATCCAAAGACTCATCATCAAAGTAGTGAGAATAATCAAGCATTGCTGTGGCCCTAATCATACTGTGTCTTATACCCTCCGAAGCTCAGGGAACATTGAAAAATAGATGTCAGAAAGAATTTAAGAGTCATAGGAAAGGGTGGAGTATTGTGGGACTCTATTTTCTCTCATGATATGGTCATTTCTTTCTTGAAGTAGGAGTTACTGTGATTACTTGTAGAGATCCTCACAAAATAGGAACAACTGATAGGCCAAACATAAGGTATGAGGTGATGTCACAAGGGACTCACAAGATAAGAATCTCCTCAACTGTTGCACAAGGTATTTAAGAGTTGGATTAAGTGTCTCCCTTCCTTGATGACATATAAGTAGTTGGCAATCACAGAGGCAGGAGACTTTTCTCAGGCAAATAGTGTTTCAAAGTGTCACGTGCTCCTGTGAGTAAACTCTTACCAATGATCTTTAATAAGGCCACAATTACTTAATGATTTGTTCTTCACACTCTACTTGATTTGTACACCACAGTTTACTTGAATAGAAGGAATCCTTTATTTGATTTCTTACTTGGGCCTTAGAGACATCTAATCATATCTCCCATGAAAATATACACAGCATTTTCTAATTCTCAAGTCCCAAATTCTTGCTGACAATCATGCATGTTCTAAGAAAACAATAAAATACAGTCCATATGATCATACTTCAGTAGAGAAAATAGGCTACCATCAAGTATTGCATGTAAGTAGCAAGACATCTGGTGATGCTCATGCTTACTTCCCTTCCTGGTCACCTGTGATGGAAGAGGTTTGATCTTAACAATCAAGGGCAGTATAGGGACTGGTAGATAGATGGTAATCATCTGGCAAATGGGATACTCACCCTGCATTACTGCTGTGTCCTATTCCTATTCCATCTACCTTTGAGTCTCTTCTCATATTAAGATCTTCATTTAAACAGTCTTTTATCTTTGGTTAGGAGATGACCTTCCATACCAATCAGATGTAGTCAAGGGCAGTGAAGGGACAGCAAAACTGAAAATAACAACAAACCATAATTCAGAACACCAAAGACCCTCCATTAATCATGTGGAATCAGACTAGCCAAATCTCTCCCCATCCTGAAGTTCAGGGAACCTTGCAGAACAGAAGGCAGCAAGATTGTAAGAGCCTAAAGATGGGGATGACCAATGATATGTAAGATACTCCACACAAGTTAGGGCTGCAGCAGCCAGGATTGGGCTTTCTCTGACCTGCGCAATGGCTGACATGTCAATGCCCTCCCCCACCCCAAAGTCTAGCATGGATCACAGGGGAGAAGGCTCCAGGCAGTAGGATCCTTAGAGGCAAGGGACTAATAGACACAATAGAGTTCCTATACTAAAGGGGAGTCCAAGAAAGGGTCCTGGGATATGCCACTGAGTCCTTACCCCTCACTAGGGTGGAGGACTCAGAGGGCATTCACACAAAAGGATGCTCCAGGGGATGAGAGGGAAGAAGGGGGAGGCACTGGGAAAAGGGGATGTAGGTAGGGGGGTGAAAGGAAGAAGAAAAGAGGGGAGAGTGCAAGATGGGACTGGAGAGGTGAGGAGAAAGGGAGAGGATGGGGGTACCTATTGAGCTTGTATGATTGGGAAAAAAATGTGGGAGAAAAAAATAGTCCCTATGAAATAGTTCACATCATATCCATTTCACAGTCCTCATAATGGAAATGATAATGAGATTTAGAAGACTGCAAACCAGGATCAGCAATATCTATTCATAAACTAGTTGTATTTTTATAATGTAATACATGATACCTTTGTTGTGTTGAATAAAGAATATGTTTCAACTTCATGATATTCACTGTTTGTTCAGATTTTCCAATCAGTTGGGTGACTTGGACAATCTTGAGAATAATGTTAATCATTATCCCAAGTAGTATGTTTTCCCTTTTCTAACAAAGAATAGACACCAGAATACACCTTCAGTTTTGTTTTGAGTTTCCTACCTTAATCCAGCTGAGATATCAAATTAATATTGATTTTATTTATGGAGGAGATAGAAATATTCTCTACCTTGAAGTAGATCTATGGAAAAATCACAATTTTGTAAAAGTTATAACTTAAAATCTTATTCTTTATTATTTCATTCCTTTTGTAGAATATGTTTGTCAATGTAGAACAAAATTTAAATATAGTAACATAAATATGCACATATTTTCACACACCATGCATAATGTAACTCAATTGTCTTCCATTTCACCTATACATTTTTCTGCTCATAAAGCAGTTAAATATATTATCAATGTTTCTGATAAATTTAAAATATTCATCATGTATGAGTCTTAGGAGCTTGTAAGACCTCCAAATACACTAAGTTTGGTGAAACTTTCTAATGTTGAATGGCACCCAGAATCAGAAAACATCATATCAATAGAAGCCCATGCTTCTGGGTACTTAATATGTGTTCCACGATTTTGTGCTTGAACTGATGCTTATGAAGCTCTCTCTAGTAAGGAAAAGCCTGTCTCAATTCATTTGATCCACAGAATGAAAAGGAAGAAGAATAGTGAGGAAAAAATGGGAAATACTTTTAGAACAAATGGCATGATTTAAATAGCTGAAGACAATTGTAATTGTTATGCTGTGATATGCCCCAAGTTTTTCCTATTCATAGTGTGAAAATATTAGAAGTATATGCGTATTACCAAAGACATTATTCATCTGCATTCAATGTAAAATGAACAACCTGTTCAGACACATAATTAGAAGTAAAAAAGAAACTTGAGATGTTCCATTTCTAAAAGCAATGACCTTTTTTGGGGTAGAAGTCTCAATAAGAAAACAAATGAGGTTTTCAATTACTACTCATCTATGTAGAAGAATTATTCTATTATAATCAAAACAATGACATGTAAGAAAGAAATCTTCCAATGAAAGCTGAACCTATCTATGTTAATGACAGATGTCTTTACACTTTCTCCTCCTTACATTGAGTACTGTCCTAAATTTTTTTACTATTTAATTATGTAGAATTAAACGTGTTAACAGAATAACTAGGATATTCAATTCTAATTACAGATGAATTTAACTATATATTAATCATATAATTTGATATTTTTTAAATGTTGAAATTATATCTTATTTCTATTTGATACATCTTTGAAAACAGGACTTTAAAATGTAGCTAACACATAAATTCCCAGTTTGAGAGACTGAGGCAGGACTGCCATGTGCCACAATCTAATTCAGGCTATGTGGGGGCCTCAGTCTAGGTGACCTCGCTGGTCTGGCAAGCTTAGACAAAGATGTTTTGATAGAGGAGGTTAAGAGGGAGTAGCTCAGGATGTTTTGAAGAAATCTCACTACATACAGCCTGTGTGCTGGCTTGACCTTTAAGATGATTGGTTGCCCATTTCCCCACCCTGGAATTCCCTTTGCAGTTTCTGCCTTTATAAGATGGCTATGGACTTGCAATAAACAAGTTCCTGCTTGACTAGACTCCCTGTCGTATGATTGTCCTCGGGAAGGAGGGCTGGATCCTGCGGACAGCTGACAGAGCACTCACCTTTCCCAGATCCCCTTTGTGGAGGATCTGGCAGACCGGCCTGGAGAATGGAGCTGAGATCCCCGGGGACCCCCCACAAGGCTACATAGAAAGTTAAGGGCCAGCTTGGTGCTACAGATTAAGATTTTATTGTAGACAACAAGGCAAGAGGAGGTAAAAAAAAATAAAAAAGAAAATCCTCGATTAATTTAACTTTTTCCAATTTAAAAGCCACCAGAGCTATTATTTCCTTTCTAAAGTACATTGAAATCAGAGCTAGTTTATGTATAAATCATGTCATTTAAGTTACAGGAGTGTCTCAGTAATAGTTATTTTCTACTGTGAAATCAATTTTCCATACTTCAATAAAAGTATATAATGTAGAGACTGATTGTATGAAAAACAATTCAAATTTTAAGAAAAAAATGCTAACATAAATATTATATTAGGTTTCAAATAAATTTTGTTATAATATATTCATGGAACAGGGTTTTTCTATACTATTAGAGATAAAGTGCCTTGTTATCTAACTACTACACTAATGCATTCTAGAAATTTTAGCTGTTTTTGATATTTAGTAATGCAACTTTAATGTTCAGAACCACCCAAATCCATTGATTCTATTAGGGTTTTCTCCTGTTACTATAAATGGAATTCAACAGGTGCACCATAACATGTGTTCATCATATTAGTAGCTCACTTTCTTCCAAACTGCATGTAAGTCCCCTGGTCACCACTTCTCCTCCTTACCATCCCTTTGATCTTCCCATTGTCTCCCCACTTTTTCTCATTCATAGATTTGGAATCCCCTACAGTGCACATTTTTAAATGTTCTTCCATTTGTATATTCTTCCATATATATGTGAACATCTCTGTCTTTTTACACCTTCATAGTGCAGTCCATTTTATCTGTAAATTATGTTCCACTGACTGGAAATACCAGAATGTATCATTCGCTTGCTGAAGGATATATAGTTGTTTCAATGTTCTGACAACAGGGTCCCATTCTTTGCACGAGCTGTACAAGTCAGTTCTGTTATTCTTATGTATTTTGGGCATTCTAACAAGTATATATTGACATGGCATTTAATTTTTAAGAAAATCGGCAATTTAAAATGCACTTGGGAACTATTAGATAGGACAAAAAGTAATTTACCCATGAGTAGAATTTGGGATCATCTATCTGTTTCTCAGTAAATTATTTTGAGACTCCCATTCCTTTTTTTGGCCCACATGTGGGATAGTTTAATATCTGGAGCTTTTTTCTACAGTTTCAGCTCAGGAGCAACTTTCATTTTGGTGTTCATGAGAAAAAGTAGATATTTTGAAGTATATTTGCTTGCAAGCTATTCAGCTAGAATTCTTAGTCTTGGCTATTCAGCTCATTGTGATTTCCATGAAAAGGTTAACACAATTCTGTGAGCAGGAGTTTCTCTTTCTCTTAATAAGAAAACAGCACTGCTATGTTTTCTAGGAATAGAAAATATTGCATTATGGGTTCATATTTTTTGAGATGGGTCCAGACTTCACATCTAGTCTCCATAAAATATATGGAATTTGTTTCTTAGACAGCTAAATAATTTTGAATGTCAACTACAGAAAAAACAAAACCCATGGCTTTTTAAAAAACTGCCTTCAGGGCCATTTTGGTTTGTCACTGAGGCCTCATCCTCCACTAGAATAGATAATCCATAGGGAACACTGGGAACCACAGAAGCAGAGAGACAGGAATGTGGGAGGGAGTGGGATAGATTGATGAAGGGAGGGGAGGGAAGGAAGAGAGGGAGAGGAAAAAAGCAGGGAGGGAGAGGGAAGGGAGAAAAGGAGGAAAGAGGGAAGAAAGCTTATCATCAGGTGTGGGCATTTTCATATGAGTCTCTTTAGAACATTTATGTAAGCTTTATGAAAGGCCTTCCACTTTGTTGAATTATTTAGGCCATAGCTTTTCGATAAAGGAAACATTTACAAAGTAGACTCTGCTGGTAGAGTTGATGTGAAAGATCAACTTTTGAGAGAATATACTAAATGATGAGAGAGCAAAATTTACACAATAAAAAGATTCATTAATCATTGTTGTGATCTAGGCTCATGCAATTTACCTTCCAGATTTATTTTCAAGAGTTTTATTCTTGAATACTTGTTCCCTATGTGAATTGCTTCTACATGCTCCAAAAACCCTTCCTTATTAATTTGGATTTTTATTTTAAATACTACAACACTAAATTCATGTAATACAATTTAGCTCAGAAAATATTGTCACTAATAAGGACCACTGTTAAGACTATCAAAATACAGCAGAGTTTCTATTTTTTAACTGGGTGTGGTGAAGATAAAACATTGTAATTAAAGCATCAGATTTTCTTAATGGCAAGCTATCAATTCAACTGATGTTTTAATCAATTGACTCAATAAAATATAATGTATTTGATAGATTTTTGGATGAGTAAGGGCTCTACTTTCCTCTTTCTTCTTCATTATTTTACTTTTGCTTAATGTAGATGAATGTAGTCTTCTTAAACACACATTAAAAGAAGAAAATCTAATGTCATTAAAATGTAAACTAGAGTTCTATCAGATATGTGGTTAGTGAAGATTTTCTCCCATCCTGTGGGTTGCCTTTGAGCTAGTGTCACAATCTCTTTATCTGAACAGAAGCTCTTTAATTTCACAAGATCCCAACTGTTGAGAGTTGGTAGCAGTGACTATGCAATTGGATGTCTGTTTAGGAAATGTTGGCCTAGCCCAATCAGCTCAAGGGAGTTCCCTATCCTTTCAACTATGGTTTTTATAGTCTCTGGCCTTATATCAAGGTCCTTGATCCATTTGGAATTAAGTCTTCTACATGGTGACAAGTATGGGTCTAGCTTTAATCTTCTGCTTGTTGAGATCCAGTTTTGCCAGCACCATTTGTTGAAGATGCTGTTCTTTTTCCATTGGATTCTTTGGGCCCCTTTGTCAAAGACCAAATGGCTGTAATTTTGTGGGCTTATATCTGGGTCTTCTTCAATCCTTATCCATTGATCTGTGTGTCTATTTTGGAGCCAGTACCAGGCTGTTTTTATAACTATGGATTTGTAGTATAGACTAAGGTTTGGTATGGTGATACCTCCAGCAGTGTTTTTGTTACTCAGAATTGTCTTTGCTATCCTGGGTCTTTTGTGCATCTGATAGAGCTCTACTGTCCAGAGTGCACAAAAAACTTAGAAAACTAAACACCAGGGAAACCAATGGCCCAATTAAAAAACGGGTCCTGGACTTAAAAGAAACTTTACCAGGGATGAAATTAAAATGTCTAACAAATATCTAAAAAATGCTCCACTTCCTTAGCCATCAGGGAAATGCAAATCAAAACTTCCCTGAGATATCATCTCATTGGTCAGGATGGCAAAAATCCACAATACAAACAACAACAAATGCTGGAGAGGATGTGGAGAGAGGAGAACTCTCCTACATTGCTGGTGGGAATGCAGGCTTATACAGCCACTCTGGCGAGCCGTCTGGAGATTCTTAAAGAAATTAAAGATTGAAATGCCATATGAGCCTGCGATTCCACTTTTGGGAATAACCCCCCATGCAGCAGAGGTTCACCTCGATAGCACAAGCACAACCATGTTCGTAGCAGCACTGTTTACAATAGCAAAGTCATGGAATCAACCCAAATGTCCAACAGTTGATGAATGGATAAGGAAAAGTGGTACATCTATACAATGGAGTACTAATCAGCCATCAAAAAATGATGAATTACTGGAATTTGCTGGGAAATGGATGTCATTAGAAACAATTATATTAAGTGAAGTATCCCAAACCCAGAAAATTAAGCGCCGTATGTACTCCATAATAGATAGCTCCTAGTACCAAACCCATCGAGCCCACCTTGAGAAACTCAAAGACAAATCTATGTAATACCTACAGTAATTGCAAGGATTATGAACAGGAGGGATGGGGTTGGAGGGCCACAGCAGAAACAAGGAGAGAGGGGACCATGTTAGAGCAGAGAAAATAGGCCTCCATCAAGGACTGCAAGTAAGTAATGTGACACCTGGTTAAGTTCACAGACTTTTGTTTCTGTTCATTTACAACTGAGGGGGTATGATCTCACCAGAAGGGGAGGGCATATAGTCTGGCAGAAAAAAAGTAACCATTTTGCAAATGGGTGATTGACCCCTCCCTCACTGAGGTTTCCTACTTTTATTACCTCTACCCTTGAATGTGCTCTTATAACAAGACTCCAGTTTAACAGCTCTTTGTCTCTGGCCAGGGGATAAGATACAATGCCCATCAGGATGGAGTGAAGGGCATTGCAGGAGCAGCAAAACTGCAAAAGAAAATCAACAAACCACAATCCAGAACTTCAGAGACTCTATATCAACCACCTAGAACTAGGCCAGACTAATCTCTCCCCATCCTGAAGCTCAGGGAAATTTGCGGAAGAGGGGGTGGTGAGATTGTAAGAGCACAAGGATGGGAGGAGCAATGATATGCAAGATACTCCACACAAGTTAGGACTGAAGCAATCATAATTGGACTTTGCATGCCCTGGGCAATGTCCAACACACTATTGACCTCACAAAGTCTAGCATCTGCTAAAGACAGCAAGATTCTTGGAGGCAAGGGATTGACAGCCACAGTAGTGTTCCTATGCTTAAGGGGAACGGGAAAGGGTTTAGGGAAATGCCACTGGGTCCTTGTAAGTCATCGGAGAGGAGGGCCCAGAGGAGAGTCTGACATGCACATTAAAGGACTCTCTAGGAATTGGAGAGGAGGTACTGGGGGATGGGGAGCGAGTGGTAGGGGAGGGGGAGCAGGGGGTCGGGGGGGGAACTGGTGTACCTATTAAGTTTTTATGAGGAGAAATAATAATAAAAATGTTTAAAAAAAGTAAACTAGAAAATTTATAAATGTTGCACTAACAAAATTCTTAAATTATTTAATGATTATCATTTTTAATAAGAGGAATTATAATAAGCAATACTTTTGTTCTTATGTGTATATGTGTTTGTGTGTATATATGTGTATGTGCGTGTGTGCATGTGCTTGTGCATGTGTGTGTGTCTGTGTGTGTCTGGGTCCCTCATTTGTTCCAGTTCAGCAAGCAAAAGACATCAATATTTCAAAGAATGTTATTATCTATGTAACAATTCTGCTCTGGTGCAATTGTTGAATACTGCTGTAAACAATACATATACTTGTGCTACCTATTAGTAACATATTTTAAAATATCAAAGAAATTCTAAACTTATAAACAAGCTAGTTAGAGAGAGAACTCCTAGAAGGGTATTGGTTGAAAGATTTTTCTAAGAGAAAAATCTCAGTGCTCTATAGCATAGTAAGGTGATGGAACTTTACCTCAATCTCTTACATGTTTTCTAAAGAAGTGGAAGAGAGGAGTTCACAGGCTCCAAATGTGAAGAAACAATGAATATTTAAGACTCAGGGACATGAGAATGTTAATAACTCCAAAGAGATCATTATATATTCAACACACATATAATTGTCACATTATACCTCTTAAAGTTATACTTTTTTATATGAACAGTACTTCTCAAAAACATTAAGGCACTAAAAATGCATGGTGTGTACAGAAATGGATTTGCAACACAGTCAACAGCTAAGTGCAAGGGCTGAAGTTCTGCAGTAAAGCAATTTCATTCACCTGTGACTTATGAGGCAAAGTTCTGGAGTTAATTATTGATCCTTCTTAGAAAATATGTAAAAGACCTGTGTAACAGATAAACAATATTGGTAAGATTATTCTGTGACAAGTGATCCTTTTTCAGGAACTAGAAAAATTATTACAAGCATGTAATATGAAGGCATGCAAATATATTATACTTCCTGAAATAGTGCAAAGTGAAATAATTTTAGAGATCATTTCGACAGGAAAAAATGTGCAAATGGATTAACTATTCCATATCTAAGAGAAGATAGCATGCACAACAATAAAATACAGCTTATGATTTTTGGTGTTCTGTATGATCCACTTAGTTTATACAGGGCCATCTGTAACACCACTGGTTTGAATCAAACATGGAAGTTTAGTGGAGTCACCAATGGGTGGGAATGAGAAGGGAGTTGATAGAGATGGGCAATATAGTAATAGAATGTATTGTATACATTTGTGAAAGTGTTATGAACAAATTTTATAAAAAAATAAATTCACAAAATAAAATATAGTTCAAATGAAACAAAGTTGAAGTTTGCATGTTTTCATAATACCTGGGTCAATAAATTTATCTACACATATTTAAATCCATTCTTAATTTCACTGTTTCTTTAGTTGGCAGTTAATATGACACTTGACATTTCATAGATTATCCTATAAGAAATTATTTAGTTAAAAAAAGAAAATAAAATACTTTAAAATTTTTATAAGATCTGTAGAGAAACTATGCCTAGCCCTGGCAGTCATCGTTGGCACCCTAATCCCTCCTGGTACTTGGGAATGCCATGAGCTCTTTCTAGTTGCTTGGTTCTTATGGATTCCATGCCTGGAGTCCATGAGTTCTCCATGGCTCCCTAGCCCCTCAGGCATTAGTGCCATGAGTTCTAGTCTTTGTCTGTTTTTCATGGATTCTATGAGTTCTTTTTAGATGCCCGCTTCTCATGAGTTATCCCGGGCACCTGCCCCTCATAGCACATAGAGTGCCCTAGGTTCGTTTCTAGCTCCAAGAGTTTTCTCGGGCACCATAGCCCCTCATGGGACTCCATTTCCATGAGTTCCAGCCTTTCTCTCCTCTAATAAACTCTAAGTTTAGGTAGACTTTTGAACAAGGGTATAGGAGATTATCCTCTGTGATTGATGTTGGGAGACCCAGCCTATAGAAAGTGAGCTAAAGAAGTACTGCAAGCTGGAAAAGAGTTGTTTTCTTGGCCCTTTGTTCTTAGTATGGACACGAGGCGCCCTCATCCAGCTCCTGCTGCCAGGATAATTGTCTTAATGTGCTGTAACCTGGGAATGTAAGTCAATAAAAGCACCTTTTTCTTCTAAGTTGTTTGTGGCAAGTGTTTATTACTGCACCTATAGCAGTTAACATCCATTGTTGCTAAAAATTCATGCCCAAAGGGCTAAATGGAACGAGGCATTTTATTTTGGCTTACATTTCTTGATTGCAGTCCCTTATCCAGCTTGGCATAAGATTCATACTAGCACCACTAACTGAGAGAACTGGCCACACCATATCTACAGGACCACTGAGAGATGGATAAGGTTCACTTGCCAGGCAAGAATGTCTGGCCAAATATACAGAAGAATGTCCAACTTTCTTAATCAGCTCCCTCCATCTTATTCACCTGCCCTTGTGGTCCTGCCTACCATGGGCTGGATATTCACCTATCAATTAAATACTCTCCTGCATATTTGCATAGGACTTTCCTTAACTATCAATACTTCACAATTGTGCCTAAAGTTTAGTCCACAACCCTCAAAAGTTGACACATTATGTATTTAACTATGTTAAGTAGGAAAACATGAAACTAACATAAGTTGGCACCATGGATATGTGGTATTGATGTGAAACTGAGCTATGCAGTATTCTATGAATCTTTTTAAAAATCAAAAAATGCAGTTTCTATTTGACAGCTTTTATATTTTCATTTGTAAACAGGACTAATCCTGCTTCATTTGTAAACAGGATTAATTCTGGATCATTCAGAATTAAAATATGACCTTGTTGAATAAAAGAAAAATTCTTAGTACTTAATAGCATATTCTAGAAACTATATTAGATATATTTACACCTATAGCAGTTAAAAAGAAATCTATGCCTAGCCACATACAGTAGTTCTTCTGGAGACAGCACAACCAGGGTTTCACAATCCTATGCTATGTAGTGAGTTTGAGACAAGCCTAAGTTGTATGAGACTAAGAAGAAATGTGATGAGAGAGAGAGAGGAGAGAGAGATTAAAATATACCATCATGTAAAGTTGTAAAGCCATTCCTGCTCATGGACATTATAAGTATGAATATATACATAAAATAAATGTATGAATTACTTCTATATTTAAGAAAGAGAAAATGTATAAAGCTTAGCAGAGTTATCATAGTAGGAACTTTTATATATTTATGAGATCATATGAAATATGATTGAAATCGTGTTCCCTTTCAAAACTAAAGTCTGGAATTTGTAGAAAAGTATGAGGTGAGATGACAGGTTACAAAAAAAAAAAAAAAAAAAAAGAAAGAAAATAAAAGCAGTCAAATCAATGCTGCCAGAATCTAAGAAAGCTCAAACATTCATGCAAATAGTGCATCAAGTCTATACCTAAAAATAATGACAGGTAGAAGTTGTAAAATGAAAATTCCCTCAGGGAGCTTTCTATTTCTCTGGCAACATCTGATCTAATAATTGCAGCAGTGTTTTTGTGCATCAGAGAATTTGTATTCATTGGAGATTTACTATGACAATAGTTCTGCATTGAGTCCTATTGAGACATGTTATTCCAGAGGGTTTATATAATAGTTTTCTGTCACCATTCATCAGGAAGTAATAATGTCCTTTGGCCTTCTTGCAGGGATTTTTCCTGTCTATGACGCATGTCATTTATTACCCCACATTTATTAGTCAGATTCTCTTCCTGCTCAGGCACAGTACCTGAGAAATAAATTAATGGAAGAAAGTTTTATTTTTTTCCTACAGTTTCAGAGTTCATCATGTGTGGGGCAGCGGTCTGAGCAGAGCTCTCAAGGAAGAGCTTATCAAAATGCAGAATGAAGAAAGGAAAGGAATCATGACAGGAAATTTCCTTCACAACTTGTCCTCATCATCTGGTTCACCAGACAAATTACATGATTTCCACAACTTACCATAAATTCACTCAAGTTTTAAATGCAATAATGGTTGAAACCATTGAGTAAGTCAAAGCCATCATTGATATTATTATCATTAGAAATACCTTCATCATTAGACCTAGAGGTGTGCTCTGATAATCTCCTTGTTACCTCTTCCTCAAGTCAAACTCCCAAGCAAGATTAACCACCAAAACACTCAAACATATATTAGTGTAAATTTATCTGTATTTTCCATTGTGATAAATTGCAATAATAATTGGTATCTAACCTTTGAAGAGAGCTTTAGGAAAGTAGCTTTATTTTTTTCTCTTTTGATTTCTAAGTGATACTACAATTTTTACAGATATATTAACTTGTATTGATATATTTTGAGATATTGAACATGTTTAAATTTTGCTTAAATATCTCAATGTGCTAGTTCTTGCGTATAAAAAGAGAAAAGAAACTCATAAAAGAAAATCAAGTATTTCAGAATGTAAATAAAAACGCAAACTGGTGATTTAATCTGAAACGACTTCTACGTGTTAGAGAAAAACATAATTAAATAGTAAATGGGCATATTACAAAATTACTTTATTAATATGTTTAATACTTATAAATGTTTATATCTGCCTTATTATTTCTTAGAAAATAATATAATTGATTTCCATATTTAATCTGTGCAATCCACACAAGCAAAGCATGTAACAATATAACTATAGGACAAGACAGAGGGATATGAGCAGTCATGTTATTTAGCAAAGGTCACCTGGCTATTCAATGATCACATTGTTTATGAATTAAACCAAGGCACAGGAAATTATGTAGATATTACCACACCATTGTTAAATTAAGGTTAGTTTCAAATTCTGAACATCTGGCATATTATTCAGCACTTTACTAATAATAAATTGTAGAAATGTTGGCTCACAGCACCCCTCACTAAAAAAATTAGACAAAAATTTACATCATGTTTCAACCCAATAAGTTATGAAAACTAATAAGCACTTTACACATTGTCCCAGAATGGTGAATTAAAATATCGATGAGATAGAATTGTCAGTTTTTCTTTTACCAACTCACTCTTCTATCTTAAGTTTGCTAAATAAATGTGCATTCTTTATTACTAGAATAATCTAGTGAGATAACATGAGTCTTTAAGCCTTGTCCTGTGAACATTAAAGTAATACAGTTTCAAGCTCACATTTCTCATAATGAAGATGAGTGTCCACAGGTAAATGACACCCAAATCAAAGCCATCCATATCCTGCAGAGTGCTTATATTCAGAAAATGGAACATAGTATCTAATATCTATTTTTGTCCCACTTACAATTGTGACAGAACTTCCCCTGGCAAACAATCTCTGATGGTATCAGTCTTACAAGAGCTCCTTAGAGCTTTTCCTCATGTTACTTGGTGTGACAATTTTACAAAACCACAGCATAGTTTAGCTTCTGAAATTGCTCTTAGCTTGCAGTGGGTAGGAGCTCAGGTGGCACTTTCCCCCTTTGTCCCCTGCTTCTGTGCATTAATGGAGTGCTCTGCTTCCCTGGGGGATGGTGATAGACCTACCATGTCGTTGCTGGGAACTTAAATTGATCGACCACATGTCATCAGACTTTCAACCCATACCATGCTCTGCCATTCTTATCAGTGGAATTTAGTGTCCACAGGAGGACACAGATGATAAAGAATTTACTGTCCAAGCTAAAAGGATTTTCTTCCCTTGCCTTTCCCTATACCAGACTTCATGATTTGTATGAGTTAGCATCCTCCAAAAATACAGTCTGACGATAAGGACCCAGGCCACAGAAAAGATTATTTTTCCAGATTGAAAGTAAGCCAAAGAACAATCCATTTTTGTCTTTTGTTTATTTTCTATACTGTATGCACTGATAACAAAAGATTTGTTAGAAACACATGCAGCTGATACTAAAAGGACAGCAATATAATATCATATCCAAACACAAGAGATGAACAGTGGTCATGAACACAGAGAAGTTATTGATTTTAATATATGTGCTTTCATGAGTTTGCTAAAAATCTGAAGTTAAATATGTCATGATATTATTAAGAAGTTTAACTGCATATATAATTTCTCTTGCAAAACATACTTTTGAAGAGTGTAAGGGGTCCAATTTATTATGGAACAATAAGCACAAAATGTGACTTGTCCAAATGAATTAGAACATGAAAACATCTTGTGAAAACGAGCCTAAGTTTCTATACTAATCCTGGTTTTAGTTGTAAGTAGACAAAGGGTTGAACTCAGCTCTCTGGATGCCAAAATTCTGATATGGGCTTCAAATCCAATTTAGTAAACTGGCAATATAGCTATCTTGAAACTGCAAAAATGAAATATTTGCGAAACGCCTGCAAAGCCCATAATTTACTTCAGGAACACAAAATATCATATTGAACACCTGTATTTTTATCCTTACACAAAAAATACAATCATATTTTCATATATTTTTCATATATTTTCATATATTTTCATATATTTAAACTGCTTAGCCAATTAGGTTATCATATGATTTCTGAGAAGCAATACTTTTTTCCCAGGAAAAAATGGAATAAAATATTCAGAATCTTGGACTAAGGAAAGCACATTTTCATGTATAACAGGCATAAATAAAGTGCTGTTAGCAACATGTAAGAACTCGAAACTACTGTTCTTAGAAGAGCTTCCTCAGGAATCCAATCAAAAGCCAGAGTTGGGTAGCCACAGAAGGAGACAGACATTGGTGTGAGATTGCTGGTGAACATTCAAAATATTTTCACTTGCGTAACAACAATAAAAATGTACCCAAAGGGGAAAGCTCAGTGAGAAGTGGTCAATATCCTTGTAGAGTGAGTTATGCTAGTGGCAGAATTATTAGGATCGATACCGTGAGCTCTTAGATTCTCTTCTGTTGTGATGGCATATTCTGACCAAAGTAACTCAAGAGAGAAAAGGTTGATTATGACTTACACACACACACACACACACACACACACACACACACACACACACAGAGAGAGAGAGAGAGAGAGAGAGAGAGAGACGTTATAGAGGAGAAAGGCATAGTTTCAGAAGTGTAAATATAGCTTCTTACTTTCTACTAGAAGTCAGAAAGGACCTTTACACTTCTGTATTAAATGTGTAACTTATTTATTCCAAACTAAAGATTTTTAATCCTAAGAATGGGTTTATGATACCACCACTGTTATTATAGTATCATACTTAATAGACATGGTTGTGTCATTTTGTTGTTTCAATGTAAAATGTTCGCTCAGACTGGTGAACAGGTTTTTAAAGATTTTAGAATAGGCAAGAGGCAGAGCATTGCTGGAGGAACCAAATCAATCACTGAAGGAGGGCTTTGAGGTTTGAAAACCCAGACCTATTCTCTCTCTCTCTCTCTCCTTCTCTCTCTCTCTCTCTTTCTCTCTCTCTCTCTCTAAACCAATAAAATATAACAGTAGAGCTAGAGAGATGCTTGCCTTGCAAGCAAAAGGACCTGAGTTTGCACCTCCTATCCCATGTAAAAACACCAGGCAGAAATTGCAATGGCCTGCAATTCTGGGCCTCGGCAAACCCAGAACAAAGCAATAAGAAGGTAGAAGACTCCAGGATGATTTCTGAAGTCACTCTTGGGCTTCCATAGGCACAGTACAATGCCCTCTTCCACACCCACCGGCACCTGTACACACACCCACACTCACATACACATGCAAAACAATTAAAAATATGCTTTTTAAATTTTTTCTAGTTTATAAGCATAAAAGTATCCTATCTTTTATTGCTTTGTTTTTATTTTATTCTAAATCAAAACCTTTTTTATACCATAAAAGACATTCAGGTAGATTCTCGGTGCATATTAGGTAAGATTACACCTGCTTTAAAGAAAAAATATCCTCCTATTATTCAGGGCATGGAATTTTTTAGTTATTCCCAGCAATTGCTGTTCCACGAAGACAAACTAAATCCAGTCTTCCTTTAACATTACTTTCAGATATTCTTTTGCTTAAAAAATAATGCGAAATTTATAAGAGTATTAAATACTCCCACTGTGATGTGCTATAAAATATAAATCTTACAGACTTCTTTATGTTCTGTTCGAATTACTTCAGACAAATTACCTACCACACGACAAAGCTTTCTTATTTCACCTAAATTTTTCAGAATGCCTTCCTTGCTAGTTAGTCCAGAACTTTTTTTTTCCTCCTTTATCCTGATTGAAACATGAACTTTTCAATACTCTGTTTCCCTGGGTTGGTCTGCCAGATTGTTTGTTTTATAATGATCCAAACCCCCTTGACTCTCTTTCTTCTTGCTGTTCTCATTCTAATTTATTGACCTTTCTCTTGTTTATTTAGAACTTCCTCTGGAGGATAGTTTAGGAAACAAAAATTAATTGGCACCAAATCAAACTATTCCATGTTTATTACAGTTTCTAATAAAAAATAAAGTCTGTGAGAACACAAGGGAAATCCAGATCTCTGCATTGTTGGCCATAAATCAACAAGTCCCTTGCTTAAGCTAATGATATCCCATCTCGGTTGGAGCCTTCAGTTCTAGTTTTCTTATGCATGCAATCACTTTATACTGCTTTCCTCATGTCTTCAAAGAAGTGGCTGCTATTAAAATGCAGGCCACTGATTGGCTATCTTGGTCTCAACCAACCAATTTCCTGCCTTTACAGATCATTGAGTTAATTTATCATCAACACTAAAATAAAAAAAGAAAGTCAGTTATGTATTCTTAATATAATTATTATGCTTTATTTTTTCCAATTCTACTATCCAAAATGAAGTGGAAGGTCTCAGGGAACTCTTTCTCTAAAGCCATCATCATATGGCAACAAAAACCATAACAATATTGTATGCTATATGTTTCAGGACTTCACAGTCAAATCTTAAAGAAGTCTTCATGAGTTCTATCCACAGACATCAGCCATATCCCTGCACTCTGGCTGATACTGCAGCTAAAGGACAGGCTGTTTCTATTAGGTCATGGTAAACTACATCATGGTGCTGTTACCAGGACAAAGATGAAGTGCAAAAGAAAAAGATAACAACTGTGTATTTCTTTATATTCTACTATGTGCTTCATGAAGTCTTGAGTTTCCATTCCTATTTTCTTTTTTTTTTAAAAAAAAACTATTTTGGGGGGCTGGAGAGGTGGCTCAGGGTTTAAGCCTCTGCCTTGCAGGTGGAAGGTCCTGAGTTCGGATCCCAGATCCCACGTATAGACGCCAGGCGGAAGCAGGGGTGGCCTGCGCTTCTGGTCCTGGTAGGACGGAGCCTGTGAATCCTGGGGCAGAGTAAACAAGAAGGAGGTGGAGGCGGTCCACGGTGGTTACCGAATTCGACCGTGCTTCTACACACACACAGACATACACACACGCACACGCACATACATACAGACACACGCACAATTGAATAAATAATAATAATAATAAATTTTTTAAAAACTATTTTTATTTTTTAACACTTGCATAAATGAACACAATGAATTTACATATTATGACACCTTACTATCTAATTCTAACCCCTCTTGCTATCCCATTTTATACTTTTCTTCTTTCCAGCATCTCCCTCCTATTCGGCACATCCTTTTGCATGTGTGGGCCACTGGGTTTCATCTGGCGTGTCTGTGCTAGCAAGTGCTTGCTGAAGCATGGATAGCTTGCCAGTGGTTAGATCATTGAGGAAAGTAGCTACACTTCTGCTTGGAATAAGCCTTAAAGAATCTCTCATGGGGGTGTATTGTCTCTTAAGATCTTCCCCTCTTTTGTGGAAAAGTGTTTGAGAGGTAAATATTGCCTAAGAAGACCTAGAGGAAGTTGATGTCTCTGTAATGAGTTTTTGAGTGCAGCTGCCAGGTCATAACCTATAAGATTATATCTGAAAGGATCACACCTTACCCTTAGGCTCTTCTTTTTTTATTTTTTTTATTTATTCAATTGTGCGTGTGCATGTGTGTGTGTGCGGTACGTGTGTGCGTGTGTAGAATCACGGGGGAATTCGGGAACCACCATGGACTACCTTTACCTCCTCCTTGTTTACTCTGCCCCAGGATTCACAGGCTGTGCCCTATTAGGACCAGAAACGCAGGAAGCCTTCGCTTCTGCCAGGTATCTATATGTGGGGTCTAGGATCCGAACTCAGGACCTTCCTCCTGCAAGGCAGAGGCTTTAACCCCTGAGCCACCTCTCCAGTCCCTCTTAGGCTCTTCTTACTGCCCCCTCTTCTACAAGGTCCCATGAGCTTTGGGACGAAGTTTAGGCTAATTTGGGTTCATGGACAGATTTTCTAACCAAAATATTTGGCATGTGAATTGCAATGCATTTTTTACTCTTTATACTAATGAGTTCATCATAGCTACAGTCAACATAAAGGAAATACTGAAAAGATCATTACAAATAGATTCAAGTAACAGCTATCAATTCACTCAGGTCTGTCTTAGTTGGCTAGCATCATAATTAAAATGAAATACCTTGAGCTCATGAGTTCTTCAGCTCTTGTCAGCATGAACATAAGTAGACTCATTAACTTATCTGACATAAGTATATTGATTTGCATAAAAGAATTTTCCAATCACTATAAATTCTTTTTTTTCAAATTTTCCTTTCTATAGATGAAGATGGAAAAGAAAATTTTTCTTGATAAATATAATACATAAAATATGAAACCTTATTTCAATAATGAATTTTTAGGAAAAAATGTTCTGTTTATAAATACATGATTGCTTTAAAAGAGATGCAAACTTTAAGACTCTCTCTGTCTTTGTAAAGAATTGTGCTTAGAAAAATTTGTCCTTAAGATTCAAATTCATTTTTATGTTTCTGCCCTTAAATTAGCCTAGTTATTTATAAAAATAAATGTTCCTGCATCCTAGCCTTGATGTTCTGAAAAGAACCTTTGGACAAAATGATAACACATTTTAATTATTTTAAAATATGATTTGTAACCTTTTCAGTTCTATTCAATTGTTGCAAATTCAAAAGAACAAAATATTTATAAATTAGAATCTGTCCAGTATTGTTATGAACTTCAATCCTTGTACAAAGAAGTGAAAGCCATGTGAACACTTTATATTGGAGTAGAGCTGTGGATAGTGACTGACTAGTAATACTCAGGAGCACTTAAGAGACCCTCAAGCAGGAAAAAAAGAAGAAGAGATAAGATCTACACATGAAAGACATGCATACAAAAATGCTGACTACCCTTTGAGAGAAAAATGGGGAGGTCTCAGAAAGTTAACTCCAGGGAGGATGAAGAGCATAAGGAAATAGAGAAAAAGCATAAATATTTTAAATGTTACAGGGAATTCAATTACACAGTTTTTGTTTGTGATAAAATAAAATAATATCTTTCATATCTGAAAATACCATGACAACTTCTGTTTAATAAAAAAAATACAAAATGAAGATAGAATGCCTTTTGTGTATGACATATTGGATGCATGCATTGCATTTTCATTTTTAATAGTGATCCTTCTTCATAGTTGTAATGGTTACTCTTAACTATTGGTGTAAGAGAGCACCCAAAGTCAAGCAACTTAAGGGAGAAAGGGAGATTTATTCAGCTGACTATTCCAGCAGGGAGATACAGTCTTTCAAAGCAGAGGGAGAATGGCTGGCTGGTCAATGCTGGAGGAGGCTATGTCACTGTAGACATCTTAGAGGCTGAGAGCTACAAAACTGCTTGTTGCAAAGTAGACTTCTCCTGGAGGTAGGGTGAGACTAATCCACCTCAAGGTCTATCCCTTGTAGTTACTTTCATCCAGTAAGGCTCCACCTCTCAAGGTGCCAAGACCTTGCCAAATACATGAGACTGTAGGGGACACATTTCAAACCATGACACTCCACCCCTGGCTCCCACAGGGCTCTTTGCCATCTCATTATGCAAACCATACTCAGTCTTTGTAGTCTACATCAATAGTCCCAACACAGTCCAAAAGTCCAAAGTCCAGAGTCTCCTGTAAAATCAAAAGACAAGTTGCATACTTCCATCATACAATGGCACAGAATAAATATTCCCATTCTAAAAGGAAGGAATGGGGGCATATCCAGGAAAGATAAGTCTATAACAAGACCAAAAACTAGCAGGACAAATTCTAACTCTTGTAACTCCAAGTCCAATAGGTGAGCCTCTCATTGAAATCATCTCAGTTCCAAAGAGCTTTGGTTCCACCCCTCCAATGCAGCTACCCAGAGAACACATTGCTCTCTTGAGCTGACTCCTCCCAAGGTATACAGCTCTCCTTGGTAGATGTCCCATGTTGGCTCTGGCATCTGTAACATTGTTACTTCTCAATGGCAAACCAGGCTTTATTTAAGTCCACATCACAAACTGCCCTTCTTGGGCCTCTAAACTGCAGGCTTTTCTGCCACATGCTGCCTGGCTTCCATCATTTCTTGAAATCATGGAAGAGGACTCCATGATCTTCTCCCTCTTGCATCCTTGATGCCTCTAAAACCAGAACCACATGGACGACTTTGCCAAGACTGGCTCCCTTGAATTACAGCTGATACACCTTCTCTATGCTGACCATGGGAAAAAGCAGACTTTTGCTTTGGAACTCCACCCTTTAGCTCATTCCTTCGAAAAGGATTTGAATTCTTTTTTTTTAATTATTATTTCTGCTCATACAAACTTAACAGGTACCGGTCCCCTCCCTCCCTCCACCTCCCCCCCAACCCCCCTGCTCCCCCCTCCCTCTCCCCTCCCTTCCCATCCCCAAATGCCTCCCCCCAATCCCCGAAGCATCCTTTACTGTGCATGCCAAACTCTCCTTTGCGTCCTCCTCTCCGATGAGGTGCAAAGACCCAGGGGCATTTCCCAGAACTCTTTCCTGTGTTCCCCTTAAGCTTAGGAACACTACTGTGACTGTCAGTCCCTAGCCTCCAAGGATCCTAGTGCCTTTAGTCCATGCTAGACTTCGTGGGGTCAATAATGTGTTGGACATAGCAGGTGGGAGCCTTCTCAAAGGATCTTGCCTTCAAGCTAGGGCCTCTTCTATTATTCAAATTGAGATTATGCTTTGATTTACAAATGGATCTCTTTAACAGCCATTTTATTTTCTGCTTCTTCCTGTTTCAACTCTAAGTTTGGCATTATATTTTTCATCATTAGATCTTACACTTTTTGTTTCTTTTGGCCTGATTGTTTGCTCTTTTTCATAACTCTGAAGACAACTAAAAAGTAGCCATAGCACATTATCAAGTATACACTGCCTTGAAATTTCCTCGCCAAGCACTCCAATTTAACTTCAGGCAAGCCTTCAGGACGAGGGCAAAACTTCACTAAACTCTTTGCCAACACATGGCTCCATGTGTCACTCATCCAGTTGCAAACACAGTCTCTGTTCCCCTCCCAACCATCACAAGCTGGGCTTCCACTGCCTGTGTCTCTCACAGCATTGCTCTCCTCTAAGCTCTAACAAAAAGGCCCATTTGGCTCTATTGCCAAGACACAAAGACTTTCCTAGCACCAAGTCCCAAAGGTCTCAGTATTTCTTCCAAGGAACAGTTTCAAAGGCACACTAGCCACATCACAGCATAAGCTAAGCTGCTGGGTACCAGCTTCACAAACAGCTTCACGTTGTGGTACAACTGTTCTTAATCTCACAGCAATACTCCACTACTTGGTACCAATTTCTGTAAAAGTTGCTCTTTATTATTGCTGCGAGAGAGCACCCAAAGTCAAGCAACTTAAGGGAGAAAGGGAGATTCATTCAACTTCCAGTTCCAGAGGGGAGATACGGTCTTTCAAAGCTGAGGCAGCATGGCTGGCTGGCCAAAGCTGGTGGAGGCTATGTCACTGAAGACATCTTGGAGGCTGAGAGTTGCAAGACTGCTTGCTCCAAATTGACTGCCTTCCTCCAGCAAGCTCCACCTCTCAAGATGGCATGACATTGCCAAATACATGATACTGTGGGGGACACATTTCAAATCATGACAATAGTATAGGAACATTGTCATCAATATCATATTCTAAGACTGACTCCATACAGTAAAAGTCTGATTTTGCATAAGCCATTATTTACATCATCTCATAATATCATCATATTAATTAGATGTGCAGTAATGTGTCTTTATTTCTAGCAATGTACTAGCACGTGTAGTTACTCTGATCTCTCTCAGAATGTGTGAGAACAGAAAGCATAAAGCAAAATTAATAAGCCAAGAATTGAAAATTCTGTGTGAAATTTTACCTGTGGCTTTTTATACTTATTTTTAATTTTTAAAAAAATTTTATTTATCTGTGGCCTTTTAAATTTTTTTCAGTTTCTGGAAGTATGATTTTTGATAGACATACTCCAAAATATAAACAAATATATTTTTCTATAATTAAATATATAACAAAATTCTATTTGTAATTCAGGGTAAATATTATCTGTTCAGTACCTAACCTTTATGCAAACAACATGGGTGCATTGAGACATAAATCAACAGATATAATTATTCATTTTCTTACATTTCAAAATATTTTATGCTGTGTTCCACCTTACACTTTCCCACCATTGTCAAAATTAATTTTTAGATAACAAGCAAAACCATCTAAATTTCAAAATTTTTGTAGAAAATTTTAAAAGAAAGCAAGTAACTGTTACAAAAATTGAGTAAAATGTAGTTTGTCCAAGTACTTAATTTGATTAAATTTTTATAATTCTTAGCCTATTCATAATTCCATTTTTAACATCCCTAAAAACTAATGCATAGTTTCTCAAACAAATCATTAGAAATCTTCAAAGGATTGGAGCTCCAACCTGAAGACGAAACTCTGCTTCTTATTGAAGCATATTAATTTTTTAAAGTCTTATTCTATAGACATTCTGTTATCATAAGGGGCCAATAAATATGCAGCAGGTGTTCAGAGATTTTCTCTTTAAGATTTAAAGTGTCTAAGTGCCTGAGCCAAATAAGCCACGGGACTTGTCTCACTCCCTGACCATATGAGAACATCCTCCATGGCCAAATTTCCTTCTGGAACAAAATTCACCCCTCATCTGAATCTTTTCATCTATACCAATTTTAACAAAGCTCCCCTTCTTGCGGCTGTCATCTTCAACACATTTATCTACAGTTCCTAAGGCATTCTCTAAGGAAAGCTGCAGAGGAAAAGTCATATCTAATTTCTGACAGCTAAAACAGTATCTGGCTGTTGCTTCTTGTTAGATGCTTGGCTAATTCCTTTGTTGTGTATGAAAGCTATGTTCTTACAGACTCCATTCTGTGTTCCGTGCGCCAAGATACAAAGTTGATCCAACCTGTCCGCATGACATAAACACTGACAATTCAAGAAACATCACACTTTCTTCCTTTGTTTGATCACATATTCTTTTTTTCTTCTTACATCCCATAGACCAAACAAACACTTTTTCATGTTTTCTTTTCTTCCTTTTACATCCTCTGGAAAAAAACACACACTTATTCATAGTACTACTTAGGGCAATGTTCTTGCCCTCAAGACCTTGACATGTCATGTTGCTAGCTAATTGTATATGCATTTAGTTTATCCAGGTAATCAACTTTCTTTCTGTTTACATCAGTTCTACTTGTTTCCAACATATTTTTAAGACTATATCTTCATTTTTAGTATGAATCTAAATTAAATCTGGCTTGAATTATGTGATGAAAATATCCATTCAATCAATAGTGAAGTAACAATAAAATCACAGTTCTCATTAAAGTATGTTTAAAAAGCAGTAAAATAATTCAGAACACTTTATATATAGATATATATCTGTTCTCAAGATTGTAAATATTATATTAATTATTAGAAGCATGCCTTTCACACAAATGGATGCAAAAGTTAAGGAAAGCCTTGCGAGTCAATGCACAAAGCCAAATTCATGAATTTAACTTGAATATTTAACTACAAGAGAAGTTTTGAAGATTGATGATCACCATATTCTTTGAAAAATTTAAAACACACGTGCAAAATTTAAAACAAATGACAAAAATACATATTTAACATTGAAAATGTAGAGAACTTAAGCCAGATCCATGGTTTGCAACATAGCTCATGATTCTGTGAATATTACTGTGTTCTGTGACCTCTCAGTTCTGCTTCCCTGGTTCCACTTGAATTTACAACTCCAAGGAAGTAGCAGTCTTTTGGAAAGAGAAAAAGGCCAAAAGATGATACAATTACATCACTAGACCTCATAATAGATAAAACTATTTTCATTTATATTTATTGTTAATTCTATTGCTTTGTTTATACACTATTTAAGCTGTGCTTAACTGTATCTCCAGGCTGATCTCCAACTTGTGATACCCCTGCCTCCAGCACCCAAGCACTAGACTTACAGGTGTATTCCACTATATGCAATAATAATAATAGATGAATTTTTTCTGCAATTTATAAACATAGTAAAATGTTGCTTACACATGGGTGTTTCCAAGAATTCTATCACAGTCTCTCAAAGAAGATCAAGTTGTATACCATTCTATCTAGAAAATAGAATGTTTGAATATCACAGAATGAGAAACTTTATTTAACTGCTCATCATAAGTGACCGACAAAAATTAGGAAAAGAGCATAAGGTATTGTTCTACAAATTTTGAACTGAATGAATGAGTTCCTACTAGTTTAGATGAAAGTAGGAAAATTAACAGGCAATTCTCACTGATAAGTTACCATTACATCCCTTTTTCCAGACAGTGTAACTAGGAAAACAATGAATAAAAAACATCTAAAGTTTTGCCTTTCTCTACACCCTAACTAGCATTTTTGTTATTTGTTCTTTCAATCTTGGCTATTCTGACTGGAATAAAATGAAATCTCTTAGTAGTTTCAATTTTCATTTCCTTACTGACTCGGGATGTTGAGCATTTTTTAGTGTACTTTTGGACATTTGTATTCCTTATTTTCAGTTTGGTACTTTGCCCTTTCTTTGATTAGTTGTTTGTTCTCTTTTGTTTAACATTTTTAGTTCTTTGTATGTTCAGGACATTGGTCCCCTGTCTGATTAACAGCTGGCAAAGATCTCTCATTCAGTAGGCTTCATCTTTGCTCATTTCAGAATTTCTATGCTGAGCAGATTTTTAATTTGATGTAGTCTCACTTATCAATTAGCTGTTCACAGCTTCTGTACAAGCACAGCCCTGAGTACAATGTCTTTTCCTAAGCTTATTTCTAAATGTGTTTGCTTATTGTTTCATATGGGGGAAAGGAGGGAAAGTCAGATTTTCATATTTAAGGTTGAAGTCTTTGATCCCTTTGAAAATTCATTTTTATCCAGAGTAAGAAAGATCGAGGTTCATCCCTGTGCATGTAGATACTAGTATCCCCACCACCATTTTTTGAAAATTCTGTCTTTTCTCCATTGTAATTTGTTGGGAGCACCTTTATCAAAAGGTCTAGTGAAAGTGACCCCAATATTAATTCTTTTCAATCCAGCTGAAGGTAATGTGAAAGTTGCTGGAGGAGAAAAGACATCAACAGTCTTGCTCAGTTAGAAAGAACCCTGTTAGCTTCAACATGATCTAGCCAGACATGAAGAATATTTTGATGAAATAGTGGTAGACTTGGATTAGATTTAAGGTTTGCTTATTAAGATGAAAATAATACTTAGTCACCTTTAACATAGCTGAGAACCTGGAGTGTGGAGGATTCAGGTCTTAGAGGAAAGACCAGGACTACTGCCTTGTCAAGATAATCTAACAAAACAGCACCATCATACACTATACCGAAGTCAATTAAATAATGCAGATCTCAGTCTGCACTCATGAAGACTTCTCTCAATAGAAATTAATAAATAGAATCACAGCTTATGTAAGGGCAACAAGTAAGCATAAACTGAGGAATAATCAAACAAAAGACAGGACACCTGAAGGCCACTGGTCCCCATGCAAAAGCCAGAGTTGACCAAAACCAGAAAGGATGTGAAATCCAGATTGGGAATACTGACAAACGGCACCCTCTGGACATAAAACCAGGACAACCACAAATGCACTGTGGCCAGGCTCACCTATACAAGATCTGTAAGACTGGGCCCAGTGCCATGAACAAAGAACGAGGGAGAAATTCACATAGTCAAAACTGTCTATAGAGGCCACTCAACCATCAGGGAATACTTATTGAAATGTTGTCTCTATTGTAACGGACACACATGACATGCAAGAATAATCATCCCTTATGTATTCAAAAGATTATCTGTACTAGAAGGGACACTGGGGTGAGAAGGAGATTTCACTCAGTGGGAGAAGTAAGAATGAGCTACAGCAACTGGAAAGGGAGAAAGCAGCAAAACTCTATTGAAATTATAAATAGCAAAGCAAATTATAACCAATCTGAAGAACAGGGCAATGACAGTGTTACTCTAACAACTCTCAGGGCTATAAGAAAACCCATAACAAGAAACAAAGGAAAACTTTAGAAGTTGTGTTTTACTCAAAATAAATAAAGAAGCAATATATGAATTGCAGAAGATAGATATTTCTAAACTTGTAAAATGGTATCAGTTAAAGGCAAAAAGTTAAAAACAAACTAAAATAAGACAAAGATAATGTATTGCAGCTACAATAATAATGTAAAGATAACATGAAATGCATGAGAGGGATTATTAAAATAGGTGTTAGTACAAGAAAAGACATATGGCAAGACATTGAACTATGTGTTCAAGAGTGCTTTAGAGTCAGTTCACATGGTCACCCAAAAATTAAGTTTCAAGGTATATCATGTAAAAGTTGGCATAGTGAAAAGATTTTGTATCAACCAGAGTCACGCAAGTTGTAGACTGGGGGCCACCCATTGCTTGTTACAAATGTTTACAAAGGCACACCCACTTCCTTTCGTTTGTGGACTTGCTCATGAATGCCTTCCTCTGTACTGACAGAGTCCAGATGGTACACAAAGACCATTTGATGTACAAAGCCAGAAGTAAAAAAGGTCTGAAATCGACTTGATGATTGGCTACATAACTTTTTTTTAAAAAAATCCATCAGATTTAGTCTTTTAAATGACTGAATCATGTTGTATGTGAATTCGTTTCAAAATAACTTTAAAAAGTTAACAACCGTTTCTTTACAGAAAAGTGTTGCCAGACACAAATGTACACAGGAGTATTAAGTTCTGGCTTTTAAATTTGACTAGGATTTCATTTCCAACAGTCCATTTGGTGTTTCTTTGTGGGCAGATTTTCATTTGTTATTTAATTTTTACCACTTTTGCTATCTTTCCTAAATCCATACAATATGCTTTTTTTTTTTACAATTTACAATTATTTATTTAGGTAAGAGGTCATAAAATATTTTATAATATACATAGGAAAAACACATCTGAATAAGAAATATAATGACAGGTGGCAACATTTAGTGTTTATAAATGAAAACATCAATAACTCTTAACAATGCAGACAAAAAACACAGTGTATTTAAAAGATGAGTCCATGCATTATAATATTTTAAAATTTTAAGAAAAAGTATTAAGCTTTTAAAAGTAACACATGACTTATTGGTTTTTTGAATGATTTCAAAAATAGGTGTCTAGACACTATCATACATGGATGTAAAAGAGAAAAACAGGCAAGAACTTTGGCAAGCAAAGTATTAGTCCATAGCAGCTTGGTAAAGGTTAACATCTTTTTATATAAAAGTTCTTCAATTTACATTTGTTCTTATGAAAGGAAGAGGAGGAATTAATATGGTAATATATGAAGAGTCTATATAAGTTATATGACAAAAATAATTATTTCAGTGAATCCTGAATCTTATAAATATGTGCACCACACTGCATATATAGAAACTGAGTACTGTAAACCTCGGCATTTGTCACACTTTGATGGAATATCAGTGTCCACTGTTGTCTACCTTTTTTAGAAGGCAGCCTTGAACTCTACACTAATATACTTTTGCTATATGAAAAAGTTCTCATCTCCATTACTCTAAATGTTTCTGTGAAGTCTTTTAGCCAATTTTTCAGTACTATAACAAGTCTAGCATCAGCTGAAGGCACCAAGATCCTTAGAGGCAAGGGATTGACAGCCACAGTAGTGTTCCTATGCTTAAGCGGAACACGAGAAAGGGTTACTAAAGAAGAGCAGGATCTGTGGATGCAAAAACTTAATCAGGTTCTTGTTGATATTCGTCTCTGGCAGCCTGATGCTTGCTACAAGCCTATTGGAAAGCCTTAGACTGTAGAAAGTATCCAAACCACAGAGAAGCTTTTTGAGTTGTGTTAAATAAAACATAGTTAAGACCATAGGTTTGGGGATTGCATGTTGTGCTTTAAATATGAAAGAGCTTGTCCAAATATTCACTACGTATTATGTATTTATACCTTTTACATGTAGGCTTCAACCATTCTGCCATTCATAAATGTTGGGAGTCAATTCATGATAATTGATTTTGCTATCTACATTTCATTCTCATTTTCCTAGAAATCTAATTGATTAGCTATTCATGACAAAAGTATTTTAAAAGTAAGAAATTCTGAACTGTTCTCCTGTGGCTGTAGGTCTTTTTTCCCCCCATTGTGTAACAATTTATTTTATTGTGCATGGCAAGCACAAGGATGAACATGGAGGACCCCAGTGATATGCACTTCTGTATATCTGCTGGGCTTTTATGGGAATCTTAGGAGAGCGGGGAGGGGCAATGGATTGCTCCAGTGAAGCACTACTGGTATAGTGTGCTGGGGGATAGCGAAGTCTAGAAAGGCAGCCACTGGGTATTGTCTAGTCCTGGCATGGTGTGGATCACCTGGGGCTTCTTGGTTGGTCCTCTATTTGTGTTCTCAACCATCTTTACTAAGAACAAGGTGGCTGTGGGTCTTAAAGTGGCAAGATCTTCCAGGGATTACAGACAGAAAGTTCTAGTTTGGTGATCCTTTCTCTAGTGTCAGTGGGTTTTTCAAAAAATTATTTGTTGATCATTGATTGTTCCTGATGTGACTTGTTATAGTACAATTTGCTTTTTAATAACACTTAACATTTCATGTGGACTGATTCAAAGATGTTCATAAAAACCCTGTCTGATTTTCAACACTGATTCTATCTGAAATTATCTCTCATGTTTTCTATATGTGTTGTTTATTTCTGCCTTGTCTAAATTCTCTTGATTAATGTTTATAGAATTTTTCTTTGCCTTTTCAGTATTTTAGCTGGTGTTTTTATTCACAGGGCCCTCTAACCTTCTATCTGGTTATCGTTGCTGTGATTTTATGAATTCTACATATCTGCTTTCTTAGGATTGTTCTACTTACATTTTGGTTTTGACAAAATGTTGACTTACATGCTAAGCTTGTCAATGTTTTGCTTGCTTCATTTTGGAAAAATTTGCTATGATTTATATATCCTTCATGATGATAAGTTTCACACAGCAATATGGGAACAAGTAATGTCTGTTCTCATTCCTGTGCTTACATACAAGCTGCATTTTTGCATTTTATTGCAAAATTTTTATAGTTTCATTTATTACTTGTATCATGTGCTTTTCTAAGTATTGGGAGTATTCTGGAGCAACGTAATGTCAGTCAGTTTCTTCTCCAAAATCTATTGTCAGTGGAGAGCATAAGTTTTCAGTCTGGGGCTGGATAATGGCTCAGTGTTTGTTTGCAGTTACTTTTTGTAATGCTGATAAATTCACAAATGAATAATTTAAGGGAACAAGGAAATTTATTTCAGCTACAATTTCTTGTTCTAATATTTGATTCTTGGTTGCAATTCCTTCTCCTGTTTGTCAGGAGAGATCACACCTCAGTAGGGGCCAAGAGAACTGTTCACACCATAGTTACAGAACTGCCGAGAGAAGGACAATTCTTACTTGCCAGACCAGCATGGCTGGCCAAGTATACCAAAGGATGCCAACTTCTCTAAACAACTGTTTTTATCTTATTGCCTGCCAAAGGGACTAGCCCCAACCAAGCGTAAGCCATGTCTTCCTTATTAAGTAGACAATCATGCTTAGCCAACCTAACTTAACCATTGATTCTTTGTGCAGAGTGCTCAAACCCTCAATAATCAAGTTACACCTGTGTCTAACTATGACAGTGATTAAAGTTTTTGTCTAGCAAGCAAGCATACCTGAGTTTGGATCTCCTGATCCCATAATGGAAATGCCCAAGATATATGTAGGCAGCCTGAAGTTCTCAAGAAACCCCAGAAAAAAGCACTAAGGATGTAGAGCAATTCAGGATAATTCCCAATGTTACCCTTGAGTCTCCACAAGTACACATACTCAAGTATCCTCTTATACACATTCACATATGTGTGTAAAAAAAGTTTATAATTCATACTTATATTTGACATACCGGTTTTTCATTATCCTGAACACATAATCCAAACACAATAAATATTTTCCAAAATAAATAGACAAAATAATAGAGAGAATGAGAAGATTGCCTGTTATGCAGTCATAAGGATCTGAGCACTGTAGCTTTTATATTCTGACTATATTGAGGATTAATCAAATTAGTCTGCATTAAAATTTGTGTACATTGAATAAAGTCTGATCATTATAATAATTACTATTTTTTATTTCCTTGTATCTGTACAACTCATATATATAACTCACAGTAATTTTCCTTGCTCAGAATCTCCCAGGGTGATCTTATCTACACTACAATAATTGTACCACTATCCTCTGCCAATTTTGACTAATGTAAACTCTATCCATCCACCATGATGACTACAACTCACATGTGAATTCTTAAGTTTAGATTCATAAATTTAATTTTTTTATTATTTATTCAATTGTGCGTGTGTGTATATATGTGCGCGCGCATGTGTGTATGTGTGTGTGTAGAACCACGGGCGAATTCGGGAACCACCATGGACGCCTCCACCTCCTTCTGCCCCGGGATTCACAGGCTCCGCCCTACCAGGACCAGAAGCGCAGGCCGCCCCCGCTTCCGCCTGGCGTCTATACGTGGGATATGGGATCCGAACTCGGGACCTTCTGCCTGCAAGGCAGAGGCTTAACCCTGAGCCACCTCTCCAGCCCTAGATTCATAAATTTAAAGCATGAAATACAGCTTCTTATTTATCCTTGTCCTGTTTTGAATTCTTATGAATCAAATGTGGCTAGTGCTGCCTTGCATTAACATAAGCATTTCTCATGAATAACATTAATGAAGCTAATTATACTCTTAGTGGAGAAACATTCATTCATTTTATAGTAATCTGAAGCGTTAACCAAGCAATAAAGGAGCCACGGATAACGCCCATCAGTGTCCACATGCTGGGCAGAACACCACTAAGTCCTGATCCTATATTACTTGGCCTTCCCACAGCAAAGATGTTGAACAGGTCTCTGAATTCTGCCACACATCTTAGTCAATAATAAAACAAAGGGACTCTGCAGACAGAGGTCTTCTTCTAACTAGTTGTTTTTGTTTTAACTTTGCTGATGGTGCTATGCAGCTTAAAAAAAAAAAAAGTTACTTTTCCTGCAAAGTCAAATCTACCCATTATCATCTTTCCTGAGAGTTAATAGCATTCTTCAGAGCCCTCTCCACTGTTGCCCAATACCCCGCAGGACCAGTCGGGGAAAGGAGGGGGAAAGGGCAGGGCAGGGCCTCGAGGCTCCAGGCAAATGGGCGAGCCCCAGATGGGGTCACCAACCAGACCCCAGGAATCAGGTGAAGAGCAAGCAGTGGACAAGTTGTATGCAGGTTCAGATTTATTCAGGAAGTGTTTGGGCTTCTATAGGGTCAGGGGTCCAATCAGGTGTAGTGACCTTTTTGATTAAGGGGAGGGGGAGAGCAGCCACCAATCACTTAGCTGTTTACTAGGTGTCCATTACAGAGACAGGTTAGATAGCTGCTTCCCATTGGTTGTTCATCGCTCCTTCCCATTGGTTGTTTGTTTATCCCTCCTTCCCATTGGTTGTTCATCCTTGCACCTGTACAGTTCCTCTATTGGGACATGTTTGGGTCGGTACTTGTCCAGACCTCCTGGATTCAGGAGGCAGGGCTAGGGCCTCCCTGAATCAATAGTGCCACAGTCCACTTCTTGAGCTATAAGTTTTTCTGGTTTAGTGGCTTCATAATGTTGCATTTGCATTGTCTGATTAAAATGAATTCTGCAAGATGGTATTGCTGAAAGTATGAATTCATTTTACTGGTTTTAGGATAAACAAGCTATGCAAAATAGTGTAAGGTGACAAGTTCCCTGTGACCATTGACCCTCATCCAGTATCAGCAAATATTAAGTGTTTCATGTGATACACTTACAGAGTTAATTCTTTTTGATATTGAAAATTCTATTTCAGTTTATTTTTATGCTAACTTCAAAATTGAATATGTTTGCTGAGTCAATTATTCCATAATTATTAATTGTAAGATAGTCCAATATTTTTTAGGAATTTTAAAATGCCATTATTTCATATCCCACCCAAGTCCCCATTTATGCCTGTCATTCTTGTGCATGTGTATACAAAATGTGTTTATGTGTTTATGCTTATGTGTGAACATGTGTGGGTATGCACTTTGTATAGCACACATGTGGAAGTCAAAGGACATCCTCAGGTGCCAGCCTTCACTTTCAACCTTGTTTGAGATATCTTTTTGCTATTGTTTTCTGTCTATATACACCAGGTTATCTTCCTTCTCCACACACCATTTCCCATAAGAACACTGGGATATAAATGCTGGGGCTCTGTGTACAGATTTTTCGTGGGTTTGGAGATTCAAATTGAGATCCTTGTGCTTCTTTACTAATTGTTTGTGTCCTCAAGCCACCTTCCAGCCCCATACCTGTCATTCTTGTTTTCTATACCACTACTCTACTCAATTCTATGCCTATCATTTGTCTAATACATTCAATTTTTTTCTGAGAAGATTATTTGAAGAACAATTAAATAGAAATTAAAGGAAAATTTAGTTTTAGAGTTATGACACAGCAATAGTTTCCTATCTTTTAACATTCTTTCAGGTTTTCTTTCTTTTTTTTTAGTTATTATTTCTGCTCATACAAACTTAATAGGTACACCAGTTCCCTCCCTCCCTCCTCATCCCCCCGACCCCCCTTCTCACCCTCCCCTCACCCCTCCCTTCTTTCCCATCCCCCAGTGCCCCCCCAATCCCCGGAGAATCCTTTAATGTGCATGCCAGACTCTCCTCTGGGCCCTCCCCTCCGATGACGTACAAGTTGCATTTACCTGAACCCTTTCCTGTGTTCCCCTTAAGCACAGGAACATTACTGTGACTGTCAATCCCTTGCCTCCAAGGATCTTGGTGCCTTTAGCAAATGCTAGACTTTGTGGGGTCAATAGTGTGTTGGACATTGCACAGGGCATGCAAAGTCCAATTATGATTGCCTTGGCCCTAACTTCTGTGGAGTATCTTGCATATCACTGTTCCTCCCATACTTGTGCTCTTACAACCTTACTGCCCCCTCTTCCGCAAATTTCCCTGAGCTTCAGGATGGGGAGAGATTAGGCTGGCCTAGTTCCAGTTGGTTGATATAGAGTCTCTGATGTTCTGGATTATGGTTTGTTGATTTTTTTTTCCAGTTTTGCTGCCCCTGCAATGCCTTTCACTCCATTATGATGGGTATTGGATGTCACCCCCGGCCAGAGATAAAAAGTTGTTTAAACTAGAGTCTTGTTATAAGAGTATATTAAAGGTAGATGTAATAAAAGTAGGAAACCACAGTGAGGGAGGGGTCAATCACCCATTTGCAAAATGGTTACTTCTTATCTGCCAGACTATTTGCCCTCCCCTTCTGGTGAGATCATACCCTCTCAGTTGTAAATGATCAGGAATGAAAGTCTGGGAACTTAACCAGATGTCTCATTACTTACTTGTAGTCCTTCATGGAGGCGTATTTTCTCTGCTGTAACATGGTCCCCTCTCTCCTTGTTTCTGGTGTGGCCCTCCTACCCCATCCCTCCTGTTCATAATCCTTGCAATTACTATAGGTATTACAGAGATTTATCCTTGAGTGTCTCTAGGTGGGCTGGTAGGTTTGGTACTAGGAGCCACCTATTAGGGAGTACATACGGCACTTAATTTTCTGGGTTTGGGATACTTCACTTAATATAATTGTTTCTAATGACATCCATTTCCCGGGAAATCCAGTAATTCATCATTTTTGATCGCTGAGTAGTACTCCATTGTATAGATGTACAACAGTTTCCTTATCCATTCGTCAACTGTTGGACATTTGGGTTGATTCCATGACTTTGCTATTGGAAACAGTGCTGCTATGAACATGGTCGTGCTTGTGCTATCGAGGAGAATTTTTGCTGTATGTGGGGTTATTACCAGAAGTGGAATAGCAGGGTCATATAGCATTTCAATCTTTAATCTCTTTAAGAATCTTCAGACGGCTCTACAGAGTGGCTGTATGAGCCTGCATTCCCACCAGTAATGTAGGAGAGTTCCCTTCTCTCCAGCATTTGTTGTTTGTATTGTGGATTTTGCCATCCTGACCGGGGTGAGATGATATCTCAGGGAAGTTTTGATATGTATTTCCCTGATGGCAAAGGAAGTGGAACATTTTTAAAGATATTTGTTAGACATTTTAATTTCATCCCTGGTAAAGTTTCTTTTACGTTCCAGGGATCATTTTTTAATTGGGCCATTAGTTTCCTTGGTGTTTAGTTTTCTAAGTTCTTTGTGCACTCTGGATAATAGAGCTCTATCAGATATGTGGTTAGTGAAGATTTTCTCCCATTCTGTGGGTTGCCTTTGAGCTTGTGTTACAATCTCTTTATCTGAACAGAAGCTCTTTAATTTCACAAGATCCCAACTGTTGAGAGTTGGTAGCAGTGACTGTGTCATTGGATGTCTGTTTAGGAACTGTTGGCCTAGCCCAATCAGCTCGAGGGAGTTCCCTACCCTTTCAACTATGGTTTTTATAGTCTCTGGCCTTTTATCGAGGTCTTTGCTCCATTTGGAATTAATTCTTGTACATGGTGACAAGTACGGATCTAGTTTTAGTCTTCTGCATGTGGAGATCCAGTTTTGCCAACACCATTTGTTGAAGATACTGTTCTTTTTCCATGGAATTTTTGGGCCACTTTGTCAAAGACCAAATGGCTGTAATTGTGTGGGCTTATAGCTGGGTCTTCAACCCTTATCCATTGATCTGTATGTCTATTTTGGAGCCAGTACCAGGCTGTTTTTATAACTATGGATTTGTAGTATAGACTAAGGTTTGGTATGGTGATACCTCCAGCAGTGTTTTTGTTACTCAGGATTGTCTTTGCTATCCTGGGTTTTTTGTGCCTCCAAATGAATTTTGAGATTGTTTGCTCAACCTCTTTAAAGAATTGCTTTGAGATTTTAATTGGTATAGCATTGAATTTGTATATTGCCTTTGGTAGGATGGTAATTTTTACAATGTTTATGTGAATGAAAATTCCCAGGAAGAGAAAAAAATGTGCCTATGCTAAAGATGTCAGGAGGCTGATTGATATCATTACTCTGAAAAGTTGAAATGTTGCTATTTCAGAGACAAGTTACCTGAGGCCTTCTTCATTACTTGTTCCCTTTGTACCTGACCCACATCCTTCTGAAGATCAGATAAAACTTCTGGAATATCTTTACAAAAAAACTAGATTTTATCATCCCCAAAAGTAAGGATGTCACCAGACAGCATCTATAACTTACAGCAGAAATTTTTCTTTCTTACAACCTGCCTACCTGATGTCTTCACCAAATGCTTTGATTTATAGCTTTCATTTGTTCTGCAATTGTAAAATACCAGGAAGCTATATCCACATTGGGGCATGGTACCTGTGACACCATGAATACTTGTTCCTAGGACATACCATTCATATTTGCCATCTCGGGAAACTTATTTGTAATTCCCTTTGAGGCAAGAATTGTGTATGTGGCAATACCACACCCTCACAATCCATTGGGAATTAATCTAAGATTGTTTTATATCCTGTTGCTGCAGTAAAAGAGTCTAACACAAGCAAGTTAGTGAAGAACGGAATGTTACTCAGCTCACAGCATCAGAAGCCAGAGAAAATGGTCACTTCACATGCACAGCAAATGCAGAGGGGCAAGACCAATGCTTGTTTAATTACTTGCTTGCCTTCCACATCTTTATCTGACCAATCTGGTGGACTTGGTTTCAGTTTGGATCAGATGGATTCAAAGAAACATCTTTTAGAAAAAGGATATGGCATTTTTTGAAATAAATGAGAAAAAAAAGTAAAGTACAGAAATTGTCAGGCCTTGGTTTTTTCTGCCCAGTTAGAGTCTAAAGCCTGTTCTCTGAGGAATGTCACAGTAATGCTCATAGGCAGGTGCTAGGAATTCCTCCCCAGATAATTTAAGTTTTTCCCCTGGTTGGAGGAATTCTTCTGGGAATTGGGTGTGCTTTATACCTGTTCTTAGGTTTTTTGGGACTAGCTTCCTGCTCCCTGATCTAGAGAAAAAGCCTGTTTTCAACTTTAAATTAAATTTCAAGTAGAGATTTCCTGTCTAGTCACACACAGTAAGTGGACTTGCTAGCCAGAATGTATACACTGATTTTAAAGAAATCAGAGAGCAACTTCAAGAGTCTTAAAACATAGGTTGGTAAAATTCTTACCTATGAACTAATTCAGAAATTCTATAAGTGTGAGACTATGCCATCTGTTCACTAGAACTTTAAAAGGCTGTTTGATCCCTCTTGGATTGTAATTTATACTATCATAGGAGGAATTGTTCTCTTAATAATTATATTGCTTAAGTGTTTCCTTCAGCACATCTCTCAGCAGTGCTCCATCAACAAGACCACACTACAGGTGCTTATGGCCCTTGTATATCCAACCATGGACCTCCTAGAGATGTGGTTTGAGCTTGGATTACAGAGATTCATGAGACCTTGGACTAATCTTCTATCCACATATCCTGACATGCCTTTCAGAGGAGAGGTCCTTCGAGGGCTGGTAGTCAATGACGGGTAAGATCCTGTGAGGCAGGGCAACCTAAGACAGACACCAATCCATTATGTTGAACCCCCTCTGAGGCAGGGTCAACAGGTCAGAGCAAAGAACTCTGGCTCCTGCTGGCTGTCAAAAAGGATGAATATGTAGGAGCCCTGTGCTATCTGTATGGACTGCATGCAACTTCCCAAGCTAGAACCTGTTTCCATGACCAGTGCTTACTGAGAGGATCAACCTGGACAGGACAACAGCAAAAGCTCACGCTGGGATTTATGGGATATTGGGCACAGATATAGTTAATTGTAATGAAAAACATGCTCCTTTTTGAAATCAAAAGGAGCTCAATCCTCCTCTGTGTGTTTTAAAAATTCAGTGTCTGTTAAAACAATGACAACTACGTGGGCTCAGCCCCTTTCCTATTTGGTGGAGCAAATATATTAGCTAGATTTGGAGATATTGGGAGAATGGTTCTGTTAAGTGCCTTTACCCTCAAGCAATGAGTTACGTTCTTGAAAAAAATATCCTTCCTGAAGGTGGTTTCTGCTGGAGAACATGTGTCTTTACCCCAGAATTTTCTGTATAAAAGCTGTCACAAAGTTTCAGTAAATGGGTCCAGAGTCACTTATCCTAGCGAGTTGTTTGTTTCTGTTTTCCATTCAGCCGAAGCCTTGCCTTGCCTGGTCCAGGGGAGACCTGGTTTTGAGGCTATGGCTCTAACTTGCGGCACTTGCTCACTGCCATTTTGCCACTCCTCAGCTCTCTTTCTTAAACAGGGAATAGAGTCATCCACAGTGGGTGAGTCTTCCCACCTCAACCACACAAGAAGATAATTTTCCACAGGCTTGCCGAAACCTGCCTTAATCTAAAGAAACTTCTCAGGTGGGGCCTAGTCCTTTCTCCATGATTATCAGTTTAGCAATTAATACTATCCACAAAAGATTTGTAAAGTAATTACAAAAATATATTTTATAATAAAAACTAAAACCTTCAATAAAAGTAGGCAATTTGAGCAGAAGTATCTACATTGAAAAAGCATTATATCCAGTTACTATTTAGAAAAATTTCAGGGTGGAGAGATGGCCCAGTGAATAAAGCACTTTACCTGGAAAGTGAAGGACTATATTTCAGACACTTACACCCCATTTAAAGTGTTGGGTGGGCATGGCAGCCTGCCTGTTATTCCAGTCTGAGAAACCAGAACTTGGGATCCCCAGAGCAAGTTGGCTAGCCAGACTATTCTGTTGGTGAGCTCTAGGTTTAGACGTCTACCCTCAATGCATTGGGGAGTTAGCAATGGAAGATGAATCCCACATCACCTTCAGGTTTTTACATGCACTCCTATGCCTATGCATCTGTACACACATGAATCAATTCACATGCAAACACACATATATACATTCATGGACCCTATATACATGAAAATGAGGAAAAGGAAATATTAGAAAATGGGAAAAACAAGTTTAAGCATAAAACATAAAATATATCTGTTTAGGAACAATATTCTTTTTGAATATCTTTAGTAATTATAAAGAAGCTCAGCCATTACAACACTATCTTATGTAGAGAACTGCTGAGAGAATTCCATAAGAACAGTTGGATTAAAAAAAAAGTTACCATTTTTGTGGACAGGTGTAGAGCAGATTGACATTCCCAGTGCTGAAACAATTCAATTTGTTTGCTGGTCTATAGCTTTCCTTGGCTCACAAACATCATCAAGAAGCATGGGAGTTTCAGGACTCATTAGTAGGTTAGACTCTGGCATGTTATTCAAACTTGGATTCTGTCCATATGAACCATTATGAAGAATAAAAGAGAATGCTCATGAGGTTACTGTGCCTTTCTAAGTGTAATTTTGTAAGTCATAATGGAGAGTTCCATTGTTATTGCTGGACTAGTCTTCATTGTTTGAAAAACAGGGTGATAACACATGTATATTCAAACAGTTCTCTCAGGAGCTCACAGGAAGATTGTAAGAATGGTCCCTTTACTTAGTGTCTCTGTGTGTGAAACAATTTTCTGACCAGTCCTGGCATGATTTCCCTTAGTTTTGGGAAGCCATTCAAGTTCCAGCAATCAAAGGGGAGGATAAAACAGAGATTTCACAACTGACTAGGGAGTGAAAACACAGAACCAGCATGTGTGCCTTCCTACAATGTGATGTTCACTCTAACAGAAAGGTACCACAGAAAGCTACTAAAATGTTCAAAACTAAACAGGGCACATTTGTTTTTTAACTGGCAATGAAATTTTTGTGATCAAGGACATCTATTCAATTGAATTTGGATCAAGGAAATACAGAAAAACATGATCTGACTTTAAGCTCTGAGGAGTGCCAACAAGGACCCTGAGTTCAGATGATAGCTCGGGCTCCCCTTTATCCTCTGTTTTCATTAAAGAAAACCCTGTAGACCATCTATGTGCAGAGCACAGTGCTGCCAGCCAGCACTACACAGACCAGATGTTTCTGCTCTGAACCTGAGATCAGCATTTCTCCAGGTGAACTGAAAACATCCTTTAGTCATCCATTTCAAAGGATTGCTTTACTGCCTCTGAAATGAGATTATCAGAACTGATATCATAAGTTTTATCACTGTCTATTCAGTGCACACAGTGATGGATATCACAAAGGCAACTTCTTTCCATTATATCAGGTACATTGGTCATATTCATTCAAAAAGCAAGCATCCTTTGGGGCATGGCTTGCAAGAGAAAGAATCGTTAGGATGGCACATAACTGTGTCAACAAAATTGTCTTACTTAAAAAATTAAAGGAACTGTTTCTACAAATATTGCTCTAACTCTAAGAGAACTGGATGATTGAAGAACTATTCCATGCTTTGCCATTATAATACATTGTAGCTGGTAATATATATAGATTTGTCTTACTTTTTACATTTAATCTAATTCCTTACAGTGGCACATTTTTTTCTGCATGAAATGATACACTTAAGTAAATACAATTATGTGTTTTCATGATACCTAACCTGAGTAGCCTCAGAAATAAAATCACTCATATTAAAAGTAGACAGGACCGAGGGTTCTGAAATGCTATCACTTTCTTGTCTTCTATGTCTCTAAGAAACTGTAGTCAGTGGAATTAATAAGAATCCCATGTTTTAAGGAAAAGAAAAATTTGAGCCAGACAACTTCAATAAGAAGGGTTCTTTCAGGCAGACAATCACTTAGTAAATATCCTCTGGTAGCAAATGTGGCATTTTTCACTTTGGTCCCACCAGGTTTTGGGAAACCTGAGATTGTTTTCTTTTTTTTTTTTTTTTTTCAATTCTGAACAGTGAATACAGTGTAGATCATCACTACTTCCATGCAACTTATAAGTTAAAAAGTAAAACTCTACTCTCATCAAGTGGCATGTCTTCCCGTGACAATTCTAATCTCATAAAAGCTAGAATACAAACTTGCTTATATCTGAGATGACGAATTTTGCAAAATTTTGACATCAGACCCAAAACATAGCAGAACTTTAATGAACAGAATTATATATCTGAGTTAATAACCAAAATCCATGTATTTTAAAAGCAAAGAAAGTGAAAAACACCCTCAGACTATCTTAGTTCTTGTGATAGATTCTAAATCACTAGATAATCCTTTGCCTTACAAAGGCCATCACACTAACAGAGAATTCTGACAACTCGAAATTGCTTTTTGGGGGAGAAACAGTAATGGCATTTTGAAGCGTTGGGATGGTCTCATGTGTGTAAGAATCTTCCCGCTAGCTTCCCTTTTTGTAAGAATCACTAAAGCCCAACACTTCCAGGAAGAGTCCGTTACTCATATGCAATTTTATCTTTTTAAGAGTGCTTTAAATATATTATGTAACTTACAAGTTACTATTATTTTATCAATAAAGACAGGGAACAAGAGTATGAAAAACTACAGCATCATTATATTGATAAGAAAAGAAAATACAGAAAAAGCAAGGTATTTTCACATTGCACAGGTGGCATCAAAACTTTAAATCTTATTTCTGTCCATGAAATTGCCTGTATTGGTTATATTCAAAAGAAAAGGCAGGTTAAAAAGAGTTTAAAACCTTTGTCTTTCAAGCAAAAGGACCTGAGTCAGATCCCCAGATCCCATGCCAAAAATGCCAGTAGGGTGATGGTGATAGGCAATTCTGGCCCTGGAAGGCAGAGTCTGAATCGCCACAGTAAAGTTGCTAGCCAGACTATTCCTAATGGCATGCTGTGGGTTTTGAAACCCAGGCTCACAACAGAAAGATGGAAGAGCGATTGGAGAGGATTCATGATATCACCTTTGGATCACCACAGGAACACACACTCAAGTCCACATTGTATATACAGAGGCACATATATATACCACTTACATGCAAACACACACACACACTTTTATGCATACACCCTCTACATCAAAAAGAGAAGCAGGAAAGAAAGGACAATTTATTAATAGAAAATCAGAGACTATATAATATAATAGGAAGGACTTAGATATTTCTAGTTTGTATGGGGTAGAATATTCTGTGGAGTACTTTCCTATAGGATTGCAGGATCATATTTATCTTATTTTCACAAATTGATTCCTACAAAAAAAGGCCCACTAATTTAGAGGACAATGTATTTTGGGTTTTTATAATTTCAAATTAGAAATCATCATGTTAAATGCAGTCATATCAGCAGGAGAATTGAAGGAGAGTGGCCATATCATATCCACTGTAAGAAGAGAAAGCAAACAGAACAATGCTCCTCTGTAGCATGTTCACAAAACAGGTGAACTATCACTGTCTTATTCATCTGTCTGGAGAATGGTTCATCTCAATGTGGACTGAGTTTTCCACATTGATCAATTCATACAATCACTCACAGGCTTACCCAGAGATACTCCTTCACTAAAGAATTCCTCAAAGGTGTACCAAAAAGCCTACTTCTCAAGTGTTAAGGTGACAGCTGAAAATATCTGGCACAATATTGGAATACACACTGTGATTTCATGGACCAATCCAAACAGTGACCAATGAGGAAGCAGTCATAATTCTATCCACTCAGAAAACATGTAGTTTTTATCTACAAAATTAGTTTACTAAGCATACACACAATTATATCAAAAGTTTAGAGTTGTAAGGAATTGATTATTTGAAATAAAATATGTACAGTGCTGTGTTATATTAATAATCATTTTAATAAGATTTAACATAGCAGAATGCTTATCATAAGGTAAATATAAAGAGTTGGGAGTAACATTAGAAATGTGCATGATTGTCCCAAATATAATGAATGAAATCCTTTAACTTTTCACATTAATTTTAATTATTTTGGAGTTTCATACATGAATACAAATAATTTATATCTATTTCATCCTTTATTTAGTCAACCCCATACCCTCTCCTTTACCTACCACATACCTTCTTCCTGACCAGTGCCCCTTTTACTTCCAGGTCTTTTAATTATAAAATCCACTGAGTTTCATCTGAGCTTGTACTGTATATGCCAGAGAACTTCTTGGAGCATGGATGATATAGCAAAGGGTATACCACTGAGGAAAGAAGATACCACTGTGTATACATCCAACATTAAGCCTCAATAGTCTGTAAGATAGGTGTGAAATCCTTTAAGAACGCCCCCTTCCATGAAAAATTGTTAATAGACCTAATCTTGTGCAAGTCTGATGGAAACTGCAATGAGATTGAAAGAGCAGTCCTGTAGTCTCCAGAACATACTGCTAGGCTGCACCCCTCCTTAACCTCAGGCTCTTATACTCCTAACATGCTTCTTTTATAATGTTCCCCAAGCCTTGGGATGGGGAGGTGATTTAGATGTATATACTTCATAGAGTGTAAGCAGTCCACAGCCACTTACTTTGTACCCTTTGGCCAGTTTTGAATCTTGGTAACCAATACCTTCCATTAAAAAAGGAAGCTTAGAACTCCTTTAACATGTAGGTATAATGCTAAATGCTTGGAGAGCAGTTTGATATCATGTTCTTATAGCGAAACCTTAGTTGTTTGTTTCATGGCTGGGCCTGTGGTCTCCTCTTCCACGGGTTCTTGGATTGGTTGTTTGCCTAGCTGAAAAAAATTGGGCCTTAGATGCAATAAAAAAATCAGTGGGTTACCTCATAACATTCATGCCACTATTATATTAATAGTTACCTCTTGCAAATGTAGTTGTTGCTGTGGTTTGCAGCTTTCACAGTTGAATGAGACACTTGTTTTTCTCCACCTAGCAACCTGTATAGAATTTTGTAGTATTATTAAAATTTGCTAGCAAGTAGGAAGCTTCCAGACCTGATCCAACTTAACTTTTTCCACGTCCCATGATCAATATGTATAAATATCAGATTCTGGAGGAAATCAACAGCAATCACACAATCCTGTATTGTTTTATTTGATGGAGGGTTGTGATTTTGAGACCTTTATGAAAAATAGTTTGGGTAGGAAACTTTGTATAGGAAATCTATTTAATCTCACAGGATTTCTGGTAGGAGCGTTTCAGGATAATTTGCTATCCCTTGTTTTCCTTGTTTTGTTTTCCTGTATAGGTATGTCTTCTCAAGTTTTTTCTAATATTTTTCATAAATGTGAATCTGGGGAGTTTCTGTCTGACTGTACCTTACATCCTTAGTGTTACTTGTTACTCCCCCACCCATTCCTGAATCTTACATTCCGCTGAGGTTTTAGCCTGATAAATGATATCCCAGTTGTTTTTGTTACACCATGCATTTAATGTCTTTTTTGCCCATGTAACTTCCATCTATATGTGCAAGAGAATTCTGTCAATGTTACTGAACACCTATTCTATGCTAGGCACTATTGAATAGTAAATAATACCCAAAAGTCCCTTATCTCATAGATTATAAGTTTTATAGAAAGAGAGGAAGAAAAAAGATAAAATATATGATATATCAAGGTTAAATGATGGGAGAAGAAAAACATAACTGAGAATGTGAGCATTAATTATTGGTGCCATGGTACCAGCAAAATAGCTTCACAGGTAAAGTTGTCTCATGCAGAGCTGGCAACATGAGTTCAATGCCTGGAGTCCTGGAAGGAGAAAAACAACTTCTAAAAAGGTCTCTGACCTCCACACGGATCCTGTGGTACATGTGCATTTGCTCATTCTCTCTCTCTCTCTGCATCTTTCTGTCTCTGTCTCTGCCTGTCTCACTCTCTCTTTCTCTTTCTCTCTCTCTCTCTCTCTCTGACTTGGTCTTTCTCATACACAAATAAAACTAAAGTATAGTTTTTAAAAAATCTTAAGCAACTTCAGGAACAGTTTAAAGAGGGAACAGTTTATAATTTTATATCCAGTGTACATTTGTGAAAAAGTAACTTTTCAGAAAAAAAGCATGTCTGGATGGTTTATAAAATAAAGACTGGTTGCTTGGAAGACCAGGTAGGTAAGGACTTGGATATTTCACCCCTTGTACACTTTTCTAAAGAATTATAAGAAGTAATATTCTAAAAGGATCCAGTCCATCTGATTTGAGTGGAGGTAGTGGAGATTACCTTACTTCATGAACTTACCACTTACCACATTGCCGTGTCCTTATCCAACCATCCTGGTAGAAAAGATCCCAGCATGGCAGAGTATAGTTTTAAGGAAACAATTTCTGGAAAAAGGACATAGTATTATTTGATATAAATAAGAGAAATAAGTAAAATATGTGAATTTTCAGGCCCTAGTGTTTCTGCCCAGTTAGGGCCTAAAGTCTGCTTGCTGGGGAATATCACAAGTAACGCCCATGGACAGGTGCTAGGAATTCCTTCCTAGGTAATTTAAGTTTTGCCTCTGGCAAGAGGAATTCTTCTGGGAATTGGGTGTGCCTTCTACCTGTTTTTAGTTTTTTTTGGGACTAGCTTCCTAGAGAAAAAGACTGATTTTTAACTTTAAATCAAATTGCAACTAGAGATTTTATGTCTAGTCACACACAGTAAGTAGACTTGTTAGCCAGAATGTATACATTGATTTTAAAGAAATTAGAGAGCAACTTCAAGAGTCTTAAAACATAGGTGGGTAAAATTCCCACCTATGAACTAATTCAGAAATTGTATAAGTATGAGACTATGCCATTGTTCATTAGAACTTTAAAGAATTATTTTTTTGTTTATTATGTATTATTTATTCAACTGTGTGTGTGTGTGTGTGTGTGTGTGTGTGTGTGTGTGCACACGCATATGTGTATGTATGTGTGTGTATGTGTATAGAACCACGGACAAATTCGGGAACCACCATGGACCGCCTCCACCCCCTCCTTGTTTACTCTGCCCCGGGATTCACAGGCTCCGCCCTACCAGGACCAGAAACGGGGGAAACGCAGCCCCCCCACCCTCCCCCCCCCCACCCCCCGCTTCCGCCCAGTGTCTATACGTGGGGTCTAGGATCTGAACTCAGGACCTTCCACCTGCAAGGCAGAGGCTTAACCCCTGAGCCACCTCTCCAGCCCCTGTTCATTAGAACTTTAAAAGGATGTTTGATCCTTCTTGGATTGTAATTTATGCTATCATAGGAGGAACTGTTCTTTTAATAATTATATTGCTTAAGTGTTTCCTTCAGCACATCTCTCAGCAGTGCTCCATCAACAAGACCATGCCACAGGTGCTTATGGCCCTTGTACATCCAAGCCATGACCCCCCCTAGATACGTGGTTCGAGCTTGGATTGCAGAGATTCATGAGGCCTTGGTCTAATCTACTATCACATATCCTGACATGCCTTCCAGAGGAGAGGTCCTTCAAGGGCTGGTAGTCAATAACAGGCAAGATCCTGTGAGGCAGGATGATCCTAAGACAGGGACGGTTCATTATGCTGGACTCCCTCTGAGGCAGGGTCAACAAGGTCAGAGCAAAGAACTATGGCTCCCACTGGCTCTCAAAAAGGATGGAGATGTAGAAGGAATGGACCAGGCAGACCTGCATTGTCTGTATGGGCCATATGCAACTTCCCCAAGCCAGAACCTGCTGCCATGCCTGGTGCTGATGTCAAGCTGCCTGACTAAGAGGACCAACCTGGACAGGACAATAGCAAAAGCTCACTTATGGGATGTTGGACACATGTATAGTTAATTTTAATGAGAAGACATGTTCCTTATTGAAATCAAAAGGAGCTCAATCCTCCTCTGTGTATTTTAAAAATTCAGTCTCTGTTAAAACAATGAAAACTATATAGGCTCAGACCCTGTGGTGGAGCATTATAGATTAGCTAGATTTGGAAATACTGGGAGAATGGTTCTGTTAAGTGCCTTTACCCTCAAGCAATGGGTTAGGTTCTTGAAAAAATATTCATCCTGAGGGTGATTTCTGCTGGACAATATGTATCTGTTTGTAAGTGCAACATTCTTTGCCCTAAAATTTTCTAGTATAAAAGATGTCACAAAGTTTCAATAAAGTGGGTCCAGATTTACTGAGCCTAGAGAGTTGTGTGTTTCTGTTCTCCATTCCCTGACTCCTTGCCTGATCTTAGTCGTGGAGGAGCCCTGGTTGGAGGCTACGGCTCTGGCCTGCAGCACTACATGTACATGGCTTCGAACCTCTTAGGTATTCACAATGTAAAACCCAGAGTGCTGCTTCCCTCCAATTCATGTCAGTACACTCCATTCTTTCTCTGGGCATGCTTTGCTTTGAAAAGAAAATCTCTGTCTATGTTTGTCAGCTAAATTCTTTCCTTTAAGAAGGAAAGAGAAACTTCACCTTATAACATTTGATTTATATGGCAGCAGAAGAAAGAAATATGAGATGAAGTAACAAAGGCCAAGATCACATATGGGACTTCATACTCATGATAAAAGATTCCAGACACATGGGGGATTTGAGCATAAAGGACTGGGAACTTATATTTTTAATATGTGCATGTATGTGGTGACAGGGATGTTAAGGCATACTTGTAGAAGTAGAGGACAATTTAAGGAAAATGGGAATCTCTTTTCACTTCACAGAAGCAGGGTCTATTTTGTAGTTTTTGCCTGTGTGTATTACAGGTTAGTTGATCCACAAGATTTGAGTATTTTTCCTATTTTCATCTCCCAACTTGCTGGTTTACAGATTCAAGGTACTGTATCTAGCTTTCTGCAGATTTGAGGCTTCAAATTCAGTTCATAAGATAGGTGGCAAGAACTTTTATCCACTGAGCCATCTCAACAATCTTAACTTATATTGTGAAAGGTTTTCTAGCTGGTTTGAGAGTGGACAGAAGGAAGAAGGGATAGATGGAGAACACTCATATAATAACAGACAAAGAAACTAATACTAAGGAGTGAAATCCTCTGAAAGAAGTATAGTGGAACATTTGAATGATTGTATGGTTACTTCACTTTTTTTTTAAACTTTTTTTTATTATCATTATTATTTATTCAACTGTGCGCATGTGCGTGCGCGCGTGTGTCTGTGTGTGTGTGTGTGTCTGTGTATACGTAGAACCACGGACGAATTCGCGAACCACCATGGACGCCTCCACCTCCTTCTGCCCCGGGATTCACAGGCTCCGCCCTACCAGAATCAGAAGCGCAGGCCACCCCCGCTTCCGCCTGGCGTCCATACGTGGGATCTGGGATCCGAACTCGGGACCTTCCACCTGCAAGGCGGAGGCTTAACCCCTGAGCCACCTCTCCAGCCCAGTTACTTCACTTTTTAAGTTTTGTCAGTGTGCAAATTATTAAAAAGAAAGAAAGTTAAGATTGTATAATTATAATCCTACAATGATGACATGAAACCTAGCAGCATTACATACTCTTTTACTCTATAAATAATAAATACATATGTCCTATAGGTAGCCCTGAAATGGACTTAATACCATGCTGTTTCTGAAGTGATTATTGAGTAAGACCTAAATTAGTATCAAATTCAGTATCTCAAATATTAGAAAAGGATTCATGTTGCACTCTTAACAAATACCACAAATTAAAGACCGAAATAAGGAAAGATCAAGCCATTGGTATGTTACTGTTGAAAGAAACAGTGCCAATAGACCACTCCAGTTCTAATATAGACTCTTGGCTTCTTACAGCCTATTTATGGGTTCATACAGGATACAGTTAGAATTATAGTAGATAACAAATGGTTCTCAGAGTCTTTCTTTAAGATTTACTAAAAGATTAGCTTTTCATCCTGTCAGTTAAATCTTATCATCAAAGAAATCAGTACCCCTTATAAAAATGAAACTCTTCACTTTAACTTATAGAATCATTCCCAACTGTGCTCAATCTCAGTTGCAAATATGAGTTATCAGCATGCATCAGAGGAAGGTGTGTCTTGTCTCTCCACGTGCATGCATGTGCACACACGCGTGCGTGCACACACATACACACACACACACACACACAGAACATGGTTTTCGAAAATGGCAATTTTCTTTCTTTTATACAAAATTGATTTGGAAGGAATAAGACAAAGACTTCCTAAATGATTCCAGTTATCAGTACTGAAATGCAGAGGTTGCTTACTGGTGTGTTAAGACTTTGGAGTTGCAGAATTAACTATTAATTATAATGTTACTTAATATTTGAAATCACTTTAAATTAACCTTTGTATCCTCTGGAGGTTTGTATTTGTAAGAGTCACTTGGTGTCTTATAGAGAAGCTAATTAGTCAAACAAATGATAAGTACAGACTGAGGACAAATGAGTTCTTTGTTTACTGCTACACGGTTGTAGCATATAATTTGTATTGTAATTAAATGTTTTATATTGCAACTGAAAAAATATTTGATTCATGGGTAGATAACAGCAGCAATTTCAAATTACAATAAATATGGCCACACAAACTCTCTCTCTCTCTCTCTCTCACACACACACACACATACATGCACACACACACACGCACACACACACACACGCACATTCACACACACTCATGGTATGGTATTGTTCAGGTTCCCTCAGCTGAGGATAGAAAAGGAAAAGGTACTATTTATGGTGTCATGAAAAAGTCGTTTTTTCTTCATTTCTATGTTTAAATATCTAAGATCCTCACTTCACAACTCTACAAATAATTTAGAATAGGTGAAGGAACATACAGACAATAGAGAATCGTTATTACTAGGTTTTTTTATTATTGTGTAAAAGCCTTTTGTGCTACATCTGAGGGAAGCCAATGTTTTACAAATTGGTGGATAAAATGTTGACAGAGAAATAGTGATTCTCTGTCAGTTAACCAGAGTGAGTGACAAGTGCCTCCATTTCATGGCATTTATCTACTTCTCATTTAACAAAGGATATTAGAGAAAGAAAATCAGATGTCAAAAAATTTTAGTGATCTTCATTGTTTAAATAGAATTCCCAATTTTTTCTTTTTATTTTGACTCATGTCATAAAGCCCTCTTTCCTTTGCTATTTATAGTGCAAGTGTTGTCATAGTTTGAATGTGAGTTAACCTCCCAACAGGCTCACGGGTTATCATCCTTACTTGATTTGGGATTGTTGGGGCACTTTTGAAAGGTAGAGCTCTGCTGGAGGAAGGTATATCACAGGACTTGAGCCTTCAGGTTTGAGAGCCAGTCCCTGACCTGAAACAGTCTTCTGTTGTTGCATTCAGTCTTTGCCTTACACCACGCAATGGCAACTATATCACCTTTCTGAAGCCATAAGCCAAGTATCTTTTTCTCTCTTAAGCTGGCTGAATCTCACTGTTTTCTCATAGCAATGTAAAGAAGCAACAGCAGGCAAAACAAACTATACAAAATCCAGGACTATTGATTTTCCCACAACTGTGATGAGAGATGTACACACAGAGAACTTTATTTCATTTGGAAAAAATTTAATTCCATATCCAGGAATTATAATTGATTCCTCTTGTTCTGTCAGCTCTAACAGTCTTTATTTTGTTTTACAATACTGTATTTTTTTTTGTGGTAGCCGTTCCTTTATCTTTTGGATCATTCTTAGCAAAATTTTAATGACGTTCATATTTTGAATTTTATTTAATTCATCCTGAATATATTGATTTTCTAGACTTTTGATTTTGCTGCCTCTTGCATATATTATTCTCTTCAGGGCTTACCCTTCATTGTCTAGCATATTTTTACTTTTCTCTATCTAGTCCTCTTGGGCTCAGTTCTGGTTTTGAGTCAGTCAGTTCAGAGAGAAAACAGAAATGGAGATGATCTCAATAGAACCAGAAGATTTTATTGCAGCAGCCTGGGCCAACAGCTCTTCCCCAAGATAGAGAGCTATGTACCTCAAACCATAAGTTTATTATTTCCTATTATTTGTGGATCTAATAAAGAGTTATAAGCCTGTGAGTTCCTACATTTCTCTCTTCTTCCTTCAACTCCCTGGGGAAGCACAAATACTTGATATAGTTTCTGGAGGAACTGACCACATGTATTTCGAAGCAGCAATTCTGGAGCCAGGCTACAAGGCCAAATGAGTATTTGGGAATCTTATTTAGTGAATCACTCACAGTTCTTTAAATTTCCATTGTCAAGTGGGATTAATAAATAATTATATTGACTTAACTAGGTTGCTAAAAGTTTTAAGTGATTTGGTGCGTGTAAAACTTTAGGAAAATAGTTTGGTTCAATGATTTACCTCTTCAACTGTACTAGTACCTTACTTATTCATTTGACTGTCTTTCTAAGCTACAGTGTACCAATAAACAGTAAAAGAAAGGTAAATTTATTTGACCTGAATACATTTAAAAGCCTTTATTATGCCACAATCTGTTAAAATGTTGCAGAGAATTCTGGGTCACAAGTAATTGTAATTGTTTATTCTGTCTTCAAGCAGTTAATTTTGATCTGAAGAAGCTACCCATTTCTACTTTTAAATTTCTCTGAAAACACCTCCACACCATACAAAGTTTTAGGAGAACTTTATTTTTATCAGGATAACCACAATTTCATGAGATGTCTCTAACATTACATTTTTTATTGTCCATTTTCCTCATCCATGTTCATTGATGTGTCTGACCTACCGTGTAACCTACTTCCATTTTCTCTGTTCTTTCCCGTTAGTACTCAATATAATTTTCTTTGTTTATATTTTTTCTTTTTTCATACTTCATTTCTGTTTCAAGAGAATTATTTTCATCAGATTTTTCTGCTATGCTGTCTTTTCCAAATTTGTCATCTCATTTTCAAACTACTAAGAACTCTTTGTTGTTTTAAAAACCAAAACAATTTTCAGAATATACAATGAGATATGTAAGAATTGGATCTTTTCTAACACTGGGAGCTAGAAAGAAAAGGGTTCTCTTGTTTCAGATGCCCATTTTCATTTGTTATTTCTATTTTCCATGTTTGAGAATTTATCTAAATGTCTGATAAAGCTACACAGTTGCATTTAAAAATGAAACAGTGAAGTCTAAGGTGCTGATAAACAGGAAGTTTAGAAGAAGCTATTTTTGGGGGGAAAGCTTTTATTGTTTGTGCTTTAAAAAATGGAAAAGAATAGAGGAACTCAGGAAAGATAAAACATATGGTGGAAAACTTGGAGACTAAAGCTGGGTGAGTGAAGGGAAATGCCCTTATTAGTGGGGTGGCCTGAGAGAGGTCTGAACAGGAGTAGGCAAGCCACAGGGAACCTTAGGGTCCATAAAAGCAGACAGGCAGGAGGGTGGAAATGAGTGAGATGGACTGATGAAGGGAAGGGAGTGAAATGGGAGAGATGGGAGATGGAAGGAAGCAAGGATAAGTACTCAATATGTTTGTAAAATTAGAAGACTAAAAATAAATTGACAAAAAGAAATAGGAAAGAAAAGACCCAGTTTCTTATATTTTGTTGGGGAGTTGACAGAGTCTCAGAAATTAACAGTTTGTTATGAATATTTCCGTCTAAATCCTTACTCATAACTCCACACCTCAAATCTCCATCTTGAGTGTCTGATGTGAAATTTCCTTTACTTATCTTAGACCAGGAGTACATAAACTCATCCTGTCATTCTATGGGCAAGGCAATCTGGCAGAAAAACATGGATTTTTTTTCAAATATTTTCTTTCAGTTCACCCTCATGATAAGTCAAATAAGTTACTCTGCCCTCTGGTTTTAGCAGGACCTACGCATAGTAATGCCTTTAAGATCTCATGATTCAGGTCAACTTCCTATTTATCCCCACCTGTGTGAACACACATTATTCCATAGCCCATAACTTCTCTGGGTTTATCTATTGGTGCAAAATCTAATTAAGGATCTTATTGATAGATATCTGTTGGTTATGATCTTTGTAGATTTTGTTCACAGTTTTTTTCTGAATATATGAAAAGTAAAATAGAAACAACTGTTATCAATCCACATAACTAATACTTTATGCAGTTCAGATCTGGGATGGTATATCTGTACAATGTCAAAAAATAAAATGCGCTTAGGGCATGCCAAGGATAGCAATTAGAGGGAGTTTCTGAAATATTTGACATCCTGTGAATATGGATATTAAAAGCATCTTTCAAAAGAGATAACCAATTGATAAAAAAGGACAAAATAATGAGTCATTATTTGGAAAGTTTTGCTGATCAGAGAAGCTTAAGGTAATTTGGAGAATTTAGCCTCAAGGTAATAATCAAGCAAGTAGGCATGATTTAGAGTTGAGGTGTCATGCCTAGAACTCCTTTATCTATGCAGTCAAGGATTCAAAACAAGAAATTCTGTTACAAAAGGATATTACTGAGGACTTTGAACACATCCAAACATTTCTTTAATGATTGTATAATTAATTTCATGAAGACAGAGATGATTTAGAAAGTATTTAAAATACAATATCAAGTGAAGGATTTTATAGACATGTATGAAATACTGTAAAATAAATAAAAATAATACTTCTTAATAAAAGTAGGCAGTGATCAATTTATGTGATCCTTGTGAACTGAAACCATTTGTATTCATTTTTTCTGTGGCTGTCATAACAATGCACAACATACATGTTGATTTAAATAATGGAATTTTTTAACAGTTGAGTAGTATTTATTTTACTTGGTTACACTAGTGTTTAGGGTACATATATCAGCAATCATTACATACATTTTTTTTTCCTAATCATACAAACTCAATAAGTACCCAGTCCTCTCCCTCCTGCCTCCCCTCCTCAGTCTTCCCCCCTTGCACTCTTCCCCCTTTCCACCTTCCTTTCACTTCCTTCCCTCCCTACCACTCTTCCAGTGCCTCCCTCTTTCCTCCAATTCCTAGAGCATCGTTTTGTGAATGCCAAATCTCTCTTTGAGTCCTCAAAACTCAGTGGCCTTCCTTCTTGGACTCTCCATTAGTGTGGGAACTCTATTATGACTGTTAATACCTTGCCTCTAAGGATCCTACTGCCTGGAGCCTTCATTCCCATGATCCATGCTAGACTTTGGGGGTTCGTTGACATGTCAGTATTGTGAAGTCAGGCAAGTCCAATCCTGGCTGCTTCAGCCCTAACGTGTATGGAGTATCTTGCATATTGTTGGTCCTCCCCATCTTTAGGCTCTTACAATCTTGCTTTCCCTCTCTTCTGTAAGATTCCCTGAGCTTTAGGATGGGGAGAGATTCAGCTGGTCTGGTTCCAGTTGAATAATGTAGGGTCTTTGGTGTTCTGAATTATGGTTTGTTGTTTTCAGTTTTGTTTTTCCTACACCACCTTTGGCTGCATCCTGATTGGTCACCTCTTTTGAATATGTCATTAAGTGGGTTTGGAACTAGGATCCATCTATTAGAGAGAGAATTTCTTTTGTAAAAGTTTTTCAAGGGAGAAATTCAAACTCAAGCTGTCTCAGACAATTGTAGAAGAGTATTGTTCCTCTACTCTACTCTAGTTTCTGGTGTTTGGATACACCCTTTATATTATATCTGCATGTAGTCTTTCCAGAACTCCACGAAACTCATTGCCTCCTCCTCCTCTTCTATTTCTTCTATTCCACCTCAGCCTCTAACAGCCTCTCCATAGGAGCATTTGCCAGATATTGGACCAGGTTGAAAATCTGAGATAATTTTCTGACCTCAAGATGATTGACAAGGTTCTGCAAAGGTCTTCTGCTCCAATAAGATGAAGTTGTGGGTTGAGGAATTGGAAGGGCACATCTTTTGTGGGAACATCATGAGTCTGTCTTCACATTGATCTCAAGTGCTATGTAACTGTATGAAATAAGATCCATCTGTCACATATACCTCTAATTTTGGTGCTCAGAAATAGTTATAAATCAGAAACATTTCTCAAACTATTGAAATGATCTTAGTATGAAACAAAGAATATGACAGGTATAAAGAACCAGAATATAGGACTCTAAATGCCAGCAGCACATTTCCAGAAACATAAAGATGAAACTGTAATCTATGCACCAGAGCCAGTAGAACACTACCTACTCAAAAGGTAGATCAACAATTCCCCAAATAATTGCTCTGAGAATATTAATTTTCATGAAGTCATGAATGACTCAAAATGTGTGACATAATATATGAGCATTTAAAGACTCAGAATATCAAAAGTATCAAAGTGGTAAATGTTGAATGATAAATATCAAATGATCAAGTATAAGTATACTGCCTTTGTTGTAAAATTGACACTTTTTAAAACACTCTTAAAACAAGGAAACTGGTATTCAACTGAAGCTATTGACTCACATCAAGTCAAGTATTCTTAGTTACTAATCAATCTAATGAGCAACATTTAATGGTAGGAGGTACTTCCAGTTTGCCAGATTGCTTCTGTGTACTCATGTCAAAAGGTCAAAAATGGATAAAAAATCTAATTTTCTTCATCAAATCTTTTCATTAGGGCATAATTCCATATAATCACATTCCATGGAATCTACTTCTTAATCTTGAGGGTTTATTTCCAACAAATGATTCTTGGTTAAGTAAACACATTTAAACTATAAGAATAGATACCCCCTAGATTTTTTTTTGTATTCCTGTGGCCTAATAGGGATGATAAGCCTTTCTTTGATCCCTGCTACATTAAATAAGTTAATATGTTGAAGAATTGGGACATGTGAAGTCTTTATGAGTCTTAGGTGTTAACTTCAATTTTCTTTTTAAAATACTTTGCAAGGCAGGAATGTTAATGCACACCTGTAATTCCAGTCCTTAGGTGGCAGAAGGATCAGGAGTTCAAAACCAGTCCCTACTAGTGAATTTAAGGGCAGACTATAATATATGAGACTATGTCTCAATAATGTAAAATACATTAGGAGAAGACTTTATCAATTCTTTTAGTAATATCTTCAATCACATACCAGCAAAATATATTGGATTTTCTTCTTAGCTAATTGAACTATTAGCAGAAGGAATTTGACTTTAGTAAATTTTAAATTCTGTACCTAGTCCTAAGTAGTTAAATGTATTGTTTCAGTATGTATGTAATGGCTTTTGTGTGACTGACTCATGAGCTGAGTAGTAATTGAAATTCAGATATGACCAAATATTATTTCCAGCCTTCAAAACTTCAGAGTTTAGGTACAGAAATAAATATTATTTAGTAATTCAATATAGCATTATAAGGAGCTCCACAAAGAAAGGGCATAGAACCATGCAGATTTTTATGTTCTGTAATAAAATAGATTTACTGACACTGCTTAAGATAGACTTCAAAGTCTGAAATTGATAGGGATGGCATATCAGGCAGACTATGGATTCAGCCTGAGAGGAGTGAAAGGAAGAAAGGGGCACAGAAAGGATTGAGGGTAAACAAGTAACGAGCATTAACTCAGAACTTTGTATACTAACAGAAGAGTCCACAACTTTTATCAATGACAAGAGGAAATTGTTAATGAATATTACTAATATTATTATTTTGCTTTTAAAGCAGTACAAACAATATATGGAGGCTGTATTTTAGCAAGGTTTATCTGATTTGCATGCTACAGTGGATTAAAATGAGAAAAATAAAGTATGACAATGAATTGCTAAGCTACATGTACATAGTATAGCAGTGGCATGAAAGATAACAAAAACCTCAACAACATGTATAAAATTACATGTGGACTGTATAAAAGATACCATCAACGTCAAATCACCAAGATTTACTGGATGCCCAAGGGAGAGAAGAAAGACATCAAGACATTACATTCTCCCAAATATCCATGCCTCAGAAAGTACTGCTGGTTCCTCAGGCATAAAGTAAATAACAGGGTCTGGAAGTATATGATAGATGTTTAGACACAGTGTGTTGAATAAAACATGAATAAAAACATCCCAATCCATGTTGCATTTAGAAAAAGGAAACATTAGAGTTGGACAAGACGTGTGACAATTCCCAAGGACTGGAAAGAATGTGGAACCAAATGGATGTGTTAAAGTGGCTGATGTGAAAAAAAAAAATGAACTGATGAAACACAGATCCAGAAAATATAAACACATTTGTGGATGAAGAAAGAGGATCATTAGATCTAGTTACATTGAAGAAAAACTTGCAGAGAAGAATGAAATACCAGGTGGTAACTGTTGAACATGCAGTCATTAAAAGAGACATTTGCACAGAGGAGCTGTTGTCCTTAAGTACCCAGTGCCATAAGGAATTCAGAAGGCAGTCAGACAAAGGGACATGGCAACTGAGAGAACTTGCAAAAGTATGTGGGGCATGAAAGTCAGAAAACACAGGCTGAAAGACAACTGTGAGCATTAAGGTCATCCCATGCTTTTACTTGGTTTTTATTTTCACTGCAATACTCTTAAAATTATGATAATTCTTACATAATGTGTACCTATAAATAACACATCTTTAATACACACATAACACATAATCACACATAACAATGAGTAAACAATAGATCAAAAGCAAATAACAGCATGCAAAGAAAATGCAGGTCAATTATTTCTGTTTTTTGTTTGTTTATTTTTCTGCTTTTACAAGCATATTGGATATTCATCCCAGCTTCTCTCCCTTTTTCTTCCCCTCTATCCCCTCCTTTCCCTTCACCATTCTTTCCCAAATATTTATCACATATTGAACATTATCTAAATATATAACAGCTGCATTTGTGTTTTACAAAAAGTCTGTCCATTTACATAATTTTTGACATCTTGTTACAATTCTATCACTCATTCATCTATCTCAACTTTCCAACAATTTAAGTAAGCACCATTAAAGTTCTAAAACAGAAAGCTTGCCTAGAAGAGGATACTGATATAGTTGTCAGAAAGCTCATTGGATAATTAAGGAAATAATAGCAGTCAAACTGATTGCAGAGATAAGAGGCTCAAACTTTCTAAGGGGCTGCTTTTTAAAAATGAAAAGAAACTGACTTGATCTGTGAGCATATATTTGAGAAAATAGTGTACACCACTGGAGATGAATAGATGAGGGAAAGGGTTGATAGGCATTGATGAATCTACAAAAATCTCAGTGCAAACACATGAGTATATAAGAAAGAAAGGCAAAATTGAAGTACTTTGTCCAAAGAACTAAAGACAAACCAACATAGTTAGAGTACAGTAACAGACAGGTGGGAAGATCCAGAGAGTTTCTGTGGACTATATTTAAGGATTTTCAACTTTATTCTAAAAGGTATTGGGTGCCTCCTAACACTTAAGTGGAAGTTTTTGTAACTAGATTGTGTTTTGATATCACTGTGGCTTCAGGGTGGAGAAGTGGTTAGAAAAGCCAGTGCAAATAAGGATCTCTTTGTAAGGCATTGCAGTAGACTGGATGATATAAATCTTAGAAAATAAACTTTACAAGTGGAGACTCTGATGAATTTATAGGATTCTTAAAGGGTTTGATTGATTGACAGAACTTAAGAGATGGATGGCATGGGAGTGGATATATAGTTGTTGAAAAGTATCTTATTTTGGACATATGGAGAGAGAACTCAAGATGAATGTCATTTCTCATAGTAAGTGATCTCAAGTGATTTGTCTTTGAATTATTACCTTTTGTACTGTTTTGGTAGGAATTTCAAGCTAGCTTTTGAGTATGAAAGTTCATATTTTAGTGATGAGATCCTGGTCCAAACTGTGAGGGAGATTCTAAATAGATGAAAAAAAAATTAAATAACCAAGAGAAAGTTATTAATTAAAGTGGTTGGAAATAAAGGAACTAAATATAGAAGCATAAAGGGAGTTGAAAATACATTTCTGGCTAAACAGAAAATGGCAATGATAATGGTGATCAAAAATACATCAATCAACTCAAGTGTCAAGTAGTCCAGTAGACTATCTTGGGAGATGGGCCTGCAGTGTTTAGTTCTGTCAGCTTGACACCTACGGAGCAAATCTCAGGATCCACCTGAGAAGGATGCACTACAGTAAGAATGGCCCTTGGGCATGCCAGCTAGGGACTGGCTACACTTCCTTAATTGCTGTGGGCCGCACTATTCCCTCATCTTGGAGACTGTATAAAGTGGTGAATGTGAGCTGAGTACCAGCAAGCATATGACCATTTCCCTCTCTGCTTCTTTACTATGACTGTGACATGTCCAGCTGCTTCAACTCCTGTGATTGTGATTTCTCTACCACAATGGACTGTTACCTGGAATTGTAAACCAAGTAAACACTTAAGTTGCTTTCGTTGGGGTATATATCACAGGAAAAAATGGAGGGGAAGTAAATTAGAAAAAAGCCTCTGGGGTTGAATACCTTGATTATATTCATTGAGATGGGATGTCTGCGCTATGGGGCTGACACTTGTCACTGGATTGGGATTCTAGAGTCTTTGAAAAAGAACAAGAAAAATGAGCACAAGCATTCATTTGCTCCCCACTTATTGATTGTGGGTGCAAATAAGACCAATGGTACCACCGACCTGTGAGCCAAAATAAATATTTTTTAACTTTTAAATTGCCTTTGTAAGTGTATTTTGTCATAGCAACAGGAAAAGAAATTAAGAAAGCCTCCCTTGATAAAAAATGAATAATTTGAGAAATGGGAACAAAACGTTGAGTAACTTCAGAAACATGCAAGCTTCTCATTATGAACAGCTGATATTACCAGTCAGTGGAGTAATCAAAGGAAGAATCAGATTGAAGTTTGTTAAAGTAAATAGGGAGTGGTAAAATACCTAAAACTTTAAACTTGAAGCACTATTTATCTTGAGTAAAGATGAGGGAACAGTTTTTCCAGCTGTCATAAAGTTCCAAATATCATTGATGAAGCTGGATTTACCTTCTTGACATAAACCACTAGAAAAAGAAAACATATGGAACAACTATTTTTAGATATCAGCAAGCAAGCAGGACTTCACTGTGATGATGAGAAAATGAGATGTGCTTTACATTTGACTAGATTTTTGCATAGCAGAAATTGGTATCAAAAGATATTAATGGAATTATGACTGAAGGAAGACACATAGGTGAGCACTTTACTCTTAGCCCCTTTACCCACCTCATTCACTGAAGAAATTCATAGAAATCAAGCATGTTTTCAACTTCAGAAATGATTGCGTTGTAGGAATGAAGCAATTTTAACCTGAAAAGTTCAAAAGGAGAAACTGAGGACATAAGATTTTCTACATTTACACCATAAAATTCCAAAAGGCAAATTTGACACAATAAAATAAATTATTACAATCAAGTGTCAGAGAGAAAATTGGAAAGCAGCCAGAGAAACAGTTACATGGTATATAGTGGAACAAAAAATAATGATCAATAAACATCTCATGAGTAATAGGAAAGCCAGAAGATACTGGAATTTCACTAATGTAAAAGGAGAAATAGCAATATGGAATGTGACAAAAACAAAAATTTTCTTCATAAATTTAAGACAAATTAGTATAGTATATTTGCCTTTCAGAAAAGTCCCAAACTGATTAAATTTGTTACAATAGAGGCTGAACAATTGCTTTTATTCAAGATATTCAATTAGTAGGAAAAGGATAAGTTCACAAAGAACCACAGAACTAAATTAACTATTACCTCAATTATTATATTTCTCTTCTTATGCTTACTTAGAATGAGTAAGGATTTGATATGGCATTACTGATTAAAAAGTGTCATAGTTAGGCACAGTTGTCAACTTGACTGTTGAGGGTTTGAGCTCTGGGCACAGTTGTAGAGAGTTGATGGTGAAGCCCAGAGCAAACCTGAAGGACATTGTCTAGCGGATGGGGAAGACCCAGCCCATGGTGGGTGGAATTAGGCCCTGGATAAACCACAGAGAGCAGAAGGTCTTAAGTTCGGATCCCAGGTTCCAACTAAAAAGGCCAGGTGGAAATGGCTATGGTTTGCACTTCCAGCCCTGATGGGTAGAGCCTGGAAAATCAAAGAGCTAAACAAGAAAGAGATAGAAGCAATCCAAGATGATTCCTGAAGTCAACTTTCAACTTCCATAGGGACCCATGATACACAGAATACACACACACTTCTCTCTCTCTCTCTCTAAATGAATGAATAAGTTTAATAAATGCTTGCAGGGGCTGGAAAGGTGGCTCAGGAGATAAGCCTCTGCCTTGTAGGCAGAAGGTCCTGAGTTCGGATCCTAGACCCCACGTATAGATGCCGGGCGGAAGCGGGGGTGGCCTGTATTTCTGGTCCTGGTAGGGCAGAACCTGTGAATTCCGGGGCAGAGTAAACAAGGAGGAGGTGGAGGAGGTCCATGGTGGTTCCCGAATTCGCCTGTGGTTCTACACACACACACACACACACACACACACACACACACACACACACAATTGAATAAAATAATAAAAAATTTTTTAAATGCTTTCAAATTCCATCCATTTCCAGCAAATTTCATTAATTCATCTTTTTTTTTAAATTTTTTATTATTATTATTTACTCAACTGTGCGCATGTGCGTGTGTATGTGTGTGCATGTGTGTATGTCTGTGTCTGTGTATGTGTAGAACCACGGATGAATTCGCGAACCACCATGGACGCCTCCACCTCCTTCTGCCCCGGGATTCACAGGCTCCGCCCTACCAGGACCAGAAGCGCAGGCCGCCCCCGCTTCCGCCTGGCGTCTATACGTGGGATCTGGAATCCGAACTCAGGACCTGCCGCCTGAAAGGCGGAGGCTTAACCCCTGAGCCACCGCTCTAGCCCTAATTCATCTTTTTTGATAGCTGAGTAGTATTACATTGTATAACTGTACCACATTTTCCTTATCCATTTGAGTTGATTCCATGACTTTGCTATTGTAAATAATGCCGCAATGAACATGGTTGTGCTCATGTCACTGTAGTGAATTTCTGCATTATGGGGGATTATTTGCAGAAGTGAAATAGCAGGATCATATGGCATTTCAATCTTTAACTTTTTCAGAATTCACCATATTGTTCGCCAGAGTGTTTGTAAAAGTCTGCATTCCCACCAGCAATATATGAGAGTTCACTTCTCTCCATAGCCTCTCCAGCATTTGGTGTTTGTATTGTGGAATTTTGCTATCCTCACCTGGGTGAGATGATATCTCAGGGAAGTTTTGATTTGCATTTCCCTTATGGCTAGGGATATGGAGCATTTTTTATGATATGTGTTAGTCATTTCAATTTCATCCCTGTAAAAGTTTCTTTTGAGTTCTGAGGCCAATTTTTTTAATTGGGAAACTTAGCTCCGTGGTGTTTAGTTTTTTAAGTTCTTTGTGCACTCTGGGTAATAGAGCTCTATCAGATATGTGATTAGTGAAGATTTTTCTTCCATTTTGTGGATTGCCTTTTTGCTCGGTTTACAATCTCTTTATCTGAACAAAAGCTTTCTAATTTCATAAGATCCCATTTGCTGAGTGTTGGTTCCAGTGTATGTGCTACTGGAATGTGTATGTGTTTAGGAACTGTTGGCCTAGCCCAGTCAGCTCGAGGGAGTTCCCTACCCTTTCAACTAGGGTTTTTATAGTCTCTGGCCTAATATTAAGGTCCTTTATTCATTAGGAATTAAATTTTATGCATGGTGACAAGTACGGATACAGTTTCAATCTTCTGCATGTGGATATCCAGATTTCTAGCACTATTTGTTGAAGATGCCGTTCTTTTTCCATTGAATTTTTTTGGTTCCTTTGTCAAAGATCAAATGGCTGTAATTGTGTGGGCTTATATATGGAACTTCAACCCTTATCCATTGAGTGAAGTATCCCAGACACAGAAAGTTAGACACCATATGTACACTCTGACAAGTGGATATTAGTTCCAAACCCACTTAATGACATATCAAAGGCAAATCTCTGTAATACCTAGTATAATCGCAAAGGATTATAAACAGGTGGGAAGGCGAAGGAGGGCCTCAAGAGTAAAGGAGATAGGGGATCACTCTTCAGTAAAAAAAAAAAAAAAATAGGTTACTATCAAGTATTTCATATAATTAGCAAGCTACCTCCCTTCCTGGTCACTTGCTAATGAACAGGTTTAATTTCACCAATGAGGGAGGGTATAGGGACTGGCAGATAGACGGAAACCATCCTGCAAAGGTGACACTGACCCCTCCCCCCCACTGCCAAGTCCTACTACTATTCTTACATCTACCTTTGAGTCTCTTCTTATATTAAGATCTTAATTTAAGCAGTCTTTATCTTTGGTTAGGAGTGACCTTCAATACCAATCAAGATGCAGCCAAGGGCGGTACAGGAAAAGCAAAACTGAAAGCAACAACAAACCACAATTCAGAACACCAGAGACCCTACATTAACCATCTGTAACCAGACCAGCCAAATCTCTCCCCATCCTAAAGCTAGGAAACCTTGCAGTGAAAGGGGGTGGCAAGATTGTAAGAGCTGAAAGATGGGGAGGACCAACGATATGCAAGATATTCCACATAAGTTAGGAATGCCCCAGCCAGAATTAGACTTTGCCTGATCTGCATAATGGCTCCCATGTCAACAACCTTCCAAAGTCTAGAATGGATCACAGGGGAGAAGGCTCGAGGTAATAGGATCCCTGGAGGCAAGGTATTAACAGTCATAATAGAGTTCCCATACTAATGGGGAGCCCAAAAAGGGGATCTGAGCTATGCCACTGAGTCCTGAACCCTCCCTAGGGTGGAGGACTCAGGGAGGTTTGGCATTCACACAAAAGGATGCTCCAGGGGATGGGAAGGAGGAATGGGGAGGCACTGGAAGAGAAGGAGGGAGGGAGGGAGTGAAAAGAAGGGGAGGAGGAGGAATAGTGCAAAGGGGATGAATGGGGAAGGAAGGAGGGAGGGAGAGGACAAGGGTACCTATTGAGGTTGTATGATTAGGAAAGAAAATGAAATGTGGGAGAAAAAAATGCTTTCATTTTGTCAAAACTTAAAACAACTGCTTTGCAGAAAAAAGATGTTTGACTTAGGCAAATTTAAATTTCACTCAAAGACTATCTTCAGAATTGTTGGATCGAAGAATATCTTCAGAACTTGTTAGATCAATTAGAAAGTTAATGAAAATATTGAAGATTCATTGAACTGCTTTGGGGTATTTCATGGTAACTTTTACCAATTATTTTTAATAAAAATGATAATATATGTCAATTCACTGAATGTGCCAAAATATTTATAAATTTCTTCAGCTATCATTCATTCAAAATGAGTTTTCATCAAATTGTATGTTACATATATACACATATATGTGTGTGTATATAAACATTTTTATGTGTGTGTGTGTCTATTTATGGCAACTGCATATGTAGCAGAATTACAAAGCTCATTCTAAGGAGAATGAATGCCTTGCTACATTGAGAAAGCAGGTTGCATAGAAATCTACTTCTTATATTTTGATTCATCAAACTCAAGGACATATTTTATTTCAAATGTATTAGGTCATGTGCATATCAATTGGCTATAAAGAAGACCAAAATAGCTCATTTAGTCCACTCAAATAGTTCTCATGGGAAGTTTTACTCTCTGCCACAATGGAACAATTCTCTGAATTGGTTCTATACACTAAAGCACAGTTGATAAATTTATGAAATTCTACACATATATAATCAGAGTGCTGAAAGATTTTGACAAAATAGGGTATTGTTTTAGAAAAACATTTCCTTCAATGCAGAAAGCTATTTTTTATTTATTATTTATTCAATTGTGTGTGTATGCGTGTGTGCGCATGTGTGTATGTATGTATGTGTGTGTGTGTGTGTAGAACCACAGATAAATTAAGGAACCACCATGGACCACCTCCACCTCCTCCTTGTTTACTCTGCTCCGGAATTCACAGGCTCTGCCCTACCAGGACCAGAAACGCAGGCAGCCCCGCTTCCGCCCAGCGTCTACAAATAGGGTCTAGGATCCGAACTCAGGACCTTCTGCCTGCAAGGCAGAGGCTTAACCCCTGAGCCACCTCTCCAGCTATTTTTATGAAAAAAAAGTTTGTTTAAAAAAAAGGTCTTGAAGGAAGGACATTGCTTTATATTTTTCAATTAAATTTGTAGATCAGCATATTCAGTTCTTAATATTCTAGACAAAGGTTTATTACAGCGGTCTTTCCTACCAAGGGGTACAAGAATAAGCTAATGATGCAGTTGCTATTTCAAGTAGTGAATATTTGTAACAACTAATTTATTTTAACTGATTCTTCATTAAAAACAATGGAATTTTGATTATTTCTTATTTCCACACCAAATGACATTATTCCAATATCTTTCATACTTAACATTGAATTTCTAGAGATAATCATGACTAACTGTATCTGGAATACCCTTTTAAAAATTATAGATATTAATTATCTACATATTTCTTTTTATAGAAACAAAGTTAAGATAGTAATACTTTGCGACTGATAAAAATACGACATTATATTCTGAGTATTTTGTATCTTTGCAAGAAAAACATATATTGTTGATTGCTTTATGACTGACTATATGTTCAAATATATATCAAATATTCAACCTACAATGTATTAATAGAAGTTTAGAAGTATTATATATAAATTTTAAAGAATTCTATATACATGAATATATATATATAATTTGAAAGAAACTTGGTAAATATTGGCAATCTAAAAGGCTAGTATTAATTTACTGAAAGACTTAGTATATCTGGATCTGAAATCCTAATATTCAGCCTTCATACAGTGTAAACCAAAAATAGGAAAAAAATCAATGACCACATGAACTACTAGAAAATATACAATTAACTGAGGTTCACATTTAAGTTAGGGAAAAACTTTCAATAGAATATTTTCAAGTCTTAAATGCAACCATTGTTTCATATCAATGAACCATAAGTAGCTCCATGACATGACTAGATACCATATCAGACCATACCATATCATAGACAGACAAAGTTTAAACTAATACTAAAGAAGAGTCTTATTTATTTCCTTTGAAGATGATGGTAAGCCTATCAAGCAAAATAAAATGTGTGTATATTTTTACTTTATTCTTCATTTCCAAGTTTTACAATTTTTGATGTAGTCTTAATAAAGTATGGTTTTCAGTGATACATTCAATTTTGAAATCCTTCACTTTCTAGCCATCAAACAGTAAATTTTGATATATGTACAGCATCCATAATGCAGCCTGAAACAAGGAGGCATAGAAAATCCAGATCCATTGTCTCCTAGTACCTGATCAAAGTTACAAAGGGAGTTAACAGGACCCTTGTAATTGATGATAAAAAGCACTTATGAGCAATGAGAGCAGACTGCAAAATGTTTCTATCAATCTCAACAGACATCCTTTCTCATACTAACAAGACATATCCAGCCCTGCTGCAGACATTTCCATTGAAATATTATTTGCAGCATCAATCTATCTATAAGCTGCATGGAGATACAGTGAAATTTGACAGGCCTTTGATTGCTCTTCCTAAGGCCTGCATCCTTCTGCTTAGAAGCCTTTCCATTTCTATCTGCAGCCAATTTTATCTCAACATCTTGCTTCATTGCATTTGTTAACTACTTGATATATTTTTATGTTTCCTACTATTTGTAAGTAAATGCTTCATGTTTTAAGCCTCACAATGTAGAAAATGTGAATACATAAAGATCCAAGAGTGTAGCACTTCTATTAAAAGTTAAACTTTTTCTCTTTCATTTTACCACACAGGCTACGTTCCTTTAAATGAAATGAGATCTCATTTCCTACATAAGGGCAGATCAAAATGAACAATTATACTAAAATAACTCCAAAAACTTAACAGACTTAGCATTTAAATATTCTTTTAACTTGTTATGTTCATGTAACTATGTTCTTACAACATTTCTCTTTTATTGCCACCACTCATTTGAAATAATTATAATTTCTTTTTTTCTATTCAATTGTGCGTGTGTGTGTGTGTGTGTGTGTGTGTGTGTGTGTGTGTGTGTGTGTAGAACCACGGGCGAATTCGGGAACTACCATGGACACCTCCACCTCCTCCTTGTTTACTCTGCCCCAGGATTCACAGGCTCCGCCCTACCAAGATCGGAAACGCAGGCCGCCCCGCTGCTGCCCGGCGTCTATATGTGGGGTCTAGAATCTGAACTCAGGACCTTCCTCCTGCAAAGCAGAGGCTTAATTCCTGAGCCACCTCTCCAGCCCCCAATAATTATAATTTCTATAATAATTTCCTGAAATTAATAAATGCCAATTAAAACTAAAAAGGAGGATAGCACTTTTTAAATTCTTTGAGAATATTAGTTCACTAAATATTTTTCAAATTTTCCTAGAGACATTTGTTGTTCATATTTCACAAAACTCAAATTCGCTGATTTTGTTGAAATATGCCTTAATTACCTTGATATTGAATAGTCAAACTAACTGAATTAAACAATAAATATAATAGTTTGCTAATGCAGACTAATTTTAATAAATAACACTCAAAATATTCCCATCAATGGAAAGAGTAGGTGGGAATTGAGAATTAAGATGTGAAAATGTTATCAAAAGATCACTGTATTCATATACAAGACCCTAAAAGGATAATAATAAAATTTAATTAAAAATGTTTCCCCCAGAAATCATCTATGACAAACACATTAGCAATAGTTCAGTAAATCCATGTTCTAGAATCCCTCATACAGGGATGAAAATATATTCATGAATATCTCCCAGGCACAAAAATATATTTTACATGGTTGATTTTTATTCTATGGCTTTAAAGCATATTTGCATGCATTCCCATTTGATTCTATGGAGTCTGCAACAAGATGTACATAAGAATGATAACAACCAATGTGTGCTCAATGTGTGCTTAGACTATATATGAATTTGTATGAGATTTCTCTTCTAATCCCCACAAAACCCCAGAAGGTAAAGTATCATATCCATCTTGCACAAATCAAACTAAAGTTAAGAAAGACTAGGAAAGTTGTCATGCCAGATAAAGATTACTGAAAAAAATTTGGGAGCTAGTTAATAGATTAGTTCATTTATATTAAATTTCTGTATGGCAATAGCCAATGGAAAGTAACAACGGGGATTAGAATTTAATCAAAATAAAGTTTAAGGGCTGGAAGGATTGCTCTCTTGTTTCAGCTTTTGCTTGTAAGCTTAAAGGGCTTGAGTTCAGAATCCCCAAATACTCCATAAAAAAATTCCAGGAAGATATGGCAGCATCCTATAATTCCATTCTTGGAAGGCAGAGTGTGGACAATCCCAAGGTGAACCAATAAGGTGGAAGAGCAACCCAGGTTGATTCTCAGTATCAGCTACTGGGCCTCACAGGAACACACCCTCAACTGCCCTCTTTTATACATGCCTACCCATATACACACACACACACACACACACACACACATACACACACACACACACACACACACACACACACACACACACACACACATGTTTTTGAGAAACAGGATAAAAATTTTTTGGAGAAAATTTAAATGATTAGTTTTAAACAGTTGGGAATGAGACTTGGATCGACCTTTGACACTTCCTATTTAACGGATATTAAGAAATTTCTCTTTATGTGAAACAAGATATGAGTCCATTAAATAAGAATTAATAACTAAATTACATTTATGATTAGGATTTTAATTTTTGAAAATGAAATTTACATTTATCTGTTTATGTTTGCTTATTTATTTATTTACTTATTTATTTATTTTTGAGCCTGCTTTGTCAGTGAAAAAGGGAAAGGAAAGACTCAAGTAGGGAAAAAGTAGGAGACACCATTGTGAATGCAAACATTGGATGATATCAGAATCAAAGAAAAACTCAAGGTTACACATTAAAATAATCACAGACTTTTTTATATGACCTTTCATCTAGGCTCATCAAATGTTTTAGTTTCATCTGTAATACCTGTGCCAAATCACTACAGAACATTTATTGAACAAACTCTGCTGACAGAAATAAGTTCTTAAAATAGACCATTCTGCTTTCAGGCTGTGTTAATTACAGTAAAGCTAGGACTTCTCCTAACAACCTGAAATTCATTTTTTTCCATTCAGTGTCCCTAGTAAGAACCTGAATATTGCAATCTGGCCTCACTTTCTCTAAGATTCATCCTAAACTTTCCACAACGTCTAGTAGTTCACAAAATTATGTGTAAGATGAAAACTTATTATCTCAACTATCATTACAATTTCCTTAATGAGCTCTGCATCTGTTTACATGAAGTATTTGCAATGGATTAAGGCTACTGTGGAAGCTGAACATATAGGTACATATATGGCTTCAATGCAGGTGTGTTCAAACTGTCAGGTAAAAAAGTGTCAATGCATTCTGTCAAGAAAACTGACTTATGTACAGATATATTTCCACCACAGGGTCACACCTAAGCATGGATGAATTCAATTACTCTGAAGTTAGAACATAAAGGCATTAGTCCACATATCCCAGTTGTATGTTCTGGAGACAGAAGCATGAAATGTTGTATCAGTAACAGATGAATGAGAGTTAAACTTCATAAGTTGGAAGATTGTTCAGTCACAAAAGCACTTGCCATACAAACATGAGGTCCTCAGTTCAGATCCCCAGCATCCACAGGAATAAACAAAACAAAACAAAACAAAACAAAACTGGATGCAGTGGTGCATGCCTGTAATTCTCAGCACCTTGGAGGTAGAGACAGAAGAATTCCTGGGACTTGCTAGTCATCCAGCAGAGCCAAAACAGGAGATTCTGTTTCAAAAAATAGAAAGGGGAGAGCCACTGAGGAAAACACTGGAATTGACTCCTGGCTTTCTCACACATGTGAAGAGAGAGAGAGGAAGAGAAATCAGAAAGAGAGAGAGAGAGAGAGAGAGAGAGAGAGAGAGAGAGAGAGAGAGAGGAAATGAGACAAAGACAGAGAGAGGGAATATATAATTCATAAAAACAAATGTTGGAAAAACAAATAGGAACAGGATTTTATAGCAGACTAGCAGTAAAATAGCATTATTAGCAGATGAATTTTGTCATTATTTTTCTTAAGGTGATTTAAATCATCCATTTATTTTCTACATATTTATGTCTAACACAACCACATTTTTTCCAGCCAGACTTTAGTACTTAATTCATTTAGATACACACGTAATTCATCAGTCCAGAATACTACTTTTTATTCCACTTATATGAATATCATAAATTCTGCTATCCTCTCTAGATTTACATTATTGACTTCCAGTTTTATTGGGTCTGTTATAATGTGGATGGATGATAACAAAATGTGGAAGTATGTTGGCTAAATCACACTATTTGGACTTCCGCCTATCAAATCACCTGAACTAAGGTGTGCACAGAAACAAAATGGGCACATAATATGAATATTATATACAAAAGTAAATTGAAATGTGCCATAGATAAAAAATTTAAATTATTAAAAAATTAAAGGAAAACATAAGATAAAGACCACTGGTTAAGCAATAGTTTCTCACATAATAGCACCAATGTTTGTGTGTGTGTGTGTATGTGTGTGTGTGTGTGTGTGTGTGTGTGTGTGTGTTTGTATGATGTGTGTAGGGAATCATGTGTGCAGGGGCACTTATCAATTCAGGCACATGTTGATGTGTGTGTGCGTGTGTGTGTGTGTTCATGTGATGCATGTAGGTAATCATGTATGCAGGGGCACTTATCAATTCAGGCACATGATGTTGGAGACTGATGCTAGATGTCTTTCTTCAGTTACCTATTCATCATATTTTTTCATACATGGTCCATTGGTAAACTTTGAGCTCATCATTTTGGCTAGACTGGCAGGCCAGAAAGTCCCCACTATCAGACTGTCTCTGTCTCCCAGTGTTGAAATTACAGACATGCATCATTCTGTAGGATTTACATGGATTCTGGAGATCTAACTCAGGTCTTGTTGTTTACCAGACATATTTTCTACCCACTGAAACATCTTTCTAGGTCCCCAAAACAAAATCCTTAAAGCATAAAACTGAGAAGTTGGATTTTGTTGATATTAATCATTTTTACTTTGCAGAAAGCATATATACAAGATATAAATGAGGAAAATATAATTATAAATCACATAATCTGATAAAGGATTTTTATCAATGAAACATAAATTTTGAACAAAGTAGATAAAAATGCTTACAATATATAAAAGTATGCAGAATATTTTAGAAAATGCTTTGCAAATAAAAAATATTACTTGAAAATTTTTGCACATTTTTAGTCATTATGGAAAAGCAAATTAAAATCATACAAAGAATTTCTATGTGCTTTCAGAAGAGACCATTTAGTATTTCGACGTGCAGGACACACATATTCTATTACATGGAGAGACATCTTGAGAAATAGTTTGTAAGCCTCTTAAAAATAAAATTCCTAAATAATTTAGCTATTTTCTTACTGCATATATACCTAGATGTATGTCCCAAAGAATATTTATGTCCATGCAAATATATGTGCATAAATATTTATACAAACTCTATTTACCAAAATTCATATTTTATCCAAAATTAGAAATAACAAATAAGGGAATATTTTATATCCATAACACAGTTATACCACTGTGGATAGGATTCTTACACATCCATATACATGTATCATATATACTCATTTTTCATAAGAGCAAGGAAATGGAAGCAGACTAAATGTACATCAACAAAGGTATGGATAATGAAATGTGATGCATATTCACAATGGAATTTTACTCACCTGCTAAGAAAATGAAATAATAAAGTCAGCATAAACATAGATGGAACTAGAAAGTACTACGATAAGTAAGATGACCCAATATCAGAAAGACACACACACACACACACACACACACACATTCTAATATTTAATTATCTATTAATATATATAATAAAGGACTGGGAGAATGAGCATAGATTATGAAACTAGATTTGAGACCTTAAGAAGTAAATAAGAAATGTTCAGGGGGGATGGAAAGGTGGCTCAGGGGTTAAGCCTCTGCCTTGCAGGCAGAAGGTCTTGAGTTCAGATCCTAGACCCCACATTTAGACGCTGGGTGGAAGTGGGGGCGGCCCGCGTTTCTGGTCCTGGTAGGGCAGAGCCTGTGAATCCCGGGGCAGAGTAAACAAGGAGGAGATGGAGGCGTCCATGGTGGTTCCCGAATTCGTCCGTGGTTCTACACACACACACATACATACACACACATGCATACACACACGCATACACTCACAATTGAATAAATAATAATAAAAAAAAGAAGTGTTCAGGGAGGACAGGGTGATAGCAAGAGAACACATGTGACATGAACATAGAATGCTCACTAGAGCTATCAGGAACAAGATAGGGGAAGTGATTATTAGGAAACATCATGCTTTCTGGGACAATAATTTTAATAAAAACCAAAATAGCATGGAATTTAACAAAAATTAGTTAAGAAATATAAATTGATAAATAAAATGCAAAAATCTTTTGAAAGTTTTTTGTGAAAAAAAGTTATCTCCATACCTAGAACTATTGACAATTGATAGTTAAAGGAATGTATACATGTAAGTACATGAATAACAAAATCAGGTTAATTCAAAAACCCAAATGAGGAAAAAGTATATACTTGTGAATTTCATTTATATAAAATTGTAGAAAATGAAAATCAATCTATATGTGATACAATACAATTGGTGGTTTTCTGAGGATGAAACACGAAAGTAATCTTAAAACATGGTGTATAAGATTTTCAAGATTGTTGCAAATATGTTTGGATATACTCATGTTTCACAATCTTTACATTGTAAACAGCAGGTACATTCAAGTCAGTGGATGCATTCTGGCCAGTGAATGTGTATATACACACCCACAAACACCAAAAAATTTTAAAAAAATGGAGAGAAAAATATTTTTGTGTATATTTGTAAGTACTATGCCTTCTTGGGATAGATGCATACTATCTATTCTATTATTTCTACAGTCAAACAGATAGGATCATCCAATGCCTTCACTGTCAAATCATCCTTACTGAGGCATAATACACATTTACTGACTTGCATAAACCCGCTGACACAATAAGAAAATATCAAATTAGAATCAAGTCCTGTAAATCAAATACTGCATCCTGTACTTCAATATCTATCTTCTATTGCTCATCACATAGTGCTGGTGATTCAAAGATTCAAAAAACTTCCAGTCTCTCTTTTCAACTCAAAGTTGTACAAGTGCAGTTTTTCCAGACTAGGTAGAATTTCCACTCTCAACAGTCATCGATGCACAGCATATATTTTTTGGCACTTCTGACAACACTTTGGGATCACTTCTACATTTATAAGCTTCACCTTTTCTTGCAAGAACTCCAAGCCTGTATTTGGTGCCAAGTTTCTGCTACTCCCCATGAACTCCTTAATTATGCATCAAAACCAGTACCATCTGGGGGATGCTGACAAATTCTGCAGCGATGTTGAAACAAACCTTAATCCACCCAAAGCACAGCTATAACAACTTCCTGGTAAAGCTCTACTTTGGGAGTCAAAACATTTGAAGGGCCAGAAATTTAAAAGGCAAGAAACAGAATTTTGGCCTGTGAAGGAATCTAGGTTTTCAAACCATAGACTCTCCACACAGTAGTATTCATTTCTTTCACTCTTCCAGTGCAAACTACTAGGTTTTCCTTCATGGTGTTCATTTATCCAGCATTGTTCTGCTGCCTGCCCTTTCCACAGCTAAAGCATTATGGCCATCAACACAGCTCTCCTCTATCAAGGAAACCAGTCCATCATCTTTAAATTCAGCTTTATCAAATTTCTTGTTCCCTTCATCTGAAACTGGACGCAAACAATACAAAACTCAGCATTTTCATTCTCCAAATGGCCCATTAAACTCTCAGAATGGTATTTGTAATCCACAGACTCAAAAGCTTCAAACATTTCTAAGTTTCTCCAACAAAAACATTCAGAATCCAAAAAATCCACTTAATCAGATTTATCCACAATATATACCCCCTCTCCTTCTCCGATACCAAATTCTGTTGACCTTCACCTGCATGGTTGCTTATAAATTACCACAAAACAACTTAAGGGATCAAGAGTTTTTTTTTTTTTTTGGCTCATGATTCCTGGTTACAGTTGCTTATCCATCATGCATCATCACCAAGGGGCCAAGGAAAATGATTCACCATATCTCAATAACAGCTGAGAGAGGGACAACCCTTACTTGCTAGACCAACATGTTTGGCCAAGTATACAGAAGGATACCAAATTTCTCAAACAGTTCCCTCCATTTTATTCACATGCCCATTTTATTCACAGGGCTGGACCTCCTCCATCAACTAAATAATCTACTGCAGGTTCACTCTGGCCTTAATTCAAATACTGTGCCCAGAGCTCAAAGCCTCAACTATCAAATTAACACCTATATGTAACTGTGGCACCCCCATTGGATTTTTTTTAACACAAAAGCAACTGATGCTGTGGTGTACACCTGTAATCCCAGCACTTAGGAACATAAGGGAAGAAGACTCTAGTGATATTAAAGCCAGACTGTGCTGCATGTACAAGGCGCCCTAGGACTACATTGAAAAACACTCTGACTCTGTGCTCTTCATCATTGTCATCATTACCACAACAATAAAAGTAATACAGGACTGGATACTTGGCTCAGGGGTTAAATCTTTACTTCTCAAGCAGAAGGAACAGAGTTTGGCTCTCAAATCACACATAAAAATGCTGGTAGAAATGGCAGTGGCCTGTACTTCCTTGCCTGGAAAGCACAGCCTGCAAAACATCAGAGCAAAGCAATGAGGTAGAACAATCCAGGATGATTTGGGAAGTCACCCTTGGACTTCCACAAGCACGCATATGTCTGTCTTCTGTACCCATACTCTAAATGTACACACCCACACCTACACAAGTGCAAAATAATAACAATAGTAAAAAAGAAGAATCATAAGGAAGGATGCAAACATCATGATGCCTACAAGCAAAGACTTTGATAGAAGAGCCAACTAATCAAAAGGAAGAAAACCTTGATTCCATGACTACCTAGCACTGTAATTCTATGGATGCCTCAGAGAAAGTGTTTATGTTTTCAGAAATATTCATTTTCTTACCTGTTTCCCTATTTAAACTTGGAGCCACTTTAAGATAAAACATGTGCCTTTCCCACGTGTTTCTTTTATTCTGTCCCACATGTTAAAATGAATGATAAATGAATTATCAAGTGTGCAGCAGACAGGAAGATGCAAAGACTTATTCCAAAAAATAACTGACAAGATAGTCACAATAATATTCAAAACATATAGATATCTTAATTATTCTTACTTTAGTCTCTTTTGTGCCAATGCACACAATCTACCTCTAACTTTTAGAATGAATTTACATTATTTTGGTCTAATATAGTCATGTAAAGTGTATACCTCTATTGTTAATGAAGTAGCTATTTGAAGCAAGATTATTGAGTTTAGTGAAATGATTTTTCCATGAAATTTTACATATATATGGCATGTACATAAAAGATCACAAAATATTACCAAAATCTGAACTTAAAATCATACTAAATTTTTTTTATTATTACTATTTATTCAACTGTGTGCATATGCGTGTGTGTGCGCGCGCGCACGTGTGTATGTGTGTCTGTGTGTGTAGAACCACGGACGAATTCGCGAACCACCATGGACGCCTCCACCTCCTTCTGCCCCGGGATTCACAGGCTCCGCCCTACCAGGACCAGAAGCGCAGGCCGCCCCCGCTTCCGCCTGGCGTCTATACGTGGGGTCTAGGATCCAAACTCAGGACCTTCCGCCTGCAAGGCAGAGGCTTAACCCCTGAGCCACCTCTCCAGTCCCCTTAAGATCATACTAAAACAGATTGAACATTCTTTCCTTTTTATCATGGATTCTAAGAGATGGAACCAAATTTATCTTTATAAAAATTTTCTTTTTTAAAAAGTCTGGTAACACAAGGACTAGTTATCATTCTACCTAAAGGAATTAAATATTACAGAGGACGTGATCTCTGGTTCTGAGGTATTTTATAAGAGCAATGAAGAGTTTGATTTTTTTGAGCTTTTGTAAGATTTTTTTTGGATAAAGTCATTTCTGATATGTTGTTGACCTGCTTTCTGAAAATGTCATCTTCTAAAAGATGAAAGAAATGATTGGTGAACCACGAATGACATTCAGGAGCATACTAAAAGAGAAAATTAGAATTGAAGTCCTTGCCAGTGTTTTACCAACTGCTCAAATGAAGAGAATGAATATGCTATCAATGCAGATCAAAACCCATGTTATACATCATCTAAAATATTCTTTGTGCCACTGTGCACCTCAGGAACAATGTTTATGTCCTCCCTTATCATCTTCATCTTGATTCCCAGAAGCATTATCATGTCATTATCAAAGGTAATTAAGATAAAAAATATCCATGATTAATAAATACAGGTCAAATTTGATGGCGAGGCAGAAGGATTATGAACATGAGTTCAGCTAAGACTACGACTACATATGAGGCTTTTCTCAAATAAAAAATGATTACTATATTATTCATTTGGGGATCTTAGCATTTTGAAATCAAGATAATAAGTAGGTTGCTAAAAAGAAGTGTCCAGAGGAAAAATAGAGTTTGTGTTTGAAACACTAAAGAAACTTGATATTGACCAAAATTTTGGGGTCATATACACAGAAACAATATCAAAACTTTTATCTCCATGGAAAAGAACAGCAAGCAACTGATCAAAAATATTACCTAAAGAGGTGGAAAAATAAAAATGTGTTCAAAAATCAAATTTTTTACTTAATTAGAAATGATCAACTCCTTAATAGGTGGCTCCTAGTACCAAACTCACCCAGCCCACATTGAGACACTCAAAAGTAAACCTATGTAACACAGTAATTGCAAGGATTATGAACAAGAGAGATGGGGTAGGAGGGCCACACCAGAAACAAGGAGAGAGGGGACCATGTTACAGCAGAGAAAATAGGCCTCCATCAAGGTCTGCAAGTAAGTAATGAAAAACCTGGTTAAGTTCACAGACGTTCTTTCCTGATCTCACCAGAAGGGGAGGGCATATAGTCTAGCAGATAAAAAATAATCATTTTGCAAATGGGTGATGGACCCCTCCCTCACTGAGGTTTCCTACTCTTATTACATCTACCCTTGAATGTGCTATTATAACAAGACTCCAGTTTAACAGCTTTTTGTCTCTGGCCAGGGGGTGACATACAGTGCCCAGCAGAATGGAGTGAAGGGCATTGCAGGAGCAGCAAAACTGCAAAAGAAAATCAACAAACCACAATCCAGAACTTCAGAGCCTATATCAATCACATAGAACTAGGCCAGCCTCATCTCTCCCCATCCTGGAGCTCAGGGACATTTGCGGAAGAGGGGGCGGTAAGATTGTAAGAGCAAAAGGATGGGAGGAGCAAGGATTTGCAAGATTCTCAACAATAGTTGGGGCCAAAGCAATCATAATGGGACTTTGCATGCCCTGCGCAATGTTCAGCGCACTGTTGCCCTCATAAAGTCTAGCATCTGTTAAGGGCACCGAGACCCCTGGAGGCAAGGGATTGACAGCCATAGTAGTGATCTTATGCTTAAGGGGAACAAGAGAAAGGGCTTATGGAAATGCCACTGGGTCCTTATATGTCATCGGAGAGGAGGACCCAGTGGAGAGTTAGGCGTACACAATAAAGGACTCTCTGGGAATTGGGGGGGAGGCACTGGGGGATGGGGAGGGGGAGGAGGGGGTTTGGGGGGAGGAGGGGGGAGGGAGGGAACTGGTAAAAAAATTTTAAAATGTATAATTAAATTTTTAATAAAAAAAGAAATGATCAGATGTACATGACAATTTTATATGTGTTTCTCTGTTAAGAATTTGTAATAAATTTTATATGTGTGTCTCTGTTAAGAATTTGGTAGTCTCAGAGCACAATAGCAAGGAAAAACCTTTCAGTGTTATTTTCATCTTCAAGAAAGTTACTTAAAATCACAAAGTACAATTAGGAATGTGACAAGCATCCTGTTTGGAACTTGCCATGCTGGTATCTCTCCTCAGACTGTCATTATCTTTCACTGTTGGGCGATTCCTGAGGACAACTCAGAAGCCAAGAAATGATTGGTTTCTCCAATAGTTTCATATATATAATTATTATATCAGACTACAGAGATAAAAAGAGGCCAGAGGTACAGTAGAAACAAGTACATTCAGAGCAATCAGCATGCTGTAAAGTCTAAGTCCAAGAACAAGGTATGGTGGAAAAGCTCAAGACACTAGTGTCTAAGAGCCAATAGATTGAGAAGTACCACTCCTGCCTCTGCTTTATTTAACAAATGAGAACATAAGAAAGTAAATGCTCTGGATATCTCAAGTTTATCTGGCAGATGGGAAGAAAATGCCCGGTTACTAAGCATCAGAGTTCAGTTGTCTCCAAACCTTATCTAAGACACAATAACATTCACAAATATCTAGTATTATAAATTAAGACTGGAGCTAGTGTGAAATCAGTATTACAATTGACTTCCAACAAAAACAGCAGTGTGGAACATAAATCCAAAGAAAGAAAACTCACAAGGGATTTTGGCCTTAAGGGAAAAAAATTAAACTGGAGGACACTTCCAACCAGATAGATGGACAAAGCACAAGAAACAAAATTTATGAGAGAACAATCTACTATGATTTTTCTATAAGCTCACAAATCCTAACAGGAAATACAAATAATGAGACTTCTACTTTTGAAAAGATGACTGCCAACATAAAGAATAGAAGTGAACAGATGAATGAAGTAAGAAAATCAGTTTAGAACAATATTTATAAGAATTTCAAAAATGGGAAATAATTCACCAAAGAAATGGAGGGTTTGAAAAAGAAATAGATAGTTTGGAAATGAAAGAATCAAACCATGAAATCTGGAACACAGTAGGTTCAATAGGACCAAACAAAAAATAAATTTCAGAAATGACAATAAAAGCAGAATAATAATACACAGAATGCATATAGAAAAAATTAATGGCATAAGCAAACTTCAAACACTGTGGGATATATTTAAGAGAAAAAACTAAGAAATCACTGAGTGCAAGATGTTGAGAAAGTATCTGAAGTCTTAGATAATTCAGTAAATGAAATTAGCAGAAATGAAATAAATAGCAGAAGTCTCAAAAATAGTAAAAGAAATTGACATTCGAAAACAAAAAAACTGTTAGAATTCCAAATTAGCACAATAGGACAACCTTTCCAAGACAAATCATAGTCAACATGTCAAAAATACAGAGCGAAGGATATGAGAAGCTGTGAAAGGAAAATGTCAACTTACCTCCAAAATGCAAACACACAAAAATAAAAGTAAAGTTCTCATCAACAGCTCTAAAAATAAGGAAAGAATGGAATGATACTTTCAGTCTTGAAAGTTAACAACTGTTGACCAAATTTGCTAAGTCCAGCAATGTTATTTTTAAAATCCATAAAGAAATACCATTTCACGGCAAATTCAGATTAAGAAAATTCAAGACAGCCAAGGCAGTGCTACAGAAAGTATTTCAAGGAATTTTATATACAAAAGAATATTGTTTTGATCATGAGAACACAGAAAAAAATCTCGTGAGATGAATACATGAACCATTAAAAAATGGGAAGAAATGGATTGTGCACAATACAGACGACTATAAAACTAATAGAGTAATAAGAAAGTAATCACAATAATAAGTCCAACCAGAAAAATAACCAACAAACCATAGAAATAGAAAACCCCTCTCAATAATAATCTTAATATAAATGACCAAAGTCAATGTTTAAGAGATACAAACTAGCAGACTATATTAGGGGGAAAATCCAACTAGTTATCTTCCCCAAGAATCACACTTTACACTATAGTAGGTACAAATTATAGAATTCATCCTAGCAAGCAAATGGATGCCAAAACTGTGGGGGAAGACCTGGCATAGATATTCTATCTTAAAAATATTTCAAATTAAAACTAGTCAGAAAAGAAGGAGAATTTGAGTAGTTATTTAAAACGTAAGCAATTCAAAAAGGATATATTTATGCCAAAACTATATATGAGAATACATTAATATCTGAAACATATAATGAACTTCAGAACATAATATAAAAAAACCTTCCAATCAACAAACCAACAGTGAACTGAGCAGATAGTTCTCAAAATTATAAACACAAATACCCCAGGCCCCAGGACATCTGTATGCTCCACTAGTATCCAGTCACCCTTTCTGAACCTGCAGAAGATTCTTAGGCCACGCCCCAGGCTCTAGGTCATCTGTCTGCCCCACTAGCCACTCTGCATTTCTACCCTGAATCCTGGACCCTGGAAGACACCATGCTCCTCAGAATTCAACAGAGTCCAGAGAAAACCCAAGCAACAGACTGAAGGACCAACACCATTCATCTGCATTCTTCTAAAATTAACCCATCTTATGGAAGAAAATCTTTGCAAAAACTCAAAGAAAAGTACCACTTTTTAGCCATCCTGTTACTCCATTATAACCCTAAATGTCAATGGAATTAACTCACCAATAAAAAGACACAGGTAACAAATATGGATTAGAAATCAAAACCCATTTATCTATCTGCTCCCTTCAGGAAACACATCTACCACACAAGAAAGGCACATTCTAAAAGTAAAAGACTGGTCAAAAATTGTGCAAGCTAATGAGACAAAGAAACAAGCAGGGGTATCTGACAAAGTGGATTTCAAACCAAAGAAAATCATAAGAGATACAGAAGGATACTACATTTTAGTGACAGGTACAATTCACTGGGAAGATTTCACAATATTGAACATATATGCACTTAATAGGGACTGCTCCACATTCGTTTATCAAACACTACAATGTCTAAAGCAAGAAATCTATTCCAAAAAGATAATACTCAGTGATTTCAATATACCACTCTCAACATGGGATACATCAACAGGCCACAAATTCAACAGAGACACATAGGAACTAAATCAAACCCTTACTGAAAAGGACCTACTAGATCTCCATCAAACCATCCATCCACACACCAAGGAATACACATTCTTTGGAACTTTCTCCAAAATAGACCACACATCGGGCACAAATTGAATCTCCACATATACAGAAAAGTTGAAATTATAGCCTGTGCCTTATCAGACAACCATGGCCTAAAGCTTGACATCCACAATACAACAAGCTGAAGAAAACACACTAACTATTGGAAATTAATCATTATGATGCTGAATGAGAAATGGGTTCAGAAAGAAATCAAAAAGGAAATTCAAAATTTCCTAGAAGTGAACGATAATAAAAATATAACATGTCAAAATCTATGGGACACAATGAAAACTGTTCTAAGAGCTCTTAACGCGTTTATCAAAAAAATGGAAAAGTCACAAGTAAATAAATTAGTAATGCAGCTTAAAGCTTTAGAGACACAAGATCAATCCAATCCCAAAAGCAGTAGAAGAGAAGAGATTAGCAAAATCAGGGGAGAAACATATGAAATTGAGATAAGGAAACTGATACAAAGAATCAACTAGAAGAAAGATTGGTTCTTTGAAAATATCAATAAGATACACACCTAGCTAAATTAACAAAAAATCAAGAGAGAAAACCCCAAATTAACAAAATTAGAAATGAAAATGAAGTTATCACAAATGATACCCAAGAAATTCAGAGAATCATGAGGTCATATTTCAAACATGTATATTCCATGAAATTTGATAACACAAAAGAAATGGATGAATTTCTGAGTGTGCACAACTTGAATCAGGAAGTTTTGAATTATTTAAATTGCCTTATAATAAATGAGTAATTAGTGTAGTAATCTCGACTCTCCCCACCAAAAAAAATGATCTGGACCACATGGATTCACTACAGAATTCTAACAGACATTTAAAGAATAGCTAAAACCACTACTCCTTAATAGATTCCAAAAAATAGCAAAAGAAGTAAAACTTCCAAATTCTCTCTAAGAAGTTAATATCATACTAATCCCAAAACCTAATAAAGATATACTTAAAAAAAGTAAACTATAGTCCAGTCTCTTTGAGGAGTACAGACACAAAGATTCTCAACAAAATCTTAGGAATCAGATTCAAAAATAGATATAAAAGATCATTGACTGTGATCAAGTAGGTTTTATCCCAGGCACACAAGTTTTGTTCAACATATACAAATCAATAAATTTAATCCATCATATAAACCAATCCAAAATCCAAGACCACATGATACTCTGGATAGATGTAGAAAAAGCTTTCAATAAGATCCAACGTTGTTTTATGATCAAAACCCTAGAGACAGTTGGAATTGGAAGGAACTTATATCAACATAATCAAAGTTGTATATAACAGGCCAACAACAAGGACTGTACTCAATGGGGAAACATTTGAAGCATTCCCACTTTGATCAGGAACTAGACAAGGCTGTCCACTCTCATCACTTCTATTAAATATTGATGTTTTAGCTAGAGCCATAAGAGAAGAGAGGGAGATAAAAGGGATTCAAATCAGAAAGGAAGAAGTCAAGATATCTTTGTAGATGACATGATGATATATCCGAGTGATCCTAAAAACTTCACCAGGAAACTCTTGGAACTAATACATAAGTTCAGCAGAGTGGCAGATTACAAAATAAATGTGCAAAAATTAATGGTCTTCCTATACACCAAGGATGAAAAATGTAAAAAAGTCCTAAGAGAAATAATCCCATTTACTATAGCCCCTAAAAAAATGAAATGCCTTGGTATAAATCTAACCAAAAAGGTGAAAGATCTTTATAACGAAAACTTGAAGAAACTAAAGACTTTCTACATTAAAGGTAGAAAGACCTCCCCGTGACACTGGATTGGCAGAATCTACATTGTAAAAAATCCTACCATAAGCAATATACAGATTCAATGATATACCAATCAAAATCCTAAAGGAATTCTTCAAGGAAATTGATCAAACCATCTCAAACTTAATATAGAAGCACAAAGGTCCAGAATAGCAAAAACAATCCTGAGTAACAAAAACACTGCTAGAGCTATCACCATACCAAACCTTGATCTATACTACAAATCGGTAGTAATAAATAGACATGTAGATCAATGGATAAGGGTTGAAGACCCAGATAAAAGCCCACAGATATTTGATTTTTGACAAAGGGGCCCAAAAAATTCAATGTAAAAAGAATAGCATATTCAATAAATGGTGCTGGCATAACTAGATATTCACATGCAGAAGATTGAATCTGGATCTGTATTTGTCACCAAATAGATAAAGGACCTTAAGATTAGGCCAGGGACTATAAAAACCCTAGTTGAAAGGGTAGGGAACTCCCTTGAGCTGACTGGGCTATGCCAACAGTTCCTGAACAGAAATCCAATAGCACAGTCACTACAACCAACACTCAACAAATGGGATCTTATGAAATTGAAGAGCTTCTGTTCAGATAAAGAGATTGTAACTCAAGCACAAAGGCAACCCACAGAATGGGAGACAATCTTCACTAATCACATATCTGATAGAGCTCTATTACCCAGAGTGCACAAAGAACTTAAAAAACTAAACACCAAGGAGCTAAGTGGCCCAATTAAAAAAATTGGCCTCAGAACTCAAAAGAAACTTTTACAGTGATGAATTTTAAATGTCTAACAAATATCTTTAAAAATGCTCCACATCCCTAGCCATCAGGGAAATGCAAATCAAAACTTCCCTGAGATATCATCTCACCCAGGTGAGGATGGCAAAAATCCACAATACAAATAACACCAGATGCTGGAGAGGATGTGGAGAGAAGGGAGCTCTCATATATTGCTGGTGGGAATGCAGGCTTTTTACAACCACTCTGGTGAATAGTATGGCAAATTCTGAAAAGTTAAAGATTGAAATGCCATATGATCTTGCTATTCCACTTCTGGGAATAATCCCCCACAATGCAGAAATTCACTACAGTGACATGAGCACAACCATGTTCATTGCAGCACTATTTACAATATCAAAGTCATGGAATCAATCCAAATGCCCACCTATTCAATGGAATACTACTCAGTCACCAAAAAAGATGAATTAATGAAATTTGCTGGGAAATGGATGGAATTAGAAAAGAAAAAAATTATATTAAGTGAATTATCGCAGACACAGAAAGTTAGACAATGTATGTACACCCTAATAGATGGATCCTAGTTCCAAACCCACTTAATGACATATTCAAAGGTAAATCTCTATAGTACCTACTGTAATCACGAAGGAGGGTATCATAAGTAAAGAAGATAGGGGATCATGCTTCAGTAGAGAAAATAGGTCATCATCAAGTATTGCTTGTAAGTAGGGAGACATCTGGTGCAGCTCATTCTCACTTCCCTTCCTGGTCACTGGCGACTGAATAGGTTTGATCTCATCAATTGGGGAGGGTATAGGGACTGGCAGATAGATGGTAACCATCGTGGAAATGGGACACTGACCCCTCCATTACTGTTGTGTCTTACTCCTGCTCTTTCATCTACCTTAGAGTCTCCTCTTATATAAGATCTTCAGCTAAACAGTCTTTTATCTTTTGTTAGGTGGTAAACTTCCATACCAATTAGGGTACAACCAAGAGTGGTACAGGAAAAGCAAAACTGAAAACAACAACAAACCATAATTCAGAACACTAAAGACCCTACATAAACCAATTGGAACCAGAACAGCCAAATCTCTCCCCATCCTAAAGTTCAGGGATCCTTGTGGAAGATGGGATGATTGTAAAAGCCTAAAGATGGGAGGACCAACAATATGCAAGATACTCCATACAATTCTAGGGGTGCAGCAGCCAGGTTTGTACTGTGCCTGACCTGCACAATGGCTCACATGTCAATGTCCCCCCAAAGTCTATCATGCATTACAGGGTAAATTGCTCCAGGCAATAGGATCCTTAAAGATATAATAGAGTTTAAAAACTAACAGGGAGCCCAAGAAGGGGCTCTGGGCTATGAACACTCACTAGGGTAGAGGACTCACGGAGGTTTGGTGTTCACATAAAATGATGCTCCAGGGGATGGGAGAGAGGAAGAGAGAGGCACCAGGAGAAGGGGAGAGAGGAATGGGGGTGAAAGGAAGGGGAAAAGGGAAAAAAGTGCAATGGAGGAGGTGAGGGGGGAGGGAGATGTCAGATGTTCCTATTGATCTTTAATGATTAGAAAAAAATATAAAATGTGGGAGAAAAATTAAAAAAGAATAAACACAAATAGTCCATAATTATTTGAAAAGTATTAAACTTTCTTAGCAAGATTTTCAAAATTTCAAAAATTTTTATTAAATTTGTTCACTGACAATTTTGTCCACGTGTTTGGTACAGTCCCATACTCTAACTCCTACTGTAATTGTCTGTCTCTTTAAGTACCTCTGCCAACTCTCCCTTCTTCCCCATATGTTCCTTTTCCTCATTCATATCCTTTCATTTTGTTTTGTGACTGAATGCATTTATCCAGGGCTATGTGTATAGCTATGCATTTGAATCTGTCTGCTGGCAACTGATGGACTTCAGTGAGTCCACAACACCATTGGCTACCCCTCCAACAGAACTCATCAGTAGCCAATAGTTTGGCAGTGAGTGTTTGGTTCTGTGAGCACTCTCTTGATTCATGATTGACTGTTGATAGGCTCACTATTTATTGTGTCATCTCAGTGAAGTATCTGCAGCTGCTGAGAAATCATGATTTTTAGCCCTTCTCCCTGTCTTGTGGTGCTTACATTCATTCCACCTCTTCTTCCATGATATTCCTGATCCTTTGATGGGATGTTTATAAATGCCCTATTTATGGTTGAGCATTGTACCGTTATTTATTTCCAGTCCCTTAAACATCTGTGAGTTTCTGAATTTACTGCAGTTCATTGCAGAGAAACTTCTCTGATAAAGGCTGGGAACAACATTTGTATGTGGTAGTAAGCATAAATATTTGGAACATAGCTTGTTGCCACATCAATTTAGAAACCCAACTGTTTCTAATGCAAAGGACCTCCTCAGCCATGAGTCTTTGAACAGTTTTAAAGTATCAGGCATGCATTCTTTCTTGTTGAGCAACCTTCAAGTCAAATCATAGAGTGGCTTATTACCCTCATCAGAGTTATACCACTGTTGTATCAGTGGGCATTTACTTTGAGATTCCATTTTACCCAAATTAAAACAGTAGATGACACTGAAGAATCAAATATGAACAATGCTGGTATTTTTGTGAGGAAGAGGAACCCTATATAGTACTTGTGAAGGTGTGAACTTGTAGACTTCCTATGGAAATCAGTATGGAAGTTATGGAGGTACCTCAGAACAATTAGAAACAAAATTGAAAGGTTTAGTTTCATTACAGGTTGCTTCAACAGAATACTTGGCCCAAGCAACTCAAGGAAGAAAGTATTTCTAGGTTCACAATTCTGGGCTACAATCCATCAAGTCACAGCAGCAACCTCTAAGGGAACTGGTGGCATCACTTCCAGAATCTAGATGAAAAGCAACAGATGAGTGCATGTCTTCTGGCTGATGCCCAGCTTGCACTCCCTGTCTTTCTATATAACCAGACCTTCTGTCTAAGGAATAGCTTCAGCTATAATGGGCTAGATTTTGCCATGTTAACTGTGAAATCAAGACTGTCCCTCTCAGGAATGCTCAGTGGCCAACCTTAATCTAGGTAATTACATCATTGATTCCAGAGAACTACCTTATATGGAGTCAGGTTGACAATTAATAAAAACCATCAAACCACATGTACCAACTATACCACTCCTGAGCATAAGCCCAAAGCACTCTAAGTCTTACCTCAGAGACACTTGCACATCCATGTTCATTGTTGCTCTCTTCCCAATAGACAAGGAATGGAAGAGATCTTCATATGGATAAGAAGTGTGAATGCATATGAGGAATTTTATTCATCTGTAAAGAAAAAATAATATTTTCAGAAAATGGATGGCATCAGAACTCATTATATGAAGTGAAGTGAGTGAGATTTAGAAATCTGTTCTCTAATAGATGAAGTTTAAATATGTGTGTGTGTGTGTGTGTGTGTGTGTGTTTCATGAAAAGACAAAGAGAACTACAAGAGGAGAAGAAGAAATTTTTAAGGGAGGTAGGAGTGGGGAGAAAAAAACAAAGGCAATAACATAATATATGAGATATAAAAGTTGAGTGTCATGAGGAAATCAGAGTAGCTAAGAGAAGGATGTAAAGAAAAGCGCAAACTTAAAAAAGTATGCAGGAAAAAGTCACAATAAAACCCATTACTCTGTAGGTTAATTAAAAAGATAATTGAGGGCTGGAAAGGTGGCTCAGGGGTTAAGCCTCCGCCTTGCAGGCGGAAGGTCCCGAGTTCGGATCCCAGATCCCACGTATAGACGCCAGACGGAAGCGGGGGCGGCCTGCGCTTCTGGTCCTGGTAGGGCGGAGCCTGTGAATCCCAGGGCAGAAGGAGGTGGAGGCGTCCATGGTGGTTCGCGAATTCGTTCGTGGTTCTACACACACACAGACACACACATACACACACACACACAGACACGCGCGCGCACACATACACACAGTTGAATAAATAATAATAATAATAATAAAAAAATTTAAAAAAAAGATAATTGAAAGTGATGATAAGTAGTTAAAATATGAAAGCATAAGTAGAGCCCATTCAATGAAAGTGTTTGTGTGTCCAATAACACCACATTGACTGAACACCTTATACATACTACTCAGGTAGTTTTGCCATCCCCTGCAAAAACTTATTTCCCGGTGAAAGTTTGAAAACATTTATGGTGTTAAAAAAATTCAATAAGGTCAAAATAAAAACAGCCAAAATGATGAGTGGTGCACTCTCATTTATAAGCCTGTGGACTTGCCTCTGCATAGCATTTCAAAAAGACAAGACTTCTTTAATTTCAGTTGGGACAGTATGTGTTTCATATTTCTTAGGTTTCATCACAGAAGGCCATAGATTTACTGTGAAGCAAGTTACAATCCCTTACATATTATCCTAAATTTAGATTTGGCTGAGATTTTTTTTTGCTGAAATAATGAGAGACATGGCAATAAAATGAAATTGTGCCTCTTTTATCATTTTCTACTCACAGAGGAAAAATTCATAAAATAAATTGCCCTTAAAGAAACCACAGAGATCATCAAATTCAGCCCCCTTAGAATGATGAAGTCATTTTATTTTCCAACCATCCCTGCCTGAATTGCTTTCTAAGTGACCTTGTGGCATTTTATGAATAGTCTTTCTTACTAGGCAGCTACAAATACATATCGTTGTGAGGATAACATGCTGAACTCTGTGAGGGTTCATTTGAATATTTGGCATTTTTAGATATATTACAAATATTTGCTTGAGTCATTTTGTACCAGAAAGGTAGCTAATCAATTTAGCATACATATACATACATGAATATATAAGTATATATATATCATTATTGCACAAATAGTAATAGTAATATATTTGATAGAAGATGAGTTTGCTATCAAAACCAATTACAGTTGAAAGATAGGAATCATCCTACAAAACACAAACAACAATGAATATTAAATAGTATGGTGATACAACTCAATGAATATTTCACTTACTACAAAGATAAATGGCCCAACTTGGGATCATTAATTGATAAAATATTTAAGAAAACATAGAATCCTGTTCTATCTTCAGGTTCTATGTGCACCTCTCACAGTCATGATCATTAATTTCTTCACAATTTAAAATTAAATTTTAAACAATAAATATAAAAACAATGGAAATCTGGTCCATAAAATGTCACTGAAGACTAAAAACCTGAACCTCTCCAGCAAGATCACCTTAATAATCATCTCATCTCATTCTGATCTCAAGAACTTCAGGGTCTTCTGTCTAGATATCCTTACCTTTGGAGCTGTGCTTAAATAGAGCCAGTCTATGTGCTATGATTAAAGTGCACAAATGCAATCTATGCCTATATCACAAGTCACCTGAGCCTTGCAAGTACAATGCTGATATTTCAGAATACAAGAGAACAAGAAAGGAGAGACAAGAGATAGCACATTCTTCCATAGTAAAGTACAATGGCCTTAACAAAAAAAAATTAGGTTATTTAACAAAAGATAAGATAATCAAAGAATAGTTTCACACTGAAGAAGAAAAGCTGTGAGCTGTCAGGCTTGGGGAGTAGGTGAATAGGAAGCAGCGCAATCACAAATGGTACCTGGGATCATCTGAAGATTTGGCTCTCTATTTTGCAGAATGGTAGTTAGCAAGAGAAAGGTTTCAAAAAGGAGATGAAATATAATTTAGGAAATCCTTTTTTTCCCCAAGTTTTACAGTGGAAGCTAATTGTAATATATAATAGGGTAGGAGGAGTGTGGGTTATCTGAGAAAAAAATCCATTAGAATAATTGTTACATTGGAAATGGACCACAGATAACAAGACGTAGTGGCTAGTTGTATGTGAGTGCCACAGGCACTGAATGAATCAGGAATGAACTTTAGATTGATGTCAACAAATACTGCTCATTCAATCAAATCAGGCTTGATTTCTGGGCAAAGGACAGATGCTCTTGTGCTGAACTTTGCCCATGGTGGCATGATCTAGGCTTTGCAGAATCCTGTTAATATACACAAGCCACACTTGTGCTAGGTCCCATTTCCATGGAGGTGAAAGACTCAAAAAGAAGTGCAATGTTTTTCTGGCCTTATGTCTCTACAATGAATCTCCCATTATCTTTCACCTTGATAATCACTTCCTCAATTTCCAGTTCCTCCTAAACATGTTCACTTTTCTCTGCCCATACATCTCCTTTTCTGTCATTGGCTATGTCAAACAATTCCCATTTCCCTTGGAAGGTCTCCTTCAGATGTCATGGATTGCCTTGTATCTTAGCTAATGTCTGCACTCAGAAATCTCACCTGAGCAAACTTACCTGAATTAACAATTATTTTCTGCCTCCTTATTCTGCTTTTCATCTCAATCCTCATAATAAATAATCATGTATTTATATGTTTATTATGAATGTTGACTATTTGAAGTAGAATTGCTTATTTCATTTCCTGATATAAATCCAATGTGTAGCATACAGTATGTACTTAATTGATACTTGTTTGCTGACTATAGATTTTGACAATAGTGGGAATGCTTTTAATAAATCTCTATCAATTACACTTCCAGATGAATCAATACAAGAGATTCTCCCTATAAAGCCTGATATTTCAAACATAATGAAACCTCATGACTATGAGACAGTGTTTCACAATTACTACTTACTACTTCTTTTAATAATAAATCTACAACATTGGCACTGAATCTGATTTTATCAGTTGGACCTGTCAATTTCATTGTGTCAAGTAATTTATCATAATGAAAAAAAATCAGTAAAATGGGAATGTCAGTGAACATAATGTTATTTGTGTGAAAACTAATTTGAATATTATCAAAAGATTTGATAAAGGGAATTTCTATTTCAAAATATTGCTAATGGTTCCTATCTATAAATGTTGAAAAAGTCATAAATATTCAAAATAATTCTCTCAAAAACATTTTTTCTGTATGTTTACAGTTTTGTTCCACTTTAAATCTGCTCAAACTAGAAATCTTAGATGTGGTATTTGTTTTATCCTAAAGTGATAATGGTGAATCCCAGTCACTGAAAAGAAAAAGTCTAGACCGAACATCAAAAGATTGAAAATGTCCATTTGTATGTTTTGGATTAAATGAAATGTTTGTCTTATTTACATATATTATAATCTAAGACTTCATTATTGATTAACATCCAGAATTAATCAGGTCAGTGAGCTTCTCCTTACCAAACCCTACAGATGCTACCCATCCTCCCTCCCTGAAGAAACTCATTAACCAGTCATTAAGAGTGGAGAGAAAGAACAAAGAATACAGGGCAGGATTCAGAAACATTAAAATCAGTTGCATATAATTCTCTACAAAGGACAGTAAACATGCTGCCAGTGGGACAAAAAAATATGATTTTAACAAAGCTGAAAACAGAAAGATGGAAATCATTTCTTAGAAAGAATGAACTTTGCTTAACATCAAAATAGTCATTGCCAATGTCATTTCTGTCTAATACCTTGAGTTCTCTGATTGGAGGTGATATTAATTCCCACATATGCACCCCTTCCTACACGACCTCATGACTCTCTTCATACTACTTAATTAAGCTTTTGTCTATGGTGAACTACATTTGCAGTGCTTGTCTTTAGTTTCTTAAAGAAGAAAAGGAGTTCTTCATATTGCCACTGCTTCCAGTATTAGTCAGTACAAAGTTATTAAAAAAAAAAAAAGAAGAGCTTGGAGAAATAAATGTTTACTCTGTTATAGTTCCAGGATCTGATAATGAAAAATCAATATTATTATATAGGTGCTGCAGAAAGTTGATTCCCGCCTGTCCCCTAGTTTCTGGGGTTTTGTAAATTTATCACTTGTGTCCAAATATTCCACTTTGTAAGAACCAGTAACACTGAGGTAAGGTGTATCCCTCCTCAAGATGGCACATACACTTCCCTCTTGAGTAAATCAGAATGAAATGCTGGAGTTCACTACATGACAAGGACCCTCCAAATGCCTACTTGACCTTAGCCCCATTTATCTCCTTCTACCACAATGCAATATATTTCTAATCATGTCATATTCTGAGGTTCATGGAGCTAAGCTTTTAACCACTAAATATTGGAGGAATCAAATTTGTAGGACATCTAACATGGAATGCTGCACGTAATAGAAACTCAATTTAAACGCATAAGAGAAGTAAAGAAGCGAATGACAAAATAGAGGAACAAGAGAAGACATGAATGTTCTTAACTTTTTCTTTCCTCATTTCCTGATTTCTATTTCCAGTGAATTTTTCTCCAATCTTGTGGCTTAATTTCTCAAGGTCAGATTCATTTTGCCAACAATAAATGCAGTAATACAGATCCACACACTGACAGACATAAGTGTTAAGAACCCACAGTACTGATTTGCATTTCTCAAATTACTCAAACAACATCTTTCAACACTATAAATACTCATCTCGTTTTTATGTCAAAAACAAACTTCAAATGGCAGCCTAACTATTCCCTAAATATTGATAAGAATGTGATTTCAATAAAGAGTACATAAACAAATACAAATGTATCTGAAAAATTCTTCAAACATCACAAATGTTAGTATCAAAAAACATTTAAGCCATTACTTGCTTAATAAGACAATAGTATGTGTGAAAATGACAGTCTGAATGTCAAGCTAAGTGTTAGAGTACTCTGGCAGGCATCAAAAGATTAAAGTCACTTTCTGCACAGTTCCTCATTGAGCACAAAGTTAATCAGGGAACCAATTTAAACAAATGAAGTTAATAAAGCATTCAGTTACATGGGTATTTATTTATCTGATAATGACTATTAAATTGAGCTTTTTAAAGAAACGATATTTAGGTCTATGTTATTATGGCTTCATGTTTTGTTTTGACTTGTTTTACTTTGTTAAATGTTTTTCCACACTTTTAAGAAAACATTTTAATACTGAAAGAGTCCTCACATTGTAGTGTGCATTAGCACTGCTTACATTTTCTCTTAAAAATAATCAGGATAGGCTTCTCATCAGTGATTCATTTATCTCAGGAGACAGTCTTCATCATAAAAAAGATACAGTGACAATATTGGTGATGGCCAAAAGAACACACACACAAACACACACACACACAAACACACTAAATAATAAATTAAAAAATAATAATTTCCTCTTCTGTCCACTATGAAAATGATAGTCTTAAGAAAATAAGAGTGAAAATAATCTTAACATTGTATACTCAATTGAATTTTGAGTCAATTAAATAAAGAAAGCAAAGGAAGATTATGTTTTCATTTGACTTAACCCTAATATCTTCCTATTGACAATATATATATTTCCAGCGAATCTCAGTGTTTGAAGTATTACCTACTCAGGAGAAAAAGTTCCATATTTTTGTCACAAGTTTCACTCTCTCTATTTCTAGAATTACCCCTCTCCTAATAAATCAGTACTCAATCCTGGCCATGTACATTCATTCACTGACTATGTTCAGTGATTACCACCTGACTTTGGTGTTATTTTTGTAGGATCTTGACATACAAAGTAGATATGAGACAATGTCTATGCACTAAGAAAACATAATAACATAGTATTTCACACCTACCCAAGGGAAAGTAATCAAAATAAGAAAACAAAGTTTTGAATAAGATGAAGGTCAATAGATGCTTACATACCAGTTGGAAAGGATAAGTTGGTAATAACAAGATAAAAAATAATTTGAAGGGGCTGCAGAGGTGGCTCAGGGGTTAAGCCTCCGCCTTGCAGGTGGAAGGTCCTGAGTTTGGATCCCAGATCCCACGTATAGACGCCGGACGGAAGCGGGGGCGGCCTGCGCTTTTGGTCCTGGTAGGCGCAGCCTGTGAATCCCGGGACAGAAGGAGGTGGAGGCGTCCATGGTGATTCCCAAATTCGTCCGTGGTTCTATACACACACACACACATACATACATACATACGCACACGTGCACAGTTGAATAAATAATAATAAAAAAATTTAAAAAAATAATTTGAGAACTAGGGAGATAGCTTTTCTTCATAAGGAAATAGAATTAAGCTCAGAACCCCAGTTCCCACATAAAAAGTATGTTGGGCAGATATGGTGGCAGTCTATAATTCTGGCACTGGAAGGCAGACCCTAAGGAACCTCAAAGCAAAGCAATAAGGAGTTAAAACAACTCAGAATGATTTCCATAAGTACATACATCTAATTGCCCTTTTGTACATACATACATACATACATGCATACATGCATACATACATACAGGGAGCGAGAAAGAGAGAAAATAGAATCTTGGCAGTGTTAAACAACCTCAAAATATTCACAAACTAGGACAAGGAATTTCAATTTAGATGTATACCTTTAATAGACCCATATGTGTATTCTGAAAGACATACCCGCCTATAATGACTCCAATACTTGAATACCAATATTTGCTATCTAATGGAATAGGAGGGAGACATGAGTATAGTTCTGTGTACTTTTGTTCATAATTTGTAGTATATTAATAAAAAATACTGAAAATGGATGATGGTAAACTTTATATAAAGATAATTTTTAAAATTCATTTTCAGAGAGTTTATGAATCAGAACAGAATTCACAACACTACTCATGATAATTTCCCACCAAACACAGAATTGATTAATATACTTATATTAATTAATGACTTGGTGGCTTTGGAGTTGAAAGGTAGCAGAAGGAGCTCCATTTGGAACTGTTACTGCTGGTGCCAAGGTGTGAAAGACACACTTTCTGGAACTGACCATGTCCATCCTGACTCAGACCCAAGCACGAGCTGCTGCAAGACTCTCTGCACTGAATTACATGGCATTTCTGTGCTTCTGATAGTCTATTTATAAAACGAGAGTGAAAAGTGCACCTTGCCATTATTTTCTTAAGATAAAATAAGGTAATTACAAAGCACTTAAAACACTATGTGAAAGATATAATTTTTGTTCTATCCCACATCTTTTCCATTTTGCATATCTTCCATTATTGCATTTCAAATTTTACTGGTCCGTTCTTCTGAAATGCTTGATCATTACTAATTCCTTCTGGTGTATTTTTCATCTCAGACATTATAGTTTTCATCTCTAGAAGCATTTTATATTAGAAGTATTCTATGTTTCTTCATAGAAGAGTCTTTCTACTTGCATTCTTAAGTATATATAATGGACTATAATAGATGTACATCTATTAATATCATAATCCTGACTGATTTTTTCATGAAGACATATTAGGTCACTCTTTTTTCTTCTTTATATGTGTCATAATGTTTAATGAAGTTACAGCTTTAAATTTCTGAACATTCATAATTTTATAATTTTCTTAAACTATTTTCCTGGATGCAGATTTTCATCCAGAGAAGAGAGACAATATATTCCATCTCTTCTGCTCTTCTTTTTTTTTTTACTCTTTTTTTTAAATTTATTTTTTCCACTCATACAAACTTGATAGGTACCCCGTTCTCTTCCCTCCCTCCACCCCTCCCTGGATCCCCTTGCTCCCTCCCTCCTTAAATTCCCCCCTCCCTCCCTTTCTCCCAGTGCCCCCCCAATCCTGGAGCATCCTTTAGTGTGCATGTCAGACTTCCCTCTGGGTCCTCCTCTCTGATAAGGACTTAGTAGCATTGCCTAGAGCTCTTTTTTGTGTTCCCCTTTAGTATAGAAATACTATTAATCCCTTGCCTCTAAGGATCTTAGAGCCTGTGATCCATGCTAGATTTGGGGGGGAGGGGAGTCAGTGACATGTTGGTCATTGCGCAGGTCATACAAAGTCCTATTATGATTACTTCGGTCCTAACGTGTGTGGAGTATCTTGCATGTCATTGTTCCTCCCCATCTTTCGGTGCTTCCCTTTCAACCTTTCAGTTACCAAAAATAGCTTTTGCTCTACAATGAATTTTTCTGCCACCTAGAGGTAATGAGAAAGAATTTTGCAGAATATACCTTGAATTTGAAAATTTCACTATCACTGAAGGCAATATAAACCAGTCCTGCCCTTCTGTAAAAACTAAAGACTATTTCTTCTGACGTTTTAAGTGGTCTTTTCTCTAACTTTGGGTAATTTCAACAGGTGCAAGGCCCAATCAGCATGCAGCTGAGGACTCTGGAAAGATCTTCCATCTGTGCAGTAAGCGTGCCTCAGTTATTTCCATCATTCTCCCTAGAACACACTGGATGAATTTCAAAGACCTAAGTTTTTTTGAATTTTCAAGTCAATATCAACTCAGAGGGACTGACAGCGTCTGAAATGTTGCTTTATGAATTTATCTTAATCCTTTAGATTTTTCAGACACCAGGGTCAATCTATTCTTTTCCCTGTCTTTTGATAAGCAATAATAGTCATAACTATTAACTGAGAAACGTTGCTATTCATATTATCTAGTACTTAGAGTGCTACCCATGACATCCATTTATGGGTGGGTACAATACAATTATCTTCATGTGGGAAATTGATATCGAATTGTACAACAAAGCTCTCTCTTTCCCATGTAATCACTTTGGCAGGGAAAGTCCCCACATATGAAATTAAAATTAAAGGGGTAGCAATTAATTTTGTAATTCTATTGTTAAGCTTTTGACAAAATAAATTTGTAGGGATAGACCTCAAGTCATTATAACTTGGCTCCTGTGAGTGCAAAGGGACAGAAGGGAACTTTCTATGTAGTAATTTTGGTGAAGATTAAATGGCACATGCATTTAATAAAATTAACAAACCATGCGGTATGCATTTATTGTAAAATGTCCTATGAAGCTCACTTATGTTTGATTGGACATACCAATGCTCAACAAAGCAGGAGCTTTGCTTTTTTCAATTTTCCTCAGAACCCAAAACCATTTCTCATAGCTGATGCATAAATTTTAACTGGCTGATAAATATCAGCAAGCAAAAACACAGTAGGAAATTAGTCTAAAGAAGAGTCAACCCTCAACGTTCAGTAGATCGCTGCCACTGCAAGCATGGCTTGGGTAAAACTGGAGGCATTAGAATTAAAGTTACAGGACCAGAGCTCAGGGTGCTTAACCCTGGCTGTAGATTAGATGTATCTGGAGGGCTTTTAACTAAAACGCTACTAATATTCATGCCCCACCACAAGAGAATCTAAAATAATTGGTCTGAAATTGGGTCCAGACATTAATTTTTAAAACTCCCCAGGTGGCATTCACATGTAACCAGTGTTAAGAATCACTGATGTAGAACAATTTTCCTCCTTCCTGTGCTTTTTCCTGAGCCATTTCTTCAATCTCCCTATAGGCCAAAAGCCACTATCCTGGCTTCAAAATAAAGTCTCACAAACAAAGAAGAAGGATTCTAGGCATTACATTATTACCAGCATAACATCTGTGAATGCGTCTTTTAACATGTGTGTGTTTGTCAGAGAGAGAGAGAAATTGAGAGAGAGAGTGAGAGAGAGACCAAGAGATAGACAAAGAGAGTTAGTTCATGCTGAACTAATACTGATTCACAGTGCATAATTCAATAATTTATTAAGTGTTATAAACTTTGTTCTACCTTTGTGGTTTGTAGACCCTAATTTCTTAAAATGCTATAAGAAACAGACACCAGCAGCAATATATTCTCTTTTAGCTGAAACTCCAAAATCAAAGTACAGGCAATGGGGAATCATCAGCTATAGTTTACAAGTGGCAGTGTATATGCAAGAATGATGCAGCGATAACCGTATGGTGAAGAAGCACCTAAACAGCTAAAAATAGTTTTTAATAAAGTCAGGGCTGAGAAGCAAAAATCAGACTTAATGTGATTAATAAGATAGTGAAAGAACAGCCAATAAGATCAAGTCCGGTAGTTTGGAAAGAACATAACAACTTGAAGCCAGAGAAATCCCGAATGCTAGGATAGGGCAGTGTCACACCTACACTTCTGTTTGTGTATGGAGTTGCCTAGCCTCGTATCATTAGAAGTAAATTCTACTCAGTCAACATAGGCAACTGGAAAGCTAAAGTGCAGCAAAGAGAAGAGAAAAACTGGATATAGTTAGAAGTCATCGTGCTATTATCAGATTTTACATGCATTGGGGACTAATTATCTGCTTTGAATAACAGAATTTTTTACTGTATCTTTTAGGTTTTTTTTTTTTCTTTTTCTTTTTCTTTTTTTTTTTTTTTTTGCAATTAGCTTAGAAACTTGGGATATTTCCATAAAGACTAACAAAAATAAAAAGTCTAGTCAGTTTTATGCAAATGTAATATTAAAGGTTGGCAATTGAGTATAAATTAGGAACTGGCTTTTAAATTGCATGGAAAAATGACTTTTATACATATATACATATATATTTATTGAGGTATGTTTTTCTTTACTTCAAGAATATACTTTTAGAAATAGAAATATTGCTTAAAAATAAAAAATTCATTTCAGAGTATTGTATTATGTTTCAAGGCAAGTAATGTGAATATAATAGCTAAACAAGATTTATATCAAATATTACAAGGAAGACACAGAAAGATACATTAATAGATAGTGTGAAAATAAACAAAATACCATGTGAGAATAGAATTTCCACCATAAAGGGGTAATCAAATTTACTAGTTTGAATATACCTAGATTCTCCTTAATTTTCAAAAGCATTTACAAAAATGTTTCTTTGAATATTTCATACATTGAAAACAATGTATTTCTCTAAAATACTGAAGAATTCTTCTAATAAAGTAGGAAATCACATCTCGGTACAATGACATCAAGAGTTTTTATAATTTCTGCAATACTCTACTCACTCACTCCAATTAACAGACAGATTCCAGTCAGAAGACAGACAACACGTAGTGACTTAGACAAGAAAGAGGTATGATGAAGAAATGTAACCTAGTGATGAATAATTAAGAACAGGGATTGAAAAAATTAAAATGTCACTGGAACTGATGAAGTTTTCCCAAAATAAGGCAAACTTGGAAAGGGGAACCTCTTGCAAGACCAAACTACACTGAGGCAAGAAGATATTCACTATCTCTCCCCACGCCAGAGCCAGTTCTTGATAGGTGATCAGAAGCTGGCCAGGAGGAATTGCCCCATGATGTCAGATATTCACCAGCAGCTCACCCAGGAAGGCTGCTGTAGAGTTCATTTGGAAATTGGGGAGCCCAACAGAATTTACTGGAAATGGAGAAGGAAGGAGGAAGAAAACGAACCAATTTATGAAGCACTTGTGAGATTCCCCCCTACAAGTCACCTTGGGTTGGATGGTGAGGTGCAGAGAAGTTCACTGAGCGATTGTCATCCAGGCCACTGAAGTAGACACCAGAGGCAGCTACTGGGGAATCTACAGAACATCTGCCCAAGAGTTTTATATCCACTGATGCTTTGTGTAACCCTCTAACACCCAGGAGTCAGTAGGAAGATGAATACAGACAGCAAGATAGTCCTCTTTCTCCTGCTCCCTGTACCTGGACAGTATCACATGGCCAACTGTTAAAGGAATAGGTAAGTGTATCACCTGCACACAGTGAAAGGTAAACTCAGAGCTAAAGAATATCGAATGATCACTGGCACTCTTGAATCTTGCAGACTACTCTTTACCAAGCTACTAAAAGTATCAAGGTCTGTTTCTGAAGAGGTATCAAATATTTTATGACTTATTTTAACATGCTCATCGCACACAACATGATCTAGCAAGTTCTCTTTCAAGATCAGTTTCTAAAAAAAAAAAAAAAAAAAACACAACTGTGGCCATGCACTACTAGGGGTTATTTCTTGAGTATTTTGAAAATGAACTTAGAACACAGTGAATACTTCCATTATTACATAATCTCCAATGCATTTAATAATAAAAAAACTCTTTAATAAGAGTGAACTTAATAATGCTCCTGAATTATTTCTCATCCACCTACTTCCACAAAACTCAACTGCATCAAACTAATTCACTTTCGTTTTAGTAAATCCCATATGAATCTAAAAATAATACTTTTTAAAACCTCATTTTCCAAACCCAAGCAATTTGTACAAGGATCTCCAAAACAACAGAAGTCGTTGGCTGTTTGAAATATAACTCTTTGAAATATAACTGGAGAAAATAATATTTGAGGCTTGCAGAGATAATTCAGCAGAGAAAAGCTCCTGTTCACATACCCAGTGACCCAAGTTTGATCCCTGGAAGTCCACATGGTTAAAGAAGAGAACTGACTTCTGAAACTTGTCCTCTGACCTCCATCTTAACCACACCACACTACAACATGCATGTGTTCTTTCCCTCACACACTTTCTCGCTCAAATAAATGAATAAATAAATAAATATTCAAAAATAATAGTTGAAGGAATGAGTAATTTTTTCTTATATACTTTAGATGTGAATACTGTTTGTATGGACTAAGATGTTTTCTGGAAGTACCTGGCCCTGTTGAAGTCTGAATCACTACCTCTATAGAAATATAGACTTTACCACAACTGTAAAAAGACTAGATGAGAGAAAGAAAACAAATTCCAGGTCACAGTGAAGAACCAACCCTGCTGGTAATCTTGACACTGTGCTTCATTTAACACTTACTATTCATCAAAAACCTCTGAACAAATGAACCTGCTGGCACTATTTGTTTCACAATTGGCCCATTGGATAACAGGCAGCTATTTCCTTGCCAGTATTTGAGAGGATAATGGAGGTTATAATGGACCACAGTATAGCACTCTATCTTATTTATATAGAAATTGTAACGTAAACATGAATATAAATGTACTGTAAAACATAGATTACTAGTTCACATAACCAACCACTTGCCACTTTTTCACTTTTCCTAGCTCTACATAGTATATGAACAAAAACTAAGAAAAGCAGTGCATGCTTAAATATACAGAAAGAATTTTGAATGTTAACAGGGAATTCTCTCACAAAACACAAAGCACATGAAAATAATTTATCCTATTCATATTACAGATTAAGTAAATGCAAGATCCAGTAATGGTACAAAAACTGAAAGGTCAAAAGAGCGGGAGAAAGGACATGCCACCCCTATTTAGAACCCCCATGAAGCAACATGCTTTGGTGTAATACCAGATATCAAAAAGAAACCCAGCCCCTGTTGCCTGCAATGTAGCATGAAGGGAGGCTTGCAGACGAAGGTCATTTCATGGAAATCGGAATCAGCTATTTTTTCGATAAGGCCGTCAAGCTTCTTCAAGCTTCTTGTCCAATGAGGGACAGGCATAAAATCACCTGCATCTGCTTAGATGTCTCTGGGGACTCCTGACTCATGTCTTCTTTTTTAAAAAACATTTGTTTCTCTTTGCACAGAGTATTTGTTCATCAATACAAAAATGCTATGCAAAAATCTCTGACAGGACTAGCACTGGAGAATGTGTTCAATAGGGACACAAATCTAAAATCTATACAGGTAAATTCAGGGTTGGAAAACTCATCTCTCTCTGGTATGTCTTGTCCTTTTACAATGCCCGAGTGTTCACTTGTCAATACCAATATAGTTTTCTGAATACAAAAATAAATGCAAATTCTAGTGAATGCTCAAATCCCAACCAATCACAATTAATTAACTCACTTTCTGTGATGCTGTATGACCTAAATGATAAGGGAATTATGCCATCCCAAGACACAGCTAAATGATGGAAAGGATCTCTCCAAACCCAGTGAAAACTGTCACTTCTCTTATATCTGCTATTTACAATGTGGAAACTCTGGAAGCCATTGTCAAGACCAATCATAGCAGACTTTCTGAAAACCCTGACAATCTCACAATGATTTTATGACCATCCAGAAAGGTAGAAATAGAAATCATCTTTGGATATTCAGGGGTTAGTTCATAAATTAACTCAGCTCTGTCTATAAATCTCCCTGTTTCCCTTTCAATTATTACATTGAAAACTTATCTCTGGATGCAAAGCTTCTTCATTTGTAAGTAAAACTCCATCAAAAACTTTCATACCCATTTGGTACAGCCTTGGTCTAACAAACAGCATGTAACACAACAAAATAATGGGCACTGTGATTAGAGACAGAAGATTTTGGCAAAATATCTAAGAATCACTAAAACTGATTGCTTCTTTCCTCACTTGCATGCACTCCCCACATCTATCTTGATGATCTCCTCTCCTCTCATGGGCTTTGCCTGTAAGTCACTAATCATGTCAGCATTTACATCATACTGCAACATCAGAAGGAGTTGCCCTTTTCAGTGGACAACTTCATAGTCAGCTCAGAGGTACATTCAGAAATGATGGAGCACTTTTCTTCAGGCTAAGGAGAAAGATATTAAATTAAACTCAAGTATAAGGGTGCTGTTTTTCCAATAGAAAAAAAATATTTGTAGCAGAGAACAAAGGGGAAAAAAGGGATAAAAGCAGGAATGGTTACAATCTTTGAAAGCATACTGAAGACTTGAGAATTTGGCACCTCTGACTCTGAGATCATGGAGGTTTGGACAGCCTGGCCTCCAAAATTATTATAGTATTGGTAGGAGACACTGAAACAAAAGAAAATCTCTGAAATGTTGCTCACTTATCAAAACAATAACTCAGAAGCAATATTTTCCATGTGGAGACTGCCAGATTGAGACAAAGTGCAGCAGCAGGTTCAATCTCTATGACTGCCACTGTGCTATACTGGAAATACAGCCAACATATTTGATAAAAGAAGTCATGGTAGATGGAAGAAGACACTGTGGAGTTTCTGACAAACATGAAGAGGAGTTTTTCACAACAGCACTAAGATTTTAGAGACAAGCCATGCCTTTTCCCTTGAAGAATTTCTCTTTATATACAGCAAAGATTTCTGGGATGATGCAGGTCTTTAGACTGACTGGATAGGTATCACAAGTGATTATGTGACAAGTAAAAAAACATGGGGGTACTGGGCTTGGAAATACTGAATCATACCAAATCAAAGTTGTTGGTGATCTCAGCAACATCTGATCAAATACTTAAAATTACAGAATTGAGCCCAAGGTAGTATTGAAATTACAAATAAATCACCTGAAAAAGCTGTCAATCACCTCTGCTGCATGATGCCTTTTTCAACTCAGTCATCTGGCTTTTTTGGAGATTTCCTATAACTACATATAATCAAGAAAAGATATTATTAAAAATATCTGAACCTGATTCCCAGTTATATCTGTCCAAGATTCAATCATTACTCTAAGTACACTGTGGATATTCTAGAACATCATCAGAAAAGAACCCAAAGGGTATTTATGAGATCTCCATTGCTGGTTCCTTTCATTAAACTGACCTAAGTGATATCACTAATGAAACCCCAGACTTCCCAGAATAACATCTACTGATGGATTTTTAGTATGTTTTCATTCCTGAAGGAGACTACTAACCTTGGGAAACATGTTTATTACATGGAGTCTATCAACCTGGACTAGACATTACTTGATCTTCATCAAAACAGGCACTGACTACAGATGTGTAATATCCTTCTTGCCCACAGTTGTTCTGCTAGCAGCACCAGAACTTACCGAATGAATGATTTATTTGGTGCAGTATACCACAAAACATTTCCTTGAGTTCTCTCACTAAACCAGACAGTATGGCAGTCAATCTGTCAGTCAGTGGTAATGGAGAGAGATGAATGTTATTATTTATAGCTACTACACCAACTGCAGCGGGGTCTGTTTCTGTAGTAAATTTCTTATATTAACTTCTTACAGAGTTTATGATTGGTCACCAAATCAAGGGAACTCCATGACATTTAGGGCTTCATAAAGGACACACATACCACTTCAAATCTTGAAATACCAACATCTTGGTGAAAAACTGTAGGAAACCATTTTCGTGTAGACTGACTTCAGGATTGCTCAATATTACCTTCGGTGCTTGCTTCTGTCTTGTGCTCTGCAGCAGTTATTCTGCATCTGTAAGCATGAAAGGGCTACTGCCAATAGAGGCACTAAAGACTCTTTGTTGTATTTGGAAAAAGTGGCTGAACACATGTCTTTGGTTCCCTTTGAAAGTCTGTTCGAAGACACATCCCATGGTTTTCACACAGTGCTGTAAAATTGAGTGTCCGTGACCTTTCTTGACACAAAAATAAAGCACCCTCAGATTATGCTTCTATATTTGTATATCTTCCTTGCCCCTCACTTTCTGGGATAAATTTACTCATTAACTATAGGCAAATGAAGATCTATCCAAAGATTTGAGTCTAGAGGATAAATTCTAAAATGTGTTTTTATATAAGCTTTATACATTCTAAGAATATTTATATATTCTAAGATGTGTTTTTATATAAGCTTTCTTTTGCTTAATTTTGCTTTTAATAGATTTCTTGACTACCAATTACTTTTCTGCTTTGCTGTCAATTAAATAATTTTAATTTATTTTAGTATGTATAGCTTTAATTGACTATCAATACCCAAAATAAATCCTCATTTATATTTATAGAGTGGAAAAATACATGAAAGAGTAAACAGAGTTTATAGATTACATATTATTAGATTTAGCAATCATTTTAGGATTTTTCTTTATATAATAATATAAACAAAAACACCTAAATATAATATCTGCTCCCTAAAATAAAATGGACCATAATACCAAAGCTCTTCTTTTGGATCATGAGTTTTTGAAAAGCAATGAACTTATGAAGTATATATTGTGAACCAATTTCCTTATCAAAAACATACACTGTTTCAGTTTGATAATGAGACATGTTTCGATTTGATAATGAGGCATATTATACTTATACTAGAGTATCATATAACTTGTTTATTCAGTTATCTACTGAGATATAATTTGTTCCCTATTTCTGTGTCCAACGATTTCTTAGATAACACACTTTTGTGAGTTGTTTAATAATTTTCCTAAAGCATAGGAGTAAAATAAGTGAAAGTAAATAAAATAATTGAAACCTCGCATATATAAGCATTCCTGACAATAGGTATTATGCCAGTTTACATTACTGTAAAGGTTTTTATAACCATCATACACATTACATAACAAGAAGAAATTTTGTTCAGTAATATCTCTGTTGTATGAACGTTTCCTCCGGAAACACAGTCAACTCAACTCAGAAAGGCCATTAAAAAAAAAAAAAAAACAGAAACAAAACAAAAATAAAGAAGAAACAGTTCCAACCAAATGTACGTTGGTGAGCCCTGAGTGTACTCAGAGTTGCTTATAGAACATGGATAAGGAATTACTCACAGGTGCATAAGCGACCTTATAGCTACACAACCAAAGAAGATGTCGTGTTTCTGCCCCACTAGCTCTAGCTAAATGGCTTACTAAAGCTGTGTTAAATAGACATAATAGGAAAAAAGCTGCAGTGATTATCTTTTGAACTAATATATGGAAAAATTATCTCCTGTCTTTGCATTCTTAGTTTGGATAGATCCTTCTAATAAATGATTGAACAGAGTCAAATTTATTAATATGCACATTCTATAAATAAGCTGGTGTCTTTTCTCCAAACTAAAGAACAGAAGCATTTCAGATTTCACAGCTTTTCCGACTTGGAAATGTATCTACAGACATCACTAATTGAAGATCTCTAATGTGCAATACTCCAAAATATGATTATCAAAAAGTTGTAGATTTTAGGAATTGGTGTAGGGGTTATTGGAGAGATGACTAAGGGGTTAAATACTTTGCTTTGAAAGCAAAAGGAGCTGACTTTGGAACCATATTCCACTTAAAGGCCAGGCAGAAATGGCAGCAGCCTCTCATATTGGCCCTGGTGGACAGAGCCTGGAAAACTCCAGAGCAAAGCAATAAGGAAGTAAAGAGCAAACTAGCATTATTTTCAAAGTGATTCTTGGTCCTCTACAGGCATATACACTCAAAGTGCCATCCTTCACAAACACACACACATACATAAACACACACACACACACACACACACACACACACACACACACACACTATTTTAAAAAAAAATAGATTCAAAGAACTTCAAATTTTGGATTTTCCAATAAGATATATTGAACCTGTATGTATGAGAGAATCCCAAAGTATAATAATTTTTTTGAGAAATGAAAAGAAACTCTGAGTCTCAAAGGACATAAAGTTCAGGATGGAGAAACAATAAAGGAATCCCATTGTTATAGTCTCCAGATTGACAGCAGCATGGAATTTCTTTACTGTGAGCTACCTCTGTTTTTCCTGAAAATAGGAAGTAGTAAGCCCCTTTCCCTGTAAGGCATGCCCTGCATTCAGCAAACAGAGAATGTGTGAGCCCTGTTCTTGTGCTGTCATTATTTCACTGTTTCCAGTGAAGAACAGCCCTCAGACTAACATTCCGAAATCCTCCATCAGTGTTGTTCTGATTTCCAGTATTTTATAGAAAATGGTCAAGCAGCTCTGGATGAATGAGCAACACATAGTGCAAAATCTGGTGACATCTTGTGAGTGATGGTGAAGGAATAAGCCAAACTTCTCTAAGAGAAAAACTCTTTGCTAAGAAAGTACAGAACAAGAACACAAGAATATAATCTAATATTTTGGATTACAGGGCTAGTTATATAAATGGAAATTGTACTAAGGATAAAATTTGTAAAACCTTTGCCACATAAAGCACACTGAAGACATTCCTCCTGATTCCAAAAATCTGACTTTACACGTGTACAATAAACAAATGAAAATAGAGACTGGAACATAAGGAAGTCCCGAGATTTTATAATTTTGTGAAAGAAGAATCTCCCAAAATATCTCCAGTTTGAATACAGCTCCTAAGTATTAAGAGTGCTATGCTTCATGTAAAATATGCTTAAAGCATATTTAGAAGCTCTATAAAAATGTAACTTTTTAATGATTAGCTTTTCCATTTAGATGTCTGAAAAAGTATATTTTCAGAAATATTCTGTGAAAAATAGAAATATAGCAAGTTCTTACATGCATTTAAAATACTTTAATACTATTTTTTATTCTATTCATGTATGTATATGCACACATGCACATGCCATAGTGTAAGTGTGGAAAACCTCTAAGAATTAGTTCACTTTTCCTTAAAAATTCCAATGCTCAAATTCAAGTATTCAAATCAAACAGCAAGTGTTTTACTCCCTGACACATTATTCTGGTCTTAAAACATTATTTGTAAAACATAAGACTCGTTTGCTTTTTCAGCTACTATCTACTTGTATTCCCATTATTGAAGAGATTTAAAGAGACTGATTTACTTAACTTTAATTATAAAAATGCATATAAATATGCTGAATTACTTACAACACTGTTAACCAAGTAAATCTATTCGGTCAGAAGATATTGACCAAGAATTCTTTAATGCTCTAATGTAAAATATTTACAAATTAGTTTATATATGAACTATTGATCCAAATAATGCTTCAAAATAAATATTAATGTCCATCATTAAATCAATTTAATGAATGTCTAAAGTAATTATTATTCATCTAATTGACCTTACCAGTGGCTCCAGTAGAGTTATGATATGAAATCTAATATCTAGGTGGAGTGTTTTAAAAACTCAGGTGAGTTCATTGTTCTGTTATCAATTAGCAGTGCAAAGAGCAGAAATAGTAGCTAATATCTTCTTTGTGGAGTCATTTTGAGCATGGAAACATTAGATGCTCCCATATGAATAAAAGTACCTGCCAAAAAGTTGAAGTTATACAATAAAATCAATGAATTAGTCCCATTTTCCTTACTTCTCATGTCAATTCTCGTATATATCATGGTGTCACATAAAACATCTTATGGTTCAGGTAAGATGAGTGAAAAAAAATGGCACAGTTGTGTATCCTGAGCTTTCATGGAAGTACTCTTTCCAAGTAACTCTGCAGAGACCCATGGCATGGACCAAACTCTAACCATCATAGTGTAGTGGGGTTGCTGATAAATGACTATCAAATGGCTTAAGGGAACAAGGGATTTATTTTCTCTCACAATTACTGGTTACAGTCTGTAGTCCAGCTTGACAGGAGAGCATGCACCAACACCAGGGCTGAGGGAACTGGCTATACAGTCTCTACATAATGGCTGAGAGAGGGATGATCCCTACTTGCCAGAATGGCATGTCTGGACAAGTCTACACAAGGATGCCAACTCTCTCAACCAGCTGTTTGTATTTTATTTCAGGGCCTAATCCCACCCATCATGGGCTGGGCCTTCCCCATCAGCTAGACAATTTCCTTCAGGTCTGTCCTGGGCTTAACTCAACCACTAATTCTCTCAAATGTGCTCAGAGCTCAAACCATCAACTGTCAAGTTGACACCTGTGCCCAACTATGACACCAGGTTAGGTCTTGCTATCTGCTAGACACTTATTGCAAAGTGTGGTGTCAGGTGGTTGTAACTTAGACAAGAAACAGAAATGAAAAGAGGGGGTATATTTGCACTGAAGTATCATAGGACTTGATTGACTGCTGGCTCTTATTCTACTTTGCTGATTGATCTGACTAAACATGGTAGTTTCTGTAAAAAGGGAGATTGGTTATTCAAATGTATTATTCTACTTAATAATAACTCATCTCAGTGGAAACAAGAATTGACGTGGTGAGTTCAATTGCTGACACAGTTCATGATAGCAAAAATGTCTGATGTTTAAGTTTCTGATGCAAAATGAATATATAGCCTCCAAGAGGAAAACTGTTTGTTAAGATTATGAGCCAGCCAAGAGTGATGGAGACAACACAACTCCAGCATCATTTTCTGAGGAACATACCGTCATAACATTGGACTGAAAACAAGACTGTCTGATCAAGGAATGTTCACTTTTTCTAATGCACATAGCAGTAAAAAGTTAAACCTAGAAATTTAAAATACAAAACTTTTGTTTTTGAACTGTTTTCTTATATTGAAGTTTAGACCTTGAAATAGCCTGAATAAAAAGGCTATGTTTACATGACAGTTAAATATATACAGAATCTGATGTGTGTGATCACTGTATTTCATTTTTGTATAACTGCCACATGACAGTGCCATGTGCACACACGCGCGCGCGCACACACACACACACACACACACACACATGTGCTTTTGTGTGGACTCTGTGCTCTCTACTGGGTAGAAGTTGAGAGGAGATAAAAATGTGAGACTAAAGATATAATTAGAGAAGTGGTTCACTGAACCACTACTCCCCCAAATTACACTCTCCCCATGTCCACGGATTTGGCCTTTATCCTTGAGATAATGGAAAGTGATGAAAAAAATACAAAAGTGAAGAATTATCTTCTGAAAAATTGACTCTGAAATGTGAATGAAAGATAGATGGATTGAGAAGGGAACTGAATGAAATTAAAACTCATCAGTACGGGGAGATTAGGCAGTGCTATATTCAATCATGAGGCTACATGTGTTTCAATGAGCCATTGCCAAATTGAGAAGGGGAAGTGATAAACATGCATTTGATAAGAAAAATGTGGTTGGAAATTAACATACTGTGAATGTGAGTAAAGATAAGGGATCTGGAAGAAACTGATAAAATCTAGCATTTAAGAGGCAGAGAAAATGGAAGGCTATTTTTTTAACTGTAGGAAGGATGACAGGAGAGATCCTGTGCTTATTTTTGTACATGTGGATTTTTCAACATTTGTTGCCATCTATTTTATGATGTCCAATAGGCAATGAGACATATAGATGTGTGCCTGAGGGGAGAGGTCTGAGTGATCTGAGCGTGGGATATTGGAGACATAAATTCAACTCATAAAATTGGAAGTCATAAATAGGAGTCGTAAAACTTGAACTTACAGCTGTGAGGTAGCAAAGGGAATTCCAAAGATAGGGAAGAACAGCTGTAAGGCTAGATTATGGTCCCTGGTTATCCTTACATGAAGAGGGCACATAATAGAAAATCACTCTGAAAGAACACCTTACATTGAACCATGACAATGGGAAAATCACCAACTGATATTAAAGAGGCCAAATTTATTAAGGAAGTTGCATCTATTGGAATGAGTATGTGGGAGAGTTGGCTAATGTCAAAAATATCACAAAGCATTTAGAATTTTTCCGGATACACTTGAGAGATGAGTTATACTAATATCTTTCACCCCACATTTCATAGCTTCTTTTCCATTCTTCCCTACCATCCTCAATTCTATACTATATCAATAGTTCTTCATCAATATTGACTTGTTCAGTATCAGTTGATATCTATGAACATCTTCTTTTCAGCAGACACTATTCTAAGCTATGGAAATACAAAACTAAACAAAGATTAAAATCTGCCATTTTCATGAAATTTCATTCATACAGGAGTTGCAAAGAACTATGTTTAGACAGCATGTTAAATAACATTGATTCTGGAAGAAAAAAAGAAGCAGACTGGGTGAATGCAGGGCAACTGTGTTAGGAAGGATAATAAGGGAGACCTTCCTGAGAATTCTGGCATAGGGACCAAGGAGAGGAAAGAAAATGGATCTGATAAATAACCAGGTACTTTATTCCAGGCAGAGAAATGAGAGAGTGTAAACAGCCTGAGGCAGTCATCCCTGATGTGGTCTAGAAACAATAAAGTCAAGTGGACTGAACAAGAATGAAGAAGGAAACAGATGAAATATAGAAAGGGAATATAAGGGTGTGAGAGAGAATGCCCCTGGGAATTCCCCATGGGAAAAGAACCCAGTCAGAAGAGATGCTGATGCTGAGACTAGAGTAGACACAGATAAGGTGGTGAGTCATGGATGGAGTCTGGATGCATTTAGAAGGCAGAAACAAGTTTAAGGCATGAGTTGTTAAAGTGGCATTTGGGGGCTGCAGAGATGACTTAGGAGTTAGGCCTTTGCCTCTCAAGCAAAAGGACCTGAGAGTTTGGATCTCAGATCCCTCATAAAAATATGGCTGCTTCCTGCACTTCAGGCTTTAGAAAGTGAACCTGGGAAACCCTAGAGTAACATAAAGGAATTAGAGCAATGCAGAATGATTCCCAAAGTCATCATTGGGCCTCTACAAGCACACACAGTATACTCTGATACACTCACACACACACCACACATACACACACACACACACACACACACACACACACACACACACACACACACACACAGTGGCATTTTGATGTTCACCTCTCTGAAAAGTGTCTGGCTCACCTTTACCTCCAAATATGGAGGTCCCCCAGCTCATAATCTATTTCTCAGGACTTTCAACAAGACAGTAGATTTAGAACAAGACTCAGAGTTTGAGATATGTGTTTTAATCTTCCACTCTCATGAATGAAAATGTGTTTGAATCGTAAATGATTCAGGCTGGGCCTGAAGAACAAGAACTAATACTTTGAAATTATGTAACTGAGAATATGTCTTGAGTTTCTTTCTTTTTAGCGATAGAATCAGTATATCAATTTCTGTTATTTGAAATTAATTCCCAGGAACAACTACATATAAACTGACAGCATATACTCTGAGAATATTATTTACTATTGATATGCTTTCACATATGAACATCTTCTAGTGGAGAACTCTGCCTTGTAAAGTGTTTCAGGTTGCATAATTTTATATACTTCTGATCTTTCCTGTAACAAAGCAATCAATACAAGCTTCAAAGAGCCAATACTTCCCAAAGTTCAACAGAGTGATAACCAGGCATTTGTAACACATAAAGCTATTTAGAAATATACCACCACTAATGTTATTTTTTGTTTATCTTCATGAATTCTTGATTTTCCTTTGTTGTATTTCTTTAGACCTGTTGTAAAACTTTTGTTAAATACCATAGGTTAAATCTGAAACTATTATTTTTCAACAACTAAGGAATTCCCACATACCTTAAGCAAATGTAAGCCAAGTTATTATTTCATTCAGTCATAGATCTGAGGTCCTGATTAATGTGTTCAAACAAGCCATTGTGGATATTTCACTTTTAGAAATTCTCCCTTTTGGATTGAAGAGAAAACATATAGCCCTATACGATAATCACATGCAGAATTTCCTTCATATAAAATTCCAACCCCTTTCATTTTAAATGTCTATTTTATAATAATGAGGTGCATATATTGGTCATAGAAAGTACCTTGATGATAATACATTAATGGGTTATCCTAAAGTTTAAGCTGTTTCAGGAAGACATTGCCAGGCTGTCAAATAAATAGTACTATTGAGCATTTTGGCTTTCAAGTAAAATGGAGAGAAATTTATCTTGCAGAACTTTTACATAAATCTGACTACAAAGTGTTTTAGAACTAATAATATTTTTCTTATTTGTTTTGACATTTTAAAAATGAAGTTATGCATGAAATTATTTCTTTTATATTAGATCTTAGTGACTTCTAAAAATTTGTGTCGCCCTGAAAACACATAATAGATGGAAAGTATATAAATTTTATGATACTTTAAAACAATAGGATGTCACAGACATAACATAGGCTAACAAAAAATTTTTCTAAAACCACTTTGACTTATTAAAAGGGATTCAGTAAATGCATACATTTACTTGAAGGTGAAACTATAGTAAGGTATCTCATATTAAAAAGCAATATGACCTCAACTTTAGCAATGTGTTCAAAAATAATCATAGTTTTAATAGCCACTATAAAATGTACATAATAGCAAATACATTTTCAGTAAATGTAACTAAATGTAGGTAGGCTCACACTGGAAATCAGAAATCCTGTTCAGTCAACAGCTCTATGCAGCAACATAGACGAGTCTCTAGCTATGCAGAAACCTTTCCTCTGTATTTCCTAGATTCTCTTTTCCTGTATTTCTTAAATATATTTTCCTCATCTTACAAACTTGTATAGTTCTACTACTTTTTTTTTCTTTTCTTTTTTTTAACATTTTTTATTATTATTTCCGCTCATACAAACTTAGTAGGTACACCAGTTCCCTCCCTCCCTCCTCCTTCCCCCAACCCCCCTGCACCCCCTCCCCTTACCCCTCTCTTCTCATCCCCCAGTGCCTCCCCCCCAATCCCCGGAGAATCCTTTAATGTGCATGCCAGACTCTCCTCTGGGCCCCACCCTCCGATGACATACAAGGACCCAGTGGCATTTCCCTGAACTCTTTCCTGTGTTCCCATTAAGCATAGGAACACTACTGTGGCTGTCAATCACTTGCCTCCAAGGATCTTGGTGCCTTTAGCAAATGCTAGACTTTGTGAGGTCAATAGTGTGTTGGACATTGCGAGGGGCATGCAAAGTCCAATTATGATTGCTTCGGCCCTAACTTGTGTGGAGTATCTTGCATATCATTGCTCCTCCCATCCTTGTGCTCTTACAATCTTACTGCCCCCTCTTCTGCAAATTTCCCTGAGCTTCAGGATGGGGAGATTAGTCTGGCCTAGTTCTAGGTGGTTGATATAGAGTCTCTGAAGTTCTGGATTGTGATTTGTTGATTTTCTTTTGCAGTTTTGCTGCTCCTACAATGCCCTTCACTCCATCCTGATCGGCATTGTATGTCACCCCCTGGCCAGAGACAAAAAGTTGTTAAACTGGAGTCTTGTTATAAGAGCACATTCAAAGGTAGATGTAATAAAAGTAGGAAACCACAGAGAGGGAGGGGTCAATCACCCATTTGCAAAATGGTTACTTTCTATCTGCCAGATTATATGCCCTCCCCTTCTGGTGAAGGAGAGAGGGGACCATGTTACAGCAGAGAAAATAGGCCTCCATCAAGGACTGCAAGTAAGTAATGAGACACCTGGTTAAGTTCACAGACTTTCGTTCCTGATCATTTATAACTGAGGGGGTATGATCTCACTAGTTCTACTTAATAATACGTAATTTGACTTCAGTGAAACTTGGATGATTCTAAATTTCTTCACTAAAATTGTATTATTTGGGAAAATAAGAAAAATCTGCCTAGCATGAGGAGCAAATGGTTATGATGAGCATATGAGATGATGAACTCTTTGGTAAATGTTCATATACCACTGTGTGGGAGCTCTTGCATTTCTTCTTAAATATTGTGCTTTAAAATTAAATGTATAGAAACAGTTTAATTACTCAAAAAGTGGTATTATGCTAAATAATATCTTGCTTTTCTTCTATGAACAAATCAATGAGCAAAGATATGATCTTTGAGCACTGAGATATAGAAGAAATATTATTATGCTTTTTCCTAATCAATTTACATTTTTAATCCATTAAAAGGAAATCTTTTGCAAGGAGTTATTTACTTCAATTTAAGAATATGTGACTATCTTAAAGAAATATGCATTTGAATATGTACATACATATGATCATCTCTATTATGATAAACTTCTTCTTTAATAATTTGTATAGTATTTACTTTCCCTGTGCCTAATGAAAATTTTAACTTTAAAAGTGCATTCAAATCTGAACCCAAAAGCAATAGAAGAGAGGAGATTAGCAAAATAAGGGGAGAAATATCCAAAATCAAGATTAGGAAAACAGAAAATCAACCAGTCAAAAAGCTGTTTTTTTGAAAAAATCAATAAGATTGATACACCCCTAGCTAAATTAATGAAAAGCAAGAGAGAGAAAACCCAGTTAACAAAATTAAAAATGAAAATGGAGTTATCACTACTGATACACAAGAAATTCAGAGAATTATAATGTCATATACTTATACTCTATGAAATTTGACAACACAAAAGGGATGGATGAATTCCTAAGTAAACACAACTTACCTAAATTGAATCAGGAAGTTGTGAATTATTTAAATAGTCTATAACATATGAGGAAATCGATGGAGTAATCTCGAATCTTCCCACCAAAAAAATGTCCTAGACGAGATGTATTCAGCACAGAGTTCTACCAGAAATTTATGGAGCTAATAACACTAATACTCCTTAAACTGTTCCATCAAATAGCAAAGGAAGGAACACTACCAAATTCCTTCTATGAAGCTAATATCATCTTAATTTCAAAACCTATAAAGATACACTTAAAAAAGAAAACTATAAGCCGATCTCTCTGATAAACACAGATGCAAAGATTCTCAACAAAGTCTTAGCAAATTGGATTCAAAAACATATCAAAAAGATCACTCATGGGGATCAAGTAGGCTTTCTCCCAGGCATACAAAGTTGGTTCAACATACGCAAATTAATAAATGTAATTCACCATATAAACCAGTCAAAAGACCAAGACGAGATGATAATCTCGATAGATGCAGAAAAAGCTTTTGACAAGATCCAACAGCCCTTTATGATCAAAACCATAGAGATAGTTGGAATGGAAGGAACCTTTATCAATATAATAAAAGCTATACACAATAAGCCAACAGCAAGGATTGTACTCAATGGGGAAAAACTTGAAGCACTCCTGCTTCAATCAGGAACTAGACAAGACTGTCCACTCTCACCACTTCTATTCATATTGTACTTGAAGTCTTAGCTGAAGCCATAAGACAAGAAAGGGAGGTAAAAGGGATTCAAATCGGCAAGGAAGAAGTCAATTATCTCTATTTGCAGATGACATGATCTTATACCTGAGTGATCCCAAAACTCCACTAGGAAACTTCTGGAACTAATACAGAAGTTCAGCAGAGTGGCAGGATACAAAATAAATGTACAAAATTCAGTGGCCTTCCTCTATGCCCAGAATGAAAGAAGTGAAAAAGCCCTGAGAGAAACAATCCCAATTACTATAGCCCCTAAAAATATGAAATCCCTTGATATAAACCTAACCAAGGAGGTAAAAGACCTTTACAATGAAAACTTTAAACCCTAAAGAAAGAAATTGCAGAAGACACCAGAAGGTGGAAAGACCTCCCATGTTCCTGGATTGGCTAAATCAACATCACAAAAATGACCATCCTATCAAACGCAATATACAAATTCAATGCTATACCAATTAAAATCCCAAAGCAATTCTTTAAAGAAGTTGACCAAACAATCTCAAAATTCATATGGAGGCACAAAAGACTCAGGATAGCAAAGACAATCCTGAGTAACAAAAACACAGCTGGAGGTATCACCATACGAAACCTTAGTTTGTACTACAAATCCTTAATTTGTACTTATAAAAACAGCCTGGTACTGGCTCCAAAATAGACACACAGATCAATGGATAAGGGTTGAAGACCCAGATATAAGCCCACAAAATTACAGCCATTTGATATTTGAAAAAGGAGCTCAAAAAATCCAATGGAAAAAGAACAGTATCGTCAACAAATGGTGCTGGCAAAACTGGATGTTCACATGCAGAAGATTAAAACTGGAGCCGTACTTGCTACCATGTAGAAGACCTAGTTCCAAATGGATCAAGGACCTTGATATAACGCCAGAGACTATAAAAACCTTAGTTGAAAGGGTAGGGAACTCCCTTGAGCTGATTGGGCTAGGCCAACAGTTCCTAAACCGACATCCAATAGCACAGTCACTACAACTAACTCTCAACAGTTGGGATCTGGTAAAATTAAAGAGCTTCTGTTCAGATAAAGAGATTGTAACACGAGCTCAAAGGCAACCCACAGAATGGGAGAAAATCTTCACTAGCCACATATCTGATAGAGCTCTACTATCCAGAGTGCACAAAGAACTTAGAAAACTAAACACCAAGGAAACCAATGGCCCAATTAAAAAATGGGCCCTGGAACTTAAAAGAAACTTTATCAGGGATGAAATTAAAATGTCTAACAAATATCTTAGAAAATGCTCCATTTCCTTAGCCATCAGGGAAAAGCAAATCAAAACTTCCCTGAGATATCATCTCACCCCGGTCAGGATGGCAAAAATCCACAATACAAACAACACCAAATGCTGGAGAGGATGTGGACAAAGGGGAACTCTCCTGCATTGCTGGTGGGAATGCAGGCTTATATAGCCACTCTGGCGAGCTGTCTGGAGATTCTTAAAGAAATTAAAGATTGAAATGCCATATGACCCTCCGATACCACTTTTGGGAATAAACCCCCATACAGCAAAAATTTACCTCGATAGCACAAGCACAACCATGTTCACAGCAGCACTGTTTACAATAGCAAAGTCATGGAATCAACTCAAATGTCCAACAGTTGACGAGTGGATAAGGAAAATGTGGTAGAACTATACAATGGAGTACTACTCAGCCATCGAAAATGATGAATTAATGGAATTTGCTAGGGAATGGAATGTATTAGAGACAATTATATTGAGTGAAGTATCCCAGACACAAAAAATTAAGCGCTGTATGTAATCCCTAATAGGTGGCTCCTAGTACGAAACCCACTTAGAAACACTCAAAGATAAATCTCTGTAATACCTACAGTAATTGCTAAGATTATGAACAAGAGGTATGGGGAAGGAGGGACACACCAGTAACAAGGAGAGAGGGGACCATGTTACAGCAGCGAAAATAGGCCACCATCAAGGAATGCAAGTAAGTAATGAAACATCTGGTTAAGTTCACAGACTTTCCTTCCTGATCATTTACAACTGAGGGCATATGATCTCACCAGAAGGGGAGGGCATATAGTCTGGCAGATAGAAAGTAACCATTTCACAGATGGGTGATTGACCCCTCCCTCACAGTGGTTTCCTACTTTTATTACATTTACCTTTGTATATACTCTTATAACAAGACTCTAATTTAACAGGTTTTTATGTCTGCCCAGAGGATGACATCCAATACCCATCAGGGTGGAGCCAAGGGCATTGCAGGAGTAGCAAAACTAAAAAAAAAAAATCAACACCATAATCCAGAACATCAGAAACTCTATATCAATTACCTGTAACTAGGCTAGCCTAATCTCTCCCCATCCTGAAGCTCAGGGAAATTTGCAGAAGAGGGAGCAGTAAGATTGTAAGAGCACAAGGATGGGAGGAGCAATGATATGCAAGATACTACACACAAGATAGGGCCGAAGCAATCATATTTGGACTTTACATGCCCTGCACAATGTCCAACACACTACTGACCTCACAAAGTCTAGCATTTGCTAAAGGCACTAGGATCCTGGGAGGCAAAGGATTGACAGCCACAGTAGTGTTCCTATGCTTAATGGGAACACAGGAAAGGGTTCTGGGAAATGCCACTTGGTCCTTGCACCTCATCGGAGAGGAGGACCCAGAGGAGAGTTTGGCATGCACATTAAAGGATGCTCTGGGGATGGGAGGGGGAGGTACTGGGGAATGGGGAGGAAAGGGGGAGGGGCGAGGGCACAGGGGCATAAGGGGTTGGATGGAGGGGGGTCCGGTGTACCTGTTAAGTTTGTATGAGTGGAAATAAAAAAAAATTAAAAAAATAAACATACAAAACTCAGTGGCATTCCTGTATGACCAGAATGAAAGAAGTGAAAAAGCCCTGAGAGAAACAATCCCTAAAAAAATGAAATACCTTGGTATAAACCTAACCAAGGAAATAAGAGAACTTTACAATGAAAACTTTAAAACCCTAAAGAAAGAAATTGCAAAAGACACCAGAGGGTGGAAAGACCTCCCATGTTCCTGGATTGCTAGAATCAACATCATAAAAATGACCATCCTACCAAAGGCAATATACAGATTCAATGCTATACCAATTAAAATCCTAAAGCAATTCTTTTTTTAAAATTTTTTATTATTTATTCAATTTTGCATGTATGTGTGTATGTATGTGTGTGTGTGTATAGAACCACAGACGAATTTGGGAACCACCATGGACCGCCTCCACCTTCTTCTTGTTTACTCTGCCCTGGGATTCACAGACTCTGCCCTACCAGGACCAGAAACACAGGCCGTCCCCGCTTCCACCTGGAGTCTATACTTGGGATCCAGGAATCGAAATTAGGACCTTCCGCCTGCAAGTCAGAGGCTTAACCCCTAAGCCAACTCTCCAGTCCCCCAAAGCAATTCTTTTTTTTTTTAATTTTTTTATTATTATTATTATTTATTCAACTGTGTACATGTGTGTGTGTATGTGCTCGCTCGCGCGTGTGTATGTGTGTATCTGTGTATGTGTAGAACCACGGACGAATTCGCGAACCACCATGGACGCCTCCACCTCCTTCTGCCCCGGGATTCACAGGCTCCGCCCTACCAGGACCAGAAGCACAGGCCGCCCCCGCTTCCGCCTGGCATCTATACGTGGGATCTGGGATCCAAACTCGGGACCTTCCGCCTGCAAAGCGGAGGCTTAACCCCTGAGCCACCTCTCCAGCCCCCCCCAAAGCAATTCTTTAAAGAAGTTGACCAAACAATTTCAAAATTCATATGGAGGCACAAAAGACCCAGGATAGCAAAAACAATCCTGAGTAACAAAAACACTGCTGGAGGTATCACCATACCCAAACTTTAGTCTATACTACAAATCCATAGTTGTAAAAACAGCCTGGTATTGGCTCCAAAATAGACACACAGATCAATGTATAAGGGTTGAAGACCCAGATATAAGCCCATGCTGGAGAAGATGTGGACAGAGGGAAATTCTCTTACACTGCTGGTGAGAATGCAGGCTCATACACCCACTGTGGCGAGCCATCTGGTGATTTAAGAAGTTAAAGATTGAATTGCTATATGTCCCTGCTATTCCACTTTTGGGAATAACACCCTATACACAAACACGACCATGTTAACAGCAGCACTGTTTATAATAGCAAAGTCATGGAATCAACCCAAATGTCCAACAGTTGACGAGTGGATAAGGAAAATGTGGTACATTTATACAATGGAATACTACTTAGCCATCAAAAATGAAGAATTAATGAAATTTGCTAGAAAATGGATGGAATTAGAAACAATTATATTGAGTGAAGTATCTCAGACACAGAAAATTAACTGCCGTATGTACTCCCTAATAGGTGGATCCTAGTACCAAACCCACTTAGAAACACTCAAAGATAAATCTCTGTAATACCTACAGTAAATGCAAGATTATGAACAGGAGAGATGGGGAAGGAGGGCCCCACCAGAAACAAGGAGAGAGGGGATCATGTTACAGCAGAGAAAATAGGCCACCATCAAGGACTGCAAGTAAGCAATGAGACATCTGGTTAAGTTCACAGACTTTCCTTCCTGATCATGTGCAACTGAGGGCATATGATTTCACCAGAAGGGGAGGGCATATAGTCTGGCAGATAGAAAGTAACCATTATGGAATGGGAGACTGATCCCCCCATATGGGTCTCCTACTTTTATTCCATCTACCTTTGAATATACTCTTATAATAAGACTCTATTTAACAGGTTTCTTTTATTTATTTATTTATTCAATTGTGCGTGTGTGCATATGTACGTGTGCGCGTGCGTGTGTGTCTCTGTGTGTGTAGAACCACAGACGAATTTGGGAACCACCATGGACGCCTCCACTTCCTCCGCCCTGGGATTCACAGGCTTCGCCCTACCAGGACCAGAAGCGCAGGCCGCCCCCACTTCCGCCCTGCGTCTATACATGGGATCTGGGATCCGAACTCGGGACCTTCTGCCTGCAAGGCAGAGGCTTAACCCCTGAGCCACCTCTCCAGCCCTATTTTAACAGGTTTTTATCTCTGCCCAGGGGGTGACACCCAATACCCATCAGGATGGAGTCAAGGGCATTGCAGGATCAGTGAAACTGAAAAAATAAATCAATAAACCATAATCCAGAACATCAGAGACTCTATATCAACCACTTGGAACTAGGCCAGCCTAATCTCTTCCCATCCTGAATCTCAGGGAAATTTGCAGAAGAGGGGGCGATAAGATTGTAAGAGCCTAAAGATGGGGAGGAGCAACAACCATCGGCAAGATACTCCACACGTTAGGACCGAAGTACCGATAATAGGACTTTGCATGACCTGCGCAATGACCGTCATAACATTGACCCCCCCCCAAAGTCTAGCATGGATCACAGGAACTAGGATCCTTAGAGGCAAGGGATTAACAGCCACAATAGTGTTCCTGTACTAAAAGAGAACACAAGAAAGGGCTCTAGGCAATGCTACTGAGTCCTTACGCCTCATCAGAGAGGAGGACCCAGAAAGAAGTTTGACGTTCACACTAAAGGATGCTGGGGGGGGGGGTGGGAACTGGGAGAAAAGGAGGGAGGAAAGGAAAGGGAAAAGGGGGGAGGTAGCAAGGGATTCTGGGGAAGGGTGGACGGAGGGAGGGGACCAGGGTACCTATTAAGTTTGTATGAGTGGAAAAAAATTAATTAATTTTTTAAAAAATTGCATTCAAATTTTTAAAACACTTTCCTTCTATATTTGCCTTGTTCAACTATTTGCATTTATTTCCTTTTTCTGTTTGTTTTCACTCTATTTTGCTCTTCCACTACATACTATGCTTCTTTTCTTTTGCAGTATGTAGGTGATAAATAATTAGCCATTTGAATATAGCAATTTGAATGCTCAATACTAGTATTCACTTATAAGGGTGTACACAAGGAATCTGTGGTATCTCACTGAATATAATTTCTTCCAAATCCATTCATTTAACCAGCAACTTCATCAGTTCATTTCTCTTGACAGCTGAATAGTATTCCATTATGTATATATATCAAACTTTAATTGTCTATCCATCTGCAGTTATATATCTATCTAAACCAATTCCATATCTTTGTTATTGTAAAGGAAGCTGGAATGTGCATGTATCTCTGAAATAAGATTCAGCATTCTTTGGGACTATTCCCAAGACTGGTATAAGTCAGTAATTGGTATTTCAATTTTTAACTTTTATAAGAATTTTCATGCTGATATCCAAAAAGGTTGTGCAGGTTTGCATTCCTTCCAGCAATATATGAGAAAGCTCTGCTCCCATATTCACCAGCATTTGTTTTTGTTTGTGTTTTAAATTTTAGCTATTCTGGTTGGCACAAAATGATATGTCAGTGTGGTTTAAATTTGCATTTCCCTAATGGCTAGGAAGGTAGAACATTTTTAAAGATATATGTTAGACATAAAAAAAATTAGCTCTATGGTCCCTTTTTAATTGAGTTTTTTACTTCTTTGATCCTTAATTTTTTGAGTTTTTGTGTATTCTAGATATTAGTCCTCTATCAGATAACTGGCTAACAAAGGTTTTTTTTTTTTTCCCATCCTGTATATTGCCTTTTTGCTTGATTGACAAGCTTTTTAATTTTATGAAATCCCACTTATTGAGGGTTACTCTTATTTCCTGTGATTTGGGGTCCTATTCAGAAAATTCTGACCTATGACAATCAACTTCAATGTACTCCCTATTCATTCTTCTAGAAGTTTTATAGTCTCAAAACTAACATTGAAGTCTTTGATACATTTGGAGTTTTCATGTCGGGTTACACAAAATGTCCCAGCTTCATTCTTATGCATTTAGATATCCTATTTTGCAAGCACTGTTTGTGGAAGATGCTGTCCTTTCTTCCATAGGATTTTTTTTAACTTTATTGTGTGTGTGTGTGTGTGTGTGTGTGTATCAGAGGGCACCGTATGTACCTATGGCATCCAAGGGTGACTTTGCAAATAAATCATCTTGAATTTTTTTCTTTTCTATTCTTTTTTTTTTTTTTTTTTTTGCTTCACTGTGGGATTTCCCAGGCTATACCCTCAAGAACAGGAAGCGCAGGCTGCCCACATTTCTACTTAGAGTTTTCTACATGGAACTTGGGATACTAACTCAGGACTGTTTGCCTGTAAGACAGTCTTGACCATTGGACAATCTCTTCGGCCCTCCATTTTTTTTTTGACACCTATTTCAAAAATCAGTTGACTGTATGTGTATAAATTTGTATCAGAGTCTTCAATTCTAATCCATTGATCTATATTTCTGTTTTTGAGTCAGTATCATGCTGCTTTTTTTTTACTATAGGTTTGCAATATAGTTTAGGGTCCAGTATGGATGAACCTCCAGAAGAGTTTTTTTTTTTCTTCACTCAGGCTGTTTATGGTTTCCTGGACCCTTTGTGCTTTTATATAATTTTGGGATTGTTTCATCAGTTTTCATGAAGAATCACATTGGAATTATGATTGGTACTGATTTCAATCTATATATTGCTTTCGATGGAATGGTCAAATTTACAATGTTCTGTACATCCATGAACATGAGTGGTCTTAGGAGATATGACATAATATAAAGGATGGAGGACAAAAATCAGCAAGCAGCAAAGAGAAAAAAACTGGTTTATGTCCTCCCCATGTATGAATACTGCAAGCTGAAATAACTCTGGTAATAAAATTTCAGTGGAACAACAGTAACATGTAATGCCCAGGGTTACCAACTATTCTGAGTGGGTTTCTCCTTATTATCATTGAACACATGTTTGGTACTGGAAATCTGTCCAAATAACAGTAGAAGGGGAGAAAATAGACACAAGAATTGAGCAGTTTTAACTATAAATATTTGACAGTAAGCTACTATCTAAACACTTACACCCCCAGAACAGAAAATCTATCAACACCCAGCCAAGATTGCATCCTATAGCAATGTAGGATTAGTGAGACAGAAAACCACAACTGGTCAGAGGACAGAGTAATGATGATCTTAGAGTCTTCCATCTAAATTAGACCATCAAAACCTCTCCCCATTCCAAGGTTCAAGGGACCTTGTGGAAGAGCGGGCAGTAAGAATCTAAGGGCCTAAAGTTGTGGAGGTTTTCTACCAGTCATAACACTCCAATCTTTCCAGGGCTGCTGCACCTAGGAGTTCATTGAAATGATGTGCACTTCCACTAGAACTACACAGCGCCTGAGATATGAACATTTGCCAATGGATTAGCGAGGATTTCAAGAGCAACAACTACACTCAGAGAGAGAATCTTTGAGGAAATTGCTGAACAAGAGAAGGGGAGATTCTTCACCTATGGTTTGACCAATGGAGAACTAAAGATACTACCGCAAGATTTGTTCCTTTGCTAGTACGGGTGCCCCGAAGGGAGCCCCGAGTTTCTCACATGCAAAGGGATATGAGAGCAGGAAGGATGAAGCTAAATTAATGAGGGAGGAGAAGGTGGAAGAGGAAGGGGAAGGGAGGAAAGGGGCAGGGGGGACATGAACATAAACACGTTCTTTATATGTGAAGAATTCTTAATAAAAATTGTTAAAGTATCATATTAAAATTAAGAACTTTTGGAAAACACTGTAAGAATCTGAATCCAAGTAGAAAAGTCAAATGGTTGAATATTTGACTTTTCCAAAACTATGACTGCTTGGTTCTTTGTTTCCATGTAAAGACAAAAATAAACATTTGGGGCATAGCTAAGTGAAGTTAGGATTTTTTTCTTGACTCGGATATTTAAATGTTCCGTGTGGGTATACTGAATTCAGAGTTTCTTTTTTCTTTATTGCCAAAAAGAGATTGATTTCCACAAGCACAGTTTGTATGATTTCTCAAAGGCTCCTCCTCTTCTGATTTTAGAAATTTATATGCAATCAGGCAAATCTCAGCTATGAGAAAATCAAGTGTCCTGACAATGGTCTTGTAAATCAGGAATTTTCTGTGTGGCTCAGAAAACTCCTAGCTCTCAGTGATACAAGCCCAGGTCTTCTGAAGACCTCCAGAGATGGCACCTATGGTTTGCTCAATGGAGAACTATAGATACTACTGCAAGACTTATTCCTTTGCTAGTACGGGTGCCCCAAAGGGAGCCCTGGGTTTCTCACATGCAAAGGGATATGAAAGCAGGAAAATGTGCTCCTCCCACATGTCCCCTCTCCTGCTCACTTCTTCATAGGTTTGTCAACTTTTCTATTTTTGATTTTATGGATTTTACTCTCTTTTAGTTGCTGAAAAAATTGATTTACTAAATGTATATTTAGTATCTCCCATTATTTTGGAGTAATTCTTAGAGAAGATAATAGAAAAATTCCAACTTTATCATGTTTAAGCAAGATATTTTCTAGAATTATGTGTCTATGAAAGAAGAAATAATAGAAAAATTCCGAGAAGATAGTTTGCAGCCAGACAAGAACCTCCTATGATAGTACTATGTCAAAAAATTTAGTTTTAAAAAGGGACGGTCTCTATACAGAGGAACACAGTGAAAAAGACAGGACAAAACAAAACATTCTCTGGGCTGCTCCTCCTTGAACTCAGGGGCAATTAAACAATGATAGAAGTAACAAGTATGTAACGCTTCTTGATTGGTTGTTAGTCAAAGAGGTCTCCATGCTCCCCAAATAGTATAACCTTTTGCCATTGCTTTTGGTTGCCCTCCAGAAACAGACAGTTAGATGCTATTACTGAAAATGCAGCATACGTGAATGACAGAACATGGACAAGAAACACCAGCTGTACCTGGTCTGAAAACTTCCTCCTCACTGGACAGCTTATACAGTACCAGAGAGCACTATGTAAACTAACAAGTGAGAAAAACAATCAAAGGTCTCATAAATCTATGAAATTTGCAAGCTGTGATAACAATCATCATAGCAACAAGTGACCAACAGTGTAAGAGTGGCATGAGTATCAAGGTGACAACTAACAACTTTCTGACTGGATTTAAGTACTACTTGTCAACATTAACATATTCCTGTTACTACAAACTAGAACAAGAACCTGCGAAAGGGAGTGACATAGGTCCCAGGGTAAGAAAATCTTTAGCTAGGAAAACAGTACACCAAAGTGCTGTGTAAATACACATATTATTATACCCATAGATTAGGAAAGCACTAAGCACTCAACCTAGAAGCCTCCTCCCATAGCAGAAGGAATTTATTACTGAAAAGCACAACTTGCCAAATGCAGAAAATAAATGGTTGAAGAATGCTTGTTCCTAAAAAAATAACTTATATACCTCGCCCATCCTCACCACAAGGCTCAGAAAACATGGCAGAAGAGATTGCAGTAATACTGTAAGAGGATGAAGTGAGACAGAGTTTGGTCAGGCACTATTTCCTGGACATGACAGAGTTGTGTTATATAACATTTCAAGGTAGATATGTATACTTATGCATGAATTTCATGTGACCTGTCTCAACATTTCACCGTGAAAGCAGAAAGATCTCAAGAAGTTCTGTACTTTTCTGAGAGACTGAAAAGTACTGATGTTGACAGGGCTGAAAAGGAAGATGCTTTTCTCAGTGATATACAATGATACTCTCTGGAAAATAAAGCATGCCAAGCATATGTCATCAAAGACAAACTAGATGAAATGCAGTGAACTGTACAAGGGAAAAGATTTGAAAATCAGAGAGTCTGGCAGGGGAGATATTTGATTGTAAGGAGAAAGGGAGGATGGGATTTGGGACAAAGGGATGAAAGTTGAAAACATTACAAATTCACTATGTATGCAACATTAAAATATAAAAGATGAGGGAAAAAGAAAGTATGAGATAAAGTTGAAGACCTGTAATCATAACAAACAATTAGCTAGTTTCCACCTATCTATTCCCCTTTCTCTGAGCTCTTACAGCTTCCTTACTTCTGATATGAGGTAAGCGACATTTGTTAGCTTGATTTTGCTGCCAAGAGTAATATGAAGCTCCTTTGCAGCCTTTTAAACTGAGACGAGCAGGCAGGCTGCCAGTGAGAAAGGCCACAGTGCCCCTGCAGTTCCAAGACTCAAACTCAGAACATGTAACTATCTTTGTGCAGATAATTTTTTTAATAAATATTTACTTTTTATCCTATGGAGTAGCCATGTCTATGATCTTCACCTTCAAAAATAATATTTATCTGGATTGATATTGTGACATTATTGATACAGATGGTTCATTTTGTTTGTGATGAGCATTCCACTCATTAGTTATATTTCTGTTCAAATTCAGATGCTCATAATGTCTTTAAACCTTGCCTAACCTGTTGGGGATTTATGATCTAATGCTTTCTCAGCATGTGGAGGTTCCAATTCTGGCCCAATCATCATGGACCTCTGAGGTTAAGACCTGGAATTACAATCATTTCTCTTAACATTGAATTCTTATCTTCTACTATGCAGTCTGTCTCAATCTTGAAACCGTACTTTTCTCAATATAAATGTAGACTGAGTCACCAATTCTTACTCTATCAGTGGCCCGTTAGTCAACTCTGGACATCCTCAGACAGGCAATTTTCAAAATACACAAAGCATTATATTCCCAGCAGTCTTGAGCAGAAGCTAGATGCTTTGTGCTTAACACTATGTCAATTTAAAGCAGATTATGTTGCATGAAACAGAAGCACACGTGAAAGATAAGAGTGTCAAACTGTAACACAGTGAACAGCTGTGGCCTAGATTGAATTAGCTATAACTGTGAGTGGTGCTCTCAGTTTGAAATGAATCATGTGAAAGACTTGAAAGGCAGATATTCAGAGAAACTATATTTAAATATCCATATATATAATTAAACAATTTTTATATACAGAGAAATACGTGTCAGGAATTAAACACTTGACCTCTTAAACAAATTCTCCCAAAGCTCTCCAACTTATACATTATAGTTAGTGTTTATGCAGTAACATGTAAGTAATGGTTAATCTAACAACAGACAGAATGATGGAGGTTTACATGCTATTAACAAATCATTTTCACTAGGCTTAAAGAACAACATGCTGGTGGAAGAGAGGACTCAGTGGATAAGACATCCCCATACTTTAAGGATAGGAGTTAAGATTCCCACAATCCAAGATTAAGCCTGCCAGGCTTGGCGGCTTCTTGTGGTCCAAGAACATGGAAGGGAACAGGGAATACACAGAGCAAACTACCTAATTCGTATAACTTATTGACAAGATTTTGGTTCAATTGAGAGAATCTACCTCATTAATAAAAGTAGAGTGAGAAGATAAGAGCTTCAGACTTCTGAATATTCTTTGCATCTATGTACACACATATGCCTGAACACATACCAGCTTGTATGCATATATCCCAGATAAACATATACATGCAAGGAAAAAATAAAAAGAACAAGATGGGCTGTGGAGATGGCTCCAGGGAATGGGAGGGAGGGAAGGGAGTGAAAGGAAGGGGAAAGTGGGGAGGAGATGCAAGAGAGACTGGGGAGGGGTAGAGGGAGGGAGGGGACCAGGGTATCTATTAAGTTTGTATGATTGGAAAAAAATAAAAAAACATAATTTTTAAAAAAAGAAAAAGAAAAGGACTTAAACTCAGATTCCCTATGAAAATACTGGGTAGAAATGGCATCAGTCTACAATTTCAGCCCTGAAAAATAGAATTTGGAAATTCTAGAACAAAACAATAAAGAGGTAGAGCAATTCAAGATGATTCCTGTTTTTGCCCTGAGGCCTCTACAAACACATGCGGTTAAGTGCCCACTTGTACACACATATGCATGCACACACACACACACACACACACACACACACGCACACAGAGTAACCTGCATACACATCAAAAAATTAAGAAAACTGAGTATGATGTTTCACTTGGGAGAATTTTTATAAACATGCATTATAGTTATGTTTTAACTGAGTTTACAGCATTAATAAGGGAGATTTGCTTTACTCAAAAACGTTTAAAATATCACTAACCCAAAAGTTTTGGTTTAATTATTTGAATGATGTTTTCACTAAGTTTTCTTTTAATTATAGGGGATTATGAAATAAAAGATTAAGAATACTATTTGCTTCAGTAAGGGCTTCTGTGTTTTGAAAAAGTCAGGAAATGATTATTCTAAATTTGAAAAATTTCTCACTAAAATAAGTAATGCAGTGTGTAATTAAAAAGGAATATTTATATCTGCATACAAATGGACATGACAAAGTATATTGAAAACAAAATTTAAAGACAGGAATGACTGAGAAAACAGTGGAAAGTATGGGACCAATAAAGGTTCAAAGAATCAGTTTTCTGGGTTAGCTACTTTATACATTGCTGTGATAAAATATGTGACAAAAATAATTTACAGAGGGAAGGGTTTATTTTGGTACACAATCCCAGAATGCTGTCCTCTGTGGCTTGAAATTGATAGCAGGAGAAGCTTGAATCAGTTGATCACACTGTATTCAGAGTCAGGGAGCAGAGAGAGATGAATGTTAGAGTTCAGTCAGCTTCTCCATTTCACACACTCTGGGACCCCAGCCCCTACAATGGTTCCAACAACGTTTGCAGTGTGTCACCCTAACTCAAGTAGCCTGATCTATTTAGCCCCTCATGAGAAGGTCCGGCAGCTTGTCGCCTAGATATTCAGATACTATATAATTGATTCTCAGTATTAATCATCAAGGGACCTTTGAACTTTTATTTAAAAGTATGTATTGAATTAATGGTTATTCAGCTGGAAGAATGTGGGATATATTGGCAATAAAAATTTTTACAACTAATGTGCACTGAATGATTCATTCTAATGAATTAAGTATTAAAAGTAAAAGTGCTATTTGCATAGGTTTATAGGAATTTAAATTTCACATGCCCATTTCTGTGATGCATTCATGATTCAAACAACTTATCGGAGCAGGGGGCTTATTCCAACTGTTGTGTTACAGTGCAGTATGTAAGGCTAGCATAGGCCAAGGGAAGTGGCCACACTATAACCAATGGAAGAGCTGAGAGAGGCACAAGGTACAAACTAAACATTCTAACTCAATAAACTTTTGAATTCCAACTAATTCGTTCTCTCTATCCAGCTGACAGAAGATGGGTCTCATCCAAGATCAGTTGGGTTTTCCCAGATCAATTACATAATCTTCTACAGTTTTATTCAGAGATTTGTCTTGACTAAATAACTCTTCATAACTATGTCTGAAGGTTCACTTATTAATTTGCAAATTTACTCTAGAAACTGTCATAATATATTTGTGTAAATCAATACAAATACAAGGATAAGCACTGTATATACATATATTCACACATCAGACTTTAAGCTGGAACTCTGCAAAGAAGAAACTTTGACTAAAACTTTAATTTAGTAAACCCTATATATGTGCAATATAAACAAACATAATTTTTCCTATGTGTTTTTTCGCTATAAGGAATAAATTAGAATAAAAACTTTACTGTCCTGAAGATAATTGAGATGTTTTAACACCATTCATTACAAGCTCTTCTTCCATCTGCTGGTTTAGGAAGCATATCCATATTCTATGATGTTCTGAGATCTCCATATTCAATTATTCAATCCCCTTCTGAATGTGGATGCACTTCTTTCACCTTTTGTAGCATTGTGAAAAGTCTGTTATACAAGTTTAGAACTCTTTCACTGCTTTTGTTATAATTTTCATAGATGATACTATATGGACATCTCAACATCTAAACTTAATATCTCTTTATGAAATCCAGAAGCCCTTTCCCCGCCTGCCCGCCCTGGACTCGCCCACTCCAGCCAGGAGACACTATGCCCCCAGGTAAACTCCCTGCCCCCAGGTAAACTACTTGCTCACCCCCAAGTCCCAGGTAAATTACTAGTCCCAGCTCCTCCCACCAGCCAGTTGGAGCAGACACTGCTCCAGGCCAGGGAGGATTCCTAGGCCCCACCCCAGATCCCCAGGTTAATTGTGCAGGCCACCAGAACCTCTGCCTTTCCCCTGCCCGCCAGCCTGGGGCCCGTACACTCCAGCGAGGAGACACTGTACCCCAGGTAAACTCCCCCTGCTCACTCCCAAACTCCAGGTAATCCACTCATATTAACTCCTCCCACCAGCCAGTTGGAGCAGACACTACTCCAGGCCAGGAAGAACTCCTGGGCCCCTCCCCAGGTTCATTGCGCCTGCCACCAGCACCTCTGCCCTTCCACGAAAGCCTGCACTCCAGGAAGGAGACACTGTGCCCCAGCAAAGATGCACTGGGCCCCAGTCCAGGGAGGACACACTGCTCGGCAGACACATCCAAATAAAAGGCTAGTCCAAAATTCTGCAAGCTAATGGAACCAGGAAACAGGCAGGAGTAGCTAATTATGCTATCAGACAAAGTGGACTTCAAACCAAAAAAAATCATAAGAGACACAGATTGGTACTACATTTTAGTCAAAGGTACAATCCATCAAGAAAACTTCACAATACTGAACATATATGCACTTAATACGGGCTCACCCACATTCATTAAGCAAACCCTACAACATCTAAAGTGAGAAATCAACCCCCAAAGGATAATTCTTGGGGATTTCAATGCCTCCCTCTCAACATGGGATAGAGCAACATGTCAAAAACCTACCAGAGACACATTAGAACTGAATCAAACTCTTACTGAGGTGGATCTTACAGATCTCTATTGACATTTTCATCCATGCATAAAACAATATGCATTTTTCTCAGCAGCACATGGAACTTTCTCCAAAATAAACCACATATAGGGCCACAAAACTAATCTCCACATATACAGGAAAGTTGAAATACTAGCCTGTACCTTATCAGACCATCATGGTCCAAAGCTTGACATCCACAACACAACAAACAACAGAAAATACAATAACTCCTGGAAACTAAACACTATGGTACTGGATGAGAATTGGATCCAGGAAGAAATTACAAAGGAAATTCAAGATAATGAAAATACAACTTAACAAAATCTTTGGGACATAATGAAAGCTCTCCTAAGAGGTAAGTTCATAGCTCTCAATGCCTACATAAAAAAATAAAAACATCACAAATAAATAACTCAACAATGCAGCTCAAAGCTTTAGAGACATTAGAGCAATATGAACCCAAAAGCAGTAGAAGAAAGGAGATTAACAAAATAAGGGGAGAAATATCCAAAATCGAGATAAAAAATGATATAGATAATCAACCAGTCAAAAAGCTGGTTCTTTGAAAAAAATCAATAAGTTAATTACACCCCTAGCTAAATTAACTAAAAGCAAGAGAACGAAAACCCAAATTAACAAAATTAGAAAGGAAAATGGAGTTATCACTACTGATACACAAGAAATTCAGAGAATTATAACGTCATACTTCAAAAAATGTACTCTGTGAAATTTGACAACACAAAAGAAATGGATGAATTCCTAAGTAAGCACAACTTACCGAAATTGAATCAAGAAGTTGTGAATTATTTAAATAGTTCTACAACATGTGAGGAAATCAATAATGTAATCTTGAATCTTCCCACCAAAAAATGTCCTGGACCAGATGGATTCAGCACACAGTTCTACTGGACATTTAAGGAGCTAATAATGCCAATACTTCTTAAACTGTTCCATCAAATAGCAAAGGAAGGAACACTACCAAATTCATTCTCTGAAACTAATATCATCTTAACCCCAAAACTTAATAAAGATGCACTTAAAAAAGAAAACTATAGGCCAATCTTTCTGATGAACACAGATGCAAAGATTCTCAACAAAGTCTTAGCAAATCGGAATTAAAAACATATCAAAAAGATCATTCATGGGGCATCTGCGTTGGTGGTATAGTGGTGAGCATAGCTACCTTCCAAGATCATTCATGGGGATCAAGTAGGCTTTATCCCAGGCACACAAGATTAGTTCAACATATGCAAATCAATAAATGTAATTCACCATATAAACCAGTCCAAAATCCAAGACCACATGATACTCTCAATAAATGCAGAAAAAACTTTGAAAAGATCCAAGAGCCTTTTATGATCAAAACCCTAGAAACAGTTGGAATGGAAGGAACTTTTGTCAGTATAATAAAAGCTGAATACAACAAGCAAACAGCAAGGATTATACTCAATGGGGAAAAACTTGAAGCATTCTCGCTTCGATCAGGAACGCGACAAGGCTGTTCACTTTCACCACTTCTATTCAATATCGTACTTGAAGTCTTAGATATAGCCATAAGTCAAGAAAGGGAGATAAAAGGGATTCAAATCAGTAAAGAATCAAGTTATCTCTACTTTAGATGACATGATTTTATACCTAAGTGATTCCAAAAACTCCACCTGGAAACTCCTGGAACTAATACAGAAGTTCAGCAGGGTGGCAAGACACAAAATAAATGTACAAAAATCAGTTGCCTTCCTATATGCACAGAAAGAAAGAAGTGAAAAAGCCCTGAGAGAAACAATCCCATTTACTATAGCCCTTAAAAAAATGAAATACCTTGGTATAAACCTAACCAGGGAAGTAAGAGACCTTTACAATGAAAATTTTAAAACCCTAAAGAAAGAAATTACAGAAGACACCAGAAGTTGGAAAGACCTCCCATATTCCTAGATTGGCAGAATCAATATCATAAAAATGACCATCCTACCAAAAGCAATATACAGATTCAATGCTATCCAATCAAAATCCCAAAGCAAGTCTTTAAAGAGGTTGACCAAACAATCTCTGAATTCATATGGAGGGACAAAAGGCCCAGGATAGCAAAAACAATCCTGAGTAACAAAAACACTGCTGGAGGTATCGCCATACCAAACCTTAGCATATACTACAAGTCCATAGTTATAAAAACAGCCTGGTACTGGCTCCAAAATAGACACACAGATCAATGGATAAGGGTTGAAGACCCAGATATAAGCCCACACAACTACAGCCATTTGATCTTTGACAAAGGAGCTCAAAAAATCCAATGGAAAAAGAACAGCATCTTCAACAAATGGTGCTGGCAAAACTGGATGTCCATAGGCAGAGATTAAAACTCCACACATATTTGTCACCATGTGCAAGACTTAATTCCAAAGGGATCAAGGACCTCAGTGTAAGACCAGAGACTATAAAAACCTTAATTGAAAAGGTAGGGAACTCCCTCGATCTGATTGGACTAGGCCAACACTTCCTAAATGGAAATCCAATAGCATAGTCACTACAACCAACAGATGGGATCTTACGACATTAAAGAGCTTCTATTCAGATAAAGAGATTGTAACTTGAGCACAAAGACAACCCACAGAATGGGAGAAAATCTTCACTAACCACATATCTGATAGAGCTCAGAAACCTAAACACCAAGGAAACAAATGGCCCAATTAAAAACAAGTGCCTTGGAACTTAAAAGAAACTTTACCAGGGAAGAAATTGAACTGTCTAGCAAATATCTTAAAAAATGCTCAGCATCCTTAGCCATCAGGGAAATGCAAATCAAAACCTCCCTGAGATATCATCTCACCCAGGTGAGGATGGCAAAAATCCACAATACAAACAACACCAGATGCTGGAGAGGATGTGGTGAGAAGGGAACTCTCCTACATTGCTGGTGGGAATGCAGGCTTATAGAACCACTCTGGCGAGCCGTCTGGTGATTCTTTTTTTTTTTTATTTCCATTCATACAGACTTAACAGGTACACCAGTCCCCTCCCTCCCTCCGACCTCCCAACGCCCTGTGCTCCCTCCCTTCCCCCTCCCTCCCCATCTCCCAGTGCCTCCCCCTCCCATCCCTGGAGCATCCTTAAATGTGCATGCCCAACTCTCCTCTGGGTCCTACTCTCCGATGAGGTGCAAGGACCCAGTGGCATTTCCCTGAACCCTTTCCTGTGTCCCACTTAAGCATAGGAACACTACTGTGGCTGTCAATCCCTTGCTTCCAAGGATCCTAGTGCCTTTAGTGCATGCTAGACTTTGTGGGGTCAATAGTGTGTTGGACATTGCGCCGGGCATGCCAAGTCCAATTATGATTGCTTTGGCCTTAACTTGTGTGGAGTATCTTGCATATCATTGCTCCTCCCATCCTTGTGCTCTTACAATCTTACTGCCCCCTTTTCTGCAAATTTCCCTGAGCTTCAGGATGAGGAGAGATTAGGCTGGCCTAGTTCCAGATGGATGATATAGAGTCTCTGAAGTTCTGGTGATTCTTAAAGAAGTTAAAGATTGAAATGCCATATGACCCTGTTATTCCACTTTTGGGAATAATCCCCCATACAGCAAAAATTCACCTCGATAGCACAAGCACGACCATGTTCATAGCAGCACTGTTTACAATAGCAAAGTCATGGAATCAACCCAAATGCCCAACAGTTGACGAGTGGATAAGGAAAAGTGGTACATTTATACAATGGAATACTACTCAGCCATCAAAAATGATGAATTAATGAAATTTTCTGGGAAATGGATGGAATTAGAAACAACTATATTGAGCGAAGTATCCCAGACACAGAAAATTAAACACCATATATACTCCCTAATAGGTGCATCCTAGTAACAAATCCACTTAGTGACACACTCAAAGATAAATCTCTGTAATACCTACAGTAATAGCAAAGACTGTAAGCAGGGAAAATAAGCCACCATCAAGGACTGCAAGGAAGTAATAAAACATCTGGTTAAATTCATAGACTTTCCTTCCTGGTTGCTTGCATCAGATGGACTATGATCTCACCAGACAGGGAGGGCATAAAGGCTGTCAGATAAAAGATAATCATACTGCAAATGGGAGACTGATCCTCCTCTCACCACAGTCTCCTACTCTTATGCAATCTACCTTTGAATTTACTCTTATAATAAGACTCTAATTTAACAGCCTTTTATCTCTGGCCAGGGGTGACATCCAATACCCATCAGGATGGAGCCAAGGGTGGTGCAGGAGCAGCAAAACTGAAAAAAAAAATCAACAAACCGTAATTCATAACAGAAACTCTACATCAACCACCTGGAACCAGGCCATCCTAATCTCTCCCCATCCTAAAGCTCAGGGAAATTTGCAGAAGAGGGGGATGGTAAGAATGTAAGAGCCTAAAGATAGGGAGGAGCAACCATCGGCAACATACTCCATACAAGTTAGAGCTGAAGTAATCAAAATAGGACTTTGCATGACCTGTACAATGACCAACAAATCATTGAACCCCCAAAGACTTAAAGATCACAGGCACTAGGATCCTTAGAGTCAAGGGATTAACAGCCACAATAGTGTTCCTAACTAAAGGGGAACACAAAAAAAGAGCTCTAGGCAATGCTACTGAGTCCTTACACCTCATCAGAGAGGAGGACCCAGAGGGAAGTTTGACAGACACACTACAAAGGATGCTCCAGGAATGGGGGGGGCACTGGGAGAATGGGAAGGAGGGGATAAAGGAAGGGGAAAAGGTAAAGGGTCCAGAGAGGGGAGGAGGGAGGAAGGGGAATGGACTACTTATCAACTTTGTATGAGTTGAAAAAATTTTTAAAAAAATGTAAAAATTAAGTTAAAAAAAAGAAATCCAGAAGCATTCTTATAGATGTTGCATAACAAATACATTCAATTTGTAATATTAGAGGAAAATAATGTTACACTATTTTGAACATCAACTTCCCCTAAAATGTGAGTTTCTTTAACTTTGATTAAATATTCCTTTAGTTCTTGAGAAATAGTTTTGTCATCTTCTATCATTCCTATATACATTTCTATTTGACAATGGAACCATTTATGTGATTCAGCATTAGTTAAGTAATAACTTTACTGTTGATAATTAAGCCTCAGTAACTCAGAAAACTACCAAACAGGGGCTGAAAATGATTAGATGACCCATGATCTAATTAACACTGTGATAGTTAGATATCGTTGTCAACTTGGCAGCTGAAGTCTCTGATCTCTGGAGCACAGTTGTAAGAAATTAATAGTTGAGTTCAGTCCCCAGCAAAGTTATAGAAAATTGTCTAATTGATGGGGAAAAGTCAGCCCATGATGGGCAGAATTAGTCCCTGGGCATAACAAAAACATGGAAGGAACTGGATAAGGAACTTGGTATCCTTTTCTATACTTTCATATTCTATATATACCTTCTGTCTATTTGGCCAAACATGGTTGTCTGGCAAGTGACTATTGTCCTTCTCAGTAGTCCTGGGATTTGATATGCCATTTTTCTAGACTTTGGTGTTGGTGTGGGTTCTCCTGCCAGGCTAGACAAGGAACAGTAAGCAGACAATTCTAAGCCAAAATAAAACTCCTTGTCCCCTAATCTATTTAGTTGTGAATTTATCAGCAGTATACAGAGTAATCATAAAATAATAACTGAATGAAGTTTTTTTTAACTTTTTTCTTATAACATGCCTCTTGCTAATAATTTCTCAATCAAAAATAATAAGTTTTCAATAAAAACATGAAGCAAAAGCCTGTCAAAACTTCCATGAACTCTTATAAAACTCTGAAATGGAATTCATTACATTTATCCAGCCTATGTGAGATATACTGTTACAAACAGCAGTCATTTTAAAATGACCTTATATGATGATTTCCAAGATAAATTTTTTTCTTTTTTATATTTATATACTTTTTTATTAAAAATGTAATTATACATTTTAAAAATTTTTACCAGTTCCCTCCCTCCCCCCTCCTCCCCCCGAACCCCCTCGTCCCCTTTCTCTCCCTCCCCATCCCCCAGTGCCCCCCCCAATTCCCAGAGAGTCCTTTATTGTGTACGCCTGACTCTCCACTGGGTCCTCCTCTCCGATGACATATAAGGACCCAGTGGCATTTCCATAAGCCCTTTCTCTTGTTTCCCTTAAGCATAGGAGCACTACTATGGCTGTCAATCCCTTGCCTCCAGGGATCTCAGTGCCCTTAACAGATGCTAGACTTTATGAGGGCAACAGTGCGCTGGACATTGCGCCGGGCATGCAAAGTCCCATCATGATTGCTTTGGCCCCAACTATTGTTGAGAATCTTGCAAATCGTTATTCCTCCCATCCTTTTGCTCTTACGATCTTACCGCCCCCTCTTCCGCAAATGTCCCTGAGCTCCAGGATGGGGAGAGATTAGGCTGGCCTAGTTCTATGTGATTGATATAGAGTCCAAGATAAATTTTTTATCATGCAAATATTTTAAAATTTGAAAGGGAAAATAATATAGTCAAATTGGTATAGGAAGAAATCACAAATTAATGTTTATCTCCTTTAAATTTCCTCTTTTAGTTTTATAGCAAATTTGTCAACAAATATTGTTTCATTGAGCATTAGTATTAAATGTACATTATAACTTTGAAAATGGGGCTGGAGAGGTGGCTCAGGGGTTAAGCCTCTGCCTTGCAGGTGGAAGGTCCTGAGTTCGGATCCTAGACCCCACGTATAGACGCCAGGGGGAGGCGGGGGCAGCCTACGTTTCTGGACATGGTAGGGCAGAGCCTGTGAATCCCAAGGCATTGTAAACAAGGAGGAGGTGGAGGCAGTCCATGGTGGTTCCTGAATTCATCCGTGGTTCTACACACACACATACATACACACATGCGCGCACACATACATGAACAATTGAATAAATAATAAACAATAAAAAAATTAAAAAAATAAGATTCATAACCTTGAAAATGTTCACTGCAGTTCACCTGCATGGTTGCTGATAAATGTCCATCTAATAGCTTAAGGGAGCAAGGGGTTTATTCTCTCTTATGATTCCTGGTTACAGTTTTCAGTCCAGATTGACAGGAGAGCTCACAAATACCAAGGCTGAGTGAACTGGCCACACCATTTCTATGTAATGTCTGAGAGAGGGACTATCCTTACTTGCTAGACCAGCATGTCTGGCCAAGTATACAAAAGGATGCCGACCTCCTCAACCAGCTCTCAGTATCTTATTCACCTGTTCAAGGCCTAGTCCCACCCACCATGGACTGGGCCTTCCAGCTAGACAATCTCTTGCAGGTTTGCTCTGGGCTTAAGTCAACCAATAATTCTCTACAAATGTGCCCAGAGCTCAAACCCTCAACTGTCAAGTTGAGACCCGTGCCTAACTATGACAGTGTACTAGTGGGAAGAATGTAGAAATAAACCCTAATGGTGTGTGTATGCAAGAGAGCTAGAAATATGAAACATGAATGTGATGATTATGGCTTCAATACTATGTCTGAGATGTCAATCAGCTCATCTGGCCATTCCACGCTGCAGTGAGAAGAGGACTGTAGTGTTTCAGGGGAAACTTTGAAGGGACAATGACGCCTCCCCTGAGAAAGAAAGTAGAGGAGTTAGCGTGTGAAGAAACAAGAAGGAAATAATTCTATCAAATGTCCCCTTGTACCCATGCTTGTATACCTATGTATACCCACCCACATGCAAAACACAAACAAGCACACACGCACAGATGCACACATGAATAAAAATGAAATACTATGGGCAGATCTTTCAGTGGAACAGTTTTCACACATGTGAAAGTGCCAAAATAAAAAATGATATATCTTTACAATGGTTATATTTTATTATCTTTGAACATAAAATTATTTAAATGAGAAGAATAAATGGCAAAATATCAATTAATAAATATCAAGCAATCCTCACAGCACTCATAATCAGTTTTAAATGTTCAAAAAATTCACTAGTAAAACACCAGTTGTCAAAAGAGATGAAGATACTACTGCAGATTCTCACCAAAAGTTCTAATTGCCATAATATAAACCTCAAAATACCTTTAGATTACATTTTCCACTAAAGTGTTTAAAGGTGCCACATCAGGATTATATTTTTTTCATTTAAAAAGAACTCATCTAATAACAACTAATGGATATTGCAAAATTGCATAGCCAAGTTAGGATTCTATGGAGGATATTTTCTTCCAGACAAAACAAGCTAACAATGTTATGATCTGAGCATCCACTGAAATATTTAATATGCAGAGCTTGCAGAAAAGGAAAAAGCTAGGACTTCAAAAGGGTCATAAAGGGCACGTAGAACAGTCTTTTGTAGAAGAATTACTGTAATTCAAATGGTTCTGGTAACATTAAGTACACTTGCTCTCTGGGCACAGAGCTTTCTCAACTGTGTGTTTTCACAATCTTCCCATGCTGCATTTTCCCTACAATGCAGATACTCATCCTGCCTCCTTTCCTCTCTATGCTGACTCAGTGACTGTTAACTTATCCTCTTTAAAAGCTTCCTCACACTCCTCCTGAGACTTTCTGTGAGCAAAAAGCATATCCAATTTTATATTCTTTAGAATACCAAAAGCATGGGGTGGAGAGATGGCTGAAAGGTTAAGCCTCTGCCTCGGAAGCAGTAAGTCCTGAGTTCAGGAAACCCAGATGCCACATAAAAATGCCAGGTGGAAATGGCAGCATCCTATACTTCTGGTACTGGAAGGTAGAGACTGGGAAACTCCAGAGCAAAGCAAAAAAGAGGTAGAAGCAATCCAGGGTGATTCCCAAAGTCACCCTTGGGCCTCCGGGGGCATACATAGTGACCTCTGATACACACAGACACACACAGACAGACATATATGCATGTAAAACATAGTAAAATAAAAATTAAAAAGTACCAACAGTACCAGTACCATGTTTTTTAACATATCTCACAGTGGTTGTTTCCTGTCAAGCATTATGTGCTGTGGTGTGTGCCAGGGAAATCATTAATGTTTGGAAGTTCAGAATCAAGAAATTCAGTTTAGGCTGATGAGATAGCTTAATTATTCCCTGTAACTCAACTACTCTACTATCTGTCTTTTTTTCCTTTCTACACCCATAGTCAATATGTAGCTGAACACAAGTCGTCCATTGAATAGATTTAGGAAAAGTTCTCATAAAAAGAATAACAATCTTACTACCCCCTCTTCCACAAATTTTCCTGTGTTTGAAAATGGGGAGGAATATGCAAGATATTCTACACACGTTAGGGCCGAAGCAATCATAATAGGACTTTGCATGACTGCACTATGTCCAACACATTATTGACCCCACAAAGTCTAGCATGGACTAAAGGCACTAGGATCCTTGGAGGCTAGGGACTGAGTCACAGTGGTGTTCCTAAGCTTAAGGGGAACACAGAAAAGGGTTCTGGGAAATGCCCCTGGGTCCTTGCACCTCATCGGAGAAGAGGACCCAGAGGAGAGTTTGGCATGCACAGTAAAGGATGCTCCGGTGATTGTCTGGGGGGGGGGGCACTGGGGGATGGGGAAGGAGGGGAGCAGGTGGGTAAGGGGGAGGTGGAGAGAGGGAGGGGACCGGTGTACCTGTTAAGTTTGTATGTGGAAATAATAATAAAAAAAAGAAACTTCAGAAGCCAGAGGAGCTATACTTGAAAATAAAAATTGTTTTTTGTGTGTGGGGAAAAAAAAAAGAATAACAAATTGCTTAAAATCTAAAATTATTTTAGGGGTGAAAGATGTCTTAAAAATAACACTAAAGACACTGTTTTTCTAAAAAGAAGCTCTCTTCATAAATTACCTACGTTTCTATTCTTTTCTCATATACTTTCACTTTCCGAATAGTTTTTCAGCAATTATCTTTCTTTCTCACATCTAAAGATTTTCAACAATCCTTGTATTCCCCTAAATCTGATACTATTGTCCAGGCAATGCAAACTGATTAACATGAATTAGTTTAATGACAGCACAAATGTTAATAATGAAAAGTAAGTATGTTTCTTTTACCATCATAAAAGAGTGATATCAGTTGGCTACATGATTCATTTGATGCACATACTTGATGTCTTCGTGCTGTACCAGTTGGCCCTTTAAAGTCTGGCAGGGTTGAGAGTTCTCCTCTGCGGAACAACCTGATGTTACACATAGCCCTGAAACACTCCTCTTATGCCTGCTAGAATATGATTGTATTAGCTTCCTATAATTGCATAAGTTTTGCCAACTAACAGGACTGATACAGCACAAATGTGTCCTTACAGTTTTGGAGATGAAAAACATGAAATCACTCTTACTAAACTAAAACCAAATATCACGGTGTTCATTCTGAGATCAAGGCAAAATGTATTTACATCTTCTGTCCTTTAGAGACCACTGTATATTTTGATTCCTAGCACTTTCAGTTTCTTTATCTTCCAAGTAAGTAACACTGAGCCTAGTCTTTCTCACTCTGCTTCTCTCACTCACTCTTTTTTGCCTCCCTTTATAGTCAGGAGGCCCAGGTGATCATATTGACCCCATCTGGATCATCCAATATAAAGTCTACCTGCCATTATAAGTGTCAACTTGATGATTGAGGGTCCAAACTCTGGATACATTTGTAGAGAATTAGTGGTTGAGTTAAGCCCACAGTGAACCTACAAGAGATTCTAATTGGTGTGAAAGGTCCAACCCCTGGTAGGTGGGACTAGTCCCCAGGAAGGTGAATAGGATGGAAGGAACCAGTTGAGAAAATTATATCCTTCTGTATACTTGGCTATACATGTTGGCAAGTAAGACTTGTCCCTCTCTTAGCTGTTATACGAATATAGTGTGGCCAGTTCCCACAGTCCTTGGAGATGGTACATGCTCTCCTATAAAGCTGGACAAGGAACTTTAACCAGACAATTGTAATACAAAGTAAAACCTATTGTTGCATTAAGCTGTTTTGTCATGATTTTACCAACAACTGTTCAGAATAACTGCTAAAAATTTGGTATCAGAAGTGGGGTGTTGATAATAAATCTGGTTATGTGGTTTTATGGATTTGAAATAGTTTGGTTGAAGAAACTTTGAAACGCTTGAAGATTTGTGAATTATAGACTAGAAATAACCATTCTGCAGATTTTAATGGCCCATTTGGAGAATAAGAATGCCATGAGAGTTGTGCATGTTAGTTTAGGTCCATTTTGTGTGGTAGAAAACAAGGATTTTGACAAAGTTGAAATTAAAGAAGATGGAAAGTAGTGTTGTTAGTCTTGAAATTCTGGATGTAGAAGGGGCAAACATCAGAGCAGCTAAGGCTATTAGAAAAATAAACATCCTCGATGGAAGACCTAGTGCTTTCCATTGGAATGGTGTAAGAAATGAATACCAAAGACCGAATATCAAAGGTTCTCAGGGAATAAAAAACAGGATTTACCTCTGTCCTCAACAAAGTATGTCCCTGAATAGTGCATTGTGGATCACAACATACTTTCTCTTGAAGCAAAAATTCTTCCTTTCTAGGGAAGTACATCTGTTGAGTCTGTGCTGTATATGATAAGGCCATTAAGCTAAAACCAAAAGGACATCCTTCATGAATTTGAAACTTAATTTTAACTATTTTAATGGTGAAACATTGGCCCAATCTCTTCTATTTGGCCATTAGATTAAACTAGACCTTGATGAAACACTGCATCACTTCTGTGCAGTAGAGCAGACAGAAGCATCGTTAAGTAATGCCTTCATGCTGACAAAAAGTTTAAGTCTTATTGGAAACAGACAGTTCAATATACCTGGACCTTCATTCAAGAGGAGCATTGTTTTCTGCTAAGCAACGAGCTTGCACCTGAGAGTCCAGTAAAAATAAAGAACTGATATAGTCCTATCTAAATAACAATTTATCAGGAGATAAGATGTGAAACTACTAATCACACAATCAATTACTTAATTACAATTTTGGCTGGTGCTGTGAAAAAGAACAAAATTCTATACCCCCAGTAAATCACTGAGCATCCAACCATCATCAATTATGTTAGAAGGAAGAGAAGTTACAAAAAGAAGACATGAAAAATTCTCCCCATTGGGTTTACTACCATGTAAGTATCACTTTGCAGAGAGCATGGCATTTACTAGAAACTTATCAAATATTTATTAAATGAAATAAGATGCTAGAGTGAAAAAAAACAGGGTGTTTTTACTAGGAACTACATCATTAAAAATGCATACTCTTCGAACAGCATAGCCGACTTACATAAGCCACATTTCCCAGAGACTCGTAGAAGAGATTTTTATCTGTATTGAGCACATCTCTTGTTCTATTTTATACCAAGATTTTGATTGGGCTTGCTCACAATTTTCTGAGTCCACACAGGAGTAATGTCAAAAAAAATGAGATGAAAAGAAAACAAACAAGAAATGCTATATCACAGATATTAGGCAAATATAGCAGGCAAGTGATGAAGTCAAAGACTTATAGTAGAAATCTAAGACATAGACTTGCTGATCTCTGAAGAGAGTATCAGCTATGAAAGTAACTCACGTGGAACCCAGAGAGAAACCAAATAGAGTCCAGCAGACAAGGCAGGCACAGAATACTTTCAACATTGGCCCAACTGTATTTTTACTAATTGTATTCTCTGTCAGGGTGTCTTGAAAAGTTAGAAACCCCACATCATATGTTTAGGAGTCAAAGTTTATTGGGACACTTGAAAACTGATCATAACTTTCACTTACATCCTGAAAAGGAGTTTTGTGATAAATAGAGAATTTTTGTCTATAAAACCAAACACACAAGAGATCCACAAAATTGTTTTACTGTCCTTGATTTCAAGATACATATGATTTCTCACACATCACGAGTTAACTCTGTTTATATTCCTTTATTTTTCCAATCTTATTGTCTCCAAATAGCGAATCAAGTGTAGCCTTTCTTTTTCTTCTTTTTCTCTTTCCTTTTTCTTGCTATACTGAAAACATTACGAAAGGCAAAGTAGTTTTACTACTTTTTTAGTCAAAGAGAAAATAACCTTGAAACTAAACAAAGACTGTCATCTGAAAAAGAGATGAAGGAGATCTGATTAAAATCAGAATTCCCATCACTACATCTTTACTTGCCACATCAAAATCAGCAGCTATTGATTCCTTTAATTAGAAAAGATCTGATATGGAATTACCACATAGAGACCAATCCCAGATGAGCAAGTCTTAGTAGATTTCTATTTTTTTGACCCATACCTCAGAGAAAGACTAGTCCAAGTTTGCAATTAAATGTTGCAGGGCCCTGGTGTATGTTCATCCACCAAAAATGTCTCAAGGGGAAGGAAAATAGGAATGATAGGAATGAAATGTGATAAAATAAGAAGAGCCTTATTTGAAAATATGGAAAGAATTGAGGATCCAAGAACAAAACAATGATGAAGCCAAAACAAGAAATAAAGAACAAAGCATAAATTATTGAAAGGTCAGTCATTAAAATCTAGGTGAATAATGCAGTAATCAATCAAATCTCCCAATGTATATCAGCAAGCCTATAATGCATAGTTGAGAATGAGAGTGACAGATGTGCTAAATGCCTTCTTCTGACGATTATTCATGCATGAGCCCTAACATTCTGAGTAGAATTTATTTTGACTTTACGTCTCTCTAACACTGTCATTCTACAAAACTAATCACAAAGACAGACTTCAGTTGAGAAGTGAGATGGCACATAGATTCTGTGTTTTCTTTTTCTTCAACAATAAGCAGTAATAATAGTCTTTTGCAGGAAGCACCAGCCTTAAAAAATAAACAAACTGACACTAATTAATGACACTAATTAATTGGGCTAAGGAATAGGATACAATGTACATTTGTCTCCTGCATGCTGTTTATATTCTTTTCTACTAATGAGCAGCAATGACTAATCACAAAGGAAATGCCAACTTTACGGGAATGGCATGCTGACACCAATTAATGACTTTTTAGACTATAAGTTGTTTTTCCTTTATCACATATTAGCATTCACAGAATATAAAGAAAGACCAAATAAAATCAGACATGGAAGGAGGAAGAGCAGGAGACAAGAGGGCAGGAAAAAGACAAAAAAGTATGCCAATGTTTATATGGACCTACTTATTACCACTCATTGCAAGATTTCTTTATTTTTGTGCTTTAATAAGTCAGTTTTGAAATACAGTATTTAATTTTTTTAGATATATGTTTGTATGCATACGTTATGTGCATCTGTATGCACAAATTTACATATAATTGGATACATTTAAATACATTTGAGTGCAGAAGTGATACTGGGGATTGCTTTTTGCTAGTTAGGTAAATGTGTCAAATTGACAATTGAAGGATGAATTTTAGAATTATTTGTTATAATTTAATAGTTAAGTCAAGCTCTAAGAAGCCTACTGGTATATTGTCTGATTGATGTGGAAAGACAGTTCATAATGGGTGGGGCCATTTCCTGGGCAGGTAGATAAGATGGAAGAAGCTGGTAAATTAAGTTGGCATACTTCAACGTATTGTGGCGCACTTGCTGCCTGCAGAGTGAAGTTTAATCTTCTCTCAGAAATTCTAGTTTATTGTGTGACCAGTTTTCTTGGCTCTTGGTGTTGGCTTAAGCTTTTCTGTCAAGCTTGATTGAGAAATGTAACCAAGAATCATAAGAAAGAATAATATAATCCTTTTCCCTCCCAGACCATACGAGGCCCCACCATGGAGGGTCAGAATCATAGGCAGCCCACCCAGTATTATTTTACATGGCATCCAGGAATCCAAACTCCTGTTCTTTTTCTTGTATGGCGAGTATTTTAATCATTGAACCATCCCTCTCTCCCTCCCCTCCCCCCAAGTCCTTGAAACACACTCTTGTTCATTAAATGACTAACTGCTTTAAGCTCCTTTTTTCTGACACCACTGTTCAGGTATCTCAAGCACTGCTTTACCCACATTTATAAAACTATCCTAAATTTCAATTTTTATTATTGACTTTTTATTCTTCAACACATGCTAGTGATTAAATGCAAAATGTAATGTGAAAAGCAATAAAATCCAGCAAAATGCTAAATTCTAAGTAGAAAACGAAGGCAAAAAATGCCAGCTACTGGCACAGTAACACCATAGAGTGAGTGACTCATAGATTGTACATATTAGCAGCTGTATGTCAGGAAGGTGTCACAGAGTTTGACAAAGAAATAGCCAGAAATATGGGAAAGAGGAAAAGAAGATTCTTCCTCCTGCACTGTTCCTCCAATAATCTCTCCACACATGCAAACACTACACCAACAGAAAGCAGATAACATTGATGATTTCAACGCCTATAGCACAAAACTTAGCAAAAAGGGATACTGGGGCCTGAAACTCAAAAAAACTGACAACTGATAAGAACTATGAGGATGAAGACCATGAACTTTTAAAATTAAATGCTGTCTGAGATCTTTCAGGCTTTAGATAACAATCTATAGAACAGTTCTTGAGATATAAGTAGTGGAGACATTAAACCAGTTTGCCATGTAATAAATGAGTGTAAATAATTCAGGGAGTGGGGAGATGGTTCAGGGCTAAACACTGCCTGTACAACAGATTTAGTTTTGTTAAGTCTTGGTTTTGTTCACATTTGTTTTGATAGGTTTGCACTGCAGAATAGGAAGCCCAAAGAATTTCCTCCTTGTTTGTGAGACCTTAATACTATATAAAATCTGTATCTTCATATAAGTGTTATAAAGAAGATGATAATTAATGGTGTGGAGTGGCAGAGGCAATTCCTTTTCTCTCTGGGATAGAACATTATGCTCCTGGAATCTCGGTCATCAGAGAAATTGGACTACCCTAGTGTTCCTCTCTACCCTACCTACCACACATTTGATATCATCCACTTTGAAGGCTGGACACAGAATACTTCTTCTGCCTGTGTGAGTCCAACTGTTCCTTGTCTCTCACTTGAGTCAAAACCATCTCTAATGGTTCAGTGTGTTAGCTCTTTTTTCTTGATATGACTTTCATGAATGGTCTCCACAACCATGGCAACACCTTTGCCAGTAGATACACATTTAAAACTTTCATCCCACTTCCAAGATCATCTCCAGAAACTAGAGTCCTTGAGGGGCCATCTATCTTTCAGAGTCCTTGAAGATCCCTTTACCTTTTACAATGGGTACTCTATACAGTCAGCCACTTTCTAGTTTTTTTTTTCTTTAATACACAAAAAGTAGTCCTATTTACTAAAATATTGAAACACAAATAAAATTTGAGAAAAGTTATCAAAAACTTAAGTCAGTTTTTTTCAAAGCTAAAATCATGAAGGAAAGAATGACAGCTCAATATTTTAAAGCACATTTGTAATAACCCTCAGTAAAATTAGGTTACAAAGGAAAACAGAGGTTTGAAAGTATAACAGCCCATGTACAGCAATGAGTTAATGACTATATGATAGGAAAAAGGCATTGGGATTTATTAGAAAAATATCACTGTCCCCAAAAATACACAGGCAAGAATCAAAAAGAAATCACTAGCAAACAAAGAAATATAAATAAAATCAGGGTTGAAGTAGCTCATCCTCATGATTAAACTCAGAAATGCTTATTAAATCAATTAAATTGCTACTTTAAACTTACTATGTTGTAGGAAAAGAAAATTAAGCACCCAAGGCTATTTATATATTTCTGTAAAATAATTATATTTTTATACTTATATAAATATTTATATATTTCTATAAAAACACAGGCTGACATATGGCTTAATGAATTTTGAATTAATGAACTTTTTAAGCAACTTTAGCAACATTCACCTATAAAACGTTTAATATGTCTGAGGATGCTGTCTCTATAAAAATAAGATAATTGAACATAAGTAAACAATATCTGTATTTAGCAAGGTCATTAAAGCATTATCAGTGAGTAACCAATACACAACACACAGTTTTCAGAATTGTACACATTGTTCAAATATTGAAATTATAATCTCTAATGATAATAAAGAAACAGATTAAAGTTAAAGTGTGCAGTTAATGAAAAATTCTAAAAGTAAAAACAATTATTAAAAATTGCTGTCATATTTTATGTCCAGTTCCAAAAGGTGGACAGTTAATTTGTAGAACTAGGAATCATATGAAGAGGATGGGATTATGAGTAGAGATTTTCTAAAATTCTAGTACATAATATTGCATTGCTCTTAATCATTTCAAATTTACAGAAAATCAAAGCTATTTCATTCTTTGGGAAGTTTCTTTCTGGAATGATCATGCCTTTTTATTCTCAGTACTGTCTTAGGGAACCGTTAAAAGCTTTTTGTTAGGAAAATGAATTAATTCAAACTTCAGTTCACATCAAATTACTTTCTTCTCTCTCAAAGCTAAAAATCTAGGCAATAGAAAACCTGCTTCATTTTTGTGAGATCTCTTCTAATTGATGGAAAAGCAAATTATCTTCTACACCTCAAAAATACAACATTCCTCTCTGAATGTGTAACTCTCCAGAAGGCATGAAGTCCTGAAGACAGAGAGCTAGAACATGGTATTATTAAGGTACCTAGATGTTGTTCATGGAATAGTGTCTGCCATGAAGTATCTGATGGTTCAGCTTCATAGAACCACAGATGTTCTGAGGTCTCACTGGCTAAAGCTCCACAAACGTATTTAAAGATTCTCAGAAAGATTTTTAAGACTTTATTACAAGAAATAATTATGGGCTGGAGAGGTGGCTCAGGGGTTAAGCCTCCGCCTTGCAGGCGGAAGCTCCTGAGTTCGGATCCCAGATTCCACGTATAGACACCAGGCGAAGCGGGGGCGGCCTGCGCTTCTGGTCCTGGTAGGGCGGAGCCTGTGAATCCCAGCGCAGAAGGAGGTGGAGGTGTCCATGGTGGTTCGCGAGTTCGTCCGTGGTTCTACACATACACAGACACACACATAGACACACACGTGCGTGCACATACACACGCACATGTGCACAGTTGAATAAATAATAATAATAAAAAAATTTAAAAAATAAATATATAACTTCAAAAAATGAGCAAGTAGTTCAATAGCAGATATACTTAGAGATCTTATTTTCTGAATTAATTATAAAGGTAACATTTCTTACTCTTTTGGCATAGTAACATAGAGGTAATTTTTAATTCATTTGGCTACATATATATTCAATTTAATATGTCAAAGATTCTATACAGATGGGAATTTAAAAATAACAGTTTTTCTCTTTCTTTATTCTTTCCAGAGGATTAATGTCTTGCTAAACTTTCCTTATTTGCCTCCTTATACTTAAATAATAGGTCATATGGATACATTTAAATTTTATTTCCATTTGCAAGCTCTTGCAGTGACCAAAATATGTGATGCACACCTACTGCTTGTGTGTGTGTGTGTGTGTGTGTGTGTGTGTGTGTGTGTACTTGTGCTTTGGAGAATAAATTTCAATATTCAAATAGAAAACTATGAGAAAACTTAAAGCAAACTCCAGCATTTAGTTCCTCCTTAAATAGATTATGTCTTAGCTTTCCCAATCAGTTGTTAGAAAACCATATTTCCTATTTTGCTAAATTAATAATTACTTGGCTGCAACTTTTCAGCTTTCAATAGCCTTACAAGATAGCCTTTTATAACTTGCTATAAATGCCTTTGCAGTTTTTAATGAGATTTTGCAGACAATTAAGGTAAATCTGAGTGTTCCTTGTAACCTTTTTTCCAGAAGTTAAAATGACTATTTAATAACAATGAAAAACAGTTATTAGGTAAACAAAATTTGCCTAATTGTAACAAGGCATTTATCCCTATAAATTCCCCTTTCTTAATAAGCATTGATATTTCGGGAGGAGTGATTCTGAATAATTGTAGCGATCTGGGTTTTTTTTCAACAACAAAGCAGAAGTGAAATCTTAGGTTTGAGTATATTTCCCCATTTTTACTTCCATGCTTAGCTAGCAATTGGCCATATATAGAGATATTTCCATTGGGCTTCATCTTGCATTCACCACTGTGCACCACTTCTTGACAGTATTCATAAACATAGTCAAAATTTTTTCTACATCTTATGAAATTATTCCAAAGGTGATTTTCTTGAGATTTCTTATGCTTTTGATAGAGAACAGAGAAATAAATACTTTTTTAAGAAATAAAATCAGGAAAGCAAAAGAAAGAGAGTGAGAAATTGGAAATAACAATAACCAAAGTACCCACTCTCATTGCATTTCATGTGTTGAGAAGATGACATAGAATTTTCTAGAAGCAACATTGCACTTGTGCACAATGTGATGCATCATCACAGTTATTTCAAGAAACATCTTTTCTTTATGTCTTAAATGAGAGCTACTAAATTAAAATTACATATATTTCTTTTGTAAAATATGTTTAGGCAATGTTAATATAGCTAAATTAAGTCATTTTATTAATTTTTGATTAAATAAAATTATAAGAAAGTAGAAAGATTCTTCCAAATACACTTTAAAGGAATCATTACATCTTTGGAACCATGATGACTGCATAATGCATACAAGTGTCTGTATACAAAAATCTCATGGGAATCGGCAGCCATTATGGTGTTGTGCAACCAAACTTACTGAAAATTCTGCTGAGGCAGCATCTCAATCAAGCCCACTAAGCTAAAGTTCTCTCTCTCTCTGGCTCTCTCCAAGATGTAGGACTGCTGATCTGTTTTCTAACCATTATTACCATAAAAGAACTTAGTGAGATATCTAAGCCTGTGAAAACAACACTATCTCCTTCTCCTCCTCTTCCTCATCCTCCTTTTACCCATCTTCCACCTCTTCCTTTTCTTTGTAAAATCCTGTAAATTTGTAAAATTACAGTACATTCACTCAGCAAAGGTCTCCAGCCAAAACAGAATATTGAAACAAACTCTTTATGCTAATTTAAAAAGCCTGTGTTCTGTTCTCCTTTTTAAAACTTTATTTATTTATTAATTTAGTGTATGTATGAACAGTGTGGGGTTGTGTGTATCACAGGTCACATGTATCCCTGTGGAGGACCAAGGATGATTTCGGGAAGCATCCTGGATAGTTTCTAGGATTTCCCAGGATCTGTCCAAAAGGACCTGAAGTGCAGGCCACAGTTTCTGCCTTGCCTTTTTAGGTGGGACCTGGGATCCAAATTCAGGGCTGTCTGCTTCTGAGGTAGAGTCTTAACCCCTGAGCCATTGCTCCCGTGCACTGTGCTCTGTTCTTAAACTTAAGACTTAAAACCACAAGATTTTATTGTACACTCATTGTCAAGATGTCTGTGCTGTAAAGTATTTGTGGGTGTAGAGATTTATATTTTCTTCTAAAATTAATTTTGATTGGAAAACATTTATTTAAAAATGTAATACTTCAAAAAAAACTTAAAGGAATTGACCTCAAAAACACTGTGTAAGAAATAAAATTCCAAGATTTTATTTTCTTTTTTCTTTTTCTACTTTTATAAGCATATTGAGTACTCATTCCCTACTTTCCTCCATCCCCCCCTCCCTCCTATTCTCTCCCTTCTCTTCATCAATCCCTCCCACCTCTTTCCACCCTCCTGTCTTCTTCTATGGACCCCAGAGTTCCCTCTGGCTTGTCTACTCTTGTCAAAATTCAGGCCTCTGTGGCATACCAAGTTGCCTTTCTTTGGCCACCCCACTGATAGGGACATTTCCCTCCACTCATCCAACTTTAGTCCCCAAGGTTTCCACTGTATATCTTATCTTTCTTGAGTTCCTAGGGGCATGTTTTATGTCAGTCATAAACAGGTGAGACAAGTCTCACTGTAGTGAGTTCCTAGATGCAGTAGTCCTGTCTTGGGTAGAATGTCTTGTCCAACATGAACCTTTCCCATCTTTAGGTTCTTGCAATCTCAATGGCCCCTCTTCTGTGAGGTTCCCAAAATGTTAGGATGAGAGATAGGTTGACCTGATTCTGGTGAGCCTTGCTCAGTAAAACATTTAAATTTCATTCTCAATTTCCCTTTCATTAAGAAAGTACTTGTAAACTTAACATGAGTGCTATATTTTTTATTTCATATTTTTTTGAGCAATGTAGTTCAACAGACAAGATTAGCTGTGAGCATTTCTAGAAAAGTACACTTTGACTCCACACTGGGTCTAGATCTGAAGAAAAGCAAAGAATGTGAATGTTTTATTATCATGAAACAACAGAAAACTCAAAGTCTTTTAGATAAGCAATGGCATCGATTTTCAATCATCAAAACTGTATGACTGATTCCCCAATATTTCCCTTTCTTAAATCACACACAGCTGGGAGTAGGTAGCCTGCTCTTATCACCTTGCTAAACAATGAACACGTTCCACACTGCTTATTCAAAGGCTTATTCCCTGTTGAAGAGGAAAGTGTAGAGATGTCAGTGGGACGCCAGCTCACAAGGTCTTCAGGGGCTATTAGCAGACACAAATGAAAAATGCAGACCACGGTGCTTTGAGCTCTTTCACTCATTCTGCTGAATTGAAAAGGAAAATTGAAAAGGTTCAATTATTTCATTTATTACTTGGATGAGTTTTTATAACATGAAAATGAATTTTGTGATTAATGATGATTTTATGCAGACAGTACATAAAAAACCGCATCTGCAAAAAGCAAATAGCATTGTTTTCTGGCTAGTGAAGGTGAAAATGAGATGCAGAATAAAGTTGATTGACTTAAATTTAATATATAAAAGGTAGCACTCGTTAATAGAGTATTGATTAAAGATATAAAATGAGATGGGGCGATTCATCATATATCCTTGTTTTCCATCCCAAAGTATTTGCTTAATAAACATTTTATAACTGATTTATGTCTTTTTGATGTGTCACATTTTGTTACTTTTCCAGAATTATATAATTTCATCACCACTACCAGATACTAAGGCAAAAAAACTTTAATTTGAAAAAACTCTTAACTTATTTTAACATTTAAATGAGATTGATTATACAATAGGAGCAGGAGCTTAAAGGTTAGGGATAAATGTAATTAAAACACAGCAATCTGAATTAGTCAATTAACTCAAGCAACAAGCTGTAACGGACAAGTAGAGAAACACATCTATAATTTAATCTATAATGTATAATGTAAAACTTATAATTAGTTTCTATAAAATTTGCACATGGGATCATTTTCTTAATCTATCAAATTCTGAAAACAATTTTTAAATCCTAGAAAGATATTGTTTTCTAATGAATTTATATTCTGTTTACTCTTGCTAAGTCTTGTATTCTTCATATGCAATTTATAGACCTTATTTCCCACTTTGGTTCTACAGTTTTGCAAAGGAAGAAAAATCTGTATACAATATCTCCCCAGGGTTATGCAAAAACTATTGTTAATCCTAATATATGGTACAACTTTGCACTGAACAAATTCCCCATTTGTTCTCCTCTAGGCCATGATGCCTGATGTGATGACTATGTCTCTGTGAATCAGCCCTTATTCTCATGAGAATTTCTCATGGACTGCATGCCATTCTGTAACAAACAAATCTTGGGATTGAAGTCAGTATAGGCAAATCCATCCTGTACTTTGAACACTTTCTTCTATTCCATTACCCTGCAGAACACTTTGTCTCATGCTTGTCCATTTTAGTGAACCGGCAACCCTGCAAAAGAAGTTCCAGTCCATGCTCCTCCACATCTCGTATGCCTAAATCAATGAACAGTGATCCAGCAGAGGGTGAGCAGACAGCTTACTTGCCCAGCTAGCTATTGGGTCAGTATCCTAGAATGCATCTCATTAAAAATTATTCACCTAATAATTCTACTAGGTCCTACTTAGATTTCATAGATAAGTTTCAATAAGTACAAACATAAAAATATCATAGCTCAATCTATTTATGGGTGATACACCAATAAAAGAATTGAGAATCACATTATTCTTGCTCTCAAGCAATGTTTTTATGGTATAATGAAGAAACACATATTTGCTATCTTAATATTTTAGAAGAAATTATAAAATTGTAAACCTGACAAAAAGAAACAAATACCTAGGAAGTAATTTTTTTACCAAATTTCTCCTTTATGTTAGAATTAAACTTTACAGTATACCTCTGTGCAAGAATTTTACAGTTATATATAATTATTTTATAGTCAAATGATACCAATTACCTCCAATATCATAAATTAGTAGTGTGATGCTGTTAATTTTGGAGCTTTGTAGAAAAGCTGATGAATGTGATTAAGTGTTATTATCAATCACTAACTACACTCAAGATCAATATAGGGGACATCAAATTTAGCTAATTTTGAATTATGCCTGAAGATATATTTAAACAATTATGTGATATAACTGCATGACAACATGGACCACATGATCCAAAATTTCAAGCTCAGTTTCAGTTAACTATGATATTTTTTTCTCAGCACATGCATCCTGATATTTAATGTGCATGTGTGTGTGTGTGTGTGTCTGTTTGTGAATATGTGTGTATGCATGTGTGTGTGAGAGAGAGAGAGAAGGAGGGAAGGAGAGAAACACCAATCCTTCAAAGTATTTGTCTGGCTGGTGTGTTATGCTTAAAAGTCTATCTTGTTGATTGTCAAAATATGACTGCTTCTTTGCAAATATGATACTTTAATATGTGTATATTTTATCTTAAAATAATAAACATTTTATTCTTCTCCTAATTAAAAGGCAGAGAAAACAATAAAACCTTTTTCTTTCTAGCCATCAAATAATTGGATAAGTATTAGTAACTATATGCACAAAACAGTGTTTAGTAAGATTAAAAAAGCGAACCTTTTTCCCTACGTGATGCAACCTCATACAGCAAAACAATAATAAAATATGTAAAACATGTATAGTCATAATAACTTAAATATGACCTATTTCTTATAATACACAAGGTAACTTCATACTGATTTTCTGCATCTTCATAGGACAATTCTGTGAAATTTTCATTTAAAATAGGCAAGGTCAACAGAGCAAGATATTAAAAAATGAGGTCTCCTCAATTCAATCATGACTTCCTGGGTTCTCATCAGAGAGATCTTGCCACAACTGTTTGGACAGACAAGCAGAAAGCCATTTTCTAAAAAATATTTTTCCATACTAGTGGATAGAGTTCCCTTTGATATTTAAGACAATGTAGGCAAAGACATGCTCAAAAAGCCTGAAAGTTGTCCCAAGGAAAAATGATTAGAATCTAAGGAATAATGCTGAATTTAATTTAGTAGAGATAATCAGCACATGCATCCTGATATATTAATACCTTGTCCTATCTTTGAAAGTTTGCCTGCATAAGAAAATGTTAAACCATAAAAATACGTATATTCTTTTTATTCATGTGGTAATCTTAAAGCATAAACACAAATTAAATATTCTATCCCATAGTTGGAGTTTATAACTCCTCTCCATTCAGTCTGGATAGTGGTGTAACTGCTTCAACCAAAAAAAAAAAATGAATACAGATTGTGCCACACAATTTCTAAGAATAGCATATATTCAACATTAAGATGAAATTTCCATCTTTATGATTTAAACAATTTATTTTGTATACATAAGTGTGCATGCATGTGGCAATTGGTTCTCTTCTTCTACAATGACACCAAGTTGTTTTGTGGGTATTTCCTTTTTGTGTGTGTGTTGTTCTTTTCTGGTTTTTTTTTTTTATGCCCATTCCATTTAACTCTGTAACTTTGAACTCTACCTGCTGTGAAGAAGCCCAAATTACCCAGGAGGATGAACCTGCGGACAAGTAGACAGACTCCAGTCAATGCCAGCCTCCAGCCATTTAAATTACCTCAGCCAGGAGTAACTTAAACACCACAAAGAGAAACTTTCACTGCTGTGCCCTTCTGGGCTTCTCACAGAGACTATGAGTGTAAGGACAAGTAGCTTGCACGCACATGTAGGGAGACATGGAGAGGGAGGCATGTGGGCTGTAGGTCAGAACAGGTGGGGTAGAATGGGAAGTGGAGTGGGAACAGGTAGTGGGTGATGAAAACACACAAATATATTGTAATAGAAATTTAAAACAAATGAAGCTCCTTTCCTCACCCTCCACCCGGAACGCGGGCAGTCCAGCCTGGACTCACCTCAACCTAGGTAAACTCCGCCCCCACCCACCTCCAGAACCCCAGGCCAAATAATTCAGTTCAGTGAAAAGCACACAGAAATTGAAAGAAGGTCTTAAGAGTTAAAATGACAATGCCCAAGTCAAAGTGCAAATCCATGAGAAACAACACCCAGGTAAACAAATCTCCCACTGAAAGAATTACTCCCATAATGATGGACTCCAACCAAAAGAAACCACAGGAAAATGGCCAAGAAAGCCTGACCCAGGATAACAACTTTCAAAACATGATTGGGAACCGGTGTACCTATTAAATTTGTATGAGCAGAAATAATAATAAAACAATAAATTAAAAAAAAAAAGAAATTGCAGAAAACACCAGAAGGTGGAAAGACCTCCCATGTTCCTGGATTGGCAGAATGAACATTAAAAATGACCATCCTACCAAAGGAAATATACAGATTCAATGCTATACCAATTAAAATCCCAAAGCAATTCTTTAAAGAAGTTGACCAAACAATCTCAAAATTCATATGGAGGCACAAAAGACCCAGGAGAGCAAAAACAATCCTGAGTAACAAAAACACAGCTGGAGGTATCACCATACCAAAACTTAGTCTATAGTACAAATCCATAATTGCAAAAACAGCCTGGTATTGGCTCCAAAATAGACACACAGATCAATGGATAAGAGTTGAAGACCCAGATATAAGCCCACACAACTACAGCCATTTGATCTTTGACAAAGGAGCCCAAAAAATCCAATGGAAAAAGAACAGCATCTTCAACAAATGGTGCTGGCAAAACTGGATATCCACATGCAGAAGATTAAAACTGGACCCGTACTTGTCACCATGTACAAGAATTAACTCCAAATAGATCAAGGACCTCGATATAAGGACAGAGACTATTAGTTGAACCATAGTTGAAAGGGTAGGGAACTCCCTCGAGCTGATTGGGCTAGGCCAACAGATCCTGACGTACATCCAATAGCACAGTCACTACAACCAACACTCAACAGATGGGATCTTGTGAAATTAAAGAGCTTCTGTTCAGATAAAGAGATTCTAACTCAAGCACAAAGGCAACCCACAGAATGTGAGAAAATCTTCACTAACCACATATCTGATAGAGCTCTATTATCTAGAATGCACAAAGATCTTAGAAAACTAAACACCGAGGAAACCAATGGCCCAATTAAAAAATGGGCCTTGGAATTTAAAAGAAACTTTACCAAGGACAAAATTAAAATGTCTAACAAATATCTTTAAAAATGCTCCTCATCTTTATCCATCAGAGAAATGCAAAGCAAAACTTCCCTGAGATATCATCTCACCCCGGTCAGGATGGCAAAAATCCACAATACAAACAACACCAAATGCTGGAGAGGATGTGGAGAGAGGGGAACTCTCTTACATTGCTGGTGGGAGTGCAGGCTCATACAACCACTCTGGCAAGCCATCTGGCGATTCTTAAAGAAGTTAAAGATTGAAATGCCATAAGACCCTGCTATACCACTTTTGGGAATAACCCCCATACAGCAAAAACTCACCTCAATAGCACAAGCACGACCATGTTCATAGCAGCACTGTTTACAATAGCAAAGTCATGGAATCAGCCCAAATGTCCAACAGTTTATGAATGGATAAGGAAAATGTGGTACATTTATACAATGGAATACTACTCAGCCATCAAAAATGATAATTTAATGCAATTTGCTGGGAAATGGATGGAATTAGAAACAATTATATTGAGTGAAGTAGCCCAGACACGGAAAATTAAGCGCCATATGTACTCCCTAATAGGTGGATCTTAGTACCAAACTCATTTAGAAACACTCAAAGACAAATCTCCGTAATACCTACAGTAATTGTAAAGATTATAAACAGGAGGGATGGGGAAAGAGGGCCCCACCAGTAACAGAGGGGACCAAGTTACAGCAGAGAAAATAGGCCACCATCAAGGACTGCAAGTAAGTAATGAGACATCTGATTAAGTTCACAGACTTTCCTTCCTGATCATTTCCAACCGATGGAGTATGATCTTACTAGAAGGGGAGGGCATATAGGCTGCCAGATAGAAGGTAACCATTTTGCAAAGGGGTGATTGACCCCTCTCTCATCACAGTCTCCTACTTCTATTCCATCTACTTTTGAATAAACTCTTATAACAAGACTCTAATTTAACAGGGGTTTATCTCTAGCCAGGGGGTGACATCCAATACCCATCAGGATGGAACCAAGGGCATTGCAGGAACAGCAAAACTGAAAAAAAAATCATCAACACACCATAATTCAGAACATCAGAGACTCTGTAACAACCACCTGGAATCAGGCCTGCCTAATCTATCCCCATCCTGAAGCTCAGAGAAATTTTCGGAAGAGGGGGCAGTAAGATTGTAAGAGCACAAGGATGGGAGGAGTCATGATATGCAAGATACTCCACACAAGTTAGGACCGAAGCAATTGTAATAGGACTCTGCATGATCTGCACAATGACCAACATATCGTTGACCCCCTCAAATTCTAGCATGGACTAAGGGCACTAGGATCCTTAGAGGCAAGAGATTAACAGTCACAATAGTGTTCCTATACTTAAGAGGACACAAGAAAGAGTTCTAGGAATTGCCACTGAGTCCTTATACCTCATCAGAGAGGAGGACCCAGAGGAAAGTTTGATATACTCATTAAAGGATGCTTCAGAGATGGGGGGGAGAGGGCACTGGGAGAAAGGGAGGGAGGGGGGAAAGGAAGGGACAAAGCAGGGAAGGAACAGGGAGATCTAAGGAGGGGTGGAGGGAGGGAGGGTATGAGCAGAAAGAAATTTTAAAAATTTAAAAAAAGTGGTTCAGGAATGATGTCAAGAGAGCATATCAGAGAATCTTGATTCATAGTACTCTCCACTAAAAGTAAAAGAAAACAAAAAAGTGAAGGATCTGAATTTTCATATTACATTGTGAAGTATCTCTATTTCCTCATCTGTGTGAAAGATTATATTGCTCTTCCATTCCAATGACACAGAGAAACAAAAGAGAAGTCTGTCTGTCCCTTGAAGAATGTAATCAATACTTTAAAGAGAAGACTATGGTAGGGAAGAATAATGGGAAAAAGAAAGTAAAGAAATGGCAGATCTGTAGCAGATACTATGAACAGAAGTCCGTGAAACTCTCATGCCACTCTGAACAATCCAAGCCTTGCTTTCATCTGGTATTGGTTGCATCAATTAATTTCGGAAGGGTCACTAGGTTGCAAGATATCAGGATAATTTGGGGAAATCACCCATCAAAACATATCATCAAAAATGTTAGTAAAGTTGTTAAAATGTAACAGAAGAATAATGACAACATACTAAATCAGGGTAGAAGGAGGGGCCTTTTGAAGAGCCCATCATAGTTACAGTCCAATAAGAGTGGTGTCCCAGCCTCAGCTCAGGACTCAGAACTGGGAAGATGCAAGCTGAGCTCTACTAAATAAATTATACACTTCAGTTGTGTGATAGTTAAGCCTGGATGTCAACTTGACACACCCGGTATTATTAACTAAGCTGGGCTGAGACCACGTCTGGAAAGGATCAACTGAGACTACTTGAAGGATTATACCTACCCTAGATCCTATCAGGACCTCCAAAGCTCTCAAAGGATCCTCCCAGTACCGCATCATATACAAAGGAGCCACCAAGGAGAACAGATCCCTTCTTGCAGCTGTGCTAGGAATCGTTCTTCCTTCCGGCCGGCCGGATTCTTCGACCTTCCAAGACCCTAGGAGTTCTCCAGCCTTCAGCCATCACCTACTTGACTACCGAATTAAGCAGCTAGCTATTGGCAGCCATCATTGGAACTACCTCGGCTACTGGAAGCCATCGTTGGACTACCTTGGCTGCTGACAGCCTTCGCTGGACTACCTCGGCCATTTCTGTAAGCCAACTCAATAAATTTCCTAGTATATATATTCATTCTGTGAATTCTGTGACTCTAGAGAACCCTAACTAATACAGAAATTGGTACCAGAAGTGGTTCTAGAGAAACAGAATTGTAAGAATGAATTTTGCTGGCAAGCTTTGTGATTTCTGGAGCTGGCTTTTTGACCCAGTGAAACCTCCAGCGACTAAAGACTCCCCTAGTGGCATGGAGGATACTGAAACTGTTTGGAGTGAACTGTTTCTAGAACTGGTAAAAGTAGGTGTGTTAGACAGTTTTTATGCCTCTCTTGCGAGGATTGAGAAGCTCAGTGATTCCGTATATGAAACTTTACATAAAATGAGTAAGAATAAGGAAAATGATGATGCTGGCTGGTTGCTTCTAGCATCTCTCAATAAACTACAAATGGAAAAGGAATATCTCAGTGAGGAAAATAACGAACTCAGAAAGCGCATAAAAAACTTAGAAGTTTCTAAGTGTGCTCTAGAAGAGAATCTTCTCTCCAGTAGCAATAGGGCTCGAATTGGTGAAAATCAAACCCAAACTTTGATTATTAGGGTGGCTGAGTTACAACGTAAATTGAATTCCCAGCCTCGAAAGGTGTCGGCAGTTAAAGTAAAAGCGCTGATTGGCAAAGAGTGGGATCCTGAAAAGTGGGATGCTGATGTGTGGGAAGACCAAACTGATGATGAGGACGAGGATGTTGAACTCTCAAATTCTGGTGCATTTATTCCACCTGATGAAATGGTCTCCCCACCCTTAGCAGAGAATGAATCCCCACTCCAGCCTTCTACAGAATTGCTATCATCCATCTTTGTGTAAGGGAATTACTCATGATTTGTCTGAAAGGAGAGCTTTGCCTCAAGAAAATGCTGATTTTATGGCACGCCCACCTGTGATTGCTTCCAGGCCTATAACTAGGCTTAAGGCTCAACAGGCTCCTAAAGGTGAAATAGAAACTATGGTCCATGAGGAGGTACGCTATACTCCTAAAGAACTCCATGACTTTTCTAACATGTTTAAGCAGCAGTCTGGGGAATACCCCTGGAAATGGATTGTAAGGCTATGGGATACTGGTGGAAGGAGCATAAAACTGGATAAAAGTGAGTTCACAGAAATGGGCCCATTGAGTAGAGATTCTAGGTTTAACACTGCTACTCATAGAGTTAAAAATGGTGCCAAGAGTTTATTTGAGTGGGTAGCTGAAGTATTTATTAAAGTTTGGCCATCTGAAAAGGAACTAGAGATTCCAGATATTCCTTGGTTTAATGTTCATGATGGGATTAAGAGGCTCAGGGAAATTGGTATGCTTGACTGGATACGTTCTTTAAAATCCAGTTCTCAATGGGAGAATCCAGATGACATGCCTTTTACCAGAAATGTACTTAATAAATTGGTCAGAGGGGCAGCACCAAATATGAAGGCCCTATCATTGCTTTTCTCCTTGTTCCAGACCTAACAATGGGAGATGCTGCTGCTCAGTTGGAAGATTTAAATTCAATGGGCCTAGGTGGATCAAGGAGTAGTAGGGGCCAAGTGGCAGCATTGAATTGCCAATGGCAAAGTCAGCGTACTAACCGTAATGTGCAGCCTAGACAGAACAGTACTTATGAGGGTCCCACTCACTTAGACCTTTGGCATTGGCTAATTAACCATGGTGTCCCCAAAAGTAAAATAGATAAGAAGCCTACAAAGTTCTTATTTGACCTGTACAAGCAGAAAAATTCTAACAGAAATGAAGGAAAAGCTGCCTTTAGTCATAGTAGCAGAGAATCACAGCCTGTCAACCAATTTCCAGACTTGAGCCAGTTTACAGATCCAGAACCCCTTGAATGAAGGGGAGGCCAGGTTCCTTTAGGAAGGACATTGGCACCATAGCAAAAGCTTTAATATTAATCTTTCTCCTGTCCTTCCACAAAGGAACCTGAGGCCTTTCACTAGAGTAACTGTGCATTGGGGGAAAGGAAATAATCAGACATTTCGGGGTCTACTAGATACTGGGTCTGAGTTGACACTGATTCCAGGAGACCCTAAAAAGCATAGTGGCCCTCCAGTTAAAGTAGGGGCATATGGAGGTCAGGTGATTGATGGAGTTTTGGCTAATGTTCGACTCACAGTAGGTCCAGTAGGTCCCCGAACTCATCAAGTGGTTATTTCCCCAATACCAGAATGTATAATTGGAATAGATATACCTAGAAGTTGGCAGAACCCTCACATTGGTTCCTTGAAATGTGAAGTAAGAGCCATTATGGTTGGGAAGGCCAAATGGAAGCCTTCAGAATTGCCTCTACCAAGGAAAATAGTGAATCAGAAACAGTATCGTATCCCTGGGGGAATTACAAAAATTAGTGCTACCATAAAGGACTTGAAGGATGCAGGGGTGGTGGTTCCGACCACCTCTCCTTTCAACTCTCCCATTTGGCCTGTGCAGAAGACAGATGGATCATGGAGAATGACTGTTGATTATCGCAAACTTAACCAAGTTGTGACTCCAATTGCAGCTGCTGTACCAGATGTGGTTTCGTTGCTTGAGCAGATCAACACATCTCCTGGTACTTGGTATGCAGCCATTGATCTTGCAAATGCTTTTTTCTCCATACCTATTCATAAAGATCATCAGAAGCAATTTGCCTTCAGTTGGCAAGGCCAACAGTATACATTTACAGTGTTACCTCAAGGGTATATTAATTCTCCAGCCCTATGCCATAACTTGGTTTGCAGAGATCTTGATCACTTGTCTCTTCCACAAGGTATCACACTAGTCCATTATATAGATGATATTATGCTGATTGGATCAAGTGAGCAGGAAATAGCAAGCATTTTGGATTTGTTGGTAAGGCATATGCGCAACAGAGAATGGGAAATAAATCCAACCAAAATCCAAGGACCTTCCACTTCAGTAAAATTTTTAGGAGTTCAGTGATGTGAGGCATGTAGAGATATCCCCTCTAAGGTAAAGGATAAGTTGTTACACCTGGCCTCTCCCACCACTAAGAAAGAAGCACAACGTTTAGTGGGCCTGTTTGGATTTTGGAGGCAGCACATTCCTCACTTGGGTGTGTTACTTAGGCCCATATACCAAGTAACTCAGAAAGCTGCCAGCTTTGGCCCAGAGCAAGAGAAGGCTCTTCAGCAGGTTCAAGCTGCTGTACAGGCTGCCTTGCCACTTGGACCACAATATCCAGCAGATCCAATGGTATTGGAAGTGTCTGTTGCAGATAGAGATGCTGTTTGGAGTCTCTGGCAGGCTCCCATAGGTGAATCACAGAGGAGACCCTTGGGATTTTGGACCAAGGCCCTGCCATCATCCGCAGACAATTACTCTCCTTTTGAGAAACAACTCTTGGCTTGTTATTGGGCCTTAGTGGAAACTGAACGTCTGACAATGGGTCACCAAGTTACCATGCGACCTGAGTTACCCATCATGAGTTGGGTGTTATCTGACCCAGCAAGCCATAAAGTTGGATGGGCACAGCAGCAATCTATTATCAAATGGAAAGGTACATATGAGACAGGGCCCGAGCGGGTCCTGAAGGCACAAGTAAGCTACATGAAGAAGTTGCACAAATGCCTATGGTTCCCCAACCTGTTGCAATGCCTGTTCCCAAGCATGCACCTATGGCCTCTTGGGGTGTGCCCTATGATCAGCTAACTGAAGAAGAGAAGACTAGGGCATGGTTCACAGATGGTTCTGCTCGCTATTCCGGTGCCACCCAGAAGTGGACAGCTGCAGCACTGCAACCCCTTTCTGCAACAACCCTAAAGGACAGTGGAGAAGGGAATTCTTCACAGTGGGCAGAACTTCGGGCAGTGCACATGGTTGTACACTTTGCCTGGAAGGAAAAATGGCCAGATGTGCGACTGTATACTGATTCACGGGCTGTAGCCAATGGTTTGGCAGGATGGTCGGGGACGTGGAAGGAACATAATTGGAAAATTGGCGAGAAAGACATCTGGGGGAGAAGCATGTGGATAGATCTCTCCCAATGGGCAAAGGACACAAAGATATTTGTGTCTCATGTAAATGCTCATCAAAAGAGGACATCGGCAGAAGAAACATTCAATAATCAGGTGGATAAGATGACCCATTCTGTGGATAGTCAGCCTCTTTCTCCAGCCATTCCTGTCATTGCCCAATGGGCCCATGAGCAAAGTGGACATGGTGGCAGAGATGGAGGTTATGCATGGGCTCAACAACATGGACTTCCACTCACCAAGGCTGACCTGGCTACAGCTGGTGCTGAGTGCCAGATCTGCCAGCAGCAGAGACCAACGCTGAGTCCTTGATATGGAGCTATTCCTCGGGGTGACCAACCAGCAACGTGGTGGCAGGTTGACTACATTGGACCACTTCAAAGATGGAAAGGGCAGCACTTTGTTCTTACTGGGATAGATACTTATTCTGGTTATGGATTTGCCTTTCCTGCACATCATGCGTCTGCCAACACTACCATCCAGGGACTTACAGAATGCCTTATCCACCATCATGGAATTCCACACAGCATTGCTTCTGACCAGGGAACTCATTTCACAGCTAAAGAAGTACGGCAGTGGGCACATGACCATGGGATTCATTGGTCTTACCATGTTCCCCACCATCCTGAAGCAGCTGGCTTGACAGAACGGTGGAATGGCCTTTTAAAGGCACAATTACAGCATCAATTAGGTGGTAATAGTCTGGAGGGATGGAGCAGAATTCTCCAGAAGGCAGTATATGCCTTAAACCAGCGTCCAATATATGGTACTGTGTCTCCTATAGCCAGGGTTCACGGGTCCAGGAACCAAGGGGTGGAAACAGGAATAGCTCCTCTTACTATCACTCCTAGTGACCCATTAGGAAAATTTTTGCTTCCTATTCCCGCAAGCCTGTATTCTACTGGCTTAGAAGTTTTGAGTCCAGAGCAGGGAATGCTTCTGCCAGGAGACACAGCAACTATTCCTTTGAACTGGAAGCTAAGGCTTCCTCCTGGTTATTTTGGACTTCTGATACCCTTGAGCCAACAGGCTAAGAAAGGAATAACAGTGTTAGGAGGGGTGATTGACCCAGACCACCAAGGAGAAATTGGACTGGTTCTCCACAATAGTGGTAAGGAAGAGTATGTCTGGAATGCAGAAGATCCACTAGGGCGTCTCTTGGTATTATCATGTCCTGTTATTAAGGTCAATGGGAATTTACAGCAACCCAACACAGGAAAGACAGTAAATGGTCCAGATCCTTCAGGAATGAAGGTATGGGTAACCCCTCCAGGTAAAGAGCCAAGACCTGCAGAAGTACTTGCTGAAGGTGGAGGAATACAGAATGGGTAGTAGAAGAAGGTAGTTATAAATACCACCTAAGGCCACGTAACCATTTACAGAAATGAGGATTATAATTGCCATGAGTGCTTCTGGTCTAGACTGTCAAGAATAGACTTGTGCATGTGCACATACTCTAAGAAGATATTTATGTAATGTAATATAATGTTAATCTTTAGTTATGAGATGAAATGCTGTAATCTATATTATGATACTGTGTTATGGGACACTAAGACTAAGCATTTCTCAAGGGGCATTGTCATTAATCTTGTAAAAATAATGCATGTGCGGTTGTACATGGATAGCTATATTATGTTAGGCGGAACTATGAATCTTACTGTTTTATTTGGACGATTTTTAATGGCCTAAGGAAATGTGATTTGGTGTCAAGTTGACAAGGGGTAGACTTCTGATAGTTAAGCCTGGATGTCAACTTGACACACCCGGTATTAACTAAGCTGGGCTGAGACCACGTCTAGGAAGGATCAACTGAGACTACTTGAAGGATTATACCTACCCTAGATCCTATCAGGACCTCCAAAGCTCTCAAAGGATCCTCCCAGTACTGCATCATATAAAAAGGAGCCACCAAAGAGAACAGATCCCTTCTTGCAGCTGTGCTAGGAATCGTTCTTCCTTCCGGCCGGCCGGATTCTTCGACCTTCCAAGACTCTAGGAGTTCTCCAGCCTTCAGCCATCACTTACTTGACTACCGTACTGAGCAGCTAGCTATTGGCAGCCATCATTGGAACTACCTCGGCTACTGGAAGCCATCATTGGACTACCTCGGCTGCTGACAGCCTTCGCTGGACTACCCAATAAATTTCCTATATATATATTCATTCTGTGAATTCCGTGACTCTAGAGAACCCTAACTAATACAAGTTGCATTTTTCCAGTGTCAGAGTTCAGTCTTTTAAAGGATTTGGAAATAAGAATAAAATACCTGCAAGAAACTAAACCAAACCACTTAATGTAAGATGAATATGTTGAGCTTAAAAATATTACAAGGATAATGGAGATTAAATGTAGTTGCTTACATTAACACTATTATACAATCAGCAAAATGGACTTCCACTTCCTTACTTAATTTTAGGAAGTTGAAATTACAGCAATATAATTAGAGCAAAATTTTTGCTTACAAACCTAATTCAGTTCACTAGTGCTAAGGTTCTAAACTTTATCTGAACATCTTCTTTCAACATAACAGAAGGAAAAAGATATTCTCATAGTTTGTTAATAAATTTGTGTACAAATAAATTTGTGCACAAAGAGATTCATGTCTCAACAGTGGCCAAGAACTGATCTATTTAGAAAGTGAGTTTATAACTACACTGGGATTTCTAACTACATGAGATTTCAGGAGAGGGGGGAGACTGGCATTGTTTATTTGCATTTTAATAGACCAAGAATCCTATTTGGAAAACTGCCGCAGTTTCATTTTAAATCAAGCCATATTTGAATACACCTATTTCAGCATTTTTAAACACCTCTGTTTCCCATTAAAACTCTACATACATCTAATTCCCTCTGTTGAAACTCTACTGAGGAAACAATATGCAGAAGGAACCAGGAGTACTCTGGTGATACACAGACAAATGATTGCACTCATGTAACTTGTGCCTATTTCAGTTCCCAGATACATCCCAGATCTGGAAAATATTCTCACTTTCCTCAATAGGTAGATTCTCTTAATGCCAGCTCAAGAAGACAAAGGGGAGATTTTGTTCCATCCCCTTGGTTCTATTCCAAATGAACTGATTTATTTCAAATATTTTAATTTCCAGACTGACCTTGTAAAGAACATCTAGTATGAAGCAGTTTATTACTACACATTTGCAATAGATAATGTAAAGGAATTGCCATATCATCCATTCACATAGGAAGAAACCCATCAAGCTGAAACTGTGTAACTACTGTTTATGTTGTGAGGTTTATCCCTTCTAATTTTAAGTTAGTGTTACTTATTTCTCTGTTGGGGAAACTAACTTTCACTGAAGTTAATTAAAAATAAATGTATCACATTGAGAGATTATTTTGCTTGTCAATTAAGCTGATCTTTAGATGTTTTGATGCCTGCCACTCTAAAACTCATAAATCTTGAAAATAACATTGTCAACTCTTAATTATCTAAAATTAATTTCTTGTCTCCTCCTTCCCTCCTGTTTCAGAAGAGAAATTATCCCCAGGTTCTTTCACAGTCAGTGTTTCTAATCTTTATTCTACTTTTATCAAGTGCTGCCTCATCTGAGATATCCTCCAGTGGAAGACTCTGCTGTTATGGAAAGAGATTGACTTGAGTGCTGCAGAGACCTGACTCATGACTTTCCAATTTTCAGAGGTGTGACCCTAGGAAAACTACCCAATCACATTGGACCAGTAAGCAAATGGTTTGGAAAAATCCCTGTTTCCCCACAGCATGAAAATTTAGATTTGGTAACTCTACCAGATGACTCCATCTCAGAAAATCATGTCTGAATAGGAAAAAACTAAAAATATCTGATGATGAAGCCATAGGTCTGAATTTCCATTAATGCAGAATTCTTCTAACTAGCATATCCCATGCAAGACCCTTGGAAGCTGTTGACTCCTGTGGAGCATGAAGTCTTCTAATCCAGCCTATTTTACATCTTCCTGGTGTGAATCTCATTTCCTAATCCCTGAGCTATTTTGTGATCTACAGTATAGACTCCTAACAGAAAAAGAAGACATTTTCCTTCCCAGCAAGCATCCTTTATCCTTGTGTTTTATGTTGTTTCAAGTATATCAAATGTGGCTTATGATTCTCTTATAAACATGAATATTTGGTTGACATTTTGGGAGACATTTTGATGAGCTAGGCAAAGTATAAAGGTCTACTTCCCACATGACGCAGTAGAAATTTCATCAGATTATTCGTGAATGCACAGATATATTCATTCCCATGGATCCACATATGTTTTCACACAAGCATAAAAATAGAAAGCTTGTGGCATTTGCCACAACAATAGTTGAATTGTAAGTTAGTATATATGTTTGTGATATTGTTTTTCTGGCAAATTTTACCTGATGAAGTCAGCAGCCACTACATCTGCACTAGTTACTCTTTTCCATCGCTGTGACAGAATACCCAAAGTGAGTATTAGGAGAGAAAGGGAGATTTATGCAGCTTATAGTTCCAAGGGAATATACGCTCTTTCATGGCAGAAGCAGCATGGCTGGAAGCAGAAACTGGAGGCAGTCTAAGTTATACCCATCCAGAAGGGTGAGAGATGCAAAACTGTCAGCTTCAAGAACAGACCTCTCCCAGAAGTAGGGTGGATTAATCCACCTCAAAGCTTACATCCTGCAAGCCTCCACCTCCTAAAGGTGCCATGACTTTTCCAAACAAATGAGCCTCTGTGGAACATTTCAAACCATGACAACATCCACCCAATCAAACACATGTTCTATTTGTATGTGCTTCTGTGAGTTATTGCCTGCCTCTTATGTGTTTCTGAACTGAGTCCTGTCAAAAGTCAATTTCTTATTATTTTAACAAGTGGTACTCAACCTTGACAGAACAACCCCTAAATGAATTTGAGAAATCATAAATTGGTTTGTAATAGTCATATTGTCATTTTACTGAAAAGTTTCTTACAATTTTCCAACTGGAAATGGAAAAAGCAAAGGAGGCATACATTTTTTCTTTTTTTTTTTTTGCAGTGAATACTACTTTTATTCCTCTAAGAGATCCAGAGGTAATTCAAGATTTGCATCTTTTACAGTAAGAGAGTAGGTGCCCTCATTGCCTTACAAGCTGGTAACAAATTTTTAACTGACTCTTACTTATTAAAAAATCCTCAGTTCATTGTGAGACATGTTTATTAAAAAACACACAAAAGCAAAAGGCAAAACAAAAGCATACCACACAAAAATAAGCACTGTTAATTTTTGAGATTCATATATATATATATATACACATAACACACATATAATTAGGAATATTTTCCTACATATGTGAGCTGATACTACTTATGCTGCTTTATAACTTGCTAGCTTTACTGTGTAATATGGAATATGTGTATATATGTATATGTACTGTATGATATGTATATGTATTAAACTTCCTTACTGAGCAAAAAAAACTGGAAAATGGGTAAAACATCAAAATCCACTGAGATGCTGGTAATTAAAACAAAAATACAGCTAGGTAACTAAAAGTAAAATGAAGATCAAAAGTACATCAGGAAAAAGGCTAAAACACTAACAGAAAGAAAGCAACAGCCAGATTTCATTGAGAGGAAAAGAAAGATTTCAAGGCCTGAAGCACACAGGATAAAGCCAGCTTCCTGAATGTCTTTGCTTCCAATGCATTATCACAAACTTGTTTCTGACTCTTCTTATCTCTTCTCTCAGCCTTTCTAATTCATCCCCTCTTATCATCTCTTCAGGGTCCAAATGCCTAATGGGAGTGTCCTCTTTAAATTCCTGGCCAGGTTGCTCCCACCCTCCTCTAAATTCCCTTCTGCTTGCTCCTGCATATTCCTGTATGGAGGGTCTCCTCCAGCCTCCCGAGGTGTATCTCCAGAAGGATGGCCTTGGCCTTCATTTGCCTGCAGCGTGTTCTGGGGTGCTCCTTCATTTTCTTCACAAGACGTTTGCATGTTGAGGATTTTATTCCTTTCTGGAATTCTGTAGGTATCCAGAGATTTTCCTTTCCTCACTTCCTTTCTTGTTGTGCCTAACAGACCAAGAGTCAGTCCTTCCTATAGGGAAATCAGTGAAGGTTGCACTGCTTCCCGCTCTCCACCTCCTTTGCTCTGCGGCCTGCTGGCCAGTGCCCAATATTAAACTACCTGAGAGGATTCAGGTCATTCTTCTCCAGAGACATACATTTTTTTGTTTACTTCTACCCCAACCTTTCCAAAGGCATCTTTTTGAAGACGGTTTTTTACAAATGATATTGCAAGAAAAACTGCCAACATTTAGTAGGTTCTCTCAGGACATTTAAGTGTTTCTAGGAATTAAGAGATGAACTTAATTAACCCATATTAAAAGTGAGGTGAATAAGGACATAAAGCATCAGGAAATCTACTAAAACTCAAATCAGTAAAGCGTCTCCATGACTCACACTCTTGCTGATGTAAAAATGACCATACAACTTATCAGAGAAAGTTTGTATTACACAGTTATCATGCTAGATGATAAAACAATAAAATAAAAGGTAGAGAATAGATGTAAACAGTTAGATAAATCATAAAGAATTAACCTCATAGAAATGAACTCACTGGCTCTCAAACAGGTAACTATAAAGATATTGACCCTTGATGGAACAAGATGAAATTTGGCATCATATCTAATCCCTTTGACCTATGTTTCTCAGTTCAGTAATTAACAAACCTGTTGTTTCCTCACATTTCTAAAGTTTTGTAATGTTTTTTACCTTGTCTAGGAGCTGTATCAATGTCTATCATTCATTTCCTCATTTGTCTATTCAGCTCAGCCCCTTACCACAGTAAGAACCATAAATAACTTATCATCATATCCCCAGTACCTAATCCACAGAAGACCATTAGTGGTGACTTCTTTAAATGAACAATTGAGCTAACATAATGAGGATAGTTGTAAAAGACACAAAGATGATCTGATCTAAGACCCCTAGAAAATCAGTACCTGAATCTCTGAAGTTTCTCTAAAGGACAGAAACAGAAGTACTAAAAAAAAAAAAAAAAGACTAGATATTGACTGAAATTTCTCTTAATAAATATGGGATACACTGAAAATAAGAGCAAATATTCAATAAAATTTGGTCATCAGAGTTGGGAAGATGGCTCAGTGAGTAAGAGCTGATGCTTATCAAGCATGAATACTTGAGTTTGAATACAACATAGGAAGAAAGGAACAAAGGAAGGAAGGAAAGAAGGAAAGAAAGGGGAGAAAGAGAGATGAAAGAAAGAAAGAAAGAAAGAGAGAGAGAAAGAGAAAGAAAGAAGAAAGAAAGAAAGAAAGAAAGAAAGAAAGAAAGAAAGAAAGAAAGAAAGAAAGAAAGAAGAAAGAAAAAGTCATAGGTCAGAAAACGACTCCAGATCATATTGTTTATATATCTATTATTAAAACTCATAAAAAAAGTTTGAAAAAAGGAACTCCATTTGAATAGACAATGTTTATCTCAGAAGCTTTGTCACTGAACAGAAATACCAGCAACAGTGTGATACCTGCATATCAACTGCTAGTCATGGAGGTAGAGGACCCTAAAACATTACAGGCTGTTGTCACTGATTTTGGTTGTCCACCAAAACTATATCACAAGCCTTTATTGCTGAAGACACCACACAACTAGGTTGTAGAATAGAGGGATATCAAAGGAAAACTGAGCCGAGTTTTATGCCCAATTTTCATAGTGCTGAAGAGGAAGAAAAAATTCACCAACTGTGGAATAAAACAAGTTACAATAACAGCTTGCCTGACCAAAAATGCTCACTGTGGCAATAATGGTGTGACTGTTATGGGGGTAACCAACTGCTTTCTACTTTAATTTGATGTCTGTTCCACAGATGGGAATACATGCATGTTTCTATAATATCCTGGTCAAAAGCACATGATTGAAGAGATCATAAGCCCAAGGGGACAAACTACTATTGTTTTACTGAATGAACATGGTATCAAACTGCTTCTAGTTACTTATTTTTATGCACATAGATCAGTGCTCTCCCAGAGAAGTTTCTTTTTGCAGTGTGGAAGATAAAGCAGAAAATCAGAACTGACCAAAATGCAGAGAATAAGTGACCATGAAGTGATCAGTCCTAAATAGGACAATATTATCCCTACCAATGCTCAACAAGCATCATCAAAGCTGGGGAGAAAAGAATGAAGAGCCAGAGGCTAGGAAGGAGTGCTGTGAAACAGTGCCATCTGGACATAGTAGGGCCTTTGCATTCATGAATTCACCACAGCTGTGGCTATCTATTCATGCATGGGAGAGGAACTCATAAGGTCCAACCCTCACTGAGGGAGTATAGGCAATGAATGGTTGTTGGGATTATGGGAGTATCATTTTCTCCAATAGTGTAGCCACCAATGTGTTTCCCATTGTAACAGTTACTCTTAATTATTGCTGTGAGAGAACACTCAAAGTCAATCAACTTAAGGGAGAAAAGGAGGTTTATTCAGCTTATGGTTCCAGAAGGAAGGTACAGTCTCTCAAAGTAGAGGTGGCATGGCTGGCTGGCCAAAGCTGGAGGAAGCTAAGTCACCACAGACATCTTGGAAGCTGAGAGCTGCAGACTGCTTGCTGCAAAGGCAGACTTCTCCTGGAGGTAGGGTGGGACTAATCCATCTCAAGGTCCACCCCTTGTGACTGCCTTCTTCCAGTAAGTCTCCACCTCTCAAGGGCCATGACCTTGCCAAACACATGAGACTGTGGGGGACACATTTCAAACCATGACACTCCACCCATGGCCCCTACAGGCTCATTGTGATCCATGCAAACCATACTCAGTCCAACTTTAAAAGTCTTTATATACTACAACAGTAGTCCCAACAGTCCAAAGGTCCAAAGTTTCCTGTAAAATCAAAAGACAAGTTACATACTTCCAACATACAATGGCATAGAATAAACATTCTCATTCCAAAAGGAAAGAACGTGGGCATATCCAGGAAAGATTGGTCCTCCAAGTCCAACAGGTGAGCCTCTTTTGAAAGCATCTCAGTTCCAAAGGGCTTTGGTTCCACCTCTCCAATTCAACTGCCCATAGAAAAAGTTGCTCCCTTGAGCTGACTCCTCCCAAGGTATACGGCTCTCCTTGGCAGGTGTCCCACGTTGTCTCTGACATCTCTAACATCTTTACTTCTCATGGCAAACCAGGCTTTAATTCCACAGCACAAACTGCCCTTCTTGGGCCTCTAAACTGCAGGTTTCTTGCCTCATGATGCCTGGATTCTGCCAATTTTTGAAATCTTGAAGGACTCCATGATCTCCTCCCTCTTATATCACTGATGCCTCTAAAACCAGAACCACGTGTACAGCTTTGTCAAGACTGGCCCCCTTGAATCATAGCTGATTCTGCTTTTGTATGTTGACTATCTCTTTTACTCCTGAGCAGTTTGCCTTGTAAGAGAAACCAAGTCTTGCTTTGGAACTCCACCATTTAGCTGAAGTCTTTGAAAGGATTTGCATTCTTATGAGTGGGAGCCTTCCCTGAAGATTTTGCCTTAAGATAGGGCCTCTCCTATTATTCAAATTGAGAGCAGGCTTTGATTTACAAATGGAGCTAATCTGTTCAACAGCCATTTTGTTCTCTGCTTCTTCCTGATTCAACTCTTTAAATTTGCCATTGTATTTTTCATCATTGGATCTTACAGTTTTTGCTTCTTTCTGCCTGATTCTTTGCTCTTTTTCATAACTCTGAAGACAACCAAAGAGTATCCATATCACATTGTCATGACTACATTGCTTTGAAATTTCCTCCACCAAGCATTCCAGCTTAATTTCAGGCAAGCTTTCAGGACGAGGGTAAAACTTCACTAAACTCTCTGCCAACACATGGCTCCATGTGTCACTCATCCAGTTGCAAACACAGTCTCTGTTCCCCTCTGGACCATCACAAGCTGGGCTTCCACTGCCTGCATTTCTCACAGCATTGCTTTCCTCTGAGCTCTCACAAATAAGGCCCATTTGCCCCCTTGCTCAGATGCAAAGACTTTCCCAGCCCAAAGTCCCAAAGTTCTCCATATTTATCCCAACAAATAGTTCCAAAGGCACACTAGCCACATCACAGCATTGACCATACTGCTGGGTACAAATTTCTCTCAATTTCACAAACAACCTCACTTTGTGGTACCAGCTGTTCTTAATCTCACAGCAATTCCCCACTATCCGGTACCAATTTCTGTAATAGTTACTCTTAATTTTTGCTGTGAGAGAACACTCAAAGTCGATCAATTGAAGGGAGAAAGGGAGGTTTATTCAGCTTACGGTTCCAGAGGGAAGGTACAGTCTCTCAAAGCAGAGGAGGCATGGCTGGCTGGCCAAAGCTGGAGGAGGCTAAGTCACTGTAGACATCTTGGAAGCTGAGAGCTGTGGATTGCTTGCTGCAAAGGCAGACTTCTCTTGGAGGTAGAGTGGGACTAATCCACCTCAAGGTCCACCCCTTGTGACTGCCTTCCTCCAGTAAGGCTCTACCTCTCAAGGGCCATGACCTTGCCAAACATATGAAACTGTGGGGGACACATTTCAAACCATGACATCTATGTTCCAGTAATTATCTCCACACACCATGAGCACATGTTCATACTCATTAAAGCAGTCACAATTAAACTCAGAGAGACACACACATGTACAGAGAGAGAGAGAGACAGAGAGAGAGAGACAGAAACAAATGCATTGAAGTAAGGGGCTTATTGGTAAGAAGGATTTTAGTAGGAGAAATGGGGATGGGAAAGGACATTGGGTCATGAAAATGACAAAAATCCCCCCCCCCTGCCGGTAGGGACCCGTCTGCGAGATCCAGCCGGGCTCTCACGGCGCGCTCTAGGACCCCCAGGTCAGCCCACAGGGACCCGGCTCCGACTCCCACCATCCAGCCGGAGCCGCGCGGGGGCCGAGGGACGAGGAGGACCTCCCCCTGCGCCCGGGCCCCGCCCCAGCTGCCCTCGGGTTAAATAGCTCCACGCCTACGCGCCCATCGTCCCTTTTCACCCCACCCGCTCCGCCGGTTGGGACACGCATGCGGTCCACCCGGGCCTCACCCCACGCCCTAGGTGAGTCCCGTTCGGGCCCTGCCCACCAGTACCCCAGGCCAAATAATTCAGTTTAGTGAAATTGAGAGATCTTAAGAGTTAAAATGACAATGCCAAAGTCAAAGTGCAAATCCATGAGAAGCAACACTCAAGTAAACAAATTTCCCACTGAAGAAATTAATCCCATAATGTTAGATTCCAACAAGAACAAACCCGCGGAAAAAGGCCAAGAAAGCCTGACCCAGGATAACGACTTTCAATATATGATCATTACCATGTTCAATACTATGAAAGAGGAAATCCGGGAGGAATTACATAATCGAATCAATCGCTTTGAAGAGGAACACAACAGACATCTGGAGGAGTTGAGAAAAACAGTGCAAGAAACAAAAAGTGGCATAGAGCAGTTAAAACAAACTCAAGCAGAGTTTAAAACTGAGCTAAAAGACAAGTTATCTTCAACCCAGAACGCCACAGAGAGTCTTATCAACAGAACTAATGAAGCAGAAAACAGAATTTCAGACCTTGAAGATAAAGTGGGAGTACTAACCAGCTCAATGGAAGAGGTTGTTAAAGCCAAAAAGATACTTGAGAGAAATATCCAAGAGATATGGGACACCCTGAAGAAGCCTAACATGCGTATTCATGGAATACCGGAGCAAGAATCTCAAAATACCACCCCTGAGGAAATTTTTCAAATGATCATCAAGGAAAACTTTCCTCATCTAAAAAAAGAGAGGCCCATTCATATACAAGAGGCATTCCGCACCCCAAACAGATACGACCAAAATAGAACCCCCCCCGGCAAATAATAGTTAAAACACTCCACATTCAAGATAAAGAACTGGTGCTGAGAGCTTCAAGGGAGAAAAAACAAGTCACTTTTAAAGGCAAACCTATTAAAATAACAAATGACTTCTCAGTCGAAACACTAAAAGCAAGAAGAGCTTGGAGAGACATACTTCAAGTATTGAATGAGCAAAAATGTCAACCCAGGCTGATTTACCCTGCAAAACTATCAGTCATGATCGAGGGAGAAAGAAAAATTTTCCAGCACAAAGACAATTTTAAGGGATACATGGCCACCAAACCAGGCCTTCAAAAACTGCTAGAAATGATACTCAAGCGTGAAGAAAAAAACAGGCATATCCAGGAGAACAGAAGGCAAATATAACACCATTAAAAGCGAAGCAATATACTTATAAAAGCTACTAAACATAATAAATGTCTGGAATTAACAATAGTTTCTCCATTATAACACTAAATGTTAATGGACTTAATTCACCGATCAAGAGACACAGATTACAAACTTGGATTAAAAATCACAATCCATCAATCTGTTGCCTGCAGGAAACCCATCTCACCACAAAAGATAGGCACGCTCTAAAAATAAAAGGCTGGTCAACAATTCTACAAGCAAATGGAAACAGAAAACAGGCAGGGGTAGCCATTATGCTATCAGACAAAGTGGATTTCAAACCAAAAAAAATTATAAGAGACACGGATGGATACTACATTTTAGTCACAGGTACAATTCACCAGGAAGATTTCACAATACTGAACATATATGCACCCAATACGGGCCCCTCCACATTCATTAAGAAAACCCTACAGCGTCTAAAGCATGAAATCAACCCCCAAACGATAATTCTTGGGGACTTCAACACCGCCCTCTCTACATGGGATAGATCAACAGGTCAAAAGCTTAACAGAGACACTTTGGAACTTAATCAAACCCTGAAAGAAATGGACCTCACAGATCTCTATCGAACTTTTCACCCACGCACCAAAGAATACACATTTTTCTCAGCAGCACACGGAACTTTCTCCAAAATAGATCACATACTGGGCCACAAAATGAATCTACACATATACAAGAAAGTTGAAATTCTAACCTGTGCCCTATCAGACCACCACGGCCTAAAGCTGGACATCCACAACACATCAAACAAGAGAAAATACACTAACTCCTGGAAACTTAACACTATGATGCTAAATGAGAACTGGATTCAGGAAGAAATTAAAAAGGAAATTCAAGATTTCCTGAAAGTGAATGATAACGAAAATACAACTTACCAAAATCTCTGGGACACAATGAAAGCTGTTCTAAGAGGTAAGTTCATAGCTCTTAATGCCCACGTCAAAAAAATGGAAACATCAGAAATAAACAACTTAACAATGCAGCTTAAAGCTTTAGAGAAACTAGAGCAATCTGATCCCAAAAGCAGTAGAAGAGAAGAGATTAGCAAAATAAGGGGAGAAATATCTGAAATCGAGACTAAGAAAACGATAGAAAAAATCAACCAATCAAAAAGCTGGTTCTTTGAAAAAATCAACAAGATTGATACACCCCTAGCTAAACTAACCAAAAGCAAGAGAGAGAAAACCCAAATTAACAAAATTAGAAATGAACATGGAGTTATCACTACTGATACCCAAGAAATCCAGAGAATTATAACATCATATTTCAAAAACTTATACTCTGTGAAGTTTGACAACACAAAAGAGATGGATGAATTTCTAAGTAAACACAACTTACCTAAATTGAATCAGGAAGTTGTGAATTATTTAAATAGTCCTATAACATATAAGGAAATTGAGGAAGTAATCTCGAATCTTCCCACCAAAAAATGTCCTGGACCAGATGGATTCAGCACAGAGTTCTACCAGACATTTAAGGAGTTAATAACACCAATACTCCTTAAACTGTTCCATCAAATAGCAAAGGAAGGAACACTACCAAATTCCTTCTATGAAGCTAATATCGTTTTAATCCCAAAACCTAATAAAGATTCACTTAAAAAAGAAAACTATAGGCCGATCTCCCTGATGAACACAGACGCAAAGATTCTCAACAAAGTCTTAGCAAATCAGATTCAAAAACATATTAAAAAGATCATTCATGGGGACCAAGTAGGCTTCATCCCCGGCACACAAGGTTGGTTCAACATACGCAAATCAATAAATGTAATTCATCATGTAAACCAGTCCAAAGTCCAAGACCACATGATACTCTCGATAGATGCAGAAAAAGCTTTTGACAAGATCCAACAGCCTTTTATGATCAAAACGCTAGAGACAGTAGGAATGGAAGGAACCTTTATCAATATAATAAAAGCTGTATACAACAAGCCCACAGCAAGGATTATGCTCAATGGGGAACAATTGGAAGCATTCCCACTTCGATCAGGAACTAGACAAGGCTGTCCACTCTCACCACTTCTATTCAATATTGTACTTGAAGTCTTAGCTGAAGCCATAAGACAAGAAAGGGACATAAGAGGGATTCAAATCGGCAAGGAAGAAGTCAAGCTATCCCTATTTGAAGATGACATGATCTTATACCTGAGTGATCCCAAAAACTCCACCAGGAAGCTCCTGGAACTAATTGAGAAGTTCAGCAGGGTGGCAGGATACAAAAATAAATGTGCAAAAATCAGAGGCCTTCCTATATGCCCAGAATGAAAGAAGTGAAAAAGCCATTTACTATAGCCCCTAAAAAAATGAAATACCTTGGTATAAACCTAACTAAGGAGGTAAAAGACCTTTACAATGAAAACTTTAAAACCCTAAAGAAAGAAATTGCAGAAGACACCAGAAGGTGGAAAGACCTCCCTTGTTCCTGGATTGGCAGAATCAACATTGTAAAAATGACCATCCTACCAAAGGCAATATACAGATTCAATGCTATACCAATCAAAATCCCAAAGCAATTCTTCAAAGAAGTTGACCAAATAATCTCAAAGTTCATATGGAGACACAAAAGACCCAGGATAGCAAAAACAATCCTGAGTAACAAAAACACAGCTGGAGGTATTACCATACCAAACCTAAGTCTATACTACAAATCCATAGTTATAAAGACAGCCTGGTACTGGCTCCAAAATAGACACACAGACCAATGGATAAGGATTGAAGACCCAGATATAAGCCCACAAAGTTACAGCCATTTGGTCTTTGACAAAGGGGCCCAAAGAATCCAATGGAAAAAGAACAGCATCTTCAACAAATGGTGCTGGCAAAACTGGATCTCCACATGCAGAAGATTAAAGCTGGACCCGTACTTGTCACCATGTACAAGACTTAATTCCAAATGGATCAAGGACCTTGATATCAGGCCAGAGACTTTAAAAACCATAGTTGAAAGGATAGGGAACTCCCTCGAGCTGATTGGGCTAGGCCAACACTTCCTAAACAGACATCCAATGGCACAATCACTGCTACCAACTCTCAACAGTTGGGATCTTGTGAAATTAAAGAGCTTCTGTTCAGATAAAGAGATTGTCACACGAGCTCAAAGGCAACCCACAGAATGGGAGAAAATCTTCACTAACCACATATCTGACAGAGCTCTACTGTCCAGAGTGCACAAAGAACTTAGAAAATTAAACTCCAAGGAAAACACTGGCCCAATTAAAAAATGGGCCCTGGAACTTCAAAGAAACTTTACCAGGGATGAAATTAAAATGTCTAACAATTATCTTAAAAAATGCTCCACTTCCTTCGCCATCAGGGAAATGCAAATCAAAACTTCCCTGAGATATCATCTCACCCCGGTCAGGATGGCAAAAATCCATAATACAAACAACGACAAATGCTGGAGAGGATGTGGAGAGAGGGGAACTCTCCTACATTGTTGGTGGGAATGCAGGCTCATACAGCCACTCTGGCGAGCCGTCTGGAGATTCTTAAAGAAATTAAAGATTGAAATGCCATATGACCCTGCTATCCCACTTTTGGGAATAACCCCCCATGCAGCAGAGGTTCGCCTCGATAGCACAAGCTCGACCATGTTCATAGCAGCACTGTTTACAATAGCAAAGTCATGGAATCAACCTAAATGTCCAACAGTTGACGAGTGGATAAGGAAAAGGTGGTACATCTATACAATGGAGTACTACTCAGCCATCAAAAATGATGAATTACTGGAATTTGCTGGGAAATGGATGTCATTAGAAAGAATTATATTAAGTGAAGTATCCCAAACCCAGAAAATTAAGCGCCGTATGTACTCCCTAATAGGTGGCTCCTAGTACCAAACTCACCCAGCCCACATTGAGACACTCAAAAGTAAACCTATGAAACACAGTAATTGCAAGGATTATGAACAAGAGAGATGGGTTAGGAGGGCCACACCAGAAACAAGGAGAGAGGAGACCATGCTACAGCAGAGAAAATAGGCCTCCATCAAGGTCTGCAAGTAAGTAATGAGAAACCTGGTTAAGTTCACAGACGTTGTTTCCTGATCTCACCAGAAGGGGAGGGCATATAGTCTAGCAGATGAAAAGTAATCATTTTGCAAATGGGTGATGGACCCCTCCCTCAGGGAGGTTTCCTACTCTTATTACATCTACCCTTGAATGTGCTATTACAACAAGACTCCAGTTTAACAGCTTTTTGTCTCTGGCCAGGAGGTGACATACAGTGCCCAGCAGAATGGAGTGAAGGGAATTGCAGGAGTAGCAAAACTGCAAAAGAAAATCAACAAACCACAATCCAGAACTTCAGAGACTATATCAATCACATAGAACTAGGACAGCCTAATCTCTCCCATCCTGGAGCTCAGGGACATTTGTGGAAGAGGGGGACGGTAAGATTGTAAGAGCAAAAGGATGGGAGGAGCAACGATTTGCAAGATTCTCAACAATAGTTGGGGCCAAAGCAATCGTAATGGGACTTTGCATGCCCTGCGCAATGTCCAGCGCACTGTTGCCCTCATAAAGTCTAGCATCTGTTAAGGGCACCGAGACCCCTGGAGGCAAGGGATTGACAGCCATAGTAGTGATCTTATGCTTAAGGGGAACAAGAGAAAGGGCTTATGGAAATGCCACTGGGTCCTTATATGTCATCAGAGAGGAGGACCCAATGGAGAGTTAGGCGTATACAATAAAGGACTCTCTGGGAATTGGGGGGGAGGCACTGGGGGAAGGGGAGGGGGAGGAGGGGGAGGGAGGGAACTGGTAAAAAATTTTAAAATGTATAATTAAATTTTTAATAAAAAAAAATTTTTTTGAAAAAAAAAAAGCAGGTACTACTCCCTGTTCCCACCATGCACACACTCCCTCCCACAGGTAGGCATGTATTCATTCAGCATGAAAACACTAGCAGAACTCCATTCTCCATTCTCTAGCCCTCTTTTGCATAAATAATGCAAGTTCAGAAGTCTCAGCTAGGGGGACTGGACAGATGGTTCCAGGGTTAAATCTGTGTCTCAAAAGCAGAGGGACCTAAGTTCAGATCCCAGGTCTTGCATAAAAATGCCAGACAGAAACAGACAACCTGCTGGGAAGGTGACGCCTGAGAACTACTACAGCAAAGCAATAAGGAGGTAGAGGCAATCCAGGATGACTTCCAAAGTCACTCTTTGACATTCAGAGTCACACACAATGCCCTCTAAAAGACAGATAGACAGACAGACAGACAGACAGACAGACACACACACACACACACACACACACACACACACACACACACACACACACACAAATCTCAGCTAGAAAGATGTCTTGAAAAGGCATACATAGAAGCTGCTTCAGGAAATAGACGTCTCACAAGGGCTGTGTTTTCCCCCCCAAACATCCTTTTCCGCAGTCATACAAATTTCAAAAACATACTGTAGGAACTGGACATACTAACTTTATGGTCGAGTTCTTGTCTAGCATATGTATTGTGGAGTGCTTGCCTAGCATATGGGAGGCCTGGGCTCCATTTTCGTCTTTGTTTTTTACTTCAGATAAAAAGACAGGAATCACATTAGAGAAGTCCTTAAAAATTCTTCTTAAGGGGCTAGAGAGGTGACTCAGGGGTTAAGCCTCTGCCTTGCAGGCGGAAGGTCCTGAGTTAGGATCCTAGACCCCAAGTATAGACGCCAGGCGATAGCGGGGGCGGCCTGCGTTTCTGGTCCTGGTAGGGCGGAGCCTGTGAATCCCTGGGCAGAGTAAACAAGGAAGAGGTGGAGGAGTCCATGGTGGTTCCCGAATTCGTCCGTGGTTCTACACACACATACATACATACATACATACACACACACGTGCACACATGCATACACGCACAATTGAATAAATAATAATAAAAAAAAAAGAAAATGACAAAAATTCAGTATATACATAAATGAAATTGCTAATGAATTTTTTAAAAGGCAGACATGTATATGTATAAGTGTACATGTAATCCCAGTGTTGGAGGATGCAAAAAGAAAGATCTCTGAGACTTGCTGGCTGCCAGCCTAGCTCCAGGTTCAGTGAGAGACTCATCTCAAAGGAATAAGATAGAAAGTGATAGATGGGGAATTCTCATGCAATATGATCTCTTTTTAATCAAGAAAGAGCAGATAGATTCTTTCTTTCTTTATGTATGTATGTTTGCACATATTGTATGTGTGCGTGTACTTGAATGCGTGAGTATGCTTATGCCAGGGAGGCCAGTGTGTCTTGTCTTCATCCATCGCTCCCTGCCTATTTCTCCAAAGAATGGTCTCTCCCAAAAACAGTTCTCAGGCTGGAAGCAAAGCAAACCCCTCGGATCCTCTTGCATCCACCACCCCACGACCCAAAACTGGAGTTACAGGCATTTTTCAGGAACACCCAACTAGTCATTTGGATTCTGGTATCTAAACTCCTGCTCTTGTGATTACAAAGTTAGCACTTATAACTGCTGAGCAATCTCTGCAGCCATTTAGTTATTTCTTATCAAAAAGACACTGTAAAATTTCCATGCTTCAATATCTAACAGAAAGAATCAATGAAGGGAGTCTATAATAAAAGAGATTCTAAGAGGAAAGAGATGAGCTTAAATCATGCTTAATTCCAGAAGACACAAGGCTTCCAGAAGAGCTACATGGCATGTGCCACCACGTTGCACTCAGAGCAAAAGCAAAAGTGACCAGTGAAATGATTAAGAAGACAGGGTCCTGTGTTTGGACTGAGGACAGAAGTAAAGGTCTAAGTGAGGTAACAGCTGTTTTCAAATACAGATTGTCCTATTTCTACTGTTAGTAAGCATAATTAAAAAAAATACAAGGAATATGCTTTAAATAATTAAAGTGGGCTCTGATCCCTAACTAAAAATTATTTTTTACCCATAGTAATTGTTTTAGTTTGTTTGAAATGTGATCTTACTATGCAGCCCTGCCCGGTCTCTTGCCTCTGCTTCCAAAGTGCTCAGATTGCAGGCATGAATCACTATACCAGCTTCCACAGTGATACTTAATCACCATCTCACAAAAAAAGAAAACTTATTTATCCCAGTTCTTGCATTAATAAGCATTATGCTGGTTACAAAACCACCTCAAAAATAGGATAACAAAAATATATTTGATTGAATAGAATCTTTGGTATTTCATGATAGAGTTCAGCAATTAAAAACAGGAAAACACAAAAATGTGGAAACTATCTGGAACTCAGACATCCACACACTGTATTCCTGGCTCCCCCTACTGCCTTCTCTACACCTCTCATTTTATCTCTCTTGAACTGTGCACATGACAAAGCTTGTGATTTCAAAGAAGCCTCAAGATTTAAAAGGCAATCATTTTCACAGTAGAATGTTTATAGAAATTTCTCTCTAAACTCCAAGAAATTAACAGCCTAGAATGGGAATCCAAGATTCAGTGATTAATTTCAGTCAAAAAAAATGAGTTAATGAGAAAATATAATTGACCCCAATGCTCCTATAACCATAATAAGTAAGGTGCTTTTTATAGAAAAAGGTTCTTGTGAAAGAATCATTAAACTAGAAAATAAGTCAGAGTGTATGGTAGCAGATACCCCAAAGATGTCCATGGCCTAGTTTCTGGAACTTATGAGCATGTTATCCAATTCAGTTAAAAAATTTGATTCAGGGCTGGAGAGGTGGCTCAGGGGTTAAGCCTCCGCCTTGCAGGCGGAAGGTCCCGAGTTCGGATCCCAGATCCCACGTATAGACGCCAGGCGGAAGCGGGGGCGGCCTGCGCTTCTGGTCCTGGTAGGGCGGAGTGAATCCCGGGGCAGAAGGAGGTGGAGGCGTCCATGGTGGTTCGCGAATTCGTCCGTGGTTCTACACATACACAGACACACACATACACGCACACACACACACGCGCGCACGCACACACATACACACAGTTGAATAAATAATAATAATAAAAAAAATTTAAAAAAAAATTTGATTCAGTAAAAGACTGTGAAGTGGGGAAATAATAATGAACTATTTGTGCATACCCAGAATAACTACAAAATTGAAAAGGAAGCAGATGATCAGAGTCAAAGAGGTTTGGAGAGATGGTGTTGTTGCTTTGAAGAAGGATAATATGATTCATATAATGACAATGAGTCAATTCAACAAGAGGAAATAAGAAATTTAAATATGTCTGTACCGCATTTTGTAGCACACAGATACATTTGAATATTAGTAAACCAAAATGGTGACCTAGACCCCAATCTGGTAAAAGTTAACACTTCACTTTCAGGGGTACATCATGCACTCATGAAATCAATAGAGAAAAGGCAGAGAGCTAAGGTGCATCCCTAAATAAGTGGTTCCGTAGACATGTTCAGAACACCCCATTCAACAGCTGCAGTACATTTTCTGTGGGAGCCACTCTCAGCAAATGCTTAAAACCTGAAAACACAGAAAGTGTCATTTTTAAGCACCATGATAGAAATCAGTAAAAAGAAAAACTTCAAAAACAATATAAACAAAGCAATGTGATGTGAGCAACCAATGGGTCTAGGGAAAAATAAAAATATTTTGAAATATCTTGAAATACAAAGAAACATGGTCCCCTCTGTTTCTGGTGGGGCCCTCCTTCCCCATCCCTCCTGCTTATAATCTTTACAATTACTGTAGGTATTACAGAGATTTGTTGTTGAGTTTCTCTAAGTGAGTTTGGCCACCATCAAGGACTGCAAGTAAGTAATGAGACATCTGATTAAGTTCACAGACTTTCCTTCCTGATCATTTCCAACTGATGGGGTACAATCTTACTAGAAGGGGAGGGCATACAGGCTTCCAGAGAGAAGTAACCATTTTGCAAATGGTTGATTGACCCCTCTCTCACCACAGTCTCCTATTTCTATTCCATCTACCTTTGAATAGACTCTTATAACAAGACTCTAATTTAACAGGTTTTTATCTCTGGCCAGGGGGTGACATCCAATACCCATCAGGATGAAACCAAGGGCATTGCAGGAGCAGCAAAACTGAAAGAAAAATCAACAAACCATAATTCAGAACATCAGTGGCTCTATATCAACCACCTGGAATCAGGCCTGCCTAATCTCTCCCCATCCTGAAGCTCAGGGAAATTTGCTGAAGAGGGGGCGGTAAGATTGTAAGAGCACAAGGATGGGAGGATTCATGATATGCAAGATACTCCACACAAGTTAGGGCCAAAGCAATTATAATAGGACTCTGTATGATCTGCGAAATAACCAGCATATCATTGACCCCTCAAATTCTAGCATGGACTAAAGGCACTAGGATCCTTAGAAGCAAGGGATTAACAGTCACAAAAGTGTTCCTATACTTAAGGGGAACACGAGAAAGAGTTCTAGGAATTGCGACTGAGTCCTTACACCTCATCAGAGAGGAGGACCCAGAGGAAAGTTTGATATACTCATTAAAGGGTGCTTCAGAGATGTGGGGAGGGAGCACTGGGAGAAAGGGAGGGAGGGGGGGAAAGGAAGGGACAAAGCGGGGAGGGAACAGGGAAGTCTAGGGAGGGGTGGAGGGAGGGAGGGGACAGGGGTTCCTAATATGTTTGTATGAGCAGAAAAAGAAAAAAAGAGAAAAGAAATACATAGAAACAGAAAAAGACACCAAAAATCCATGGGATGCAGCAAATGCAACAGTAAAAGGGAATTGTATAGTTTCTAGGGTCTGCATACACACAATAGAAAAATCTCTGACAATGGAATCTCTGCATTGCAAGGAGAGAGTAAAACAAGAGCAAAACAAATCCAAAGTTAGTAGAAGAAATATTGAGGATAAAAAAAAATGAAATAATCACTGACAAATACAAAAAAAATCAATGAAAGAAAGAAGTGTTTCACTGAAAGCCAAATAGACAAACATTTAGCTGCAATTGGAAAGAGAGAAGACAAAAATAAGTTTATTTTCATGACTTGTTGAACATGTACAAAATTTATGATTTTGTAGATAAGTTTTTGACTCTGGAAGTGTAAAGGGATTATGGAGGCTTTGCTGGTATATGGTGGCAGAAGTTCACATCCACCAACTGCCAGGCTGCCACTTTTCCTATTACTACATTCTGCTGTCTGAGTCTGCCTGCTATGAGCTGTTGTCCTTCCAATTTGTGCAACATGTGGTGTTACTGCAGGATACTGCCATTTCTGCCAGGGCAACCATGTAATTTAAAAAGTATATAAATCTACTTCAGTGAACTAAAAAAAAAAAGCAAAAGAAGGAAAGAAAGAAAATAATGGAAAAAAATAAGAAGTCAATGAATTAAATTACAAATAGATTAAATATTGTCACTCTGTTTTGAGTTATAATAAAGGTAAATTTTTGGTAAGTATAGAATGTGGAGAATGAATTCAATTTAATTGAAAAAGTAACTAGAATGAGTTGTAGGATCATACAACCAAAAAGCTTTCTATGTTCCTCATCTGTCTCTTACCAGTATATAGTACTCAAAATTATTGTCAATAGCCAGTTTCATTATATTTAATGAAGTCAAATGCTTAGACTATTTGTGCCATATCTTGGCTACTACAGCTGTGGAAGGCATTACATTACTCTATAATTTGGTAGTATATACCTGACATTAGTTCCCAGCTCTTCACCATAAATTAGCAATGAACAGAAGAAAAGCTCCTAGGCACACAGGGATATCACACTCTTCAAACACTTGATATCTTGCAAACACACTGATATCACTTTATCTTGCATGATCTGGAGCCTCCAACATGCTATTAAAAACATACACATGCTGAGAAAATAAAATGTGGAGAATGAATTCAATTTAATTGAAAAAGTAACTAGAATGAGATGTGCATCTGATTTAAGACACATTCAAATATATTAAAGATTCAAATCCTTCCACCTCCTATTGTGTTAAGAGTTGGTAATGCCCAACTTACTGATCTCCTAGAGAGATTAATGAGAAATATTGTTTCATAACTCAATCTTTGAAAAGTTAATAGTGAATATCTGTCTACAACTCAAAGGGCTATTGCTACTAATCATTTTATAAGACTTGAACTCCGCCAAAATACAAGTTGACTGGAACCCAGACAAATAATCTGAATGATGTGATGTAGCATACACCAGTAGTTAATTTTATGAATTAACTTACTTGAGGGCTTTTAGTGTTGGCATCTTGACTGACAATCAGTGGCAAATACAGGTCCTGTCTACAATTCTTTTATAGAACCTTGAAGTGATTACTGGACTCCAGGGTTACTCCATGTCATCAGCAAAAATGAAGCCATTAAGGAAAAGTGCAACATTTTCCCTAACCTAACTCCAAAAACAACTTCAGAAGTACTGCTTCAATCACTTCCTCTGATTGGTTAGCAGCAGGGTTTTTCTAGAAGTTTGCAGGTCTCACTACAGCCCACACACTTGGACAAGTTTACCTTCAGAGACTTTGTGGTCAGGTTGCAAGAGTAAAAAGAATGAGGGGTGTAAATATCCTTTACCTCAATCAGAATTCCAGGTGCAGCCTGCGGGAGACTTGTGTAACAACCAATTTGCTGTAGCCAAATCAGTCCCAAGCACTGTGCAGGGGACATTTTGCAATATGGTCTCACCATAGGTGGGACAGCTTCTGATGAAGAACCATTAGGAGAATGAGTGCCTGGTCAGCATCTGTGGGGACCAGCTGAGTCAGCCAAGGCTTGCGCCTTCTCAGTCAAGAGGATCATATCCAAACTATCAGACATTTCAACAAAATCCCCAATACAGTTACAGAGAAGTGATACAATCAAATACCCCAAAGTAATACAATCAATAAATTGTGTTCAAATGAACACAATAGCAAGTACACAACAAAGACACATATGTGATCATGTATTACATATAGTAATGTTAAGGTTGACTCCAGCTTAAACAATCCTAAGTCATGGGTCTTAATTTTGCTAACTACAAATGCCAAGTTATGTATTTAATGTATTCGGGAGTACTGGTTTACCAAGTAATGATTTGAAAGGTATCTGATTTCAAATTTTAAATTTAGAATATATGTAGTCTGTTGTGTGAATGTAAATATGGTATAAAATTGTTTTAGGTATTTTTGAGTCTGTACATGATTGCATGACCATCCAACAACCCATCACAACGTTTTTCTCTTTCCAAACCAAACACCATATCTGCTTCAATATGAGCTCCCGTCTCCCTTTTTCCACAGTCTCTGACAACCTCCATTCCATTTCCTGAGTTTAAGAATTTATGTTTTATACTTTAAATAAACAGAATCATAAAACAGTTCTTTTCGGATCATCATTTTGTGAGTTCATGAAGGTCTCAACTTCATCCATTATATTGTGTATCTAAATTTCTATTTTGAAGCTGAATAATATTGTATTATATAGACACGTCACACTTTATTAATTATTTATCTGTTAATGGGTCCTTGGCTATTTCTAACCTTTGACTATTGGGAATAATGCTGCCATCAGCCTTGGTACTCAGATACCTGGTAGTGTTTCTCTTTCCTTTCTTAGGGTATGGTATACTCACAGAAGTGGCATTTCTGAATCATATAGCAATCATATTGCACTTCTTAAGGGATCTCCAGTTTTCCATAATAGCTATATCACTTTATATTCTTACTAACAACCATTTGCAATTTTGAATATAACCTCCTTCTATGAGCTTGAACTTTGATTTCCCAACTGCTAAAAAAAAATTCAAAAATAATCCTGACAATAACAATCCACCTAAATCATTTGGTTTCAATAGATGAAAATTGCCATTAAAAGTCAGCATTGAATACTGCTGAGTTATTCCTGCCTTTGGCCCATTTGGGACTTATTGAATTAGGGCATACTGTAGCAAAGAAAGAAATTCCTTCTGTTGTGTCTACTCAGGATAACAACAATCATTTGTTTTTGTTGTTGTTTCATATCTTGTACTCCACTGAAAAAAAAGTTTGCTGTCTCCATTCTTAATTAACCCTGTATATTTCCCGTACTCATTCTTGAAATGCAATGGCCTATTTACCAGTCTTCCAAGAATTGTTATCAACACTTCTGGTCCAGCTCTTGTTGGTGGGGGGAATCCTGTCCTGTCCCTAGTTTCTTCAGGTAGAACAACTTTTTCACTACCAGTAGTACTGCTTTCTCATTTTCATATTTTACCATCACTGTGGACTCAGATTTTTGCAAGGTTATACAATTTTCTAAGACTCCAATATGCCCCAATGTCTGTGACAGAAATAGCATCTCCAGCATCATTCTGCTAATAAAAATAAGTTCCTTCTCCTCACTGTGGTCTTTTGTAATTCTGCTTTCCATCTAGAAAAAAATAGCATTAATTCAGTTTAAAAAAGAGGAGCAATAACTGCAGAAAGCTATAGCAGAAAATAAGTATACTTATCAATACTCTTTATAAGAGAGGGATACTGACATGAAATATTGGAAAAGAATCAAAAGAAAAATGTTTACAGTACCTCTGGAGAAAGAGGGAGGAGAATTAAGATAGAAAAAAAGTGTCTATAACACACATGATAGTAAATATTTGAAAACTAAGAAGAGATCTGGGGAATGACTCAATGCATAAAGCACTTGCTCAGATGGAAGACTGCAGTGAGGATCCCCAAACTCACCTAAAATCTAGGCATGTAAGGTAACCTACCTGTAATTCCAACAGTAGAAAAGGCAGTCGATCCCTGGGGCAAGCGCTTCTGATTCAGTTGAGAGACACCACTTTAATAAATAAAGTGGAGAACAATTGAGGAAGGCATCCAATGCAAACTTAGAGGCTCCATACATGTATCTACACACATGTGAACATGACTATACACATACACTACACACACACACACACACACACACACACACACACACACACAAGCACTACCAAGGCTACAATTGCTAAAACTTACAGCTTACAAAACAGAAGGTGAAACAATTGAGGAATATTTGAATTATTTTTTACTATCAATAGAAATGCAAAGCTAACTGAATTACCATTTTACTCATAAATAAACATTTTGCAATTATATGTTCATCAAGAAGGATGATGATGAGACAGCATTCTTATATGTTGTGAGTGGAAATACATTGATAAAAAACACTTGACAAAATAACCTAATAATACACATTTGGTCTTAAATGAAACCACATAGTCTATAATTATGTTTTATAGATATACCCCCAATATCAATCTAATACTGAAAAACAAATAACTCTATAGTTCCTTGCCCTTTATTTCTTATCCCCTTGATCGAGTACTCCATCCATCCTATCTTTATCCATCCTATCTTTACTAACATGTTTAAAACACAAAATAATAGATAATATAATTAAAATTTTACAAATAAGAATTTTGTAGAAAGAACAATGAGATTTACTGCAGGTGTTGTGGTTTGGATAAGAGTTCTCCAAGGGTAACATATGTAAGGTTGGACACCAGTGTAAGGTGTTAGTGGGAGGTGGTGGAACCTTTAGAAGTCTTCTAGTTGCTAGGGGTATATGTTGATGGACATATTGAAACCAAGCTCCTTCTTCCTCCTCTCTTTTGCAAGTACCAGATACAAAGCAAACAGATTTGCACTGCAAACCACTTTCTGTCATGAAACACTGCTTAATCATAGACCCACAAGAAACCAGAGGATGAAATCTTGAAACCATGAACCAGAATAAGCCTTTCTTTCTTGCTTATAAATAATCTTAGGCATTTTGTTACAACAGAAAACTGATTAGTTCCCATTGTGTCTTGCTTATAGTTTAGTGAGTTCAACACTGGACCTGCTTATTTTGTCAGCACCATACCAATGACATTTTTAATATGTTAATTGTTTAAAATGTTTATACATTTTTCCTTTTACATTCATTTACAAGTAAATATGTGGGAAATATATTCTAGAAAAGAAGAAGAATCCGGCCTAGAAATTATATATATATATATATATATATATATATATATATATATATATATATATAAAATATGCACTGAAAACAATTGAGATTTAGCAGCAGAGAACAAGATGTTGAAAAACATTGTTTAGTCATGTACCTGCTTTGTTTTTCCAAATTCAGATTGATTCAAGATTTATTGTTACACATCAACATTAGCCACAATGTATCCCTTAAAAAAAGAGTTTCTAGGTTGGGGAGAAGGCTTGGTGGTTAGACTGTCTTCTGGCCAAGCAGGTGGGTTGGAGACCAGATCCCCAGACTACATAAAGGGTTCAGTTAGCATGGTGACCCACGTGTAATTCCAGACCTGGAAAACCTCAGAGCAAAATGGCTAGCCAGATGAGCCCTATAGACAAGCTCTGGGTTTAATTAGAAATTCAGGCTTGAAAGAAAAAGGTACAAAGGCCTCTCCACACACACACACACACACACACACACACACGCTCCATTCACACATACATGAATAAAATAAGTGCATCTTAGTAGAGGTCATAGATCACTCCCAGCCAAGTTACTCTAATTCTTCCCCAGTAATTCATTATCATCCCCTCTTGTCTCTCTGGTCTCATCTTCTTCTACTTCCCCAATACTCAAGAACTCTGCTCAAATATCAAATTTCAATCATACTAACTACCTTTCTTTTTCTTTGATAGATTTCACTGCTACAGGGTGTCTATACTGAAATGATTTGAAACTGCCTGCACATTTGAGTACTTGTGCTCATGAAATAGTATATAACAGCTCACATTTATATTCATTCCCTAGTCATGGTCACCTCAGTACTAACTTTCTACCCTATTCACTGCATTCTCTTACAAGAAAATATGTGGAAAATATATGTTGGAGAAAGACCATGGCCCAGAAAGAAATATGTCAAAATATTATCAGCAGTTGAACCAAGGTGGAATGGATAGATATATGATTTTTTAAAAAAATATTATTTATATATCTTTCTCCTAAATAATTGTGCCTTACTCTCATTATCAGAAATAATAATGAATATAAATAATGATTTAAGCAAGAATATCATTGTGAAAAAATACTACATGAAAAGCAGATCACCCTACTTGAAAATGCTAAATTATAGCATGATCAGAGTGAATTGTGTCATAGTCAGATACTAGTATCATTTTGGCAATGGAAAACTTTGAGCTCTGAGCACAGTTGTGACAATTTAGTTGGGGTAAGCCTTTAACAAGCCTGAAGGAAATTCTGCAATTGATGGGGAAGACCCAGCCCATGGTTAGTAGGATTAGGCCTTAAGCAGGTGAATAAAATGGAGGGAACTATTTGAAGAAATTGGTGTCCTTTTGCATACTTGACCAGACATGTTTGTCTGGCAAGTGAGTATTGTCCTTCTCAGCAGTCCTGTGGATGTGGTGTGGCCATTTCCCTTGACCCTTGGTTTTGGTGTGGGGTCTTCTGCCAAGCTAGAAAAGGAACTGTAACAGGACAATTATAAGCCAAAATGAAACTCCCTTGTTCCTTTAAGCCCTTGGTTGTGAATTTATCAACAACAATACCAGATAACCCGTAATAACTGGCACATTGTACATATTCTCTGAAGCTTAGTTTGTTCATTTAAAAATCAGAAATGACACTTTTCACTAGCAACATTGGTATGAGGACTTCAAATAAAAATATGTAACCATGAAAATATTATATGGAGTCAGTGTTTAACAAATGAGTGTTAAGGTTATACTCTTGTCAGAGAGTTTTACATTTTAATAATCCTTTTCTCAACCTCTGAAGAAGAAACAGCTAAGCTGGAGTTTTGCGGCTCAGCTGCAATTCCATTTAAAGCTCTGTAACTCTTAGAGCTTCCAGCCCCACCTATCTGCCTACAGTAATAACTGGAGCAGTGGCAGAACTCCTTTTGATTCCTCTTGTGAGACTCCAAGGCAGTGTGACTGATTATGCCTCTTACATTCTGTCCTTCTCCCGCACTGCTCTGTTTAAAGTACCTCAGTAGCACGACAGAAAGCAAACTTACGTTGGCCCAGGTAAACTTTGTTATGCCGTGGCACATTCTTGCTAAGTCATTAAGTACTGGAGAGTAAATCTTCCTGCTCTGCAGTTTAATAAGGAGTCACTCAGAGTTTGTGGAATCAATTACCTGCCTCCCTCTACAGAAAAGGATTGACAAATGACACACAGAGGCCTGGTTACGGCAAGGACTCACTTTGCTCTTAACTTCGACTTAATCAGTATGGTAGTCCCAGGGCTGATGAATATTAGTCCTACCAAATTCCAGCCTGAGGTATCCCAGGGAACTTCTCTAAGGCGATCATTTTGCAGATGAGAAAACTGGAGCCCAAGGAGTGAATGAACCCACTAGGGTACCGTAGGCAATGGAAATAGACTTAGTTAATGAATGAATCTGGTCAGAGGGCTAGATCGTTACATGCTGCACTGGTAACTGATGTATGCTAATGGTTTCCTATTATTAGGTACTAGTCTAAGTGTTTTGTGTGTGCCAAGCTTAGGACTCAGGCCACAAAGCATTCGCCAATAAGAAAATGGACACATATGCCAGGTTAATGACCTCCAAAGCCACATAGGTGATAATGATGGAGGTTGAATTTGATCTGAATTTGTCCCCTGAGCACATACACTTACATACATTGCTCTTTATTTCCCCATGGATGATAAGGGTAGTTCTGTATTTCTACTTTTCAAAAAAATCACTCTCTATTTCTCTCCAGCATTAACTATAATCCAGTTGTGACTCAACCTCTCTCATCTTCTTCTAGAGACAGCTTCCCAACCAGACTAATCTTCTCCAGTCTTCTCTAAGACTGATTCTTCAGAGACACATGTTTAATCTGGATGCTCTCTGTGAAAAGAACCTTGCAATGCTTCCTTGTTATTCTAAGACTAAAATGCAATGTCTCAGAGGCTCACCAGACTCCTCTTCATTACTTCTGCCATAAAACCCACACCAGTCACACTCAATGCCTTTTATTTCCTGAAAGCAGTACTGCCAGTTGTTTCTTTTCTGGAAGACATTATCCCAGTTTTCTAGAGGGCCAGTGCTTGCTGCCTCTCTTATTGAACACCTTCGTGCTTTCAGTGTGCTTTCTCCTCATGACAATGCCTTGCACACCCACAGGTCATATCATCTAAAAATGCCATTTTATTCTAGGGGCAGGCCACTGCAGGCCAGAGTTCTGAGACTTGTTTTCATATCAAGCATCACAGTTGCAAAACAGTTGAGTCATTTATTTCTCCGAATCCTCACTCCCAAGTTTTGCTAATTTTATCTATTGGAGGTACTATATTAGCACACTGTTAATTTAAGTATACTGAATCATCATCTAACAGATGTTTAAACTGATGGAGTCAATAGCTAAAAATATAAATTTCCAATTAGAAAGCAGGTAATAGATCTATGTCCACTCCATATTATAGCTATGAAGAAAATTAACCAGTATGTATTATCCAAGCACTTTCTTAAGAGATTGAAATAGCAGTAGATTTTTGAGGCCTCTATAAAATCAGAAACTGTCATAGCATTCTTCAGCATTCCTTGGATTTTAAAGTCAGGAGACAGCGTCTTGGAATCTCATTCCTTTTAAGTTTGCATTTCAGTATAACTAGATCAGTGCCGGGATTCTGGGCTCCTACCCAATTTCAAGATGACAGTGATGATAATGATGGTAACTTTGACAGTGATGATAATGAAGATCCAGAGAAGATGCTTCAAAAAGTAAGAGACTAGTTAAAGCAGTAGCATTTGAGCTGAATAAATCACTTTATATCTGGGGGTGAAACTTAACACCTGCATGACCACAAATAAATTATTTACCCCTCTGCTCAACCTCACCTGAAAACAGGGATGATTGGACTCTTGCTGCATAAGGGACACATGTAACTCACTCTGTGGTGCTCTGCATGCAATAGCACCAACATGAGGTAGAGGTGCCTGGATACAAGTCATGGGTAGGAAAGTAGTTCCTGCAACGCTGGCCTTGAATGTTTCTCTTTTCTTTTTGTTTTTGTCATAGTTAGATGCAGGTGTCAACTTGACAGTTGGTTTGAGCTCTGGGCACATTTGTAGAGAATTAGTACTTAAGTTAATACCAGAGTGAAATTGCAGGAGATTGTCTAGTTGATAGGGTAGACCCAGCCCATGGCAGGTGAGACTAATCGCTAGACAGGTGAATAAAATGAAGGGAACTGCTTGAGAAAGTTGGCATCCTTCTATACACTTGACCTGACACGCTGATATGGCCAGTGAGAATTGTCCCTATTTCAGCTGTTGTGTGGACATGATGAGTTCAGTTGCCTCAACCCCCGTGTTGGGTGTGATCTCTCCTGCCAAGATGGACAAACAATGGTAACCAGGAATTATAAGAGAAAATAAACTCCTTGTTCCCTTAAGCCACTTGATTGTGGTTTGTTTTTCAGCAACTATGCAGAAGAGCTGCTATACAGCGGGATGACTGTAGCAGGCATAAGCAGCACTAAATCATAGTCCCGAGTTATTGTAGAGGACCTTAGCGCAACTAGTGTCATGGTCCCTTCGAAAGACCTAGGAATCCTGGTGTTTGGCCACTGAAGAACCTATACTATTGCTATCAGCCTGAAGTCTGAGATTCTTGGTCCTGAAACCTGAAGACTTCAGTTCTCTCGACTCTTGAAATCACTTGATGAGCAGAGTTTGAGGGTTTCTCTGATTCTCTCTCTCTCTTTCTTTCCTTTCATCATCCTGATCTGCTGCTCTCAATTAATTCTGATGTTATTGTTGGAACAATATACTAGAACTATAGCTCCCAACAATCCTGTCTTAGGTCCCTGCATGGTGACAAGTCACTAAACAATGGCTGAAGTTCTCTGCCATTGGATTCACGAGGTATAAGAATGATCAAATTGCTCACAAGCTGCTTCTGACCTGTACTTCATTAGCTGTCAAGCAGCTGTCTTAACCCTGCTGTTTTGGGGGTCCTTTGGTGCTGCTGCTGCTGCTACCACTTGCCCCTGCTTGCTATCTTTGGTTGTTACCATTTGAGAGAAGTGTTTACTGGACCTTATGCTGCAGCATCAGGAAAGAGAACACAGGAGAGAGCATCCCAGTCAGCTCAATGAACAGTCCTGAGCAACCAATTTTGTATAACCTGAGAAGAAGCATTTGGATTAGTCATAGCCATTCAATTCTGAACTAGTCACAGACACTAATATTTGAGTTTTGAACTGATCACAGCCTTGCTACCGGTCATAATAATCCTTCCACTCAGGGAAGTGTTCCCCTCTGGTCAATATGAAAGTGGTTCATTAGACTTATGATTACAAAACCTCTGGCACAAATGATTTTGAACCCCTAAGAGAGGCAGCTGTGAGTCCAGAAACCAGAACAGAAACCAGTCCAGAAACCAGCTGCAGCCTCTGCATGGCTGTCTCAAGGCATCCATGCAGCATTCAAGACCTCTGGTGATAGGCATAAGCATATTCCAGCTAGCTCTTAGACTGATAGTCCTATTGTTCAAGACAACTCAGGCAGTAAGAGAGAAGCCAATAACTACTAATTAGGGAGTCAAAGTGCTGTATTCCCAATGTCTTTGCTTATTTACAAGAAAATGAGCATTAAAAGGAATACTTACAATACAAACTTAAAGAACTTTTCATTATAGCAATAGTGGTTTGAACAGATTTTAACAATGTTTAACAGAGATCCAGCACCCAGGGAGAGGTGCCTAGTCTGGCTTAACAAGAAGCAATTAGAAGCAGATGAATTAGTGAAGAATTAACTTTTTTCAGATACAGCATCAAACTGAGGGTCTCATTCATAGCAAGCAAGAGCTTTGCCACTAGGCTATTCCCCCAAATCCTGTAACATATTTTCTTTCAATGTGATCCTTTGTCAATATAAGAATATTTCTTGCAGAGATGGTGAAATAGCATGATTATATGGTGTTTGTATGAACAGCTACAATTTCATGACTATTTTCAGAGATAAACATTCTTAATTATTGTACAATCATATAATTATTTAGCTATAATACCTGCATAGATTTGGCTTTCATTAAGAAAAAAAGATTGAGAAAAGATGTGGGAGAGATGACTTTGAGCTTCTGTCTCACAAGCAAAAGGGCTTTAGATCATATCACCAGATCCCATGTGAAAATGTAGAGTGGAAATGGTGGCAGCCTGTACTCTAGTCCTGGAAGGTAGAGCCTGGGAAACCCCAGAGCAAAGCAAAAGGAAGTAGGAAAATCAAGGATGATTCCTGAAGTCACCCTTGATCCTTCTACAGGCACACACAGTACCCTCTTACACACACACACACACACACATACACACACATATGCATAATATTGAATATTGAGGTAAGGTTAAGAACACTTAAAACTGGAGGAAGTAGCTATGAATGAGATATTCAGTGAAAGTTTCTTGACCAAGGCAAAAAGCTATGGACTGATTCAAAACTCAAAAGATTCAGAGATACCTTAATTTCATAAAAAACACTCCAAGAGAATTAACTTCATTAATGCTAAGAAAGCATCAAAGATAGAAAAGCCATCCAGGCGTTCTTGATTCAGGTTGTTCTCACAGTCAGAGGGTCAGAGGAAATACCAGCTATCCACTAATGATTAGAAGGATTCAGGAGGACCAAGAACTAACTTAACTTGTAAGAAGAGAAGGTATCTCAAACAAAGACAACAGCATGTTTTAAAGCCATGCTAAGTGACAAGGTGTGGTGGGAATCATGAATTTAATGGATGTTAGTGTTGGGAGAGGGCCAAAGGCAAAAGATTGCCCAATTGTTAGGTTTAGTTACTGAGTTAGTGAAAGATGCTGAGCTAGTGTACATACTGGGTCACTTGCCAGACTAATGGAGAACAAAACCATGCTAGGTAGGTTTGTGTTAAACTAAAAGCTTTTGTTATATGAGTTAAACAGACATTGACATGACTATATTCAAGTTATCTTTGATAGGACCAAAGATCTGGAATGAGTCAGAATTGAAACTGATAAGTTAAGAGACTATTAAAGTATGGACAGAGCTGTAACTAAATTAATACATCATTTGCTTAGTATACAGGAAGAGCTGGGATCAATGCCCCACATAATGTAAACTGGCTGTGGTGGTTCACATCTGTGATACTAGTACATTGAAATAAAAAAGGAGAATCAGGAGCTCAAGGTCACCCTCAGCTATATAGAAAGCTCAAGACCTACCCAGGATACATGAGATCCTGTCTCGAAAATTAAAATTGAATATAAAATTATTTAAAAAGTAAGAGATCATTAAAGTAGTTGAAGGTAATAGAAATTGAGTGAAATAGAGATGGATAGCAGTGAAAATCATTAAAGGACTTTAAACAGAATTAGTGTTCTAAGTTCTTTATAAGAACAAAACCAATAGAATATATATATATATATATATATTCTTTATTAAATCAATTCACAAATAAAAGCACTGTTCTTCAAAGTAGCCACCCATAGTTGCATCATCCTTGAGCTGAATGTCTCATAAGCTACAGTCCCACTGGAGGCCTGAAGAGGTTGAGGTCAATGCTTGAGGATAGACAGCAGTCGGGCCAAAGATGTGGGCAAGGAGCTGCTGGGCTCTGTCAGCAATGACCTATGACAAGGCCCACAAGACTAGGTTCCAACAGCAATGGGAACAGCAGAAGGTCCCAAAGGGCTGAGCTCTGATGTCAGCCAAGAATGGTTGCAACAGCAACAAAGAAAGTAAAAACCTACCAGTAATAGACATATAGCAAGTCAACACAGGATAGGGAAGAAAAAGTCCTTCCTCCTTCTACTTCCTTTTATCTTGCCCACTCCTGGAGATCACTGCCCACTATGAACTGAGTCTTCTACATCAGTTAAAAAAAAATCACCTGAAGTCTTGTGCGAGGACCTGCTCCAACTACTGATTCTTCCCAACTCTGCCTCAAACAGTCTGCAACTGTCAAGTTGATAGCTGGATCTAACCACCATGGTCAGGAAGGAAAGTTTGTCGTTGTTTAGAAACATGAAAAAGCGATCAAAAATTAAGTGGTGAAAATTATAAATGTCTATACTCTAAAACTGATGGATCAGAGAAGGATGGATATAATTAATGCAGTGAAAGGAAAGCACAAGAAAGAAGAAAAGGGCAATAAAATGTTTATGATTCATGACCTAACTTAGTAGATAAACTTAGTATATTTTACAGTTTACAACCTAGTGTGCATGTTCCCTCAATCCTACTTTTTTCCAATAAAATTTCATAGAAACAATAGTTTTCAGTGAAACAATATATGTCAAAATAATATCATTCAGATCTCATTTTCTAAATATTTTCATGTTCTGATCAAGCGGTTCTTATTCAATGTTTAAGAGCCAGCACTAAAATGTCACATTTAGTCAACTACAGCTGATATGTGACTGCACTGTGTGAATGAAATTTATCTTGTCATACAACAGTGCCTGAGTCTATAAACCAGATTGAATGAAGAGAGCAACACTGGTCATCACAAGGTTTAGCCATCTGAGACCTGAGCTAGAGAATCAAATCTTGAGAACCGAAACACATTGGGAGTCAAGAGGTCAATGTAGTGTTGCGCTCTTTGCTGTAATGGCACTAAGCAATCATACGGATGGTTTGGCAGAACATTGTACGTGTGAATCCCTGTTGTAGAATCAGTCACCATTCGTTTTCAGTTTGAACTGTGTATGAAAGAGCTAGAAAAGACACTTGGCAATAGTTCTGAAGGAGATGTTGAGTCTTCTGAGGAGACAAGCCCAAGATCAGTGTCAATTTATCTTCATCACAGAGAGCTATATGGCAGTTAATCCCAGGTAGGTTCTAGGCATTGAGCCCATCCCTGATGTGCCAGGAAAGAAAGAAGACAGTCTTTGAAGTTAGACCAGATAAATCTGGTTTTGTACTTAATGTGCTTCCTGGCCTCATGATCATGGAAGAGAGAACTGAACCACATTTTTTCCTTCTGAAATAATAATGAGTGACTTATAACCTGATGTTAAGCCCCAATTAAGTAATATAGCAAAGCACACAGAAAACATTTTTGCGATGAGAATGTAGGTGATCAAAAAGAATGCACTCTGTGTTTTATAAGAGTTTTTGAAGAACAAGTGTGCATAAAAATCCCCTGAGACATTTGTAATAAAATAGGTCTGTAGCCTGCCCTTTCTAGTTATTCTAACTCATGGTTAGAACAATGCTTTTATATATATTCTGCGTTATTGACAGAGATGACAGACACATGAACTGATTACACTCGATAAAATCATGTAAGAATGATAGGATAATTATTTTAAAACATAAAAGAGCACTCTAAGCAATTACATATACATATATATAGTTGTATATAATATATCTGTATCACTCACACATATATGAGAAAGACTCAAGATCTAATTCAAAAATTGAGCCCAGAGTTCAAGTTTCTAGGAATATAAAAACTTAACTGTTTAGGATGGTATCCCTGATCAAGGGCTGGATGTAAGATTTTTCCACAGAGTTCAATGCCACGGACTCTCTTTTGTATACTATGTCATATAAATACCCTCAGGTTTAAAACAAAACCACGAAATGATTTTCTTATCTTCTGTTTTACTTTCTCAAAATTTCTGAAGAAGGAAATCAGTTTCATACCATCCTATCAGCGTTTCTCAATTCTGTGTATGGAGATCATATGAAGAATGGTGAGCCAAGTGTTTCAGAGAAAACACAACCTTTTATGTACTGCTCTGGCTCAGCAGCAGGTACACTGGCATCTTTGCCTCAACTCAAGGAACTGTCCATCTCCCTCTACTAATGTGTTTGTGCAGTGACTTTCCATCCAGTTGTGGCTTGAGAGTGAACCGACCTCTCTCATGCCCAGGCACTTCCCCATTCATCTTGCTCTTCTAGATGTGTGAATATATTAAATCACTCAGTGCTGAGTGGTGGTACATCATGGCTCTGCACGCCCGACTTCACCAAAGCTGCTGACAAGAAAATCTCATGAAAGGAGATCACTGGCTAGAATAATCTTGTTTCAGAGATGATTTGAGAGAGCCAGAGGATATCAAGGAAAGAAAAGGGGGAGAGGAAAGAGATTTGATCATGAAGCATGAATGCAAAGCAAGAGCAAGAGGAGGGAAGAGAAAAGAGGAACTTTCATGTCCCTTCTTTTAAGAGTTTTCACAGAGATTAAAAAACAAAGCTGAAGAAAATTTTTTTCCAGTTTACAATCCATTTGGAATGAAACTAACCTGGGATTTATCAATAAGAATTTATGTCAGGGAAGTTTTAAAATCATCGCTAATAATTGCTCCCAAATTTGAGTGCACTTTCAAAAGTTCCAAAAACTTAAAAGAAGGTAACTCTAAGCATGCCTCTATATTTAGGACTTTTTAAGAGAAATCAAGGAACTGGTAATCAGCTCTTTAAGTTCTAAGTGCCCCTGGACAATCAGCAAATGGAACATTCTTCTCTTTAAAGGTTTATGTGGCATAGAACTAACTGAGCTCAATCAGGTAAAGAGGATTAAAGTGAAGACCTGATTCTGAGTCAAGGCCCAACTTCAGAGGTCAGGGGGATGGGAAGATCATAGAAAACAGAAATGTCATCAAGCTGTAGCTCTCAGCACTTTGAACCTCAAAATGATTTGGCATGTCTACAGCCTTTGAAGCTACAAGATCTTTCTCGAACTAGGCAGAGGAATGAATGGAGACATGGCTTGTTTTCTTCTCTAAGTTTTCATTTTTTTATTTCAGTTAACATCCTATAGATATTTCTATATGGATATTCTCCATATATCCTGATCATCTTTCACTGAGAATTAACCTTCTTGTACAGAAGTCTTAATATACTATAGCACATACTTTGGGCATATTTTTTTAGATCAGGTATGCTATTGACCAAAGTTATGGCAATTACATTTTCTTTTTCAGGAGAGAGAATTGAGCTGGCCAGTTGAGCAGATAAATGTTTAAACTCTGTAGCTGTGAAATTGGCTTTTTTGTTTATGTGCATGGCAAGCAGTGAAGTCTAGTGTGGATAAAAAGAAAACATTGAGGCAGAGAGCTAGACACAAAAAAAGAAAAAAGCAAGCTATCATTTGGATTAGGAAAGTTCTCTGCTCACTTTGACAGCATGGCTGCCTGCCAAGCTGCCCTTGGATCAGTTCCATAACTATTCTTATATGTATGTCCAGCACATTCCCTTTGTTGTTTTACTTGAGTTAGTTGGAGAATTTTAAATAAGAAAATTCTTCATCTCCAAAACTTCTCCAATTCTTCTTTAGACTTTGAAAGAATCTCAAGTAGCTTTACCTCCAGAATCACTAAAGCCATCATCCCTGATCTGGACACAAATGTGTGTTTTCACAACCAAGTTTTCAACTTACTTTTCTGCTATCCTTAGACACCAGCTAGTCCTCCTGACTCAACGCCTCCCTATCCAACAGAACCCTGCACATATTCAGTTATTTGCCCATTTCTCTGAACCTCCAGGATCCTTCACAGCCACTACTTTCCAGTACAAATAGCTACTTCTTTGAATTTTGATCTTTCCTATGACCTTTTGAAACCCAAGCATCACAGACTACAAATATAGGAGCAATTTAAAGAAACCAACTATGGTACCATTTTTGTATCAACATAGACCAGATGAGACCTGGGGGAGAAATTTGCTCTAGAAATCTGTGGTCGCTAAGATGAGTTTCTTTTATCAAGTCAAAGGTCTCCTGTCACCACAACCACAGGGACATTTTTTTAAACATTGTGTCATCAACACCCCTCATTCTTTTCTTATATGATTACATAAATCTTTACTTTGTATACATATATGTGTAATATGTATACATTTAAGTATATATAATTTATGTATCATAAATATAACATTAATTTGTTTAAGCAGTATGTCTTGTGAATTTGTCAGCTCCTGTTTTTAAACAGTGTATCTAAATTCTGGAGATGTTTTTGGTTTTAATTTGCAACAATAAATTATGTTTTATCCTGTGTGTGTGAGTGTGTGCACACACACGTGTGGAGGTCAGAAGACAATCTTAGTAGTCTATTCTCTCATTCTGCAATTTGCATTCCAGGAATTCAACTCAGATTATCAGGGTTTGTGTCAAACATTTTAATCCAGACTGACTTGTCTCACCAGTCCACTATTGTATTTTTATTTGCTTTTACATTATTTATGATATTTTATATTATTTACATTATTTATCTACATGTATAAATATATTTTATTTTATATATAATATATATTTTATATTGCTTATATTTTTATATTTTTTAATTGTGAGTTTGAGTTATTTCTTTCACAGCAACACCCATTATTTTAAAATACTCAATATACACTAACAAACTAAGAATTTATTCATCCTGATTATCTCATTATTTCTACCAGCCCTCTTATTTAAGATTCATGAAGTTCTCCTACATTTCAAAACCCAAATGTTTCCTTGTCCTCAGAATCTTAGCCATCTCTGATCCACAATATTTTTTCATTGTTTAAGTTTTAGTATTTTATTAAAGCTTTTATACATAAAGAAATTGAGTTTATGTTCATGCCCCCTACCTTTCCCTCTCTATTTTTCATGATTGAGATTTCTAAACTGCATTTTTTTAACCTATGGTTTATACTTAAAACATTGAAGAGCCAATAAGAATCACTGTATTTGAAGAAAGATCTTTACAATCTGATCCATGTTGGGAGTGATCTGAGCTTTCTGCTGGTGGACTCCAAACTACGACAATGTGCTTCAGGTTTGATACCTGTAATGAGTTGAATATGAGTCCTTCTGCACAAATTAGCAAGATGAGTTCCTAATCCCAGCATCTCAAATTGGGAAATACAGCAATTTTAATTTTTACTAGTTGAGTTTATAGTATAGTAAATTGCTTCTTAATCTTATATGACTGGTGTCATACAAAGAGGGAAATTTGGGCACAATAATTCACATACATACTGAAACATGTGAAAGTGAAGGCAGAGATCATGATGATATTTCTATAGGACAAGCACTAACAAAACACTCAGGAAAGAACCATGGAGTAAACCTTTCCTCAGAGCCTTCCCAAGGAAAGGATCCTTGATCACCCCTTGATCTCAGATTTATAATTTTCACAACTGTAAGACAATAAATTGATATTAGATAAGTGTCTCTGCTTGTGTTTCTTTCCTGTGGTAGTTCTGAAACATAAAACATCACGTATAAACTCTAAATTTTCTCAATTGCCATCAATCCCATAATATACATATGCAGAAACATGGGTATACACACACATACACACACACACACACACACACACGTAAGTAGTCGACTAATACTGTGGCAAGTATCCTGGGCCTTTTCAGTTTCGTTTCTTCAAAAAAAAAAAAGTCATCAGGATAGCTGTGCGGTAAGGAAGTGCATCTGCCACTGTTAACTGGACAGTAGTTCAGCAGGTTCCACATGCAAATGTACAAAATCCTTCTTTATATCTTCTTATGCCTGAAGTTTACTTTTTGCAATACAGGGTATCTGGACGACCTGAAGCTCTACCAAGGACCTCAAACCATTTCAGTGCCTGGAAAATTCAATGAGGTTGATATCTCCCTCTGCAGCAACCTAGTTTCTAAATTTAAATGCACCATTAATCACCTACCATTTTTCCATCTGCTTTCTGCCTTCTAAAAATGCATAGTCATATATTCAGAATATAATAGCACTTTCCTTATTACTACTGTGGAGGCATCTTTTCTCAATTTTGTTGTTCTCATTTCAGTTGATTTTTTCTCCTATAAGGAGTAGAGATAAGTGCACATGGACAATTTATCTTTCTTCAACAAAGCCTTAAGATTATTTAAATGTGCTTCCAAATCCGAACTTCTTTGAATTCCACATTCTTCTTAGCTTCTATTCTGACAGTTCTGTCTTCCTTATGAATGTTAAGAACAAGTTATCCTGTGTATCTGGGTTTGATCACCTATCCTTCAATCTTCACATCTCTTATCTAGTTTCCACTGATCAATGAACAATGTTCAGATAACGATTTCAAAAGTGTAATGTTGTTGAATCCTATAAGCACTTCTCAGCTCTCCTGTTATCTGCATGGCTGTATGCTCCTCACTCCAACTGCGTTCTCCATTTTGGATCCCTGTAATGATTCATTCTCATAGCTGTTCTCCTACCAACAATATGGAGCCTTTTCTGTTTTCTTTGCTGACTGAGCTACTTCCAACCAAATCTATAAAGATTGGGTTCCACCAGAAACTTCTGTGCGGCACAATGCTCATCTGAAGTCTCTCTCTGTGATTGATGTATTTCCCATACTGTTTACCATCCGTCCTGTTTGATGCAGATGCACTTGTCAACTGTAGAGTTATTCTGCAAACTTCAACCCCTAAATTCCACTATCTCTTTGACATTTCTCACTGCATTTCACACTACATTCATACATGTTATAAAGGAAAACATAACATCTCAGTACCATGATATGAGATACATAAAAGCAGGAATGGGCAAACCTAACTTCACAGAATAAGATAGTGGTGCAGGGGATTTTAGAGGTGTTTGTTAGTGAGGAAGGCAAAGGAATATGATTTCAAAGGAGTTCACTTTGGAAGCACATTTAAATACTCATAAGGCAAACCATCAGAAAGGTTTATTAAGGGCCAGCACTTGAAAAGAGGCATTGTAGAATGCAGTCTTTAAAAGAAGCCTAAGAAGATACAAAATGAAGATTAAGTGAACACCAAGATAAAACATATAATACTGTATCTGTACTTATCTGATGTAACATCATCAAGAATTTCCAGTTCCTAAGAGTATCTCAGCACCCACTGATATCTTTTCCCTATATTTCATGTCCCCACTTTAATCCCAGCCTATGGTAACCACATTCTATTCTCTACTTTTAGAAAATAAGGACATTTTGGCCCAGTCTATATTTGAGCAAAATTATGCAGAGCTTACTTTACTTAACATAATGATATGCAGTTTCACCCATGTTGCCACAAATAAGATTTATCTTTAGGACTGAATAGAATCCCATTGTACATGTTCATTCTCTTTATTGATGAGTTGCTAGGCACTTTGCTTCAGCCAAGCTCCACCAGTGCTTGTTGCCTTCTTCTTGAATACTTCCAGGAATAAGGAACTGTCTCACTGAAATACTAGTTTATGTTTCTTTGATGATTAATGATAGGAATCATTATTCTTATATACGCTCCCATTTGCATTTGTTTTGTTTTGCTTTTTGAGAAACTCCAAAATCTACATATTATGGTCATTTAAACAAGAGTTCATAGATTTCATTTATTTATTTTTTTCGTGTTTGTGTGCTTCCTGTTAAGTTCTAGATGTGGAGTACGATGAGGGACAGGGAGGGCATCCTGGACTCCAGGCATGGAATCCATGGAGGGCAAGGAGCTAGAAAAGAAATCATGGACTCCAGACATGGAGTGCCATGAGGAGTGGAAGCCCCTTTTCTCCATTTTGAATTGCAGCTGCTGAAATACAGGGGTCTACTTTCATTCTTCTGCATGTGAGTAGCCAATTTTCCAAGCACCGTTCATTAAAACAAGAAGAAGAACAACAAAACAACAACAACAACATTTATTCTCTATCGTTTAAGTGGTTCTTTCTATTCAATTTCGATGTCTCCTCTTGGAAGCAGCCCTTAAAGTTGTTTGTCTTTATTTGGCATGGACATTCTGTCTATAGGATGGCGAGCCCTGGTGAGAATCTACCTGTCAGCTCTGCAGGTTTAAGTAATCTTTCGTCCTATCACGCCTTCTTTCCTGCCACATAATCAGCATGCCGAACTCTATCAAAGTGTGTCTTATGGGGGGGTGTGCTATAACTGTGTGGTCTTCACTTAACCTTGGGAAATGAAGCTAGTTTATGTCCCCCATCTTTAAAAATGAGAAAACTGTTTATGTCCCACTTGATTTGGGGAAATATTTCAGCAAATTGTACAGAATTAGGTAAAATAATGAGCAAATGGCTGTGCCTATCTTTGCCTCCATTCCCATCCAGATCATGATTTCTGCTGTTATCGGTATGCTCCCTGTGCTCCCTCCTTCATCCTCATACACTACTCAGTGTCACTTCTAAACTATGCATTTCATGGTATCACTCTGTAGTTCAGATCCTTGAGTGTTTCCTGTTTCACTCAGTGAGAAAGAAAGTCCTGATGGTGGTAGGGCACTCTCTCCAATCTTTATTTACTTCTTCATCTGGCCTTCTACTATGTGAGAGTCTGATTTTTCTCACCAACCTGCTCATGCCACAGTGGCCTCTGCTACTCCGAGAGTCAGCTGTCTCAAAGCCCTGCACTGTTTCTTTTTGTCCGGACATTCTTTCTCCAACTATATCTTGTGAATATTAGAGCTCCTTCAGATTTGGTCAGATGACCTGCTGCTCCATATTTAGCGGCAATGTTCCCTTGACCCTGTGAACCACCCACCCTTCTTCCTAATTTGTTTTTCTGTAGTATACTTTTCCTTTTCTGGTATACTCATATTACACTAATTTTGCTCTCCTCAACCACATACATGTAAACATGTTTGTTCTCTATCTCTGTATATATACATTTACCTCTCTCTTTATCTGTTTCTCTCTCTCTCTTCATATAAAGCCACAGTAGCAGTGATTATGTCTTCTTTTCCCATTTTATTCCTAATAAATAGAAAACTGCCTGGGCACCTGCTTCACATTGAGTGCTCAGTAAATATTTGTTTTCATAACAATGAAAACATTTGGCATGTAACAGAGCTTAGCAAGAGCAGCACTTTATTATTGGTATTGTTTAATCACTTTTATTATTAATACTAATTCTATTTACATTAGACAAAATGGCAACTCAGTTTTTCTTAGGGTCTCTACTCAGAGATCTCCTCATTAAAAAAAATTGTGGGTGAGAAAAATGGGAGAATAAATTACACTATCAAAAATAAATAACCTAAAGGCATTCAAACATAAAGGCTAATAACTTTTCATGAAGTGTACACTGAAGGTTGCAAGATGCAGCAAAGATCTATACCATGGTCCATGTCCTCCTACATCACCTTCCAAAGCAGCATGGAGTTCAGTGATGAAAATAAAGGGTCAGACTGTTCTGAGAATAAGTATTATGTTCTTTGAGGTGCATGACAGTACAGAGACTAGGGGCATTTAGGTAAGGTAATTCTTAAATTATCAGAGTGTATGATGATATGTTATTACTTTTTCTTAAAAGGAAACACTGAGATATGTGACTACAGGATGATAACTACATATTTTCTTAACAACCAAGAAAGGCAGTTCTGCAAATAATGCTTTCCTTAATTTTGAAGATTTGAACGTTGTTCCTATGAACATGATCATTTTACAGTTTCCCCTAAGGAAATATACTGTCTGCTAAAAGGAATACCATTAGCCATATGCCTACCATAACCATGGTTTATGGGATAAGTCAGAGAATTGCTAACTTCCTGTCTATGTAGCAATATGCCCAGCATATGGAGCATAGAACATCAGGAATGACTACAGGCTGTGTCCTGTACTTGTTTAAGGAACTTTACAAAGTTGTTTTCATTTTTTTTTAATCTCAACAATGGTTGACCATTGTTTATCTATTTTCTTATTTATTTAGTGTTGGGGATGTGGTATGTCTGTGTGTCTATGTATACCCGAAAGCAACATGCATTCCTGTGAAGGCGCAAGAGTAATTTCAGAAACCATCATGTATTGTTAAATCTCTTTTTTGCTTTACTTTGGTGTTTCCCAAGCTCTGTCTTCTATGGTTCAAGATTTAGGTTATTGCCATTTTTGCCTGGCATTTTTATGTGTGATCTGGGATTCAAAGTCAGGTCCTTCTGTCTGTGAAGCAGAGGCTTAACACCTGAGCCATCTCTCCAGCTCACCTGACCTTTATGAAAGCCTTCTAAACTCTGGTATTCATCTCATTCTGCTTAACTGTTGACACAGTGGGCCTAGCTGCCATGCTTTTCTGCAATGAAAATTTGTATCAGTTCTTAAATCATGTGCTGAAATAAACCTTTCTTCCTTTACATTGCTTGTTGTCAGATATTTGGTCACATCAATGAGGCAAGTAACTTATGCACAAAGTTGACATCAAGAAGAAGGGTCATTTCTGTGTTGAACCTGACCATATAGTGTATTGTTCAACTGGTCTGTAGTAAGGCTTTTGAGGAAACTGGAATACATGGTTGGCAAAGCCATAGACTGCCATCAGATCAGTTTAATGGTCTTTCTGATTGGAGGTTAGAAAATTAGAATACCAAGAGCAATTTGACAGTAGAGGACAGACCATTGAAGCTGCATAGGGGAAAAGCTCTTTCTGGGAAATGAGCTACAAGTTCATTCACATTGCATTCTGCCAACAAATGGGTCTCATTATATATCAGTGAGGCTAATGTTTCTTTTTTTTGATAGCTGTAATTTTTTCTTTCAGTGAATTTATTATTACTTTTTTGCCTACTTATACAAGCTCGATAGATATCCCCTTCTCCTCCCCCCTCCATTCCCCCATTGTCTCCCATTGTACTCTACCAACTTTCAACCCTCCTTTTCAACCCTATTCCTTCCCTCCTTTTCTCTTGGTGCTTCTCACATTCTCCCTCCAGTCCTCCAGATCATCTGTCTATATGGGCACTGAATTTCCCTCTGAGTCGTCTATACTAGTGAGGTTTCAGGATTCAGTGGCATAGCTTGGGGTCCGTTCTTGGACTACTCCCTAGTATGGGAACTTTATTATGACTACTTAACTTCTTGCCTCTAAGGATCCTACTGCCTAAAGCCTTCTCCCCTGTGATCTGTGCTAGACTTTGGGGGATTATTGACATGTCAGCCATTGTGCAGGTCAGGCAAGGTCCAGTCATATTGTGGCTCTATCCTGGCTGCTGCAGCACTGACTTGTGTGGAGTATCTTGCATATCATTGGTCCTCCCCATCTTTAAGCTCTTACAATCTTGCCTCCACCTCTTCTGCTGGGTTCCCGGAGATTTAGGATGGGGAGAGATTTGGCTGGTCTGGTGCCAGATGAATAAGTAGGGTCTTTGGTGCTCTGAATTATGGCTTGTTGTTTGCAGTTTTGCTGTTTCTTCACTGTCTTTGGCTGCATCCTGATTGGTTGTTGAGGTCATTTCCTAACCACAGATAAAAGACTGTTTAAATAAAAATCTTAATATAAGAGGAGACTGAAAGGTAAATGGGAAGAATAGGAGTAGGACACAGCAGTGAGATGGGTCAGCCTCCCATTTGTCCATTGGCTACCATCTAACTGCCAGTCCCTGTACCCTCCCTAACTGGGGAGATTAAACCTGTTCAAGTGAATAGGAAAGAAACTGAGAGTGAGCTTCTTCAGGTGTCTCACTACTTACATGTACATGACTGTGGCCTAATTTCTTCACTGAAGTGTGTTCTTTTGTCTCCTTTCTTTTGATATTTTCTTTCCACTTCTCTACTATTTACAATCCCTTGTGATTATAGTATTACAGAGGTTTACCTTTGAGTATGTCATTAAGTGGGTTTAGAACTAGGATACACTTAAGGAATACATACAGCATTTAACTTTCTGTGTCTGGGATACTTCACTCAATATAATTTTTCTAATTCCATTAATTTCATTAATTTCAGTAATTCATCTTTTTTGATGGCTGAGTAGTGTTCCACTGTATAAATACACCACATTTTCCTTATCCATTAGTCAACTGTTAGGCATTTGGGTTGATTCCATGACTTTGCTATTGTAAATAGTGCTGCAATGAACATGGTTTTACTTGTGTCACTATAGTGAATTGATACATTGTGGGGGATTATTCCCAGTAGTGGTATAGCTGGGTCATATGGCATTTCAGTCCTTAACTTTTTTAGAAATCGCCATACTGATCTCCAGAATGGCTGTTTAAGTCTACATTTCCACCAGCAATGTATGAGTTCCCATCTCTCCACATCCTTTCCAGCATTTAGTGTTGTTTGTATTGTGGATTTTCTCTATTCTAACCCACCTGTACAGGATGAGATGATATCTCAGGGTAATTTTGATTTGCATTTCCCTGATGGCTAGGGATGTAGAGTATTTTTAAAGATATTTGCTAGCTATTTCACTTTAATCCCTGGAAAAGTTTCTTTAAGTTCAGAGGCTCATATTCTAATTGGCTATTTATCTCCTTGCTGTTTAATTTTTAAGGTCTTTGTACACTCTGGATAATAGAGCTGTGTCAGATATGTGGTTAGTGAAAATTTTCTCCCACTCTGTGGGTTGCTTTTTGTTCAGTTTATAATCTTTTTAACTGAACAGAAGATCATTAATTTCATAAGATTCCATTTGTTGAGTGTTAGTTCTAGTGCCTGTGCTATTCGTTTTCCGGTTAGGAAATATTGGCCTAGCTCAATCTGCTCTAGGGAATTCCTTGCTCTTTCAACTAGGGTTTTTATAGTCTAGTGAGGCTAAATTTTAAAGTAATAGAATAATTTATTGGATGGAGAAAGTTTCAGAGCAGTATAGTATTCAAGCTGTGGCATGGCCACTGTCCACTGTTCTTAGTGAGATCTACAGTAAGAGAGATAGGAAGAACAAAGATATAAAATTGTTCACATTTGCTTTAATAAGGAAAGGAGTATGAGGGAGGTTAAAGTCACAGACACAAAATGTACAGAAACTGCAGTTGTAGCTATTAAAGAGATTAATGTAAGAAGGAGAATCCTCCTCTATTTGCACTATAAAAGATATCTTCAGGGCAAGACACTAACCAAAGACTATCTGTTTATAATAATTCAAATTCATTCGCAAGCAGTGAGACTAATCTAAGGCTGATAACTGACCCACCCCTCACCACAGTCTTCTACTCTTATTCCATTTACATTTGAATCTATACTTACAATGAGACTATATTTGAACAGCTTTCTATCTCTGACCAGGGGATGACATCCAATACCCATCAGGATGAAGCCAAGGGCATTGCAGGAGCAGCAAAGCTGAAAAAAAATCAACAACCCGTAACTAAGAACATCAGAGACTCTATATCAATCACCTGGAATCAGGCCTGCCTAATCTCTCCCCATCCTGAAGCTCAGGGAAATTTGCGGAAGAAGGGGCGGTAAGATTGTAAGAGCACAAGGATGGGAGGAGTCATGATAAGCAAGATACTCCACACAAGTTAGGGCCGAAGCAATTGTAGTAGGACTCTGCATGATCTGCACAATGACCAATATATCATTGACTCCTCAAAGTCTAACATGGACTAAAGGCACTAGGATCCTTACAAGCAAGGGATTAACAGTCTCAATAGTGTTCCTATACTTAAGGGGAACACAAGAAAGAGTTCTAGGAAATGCCATTGAGTCCTTTCACCTCATCAGAGAGGAGGATCCAGAGGAAAGTTTGATATACACATTAAAAGATGCTTCAGAGATGGGAGGAGGGGGCACTGGGAGAAAGGAGGAACGAGGGAAAGGAAAGGAAAGGGAGGAGGGAGCAGGGAGGGGACAGGGGTACCTATTACATGTGTATGAGTGGAAAAATTAAAAAGAAAGGAAAACCTGAGAAAAAAAAAAGAGGTTCCCTTCTTGAAAACAGCCGCATAGGAAAAATCTTTCCAAATTCAGCACCCAAGACTTATAGAAGTAAATGACTACAGCTCTGGCACAATGCCAGATTACATCTCAAATGTAAGTAGTAACAAAATTTATCAAGTACCATTATCACATGGTGCTGGCTTTTCAGGTAGTTACAGCATCATGGAGTCTCGTACTAATGTTCAAAAAGCCTCTGAGTTTAGGCAAGATATATTAGGATCTGACTCACTGTAAGAAGCCCATGAGAGGTCATTGCATGAAACTGTGAAGATGAAGCATAAGTTGTAGTAGAAATGTCAGCATATTAAGTGTCAGGCTGAAAGTGTCTACTGAGAAGAGTTGCAGCCCTGAGGTAGATATGGCCCAACAGAGATTATATATATACATATATATATATATATATACACACACACACACACACATGATGGACCTTGCTGAAATATCCAAAGTTGTGTCTCCTAGATGATTTTAAAGTCTAGTTAAATTGACAATGAAAATTAGCTATCACAAGCCCACCCTTGTCAGAATGACACCTAAATATGTTAAATTAAATTATGTTCATTTTATAATGCAAAATGCATTAGTCCATTTATAAAAGTAGCCAACGTTTTAACAGTTCCAATATTCAAAAGTCTAAATGGAGAGTCTCTACAGAGACTCCGGAAATCCCATTCTGTGAGTCTTTGTGAATGAAAAAGAAAGAAAGAAATACAAAGAAACAAAGGAAGAAAAAGAAAAAGGTACCATAGTTTCAATATACAATGACACCAAATAAAAATTACTATCCCAAAAGAAAAAGTGGGTATAGCAAGGAACTATTAAGACTGAAATCTAACATGGCAAGCTCAAAATCCTATCGCTCCATGTAGGGCATATTGGGCTCTCAGGGGCATCACCTGGGCTCTAACAACCTCGAATAAGCCCTTCCCTCCAGTTCTAGTGCCCACCAGCATTCTTATCTCTGATTACTGGCTGTAAATATAATATGGCCAGTTGCCCTATGTTCCTGACACCATGCCTTCCCACCATAGTAGACAAGATACATTCTTAAGTTGTGAGCCAAAATGACCTCTTCTCCATTAAATTGCCTCCTATGAAGTATTTGTTTACAGCAACAAGCCAAATAATTAAAAGGTAATGAGTCCTATTTATATGGTTTTTGAGGAGATTAAAAATATGTTATGTAAAGTTCCTGAGTTACATAGAGCCAGGTGCTTTCAAATATCCTAAATATGTCAGGTCATGGAGGTCTTGCTCTGACTAGTTCAATCTGATCACCTAATCCATGCTAACTGTGTTATCCTTCAGTGATAACAGAAAACAATTCTGCTGAAAAATGATCCATGCCAAAACAAGTGAGATAATTAGTAGCAATGTGGGCTCTCAATTGTCTCACAGAAGGGAAAGCTTTAGAGAGATAAAACATAAGTAGCCACTCAACCATGGTAAACAGATTCCATAAGTAGAAGGGATCATGGAGTAACATTCAGTAAACAGCTCTTTTGCTGCCTGGTTCTTACCCACACCTCTGTGAAATTTTGCTTGATAAGAACCACTTTTCCCCCACTATCATCCTGTGTGCTTGGAGGAGAAAAAGCCATCTAAGACGGGCCAGTATGAACACCTCGACTACAGTGGACACCTCTACCATGGAACACCACTATGCTGGGTGTCTCACAGGTAGGATGTGTTCCAAGTACAGAAAATCAAGCCAATGAGACTTAATTAGATAGCTGGTTTTATGTTCTCAGACAATAATGCTCTCTCTTCTGCTGTATTATGATTATTAAAAATGAAAGACTTAAACTGAGTATCCTGGGAATGAAATCATTCCAGAGAAAGCAGAAGTTAAATTTACTTCTGCGTTCTTGTACTTTATTTAGGATAACTGTGAAATTGTTTTGCCCATCATAACAAATCCATGTAGCCTCAGGTGTAATTGTTAATACTCCTTTACTTGGCTCCCTTCCTTTGCTCGCTCACTTTCCCATCCTTCTAGCAATGCTTCCTGGGATACTTTCCAAAATAAGGTTAAGCCCTGTCATGGAATCCCCTTCTTAAAGAAGCCAGAGAAGACGTCTTTGTATTCCTGGGATGACACAATCTCAGAGAGGAATTCTGGTATCAGATTATACATTTATCTATTGGCAAATAGGCTTCCATTGCTGATATGTACTTAGGACAGGACAAAAGAATATACCTGCGGTATATTGTTTGGGATACAAATAAAAAGGAATACAAAGGCTTTACAGGGTAGTCTAACCTTCAAAAGATGTGGGGACATTGGTAATTACAATCATTAGGGAGCTTGCTATAATCCAAAATGTTCCTAAAGGAAGAAAATAAGCCAAATATCAAAAGATACCCTCATTTTCAGAAGGCAGAAGAAAGACTGTGCTGTGAATCTGCTTCAAAATTTGATGACAAAGTTCATGTCACAAAAATAGTTGGACTTATAGTGCTAGAAAATTTCCTATGTTAAAGTCTAAACCTTGTCAGGGAAGTAAATGGACTTAAGCCAGTTTTTAAGTCCAAGAGTATTCAATTAAGGAGCAGCCAGTGTCACCTGAAGGACCCTGAAATTTTGTAAGTATTACCATAGTAATTCCTCCAATTGTTTTCCAAAGTGACCTAAGTACATCTGTCATTAAAACTACCACAGAGGACAGAGGGATGCCTAAACCTACTGAAAGCTACCAGGCAATGAATAGTAGCTGCTGTCCTTATAATATCTTGTCAATGATCTCATTTATAATGGGGTATATGAGGTACAAGCTATGACTAGAGTCCTGGCCCAAGTATGTCAAAGAAGAAATTTATCCATAGTATCTACACACCCACCAGTGAACCTGAGACAAGAGAGATATACTGAACACATAGCACATTATAAGTTCTGGATCTAAGGAATCAGAACAATCTTCCACAATCCATAATTTAGAAATAATAGCACTTCTCAGATTGATTCTAAACACTTAAATGATAAACATGCTGTAGTCCAAATAATATCTTACAATTCACAGTAATGGTTTTTAAATTTAAAAATAAATATACCTGGAAGTTTAAACCTTTTTACCTCCGAAGAATTCATTTTCCTGGAACATGTCCATTTGTAGTCTTATTCCCAGGCTATATTAGCTCTCCTATTGTCTGTCATAGTGTAGACCAAAGGATTTTCATCATCAGGAATGTTGATCATTTTAACACCCAGTAGATAAAATACTGGTTGTGTTGTTTGGAAATCATATCTAGTCAATCAGTCTGCTCGGTACAAAACAGTGGGCATCCTGGATGCCTTGTAAGGCAAAAGTGAAATATGGGGTAAGTGACCAACCCTCAGAGTTTAGGAGATCTTCAAATCAGTGACATGTTAAGCATATAGACTTCTGGAGGAGTTTTGCAGCATCTTCCACATTCAAGCTAAAAGTAAAAATTCCAGGACCGAGAAGACAGTTCATGGTAAGGTACATACCTAAAGAGAATCTGAGTTAACATCCCCAGAATCCATACAAATATAGGCATTGTATTGTATGTTCCTGAATCCCAATGTAACTACTGCATGATGGGAGGTAGAGACAGGTGTAAGCTCACAAGTCAGCTAAACTAGTATACACAGCAGTAAATAGCAAGTGAGCCTGTCTCAAATGAGGTGGAAAGTGAAGACTGATGCCTTAATTGTCCTCTGATATCCATATACATCTGCATGACACACTCATACACAAAAAATATACATCCACATATATCATAAACACACACACAAAAGATCAACCTTTTCATAGTGATTAGACCTCTGAAATTGTAGTCAACTTTAAAGTGAATTAGTTAAGTGGAGACACAGATCTAAGTAATGCAAAAATTGACTGTAGGTGAAGTTGAAATGGCTTCTTCAGTCCTAATATACAGTCTCCATACAATGGATACTGAATACTAAAGGTCTCTGTGACTTTGCTGATGGGTTCCATGAAAACACTCAGCTTCTAAGCGTAGCAGGTTGAAGTCCTAGATAGAGCACCAGTGTGTCTGCTGCCATCTGCTCTTTGTACAAAGACAGAATAGAGTAGCACCCTAACTTCTTCACTTCCTATATAAAACTCCTAGGCAGTCTATACTGCATCTCAGAAGTCCCCATGATAGCATTCTAATTTCTGCCTTAGGACTTCTTGCTCCAGTCCACTAAGAGGCCTCCAGAGGTCATGTCTCAAAGAAGCCACACTCAAATATCCATTAACTTCTAATTAACCTAAACTAGCACCTATGGTACAGACTAACACTACCTTTGATTATTTATGCTGATAGTATAAATATCTATTGTGACAATGTAGTATCTCACTGATTGTGTATTTTCCTATTTGATAGCAAAGCTCTAGGCTAAACAGTTGTGCATTATTCAGATTGGAATTTCCAGAACTGAGACAATTGCATGACATGGTGGGTTTTTAATACAAGTGAATTAGTAAGTCAGCACCATGCATGTCATCTCATTGAAGGTCTACAGCAGAAACTTTGCTTATCTATTTGTTTTCCCAGAGCCCCAGAAACATATTCTAACTCTTCTAAGATCTGTTTCTCCTCTGGCTTTAGGGTAAGAACAGGGCAACCCACGTCTTCTAATGGAGTCTGAACAAGAAAAGGTCATCTACAGAGCAATGTAATATACTTCTTTGGAGCAAAGCCTAGTGACATATTTTCAATGATTTAGCAATGCATTATGTATTGTCAATAATGCCCAGACAGTAGCCAAGTAGGCTTGCATGAGACTAGAGCACAAGGTCATGGGAGAGTTTATGTTGCTTGTAACTGAACAGCGTAAAGTCAATCTTCAGTTCAATGAAGGAAATAACACTACTGACAGTATCACTTTTCAATATGAGACAAATAAATTGCTTTTATGACTAGAGACATGTAGCAGAACTGTCCAATCTTCAATGCACTTTCAACAGATGCTTTCATGCGCAAGGACATCATATGACACTACAACACCACCACGTGCTGGTATGTCTGCACTTGGTGCAACTATTATTTCATTTGAGCACACACACTGGGGCTGGCATTACCCAGACTCAGTGGGATTATCCTACTGAGATTGACTTTCTATATCATGACACTCTACTGTTTCCATTCTCTTTTTCCTCCTTGTGCAACACCCTCTTTCAAATTCAAATGTGACTCCTTTCTGAAAGCCTCCCAGCCCAGCCCAAACAACACAAGGCTTCCTCCCACCAACCCCATGTAAAGCCTGGTGATCCTTGGAATAGCATATGCATAAAACTTATCTCAGTGGTTTAGCTCTCTTATTTTTTTTATTTTACTTCTGTGTGTGTGTGTGTGTGTGTGTGTGTGTGTGTATGTATGTGTGTATGCATGTGGGCGCACACTTGTGTCTGTGCCTGTATCAAAGGGCACTGTGTGGGCAGAGTGCCTGTGGAGACCCAAGTATGACTTCAGAAATAATCCTGGGTTGCTTCTACTTCCCCTTTGCTTCACTCTGGAGTTCCCCAGCCAAAAGTGCAGACCTCTGCCATTTCTACCTCAAATTTCTATGTGGGATCTGGTATCTGGGATCCAGTTCAGGTCCTTCTGCTTGCAAAATAGAGTCTCAATTCCAGAATCATCTCTCCAGCCCAGCTATCTTATTTATTCACTTGATGTTAAGTTTCTTGAAGACAGAGAATTTTGTCTCGTGTTATATGTCTTGGTAGATGGAAAGATAAGTGTGGTACCTGAGGTGTTTTCTAATGAATCAGACTGTAGCCGTGGCTTTCTTATTTTCACTTATGAACATAGATGCTGGAGAGATAGCTCAGAGGTTAAGATTTTGCCCCACAAGCAGAAGGACCTGACTTCTGATCTTGGATCTCATGCAGAATGCCAGGCGGCTTTCATTTCAGTCTCTGGAAGGAAGAACTTGGAAAATCCCAAAATAAAAAATAAGGAGGGACAGTAGTTCAAGGTGATTCCTGAAGTCACTCTTGAGCCTCCATAGACACACACAGTGCCCTCTACTGCATACACATGCATGCGTATGTGCACACACACACACACGCATGCACAGATATACACATACACACACCTACATACATTCTCACTGATACTTACACACATACACATACACACACACACGCACACACACATGCGCATGCACACACACACACACACACACACACAAGAATAGACACATAAAACTTTTGAGTCTATATAATTCCAGCATGATTTGTATCTGGAGGAAGAGACACAGCATGCCTGTCCTAGTCACGTGACAGTGTCTAATGCTGTCCTGTGCACCATAACAGTCTTTCTTTCCACACAGCCTGTCCGACCTTTGTCCAACATTTATTCATTGTCGTTTGCTACCATGGTATGTTGGCTTATGACATCTAGGAGAACCTTCTCTTCTTCTCCACATATATAAAAGTGTCCAGTTGAAATCTCATTTTTTTCATAAAATCTCATTTCTTTCATAAAATTTTCCCATAGTTGCAGGCCATAAATTCCTTCTTCATTCAAGGACTCTATCCACAGCAATTTCTAGGACCTTAACTTTAATGTAGTGCTTTTTTTTTAATCTTCACAAATTTTTGATTTAGATTCTCTGTGATGCTCAGTATCTGTGAATCCTTTCCTGCAGTACTTTTCCACCTTGTCTCTCAAGTTTCCTGGAAGACAGGAGGCCTATTGATCATTCAATAGCACTTATTAGATGTTTACATTGTATTCATGAAAAAGTGAACATAACAAATAAATGCAAATATCTTGTTATACTAAAATAAAATCAAATTCTTCACATCTTATTAAATATCTATTAAATTGTTTAACGAGTGTATTGCAAGTAGGTAGTGAGACATCTGGTGAAGCTCACTCTTCCTTTCTGGTCATTTGCAACTGAACAGGTTTATTTCAATCAGGGTGGATATAGGCAGAGAGATGATAACCATCCTGCAAATGGGGCACTGACTACCCCTCACTACGGTGTCCTACTCCTATTCCTTCTACCTTTGGGTCTCCTCCTATATTAAGATCTTCATTTAAAAAGCTTTTTATCTTTGGTTAAGAGGTTACCTTTAATGTCAATCAGGATGGAGCCAAGGGCCATGCAGGAAAAGCAAAACTGAAAACAACAACAACCATAATTCAGAACACCAAAGACCCTACATTAATCACCTGGAACCAGACCAGCCAAATCTCTCCCCATCCTAAAGCTCAGGGAACCTTTCGGAAGAGGGGATTGCAAGACTGTTAAGAACCTAAAGATGGGGAGGAACAATGATATGCAAGATACTCCACACAAGTTAGGGCTGCAATAGCCATAATTTGACTTTGCATGACCTGCACAATGACTAACATGTCAAGGACTCCCCAAAGTCTAGCATGGATCACAGGCAACAGGATCCTTAGAGGCAAGGAATTAACAGTCATAATAGAGTTCCCATACTAATGGGAAGCCCAGAAAAGGGCTACAGGCTATGCCACTGAGTCCTTACACTTTACTAGGGGAGGACTCAGAGGGAGGTTTGGCATTCACACAAAAGAATGCTCCAGTGGATGGGAGGGAGGAAGCACTGGGAGAAGGAGAGGGAGGGAGGGGGTGGAAAGGAAGGGGAAAATGGGGGAGAGGACAAGGGAGGACTGGGGAGGGGTGGAGGGAGAGAACAGGTAACCTGTTGAGTTTTTATGATTAGGAAAAAAATAAAATGTGGGAGAAAAATAAAAGAAAAGTTAGTCATGGTGGTACTCACCTGTCAACAATGCAGCATTTAGGAGGCTGAAACATAGGTATCACAGGTAGCAACAAACAGATAGATAGATAGATAGATAGATAGATAGATAGATAGACAGACAGACAGACAGACAGACAGACAGACAGACAGACAGACAGACAGATAGATAGATAGATAGATAGATAGATAGATAGATAGATAGATAGATAGATAGATAATTTGAAAAATCAGGCTTTTGATGACTTGTCAATTTGGGGGGTAATAATTTTACTTTTGAGAACACCACCTCACAATTTAGGGATATGGAAAAAGCTTAATGTATATACAACAGTTTGACAGAAAAGCTTACAAGTACATATTTTTAACACATACATACAGGTAAATAAAAATGTTCCTCTCAGAACCCAAATTAACAATTGAAAAGGTTCTACCTTCTATGTCTGTTTAGTTGCCTTAGTGCAGCTATATTACAGCTTATGATGCTGCACCCCATTTGGTCCCCATTTTATTAAAGAGGAAGCTTACATAATTTATTTTCAGCATCTTAGTCACATGCTTTGAAGAGAAGCTAGAGAACTCAGGAAAGAAAAATATCTTGAGGATATAAGACTTTCAAATCAAAGCATGTAGCAAAACATTTTATTAAATATAAAAAGAATTAAACTCAATTTCCCAATGGTTTGCCAAAATCTAAAATTTTATTATGTAAATTTAGATTATTTTTGCATTTACTTATTGTTAAGATACATGAAGTCTGTAAAGTTTAATGTGAAAATTATGTTTAAGTAACAATTTCAAGTAGTATCTTTTGCCTTCAGCAGAGAAAAGAAATTGCATTTATTTGTCATCTCTATCACCCAGAGTCTATGCTGACTCCTTAACCTTTATTATTTTTGCACTATGTTTCTGATAAGTCAGTGTAGTCTGATCCAATAAAAATCAGTATACAAGATAGCAAACACTAGGCTTGAATACTAGATTTGAATCCCAAATATGCAATTTTCAGTTTGCATGCCTTTCTCTGTACCTGTTACCTCAGCAATAATATGATTACAATAGTAGGACATCGTCCTCACAGGTATGCTGTACTTTATTGAGCTTGATGTTTACAATGTCTTAGAATAATTTCTCAGCAAGTTTAAGCATTTTCAAAGTGTTATATATGTTATTTAAAACTAGCTACCACCTTTCATGGACTAGCTTTATGAAGGAAATGAGAATTCAAATAGATCTTGTAAGACTGGTGGATGCTAAAAACAGGAATTTTCTATTCCAGTTATGTTTTGTTAGTGTTACATTTTGATAGAGTTACCTCTCCAATTTCTGTAATGAAATCATCCTGGATCACCAACTCAGAACTGAAATGATAAACTGGCTCACTTAGAATCAAATTCAAGAATATTTATTAAGCAGATACTTAACAGCCACATAGTTTAATAGCAGTTAACTAAATGATATCGTGAGTAAAGTTTGAAAGTATTTTTTCAAGCTTGATAAACTAGCAGTAAAATAATAATAGCAGTCTTATTTTTAGTGTATGTAGATTGCTTTAGTGTAAATCATCCTGTCATGGCTGATTGTCACTATCAATGATTTAAAGTAGTTAAAAGACATTTCTAGGTGTTTTGAGGTTTGGGGTCCTGTGAGTGTGAGGGGTGTGTTAGCTATTTAGACCACCAGCACACTGGTCACAATTGCATATCACATGCATTCCAAGATCCTCATTGGATGCATAAAACTGCAAATGTCACCAGAACTTATTTATACTATGTTAATTCCAATTACACACCTATGTTGATATTTACTTGAGTGACTGGGCGCAAGAAGCTATTAGCAGTAATAACTGATAACACAGTCACACCATGGTAACAATTTCCTGTGAAAAGGTCATGAGTGACTAATTTATTATTTCCAAACCAAGGTTGACTGAAACTATAGAAAGCAAAGCCACCCACACTGCAGGGACCACTGTGGAAGTGAGCTGTTCGCCTGCCTTCTGCCTCTACTCAAATCCTTCCAGTGACAGGTGCAGAGAACTAGCTTCATTTCTTTTTCTCCTTCCCATTTATTACCTGTCTGGGTGTGACTAGAGCTGGCTGACTGCCTGTATTTCCACAGTCTCCAACCATGATGTCACTAGGGCTTAATGTGCTAACTGTCAAGTGAATCCCGAGCAGCAGGTGCCACACAGTCACCAGGCTGCTGCAAGTCCCCACCTGGGTTGAGTTTTCAAAGGAGTTCTCGTTGATTGTGCACAGCTTTCTGAAATACCGAATTAATTAGCAGCCTATACAAATTTAGAAATTTCACATAAAAACACAAATTCTCAGTTTGTTTTGTGAAGTCTGAAGAGCTAACAACTGCTATGCCCATACACCCACAACGCTGTTATCTTCCCTAGAGCTAAGTGGGGCTGCCCCCTTCAATGAAGCAAGGGTTTTCTAGTTTTCACAATGTGACCCATGTCTAATGCCTTATTCTCTAGCCAGTCTTGCCCTTTTGTCTTACCTGTGTTCCTAAAGGATTTTGAGTGTGCAACTGTGGCATAATGTCCAAAAGTAAAATAATAATAATAATAATAATGATAATAATAAAGTAAAACACTCTAAAGTAAAACAACCTTGGGAGCTAATCCAGCCTCTCCTACTCAGCAAGATGTGAACATAACCAAATGACGAAACTTGCCTGAATCTGTCTCATTCTTGGGGAAATGGAAATAGAAATGAAATCTTATCCGCAGGATTAGAAAAAGTAACAAGCATGACAGCCTGTGTAAAAATGGAACCCACATTCTGTCACAGAACAGGAGCCACACCTGTATCCGTCCTTCTCGTGGTGTCCCCCATGTTGTGCTCATCTCTTGCCATGTGGAAGTTCTTCGAGTTCTGTTCCTGTCATTTTCCTAAGCTCAGTTGCTCAGCGAATTGTCTCAGCCACATAAAAAAGCTTTGCTACTTCTGTTTCTCTCCCCCTTTCTTGCCAGCTGTATTTTCTTCATATTCCTGTATTGCCTGTGTCTGCCATGTCACTGACCTCCTGAGCTCATATTTCTCACTCCAAACATGCCAATCACTGTAACAGTACAAGTTATAGGCACGTCATCAGATCTGATCCCAGGACCATCCGTTCAGAGAGAAATGAAGAAAAAAGGAAGCCCTGCAGTCTAGAATCCGATGACTATTTACTGAACATTTGCACAAACCCTTTCCAGTACACCGAAAGCAAAGTGCATCTTTTTTTTAACCTTAAGTTTATGGTCTGTTCTGTTCAGTTCAAAGTTTTCTCCTGATCACTGCTGATATTGAGTGAGACAAAACTACTCAATGAACCTGTGAGATGGCTCAGCAGGTAAAGATTTTCACCTCACAGACATGACAACCTGCTTCTAATATCAAGGATCCACATGGTGGAAGGAGAGAATCAACTCCCAAAAGATGCCTCTGACCTCACACATGCATGTGCGTGCACACACACACACAGACACACACACACACACACCCACACACACACTGACAAAACAAAGAAAAAGAAACAGACTGCCTACCTCCACACATAGCATTTCAATTATGCAAGATGAATAACTTGACTGCTGTGTAACAGCACAACTTTACTTATTATATATTCTTGTACTCTTCATACCTTAAATGACTGATCTTATGCTAAGCTTTCTTATTTTAAAAAACTAACAACATTTCTGTTTTTAAAGAAAAAAGCAAAAGCAAACTTTTGGAGACAATGAATATGATTATTATCCTTAACATGGTGAGTATCACAGATATATCCCCAAAGTCACTAAACTAAATACACAAGATATACACGTTATTTGCCATCAGTGTTTCTTTTTAAGTAGTTATTAAAAATTATAAGAAAAAGTTAGCTTAAAAACCAGCTGCTAATTCTACTTACATTTTTGGTGTCTATAGATTTGTGTTTCATCAATCTTGCCTTGAAAGCACCTTTCTTACTAACATTTGTATAATGATAAAAAAGTGTAATTGTGTAATGATAAAAAAGTAACTACCTATAAATTTCTTTTTTATATAAGCACATGGGAATTTAATTAATTAAATTTTTAACAAAAAGAATGCAGCTGAGTTGTAACAAAGCAATAAATGAATTTCTTAATAATGATGATAATGATAGAACTGTATACCTCTTTTATCCCACATCTCTTAGTCAGCCAACAAACTATGTTGGTTCTCCTTCCAAAAATACCTTGAACCCAGGAATGTTTGCATCTCCACTGCCATCTACTCTGGCATGAGTTGTTCCCATTTCTTCAATAGCTCGCAGCTGCTCTGATCATGAACACTTAGAATCCAGGTTAATGTAACCACTATCCCATAGTTAGAGTCATTTCGATTACCAGGTCTGATACTGTCACTCCTCAACTTGTAATGTTTCATGTATTTCATAGACCTTAAGAGAGATCTCACACTCCATCAGGTCAGAGAGATGCTCAGATGAGCAGACAGCACAGCCAGAAGCAGTGGAGCCAGAGCCTCTGCGTTCAGAGACATTCCCAGCCCACCGGCAATAGAGGCAGAAAGTAGCCAAAAACATAAATAACCCTGAAATTTTGGTAAGTCCTGTAAAAACTTTCATATTGTCAGTTGGAGTGCATCTCAACCTGTTGCTATTTACATTTTGAAGTTACTGGTGATAAGATTCAATATGAACAAAGGGGAGAAAAGCTGCTTTAATAGCAGTTTTTATAAGAATGAAACTCTTCTTTCTGCCCAGATCCCAGCAGACTTCCTGCTCCTCAGGTAAGACCCCCTAGACCACGCTTCAGGCCCCAGGTCATCTGCGTGCCCCACTGGCCAATGGGCCTTTCTGCTCCTGGGGAAGGCCTCTAGGCCATGCCCCAGGCCTCAGGTCTTCTGCGCCCCACTAGCCAGTGTGCCTTTCTGTCCCCGACCCTGGAGAACTTCCTGCTTCTCAGAATCAACAGAGTCCAGAGAAAACCCAAGCAACGGGCTAGGGGACCAACACCGTACATCTGAGGACTTCTAAAATCATCCCATCATAAGGGAGAGAATCTTCACATCTAGCTCTAAGATAAGTAAACCTTTTTTAACATCTTGTTACTCTCAATTTTTTGTCACCTTAGTTTAACTTTTCCATATAGCCCACTCCAAATATCCATACAACTTCAGAGACTATACCATTCACCCTCACATATCACCAAGGAAGTAAACCTAAAAAGTGTACTACTAATGTTTAATCCCTGTCTACTAAACCCACCTTAATTGATATACTAAGAATCAAACTCTTCTCTGAATTTTAGTTTTATTTTACTGCAATGAAATTTTTCCTGTTTTTTCTTTGCTGTTCTTCCTTTCTTGGTTTCTTCCTTTCCTTTTTCCAGTTAAAGGTTATGATGAATATAACAAGAAGGGAGTTATGTAATTAAAGGTGAGAATATATGATACCCCAAAGTCTAGATGGTTTTATGGTTGAAACTACAGAGAAGGTGACTGGAAGTATAAAGTATCTAAAGTATTACTCTGAGTAGAGATTAGAAAGAGAAACAGAGTATAGAGCATATTATCCCCATTTTAAAAATAAAGAAACTTATACTGATAAAAGAACTAGTAATCTGTTCAGAGTAATTTATTTGAAGTCATCCCAGCTTGTTCCTACCTACTTGTCTGTTCTCTCAAGTGTAGTACAATGCTGTCTCCTGTGTTCTCTCCACAGTATCAACATACATTCATGTCTGCAGTTCCCACTTGTATTGTATCACATACTTCAAGGGCATAGCCTTATTACTTTGAATAAATAAACATAGCACTTTAATTACACAGTAGAGTTTTATACATTAAAAGTTACATAGCAATCGACAAATAATCATTTGTGTGATAAAAGGAATGAGAATACGTTAACGGCATGATTAATTTTATTGATCTCCAAATTCAAATCACTTAATTACCTAAATCTCAATGTTTGGCAGTTTCTATTGACCAATGTATTTGGATGATTACCAAATCATCACTCCCTTTCAAACTCCAGCTAATGGTTTTGTGGCTGTTTGCTGTTAGTGTTTGTTTTGCATTTTGCTGGTCATTTCAATATTAAATAAAAAGAATTCTACCATATCATTATTTATAGGGGGGTTATCTCCAGGACATTATGTTTTAAGATAGGTCAGAGCTATAAAATACAGTTGATGAAAGTTGTCTTTCCTTTTATCTGGTTTTTTTTCCCCCTAATTCCATCTCAGACTTTTGGGTGTCATATAGGGAAAATTCAAGCTGGATAACCATTTTTGCACAGAATTTCACATCTGAGGACTAGACAGGTTGGCAAAGAGATTCATCACCAGCCTAATTTAAGTACTTAGACATCTGTCAGCACTCACACCTGGTGGCCTATAAAGAAGCACTCGTGGTAAGAGACTTCTCAAGACAGTACATTCACTCATCAGAAGACCTGGTTTCAAAAGAAAAATTTTGGGATTTAGAACAGAAGTCTCTTTCCTATGGCTCATGTGCATTGATCCCCACTGTCCTATTTGAGGTATATAGAGTGATTTTATTCCTCTTCAATATAATTAGCCCATTGGATACTGTTATACATCTGCTAAAATGTGTCTATTAACAATAGAAAAATGAACTGTTATGCTACATCTGAGCTTTGCCTCCTAATGGTCAATGTAATTGATACTCTAAGTTTAAATCTCTGGGGAAATGAACACTTACTATTGTCATATTCTTCAGTCTTTGTATAGCTGCACACTCCAGTGATGTCTTATCAGCAGCTCATCTTTATTCTAGGCCAACCCATCAGATTACTTTGGAGCAGCCAACATACAAAATGGTTGTTAAGTTATCTAAATATTTCCTCCAATTTATTTATATTCCTTTATGAATAATAACTCAATATAAACCAACTAATTGCTATTCACAGTTTTCCATGTGGCTTTCAGTGTGACTTTTATTAACTTAAAAGAGACTTTATTGACTTCGACATGTTAAAATGGAAACCTTTCTTTGAGCCTAATTAGAGTCTTGGTTGGTAGCAATAAAGTCCAGGTCTCCAAGCATTACTTATTGTTGCTATGACTTCATTTTCAACAGAAGCTCTTGCTACATCCTCCAGTACAGCAAATCTATAAAAAGTGAGTATTCACTTTCCAGATCTTATAACAAACTTCCCAAACGGACACTGGCCTGATTACTTGTGCATGTGTCCACATGTAACATCAACAGATCTTGCGTTATTCTATTTGTCTAGGCCCAGATCATGAACCCATCCTAGAAGACAGCAGCATCCTCACCTAAATCACTTGTTTGAAAAGTAATAATGGGATTTAGTTCTTTTGTGCAAGAAAGTCAATTACTAATACTGATGTCAAGATATTTTAGGAAGAACCTGAGTGACAGTTCTTGTTTGTCCCATCTGCCATAAGCTTTCATACAGAAAGAAAGTAAGTTAGTTTTTTGAGCATCCTAATGGTTCCAACCAATTACACATAGACTTTTTATTGAAAATTTTTCAAATACAAACTAAATGAATTTATGTCATTGCCCTGACCCCCTTACCATCTCCTACTCCATCCTCTCCCTCCCCTGCCCTCTTCAATCCAGCTGTGTACCACACATCATCCTACGTCTCTGCATGTGTCAATCTGGATCACAGGACTCCCTTTGGGGAGCCTACATTGGTAAGGGAGTCAGATATCTGTAGTATCTGTAGCTCTTCAGTGTGCAAAGTCATAAGAGGGGAAGTTCCTCTTCCCTTGTCCAGTGTCTGCCCCAGAGACACTCTCTGAGTATAATTGTTTCTTCTGAAATCTTTGCTAATACTTGGGGAAATGTTGCTATGTTGACATGTCATGTAGATCTCGTGGTAGAAGTTTCCATTGAAGTGAACTCCTAGGTACAGCAGCCCTGTCATGGCTAGAGTGTGTTGGTTAAAAGTACATTGCTCCACCTTTTGGCTTTTACAGTCTAACTGCCCCATATTCTGTTAGGTTCCTGAGCTTTGGTGGGGCAAAGGTTTTGATGGACTGATTAGAGCTGAGAATTCCAGGGTTGCCTTCATTCTGCACTATGACCAGTTGTGGTTTTCTGCCTCACTAGTCTTCCATTGTAAATGGGTGCACATTGAGCTCTGAGAGCTTTTCTTACCTAGGATTATATAAGAAGTGTTTAGATGGTGGTTTACTATCAAGTTTTTTATAGTTAACACTAAGAAATTTGTTCCTCTCTAATGTCTTCTTCCCTTCTACTGTTATTTGGATAGGTTTACAGAGTCAGACATGAGTTCCCTAACAATAAGAGAGAGTTTAGAACTCATTCAGAGAGTAATAGGTAATACATACCACTATTGTTGCTTCCATGGATTCTTATCAAGGTTTCTGGTAGCTTGATCACTCTTTTTCCCCTGAACCACTTTGCCTTTTTTCCCCTCCCATATCCCATATTAAGATCTGTTCTCTTACTTTTCTCCAGTTAAGACTTTTCTTCCATAAAGGCCTTACTAATCTATTTTTCTGTGTTCTTTTGTGCCCAATTCTTTGAGATCTTCTTTACCTTTGCTCCCCCGTTTACATTCCCTTGTAGTTTGTGTATGTTATAGAAGTTTCCCTTTGAGTGTGTTATCTTAAGGGTTTAATGCTAGGATCCACTTATAAGGGAGAACATGAGATGTCTGTCTTTATGTGTCTTTGCTCAGTATGATATCTTCCAACTCTACCACACGTAGTCTTTAAATGGTAAATATCCTTTAAGTTACAAGAATATTTCTTGGATCATGTTCAGAATTTGAATCTCTCTAATTCAACATCATGCACCCTATATGTCACAAGTAGTTTGACCATAATTTTAATATTTTTTAGTTTTACATGTACAATTTTTTTAGTTTTACAAATATAATGAGTAGTTGTCCTTGCTCTCCTTCCTTTTTCATCCCTCCCTCCCTTCTTCCTTACCATCTTTCTTCAACAATCTTTTCCATTCCCTCCCACCCTCCTGTTTATCTGCTTCTGCAGGCCTCAAGGTTTTCTTTGGATTGTTTACTTGTTTCTCAAGCCTCTATGGCAAAGGAAATGTCCTTTCCTAGGGCAGACCCACTGATAGGGACAAACCCCTTAACCTGTCTAGCCATAGTCTCAAAGGTTCCCTCTGCATGTAATTATTCATCCTGGGTTCCTCGCTAGTCTATGTGGGAATGTTGATATGTCATCCATTGTGCAGGTCTGGTGAGGATGTTTCACTGCAGTGGGTTCCTGGATGCAGCAGCCCTGCCTTGAGTGGAATGCATTGTCCAATGAAGGACCTTCCCATCTTTAGGTTCTTACAATCTTACTGCAAGATTGACTAGCCTTACAACGGGAAGAGATTTGGTTAGCCTGATTCCAGCTAAGCTGCTTCAGGGTCACCAGTACCCTGCATTCTGGCTGGTTGTTGTCACTATTTGAGGGCTCTTCCATTGTACTGGTCTGCCTCTTGTTTGGATGTTGAGATCTTTTCAAATGATAAAAGGAAAGACATTTAGATAGAGGTTTACTATTGAATGTTTGTGGTTAGTATTGAGGTATCTGATCCCGTCTACTGTCAATTTTTTCCTTTCCACTGTTCTTTAGACTGGTTTACAGTGCTGGGTATGTGCTCTCTATCATGGAGGGACAGAGGGGTTTAAGGTCTAGTAACCAAGTAGTTGTTACTTGAAGGCTAACCCCACTTTCTACTCTGTCCTATTCCTGTTCTCTCTTCTTTAAGACATTTCTTTTTTTTTCTTTTTTTTAATCTTTTTATTTTTTACACCAGTCCCCTCCCTCCGTCCACCTTCTCCCAACCCCCTTGCTCCCCCCTCCCCTTTTCCTTCCCTCCCCATCCCCCAGTGCCTCCACCCCCCACTCCCCAGAGCATCCTTTAATGTGCATGCCAAACTCTCCTCTGGGTCCTCCTTTCCAATGAGGTGCAAGGACCCAGGGGCATTTCCCAGAACCCTTTCCTGTGTTTCCCTTAAACTTAGGAACACTACTGTGACTGTCAGTCCCTAGCCTCCAAGGATCCTAGTGCCTTTAGTCCATACTCCACACAAGTTAGGGCCAAAGCAATCATAATAGGACTTTGCATGACCTGTGTTATGTCCAACACATTATTGACCCCACAAAGTCTAGCATGGATTAAAGACATTTCTTAAACAAAATATGGCCAACATTTTAAATAAAACTAGCAATTTTACATAGCAAAGTGAAGAAATATATTTCAAACAAAATTTATAATCATAAGTAAACATAAGCTATGAATTAACACAAAGATACATCAGTGAAGTTGAGGACCTGATCAAGAAAGTATCATTCAAAGTGCAAATAATCCTACTCAGATGTAGAAAAGAAAAAATACGTGTGAGATCAAGAAAATACAAGGGAGGAAGGTGTGATTAATAAGAAGACCCTTAACTGTGAATAATACATTTAATTATTGAACTTGAAAGCAAAATAAACAGAATGTTTACTTTGATTTAACACTTTTCCTTCTTTTCTCTCAAACCAGAGGATGAAAACAGACAGGTTCATTGTAATTTTCTAAGCAGTCAGTTTCACTTCTTGATCAAAGCATAGATTTTTTTTTTTTTTTTTTGGTGTGGATTCACAATCACTCAGGGAGTTTGTTGATGTAATGTAAACAATTTCCTTGGGTTTAAAAATTAACTCAATGATAACTTTCCTATCAGCATCAAAGTTCATTTGCAAGAGAAAAGTAAAAGTTAAGTTAGTATATAAAATGAGAGAATTCCTTAATAATTAATGAAAAATGTATAATGTAAACCAGGCAAAAATTGTCTTAGAGATAAATTAATCCAACAAAAGCTAATGTTGACAGTGTGAGATTTCTGGGTAAGATGCAAGACTACAAGCTATATCTGAGTGAGTGGACAATTATAGTCATGGAAGCCGAAGGATCAATGCTGCTCTACCTCTGGACCAAACTTTTCTCTCCAACTTCAAGACTCATTGACACACTTGCACTTGATTTCTCTGACAATGGACCTGGCTGCTTGTCACTGCAGCCACACTGGTGCCATAGTCAATGACCCTGTCATCATAGACCTCCTATGGAACAGTTTCATATGCCTCCTCCAGTGAACTGTCTACAGATGTGACATCTCCAGTGAACTGCCACCATGAAGTTATCCTTGAAAGCACTGCAGCATGCCTGTCAATCACAGTTAACCACCCTTACCACAATGCAGCTGCCCTGTCCCAGCACCATTAGCAGCCAGGGGTCACTTCAGTCATGCAGGAGATAAGAATCAACTCTCTGAGTGAACTTCCTATAGGTACAACTCTGGGACTCTCGAAGAGAAGAATGGAACTGCTAAATACAGACTGTAGGCTGGAGCATGGTAAATGGCAAAGTATAACTACACAAAGTTATGCCAGACAGCTGGAAAATGAATCTGCCTTGCAAAGCTAAAGACTTCCTCCTCCTCTATATTTCTTGAGTCCAGTTACAAGGATGTGCTATGCATTGAATCCAAAACTCTACTATACACAAAAGTCCATCCACATTTTTTCAAAACATAAATCATAGAAAATCTGGCCTGAGGAAAGTTTAATCACTGGTTCACAGGGGTGTCTACATTGTATCTTTGGAGAGGAGAGTGGGACTCACACAAGGAAACTCTAGAAGGCAGAATTTCATGCTTACAGAAATCCTTCTCATAGCAAAGGGAAGAAATCATGTCATCCTATTAAAGCAAAAAAATTTAGGCCAATGTCTTCCATTTCAGATTATCACACATACTGGATTTAGTACTCTTAGAAAAGCATTTAATTCTTTTTAACTTTTTTGATAGTTGAGTATCTTTTTCTAATTATTATTTTCCATTATTTACAATTTTGAAAGTTATTGTTAAGCCATTGTGTTTTGACCTCTATATCCCCAGTTTCATGACTGTAGTTATTTTCTACATCTATATATTCTTCATTTCTAAATTTCTCTATACATAATAGTCTCTCTACTAACTCCATTACTTGTAGCAATATCCTTTGTTTCTCTTTCATACTTTATCCCCTCTCTTCTCCTTTCTTTTGTCTCTCTCTTTTTATTGCTTAAAAAGTTTGTTCTAAAAAAATCTGCAAAGTTTTTCATGGAAGAAAAATTCAAAAATAACTGAAATTGTGGTAAGGAGCTGAACAGAAATTGTAAAAATTAAAGAAGCAATATAAAAACACAGCAGAAGCCATCACAGACAGACAACACTAAGACAAGAATAAATTTCTAGGATGAAGAACAAAATGAAGTCAATAATATACTCATGAATATATTAAAATACATGTAAATGGTCATATTGAATATTTCCAAGAAGTTTGAGATACATTCAAAAGACAAAACCTAAGATACTGTGTATTACCTAGTCCTAAAGCTACCGCACATGTGGTTGCTGTGTCCCATATGTGTCAGATGGTGTCAGAGAGGAGATGAGACTATTTCTATATTCAGTGTTCTGACGTATGGATAGCTGAATGATTAATAGCCTGAGATACTACACTGCCTGCCAAAACCCTGAATTCCATATCTGTGTACTCACAACATGAAGGCCTCTCATGGGGTAGGCTCCATGTGCACACAATGTGAATGGCCTCCCTGGGTTGGGACTCTGTATACTCACAAAATTGATGGCCACTTGTGTGCTCACAAGTGGGATGGTCTCTTGTTGGCTGGATCTCAGTATGCCCACAACTTGGATGGCTTCCTGTGGGCCCAGTCTCCAAGTACCCACAGCAGGGACAGCCTCCCTTGGGTCAGGACTCTGTGTTTCCACAGTTGGGAGGGCCTCCCATGGTCTGGGTCTCCGTGTGTTCACACCATGAACTTAATCTCATAGAAGATCGACAAACCTGCTATTCTTCAGCTTTATCATGTGTTCTTAACCATGTGGAACTGGGAGCTCAATCATAACTATCCATATCCTTAATATATTTTCTTTTACTGCTTACATATTATTTTATATTGTCCAATTTAAACAATTAGGACATAAAGACAGGAGGGAAATGTCCAGGGGAAGTGGGAGGAAGATAGGGGTAGCTGTGGTCAAAATGCATTGTCTACATGTATGAGATTGTAAAAGAGAAAAGTAAAAGAAAATTAATTAAAAAAAAAAAAGAAACGGCATTAGAGGGAGTCTACACAAAATGAAAACATTTAGACAAATTGTTGACTAGAATATATCAGAAAACTCAGAACTTTAAAGTCTAGGGAAATAAGCTGATGTCTAAAGACAAAAATCATTTAGAATCCCAAACAGACATGACTAGAGAATAGTTTCCCCATGGCATACCATAGTCAAGATGTCAAAGATGACAAGCAATGAGACAATACTAAAAACTGAAAGAGAAAAATTACCACATACACAAAGGCAAGACTATCAAAATAACTTTATACCTTTCATCAGCACTTCTAAAACCAAGAAAGCAAAAACAATATATTTCAAAGCCTGAAATATATACCTTCATATAAAAATTATTATGCTAGGCAAAGCCATTTATCAAAATTGATAAAAAAGAAGAATATTTAAGTCAAACACAAAGAAAGGTCAAGTAATGACAACTAAGTCAGAAATAAAAAAATTCAACGAATAGTCCACATGAAGGAATAAGATACTATTGTACATAAGAACACATCAGAAAATATTTTCCATGAAAGGAACAGATGAACATAAAGAGCTTTGAAAAAATAAATCAAGTTCAACTCAACAAAACAGAAAACTCCCAAAAGCAACAATGGAGAAGAAAAATAGCAACACCATGAATTCCATATCTGTGTACTCACAACATAATGATAATACAGCAAATATAATCATAATAACAATAATAAAATAAAATAATAAAATAATAATAATATGGAAAATAATCCAGCAAATCAAAACATCAACTAGTAAAACCATAGAAAAAAGCAAGTCTCTTTTAGGATTATCTTTAAATGCAAACAGATTCAATTTGCCATTTAAAAATCCAGACCACATGACTGGAATAAAACCAGGATCCAACTTTCTTTGTCTATAATAAGTACATTTAGAGCTTCCAAGATGTCTGCAGTGATTTAGCCTCCTCCAGCTTTGGCCAGCCAGCCATGCCACCTCTGCTTTGAGAGACTGTCCCTTCCCTCTGGAACCCTAAGCTGAATAAACCTCCCTTTCTCTCTTAAGTTGCTTGACTTTGGGTACTCTCTCACAGCAATAGTTAAGAGTAACCATTACAGAAATTGGTACCGGATAGTGGGGTATTGCTGTGAAATTAAGGACAGTTGGTACCACAATGTGAAGTTGTTTATGAAGCTAAGAGAAGTTGGTACCCAGAAGTATGGTCAATGCTGTGATGTGGCTAGTGTGCCTTTGGAACTGTTTGTTGGGAGAAATATGGAGAACTTTGGGACTTTATGCTGGGTAAGTCTTTGCATCTTGGCAGTTGGGCCAAATGGGCCTTTCTTGTGAGAGGTCAGAGGAGAGCAATGCTGTGAGAGACACAGGCAGTGGAAACCCAGCTCGTGATGGTCCAGAGGGGAACAGAGACTGTGTTTGCAACTGGACGAGTGACACATGGAGCCATGTGCTGGCCAAGAGTTTGGTGAAGTTTTGCCCTCGTCCTGAAAGTTTGCCTGAAATTAAGCTGGAGTGCTTGGCGGAGGAAATTTGAAAGCAATGTAGTCTTGATAATGTGCTATGGCTACTTTTTAGTTGTCTTCAGAGTTATGAAAAAAAGCAAAGAATCAGGCAGGAAGAAGCAAAAACTGTAAGATCCAATGATGAAAAATACAATGGCAAACTTAAAGAGTTGAACCAGGAAGAAGCAGAGAACAAAATGGCTGTTGAACAGATTAGCTCCATTTGTAAATCAAAGCCTGCTTTTAATTTGAATAATAGGAGAGGCCCTAGCTTGAGGGCAAGATCCTCAGGGAAGGCTCCCACTCATAAGAATGCAAATCCTTTCAGAAGACTGGAGCTAAAGGGTAGAGTTCCAAAGCAAGAGTTGTTTTCTCTTACCAAGCAACTGCCCAGGAGTGAAAGAGATGGTCAACATAGAGAAACAGAATCTAACTGTGATTCAAGGGAGTCAGTCTTGGCAAAGTCGTCCACGTGGTTCTGGTTTTAGAGGCATCAGTGATGCAAGAGGGAGGAGATCATGGAGTCCTCCTCCAAGATTTCAAAAATTGGCAGAATCCAGGCACCTTAATGCAGAAGCCTGCAGTTTTTAGAGGCCCAAGAAGGGCAGTTTGTGCTGTGGAGTTAAAGCTTGGTTTGCCATTGAGAAGTATAGCTGTTAGAGATTTCAGACACAACGTGGGACACCTGCCAAGGAGAGCTGTATACCCTGGGAGGAGTCAGCTCAAGAGACCAACGTATTCTATGGGCAGCTGCATTGAAGGGGTGGAAACAAGGTCCTTTGGAACTGAGACAATTTCAACAAGAGGCTCACCTGTTGGACTTGGAGCTACAAGATTTGGAGTTTGTCCTGCTGGTTTTCAGTCTTGTTATGGACCGATCTTTCCTGGATAGGCCCCCATTCCTTCCTTTTGGAATGGGAATGTTTATTCTGTGCCGTTGTATGTTAGAAATATGTAACTTGTCTTTTGATTTTACAGGAGGCTTTGGATTTTGGACTTTTGGACTGTTAGGACTACTGATGTAGTCTATGAAGACTTTTAAAGTTGAACTGAGTATGATTTATATAATGAGATAGTAATGAGCCTGTGGGGGCCAGGGGTGGAATGTCATGGTTTGAAATATGTCCCCCACAGTCTCATGTGTTTGGCAAGGTCATGGTACCTTGAGAGGTGGAGTCTTGCTGGAAGAAGGCAGTCACAAGGGGTGAGCCTTGAGGTGGATTAGTCCTACCCTATCTCCAGAAGTCTGCCTTTGCAGCAAGCAGTCTTGCAGCTCTCAGCTTCCAAATGTCTGTGGTGACTTAGCCTCCTCCAGCTTTGACCAGCCAGCTATGCCATCTCTGCTTTGAGAGACTGTCCCTTCCCTCTGGAACCCTAAGCTGAATAAACCTCCCTTTCTCCCTTAAAAAAAATATATATACTTAAACCAGTATAGATTTCCAGAACTCAGTGATAAAGGTTTGAAATCAAATCTTTGAAATAAAAGCCAGATCTTTAAATAAGCAGGTGTAGCTATTCTTGCATCCAACAAAGTGGATTTCAAACCAAAACTGTAAGGAAGAGATAAAGAGATATATACTGCATGTTAATAAACAAGTCATCAAGAAGACATTATAATTTTTGACACTTAAGTCTTGAATAGTTGTGAAGCCTTTTTTTTTAAGTAAACATTAAAAAGCATAAAAAGTCGTCTAAGTCCTGGCAAAATGATAATGTAAGACTTCAATATCCACTTCCATACTTAAGTAAGCTCCCAAAGTAGCATCAGGAAAGAAACTTCATAGATAAATTCATGTAATACATCAACTGGATTTAACAAGAGCTATGGAGGAAAAGCGGAAAGTAAGAGAATACAGCTGACCCAAAACAGGAAATGAGGCTTCTGAGGGCAAAAGATGCAGAAGGAAGGGGCAAGAGGAGGAATAATAGAAAATTTTCTTTGAAAAAAAAAATGCCATAATGAAATCTAAAACCTTGTTTGCTGAATGAAAAGTAAAAAACAAATTTAGCTTTAAAAGCCAATGCAGTTATTTCAAATAATAGATATTTGGCTACAAGTAAAGGAGGAATAATGAGGTGGCTGATAAAGGGTGGTTTTCTTCAATCTGAGATACTAATTTTAGCCATGTCAGAAATGATGAAACTTCACATTAATAAAGATAGAAGTGGGCTGGAGAGGTAGCTCAGGGGTTAAGCCTCCGCCTTGCAGGCGGAAGGTCCTGAGTTCGGATCCCAGATCCCATGTATAGATGCCAGGCGGAAGCGGGGGCGGCCTGCGCTTCTGGTCCTGGTAGGGCGGAGCCTGTGAATCCCGGGGCAGAAGGAGGTAGAGGCGTCCATGGTGGTTCACGAATTCGTCCGTGGTTCTACACATACACAGACACACACACATAGACACACACACACACACGCGCGCGCACATACACACGCACATGTGCACAGTTGAATAAATAATAATAATAATAAAAAAAATTAAAAAAAAAAAAGATAGAAGTGTGCTCCAGGTGCAAGGATCCACACACATGAAGATTCCAAGGCCAACAGGCCTTTGCAATCATAGTGAATTGTGTGTAGTTATGCTTGGTGAGGTTATGCTAGGAAAGGGTTCAATGTAAGAAATAGCAAGAACTCATATCACACAAGACATTTTAAGCTATGTAGAAAAGTTCAAGTATAATAGGTTGGATCCAATAGTTTATAGTTGAAGAAAGAGATAATTTATGTGTATTATTTTGATATATATTATGTATATTAACTAGGAATGCATATACTTTTTGTGTGTATATGTATATATATAGAGAGAGAGAGACAGAGAGACAGAGACAGAGACAGAGAAAGATACATATAGAAATCACTAAATATATGCTATGGAAATCCTGTACTCCCAGTGATAAATAGCAACATTCGTTTCATGTTTTTTGTTTTGTTTTGTTTTGTATTTTTGTTGATAATGAAATAATTTAACCACCATAAAAACTTGTTAAATATTCAAAAGCAGAAAAGAAACAAGAGTTGCTCCTGGAATAGTAAAAGGCATGTTAAATCATAATGAATGTTTCTAGGAAGGGGTTTTAGGGGCTTAGAGAAGGCTCAACAGGTCTTACTTTTAAAAAGTCCCTAGGAAGAAAGATAACATTGCAGAATAAACACAATTTCAGCACAAAGAGATAGACATTATAATGCTAAAATTATCCATGTGTATAAATATATCTTGATCTCTGATGATGTGTTGTACCCATAAGTTTTATAAAGATAAATTCTTTTAGTTATCATAATGATTTGGCATTTGACTTTTTAATCCCTACTTAACAACAAAGTGACAGGTGCCCTGAAGGGTCTGTACTTAGGGTCTTAGAACTAAGGAGGAGTTTCAAGTACCGGAACGTGTCAGTTTTCTGCCCTGCTCTTAGGTTTCTATCAAGTTCACATTGCTTTCCTCCCGTGAACTAAGGCAGTGATGTGGAAACAGAAAGATACGCAGAAAGCACTGTGCTCTGGGTTGTGTAGAGACACCAGGCCCCTTCAACTTGCTGTGGTATTTAACTAAGGAAATCTCTACTAACATGTCATAAGCGATTGCATGAAAACATGAATATTACTTGTATTAAACTACCTGCCATGCAGTGTGAAATCAGGCTCTGAGATTTTTCCACATGTTCTCAGCCTTGGTCTGCCTAGCTCAGTCTTTGCAAGATTTCTGTTAAGTCTATTTACCAGCAATTTCCCTGTTCTTGAATTCTAATCAAGTTTCTATTAGAAGTGGTCTATTTTCTACTGAACCTCACACTCTGCTTACTGGGTATAAATTCCCAAATTTTGGCTGTATTTGGAAATATAGGCAAGTTCTCCCCTGCTGTAGTCCTTTGGATAAAATTGATGTTGCCATTTATAATGAGTGCCAAATACAAACATTTTTCATGTACCCAAATTAGCAGAAAGCTTCCAATCAAAAGAAATGTTTTAGTTAAAAAAAATCCAACAGTAATATGTTATAGCACTGTGTTAAGTATATGAAGAACCATTCAAAAAGCTTGATTACTTTATATGATGCATAGTTACTCATTAATTAAAGTATTTTCCCACTATTTTTCCTCTTGCATAGGTAGACAGATCGCTCAATGTTAGAAGAGACAAAATATTCAATTTAATATACCCAGACAAATAATTTCAAATATTGTAAATGGCATAAAAGCTTCCAAATTATTACCTTGCATAACAGAACAACATAAGGGTCCACAATAGGTAAAACTAGCTAAAAAATAAGTATCAAATGATAAGAACCTCTCATAAGAAATGTCAACATGCCTTGTGTCTCTACAGTGTCACTCAAAAAAGCAAAGCAGCCTCCTGACTTTTGCACACCCGCTCATCCCTAGGTTCTTTTATAGATCTCTGATGTATCAAGTTTATTTTAATCTAGTTGTTAAAAGTTAGGAACAGAATAGCTGCAAATATTGAAACTATTATGAAATATTTAATAGAGTAAAAAGAATCTCACAGAAATATCCACTGTGAATAATAATAAGAGTTTCTGAGTCTCTGTACATTTATATTTAGACCTATATTTATAAGTGTGTGTGTGTGTGTGTGTGTGCATGTGTGTTTCAAATAATCTCCACATTGAGCATCTACAGTTGCTTTTTCATCTTACAACTTACCAATATGCATTGTATTTTTTCTGAGACACTGCAATCTGTTAAGGCTTACTGAAATGTGCTTTGAAACAGTGGCCATTTGTAAAACCACACGGCTGTTGTAATAAGTGGAGTCTCTTTCAAGGTTTCATTATGTTTCTATTACTCTTTTGATTAATGAGAAAGTTATCATGGAGCATTAAAAATGTGTCTAATACATAACAGTGGAGTGAACAAAGCTATAGCAGACATCATCACTGTACAGGTCCATAAGCAAAGTGACAGTTTGGGTTTAAGTAACTTCCGTAGGGAAATGCTCTATCACCACCTCCCTGTGGGGTTCTATAGCCAGAAAAAATATATGACTAATAATGGAATCGCTGTATTGAAGCTAGTGTGTGGGAAGCAATTGTTAGGGGGAAAATCTGCCGCCGGGTCATGTCAGGTGCTGAGGGTTATGGAAATAGACTCCATCAGTCCTGCAGCTCAGGAAATGGAGTGTAACAGGTCAAGTACGGTATCAATTTGGGGTAGGCCACTAGGCAGAAGTGCTCCTGGCATGGGTCAGTGCCCCAGCTGAAATGAAGGAGAATATAAATAGATCCAATTAAAAGCAATCCCCTCTTAGAGGTCAGTTCGGCCTTAAAATAAGACAGGCAGGCAGATCTGCCTATCAGTGGCTAAACACTCAAAAACGAAACAAACAGCAGAGTATGTGTCTAGCCTTCCGTGGCTGGGAGTGGAATGAGAAACCAGAAGGAAAGGAAGAGTAGAAAAGTCTCATAGCCACAAGTAAAAGGTTATCTGAAGAAACACGTGCCAAGCACTGAAGGCTGTAATTCAATTTCAGTTACAGAAGGGTGACCTCAGGAAGTTAGCCACTAGAATGCATCACACCTAAGTTTCTTTAAAGCAGTAAGACCAGAGAGATAGAAAAATCATATAAATATTTTGAGGAAAAGATCATTTGAGGCACACACATGTTTTATCTAAATTAACTGGATTGGCAGGATACATTAAATGAACTCAAAATACATGTCTAAAGTTAACAAATTTATCGAACACTCGATGCTCAACGCTGTGTTTAGTGCATTCAGCAATTTTTCCTAATTTAATAGAGACAGCAATTATGGAAAAAAGAATACTATAGAAACTGTTGCTTAGAGGGGGGAAAAAAGACTTGCTAAAAAAATCATTGCTATCGAATACAAGAGCTCTATTTAAATCCAATCGTACATACACCCCAGTAAGATAATTGCTACATGTTCTACTTCTCTTTATAGAAATAAATTCTGTGGCATGCCATGTCTCCTCACATACACTGACCATATGTTTCTTCCATGTTTCTTCAAATGGAGAACCAACTAATGAAACACCCACAGGGCTGTTTCCAGGGAACTAGGGCCTCAACCACTACCATTATCTGGACAATGTTTGTTGAATTTGCTCATCTTCCCTTATTCTCCATAAAAATTAGTGCAATGATAAAACTACCAAAACCTTTTCTTACTCCCAAAATGCAACTTTTAGCAAGTGTTAGCACTGATCCTGTGAGTTCAGATTCATTAAGTTCACTCGGAGACTCTCTGAATGAAAGGTATAAAGTTAACTATTTTTCTAAAACTTAGATGTTACTTTTCTGCTAACATTCCTACAAACAGTGTGATTTGTATTTATGTATTACTTGACAAAAACAGAATCTCAAACAGTGTAAAACTAACACTCTTGGTAATTGTGACAAAAGCATTATGAATAATGGTATTCTAACAAGAAATTCCATTCTTCTGCCACAACTACCCACCCGTCTTCTGGTCACAGTGGATGAATTTAATTTATATTTGCTCTATTACCCCAAAAATTGGTTCTCAGAACTACTGCCAGAGTTGAGGGTTCATAAAAACAAGGCAATGTATAAAAACTTAATATGGAACTTAGAGGAAAATAAACCTGAAATATGACACTGATCACAAACTGATCACAATTTTAATAAGCCAGAGATCTTTATTCAAAGGTCTATTAATGTATTGGTATTCCTAAAGTCAAATCTATGGTTTTGCTAAAGAAAAGGAAACACAATGACACCATTTGAAACATTACTTTGCTAACTAAAATTTTGTAAAAAAAAAAATAAGAAAATCGTTAAATATAGGGTGTTCTTATTTTTCATTAAACTTTGTTTTCAAGATCTGCTCCTGCATTATGAGATAGAGAGAGAGAAAGAGAACAAAACCCAGTGTAAAAGATTCAAATTGTCTAAACCAATGAAAATACTGTTTGTTAAGAGATGAGAAAAAATGGTATTTACAAGCATCCCTTCAATAAACAGTATGCTGTATGACCATTGACCAGCTTGAAACAACCTACACACACACAAATACACACATCCATTTAAAAAATTCCTCCCCGCTGTGCAAAATCAGCTGTTCCTGATGATTGGGAACTTTCAAAACCATACAACTAAAGAGCTAGTGTATCAGCACTAGACTTGTTACTCTAGGACCTGTGTTGAAAGAACCTTGACATCCATCACAAAATATTGAGATCTGCTACTTAGGGATTATGTACAAAAGTTAAATTCTACCAAAACTTATTGGATCATAATCAAGAATGTGTGCAGAATTTAGTTTGCTGGGAGACAACATTAATGGGGACCACTAAGTCATTTACACAGCAATCCATACTCAGACTGTGAGATAACTATGTTGTCTACCAATCATAATGAACAAATCTGGAATGGGAAAATGAATAAGCAACACCATTAGGTTTCATGACACTTGATTGTTTCCAAAACATGTGGTGTCACAGATGGAAAAATCTCGACTGTAGCAGGTACCACATGTGTTTAGCTGTCTTCAAATAAATAGCGGTAGAAGGGAAAAGAATGAATTCTTGCCTCTTTCGTCTGGTAGCACTGATAATTAAACCCAGGGCCTCTTGCCTGCAAGTCAAGAATGCACCACTACTCAGAGACCATAGAATAAGGTTTTTATTCTGTTGCTATTTGTTTGCTCATGGCTTCACTGGGAATTGAGTATATGACCTCTGCATGTCAGGAAAGCACTCTACCATTGAGCTACAGCCTAAACCACACTTGTGTATGCACAAGACTGTCATGGTACTGCATATTTACATAGTTTCTGTGCCTCAAAGTCTGACGGCAGTTCCCAACCACATTAGTTATGTAGTTTCTACATATATTTGTCTCTCCCTTTATTATTTGTTGACTTAGGTAAAATGAACTTGATTCTATACTTGTTTGCTTATTGTTTTATTTACTTGAGAAGAAAGAAGGAAGGAGGGATGTTGAAATGGAAGAGGAACTGAGGGAGAGAGGACAGAGAAAGTGTGCACACATTGAATCGCATACTCAGGAAGATCAGAGAAATCTTTGTGACGTCAGTTCTCTCCTTCCACCATGCAGACTAGACTGTTCTCCAAGTTTGCAAGTTAGGTCTCTTACCCTTTGAGTTACCTCATTGGTCCCTAAAATTATCTTGTGATAACTGATATTTATTTCTTAGAGACTAAAATTTTAGTCTAGCTGCTAAATGTAAAAATGAGTCTGAAGTTGAATTTCCTCATTTCCTATTCCTATAGGAAAAACAGTCAAAAGAGGACTAAAGCTCAGGATTTAGACAATGATAGGGTAACTGGAGTCAATTTTAAGCTTATTTCAAATGAACAGAAAATGGACCATCAGTAAGAGGGTTTGATCTAGCAAGAATGACTCTAGTATTTCAGATTGTGTCATAAAAATGATAACTTTTTTATGGAAAAAAATTTAAATGACCTCGGAAACGTATTTATTTTTGCAAAACTCAAGAGCATCTTAGACCAGTTTTTGAGAACTCTAATACAGAGAAATCACAAGAACCATGGTTATCAAATGACATGAAGAGAAAGAGCCTGTGGTGTATGAAGAGACATGGGAGACAAGAAAAGAGACTTTTATAGAGTGATCAACGATGCATATTTTAGACACACACATACACACACACACACACACATCCTCACACTGAGTACTTTAGCAACAAAAAAGTGAAATAGAAGTATGTGGCACATAAAACAAAGATGAAAAGTGTTTTCTAAACCTGCACAAGCTTGATTATGAAAAACAGACAGAGGTGTTGCAGTAATTCTATTAATCAGGATGATTTATGCAAGCTGCCACTGCAGAGAAACCCAGGGGCTTTGCACAATAAATGTTTATGTCTTGCTCATGCAGTGATCAATCATGACCCCTATGCCCCATCCTGTGATCCTACCAGCTGCAATATGTGCCCTCTAAGTTCACTGTGGGAAGAAAGGATCCATGGAAGAGGCCCAGCTCTCTGTGTCACATGTTTACTTTAGCTCTCAGCCTGTGGTAAAACCATCCTCATGGCATAGAGACATCAGGAGTTTTAACAGACATTTCAAAGCATTTGCTGCATGCATACTGATCCTACCACAGAAACAGTGTGGCAAATATAGTATGAGGCCAGTCAAGGAACATTATCATCTGTTCGTTGGTTTACAATGTCTGTATGTTTTTAAGATATGGGGACATATACATAATAACAATAAACTAGGAGTCAAAGGAGAGAGAAAAAAGAAAGAGGGAGGGAGAAAAATCAAAGGAATCTCAAATTATAGTTTCATAAAATAAAAATAAAAGAAAATAGAATCCAAAACCCAGGACAATAGCCACTGTTTTTGTTTTGTTTTGTTTTTCTGGAATCACTTTTGTATGAGAAAGTGCTGAATGCTAGCTGTGGCATATTCTCAGATTCGTTGACATAAGGATGAAGTGCCTATTGGATAGCTTCAGTACCTGCACTGTAACATGAAAGGTTACCAACAGTAGACAGGATGTTGAAGGTTGAGTTGAAAACATGATGAATGAATGGCAGTAGTAGTAGTAGTAGTAGTAGAAGTAGTAGTAGTGAGAGCATGGAAAAAATTCTCCAGAGAGTGCAAGACTTTTACCTGATCACTCCCCTTGATCATCAGACTTACCACACTTAGAAATATTTAATTTAATCCCACTATGCCATGTGCTTGCTCATGTGCCATGGTTTCCTGCTTGCTTTTGTCTTCTATTTCTTCTCTTCTCCCCACTTCTTCTGCCCTGAAAATCTTGGCTCCTTTGCTTCTTCACGACGGCAAGTTTAGGAAGATTTTTCTGTTCCTTCGAGAAGGGCTAATCCCAGCAATCTATATGCTCTCCATTGGAGTTTACATTCACTGAGATCCGAAGCCTGTCTCTTCGCCTTTATTCTCTGTTCTAGCACAGTGCTTTACACAACATGAAGAAAAACTTATAATTGCTTTTGGACCAGATATAAGCATTTAATAGAGTTTAAATTATACGGTAAATTGTGAATAAAGTTTGTCCATCTAAAAATACAGCAGAAATCTAAAATTTAATTAACTGTTTAAAATACCACTCGATGTAGCAAAACATGATAGAAATCTGTCTGCTTTTACTGAGGAAGCTGAGGTGTTTACTGGCACATGAGCAGACAGCTCCAAATCAGAGAGGGTGTAAATAACCAATTAAAAATCTTTCAGTTGTAATAAAAATAAATGTTGTAAGCAGCCTAACCTGCTTTCTACGACTCATTTAGTTCCTTCCTCCCTGTGTAAACACACACGCCAGCTTTGCAAGAGGGTATTTTTGAACAATTGAAATATGAAAGCAAAGATTTTGTTAAGGCACGCCATCTGCTTTGGTTTTCTAAAACCCAATGATGTTATCTTTCCTGAGACTCTAATCACCTTACCCTTTCTAGCAATTCATTAAAGCTTCACTGCAGGGGGAAGATGAACAGGAGAGTCACAACCATAGGATATGAGAAATTGCTTTTTCTGCTCTATTTTCTGTACTCTGCATTGCCAATGAACCCAAAGTGGGTCTACCACGTTCAACAAGTTTTCTCAGCTCTGTAGATTCTGAGGGCAGAAAAATTTGGAGCTAAGTTCCAATCTGACAACTCAATCCCTAGCCAGTCTGCATTGGCATGACAGGCATATGTCTTCCAACCATATCATGCAAATGAGTTACAGAATATGTCTATATTTCTCAAAATCAAATTAAGGACTGCAGAGATGGCTCATGGGTTAAGTCTTTGCCTCAAAAGCAAAAGGACCTGACTTTGGATTCCCAGATCTCATGTAAAAAGCAGAAATGGCACTGACCTGAGCTTCAGGCCCTGGAAGGCAGAGCCTGAGAAACTTCAGAGCAAAACAATAAGAAAGTAAAGCAATCCAGAATGATTCCCAAAGTCATCCTTGGGCCTCCATAGGCACACACAGTGCCCTCTTTTATACACAGACACACACTACTTTACATGCACACACACACACACACACACACACACACACACAATCCCTTGCAGAAATGGGGGGAAGGGGCTATACTTCCAACCCTGAAAGGTGAAGAGAGTCTGGGAGACCCCAGAACAAAACAAAAGGAAATAAAAAAAAATCCAGGATGAATTCCGAACTCACCCTTAGGTCTCTACAGGCACACATAGTATCCTCTTCTACACATATACGTACACACACACAATAAAATAAGATAATAAAATAAAATTAAAATTGATGGTTCTAAAGTCCCCACCACTCATATATTTTTGTACATTATCAAGGGGTAGTGCAAAATTAGTAGAAGTTGCTTTCAAATATCCCTGATTAAGAACATATTCCATTATCCTTACTTAATATACAAAACCAAATGTTACCTCATAAATGAAAGAAGACCCTTTTCCATGGGAAACCCTGAAGTGAAATCAGAGGACAGTACAGAGAATGCATGTGTGAGAGCCTCTAGTTCCAGTCTATAATTTTGCTCCTAACCCAAGCATAGAGTCTTTGGTCCTCATTGTCTTTACATATGAAGTGAGGCCATAAGACCTCTGGCTTTTTAAGGTCAATTATGACTTGAATGCATACAAAGGCTTCCTACATAGAAGGCTTCCATGTGAAACCCGAGTATAGTTGGTGTGGCTAAGTGATATGATATCAGCCAATATGCATACACACACACACACAGCCATCATGTAAGTATACTACTTACATGATGAGGTTTAATAGGGTCACTAGAACACAGTGCAATAGGAAAGAGAAGTAGGGATCCTAAGTGGCAAAAGAAGGAGGAAAGATACAAGTAAATTATTTCTTTTTGCTTGTCATTTATTCATACCCCTCTCCAACTATTACCTATTTTTCTTTACCATACTGTTGTTCCCAAAGAAGCAGTGAACAAAATTATCAATTATTATAGTTTCTCCTTTAGTTAATATTAAGCTCAGTTATCAGTGCTAGAAAATGAAAAACAAAGATGACTTAATGGTGGGGAGAGATTAGCTCTCATCCTATAAAGATCAGAGAGGTAAGAGCAAGTGGTATAGCACTCTGATGATCAGAAACAGGCTTCCTCTGTCCTGTCTTTCCCACACCTGAAAGGAAGATTGTGCTCTACAGCCAACAGGACTAGTCCATCTTGAGGATTTCTGTATAGCAGAGTTAGGAGAATGAAGAGGAGGAAAGAAGTCCTATCACTCTTAGATGACATTTTGCAGATACTGCACACATTACTTCCCATCACAGGGAAAGAACATAATCATTTGGACAGACAGAGATACAGAAGAAACTGAAGTATTTAGTGTCTTCTGAGAAAGTGTTATTGCCAGCTAAGCAAGTGTGGAATATTCAATACATTGGGGACAGGATGGAGTGGATATAGAGGATTTTATCTCTTAATGGACATTTGACCTGTGAATGAAATCCTACTGGGCACTTCAGAGGACTATGAGTAGCTAGAGGATTGCCTGATTTCACCTTTATGATTATCTTCCATTCGTGAAATAATAATATAGTTCCTCTCAGGTTTTTCTGACTTGGAGAAAAGTAAGCCAATACATTTTTTTCATTTGATTGTATTAGATTCTCACTGTAGAGCTTTGTCAAAGAATATTTGCATGCTTGCACAATAAAAGACTCTCTGGGAATTGGGGGGGCACTGGGAGATGGGGAGGGAAGGGTGAGGGGAGGGGGAGTAGGGAGTTTGGGGGAGGAGGAGGGAGGGAGGGAACTGGTGTACCTATTAAGTCTGTATGAGCAGAAATAATAATAAAAAAAAGAATATTTGCATGCTTGAAGAACAGTGATCAATAGTTAAACCCATAAATGAAATAATGTATAAATCAATAAATAATGTCTTATGCAATATGTATCTCAATGACAAGTAGTTTCAAGAAACCCTTCCTTTCTTCCCTGAGCAGTTCATATGATATCCTTAAGCACCAATTCTTCTTCTTGTAATCAAACCAACTTCAACACATTCATTATTTGGTCCAGCAGTTCTTTACTCTATTTTTCAACTGGACTATGATCTTCTTCTTCATATTAATGTCACAAATATACAGGGATTTGTTTATAATATATTTGATATTCTAAGTGAAATGAAGATCACTGTTCATATTATTGAAAGCATCAGATTACATGTTCATCAATAATATGAAAGCTACATAAGAAAGTCTTAGTGGACACTGGTTTGTGAACCATAATGTATTCACAGGCCATTAATTATTTTAAGTTTACAATGAGTATTATCTGAGGCAATTTAAAGTAACAGTAATGATTTAAATGACACCTATTACTATAGTACACTCCAGCTTATGGGAGAAATCCAGTCCTTAATATGCCCCACCGTGTCTCTCTATTGCAGCACAGTGGTTACTTAGGATTCTATATTGCAAGTCACTTACCATTTATGTAGTTTGCTTTATAGTCTCTGTGGTCTATTGAGTGAATTCCATCCAGACTCTAAATTACCAAGCTAAAGATTATAACTTTGCATGTCTGCAGAGTTTTTCATTCCAAAACAATGTAGACTATTTAAAATTTGTGCCAAAGCATCTTGTAGGTATTACTTCCTTTGAACTTGGTACATTGGTATGCTAAAGGAAAGGCTAGAAAGTTTTATTAAGGTCTTTTAAATATATCACAGTTATTCTCAGAAGGTGAAAAAAATAGAGACACAGTTCCAGGACTTCTTCCTCTGTGGATAGGCATATTCTAGAAAACATTGTTCAGTTTTTCAACAGTAACTCAACCCTAAATCAATCAGAATGACACATACAATGAAGGAAAGAATCAGAAAATGTACTGTTGATTGCAATAGTTACTCTTATTCTTATCTGTTGCTGAGAGAGAACTTCCAAAAGTCAAACAACTTAAGGGAGAAATGGAGATTTATTCAGCCTATGGTTCCAGAGGGGAGATACAGTCTATCATGGCAGACGTGACATGGTAGGCTGGCAGGAACTGGAGGCAGGATAAATCATTGATAACATCTTGGAGGCTAAGAACTTCAAGCCTGCTGCTGTAAGAACAAACTTCTCCAGAGGAAAGGTGGGACTAATCCACCTCAAGGCCCTACTCCTTGTGACCATCTTCCTCCAGCAAGGCTCCACCTCTCAAAGGTGCCATGACTTGTCCAAACACATGAGACTGTAGAGGACACATTTCAAACCATGACATTGATTTATCACATTTGTTTTCACAATGAAAGAATAAAAGGAAAGAGATGAGTTCACATTATGACATCTATGGTGGTACTCAAGCTTTCAAAGTGTCTGGGAAATTCCTCAAAGTAAAATCAGCTCAAACTCCTGAAGTTTGTTTCATCTTATAGATCTAGAGTATAAAAAAGGGATACTTTTCAAATTATAAGACACACAGCTGATTCTTACAGAGGTAAAACTCTGCTCTCCCAAGAAGTTCATGCCCCTATTCTTTGGAATCTATGAATGTTGCTTTGCATGAAAAATAGAATTTTCCAGGTGCCTTTATGGTTTAGGACCTCAACATGGAGATCAGAAACAGAATTATCCATGTGATTCAACCATGAAGACTTTCTAAAGTAGAGAAGTTTTTTCATCTGTAGGCACTGGATGGTCACAGTGAAGGGGGCTGGTCAACCTACTGCAAACTTGCTAGCTTTGAAGAATGAAGGAACAATAAGATTCGCAGAAGAGGGGACGGTAAGATTGTAAGAGCACAAGGATGGGAGGAGCAATGATATGCAAGATACTCCACATGAGTTAGGGCCGAAGCAATCGTAATTGGACTTTGCATGCCCTGCGCAATGTCCAACACACTATTGACTTCACAAAGTCTAGCATTTGCTAAAGGCACCAAGATCCTTCGAGGCAAGGGATTGACAGCCACAGTAGTGTTCCTATGCTTAAGGGGAACACAGGAAAGGGTTCAGGGAAATGCCACTGGGTCCTTGTATGTCATCGGAGAGGAGGGCCCCAGAGGAGAATCTGGCATGCACATTAAAGGATTCTCCGGGGATTGGGGGTACACTGAGGGATGGAGAGGAAGGGGTGAGGGAAGGGGGAGTAGGGGGATAGGGGGGAGGAAAAGGGAGGGAGGGAACCAGTGTATCTATTAAGTTTGCATGAGCAGAAATAATAATAAAAAAATGTTTAAAAAAAGAGATTTCAACTTGATTTCTAAAAATCAAAATTCAAGGAAACATATTTTCTTCTAAAAAGGAACCCATTCTGCTTGCACTTTGACTTTAACCCAAATGAACGTTTTGTTGAATTTCTAACCCTAAATATTATAGGTTGTAAGGCCATGTTAAGACATTGCCTCTGTAATTCATTAAAGCAACAATAAAAAAAAAAACTGATACATCTGAGAGCTACATTTTGAATCCCTATTAAATATTTAAGAATATTAAGACATAGAATCAAGCTGGGCAACAGTCTAGCTAAATTCACATTGCATAAAATTGCTTCTAAATATTAACGTTCATAAATAAATGCTACTCTCAGTCATAATCAGAAAAGCCCCTCCTTTCACTGAATGGTGGTGAAACTCATAGTTGGTCAAGATGCTGAGAATATGTGATAGATGAGGAGTCAACTCTGAAAAAGACATTTATATCTACCTTCTAATCAGCTGTGTGTCATAATTTGAAAAATATCCCTTTTTTATACTCCAGATCTACAAGGAACAATTTGAGAAATAAAGAGAACAGAATATAAGAGGCTGGTGAAGTGTCTCAGTGGGTAAAGGCACTTACATACAAAACTGCAATCTGAGTTAAATACCAGAGCTCACAAGGGGAACCAGAACCAACTCTGAAAGTTATCTTCTTACCTCCACACAAGTTGTATAGATATAAGTTCTCTCTCTCTCTCTCTTTCTCTGTCTCTCTTTCTCTTTCTAAATTTTTCAAAGGTAGAAGATAGAAGGACTATGAAATGCAATCTACTGGATATTCACGGACATTGCCATCATGAACTCTCAGCTGCTACTAATGACCACACTAGGTCTGTACAAGATTGGACCCATCAACATTCAAACATGGAATGGGACACTGTTCTCAAAAGGCCCTCTATCTATTGCACTGCTGAGCTATCGGTAGGCTTAGGCAGGGGCAAGGACTTTGATTACAGCTGCCAGTGAGTACTAGCGATCACACCAGTCTCCAGTGGATAAGATCCAATCCGGTGGCCTAAGAAATGACTCTGGTTAAACTAAATGGCTCACAAAACCAAAGTATGAGTTCTGAATCTAAGAAAGTGACTGGTGTGGAAAGGGTTGATAGGGAAGGGAGTGAGATGAGGAAAGGTGGGATAAAAGAGTAGTAAGAATGCTTGAAATTGTCCAAGAACAAACTTTAATGTAATTTAAAAAAATACAGAATCAAATGATTAGTATTTGAGGATTCTCTAAGTCCTGTGATGGTGGTGTTTCTCCTTATGATGTAGTTCTATGCAAATCATTTGGTTTTCAGTTCCACTGAAAATTATAGAGAGAAAAGAGTAAAACGATGTGACAATGAGAAATAAGAGAAAGAACACAAGAGGAATGAAGGGGCTGAGAAGAAGATAAGAGAGAAAGTAAAAAAGAAATGTTTGTATACATTTTGGAGGCAAACATTCTAATAATGCTTGTATATGCTTCCACATTACAACAAATTCAAACATTTAGGAAAGTGGCCTAACTGCCCCAGGTGTCCTACAATGCAGCAGAATGTGAAGATGCTGCTACGAAGTCCTGAAAGCACATGTATATCCACAATTTTTCTTCTGTTCATTTGGCTAATACTCACCCTCTCATATTCAACCAAGAATACTTGCATTTTTCCTTTCCAAACATTTCATTTTTTTCCAACTTCTGTATTAAAGTCTTTACGATTACTAACCATCACGAGTTTACCATATCCTAAGATTCCAAATCAATACCTTTTTAAACCCAGTAATCCACACAGATTTTCTTCATCTCTTCTCCAGGATGGAACCAAAATGATGAAGTGATGTATGTTTTTGAGTGAAGAGTTTTGTTTTGCAAGAGGCCACAGCCAGTCCTGTGGCTTGGAAATGTACAGGTTGAATGGAAAGCCCAGGTATTGCTGACAAGCTCTTGTTCTGTGACCAAGATTAACCCCAAAAGATTGACTGTGAAAACAAGGGCTAAACCATGTATGATAATAAAAACATTCTATATACGAAGTCCAGAAAAACCAAACCAATATACCAACAATTATAAAGGGTTAGGACTTTGTCAAGGATGGTAGAAAATCTGCCCCACTGCTGCCTGTTTCCTTTCTTCTAGTCCTGGTCCAACCAGAGAAAGTCAAATGTCTGGTCAAATAATTAACACCACAATCTTTGTCTCCAGTCATCACAGAATCTAGCTTTCCAAGTACTGAAAAAGCCCTAGAAACTTGGATCCCTGAAGGAAATACTATTTTGGGAATGTAAAACTCACCATCTAAAGAGCGTTGGTCACTGGCATTATGGGAAAGACCTAATTCCCAGTTCTGGTTACTAGAAACCACAGCTATATCCACATATGCATATTTCCTGACCTCTGTTTCTCCCTTTCTATGAGTTTCAACACTTCTATGGGCAAGGCACACTCTCTCATTCTGAACCATATTGCAAATAAATTCATTTTTATTATCTATCTATTGTCACCTGCCTATCATCTGTCTATCATTGTCACTTCTCTTGTCATAGGAGAGCATTTGGACCTAGAGCCTGGCCTTAGGGCTTGAAGTTCTGGTAATGATGCTAGAGCCTCCAATAAGAGGATTTGTAATATTATACAAATAAAAAAACAGGATATTTGCAAAGCCTTTCTTTTTATTCCACTATACAACTTTCCCATTCTCATTTGCTTTCAGTCTCTGCCAAATGCAAACTATGATATCTTACTCTTTTTCTGTGGAAATGTCTCAAGAGAAAGCCCCAATTTATTCTCATTTTGATATATCTTCATTTATTTCTACAATCCTATATTTATTTAAACATCTATTAACCTGCCTTCTCTTATTAAAGGGCAAGTGAAATTCTACTCTATTTCAATGGCTTGCTTATATTTCATTATTAGTAAAAAGAAAAAAAAGTGTTCCCAGTGTTAATTTCATCTTTCTGTTGCTGAACAAATACGGAATTAAACAGTTCAAGGGAAAGGGGGCTTATTCTTATTAAATTTTCAGTTATACTCATTAGCATGGCAGAAGATCTCATACTAACATCAGGAGCCAAAGGAACTGGCCATGTCACTGCCACAAGAATTGTTGAGAAAGGAACATGCTTTCTCACTTGCCATCATGTCTGTATGTCTGCTTGCTAAACTATGGAACTAGCTTTTTCCACCTTATCTGTCACCATGGATTAGGTCTTCCCAATCAAGTAGATGACTTCCCACAACCTTGCTCATGGATTGCCTTAATGAAATTATTCCTCCCTAATGTGCCTAGAAGCTCAGCCCTCAATTTTCAGTAAACAAATATATCTCATTGGCACACCTGAGCCGTGTGTTTCTCAAATAGCAATACTCATATGAATTTGCTAGGATTTTGATTTAATAGAGCAAACAAACACCCAGGTGACATCCGTGCTATGATCATAAGCCACACTGTGAGTAGTAGTACTACAACACATACTTTTCAGAAGGCATTTAAATTTCTACACTCAACATTTCATAAATATCATATATATCAAAAATATGATATTCATAAATTGCATAGACTCAAATCATATATCATGGAAATATATAGGTATGATATAGATATATAGATATTGTATAGATATCCATATATCATAGATATGTATAATACATGGCATATAACTATTTGTATCATATATACTAGATGTATATAAAATCTCTCTCTGTCTTGATGAAATATCCATTTTCTCAAAAGGGGAAAAGAGGACAAGTTAAACCAAGGACAAATAATTTACCAAATTCTCCTCATGAACATTTTGTTGTTTGGTGTTTGCGGATTTTTCTTTAACTTCCTCTCTGTAAAGTTTATTTAAATGCACTGGACATCATATTAAGTGAAATAAGCCAGAGCCAAACGGGCAGATGTCACATGTGATCTCTCTTATGAAGAATCAAAGGTTTGAGGGGAAAAAATAAAACATAAGACACAGTGTGAAGTAGCTTGGGAAACACTGTGGCTAGAAAGGCTGACTGACTGATTAGAATGCCAATGATAGAGAGAAGTTGGAGTGTTGCAAGTTCAGGGTAAAATTACCTTGTTCCATCTATAAGCTCATTTTAATAACCATTTAATCTCATCTCTATATGTAACCTAGCATCCTTGTGATTATTTGGTATATCTTTTAGACTATACAAAAAGTCCTTATCTTGCATCAAGCAAAAGGCTAAAAATGTCATCAGATAACATTTAATGCCTATAGCAAAGTTTTCCCCTCTGCTGTAAGCTGCCTCCCTGAGGTTTCTGCCAGCGTATTTGAAAAGTGTCTTAATTTATGATGTGCTTTGTTCTATTGACATAAAATGTCATGAAACTGTTAGTACACTGGAACATGATGAGACAAGTATAGGGCTACTTACGTCTATTTCTCCATAAATAGGGAGTTATTAAATGGGGAAAGAGTGGAGATTGCTTGTTTTCATTTTAAAACAGAGAACAAGAGTGATGGAGGCACAAGATGGGAATGCAGGCAGCATCAGGAGAAGGCATGATTAGGGATTGGCAGAAGCCACATGGTGAAGACTCTTCAAAGAGACACCAGGTTTATATTTCAGAAGTTTAGGGAAAGGCACAGAAGGGAAAAGCTTTGCTCGTTGAGAATTTTTTTAAAGCTCAAAGAACATGTGGCTTACAGATCAATTTCATAGTTCCCTACCTATGCCTTACTGAGAGGAGAAAAAAAATCAAGAAGATAAGCAAACACACAATATACATGTATGAAAATACAAAAATTCTGTATTGAAGCAGGTATTGAAGCCAATAAAAATTATAACCATCAATTACAGCCATCAAGTTGTTTTAGAAATATGGTGAAAAAACCAGTCAAGCACATATACATTTCAGAATTTTAGATCACTTTGGAGAAGATACAGCCATAGCCATAACCCTCTCCCAGGAACTTGTCCTCACGGTAAGAGCAAAAGGCCCTGTAAACCTAGGATCTGATGAGCAGGTACAAGGCGTGAGTACCAGCAGCTTTATCGTAAGAAGGTGTTTTCTGATAGCATCGCAAAGCAAATGCAATCGTATGCTTTGTGGAAGATCAACAGGGTCTTAAAGCTTTTCCTGATCAAATTTTCTTGACCAAACTTTATCATGGAGACTTTATGCCTTGGCCATTCCCATATTTTCCCACCCTATCTCTCCCTTTTGCTTTTAAAGAACTTTTTCACCTGAGCAGAACATCATTATATCATGGTGAAACATCTGTGAGGATGAAAGGCAGGAGGTTCTGGAATGCCTGACCAATTTGAACTACACAGTAGATCCTTCTCCAAACTTAACTTTGTTGATGAGTACTGGCCTAGAACGCTGGAGGCATATTAGACTCCTCTTCCCTTAGATGTGCAAATATTTTTAAGATCTCTAGTTTTACAACTTGGAAATACCTTTATCAAAGATTCCACATCTATCTCATAAACATCAATAATTCTTGTTGGAGGTTAGGATAATTTCTGTGGATGTCTTTCTCCAAATTGTACAACCGCTTCTTGCCATGCAGAAGGTGAAAGTTTACAGTTCCTTTGAATGATCTAGGAGCCTCCCTGCTTCAGAATTAACTCCCCTCACTTTAGTTTCAGTGAGGACGAGCTCACACTGAATTCTGCCCTCTCTCAACTATTATAATCTTTTAATAACTTGATTATTATGCTTAGTGTCTTATGCTTTTTTATTCATTTTGGTATTTGAGACAGAGAGAGAAAGAGAGAGAGAGCCTGCATGTCCAAATTGTGAATATAGAGATCAAAGGACAACTTATTTTGCATGTGTGTACCATATATGCCTCTCTCTCTCTCTTTCTCTCTCTCTCTCTCTTTCTCTTTCTCTCTTTCTCCGTATGTGTACTTGACTATGTGTGCCTGTTGAAGCTCAAGGGTGACATTAGGAATCATCCTGGATTGCTCTCCATTGAACAATTTTAAGAACTTGATTTTCCTATCACATGGTCTCTGGGGATAGACTCAAGTCTAAGGTTTGTGTGCAAAGACCTTTATTAGCTGAGACACACATCCTCTGCCTGTTATAATAACATTGAATGAAGTTTCTCTGCCTCATTCGCATTTATGCAGTACAAGTTTCTCTTTATGTAGAAAAACTCTATTTTTTTCTCGCACATTTTATTTTTTTCTAATCATATAAACTCAATAGGTACCCCAGTATCTCCCTTTCTCCTCCCCTCCCCACTCCCCCCCTTGCATCTCTCCCCCTTTCCCCTTCCTTTCACCCCTTCCCTCCCCCTCTTCCAGTACCTTCCCCTTCCTCCCTCCCATCCTCTGGAACATTCTTTGTGTGAATGTCAAACCTCCTTCTGAGTCCTCCATCCAATTGAAGGGTAAGGACACAGTGGTATAGCTCCCCTGTTTTTTGTTTTTTAACTCTATTATGACTGTTATTTGTTTTTTAACTCTATTATGACTGTTAATCCCTTGCTTCTAAGGATCCTACTACCTGAAGCCTTCTCCCCTGTGATCCATGCTAGACTTTGGAGGGTTGCTGACATGTCAGCCATTGTGCAGGTCAGGCAAAGTCCAATCCTGACTGCTGCAGACCTAACCTGTGTGGAGTATCTTGCATATCCTTGGTCCTCCCCATCTTTAGGCTCTTACAATCTTGCAGCCCCCTTCTGCAAGGATCCCTGAACTTTAGGATGGGGAGAAATTTGGCTGGTTCCAGGTGATTAATGTAGGATCTTAGGTGTTCTGAATTATGATTTGTTGTTGTTTTCAGTTTTCCTTTTCTTGTACTACCCTTGGCTGCATCCTGATTGGCTACAGAAGGTCACCTCCTAACCAAAGATAAAAGACTGGACAAACGCCCATTCTATGTAAATTATTGTTAAATAAACGTATCCATATTCTCTAACACACTGACATACTGAGTAGTTAGAGAGGCATCTGTCCAACAGTCACCGAAACAGTTAATGCAGCAGAAACTTCTGGATTTGAAGACAACCAAATATGTTTATGAAATCCCAAAGCAAATTTAGGCTTATACCATATTCCAGAGAAAACCTAAGAAAATAGAGAAGCAGAGGTGAAAGGCACAGTCCAATTCCCTGTGATACACTGTCCTGCTTGGGGGGGGGGGTCTTTGAAATGTAAATCAACAATTGTAATTCACTGTGGTAATTGCTTTCAGGGGAGTGCATGCACAGAGCCTTTAGAAGGTCAGAGAGGAGTATCTAATTTAGACATGGGAGACTTTGGAGAGCAAGTGACACTTTAATTACAACTTGAAGGATCAGAAGGTATTAAGCAAACAGAGTACAGGAGGCTCATCTGGGCACCATGGAACAGTACCTGGAACTACACCCCATTCTTTCCCGTCCCACAGCACATTCATTAGCAAGCACTGTGGAACCATCTGATACAGGTCCAGGGGTGATAAAAATTATTAAGCAGGAGAATAGTTAATATATCTACATTTATTTTCAAACAGATAAGTAAGATCTAGGAATCCAAGCTGCTGCCATGAGGAGACATGCTTAGAGATTAAATAGTCATGTGCTAAAGAAATTCGAAGGGTCCTCAGAGAAAAGTAAAAAGTTCTTGAAGTATTAAGGATAAATTTGAGAGAAAGAAGAGAGAAACAGACAGAGAGAGAGAGAGAGAGAGAGAGAGAGAGAGAGAGAGAAAGGGAGGGAGGAGAAGGAGAACTGTCCTTTGAGTCCCCAAACTGAAAGAGCATGTGAATTATATACTGGAAATTTCCAAGAGACAGAACTCCAAGAGGATAAATTCTTTAAGAGGTGATAGATTCCTTAAGGTGACTTACACCTGAGACTAAGAGGCTGGAAAGATGGCGCAGGGCTTAAGACTCTGCCTTGCAATCAGAAGGTCTTGAATTCAGATCGCAGACCTCGGGTCCCACATAAAAAATGCCAGATGAAAATAACATAGTATAGCCTATACTTCTGGCCCTGGTGGGCAGAGTCTGGGAAATCCCAGAGTAAAGTTAAAAGGAGGAAGAAGCAATCCAGGATGACTACCAAAGTCCCTTGGGCTGCCACAGGGACACATAGTGCCCTTGGACACACACAAAATAAATAAATAAAGTTTAAATATATATATGTATGTATGTATATATATGTGTGTATATATATGTGTCTGTGTGTGTGTATATATATATATACATATATATATGAACAAGACTGAAACCAAGATTCCCATGTTATCAAGAACTTCAGGGGAGTGGGGAAATGAATTTTTAAGTTTCCATTTCAGAGGTTTAAATTGGACCCACTATGGGCAAGGTGAGAACACATGGCCCAATCTCTCACAAAGAACTCATTCATTTTCACTACACTCCCTGCCTTTGCTCTGCCCCTACTACCACTTCGATCTGGCTTCTATCCTCCACCTACCTCATGACAATAGGAGTCCTGCTGAGTCTGTCTGCTGTTACTCTTTGTCCTCCTAAAGTCCAACCTTCTGAATCCAGAAGGGCCCCTTGAAACTGCAAATTTTGTTCTCTCCATGTCAAACTTTTTTCAGTGGCTGGTCATTTGAATAAAGCTTATGCTAGTTGTTTGAGGAAGGGAGTGTTTTTGTTTTATTCTCTGAATTTGCAAAGGAATTTCCCTAAGTACACTTAAACTTCTGCTTTATCTTTCCACCCCAAACCAAGCTTGGTTATGAGAACAGAGTGAAGGGAAGAGGAACTGGACGCCTAAGACTCAGCCCTCCTTCCCCTCCCATGAGATCAGCTGGTCTTTCTGCAGCCCTACTCTCTGCAGCACAAAGCACCTCTGTCTTCAGTGGAGATTGCTGAATGATTCGCTATTCAGTGGCTTGTGTCACATGTCACATGGCCATATTGTGAAAGATAAACTTTCATAAGCCCTTGTGCACTCTGTTATTTGTGTTAGGAATATTACAACCCTCTCCACCTCCCCCCCCCAAAAAAAAAGCTGGAGTCTGGAAAGCTGTGGGTACTAAGGGAAGATTGTGGGAACTTTAGAAGAGTCTCTTAGTGAGTCACTGGCTGGTGTACCTTCGGAAAATTAAAATTTGCCCCCTACCCTTTACTTTCTTCCTGGTCACCTTGAATGAAACTCTACCGCATGTCCCCAATCACCACGCGGCGCTCAGCACAGGCCCCAAAACAGCAGCTGCCAGTGACAGTTGACCAAGACATCTGTGATGGTGAGCCAAAATAAATCTTTCCGAGGGTATCTCACCACAGCAATGTAAAGCTGCTTCATGCACCCTCATTTTCTTATTGGAATCATTATTATGCTAACTACACCACCCAGTGTCTAACATATCTGTTTCGGTTTTCATTTATTTTCTTTTGTGGTGTTCACATATTGGAATGCAAATCTTTAAGAACAGAACACTAATTCCTGTGTCTCCAAAATCTGTAGCCATTCCTGGCATGCATTGAAAATAAACAATTATTAAACAATGAACTCTGGGAAGAGAAATAACGTTAGACACTGCAAGATAACCAACTGAAGGCCTCCTAATTTCATGGTGTCAGAGACACAGGAATCAACTTGGAGGTTGAGCCTCTGTGCTCTAGGACAGTCATGAGAAGTGAGTACTTGAGCTAAGCTCCAAGCAAGCCTGCAGGACGTTGTCTGATTGATGAGGAGACACAGCCCATGATGAATGTGGCTAGTCCCTGAACAGCTGGGTAAAATGGCAGAGGGGAAACTGGGTAAGGAAGTTGGCAGCCTTTGGTGTACTGGTCTGACAAGTAGGGATCATCCTTCTCTCAGCAGTCCTACAGATGTATGTGTATGGTATGGACCGTTCCCTTGGCCTCTGGTGTTGCTGCAGACTCTCCTGCCAAGCTGGAAAAAGAATTGTAACTGGACTACCATACGAGAAAATAAAAAAACCCTTGTTCCCTTAAGCCATTTTGTGGTTGATTTATCAGCAGCCATGCAAAGTAGCGGCAACATGTGGCAAGAAATAGTTGCCTTCCTCAAGCAGGGGAACTTCAAAAAATAAAAATGTGAAAGAATTGCTCAAAATGTTCAAGTGCAATGAAAGGTAAATGTAATGAAAGGTAATATCACATGAAATATACTGACATACAATATAAAAATTTTAATCCCAATAAAATATAACAAATAACTAATTTTCAAATAATACATTTGAGATGCATATGAAGAAAGATTTAAAATTGCTATAATATTTAGAATATATGTTGTTTCCTATTGACTTGCTGGAAGAAATACATAGAAAAGACTAAATGTCAAATGATTACATTTGATTAATTTCATAATATCTTACAGATGCAATCTTCAATTTATTTTTATAAGAAATATAATTCAATTTGCTGCCCTGTTAGAATAATATTTCAGTTCCAAATTAAAAAAAAAATCTGAGAGAGACAGAAAAAGGGAGAGCACATGTACTATAGTGGAAGTCTGGTCTTCTTCTCACCCTGCATGCTCTGGGAATTGAACTCAGGTCTCCAGGTTAGCTTGAAGGTTCCCAGTGAGTTATTTGGCTGGCTCAGTACTCAACACTTTGAATCTCATCAAAAATACAAGCAAAGGTTAATTCCCACAATTATCAAAATGTTTATTTTACAAAGAAAAGCAGCTGAAACACTGCAGGTAAGTTAAAAGAAACACTTCTAAAATAACTGTCAAGTGTACACACAATTTTCAATTTGCTGTCCCCATCTCCTGGACACTTTCTAGTGGTTTTAAGATAAGTCAGGTAATAGGTGTAGCTGAAGTTAGAAACCCTAAGGCATCATGTATCTAAGACAAAGATATGGGTCTTCTTGAGGGCCATAGCCTCCGAAACAGATGTATGAATGCAAATGAAGATGCTCAGGAATTACCAAGAGAAGAGATAAGGTTCCCTTTGAGCACTTCTTCTATTGATCTTCTCCCTGCTTTCCACTCACCAGTGAAGCTTGGTGAGGCACCTGGGCAATAAGATTATCACTGCAGCTGTCAAAGTGACATTTGATTAAGTCAAGCTTCCCTGGCTTATCTTTAAAAGCACTGGGTTTTTATGTTAAGAAGTTAATCCTGATGTTTCTGATTCAATTACATTTGTAGATTCTACCAGGGTTTTTATTTCCTCTCTTTTTCCATGGGCAATTACTCAGGAAGCTATGATAAGCTAAGTGACATTTGCTTTTTCTTTCTCAGGGATCTGCATGAAAAGTGAGGTAGGTACTCTCAGAAAGCTTGTTTTGCCCTACACAAACCTGTGTTTTCATCAGGCGGGGAATATATTATGCTGTCTTAGCTATTTTTTTTTTTTTTTTGCATGTGTGGCTGGCTGTGTGTGTGTTTGTGTGTATCAAAGGACACTGTGTGTCTGTGAGGTCCAAATATAATTTCAGGAATCACCCTGGATTACTTCTACCTCCTATTTGCTTTGCTCTGGAATTTCCCAGGATCTATATTCCAGGGCTGGAAATACAGACCATTGACATTTCCACTTGGAGTTTTACGTGAGTTCTGGGATCTGAACTCAGGACCTTTTGTTTGCAATGCAGAGGCTTAACCCCTGAACCATCTTTCTAGCACTATCTTACCTATCGATTGCTATTCATTCAGACAATTTTTCTGAACCATAAAATAATGCACAAACATCACAATGAACAATATATATTAATGATTGATACTACATTAATTTTTCTGGTTAAGCAACAACATTTATTCAAACATGAAGCCAAATGCAAAATCTGTGTGCTTATAGATTGCAACTGCTAGAAATCTAAAACGAATTGAAGTATTACCCATCAAAAACACTTTGATGCTGGTAAAGTTATAACTTTATTTACTGTGATTCATGACAATGTTACATGCCCAGAATAAAATTCCCAGTGAATTTTTTAAATTTTTATTATTATTATTATTATTTATTCAACTGTGTACATGTGTGTGTGTATGTGCTCTCGCGCGCGTGTGTGCCTGTGTGTGTGTGTGTGTGTGTGTGCGTGTATGTGTAGAACCACGGACGAATTCGCGAACCACCATGGACGCCTCCACCTCCTTCTGCCCTCCTTCCGCCCCCGCTTCCGCCTGGCCTATACGTGGGATCTGGGATCCGAACTCGGGACCTTCCGCCTGCAAAGCGGAGGCTTAACCCCTGAGCCACCTCTCCAGCCCTCCCAGTGAATTTTTAATAATTAAAAAAAATTTCAGACAAAGCTAGGTTTATGTGTAATACTTTTTCAGTTTTAACTTAAAATTGATTAAAAGAATTGTTTCTTATTTCAAAAATATGACTGGTAAGAATGCATTAATGGTTTCAACTTTTAAATTTTGATTTTAGTTTAATTTAATTACAATGCAGAAACTCAGATCAGCACTTGCAAATCAACTTCATCAAACGTCTTCTCCAGTGGCAGTAAACAGTCATGTTAAGGCTCTGAAAACTTCCTCATTCAAGTTCAGAATAAACCAAGCTACAATCCAACAGATAATAGGATTTGGGGAAAGGGAATTATTCATTCAACATTTGCTACCATAGTTATTGCTGATACAAGATTATAAATCATGGAAAGGTGGCTCAGGGGTTAAGATTCTGCCTTGCAAGCAGTAAGCCCCGAGTTCTGATCCCAGGTCCATGTATAAACCACCAGATGGACACAGCGGCAGTCTGAACTTCTGGTTTTCCTTGGCAGAGCCTAGGAAATCCTAGAGTGAACCAAAAAAAAGATAGAAGCAATCCAGAGTGATTTCCAAAATCACCTTTGGTCCTGGGGCTAAGTAATGTTTCATGATCACTTTATTCTCCAACTAATACTGTCTATAGCAGAAACTACAGCATTTTATTCTCCAACTAATATTGTCTATAGCAGAACTATAGCAGAAAATTCCTTCACCATACATCACAATGTATGTTTACAAAAAGAAGAGGAAATAACTCTGTTCCTGAACATATAGAAGAATCCTTACTTACATCAACTGAATTTAATTCATTCCTCTCTGGAAGTAGAATGAGACATTACACTGAACAACTTCTGTAAGATTTCATCAATAAATCAGAACATAGAATAGAGATCTAAAATATATTTTCATTTTGATTCATTTTTTCTTTTATATGGAGAGCTATTAAAGAATAGCACAAAACAAAAGAAACTTTTAAGTGTTTAAAGACACATAAACCTAGGTATTAATTTCACAAAGAGCTTTGCCATCTTTTGGTATAGTATTAAGTCAATGCATTTAAAATGTGCCTTAGACACACAATACCTTCTGATACATATATATGCACACACACAAAATTAATTAATTTAAAAATTAATTAAAAATATGTCTTGGATCACAGACAACTTTTGGTAAATCCAGTCACTAACTATGCCTGTTAACAGGATGATTAAGCTCAGCCAGAAACCTAGAGTATTCTTCCTGGAGAACTGACCCTAGAAATGTGTGGTTATGATCTCATTTTTGTTGATAAATCTTGAGCACCATCAGTTACAAGTACAAGGTCAGGCTTTGAATGACATGCTATGCAAACTTTAAAAGTGGAGCCTTCATTAATGAATTAATTTATTCATAGCTATTATTATTATTGTTATCACTTGCAAGTTCTAGCCCTGTACTGGATTCTAAAGCATACACCAAGGAATATTGTAGTTCTTTTTTGGAGCTAGAGAGATGGCTCAGGAGTTAAGTCTCTGCCTCACAAGCAGAAGGTTCTGAGTTCAGATCCCAGATCCCATGTAAAACTTCTAGACAGAAATGGCAGCAGCCTGTACTTCTGGCCTTGAAAGGTACAGCCTCCAAAACAAAGAAAAGCTGAGGTAGCACAATTCAGGGTGATTCCAGAAGCCAACCTTGGACCTCCACATAGTGCCCTCTGATACACACAGACACACATGCAGAGACACACAGACACAGATGGAAAAAAAGAGTCGTATTTTGAAAAAGAAATATAATAATGTAGATAAGAAAATGAAAAATCAAGCAATATAATAAGCAAAGAGGCAAGGCATCATGTAGACAAATGATAAACTAATTGACCAAGAATAAGACAGCATAATTGCTATCAAGCTCAGTAACGTATCACATGTGTGGAGCATGACACACAGATCCTTTTTTTTCTAATTAATCTTCATTTATATATTTAACAATATATTTTCAAAAAGTGTTACCAAAGGAAGCTTGAGAGATCTATGTAGGTATCTTGACCTTGAAGCTAAGTAAGTCTGTAACTGAACCTTTGAAAATTCATTAACCACAATGATTTTTCCAAAGATCAGCACTAGGTGTGTGTTTTTATTTTTAATTTTACAAAGAGTAATAAAGTAGTTCTGCTGCCAACATTTGATGCCTTAGGAAAAGTAAAGCTAAAACTCAGATCCAACACTCACTCTAGAAGCTGTGCAACAAATCTGAAAAAGGCTAATTATTATGGTTTGCTGATGTCCCTTCTAAAAATTCATGTTGAAACTTGACCCTGAGTGCAACATTATGAAAAGTGGATTTTTAGAAATGATCAGGTCGTGAAGACAGAATTGGATTAATGAGCCTCTGAAAGTGGTACAAGAGAGGCTGTGGCTCTTCAGTCTCTTCCGTACAAGGGCAGGTTCCCAGCAAGGCATCTTCCTGAAACAAACTGTGCACCCCCTCCAATGCTAGGCCTGATGCTGCATCCCTTAAACACTGAGCCTGAGATGCACCCTTTAAACAGTGAACCTTCTGGTGCATGGATCTTGGACTTCCCAATCTCAGAACTATAAGGAGGGGGCAAGTCCCATTATTTATAAATTACACTGTTTCAGGTATTTTATTACAGCAAAGTGAACAAAGTAAGACATTACTATAATTATGCCTTTTTTTTTTTTGCTAAGATGTTCTCAGAATAAAATGAACAAAAATAGACAGTAAAGCAAAAAGACTTTTAATAGTCTCCTTGGCCTACTTCTGACAGAAGCATCTTAAAACAGATAACTTTATAACCACATGAAAATGAGTACACTAATTAAGATTATTGTATTTCCATGAAATATTAGGTACAAAATTTAATACACATTCCAATTCTCTTTGGTAATAATATAAAATTTATGAATGTGATGATAAAGTCAGAAATCTTAAGGAAATGTTTGCTATTATTTTTAAGTGATTGAACAGTTTCTTTTGCTTTCAGCAAAATGAGTTTCATGGGGGCCTACACTTTTCTGCTATTTTTATCCTATTAGGAAGTACTAATATATAAATAAATGCTACATCCATTGTTATCTTCTAAAGAAAAGAAGCTTTTAAAACATTTTTAATTTATTTTGAAATTATATACTCATTGATACTTAGGAGATTTCATTTCACATGATGTAACTAAGTAATACACCATTATTATGATGACATAGGAAACTTAAAATAGTATTAATTTCCAAGACATTTTTTGTTGTTCAAGAGACATGTGAATAGTTTTATTGCATATTTTCCTTCAGTTTGTGGCACATAGCTTTAGAGAAGTGATACCTTAAATACTAAAATAAAGAAACCGACCAAAGGGGAGACACATGCCACAATAGAGGCACACATTCATTGTGAATGTCACTCTGCTGACTCCTCAGGAGTGTCTTCCAAGTATTAGAGACAACAGTGATTACTGGGAGCCCAATGGTAGGGAGCATGCTGCTTGTTTTTTAAAACCTCTTTTTAAATTTTTTAAAAATTTTTTTTAAATTTTTTTTTATTTATTCAATTGTGCGCATGTATGTCTGTGTGTGCGTGTATGTGTGCGTGTATGCATGTATGTGTGTGTAGAACCACAGACGAATTCGTGAACCGCCACGGACCGCCTGCTCCTTGTTTACTCTGCCCCGGGTTCACAGGCTCCAGCTTACCAGGACCAGAAACGCAGGCTGCCCCCGCTTCCACCCGGCATCTATACGTGGGGTCTAGGATCCGAACTCAGGACCCTCTGCCTGCAAGGCAGAGGCTTAACCTCTGAGCCACCTCTCCAGCCCCCTTTTTATAATTTTTTTTAAAAAATATTTATTCAATTGTGCGTGTGTGCATGTATGTGTGTGAGTAGAACCACAAGCGAATTCAGGAACCACCATGGACTGCCTCCACCTCCTCCTTATTTACTCTGCCCTGGGATTCACAGGCTCCGCCCTACCAGGACCAGAAATGCAGGCCGACCCCGCTTCCACCCAGCGTCTATATGTGGGGTCTGGGATCCGAACTCAAAGACCTTCTGCCTGCAAGGCAGAGGCTTAACCCCTGAGCCACCTTTCCAGTCCCGCAGAACTGCTTCTTGATGGGTGTATACAAGTCAGAGCATCTCACAATCCCTGCAGGAAAAGGCAAACACAGGGACTTGTTCCTGGGGAAAAGAAAGTGAAAAAAGATGGTAGGAAAAAAATACAGGGAAGTGAAATCTGATATTAAACAAAACTGAATTTCAAACACCTCTTTTTGACAGAGTATGTAGTTAGGCAGGCATGACTGGAAAGGAAGGTGGATTCATCCTTTTCATGGCTAGGAAGCCTTGACAGCATGGACAGAGATTGCTTGATGAGATGAGCAAGGAAATTGTCACTGCATCTTAGTAGCTGTGTCTTCTAATGGTTCAAATGCCCCACTATGGTAAGAGAGACATCTTTGGAACTACAGTTGTGTTCTTCTTAGCAATGTGATAGTGAGACAGAGGTGTCAACTTGACAAGGAGGTAACGTCATAGTGTAGCTTGATTGTCAATTGGACAACACTTGGTATTAACAAAGAAATCAGTTGTCAGACCACACAAAAAGATTATCTAGATTAAGATATTTGGAAGCCTATGACCAACCCTAAATGTAAGTGATACCTTCCAGTAGCAACCAGACAAAAAGGAAGTTTTAAGAAGGAAGCACTCCCGTTTCCTCTCTTGCCCTTTGCTCACATATTCCTAGCTGCTGCTACCATTCTTCACTGACATCATAATCCAGCTTCTTTACTCTTCAACATGACTGAAGATCAGAGACTTTCCAGGAATGTTCCAGCTTTCAGCACCAGACTGGGTCCTGAACTGAGCAGCTACAGGCTGTCATTGTTGAAAAACTAGATTTTATCTTGTAAGTCAATCTATTCGACTCTCCCCTCCCCTCCCCTACCCTACCCTTCCCTCCCCTTCCTTACCCCTCTTCCCCTTCCCTCCCTTTCCTCTCCCCCTCCCCTCCCCCTCCTCTCACCTTCTCCCCTCTCCTCCTCTCCCCTCTCCCCTCCTCTCCCCTCTCTTTCCTCCTCTCCCTTTCCTCCTCTCTCCTCCCTTCCTCCCCCTCTCCCCTCCCCTCCCCATCCCTCCTCTCTCCTTACCTTCCTCTCTCCCCTCCCCTTGTCCCTTCCCCTCCCCCTCCCTTCCTTTCTCCCCTCCCCTCCCCTCTCCCCTCCTTTCCCCTTCCTTTCCCTCCTCTCCCCTCCTATCTCTCTCTTTCTGTCTCTCTCTCTCTCTGTCTCTCTCTCTCTCTCTCTCTCTCTGTCTCTCTCTCTCTCCTGGTTCTGCTCCTCTACAGAACCCTCACACTACCAAAGAACTAGAGTACCAGAGCACTTTTTCAGTAACCATACTTACTCATCGATGAATATCTTGATAGAGAGAGACTTAATAATAATATCACAGGATAAGGATACTATAAGAAACTGCTTAAAATCCACAATTCAGAAGCAAATGGACACCTGCCCACTTCGTTTAGCCCCTTCTAATCTCTCTCTGGCATGTACTCTCTCTTTGGTTTACTAAATAAACTTCCATTGAAGCTGTCCATTTCTCAAGGCTAAATCCTCACCCTGACATATTACTGAATAAAAGGGCAAACACATGTAACTGCCTAAAACAAAAGTGCACTTGTGATACATCATGTGAGCTGTGTTAGTTTTTATCTAGGGTCTTTTAGCTTACAAATAAGCTGAAAGGTTATACTATGTTTTTTTGTGGTTGTATAATGTGATTTCAGAGGGGAAATTTGACAGATGAATCCTATGGAAAGATAAGATTCTTAATTAGAAAAAATTAATTAGTATTAAAAGTATGGTAGAAAAGGTGCAGCATTCACTTGCTTAATTTTTTGTGTTTGAAGAATCTATATTGTGTATCTCAGAAATAAACCATGAAGAGGAAAGAAAAAGAAAGAAAGAAAGAAAGAAAGAAAGAAAGAAAGAAAGAAAGAAAGAAAGAAGGAAGGAAGGAAGGAAGGAAGAGAAGAGAGGAAGGAAGGAAGGAAGGAAGAGAGGAAGGAAGGAAAGAAGGAAGGAAGGAAGGAAGGAAGGAAGGAAGGAAGGAAGGAAGGAAGGAAGGAAGGAAGGAAGGAAGGAGGAGAGGAAAGGGAGCCAGAGAGGGAGGGAAGAAGGAGGGAGAGAAATGGCAGGCAGGGAGGGAGGGAGACAAGAGAACAGACAAACCTGTGTATAACACACTGGCACATGTAGATTTTGTCACACAGAAAATGAGAACCAGGGAAAGAGGAGTCAGTGACATGTGGCATGGAGGACTCAGATACGTAGAACTTTGTAATAATGACTTGGAAGATGATATTTGACCAAGATCTAAAAGAAATGAGGAGTGACCCTCAAAGGAAAGGACTTTCAGAGATGGTGATGCCCTGGACTAGGGACTTGGCAGTGTAAGAAAACCATCAAAGGTAGTTTGGCTATGAACAGACAGAAAATAAAGGAGAAAGAAAAGTATCATGCAAGAGACTCTAGGCCATGGGAAAGCCTCTGGATCTTACCTTGCTGCCTTTTAGTGGGATTGAGTCATTGTACAGTGTTGGGTTTCATATGGACAATTTCTTTCAAGTATGTCATGTATTCTGACCATATTCACGCTCCCCATTTACTCCCTCTCCTAATTTCCTCACTTCTTTTCCACTCCTGATGGACTCCTTTCTTCCTGGATATCCCTTCTCTGAAACACAGTGGAAATCCACTGGAAGATTTTAAGCAGAAGAAGAGCTACATCTGATTTTTTTTTTAAGCAAGTTCCAATCCCGTGTTGGGAAACGTCCTCTTTTCTGTTGTTGTGAGACGACACTGAAAACAATCAGCTCAGGAAAGAAAGGTTAATTAGGTGACTTGCAGTTCCAGTGGGGACATTTGGTCCATTATGACAGAAAAGGCTATTTGACAGAAACTGGAGTTAGCTTAAGTCACTGCAGACATCATGGAGGCAGAGAGATCTGACCACAACCTGGAGAGCTGACTTCAAGCAGAAATAGGGCGGGGCTAGCCAACCTGTGACATGCCTTCTTCCAGCAAGACTTCACCTCCTCCTTAAGGTGCTATGACCTTCTCAAATGACAACTAAGGATTCAAACCCATGAGTCTGTAGGGGACAACCATGACAGGAAGAACTTTTCTTCCTTGTTCTTCCTTTCATCTGACCCAACACCAGAAGATCCTGCTCACATTTAGGGTGGGTCATCCCTTTTAAAAAATTGGATACAGGTAATCTCTTCAAGTGTTCTAAGGGTAGTCAGTTAATTGATTCCAGAATTTGTCAAGTTGAAAACCAAGATTAACTGGCACACTAGATAAGAAACATGAAAAGAAGGTAGTCCACAGAGGCCAATGAGAAAGGTGCTTTTAAAAGGAAGTGACATAATGTGCTAGTGGATAGGATGCAGACAAGAGAAAAAGGGCAGAGTATAAGAAGTCATAAGGCTGCAGCCAAGGTAGCTGGACAACTGGTGAAGCCATTGACCAGACTGGGACAAATTTGGCAGGACAAGGGACACAGGGGGAAAACAGTTAAAGAAAATTAAAGGCAAATGTTCTCATTCAGCCCAAAAATAGAAATTAAAAGCTGTAGGGCACATGAAAGGTGAAGGTAGAAGTCGCAAATGATACTTTAAATGCAGTAATTGTGTGAGGGAGAAATTAAAACTTTTTAAAAGTGCAATTACCTGACTTTATAATTGACTCATTCTATTGTCACAGACCAGGAAATATCTTCACATCATTGGCAGATTTTACGTCGAATAGTCATTATACTATCATTGTATTACAGGCCTTAGGAGAATTGCTTTAATGGTATATTAATGTCAGCCGCTGGAAGCCCTCAAACAAGGAAAGCTCGGTGGGTCTGTGTTTTCATGTCTTGCTGTACAGTCGGAAAGAGAGGTGCAGTAATCTAAGTGTCTGTCTCACTCACTCAGGTGATGGCAAATGCAGAAGATAATGAGCTTCCGTGGGGTGGACAAACGGCTGGAGTGCTGCCTTGCCTCACTGATGTATCTTCCTGGACCAATTTATTATTCAGACATTTTAAATTTTCCTAAAGGAAAAAAGAAATCCGTGCACAGGCACGGGTTGCCTTCGGGAATACTTATGGCATGTCTTCTGCATGTGTGTCACAGAGCTGCCTGTCCATCAGGAATGGTGAGAGTAAGCTGTGATAAATCAGAGGCCTTTTTAAATTTCTCCAGCTCTCAGCCACTATCTCCTCATGCATTTGAGCAATTCTTATTCTCTGTTTCGGGAGTAATGGGAAAACGAGGAGAACAGTTTCTTTTATAATACAATATATAGCTGGAGCCTGATTGCATGACAATTTGTGAGTCACTGGCATTGATCACATTAACTTCCAATGCCAGTTTACTTGCTATAAGATAGATAGCATCAACATTGGTACTAAAAGACTGTGAAGTATAGTTGTTTTGCACTTTATATCCTGATTCCCAACATTATAACTTCTCAGGTATCTTTGTTTTTTAATGCCCTTCCCCCATTTATTTTTTTTATTTATCAATGCCCTAATGGTGATAGATACTGTGTAGCCCTTACATATGAGAGAGAGAGAGAGAAGAAAGAGAGAGACAGAGAGAAGAAGGAAGGAAGGGAGGGGAGGGGAGAGAGAGGAGGTGAGGGAGGGAGTGAGGTAGATGGTGTGAGAGCGAACGTGAGAAAGAGAAGGAAGAAAGAAACGCAAGAAAGAAAGGAAGAAGAAAGAAGAAGGAAAGAAGAAAAAGAAGAAAGAGAAGAAAGAAAGAAAGAAAGAAAGAAAAAAGAAAGAAAGAAAGAAAGAAAGAAAGAAAGAAAGAGAGAAAGAAAGAAAGAAAGAAAGAAAAATTAATAACCAAACTTCTGGTAAGTAGTGGGAGTAAAACCAAATCTGTTAGTTTAGTTGTCTTCTGGTACTAAGGCTAGCTCAAATCATCACAAGATTCACAGCAGCACCATCAAGCAACTTCCACAGAACTAGTTGTTAAATTATTATGCTACCAAAAAACACAGAAAAAAAAATCCCAAAGAACTGAAAATGTAGGCAGCTTCTCAATTTCTAAGCTATGAGATACACAGTCAACATATAACAAAATTGTTGCAGATATCATCCTATAGCTATTTCTCCCAAACCGTGTTCCATCCCAGTAAATTGAGTTTGAATCCCCAAGTATCATTTAATTCTAAATGATCCCACTGAACTATTTTACATTTGATCCAACGTAAAATGTTCGAAATACAGATTAATTCAGTAACTCCAAAGAACTCCACTCTGCAGCACTCACATATTTTCAAATCATTCTTTCCTATATTCTGTTGTTTTCAGAATAATCCCTGGACTATTTCCAGCTGGCACCTCTGCTGTGTGGATCTCTTTTCAACAGAAACTGGATATGTGTTCCTGTCTGCACTGATCAGATTTTTCATAGTCAGTGATAATTTCAGTCACCAACACTGATCATTGCCTAGAACAAAATTAAAGTTGACTTGATATTGGCTAGACTTACACATTAATAATGGCCACATCACACCTGGTAAGACACAACATTGTTGTCTTTCAAATTTTTCAAGTTTAATTTTTGGGGAAATAGGAGAACTGTTCAGAAAATGATACATAAACATATCTGGGTAAAACTGACGAGGATTGGGGAAGACCCTGTTGCCACAAACCCCACAAATCATAAAGTGGCAAGAGTCATTGATCAAAGCTTGAGGATCTGAAACTACTGGCAATCTCATATTTGGGAAAACCAGCTTTCACAGCTCAAAATGTAGCAAACTGATAGAGACAAAAAATGATTTCTATAAAGGTGCATGATATTTTATTAACATTATTATTATTATTATTATTACTAATGAGTCATCACATATAATATTCCTGAACTCTAATTTATGAGTTCTTTGAAATCTTTGGGTAAAAATTTTCTATTTTCTCCTTCCTTCTGTTTGAAACAACCCTTTGCTTTGTATTCACAGTGCTGCTCTGTCTTAACCTGCCTTAAACATAATAGACAGCCTGGAGGAAAGTGAAGAAATTCATTTGAGAAAAGGCAACCAAGGAATTCTAACTTTTTTTCTTCTCTTGTAAAAGAAAAGATGATGAAAAACCAGGACAAAGACAACAGAAATTGGAAAGAATAGGTATTCCAGAAGAGAGCTGTACGTCCCAGTTACACGAAGATCCTCTTTGGGGATATGTGGTGAATGACATCAAAGAAAGGGAAAAAAATGTGTACAAGAGATCCCCAGCGAGGGCTGGAGAAGTGGCTCAGGGGTTAAGCCTCCGCCTTGCAGGCGGAAGGTCCTGAGTTCAGATCCCATATCCCACGTATAGACGCCAGACGGAAGCGGGGGCGGCCTGCGTTTCTGGTCCTGGTAGGGCGGAGCCTGTGAATCCCGGGGCAGAAGGAGGTGGAGGAGTCCATGGTGGTTCGCGAATTCGTCCGTGGTTCTACACATACACAGACACACACACAGACACACACGCGGGCGCACAGGCACACGCACATGCACACAGTTGAATAAATAATAATAATAAAAAAATTAAAAAAAAGAAAAGATCCCAGCGAATATCAGTTTCTATCCCTGCCATATTGCAGGAAGTCACCGGTCCACAATGTCTTGACATGTCATTATAGTTGCTTTGCCTTCTCAAGACCATTAAGGCAGGATAGAAAGACAGGAGAAATTAAGGTTCCTCACTCCAAAGTGTGGTTGAAGCCTCTTGCCAGTCAAAGGGCAAAAATCCCAGTACAATGAATACAATTTGCTACAAATGTGGACTCCATAAAGTCAATATTCCTCTTGTGGGTCTGTCTCAGATAAAAATGTTAAAATATCAATGCACCGTATTGAAGGTCTAAGATAGGATCTTTGACTATGAATGACTTCCTTGTCCAAATACAGACCTATGATATTCTAGGAACCTCGCAAACAAGACTATGAGCTTCACTTACAGAAAGAGATGGAGAAAAGTATCTTAATTCTCTCAAATGACCTGTGTGACCTATGAATTTTACTTTATTAGCTACAATCATCCAGTCCAATTTAGGTACTACTTTCTACAAGATCTCATTTCCCAAATAGGATGGTAACATCCTAATAATCTGTTAAACAGTGTGTCTCTAGAAGCCATAAAAATCTCACACACTACTAAAATGGCACTTAAATGTGACTCTGTCTTGACTAGTCCATACCTACACTTGGGAGTTTATTAAGTGCTTCCCTCTTCTTTTATGTGTATGCTAGGAGCAATGTTAGAACCCTCTTAAATATCTCCAAATTTGCTTTTACCAACTAGTCCTGAAATTCTTTCCTGTGGTAAAGTCATAATCCCAGCTCCATCCAGATAGGTAGAAAGCTGTTCCCCCAGTAACTAACCCACACAAACTCAACAACAGACAATGTCTCTGTGACTACTTCACTCGGGTTTGGTCTTCCATCTATCTTGAGATCTGTTCGAACTCTGCCTAAAATCTAATGAACATGTGATCGGGTAAAGTAAGTCCATCCAGATAGGTAGCATAGTAATTAGAAATGTCTGACTACCTCACAGTTCTGGAATTAATTGAAAATCTATGAAAAACTGAGTAGGGGCAGGGTGGGAAAGCGGGGGCAGGGTCTTAGATTATAACTTTTCAGACAGAACATAAATGAGTCAAATCAAGCCCCACAACCTTTTATTTAGAAGTCACTAACTGTCCTCCATTAAGTTAAGCAGTATTTAGATGTCTTCATGATACTTTCCAGAGCCTGACTGACTTCCCTTCACATAGATCACAGACTCCAGAACAATTGTAAATCCCTTTCCTTTCTCTTTGAGATGTGAACGTTTTATCTTGTGTGTCTTTGGGACTGGGGAGATGGTTGAGTTGGTAAGCTCCTACTGCACAAGCAGGGTACTGAGTTTAGATCACTAGCTTCATTTAAAAGCCAGACTTTGGGCTGGGGAGATGGCTCAGGGGTTAAGACCCTGTCTTTCAAGCAGAGAGTCTTAAATTCGGATCCTAGGTCCCACGTAAAAACGCCAGGCAGAAATAGCAGCGACCTGCACTTCCATCTCTAGTGGACATAATCTGGGAAATCCCAGAGTGAAGCAAGAAGGAAGTAGAAGCAATCCAGGATGACTTCCGAAGTCACCCTTGGTCTTCCACAGGGAGGACCTCTGACACACACACACACACACACACACACACACACACACACACACATCAATGAATAAACAAATAGGGTTTAAAAATCCAAGTATAGTGGTGCACATCTGTGATCCTAGCAACTGGGGCCTGAAGAACAGTGGATTTCGAGAGCATATTTGTCTGGCCTAGAAAAATCAGTAGGTTTAGGTTCAGTGAGAGGTGGAGAGGGTCAGGGTTGTCCAATATTTTAACACTGACACAGCACCATTATGTACAAATACTTAAACACCCTACGATTATTTTCTAACAATCTCAAATAAATCCTCATCATGGTTTAAATTTTCTGTTTTGTGATAGACCACGTTCATAGATATCCCTGGTCCTATTATGGGCTGCAGGTTAGACATTACTGGACCTTCCCAATTCTCTTCTCCTTTTCCTCCTCATCTTCCTTTTCCTCCTCTTTCTCCTTTTCCTCCTATTCTTCCTCATTATCTTTCACTCCCACTACCTTTTATTCTTCTCTCTGGTCTCTGTCTATTATATTCTCCAGTGAAAATCAATCCCTTAGTTTTCTATAAAGCTTTCCAAAGGAAGAGAATGAAATATACTTTGTTCCTATGTGAACAGCATTTTCCACCTTACAGACACTAAGATAAGAAAAACTCAAGAAAGCTCAGGGAATCTGTCAGGGGCAGAAAGGAAAGAAAAAAAATATCAGAGACTTCAAGGATTAAAGAAGTTATAGAGAAAGTGCTGAAATCAGCAGTTTTTCATTTAGTGAGTATGTATAAGTAAATATTCATCAAACCCTCAAGTATTTAAAGTGTCAGTTTATCATATTTTAACTAATCCCTGACTTTGTTTTTAGCTTCATTTTTTTATCTATTTACAATTTTATTATCTATTTACAATGCCTTCATCATCTCTGGCATGACTGTACACATCATTACCACGATGAAGGAGAACTGTGGTAGGTGAGTAGCAGCAGCTCAGGGGGGAGGTGAGGGAAAGCAAGTCCAGAAGGAGATGAGCAGCCAGGTGAGAGAATGTGAGTGAAGATAGGTCTGGGAGCAGGTGAATGAAGGCAGGCATAGAACCAGATGAACGAGGTCCTGTACAAGAGTAGGTGCTAAGGCAGCTCCAGCAGGGGCTCCTCACACTAAGGAGACCTTCCTCTCTTGACAGATCTCTGGCTGTGGAAGCTCATGGAATCTTTTACGACCAGAAAGGAAAAAAAAATTGATCAGAGACTTCAAAGATTAAAGAAGTTATAGAGAAAGTGCCAAAATCAGCAGTTTTTCATTTAGTATGTATAAGTAAATATTCATCAAACCCTCAAGTATTTAAAGTTAACATAATGTCAGTTTGTCATATTTTACCTAAACATTGACTTTGTTTTTAGCTTCATTTTTTATCTATTTCTTTTTTTTCAGCCTGAAGTCTGTTCTGTAAGGTAGAAGAAAATGAGAGAAAACTAAACTCAGTGGGTACAACCCACTGAGAAATTGCGAGGATAAAATCATGTTCCTAGAATTCAAGCACTCTGCTTGGCCTGCCAAGCCAAGAGGCAAACCAAGAAATTTTCTGCAGTGTTTTCAAAAGAGCCAGACATAAAAACAATCTAAAGGCAAGCAGTGTGAGGTACGAGAGACGTCACTCATACATACATAACATACATATATGGGCACATTCATACACACATGCACTCAAGCACTGTGGTGTACACCCCACCCAGTACACACATAACACACTTGTATGCACACACGTCAACTTATAATTCTCCCTCTATTAAGTTCCCATGATTTGCTTAGCTGGTTCCCAAAATAGTTTCTGAAATTATGCTATGTCTAGTATATTTGAAAAAGAAAAAATGTTTTTAGCTTCTTTTAAAGCATCTCTTTTTTTGCCTTGAAATATATCACTGAGCACAGGTAGCCTGGGGCATCCTACAGAGCAGGCAAGAGCATCTCTAGGGATTTTAATGCCATTTGAACCTTCTATTTCCTAATTACCTCCTACTCCCTACTCCCTAGAATGAACCTATTAGTGTACTTTACAGTATTAATAGATCTTTTATTAGCAATTATGTTTCAGGATCGCTTTCCATATAACAGCCTTGTGTTAACAGTGCCATCCCATTGATCTTACCTCCACATGCTCCTTATGTCATTTCAAGTGGCTAATAACTTGCTAATATAACTTTACAGGTACATTTTGTACCTTTCTCTCCAATGATTGTAGACCTACCAGCTCATTAAACACTGCAAAAGAACACAGGTTTCAGCCCTTTCTTTTAACAAGCCAGCCGTGTGGAATCAAAGTCTGAACCTCTCTCTTCTAATGATCTTGATGTTCCAACCTCCACATGCCAGGAGGTGAGATGCTGCAGGGACGGAGCACCTCACAGATCCTCTTCCACAAAGGATAATTAAAGTTTGGATGGTATTTCTAACGTTTGCTTTCAAATGTTGTTTTAATCTTCCCCTTCCTCTCTTGTGTCATTTCCAGATCTTGTCAGTACCATTAGTTAGCTGAATGGGGCGCTTGCCAAGGTCAACTGCTGAACAATGAAACTGTGTCAAGGCACACTGCCCCAGGAATATAACTGATTCTATCCCATATCTATTGCTAACGACACTTAAAAGAATAGCAAGTTGCTGTCAGTTGGAAACACACACACACACACACACACACACACACACACATACACACACACACACACACACACTGCTGTGACTTTGTAGAGTCCTCACAGGGTAGGGTTGTTAGTACAGTTAAAACCATAATGCAGAATTTTTCTAATACTCAGCAAGTCCTTGTGATATCATTTCATTATTACAGAGTTATGTCAGAACTAAAGGTGTTTCCCTTCTTCATAGTTAAGGGATTATTTCCATATGGGAGAGACATATTTGAAATTGTTTGCATGTTCATTAAGAAAATGAAAGCCGATGAACAGAAAGGCCAATAAGAATTTAGTGTTCTCTCACCAAATTCACCAAATATAAGACAGATATTGTGTGCCTGCTAGATGAAAAGAAATTGAAGCACACAGCTTAACTTCCATTCTGCTACTCTGGGTACATTAACAAAAGATGACAAAATTGCTTAATAATTACATTATTCTGTCATTATACCTACTGCGTATTATTTCAAATAAAACCAGCCAGCTACTACAAGGTTTTCTCCCCATTAGAGAGCTTTTCAGGAATGTCTGCCTCCAAAGTCTTCAATTGACTTAATCCACTTATACATATTTTCATAACTTTTCTCTTGTGAACACATATGTTCACAGGCTACATCTAAGTTAGCCTAGAGTAGCAGCTTAGCCAAGTTCAGCACCCAATTTCTTTTCCTCTTTGGGGAATAGAACCAGCAATGCTAGCAAAATAATGAAATGAAATATATCAACCTGTTTGCCTAGTGCAGAATAATTAATTTAAGACACCAGTCTGGGGAGTTTAAATGCAAATGAGCCAACATGGCAGCTTAGCCAACGCTATATACTTTCACTAGCAATCTTGCTGATCATCATCCAAAGATCAATTCAAATGTGACATCAATCATGAAGCTTCCCACCAATTACTCTAGTTTCTTCCTCTTTTGAGTATCCCTGACACTTGAAATGAATTTTTATTTCAGATAAAATAAGACATAACTACTGATGTTAAAAAATAAATTCTGGTGGCTGAGTAATATTCCATTGTATAAATGTACCAAAATTTGTCAGGAGATGAATGGAATTAAAAAAAGCTATATTGAGTGAAGTAGCCTAGATACAAAAGTTATACACCATATGTACTCCCTAATAAGTGGATCCTAGTTCCAAATCCACTTATTGACATATTCAAAGGTAAATCTCTGTAATACCCACTGCAATTGCAAAGGATTATAAATAGGAGGGAAGGGCAAGGAGGACCTCAAAAGAAAGGAGATAAAGGATCATGTTTCATAGAGAAAATAGGCCACGATCATGTATTGCATGTAAGTAGTAAGACATCTGATGCAGGTCACTCACACTTTCCTTCAGGGTCACTTGCGACTGAACAGGTTTGATCGTGCCAATCAGGGAGGATGTAGGGATTGGCAGACAGAGGATAACCATCCTGCAAATGGGACACTGATCTCCCACACACCACTGCTGTGTCCTACTCTTATTCTTCCTCTTATATTGTTTAAACAGTCTTTTATCTTTAATTAGGAGGCAACCTTCGATACCAATCAGGGTAGCACAGGAAAAACAAAACCAAAAACAACAACAAACCATAATTCAGAACACCAAAGACCCTACATTAATCACTTGGAACCAGCCAAATCTTTCCCCATCCTAAATCTCAGGGAATCGGGCAGAAGAGGGGGGTGGCAAGATTGTAAGAGCCTAAAGATGGGGAGGATCAAGGATATGCAAGATACTCTCACACAAGTTAAGGCTGCAGCAGCCAGGATTGGACTTTGCCTGACAACAACCCCCCAAAGTCTAGCATGGATCACAGAGGAGAATCAGGAAATAGGATCCTTAGAGGCAAAGGATTATCAGTCATAATAGAATTCCCACACTAACAAGGAGCCCAAGAAGAGGCTCCGGGCTTTGCCACTGGGCTATGCCTCACTAGGGTGGAGGACTCAGAGGGAGGTTTAGCATTCACCCGAAGAATGCTCCAGTGATTGGGAGGGGGAAGGGAGAAGCACTGAGAGAGGAGGAGGGAAGGAGAGGGGTGAAAGAAAGGGAGGAAGGGAGGAGAGTGCAATGGGTGATGATTGGGAAGGAGAGGGGAAAAGGAAAGGATGGGGGTATGTATTGATCTTGTATGATTAGGAAAACGTGGGAGGAAAAATTTAAAAAAATAAACAAATTTGGGATTTTATTTAAAAAATAAGTTCTGATCTAGTTTTAAAATTGGAACTCATGGGGCTGGAGAAGTGGCTCAGGGGTTAAGCTTCCGCCTTGTAGGCGGAAGGTCCTGAGTTCGGATCCTAGCGTTTCCGGTCCTGGTAGGGCGGAGTCTGTGAATCCCCGGGCAGAGTAAACAGGAGGAGGTAGAGGCGTCCATGGTGGTTCCCGAATTTGTCCGTGGTTCTACACACACATACACCCACACACATACATAGACACGCACAATTGAATAATTAATAAAAAAAATTGGAACTCATGAACTACAGATTAATTCAACAAAAAGATTTATGTGGGTAGAGTAATTACAGATACCTTCATAGGGAAAGAAATAAAACTTTTAAGGAACAACAATTCATAGAGGAGACAAATACTCTATGAGTTAAATATCAGAAACTATTCCATTTTCTCTTCATACTGCTGATAAAGATACAACCAAATAACATGAGGGGACAGGGGCTTGAATCTGGCTTACAATTCTGGTTACACTTCATTGTCCAGCTTGGCATGAGAGTTCATACCAACATCAGGAGAACTGGTCACAACATATACAAAAGGATTGCTGAGAGAGAGGCAAACCTCCTTACCTACCAGCCTACCAAAGTATACCAAAGTATGCAGAAATACTGAACCAGCTCTCTGCATAGTAACTCTAAGCCCAGGGAATGGTCCCACCCCTTATGGGTTAAGCACTCCCAAACTGAATAGGTCCCCAGTCCCGTCCCTTCCTCCACCCCTCTCCAGTCCCCCTTGCTTCCTTCCCTCCTTTTCCCCTTCCTTTCACCCCCCTTCCCTCCCTTTCTTCCAACCCCCCCACCTTCCCCTCCTCAATCCCTGGAGCATCCTTTAGTGTGAATGTCAAACTTCCCTCTTCATCCTCCACTCTAATGAGGTGTAAGGACTCAGTAGCATTGCCTAGAGCCCTTCCTATTGTGACTGTTAATCCCTTGCCTCTAAGGATCTTAGTGCCTGTGATCCATGCTAGACTTTGGGAGTCATTCATGTGTCAGTCAATGTGCAGGTCATGCAAAGCCCTATTATGGTTACTAAAAAAAAATCATTTCTTATGGGTGCAATGAAAGGCTTTGCCTTCAATTGTCAAGTTGGCAACTGTAGCTAATTGCCACAGCAGCTGTACTGTGGCAAAAACATGAGCTCTGTCACCATACTAGTTCCTGTGACAGTAATAGGAGAGTATCTCTTTTTGGGGTGCCTACAAAATAGATACAATGGTGCCCATTTTAGCTACTGTAAGGAGAAGGTTTCAAAATTTACTTTTAACACAGACACTGAATAGACTCAAAATGTTCCTTAATACACAGAGGGCATGGGCTCAAGAACAGATGGATGGAGCGAGTCATGTTACATTGAAAGGTCTTAAGAACAAGCAGAAAAGTCTGGATACACTGAAGTAAGGATAGAATGTGGGCATAAGTCTTCCATGTGTAGAATCACATTATCAAAACAGTATTAAAATATATCACCAGGCACTGGCAGCTGAGAAATCAGAACCAAGAGGCTAAGCTGAGAGATAGCTGTAAGGTCTTTGAATTCAGGCAAGCAAAGCCCAGTAAGAAAGGACATTACAGTGCAAGAGAGGAGAAAAGCATTAGACAACATAGTAAAACATGGACTCAGACTCCATGGAAAAATGGGGGTAGGAAAATGGGAAAAAATAAAGTGGAATGTAAGCAACAAGGAAGACAGGCAACATCATGAGTAATAGATGGGAACACGAGCAAAGAAGCCATTTTGTTCCATGTAGGCTGTGATAGGCAAGCGGCCAATGGAATCTAAAACCGGGACTGTAATCAGCTTTGTGTACTATAGCCACACAGGTTTTAGGGCTAGCAAGTACACTTTTATCCAAAAGAAGCTCCATAATTTTCAAAAATTTTTGAAAATACAGCAGTAACACACAAAAACCAAAAGGATCAGCAGTAATGTTCTCACAAGGAAAATACTTTTAAGATACTGTCTTAAATAGGGTTATCCTTAGCCTATTGGTGCTGTTTATGTTTAAGCTCCTCAGCCTATTTATATTTTTAAGTATGCTGCATACATGGAGTCAAAGACAATTGGATGTCAAACATTATTCTCAATCTTGTGGAATGTGGAAATAATAAAATTTTGCAGCTGTTCACATGGACTATAATATAAAACACAGGTCCACTGTCCTCCAACGATGCTGTAGTTGAGACTTCTTCATTTCAGAACAAGATGTTATGGAGTTTTGAGTCCTTTTTGCCAAGACATCTAGTATACAAGATAATTCTAAATTACCTTTGTTGCATGTGCAGTGACTTCTGCTTTGGTGTCTTTTCTCAGTCTTCCCACTCTTACTTTTCACATCTTGTCTGACAACCAGATTTCCCTTACATAAATGTTATATGTTACCTAGCCTGGTTAGAAATGTTTTTTGAAATGTTTTTCTGTCATTAGTTTATCAGTTTTATTTATCCTTTTCTTCATACTTTTTGCATATAATGTAGTCCAAGTTATCCCTCAATTACATTTACCTGCCTAAATTAGTCCTAAGCTTTCTAATAATTCTATTCTGACTTTTTTCTTTTTGCTTTATCCTAACAGATTTATGATTTTTGATCAAGTCTGTTATTCATCACTCAAATTCAGTGTGTGTGTGTGTGTGTGTGTGTGTGTGTGTGTGTATGTGCGTGTGTGTATGTGCGTGTGTGTACACATAGGATCATGTTGATTGGATTTTAATGTTCATTGTAACTGGATCTTTCCACAGAGACAGAGAGATTTGTATCATCAATATACATAAATATCAACATGAACTTCAAATGAGAAGCTCTAAAGAAACTAGACCAATACACAGTGTTCCAACCTATGTTACATACTTTTTAATGATTTACTGTATTAATTTGTAGAGATAAGTTTCAAAACTCTTCAGTATGCTTAATATTTAATGCTAACTACTACCCGGTGCCTGACCACAATGCCTACTCACTGCCTATTTAGTTTTGCTTCACATAACTAAGGCCAACCTTTGGCATGACTATACTCTTGCATAATTTGCTGTGTGAAGTCTTCACAGCTGTTATTTCCTTGTCACATAAACCATACTTGCTTCTGTAGAAGTGTGAAGGAAGCATTAAATACAAGAAGGGGCTTCTTACTCAAATCTTCCTATTGTGGATAGCATAGTTTTAAGTTAAACTACGCCATGTGTCCCTCCCATCTAGATATCAAACTAAGACAGCAATGTCTAAGCAATGAAAAGACAAATTAATAAGGATTTGTGAGATCAGAAAAACAATTGGTTGAGGTTAATAATCCACACTATGGAATGAAAATTGTAAATATATTATTGGGTATAATCATATACTAGCTTAGATTTTTAAAACCATGCTCAGAGTCAAGTTATGATATGAAGCTTATGAACCCTCCCATATAGCAGAAGTCTAGATGGGATGCCTGTCTCGGGATTGCCATAATCCTGATAGTCTGAAGTTCTTACACAGTTCTTGTGTTTTAAAGTCTGTTAACAGATGCTACCTTTTTATCTCTGGGAAATATTTTCAATATTTCATTTTAAAATTACTGAACTTTTCCAGACTCATACCTGTCATTCCAACACTCAAGATACCAAGGCATAAGGAATGCCGCAAGATTGAGAGAAGCCTGGGTACCTTGTAGGCTTCCATGCTAACCTGAGCTATAGTGGGAGACTTTGTCTCAGGAGAAAAACATCCAAAATAAAAGAAAATGGCTTAATTTTTATTGTAAGTACTAAAGAGGTAGCAGAGACAAGTTGGTCTTTCATCACAGCTAACCTTCTGAGCACATGGCCAGATCATGTTCCTTACGTGCATGCATAGCGATGTGGCTGTGCTCTAACCTGGAAACAGGTGGGGAACTTAATTGTGGAAACTTTTCACAAGGATTCTCTGAGGTTTTTTTTGTTTTGTTTTGTTTTGTTTTGTTTTGTTTTGTTTTGTTTTTTGCCTTTGGATAGGCTGGAATGGTCTATTCCAATGGCTGTGACACACTATGGGAAACATTGAAAGAAGGCAAAATCATAATAAGAGGGATCGTGAATTTCTACATGAGGTGGCAAAGACTTACCTGCCATCACAGAAGAGAGACATTGCCTGTAAAAAATAGCTGAGACATGTGGGTTTCTTTATCATACTACTTAGGATCACCTTAATTAACAAGTTCTCTACTATTTCAATCTGGAAATGACGTCTGCTCAAAATGCTTGTAAGTAGGGTATTATCTGTTTTAGCAATTTGTTTACTCAGCATTTTATCCATGTTCTCATGGGTTTTATCTTAAAAGCTCTAAGTAGTTTTCCATTACTTCCTTCCCTGGTATTAGATTAATAGATGTCCTATAATTCTGTTTCATAAAGGACTTAGAAAGTAGGAGAAGAAATCATTTGGCTTCCCAACTGAGGTCACTTTGCATGCATGAAAGAGAACATCTGATCTGTGGCCAGACTGAACAAGAGCATTTTTTCATGTGAAGCCTGATCAAAGATGAAAATCAATCTGAAAAATGAAATTGAGATGAAAAGTATTTGGGGAGTGCTTCTTTACTACAATTGAATCTCACATGAAAACTCTCTTCTGAACAGCCACATAACCAGCATATGGAAAGTTATAGCTGGAAACAAGTCTCAAATGTCGGACTCCTACCAGATGAACTGCTTGCTAGCCCCTCCATGGGCTCCCATATCTGCAATCCTATGGAGTGTGGCAAATGGATTTTACTTTGCATGGTAGATATTTTTCCTCTGGGCTGTATTCATGCTTAAAATTTAAGATGTGCTATGTATGTTTTACTAACACTTTTCTCTTTTATGCTGAAAGGTCTATACAAGATATATTTTATCATGTTAAATAATGCTTTTATTTCCATCACCATACATACACCATTCTCAATTGACACAATTATCTAGTTCAGATAATACCTTAAGTGTTACAAGAGGAAGGAAGTAGTTTTGAGACTGAGGACTAGTTCCTAAGCCTTTTCCTATCATTAATGTTAAATACTATCTTTCAGCAGGTACAGATTAACCATCTATCATATGTGTAAGGCACTTTTCCCGGTTCCACATTTAAACAAAGCAAGCCGATGCCCTGCCCTAGAACAGCATCATGTCAACTTAGGTATAGTGGAAAGAAGTCAAAGTAAGATGTATTCATTAACAGAAAAAGATAACAAGCACATTTAAGACACTTAGACTCCATGTCACGTCAGTCATAGGAAACATGATATGTTGGAATCCATTTCACCTGCCATCTTTCTCAAAAGCTTGTGAAGTCTTAACACAGAAACTTTAATTTATTTACTGTCTCTACAACATCTGACAAAGTGTAAGCTTTCAACATTTTTTTATTTCCACTCATACAAACTTAACAGGTCCCCCCTCCCTCCAACGCCCTATTCCCCTGTGCCCCCCTCCCCTCTTCCTTTCCTCCCCATCTCCCAGTGCCTCTCCCTCCCATCCCCAGAGCATCCTTTAATATGCATGCCAAACTCTCCCCTGGGTCCTCCTCTCCAATGAGGTGCAAGGACCCAGAGTATTTCCCAGAACCCTTTCCTGTGTTCCCATTAAGCATAGGAATACTACTGTGGCTGTCAATCCCTTGCCTCCAAGGATCCTAGTGCCTTTAGCAAATGCTAGACTTTGTGAGGTCAATAGTGTGTTGGACATTGCGCAGGGCATGTAAAGTCCAAATATGATTGCTTCGGCCCTAACTTGTGTGGAGTATCTTGCATATACTTCTGTAACCAGAAGACCAGCTGCTACTTCTGCTGAGCTGAATGACAGCAATTGTTTGTTACCCTCCACTATGTATATGAGAACATCAGATAGGAAAGAATGTGATGACTGTACCACAGTTACTTCCCACTAAACCTGATGTTTACAGTTCAAACTTAAATCTTTCTCCTTATACACTGCTGCCAACTTCACAATCACATTTTTAATTCATTATTATATCCTCCTCCTCATGTTGAAAAAAAAAAAGACCAGGGCAAGCTTATATGTCTGCCCTGATTTCAAGAGAAGTATGTGAGGGTACATTCATCAATCACTCTCCACAAAGTAATGAGAGGAGTAAAATCTTTGGAAAATCAATAACTAGGTGAGTGGGTGTACAGGAGACAGATGGTAGATGTTTAGAAATCAGAAAATTTCAATGATAGGATAGTCTTATGCTAGATACTACATGAAACAAAATATTACAGGAAATTTTTAAAATATCAAGTACTAAATAGAATACTGACTATCATATTCAGAAATTCTCTATATTCACAACAGCTTTTCCTTAAGCATGAACAATTAAAGCTTGCCCAACAAATTTTATACACAATTTATGCACTTATTCCTCAAAAAACATACATTTTGTGAAGTAGAAGTTGTTATTTTGGTCTTTGTATTGTGACTGGATGATGAGGAGCTATTTCTATATTGTTGTCAAATATTGTCAAAAAAAGCACACAAATACAACTTTACAATGTAATTGGAAGTATTTATATTTTTTGTTGTTAGCCAGCAAAATTATAACTGTCTTAGTTGATAACTCTGTCAGACAGAAAGGAACTTACCATGACTTTCAAAGATTTCAATCAACTTACAATAAAAGAAAATTACTAAGACTCATGGGTTGTATATTTTAAATGGCAGTTGAAAAACAACCAGCTTTATCAAGGTTAAAAACTCACAATTTTTAATACACTGTAAATCTTATAAACTTTTTGAAGTAAAACCAGGCATAACATCAAGCTCATTTGTTTGTCTTAATTAAAGATAAATTAATACTAAAATCAAATACCACAGTTTCCTAATCAAGCTTACATTAATATCCATAGCTTTCCATAAATATTAAAATCAGAAGCAATTCTTTTATTATCTGTTTGACCTTTTTGTGGGACTACTAGAGTTGTTCAAGGAAGACAATGATGAATTCAATTTAAATGAGAGATAAATAATTCAAAACTTAAACTCATTAACATTTGGTATCAAAGGAGAGAATAACAACAAAAATAAAATTCATTAATATGTTAAGCATTTCAAGTTTTTATGGTAAGAAAAATACAAATAATTAAGAAATAAAATTGAATTTTTCAGATAAATGAAGACAAGTAGCAAGACAAGACATTATTTCTCAGATTTATAAGTAAAAACTAACAAAAAGGATCATAGGTTAGAGAAAAGGTGATAAATCTCCTCTTAGATGGATTTGGTCTTGACTGTGAAAGGTTAGGAGTGATCTAGTCTTTGAACTATTCATAATCCCAACCCTGTCCCTGCACTCAATGTGCTTTAAGTTGTAATTTTGTGTGTATGGCCCTGAGGGAATGGTCTCCATCTTTACCCTAAACTTCAAGGTTGTCTTCTGATAACTGATGACAAGAACCACCTGTTGATCCTATGAAGAAATGTGTATTATTCTTGAGGCAGCATTCTGCCAGCCACACACTCTCTTCTCTGAAGTTGAGATAACTTCCAGCTTCAAATGCACAGAAAGTTTGGGAAGGATGAGAATGCACTTTCAGGAACATTGGGATGTCAAATACAGCCTCAAAAATGTAGAGTTCATGTGAAACAGAAGCAAAGAAACATGCAGGCACATATCTAGAAGATCAGCAGTTATATTGAAAAGGAAATGAAGGAAACATTAAAATAATCATTCAAATTCCAGCATGCTTCAGTCCAAGGTTCCTTTTTTTAAAGTTGGATTCAGTTTTCTTTGACTGTTTCTTATAATTTTGAGTGCTTAGGAAGTGTGGAGGGAGGATGATAGACAGGTAGGTGGCCATTACCTCCTTCTCATATTCGGCCTTCAGATCTGTCCAGTGTAGGAATGGACTTGATTAATGTCTCTTGACCTGGTGAGATTTCTCACAGGGCATGGTGCTCTCATTTCAGCAAAAATTACCAAAGTACTACTTCAGTACCTTCAGACTGTGATTACAACCCAAACACAGTCAGAGTAAATACCACACCAGGCAGATGTGGTCCCAGCTGCTTGGGCTGACATTCCATCATTTTATTGTCCTAGAAAAAAGAAGCATAAAGTTTCCCTTAAAATAAAATTACATATTGTAAATGTATTTATTTAACATGAGAAATCCATAGAACTTTCAAAGAAAAATATTAACAATGGTTATTAAACACTTGATAAATCATTAATACATTTATAATTCAAGATAGATATATTTATACATGACTAATACAATATTTTTCTTTTTGTGGAGCCTAATTTTAACTTGAAATGCAAAAATGATAGGCTTTATAATCACAAACTTCAAAGAAGTCACTTTAATCTTGACCTAATACTTTAAATAAAGAATCTCTCATGTTGTTTTTAATTCTTTTTTTTAATGTGGGACATTTGCAGCATACATTTTTGGTAAGCACCCAGATGGCCATTCCAATCTTATTCTCCCTGGCCCATTTTGAATCATAAGATGAGCAAAACATTCACTCAATTTTCCAGTCTCTTTTTATAGAAAGGATGGTCAAATGACCAAGGTCTAGTCATGAAGGAAAATGCTAGAACTATATGAAGGCATTTTTTTTCTTTGTAAAACGAAATGATTGGATTCATAGTTTCCATAGACCAAATTTTTTACTTTATTAATTAAATTTATTATTGAACATTTTGGCTTTTTTACTACAGCACTGATTTCATTCATTTCTTTTATATACAGCTCCTTTTAGTATTTAGAAATATGATTAATCTATATGTACAGTTTTTCTATCTTGCAGTTTTATTGAATATTAATCTTTTATTTTACTGCATTTTGGGACAAATTTCAAATTTTTTTAAATATGAGCTGTATCCACAGACAAATTGTATTTCCTTTCTGATTTTTACATCTATTTTTCTTTTGCCTTCCTCATTTCTCTATGTGGGTTCCAGCATCCATTTGAATAGAAGTAGTGAAAACTGACACCCTATCCTGTTCTGATAGCTGCCATATATTCCTTATCTACCTAATGTGTTGTAAGTTTTTATCCAGGGCAGATGTTAAAATTTGTCATAAGCTTCTTCTTCATATGCTGAGGAGATCATATGATGTCTATCTTCCTTTAATGTTATGAATAATGGTAGTGGATTTGCACATGTTGAACCATCTTTTCATCTCAGGAACTAATTTTACTTGATCACAATCTGCATCCACTTATGCGTGCCATTGATGAGAAATGTAAAGGTTTTAGGAAAAGGAAGATTATTATCTGTTTGTGGATTGAAATGTTTACATTGTTAAAATACCCACACTACACAAAGAAGGCCACAGATTCAATGCAAGTCCCTATCAAACTTATAAATCCACAGGATCAACAAAAGACTTCAAAGAGCAGAAGTCATCTTGAACAATATAAATGCATAAATATTCATCTCATCATCTCATTATTTATGATAAGGCTGTAGTAATCAAAACAATATGGTAAATGAATAACCCATACACATAAGTCAACAGAACACAATACTCACATGGATATAATCAACTGTTTTTTGATATAAACATCATGAATGTGCAACAAAAGAAGAATATCTACAAAAAATAGTGTTGACTAAGTAGTCAATATTTGGAAGAAAACTCTATGTCTACTAAGATATAAATAAATAGAATATGATATACATGTTAATACTAAAATATTAATTTGGCCACAAAAGGAGGAAAATAGTTCCATCTGTGATATTACAGTTAAGACTGAAAGTTTTATTAAATGCATAAGCTAGAGAAAGACAAGTACTGAATATCTCGCTTTCAATAGTATTCAGAGGAAAGCATTTTATTTATTTATTTTTTCAAAAATGTCAACTCAACAAAGTGAATGTAGCAGTTACCAAGGAATAAAAAATAAGCATAGGTTAAAGGACAGTGTTGTTTAAAAAGAACAAATTTTCCTCAGTGAAAGTAAGTTCTAGAGACCTAATGTCCATGTTGGCTTTTGTTGATCATAATGTAACATAGATCTGACTGTATGTTGATCATAGAACAAGGTAATAAGAATGATGTATATATTAGCTTGGTGATGGTCAATTCAAAGTGTATGTGTGTCAAAACTTCATGATGTTGCTCTTTGATACAGTGTTCATTGGTCAGTTGTTCCTGAATAAAGCAGAGAGAAAATTAAAACACTACCTCATTGGGGGAAAAATAGAAGAGGAGAGATGTAGACACATCAATCTGTCAACATTTCTCATTCCTTTTTGAACATTGATGTATCTTCACCAGAAGATCATTTTGCAACTAACACAATGACAAGAGTAAGCTGAAATACATTCTGGATGTAGCAGAACAAAGAGAAAATAAGACTGAACCCTTGATGTTACAGTTCATCTGCAAGACTAAGCCCAGACTATCTCATTAAATAAGCAACAAAGGGGCCTACAACTACAAAATCAATGACCAAATTTTTCTCAGAACTGATCAAATACTTAGACTTTTTCAACAATTTTATATATAATTAACAGGGGTCAGTGATATTGCTCAGTGATAGAACATTTTCCTAGTATATGTAAGACAAACAAAGACAAATGTCTCTCTTTATATCTGTATTATAGTGTCTCTGGTTATATCTGTATTATTTTTTATTTTTAAATTAAATAAAGAAATATGTAAACTTGATTATGTTTGCAGAAAATCAACACATATAATTTTTAATATTTTATCATGTAGCAGAAAGCATTATTTTATCATTTGGAATATTTAAAGACTTTAATTTTAAAAGCTCTAATATTTATGACCTATTTCAGTTGCATTTTATCAGAAAATAAACCTTTTGAAGAAAATTTTGATTAGCATTTAATTCATTTTTGTAAAATAGTTTCTCCTTATAAAATTATATATATATATATATATATGTATATATATATAACCATTTCCTTTCTTACAAGTAATAAAAATACGTAGGGCCATATATTTACCTCCAGGTCAGATTCAGAACTGTCCTGCAGATATAGTTTATGAGCAATTCATTTGTGATTTTTCTTTCATTCCACATGTAAACATTTTTTTTACAATTATGGTTTCTACAAAAGAGGAAATTTTTGTAATGGTTAATTTATAATGTTGTATCCTCACCATCATTTCTCTTTATTATCTATATATATTCTAAACAGAATTAGAACCTTTTATTGCATATTTATAATATCAAGATGACCCTTTTGCCTAGAATTGAAGGCTTCTTTTGTAAAAGTTACAAGGACTTATAACAAGACTATTATCTCTCTGGTCTGGGCACAGAGCTTAATATATTTCCATTAATCCCACACCATTAATTCTATTACTCAAAACCAGCATATTCTCATTTAACATACAATGATATTTCATGATAAAGACTGATGTACACTAATCTCAATTGAAATTAACTTTCTGTTTCTCCTTGAGCTTCTAGAATTTATTTCTGTATTTTCATTCACATGAATTCATCTAAGCTTTTTGTTATTATAATTTTTATTAGAACTTCATTTTTAGTCATCAATAAAGACCTTTTTCTTTATGTTTCAAAAGGTTTTTTAATCTTCAAATACTCTTTCTCCTTAATATTAACAACTTCCTTTGGTGTTAATAAGCATAACATATATTTTCTAATCGTTTCCAATATTTCCAGTTAAAAGTAGATATAACTACTGAAAAACCTATTTTAAAAAAGCTGTATTAACTTTTATGGCAAAATATTTGTCTCTTTCTCTGTTATAAAAGTATATATTCTAGTTTGATTCTATTAGTAACTAACTTTTTAAATGCAAAAAATCCATATTTAAATTCTACAGTAGCTCATAAACTTCAGATTAATAATCAAAACTAAAGAGATAGTAGTAGAAAATTCTAATGGACATAAAAGCATTTGAGGAAACTTTCCAAATCTTAATGGTTTGCTATGATAGCATGTTCTGTCAGTTATTCTGGGTGACTGAAAGATCTCTTGAATGGATCAGATGACAGTTTGAGTTATTCACTTTTGTATCTGCAGAAACCACTTAAATTGGAGGAAATGCTTCTTTTGGTCCACAGTTCATGGGATTTTAGTCCATGATAGTGAAGAAGACATGGTGGGGGTGAGAGTATGGCAGAGCTAGAAGCACAGAGCCATAGAGTCATGCCAGAGCTAGGAGCCAGGATACAGTCTTCAAAAACCTATTCCATCAGGCTTCATCTCCCAGAGCTTCTACAGATTCTAAAAATAGGACCACCAGCTGAGGAATGAGTGTTCAGTACATGAGCTTAAGGGGAACATTGTCTAGCAAGTGGCTCACAGTCAAAATGCAGTCAATGCAACATAGTCAAAATATAGTGACTCCCATTGGCTCATAGCAAAATATAATCAATCCAACATTAAGAATCCGCCATATCATAACATTTCAAAAGACTTTATTGCTTAAAAAGACTTTATTGAGGTTCAAGGCACTTTCATAGCTGGAAGTCCCTGGAAAAATTTAAAAGCAAGTTTCATACAGAATAAACATTCATATAATGTAAACAATTCCATAACAAAGGGATGGAAGGATCAGAAGGAACAGGTCACACTTGATGAAAGCAAGATCAAAACCATGAGGAGCAAGTATTAAAAATACCAGGTCTATGCTCAACATCAGGGGTATGTGGTGGTAGCACATACAATCCAGTAGATTTAGACAGCTCATAGCATTTCCTATGGTTTTGTCTCCTCCTGGGCTGGCTCCACCCACTGCTTTCACCTTTCCTGCAAAGAACCCTTGTTCCTGGGGTTCTTCATTGTAGCTAGCATAGGCTTCATCCTTTCAGCTTTAAGCACTGGTCTCTCTAGCTAACCTTCAGAAAATCCCACACTGAGACATAATGTTGAAGCTCAAAGGTTTTATTTGATGCTAGTTTGCAAGCATTCATAACCAGCATTACAAATCTGAAGCTGTTTTTTTTTGTTGTTGTTGTTTTTTTGTCAGCTTCAAATGTAGTCAGGCCCCACAGCTTCATGGCTGCAGAGGCTGCTGAATACCTGGCTAGGTGAACCTAAGAATGAAATTATAACAGGATACCTCTATGACTTTCTTTGCAAAAATGGAAGCATTTCAAATGTATTTTTAGTGTGATATTTTGAAATTTTCAGTAAATAGGATTTGGTTAACTCAAGATATACCTTCAAGAATCATTTCTATTGACTACTATGTGAGTTCCTTTCAATTGTGTTAGTTTCCTTTATAATTAAAATTTCTTTGGAAGGTTAAATTTTACTACCAAAAATTATATCTGTCTCATCTATTTTATGGTATCATTGGCTCAAAATTTCACTGTAAATATAGTTAAAGGAGTCAAACAACAGCTTCAATGCTATGACATCTCAAAATGACCTCTACCAAATTAAAAAATCCTTATTTCTGAATTCTGTGCCACTCAAAATTTTAGTATGTAAGGAAAAATGTAGACCAGCTTTGCCAGAATATGGCATGAATGGATTTCTTGTCAAAATCCCAGGAGTTTCTGTCTGGAAACTCATTAGCATAATCCATGCTGTCTGCATATCTCTTGGCATTCTAGTCTTCCTCTCACCAGAATTACTCCTTAATATCTGCTTTCTACCTCTCTTATAGGAGAAGATTTCTAGGCTGAGTGGTAAGTGTTATTCAAATCTGTAGGTATAATAGCAACTATTTATACAGCAGTTTTGGGTACTGTTTTTCTACCTATAGGTTCATTGGCTGTTTTTTCTCTATTGATCTATTTCCTTCCCTTTTTCTAGGTTTTTGTTCTAGTTAACAGTAGAATGTGCTCCAATCTGACAAGTGGGTCTTGAGCCCAATCAGATAGTTATTGGTTGTATCTTTGGCACTCATGACACTATTACACTGGTGGTTACCTGTTGCCATGGTGATTCCCATTACAACTTAAAGATCTCATGGATTGATGGGGCCTGTGTTTATTTCTCTCCCACAGCAGCTTCTATAGTATTCTTTGGTATTGTGTAAGCTATGTAGAAAAGAGGAAGTTCTTAGACCAGTTCTAGTTGATGTATTTTGCTGATGTTCTGTGATCCATATGTGTTGCATCTTCAGTAATAGGGTCTTACTGACAGTTTTTTGGAGAGCAACCAAGAGCAATGGCAAAAAAACTATAATGTTAGAGGCCTTTGAGACCCCTCTCACTAACATTTTATCAGGGAGGGTCACAGTTCCTGTTACTCCTAGTATAATTTTGTCACTAGGTTCTAAGTGGATCAGCTTGGGGCTTTTTTTTTCATTTTCCTCACTCTATGCTCTTCTGCATAAGAACTGATATTTCTCGTTCCTTTCTATAAAAGGCTTTTTTGATATACTAATAACGTAAGAAGTTCCTTTGGGGTTACTTCCCATAATCTTAGAGTTTTTCTATAAGTCCCTCTGACCCTCCCATTTCCCACTATGTATTTTTCCTAATTATTCCCTTCCTCACCCTACTTGTCATGATATCTCAAATCCCCCCTTTAAAAGGTTTCACCCTGACCATTCCTTCCCTCCTTCCATTCATTGGTCTCTTCCAAATTTTCTGGCTCTTATAGTAATTCCAAACCAAACACATTTACAAGGAGATCAGAGCTAGCATCCACATATAAGAGAGAACATGCAGTGCTTAACTTTCTCTGTCTGAGATACCTGGCTCAATATTAAAATTTCCAGTTTCATCCACTAATCAGCAAATTCCATAATCTCATTTTTTCTAATGGCTGAGTAATATTCAATTGTGTAGATATACCATAGTTTATCTATACTTATACCTATACAACTTATACCTATTCCTCTGTTGGTAGGACATGTTAGCTGATTCCCTTCTTTTGCTATTACGAATAAAGCTTCAATAAACATAGATGAACAAGGGTCTTTGTAATAAGATGAAGAGTCTTTTTGGAATATTCCTAGAAGTGGCATAGCTGGGTCATATGGCAGTTTTAAATTTCTGAGGAATGTCCACATTGATCTCTAAAGAGGTTGTACCAGTTTACACTCCCACCAGTAGTGAATAAGTGTCCCTTTCTCTCCAAAACCTTGCCAGCATTCTCTGTTGTTTGTTTTCTTGATCTTAACCATTCTGACTGGGGTAAGATGATATTGCAGGGTAGTTTTAATTTGGATTTCTCTGATAATTGGAAAGTTGAGAATCTTTTAAAATATTTGTTTGACATGTCAATTTCTTTTTGAGTGAAGGCCTTGACAGGACGCCGTCTAGGGCAAATAATAGAGCAGCAAAGTGAACAGCAATAGTCAGCCATAATGCACAATAGCAGGGACTCAGCTAGGCACACCTAGAATCAGACCAACCCAATCTCCCCATTCTAAGGCTTTGGAAACCTTACACAAGAGGGGGCTGTGAGAATAAAGATGATAGGTTCACTTTTGAACAAGACATTTTACTCAAGGCAGGATGGCTGCATCTAGGAACTCACTACAGTGAAACTTGTCCTTACCAGATCTGCATAATGACTAACATACTAACATGCCCTCATAGAATATTGTAGAACTTAAGAGAGATAAGAATAAACAGCGGAAATCTTGGGGACTAAAGCTGGATGAGTGAAGGGAAATGCTCCTATTGGTGGGTGGCCAGAAGACAGGCAACTTGATAAGCCACAGAGGCCTGAACTCCCACAAGAGTAGACAAGTCAGAGGCAACCCTGGGATCCATAGAGGTCGACAGGCAAAAGGGTGGGATTTATGGAGGAGTAGGAGGGAGAAACAATGGACAGAAGCAGGGATAACTTCTCAATATGCTGATAAAAGTAAAAAATTTAAAAAAAATAGACAAATAAGAGGGAACCCTGGGGTCCATAGTAGCAGAGAAGCAGGAGTGTGGGAGGAAATGGGTTGGACTGAGGAAAGGAAGGGAAAAAGGATGGGTGGAATGGGGGATGGAAGGAACCACGGATAAGTACTCAATATGCTTGTAAAACTAGAAAATAAAATAAAATAAAATATCTGCTTCCTGCATTCTCTAGTTTCTCTAAACTTCATTTCCAAACTTCTCTCCTGCATTCCCGCAAACCAGTTCCAAAGGCAAAAGAAGTACAGTATCTGGCTTAATGAAAGTAGTGTCCCTGTGTCTCAGGTAACAATTTTCTATACTACTTACATTTGCATCTCTGAGCAGGATATCTGACAGAAACAAGTTCAGAAGAAATGCTTATTTTGGCTCAGACGTTCAGAGCTTTTGGTCTATCATGACAGGGAACATATGGTGGTAAAAATGTGTGGCAAAGACTGTTCATATCATAATTGAGCAGTTTTTCAATTTGTCTGAATGTGGCTTATAACTTCAGAACCAAAGAACTTAGGAGAACAAGATGATTTTATTCTTATGATTTTTCAGTTAGGGTTCTTAGTCCAGTTTAGCAGGAGAGATCATACATTCTAGAAGATGAGAAAACTAGCCAAACCCTATCCTCAGGACAGCTGAGAGAGAGAGAGAGAGAGAGAGAGAGAGAGAGAGAGAGAGAGAGAGAGCCTCACTTGTCAGAGAGCATGTCTGTCAAAGTCTGTTGAAGAAAGCCAAGCTGCCTAGATGATCTTACCCACTATGAGCCAAGTCTTCCCACATTAATTAGATGACCTTCAGGTTTGCTCAGTGCTTGCCTTAACTATTAATTCTTCACAGCTGTGCCCAAAACTCAGTCTGCAATTCTTAAGTTGACACCTGTATCTAATTAGCACAAAGCTTGAGTCTACTTTGAAATTCAACTGTAAGAGGGTGCATGAACACGGTTAATAATTGTGATGCCCAAGTGAGTCACTCTCCCTCTGGCTTCAGCTGAGACTGAGCTAGAGCTTCTAGCCAGAGTGTGGCTATATAGTCTTCACATGTGAAATTTGATTCTGATAACATGGTCACTGGATTCCAAAGGGAAAACCCCAGAAAAGCTTTCATGTCAAACCTCAAAGTCTCGTAAAACAAAGTCAGATACAGCCGTAATGATTATTAAAGCCAGTTCAGCTTCAGAAGAAGGAAAATGAGCTGCAATTCTTCGGTGGTTTTTTTTTTTCTTTCTTTTTCTTTTGTTTGTGTGTACAAGAGGACACTTGTGTGTCTGTGGAGGCCCAAGGGTAACATCACGGATTGTCCTGGGTTGCTCTACCTTCTTATTGCTCTGCTCTGGTGTTTCCCAGGCTCCACCTTCCAGCAGAATTACATCCTGCTGCCATTTCCTTCCTAAATTTTTATGTAGGATCAGGGAATCCAAACACAGATTCTTTTGCTTGAGAAGCAAAGGTTTTTATCTCCTGAACCATTTGCTCAGCTCTGTGCTCCTTGTTGAGAATTGTACTCTCCTACTGGAGAAGAAGGAATTGGTGCAAGTCATCTCTTAGAAACTTCTTTTATAGTCATAATATTGCTGAGCATATTCAGACAACTCATGTAACAATGAACCAAATTCTTTAAGTACACATGACTTAATTATAGTTTCACACATAATTCTGTTCTTATAGCAGCATTATCAACTGCAGTTGCACAAGTGTGTTGTAGACTACCACTGTTCAATAGAAATATAAGTATATAACCTAAAATTCTCTAGGTTACATTAAATTTCTTGAACAGCTAAAGTTAATTTAATAGTCAATTTTATTTAACCTAGTGTGTTTAAAATATTATCATTTCATAATGCAGTCAATATAAAAATTATTAATGATATTTTTACATACTCTGGTACTATATCTTTGAATTCCAGCATGAATTATACAGTAAGAGCAAAACACAAATTCTCAGCAGCCACATGGGACTCTTCTGTATAATACTGCTTCAGTGTGTAAGCTCCTCAGAAGGAATTATGTTCTCCACACATAGAACTTAAATATATTTCATAGCTAACTTAAAGAATGAAGTTTAGAGTGAAAAATTTTCAGTGTGTGCCTAATCTTTTCTCCCCATTATTTTTAATTCTCTTTTCTAAACCGAGTAACTCTTTAATAATCCCCTATCTCCAAATAGTTGCTAATACATGTTAGTTTGTTTCAGTATAAAATAGATTTTGCTACACTGACTTTTATGTTGTTCTTTGTGTGTTTTGTTCTTGACAGAGTCTGTGATAGCTCAGCCTAACTTTGAATTTATGATGGAGCCAAAAATGACCTTGAATTCACAGCCCTCCTGCCTCTGTCTTCCAATGCCAGCATTAAGGCATATGCCTCCAGACCTGGCTGTATAGTTATTGTTAATATTTTCTCTTCACATTAAAAATAATTTCTAAATTCCATTAATGCTATTATGGTAGAAAAAAACATTACTTTATATGTCTGGCTTTGTTATTCGAAGATATTCATTTCTTCTTCAAATTTTAACAAAAAATTTTCAAAGCTCTATTACTTGTAATATCATTCTGTGTATTGGTGGTGAAGCAATGAAAACAGTCAAACATGTCTTCTACCTTCTTAATGCTCTCATTCTCAAAACACTAATTGCACTGTTTCTGCATTCTTCCAGCATAACATTTAGAAAATAAAATCACATGATTCTTGGTCCTTGTGTCCTGCTAAAACAGGTATGTAGCCTTGATCTTCCACCCTGTCTCCTTAAAAAGATTTCTTGGGTTAAAATTTGTTGTACAGCTGCAGGAATATAGCTATAATGTTGTTACTTAAGTCGTATTTTATTCTTTTTTTGTGTGTTTCGTTTTGGAGATTTTCTGTAAGTCTTTCACTTAACTTGTTAAGTATCAACAGTGTTCTGTTTTACCTTTTCTTCAAATATTCAATTTTTTAATTCTATGAAGGCCATTTGGCACATGATAGATTTTTCTATCTGTCTATATCCTCTAACTGACTGTTATTTCTTCTATTTGCAAAGACATTATCCCAGGGCTGCAAACTCTCCTCATCACATAATGTCATCTAGGCCATCTGCGGATCTGTTCATCATGCTTATTTTTACAGTTTAAAATTTGCTTCTTTATAATTTACATTACCTAATATCTATTGTTAATCACAGGTTGTTATTACTTACGAAAAGATTATACAAATTCCAAAGAATATTATCTTGCTCCACAGATGATCATAGCTACCTGTCCTATGTTAGGTAAAGAAGGGAGGAAAGACATTCAATGTGGCTGTCTATAATGCAGTGCACTCCTAAGGGTCTTCAGGTACTAAACTTGGGAGTTTTGTGACTTTAGAGTTAATTGATTTAGCTTTTGTCCTGTCTATCTTACTCAACTTCAAAAGTAGGCTCTTTTGAAAAAAGACCTGCCATCTTGAAGACCTCCTCCTCCTGCCAGGTATTTGCACTCTGAAAATCAACAAACCTCTGGAGTTTGGACTGAGATCTTGGGATTCTTACAAAGCTCAGAATTCAGAAAATTGCTATGGGGAAACATCATACCTTTTAGTCTCTTGTGCTTCTAAGTGTTTCTGAAGTCTTTTATGACTACTAAAATCTTTATCGTCTCCTCTTTCTCCTTGAAAAGATACTCTGTGTCCTGCATGATTCTCAACCTACAGGAAAATTCTCAAAAGGTAAACAAATAATCTATGATATCCAAAGTTGCTTTAGACTTAGAACATGTAACCTACCCAAACATTGTTACTCACATAGGTTTCTAGTATCTTCAAAAGTACATGCTTATCTTATATACCTTGTTCTGCTTATTGGTATTCCACACCTGCCATACCTGGCTGAAAAGCTGAAATAAGTGAATCATATTTTAAAGGCCCCTACTTACAACTGAGTTTGATTCCTGGAAGCCCACATGTCAGGAGAGAACCACTTCCTGAAAGCTATCCTCTGACCTCTATGTGCACACTATTCTCCTTCCCATAAATAAACAAAATATAAAAAAAGATTTTCTGGTCAAGTTTGTTGAGACCAAACACTTGTGCATCTTAAACATCCACTGGTCTATCAAACACTTATTTCTAATCATGTCCATCAAGCAATTATTTTCTTGATTCTTTCATATTTCTGAATTAAAGTCTGTTCAGATTATGTGCCTTCTTAGAGTGTTTATCAGAATTTTCCTTTGTCTTATTAGGCATTATTCTCACACAGTCTTATTATGATATTTTCATTATTTTTAATAAAGATGCATTGTTTTTAATTAAAATGCATAAGTCTAACATTGACACTGAAGTTAAAGCCAACATTGTCCTTCATTCTTTTCATCATGTATTAGGCTATTATAAGCCACCATGGTCAGACTTAAATCAATCAGTTGAGACAGGGCATGTCTCAGAGGTATGGCCATAGACACATACACATACACACACACACACACACACACACTCATACACACATACCTTTTATTCTCCTCTTTCATCTACAAAGTTTTTTAAGAAAAACCATGCAAGACTGGAGAGATAGTTCAGGGGTTAAGACTCTGCCTTATAAGCAGAAGTTCCTGAGTTCAGATCCCAGGTCCCACATAAAAATGCCAGGTGGTAACAGCTGCACTTCCAGCCCTGAGAGGCAGAGCTTGGGAAATCTCAGAGGGAAGCAAGAAGGAAGTAGAAGTAATCCAGAATAATTCCTGAAGACACACACACACACACACACACACACACACACACACACACACACACACACACAGAGAGAGAGAGAGAGAGAGAGAGAGAGAGAGAGATTAAATAAGTAATTAAAATGTTAAAAAAAGAAAAATCATGCAGACAGAATGCCATATCCCACTTCATTCCACCTGCTGTTTCTGAGTAGATGTGCCATAAGTAAGACTGTCCCATGTATGGGGTGTAGGAAGGGGTTGGCTCTGATTCCACTTTAGAGACCATCAGTGTACAGTGGAGAACTGATTGCCAGTCTTATTCCTGCAGTCTTATTCCTTATTCACAAAATTGGAGGAACATAGTTGAAAACTACTCTGACATTGTAGGACATAGGACTGTTTTATTTCAAAGCAAAATATGTCAGTTCACTATTATCTCTTTTTATTGTAGTGTATACTCAGTCTCATATAATTGATATTCATGTAATTGTTAGTTTTAGAGAAAATCTAATCAGCTAATTGAAACATTAATTCAATATATGCAATGTAAGTTATATGATAGTGTTAACAATAAAAAAAACTGTATTCTAAAGGTAAAAAGCAATAACGTTTTATTCACCATTAGAAGGTCAAGCATCCCTTTTCCTTTGTGTCTTTCGCCATCATTGAGATGGTCACAGCTAAAGGAATCTCAGTAATCTTCTGTCAGAATTTTAAAAGACAATAATATAATAGCCAATATAATTCAAGCGATAATGATTTGGGTATCAATGATGTTGACTTTGAAGCAAAATGTGACCTTATAGGTTGAAAAGTTGAGCTCAGTTGTCAATGTCCTGACTTCTTTTCCAGCTAAATAGGTGCATACCTTGTTGAATATAATACTCCTGAAAGTTAAATGAGGTACAAAAGAGAGGGGTGTCATGCACAGACTTTAGAACCCAAAATGATCTCAGACTCTGGCTTGGCCACTATTGCAATCAGCCTGCATGGTTGCTGATAAATGATATCAAACAGCATAAGGGAACAAGGAGTTTATTTTCTCTTATGATTACTAGTTAAAGTTCTTAGTCCAGCTTGATGGGAGAGCAGGCACCAACACCAGGGCTGAGGGAACTGGCCATACCATCACCGCATAACAGCTGAGAGAGGGACGATCCTTACTTGCCAGACCAGCATGTCTGGCCAAGTATACGGAAGGATGCCGACTCTTTCAACCAACTCTCCATGATTTATTCCAGGGCCTTATCCACCCACCATGGGTTGGCCTTCCCCATCAGCTAGACAATCTCCTTCAGGTTTGCTCTGGGCTCAGCTCAACCACTAATTCTCCACAAATGTGCCCAGAGCTCAAAAAAAAAAAAAAAAAAAAAAGCAATAACATCAAGAAAATCATATAAAATGATTCTGTGGTTAGCAATTTGAGCAACAGTAAGAAAAATTAGAAGCCCAGCTTCACTATATCATGTGATTTTTGGCCATTTTCTAACATTTTTTGTAATATCTCTTTGTATTATACTGCCTGGCTTCTCTTTTGAGATCTTGATCCCTTACAAACCCTTTGAGATGATTAGTATCAGCTATCAGTCTGATACTTGAGAGGCCAACCTCTGCAAATGCGCATAGGAGCTTTTCTTTCTTGTTTTACTTGAAGTAGAAAGACCTGCTCATGGTGAGTGACACTTGTCCCTGAGCTTAGGGATGGTTCTGAATAAAGGAGAAAAGAGTTGAGCAAAAACAGGCATGCATTCATTTGTTGCTTCCTACTCTTAGTTGTGAGTGTGAGGTTTTCTCCAGCTTCTGCCAATGTGACTTCTTTGACATGATGACCGGAACCAGGAATTGTGAGCTGGAATAAATAAACTCCTCCACTAGCTTGTTTTTAATATAGTATTTGGCACAATGAGATAACTGATTGAGATAGTTAATTTTGGCTGTCAGCTTATTTGGCTTATGCCCAGAGCACTAAAGAAAGTCACCTAAGGACATGATTTTTAGGAATTTTCCAGAAAGTGAAAGATCACTCCTCAGTGTGGACAGCTCAACATTACTCAGTGCTCCAACTGACAGTGTGTGTGTGTGTGTGTGTGTGTGTGTGTGTGTGTGTGTGTGTGAAAGAGAGGAGAGAATTTACCAAGGTGAATCCCAATAATACCCTTAGGCCCCACAGGCACACACATTCAAGTGCCTTCTTATACACATAGACAGACACACACACACACACACACACACACACACACATGAAAAAGACACATACATATGCAAGTACCCCATACACACATACATGAAAAAAGACAGTGTTTTTTGTGTTTTGCTTTTTTTCAGTGTTCTGAAGCTGAAGAAATCCATGATGTGATCACAGAACTCAGCCCATGGAAGACCATTTACATTGTGAACATAAGGAGCTTACTTCCCACGTTACCATCCAGTCCAGCCATCCATGGAGGCCATCCATGGTATGAGCAATGGACACCCACCCAGGTAAGGTCATCCGCTGATCAGTGCATAGAGCTTGATCCAGTGGAGGCTGTGTGTGGTGTAAGTGCCCAAACCCAGACCCACAGGATACTTCTCAGTTGTGAATGAAAGTTGGAATTCAGTTCTTCAGTGTACCTGCAGGTATGGACATGGCAACGGGATATTGTCATTTACAAAATTTACTCTCAAGAACTGTGCAATGGAGTTACTCCCCCAAAAAATTCATAATGATTTCAGTAAGTTTACAATTTTGTTTTGGGCCTCACTCATAGCTACTCTGGGCCCTCATGTAACTCAGGACCATAGGTGGACATTCAGTGCTATTTGGGCAAGAGCAAAGTTATTCTAAAAACAAGCATGACTGCCCATCCATTGTCAATCAGACAAGTAGAACAATGATTCCCAGGGAACTACAATCTTCCTAGGAATTTCAAGCTGAGACAAGGTAAAGCAGAAGATGTGGTACAAATAAGAAGAGGAGCTTATCTACAAGGAAGAGATTACAGATAGTTCTGACAACTTAGCAGACCAGCTTGGAGGAGAGAGTAGAGCCTTGATATTGACAAGGACTGCTCAATGTCCCTCTTGTTCTTTACTCAAAATTAAAATTCATGTCAGTATCCCCAAAGATGGACTTGGAGGGTCACAGGGCTTTATTATCTGTTTCTCTTCCCAATATGGCTACAAACGGACGAATCTTTTTTTTTCTGTTTTTTCAACACTCTTTGTCTCTTTAAACAGCCCAGATTTTGATTCTCAAAACTTGAGAAAGAATAGAAGAGCATTTCGTTCACCTGAGTCACTGCAGATCACATTGCTCTTATGAGTTGCATGATATTTTGCTGCAGATACCAACTTTGCAGTTGAAGACTAAGTCTCAGGAACATCTGTAAATAGTTATTCAAGGCAAGCACTGAGCAAATCCGTGGGAGACTATCCAATGATGTAAAGGACCCAGTCCATAGATGATGGGACTGTTCCCTGGGAAAATGGATAAGATGGACAGATCTGGTTCAATATTTTGACAGACTGGACAGTAAGAAAGTATGTCCTCTCAGTCCTTCCTGTGAATATGGTATGGCCAGTTGCCTCAGCTCCCAATGTTGATATACTCAGAAACATATACATCATATACATACAGTCATATAGAGTAAGTCTGATACATGCTATCATCTTCAGAATAGAATCTGAAGTGAATAGAAATCTTGTACCCTGGTATACTGCTGAGAAAATCGAGTCCTTACTAGCTTAGATAATTTGGGACAAACCTTCAGATCTTTCTGCTTTTTTCATCACCTTTGCTATAAAATGTATTTTCAGAACAGTTTCCAGTGTTTATTCTAGGTGTTTTCCTAGTACTTTCTGAACTCTTGAACATGGTGGCACACAGAAAAAGGGGTAAATATTTGCTCACTTTGGGCACATACGAGGAATTTTTTCATAATTATCCTAAACTTTAACTGCCCCAGATCTCTCAGGCCACAAGATCTGAAAGGACTAATAACTGGCATATTCCATTAGCATGTTCTAAGCCTAGACTGAGATCTGTTAGCCTCATATGAGGGATGACTGAAGTTTCTCTGTTTGCTCCACCCACCATTCAAATATTTTAGGCAGAACTACGAATGTGTTAGCAAGAACACAGGTTTATAGCAAATTCAGATGACTTCTTCCTGTTTCAGGTGTTCTAAATGTGCAAACATATTTTGATGTTCCATAATGCCGGGATTAATCCAGCCACTATTCAAAATATTGTCTGCTACTGGGATCACAAATGACTTGGATCACTCATTTAGTGTTTTCTCTCATCAGCACAAAGCAGAAGCAAAAAGCAAATTATGAAACAATCATGCTCTTTTCTAGTGTACCATTAATTCCCATTTTCATATGCTATTATAATTCGCTTTACCTAACAAAACAGTATTTGCAATGAAATATTAGCTCAAATTTAGTGTAATGTGTCAGGAAGCAGAAATATGAATCTCAACATAACAGCTTATTGTTATGAGTTCTCTCTGCCACAGTCACTTTTGAGTCTGCTGTTTTATTCCATTGGATTTGGGTTTGTGCAAATAACATTTTTCAACCCCATCATAAATAAGTCAAAAATCCCTTGAATTAACAATTTCATAGTTTCCTCATGGCTAATCTTTTTCTCTAACTAGTCTAGAATTTCTATAAAATGTGAACAGATCTAATAATTGCATCTATCCTATTTCTTACTTGAATGCAATCATTGTTAACATCTTTTTTGCATGATTTCATATTATCATGAATAAGATCTATCTACTCACTTCATCAAGCCTGCTGAAAAGACTATCAACATGTAAGGACACAATACATTGACTATTCCATGTACTTAACAAGCTTTTGTTGATTGAGAAAGCTGATAGAATTTCCAAATGTTGTATCTCCTGTGGTAAGACGTTTAGTAGGGAGAAGTGTTTGATCTACCATGTTAAAATTACATCATGGAGGCCAAACCTAGCAACCTGAATTTGATTCCCAGAAGTTCACATGGAGGAAGGAGAGAAGTGGAAAAATAGCCCTTGGCCTATACCTGTGCATGGCATTCATGTGTTCTCTATCTCTCTCTCTCATAAGTAAAATAACTTCTTAAAAATTTAGTAAGTTTCGAGGTTGGGGATTTAGCTCAGTGGTAGAGCGCTTGCCTAGCAAGCACGAGGCCCTGGGTTCGGTCCCCAGCACCAAAAAAAAAAAAAAAAAAAAAAAAAAAAAGATAAAATTACAAAAATTTAGTAAGTTTCTTGGAACCAGTGAGATAGCTTAGGGGACACATTTCAAACCATGACATTTAGCAAGGGCACCTACTCAAAAATCCAGCAGTCTGAGTTCAACCCCCAAGAGTCCATATTGAGGAAGGAGAAAATCGACTTACAAAACTTGTCCTCTGACCCTCACCTGTGTGCCATTGTATACATGTGTATACCTCTGAAATAAATAAATAAATAAATAAATAAATAAATAAATAAATAAATAAGATTTATTTTAAAAATTAGTATCTTAGTGATAGAATTACTATTCTTAAGGAATCCCAGAATTTACAAGACATCTCTGCTGGGGCTATGAATGCATTATCCAAGCCTTGTTTCAATAATTCAAATATCACAGCACTGCATGCTCACTCTGTCAAAACCATTACCCAAAATTTATATACCATACTTTTTATGTGAACAGAGGAAAACATAATCTTTACTAAAAGTTTTTCCATTGATAACAAAAACCTTACCTCTATGCAAACCACATTTTAATCTAGAAAAAGTTTTTAATTATAAAGTTGGCTTACATTTATATGCATATCCCCAAGGATGAATACACAAATTACTTATTCTTACTTCTTCTAAGTAGAAGGTTGTTTTATGAATTAAAAAAAACAGTAAGTCAAAACAGATTATAAATCATGGTTCACAGTTGGTAGAATGTCAAGAGAAATCTTTTCCTAACATAAATCTGAACGGGTGCTCTGCTAGAAACATGTTCTGTAATTCCCACTCTGACTTCATGACAACTACTGAACCCCTTTTTAAGGAACCAAAACCCTTCGTGAGCAGATTTAAGCTGGTTTTAGGCCTCTCTCATTCCTCCTCACCATGCCTTCAGTCAAAGCTGTTCTATTTGCTGCTCATTGAAGACATTTTGGGGTATCTACATCCAGAAACCCTAGGTGACAGGAAAATAGGAAACAGAAATTGATAAAGGAAAAAATCACTTTTATTAACATTTTATCAAACCAGAAGGCAAAGGAGTACGTTCTAATTTCCTTCCCCTTAGACTGTGGGCTACCTTACAGTTTTAAAGAAAGCCATGAAACAAAGGATGAACATAGACACATTTAACCATGAGGTAGTCAGCCAGGTGGAAAGACACCTAGCTGTTCACCATGATCTTACTTTTTTGTTATACAGAAGAACATTTGTTGAAGTCCAGGCTGAAGAAAGTAAGACTAGTTTTTTATTTCTTTTTATTTTAATTCTTTGAAAATTTTGTGTAAGTAGGCAATGAATTGTTGACATTTTCTCCAAGTATTCCACATAGAGAATTGTCTTTCCAACAAGTTTCCCTCCTAACCCCATGTTTTTTAGTTTTTTAGTTTTTTAGTTAATGGTGAGTCGCCTGCATTGACATGTGCCTGGGCACTAGATGTACCAAAAGTGATCTCTCAATGGCAACACTGATGGCCCTAGTCAGCAGGAATCATCCGGATTCACTGAGAAAGGAATGGGATTTATGAGCTCCTTCCCAGTGGTATCTTCCAGATGGGTTTGTGCAGGATAGAAAATTTCCATCCATCTTGGACCTGGCAGACTTCTTTGTCCTAATGTCTCTCCTTTGCTTCATGCAGCTTTTCTTTGGAGGATCAGCCTCAAGCTCCCCATCCTTCATGTTACTGTTAAACAGAAATTTTAATGTATGGTAGTCTAATACCCAAAGGGAAGGACACAAGAGTCTACCTTTAGATCATTTTCTGTTCTACCAAGACACTAGAATGAGATCCCAAGATCACTATTATCTCATCATAACTATTGTTAATTTATGCTTTTGCCTAGAAACGCTTTTCTCAGGCTTGATGCCCAATGAGCACATACATATAAAACATCCCACAGAGAAGAAACAGTCGCTCTTAACTGACCTTGTGTCTATGACCCTGGTTTGCATTTATTCTTCCCTTGTTATTTCATGCATATATCTCCCTAGGACATGTGTACTATAGAACACAAATGCTTGATCCTCCCAAAGAAAATATATAGGAACTTGAAAAGTACATTTTGTAGTATTACACTGCATGTTTTTCAGCCTAAACTGACTTTCTCTAAGCACCCCACTTCTTCAATTCTTTGTCACTTTATAGTATGTGAATATATTTTTGCATAAATACAGATAAATGTTCTAACCTAAAAACTGGCACAGAATTATTTTAAACAAAAGTACCTTTATTAGGAAGCATATTTTTAAGTCACAGAGAAAAGCACAGGCCTCTGAAGGCATTGTTGGCAGGCTTCCAGATGACAACCGAGAACATGGAATTGCTCTGCATAAACAACAAAAGGGAAGTTGATGGTGAGACGCTAAACAGCAGAAAGGGGAGACAGAGGTTGTGAGCAGAATCTAACTTTTGTGCAACTGTGACAGAAAACAGGGCAGCGAAGAATTAAGACACATATAAAGGAAGCCCTTTTGGCAGAAAATCTGGTAACCCCTCTCTACAAAGGCACAGAACATGTGCAGAAAATGTATGTGCTGCACAAATGTCCCAATCTGTCCAGCATTGGGGGCATCTGGATTATGTAACTTCTGGCCCACTTCCAACCTCAGAAGTGTTCTTTTTCTCAATAAACTATCTCTGTTTCTACCACTATTGGTATACCCTTCATTTAATTCCTTATTACAACAAGCAATAACCTGAAAATGCCAACTGGTACATTCCGGAACCCAATTACACACCTGTAACACTACTTACTCTGTTTCACCAAGATGTTAGAAACAGAACCCAATGAATGGGCTCACAGGTAAGTGAGAGCAAAGTCAAAATCAAACATGGTTAAGAAACACCAGAATTATCCCCTCTTTAAGCAAAGGAACACCAGAATTATCCCCTCTTTAAGCAAAGGAAGTATAGGTATATCAGTCAGTGTCATAGTTAGGCACAGGTGTCAACTTGACAATTGAGGGTTTGAGCTCTGGGCATATTTGTAGAGAATTAGTGGTTGAGTTAAGCCCAGAGCAAATCTGCAAGAGATTGTCTAGCTGATGGGGAAGGCCCAGTCAATGGTGGGTGGAACTAGGCCCTGGAATAAAATACAGAGAGCTAATTGAGAAAGTTGGCATCCTTGTACATACTTGGTCAGAAATGCTGGTCTGGCAAGTAAGGATTGTCCCTCTCTCAGCTGCTATGTGGAGTGTTCCCTTGGCCTTAGTGTTGGTGTAAGCTCTCCTGCAAAGTTGGATGATGAACTGTAACCAGTCTATTTTAAGAAAATAAACCCCTAGTTCCCTTAAGCCATTTAATGGTGATTTATCAGCAACCATGCAGGTGAACTGCAACAGTCAGGGACCATCTATTTATTCATATAGGAAAGCACTTCAGTGGTAGGAACATTCCAAACATGCTTAGTTACGGAGTGCCCAGGCACATGCTTGTAATCTCAGCACTCAGGAGACTGAAGTAAAAGGTCAAGAAAAATTTAGACTCTTCAGTGAGTTCCAGACCATCTTGGGCTGCACAAGATCATGTATCGCTCAAACAGTATGTTAATTAACACAATGTACTGTATTCCTAAGTATGCTCAATTTAAGGTTACGGTTTAAAAATGGAAGTTGGTAGAGAGGTTTTTAGGCATGATTAGTTAAAGGTCATGGAACTCGACCTTTCCAAAGGTTTTATCTGTGCTCAGGATTCCAACCTTCTAGGAATTTCAACCTACCTGGAGTTTTGGCAACAGGAGGAGGTGGTCTTGCCCTCTCCAAAGGTCCCAGTTCCCCTTTCTCCTTTTCCTCTCAGCAAAACATGGCACAGGAGGCATGAACTAGGAAACTTCTATGTATAAGCCTGAACTCAAAGAGTGAATCTGTCTCTGTCTCTGTCTCTGTCTCTCTCTTTCCCTCTCTCTCTCTCTCTCTCCTGTTCTCTTACCTAAATGTCTAAAATTTAAATATGCTCCTCCTAATATTTAGGAAGTTGAAGACTAACTTCTTTACCTGACTGCTTACCAATGTCTAAGCATGCCTCCCCACTTAAACATCTTCAAATCTTTTCCCATTTAATAATTTTTCTTCCTGCAGGAAAAACTAGCCCAAATGCTCCTAGACTGGTATCACAAGGAAGAAGAAGAACCAGGAAGCAAAAAAGAACAAAGGTTTGTGACCAGCTGATATAAGCCGTAGCTTTCTGGAATCTGAGCTCCAGTCTCTTTGTTCCTTGGGTTTGCATAGGAAACTTTTGCATTCTTGGAGGTGACTACCAGTTTTATCAGAACTTATGGGCACTTTACCTTCCTTAGGCCTCTAGCTAACTGACTGTAGAATGGTGCCACCTGACTAATTATCTTGTGCTTACATCCCCAGAATCCACATAAAAGTTAGCACATGTGTAGCAAGTCTCTGTAATCCCAGTAGTCCTTCAGTGAGATGGGAGGTAGAGATAGGAGCATCCTCATAAGTTTATGGGGTAGCTAGTCTGATTGAAGGAGCAGTGAACAACAAAAATACCCTATCACAAACAAAGTAGATATCGAGAACAGATACCTGAGGTTGTCCCCTGACCTGGCCCACATTTGCTCGCACTCATACATGTGAACACATACACATACATTATGTGTACATATATTACATATACACACATTAAATTTTTTTTAAAAAAAAACAGATGCTATCAAGCCTTCTTACTTGGAACTAGTTTTGCTTATTTGCCTATTCAGGACTACATAAGAGTATTAGATTTCTTTTCATCTTTGCAGTCTCTTGCAGAATTGCCTGTGGTGCCTGTAAAGTCAATAGGGAGGAAAGACACACAGGGAAGGAGCTACTCAATCACATCACAGACTTTGCTCAGGAGAAAACCTGCAGCGAAATGGGGCCTGTTCTTCAAGTCCAGGCTGAGGACAGTTGTATGGAAGAAAATGAAAAGGTAAAGAGGATTGGAAAATTTTCTTTCTTGGCCTGAGGTCACTAGACTAATTAGATACAGGTGTCAACTTGACAATTGAAGGCTGTGCACTTAAGTATGTCTGTGAATTGCTAATTAAGGCAAGCCTTCAGTAAGCCTGCAGGAGATGGTCTGATTGATGAAGAAAGGCCCAGCACATAGTGGGGGCAACCATTCCCTTGGCAGGTAGCTAAGATAGACAGCTGGTACAGTAGTTTGGTTTATTTTGACTGACTCACAATCTGAGAGGTGAGAAGGTTTAAAGCCGTTCCTTTCTCAGCAATTCCTATGGATAGGGTGTGGCCAACATTTTGGCTCCTGACTGTGGTATGAGCTGCCCTGCCAAGCTGAACTATGAATTGTAACCAGAATGGTAAGCAAGAATGAAAACCATTTTTCCTTTAAGTTGTTTGGTAGTTAATATATCAGCAACATCCAGTCATCATTGTTTGTAGGTGTGTTGGAAGGAAGGAATGTCAGAGGACTCATAATCTCTCTTGACATGAAAAGCATAAAGTCCCTGTCTTTTCTCTCAAACCTTTATCTTTACCTTCTGTTAACATACACAGACGTGTCTTTCTTAGCATCTGCTACCTTTCACAATCCCCCCCACCAAAGCCCACCTGTCTTTGCTAGAAAGGGCAATACCCTCAAACCTAACGTGATGGATCACCTCAACCTTCCAAAAAAGCTAAAAAACCACCACCTCTCTTCCCCTATTTCTTTGTTTCCCCCCTTTTGCACCATTTCCCTATTAGACAATCAATTTCAGACTGTAAAGTCAAATCCCACCAATGGAAAACAGTAAAGTTTCCCTTTATATTCAGGATACAAGGTCAGACCACTTGGGATCCATGTGCTTGCACTCGAGTCTTTGGTTAGGGAGCATACCTCTGGGGCAAGAGTTAAGTTGCCTTCCTGAAATGCCTCAGTTAGAATTATGGTCTTGTAATTTGAGGCTCCAATTTTATTTCTAACACCTGATCAACAGTTACTGGGGCACATAGATGGATATGAATCTAAAAAAAAAGTTAATTTATTCAAGAATTCGTATTGTTTAACCAAATGGATGGCTTTTACAAAAGGCTAACAATGGTTATAATATCTGTGCTTAATGTTTATTCACCAATAAAATGATATTTTCTCTGTATTGTCTTTGTGGGGATATTTTCTGGGTTGGAAAATTTTATTTTAAATTATGCTTTTCTAATTGCATTTGGTCAAAAGATGGTTCTGAATCTGGACCTTGGGAAAAAGCCTATCCTCCAATAGAACAAGTTCAGCCAACTGTCGATTAAAACAGCTAACTTAACAGTGAAAAACAGAAAAGGGAGATTTATTCAATATGGCCACATTGGGAAGAAGGGCCTAGAAATTATGTTTAGCCCTTGAAGATGGTGTAAGCTTTGGCATAGTATAAGATTTAAATAGAAGATTGAAGTTATGCATAACTGATGAGACATGATCAAAGTGTGGTCCTACCCACTACTAACCCATCATTGTCTGGGTTCCAACCTTTACATGAAAGTGGTCTGACAAGTTTTCAGGACTGAGTGGAGTTCCTCCCTCCACCTTGCTTTTCCTGATTTCAGAATGAAATTCCTGAGGAATTCCGCATCCTTTGGTGTGTTGTTTCAACAGTCCTAATAGTCAGAATGAATGGTATGGTGTTTCTTAATTATATTTCTGTTCCTGCCAGTACAGTTGCAGTTCCCTCCCAAAGGGAATTTTTTTCTTTTCTTTTTAGATATTCATTTTTTTTCTTAGGAGAGAAGAGTCAGAGATGGAAAGAGAGAGAGAGGGAGAGAGAGAGAGAGAGAGAGAGAACATGCATGCTGTGGTACATGTCTTGATTGATTCTCTCTTTCCACCATGCAGGCTTCCAAGGATCAAACAGGTCCTCAGGTTGGGAAGAAGTACCTTAACTACTGCACTATCTCCTTGCCAGCCATGAAATCTCTCTCTTATGGATTGACAAATAGAGCAATTTGCAACACTTTGGATTTTATTAAGAGAAAATGGATTTAGGAGTTGTTACATAGTTAGGTATGAACATCTTGTACAAAAGAGATTATAAAAGAACAGTTTGAGCAGGAATAAGATATTTAAGGACCAGTAAGAACCTCCATGAAGAGTCCCTTAATATCTATACCACTACATTACAGAAATTAGCAAACTATTCATGTCCCAAGTATTTATAATATGTTACCATTCAATGACACTTATTAACAAATTTTGCCAAGATCAAATAAATGTCTTTAAGGCCCAGCTCTTGCACTATATGTGTAAAGCAGAGGCCTTCTTATAGTTGCCCATGAACTCTTATATTTTTAATGACCTTGTTTCTCAGAAATCTCACTGGGAAGATTAACTGGATTCACCAGAATCTGCATTCATTCTAATGTGACTGCTGTTTGGCTTGTTCTCTTTGGTACATTGGATGGTTTCATTTTTGCTGTTTTGTTTTGTTTTTATTTTGTATGAGTGTGCACATGCAATGTATGCGCATGCACATGGAAGCCAAAGATTGGTAATGAGTATCTTCTATGATCACTCTACATTATGTTTTTGCGAGTGGGGTCTCTTACTAACCCTGTACTTCACTGATTCAACTAGACTAGCTGCCCAGCAAGCTGAAGGGATCCTCCTCCTCTGCTTTCCCGGCTCTGGGACTATAAGCATGGGATGTCCTGCTTTTTTTTTTTTTTTAATGTGGGCTCTGGGGAATGGAACTCAGTTTGTTACGTTCACAGCCCTCATTTGATTTTGATACTCTGTCATTCCTGAAAGTCTCTCTTCATAGTCCTAATGCTTTTTGTGGCTCTCAAACTTCCCTTCAGTGAGCACATGTTCTGCAGTTTGTTCTCAGTGAAGGGTCATTGTAAAGGTTCCTCATAAATGGCAAAGAAGGTAGGAGGAAGGAAAAAAAGAGGAAAGGAATTAAAGGACAAGATTAAAGAATCAATAATCTCTACTAAAGTTACCTTAGCTAATTTGCTATTAGTATATGCAGTGTTAGTATCGCATGCATATCACAGTTTCTCTTGGGAGAAAATATTGCAACCTACACCCTTATCGCAACAAATACGTGATACCCTAATGAACCTCTTGGAAATTTCCTCTCTGCCATTCTTGTGAGAGGTGGCTCACAAGCTGAGGATTTCTGTTCTGTTGGGTGTGCTGGTTTTGCTGCTCTGCAATGTTAAAGTTGCTGAATATATAACTAACTCCTTTGTTAAAAAACATTAAGCAGATGGGATATGGGATAAAGAGTGAAAGCCTTCTCCAAGACAAAAATAATTGGCTCTGGCATCTTGAAGCTGGAGTTTCTTAACTGTGGAGCTTAAGCCCGGTGTAGGAAATTAGTCAGAGAAGGTTCGAATGTAATTTAAAAAGGAGTGAATGACTCTGTGGAAATGAAGAATGTTCTTGGATTTTTCTCTATAAACTTATGAAAGGAAAAGATTGGGAAACGTTAGCAAGAGTTTTAGAAATCTTTGAATGTCTGGGACCTGATAAATCTAGTTATAAATTATAAATAGAACAACCATCATATCACTGAAGAACTTGAAGTCTGCAGTGTCTGCCTGTTGTTCCATTTCTTACTTTGAGGCAAGCCTTAAAATTACCTTCAACTTGACTCAACTTTATGCAGGCTTTTTTCTGACTCTAGCCCCTTGATTGTCCCTTTCCTTAGAGTATTAACTCTTAGAAAACATGTTCTGGGCCTGATGTTACAGGGCTATAATCCCACCTATTCAGGAGACCTTGTCTCAAAGTAGAATGCTAAAAATAAATAAATAAATAAATAAAAGATTTGCCTAATATGTATGAGATCATTGATTAAATTGCTAGTACGATAAGAAAAAAAAAAAGAAAAAGAAAATTTGCTGTGGTAATTTCTTTTCCAACTCTATGGAGCTATAAATCTCCCAACCTTATTCCCAATCATTTTGAGAAAGAATGCCTGGGATCCATTCCTCAAGATATAGGTCCCATAATTAAGCTTCTATGGTGGAGTGGGACCCCTCTTTAGTAATCACTAACTAGCAAATACAGGCACCCTTGTCCTATGATCAAATGCCCTGCAAATTTCCATACACCAGTACCTTTGCAGTGACTTCCCCAGCACCTTTTACACCAGCAAAGTTGTGGCCAATCTGCTTCTCTAATGGTTGAAGTCTTAAATGGTCCTGTTCAACTTGTCCATAAATTTTTATTGACAATGCACTATTAATCCTGCCATCCTCATCTCAACATCTACAGGACCAAAAGTCAGTGTCTGAGTCAAAAAGATCCAAAAGCAACTCAGAATCACAATGTAACACTTGATAGAATATCTGATCATGTTGGGAATTGACAGACCTGTTGACATCATATGCACACATCATGAAATCATGCACATGCCCCCCCCAACACACACACAGATATACACACAGAGGAATACACAAATGCAACACCTACAGATTGGGAAAAGATGAAAGATAATGGAGAAACTATGATAAACTACTTTTTGCTTTTTTTGTACTTTTTGAAAGAGCAATAGCCATGAATAGGTACAAGTAAATCAGGAGTGTTGAACAGAAGAAGAAGGCAATGGACCAGTGAAAGAAGGAAAGGTGCATGGGGGTAGGTTGCATAATTATGCATGGAGGGAGTAGCAGAAAAGGGAGGGAGGAAAGTTCAAATAGAGGAAGAGAGCCAAGTGGAAAGTGGGAGAAAGATTGAAGTCAGCATGGTGGTCATATGTGTATAGAAACAGAAAGATATCCTGAGGGAAAAAGTCCTTCAACAGTATCTAGTTCTGTTAGATATGCTCTCTTGATAAGGGTTATATTTCCATTTGTTATAATACCAGCATTAAGATGTTTGGACAGTTTTTATTCTTCTCTATTTTTGATTCACTTTTTGCACATATACAGCTGATAAATGACCATCAAACAGCTTAAAGGAACAAGGGGTTTATTTCCTACAATATTGGGTTATGGTTCTCAGTTCAGCTTGATGGGAGAGCATGTACCAACACCAGGGAACTGGCCACATCATTACTGCATAATGGCTGAGAGATGGAAAATCCTTACTTGCCATACCAGCATATCTAGCCAAGTGAACAAAAGGATGCCAACTCTTTCAGCCAGCTCTCTGTGATTTATCCAGGGCCTAATCCCACCCACCATGGGCTGGGTCTTCCCCATCAGCTAGACAATCTCCTTCAGGTTACTCTGGGCTTAACTCAACCATCAACTCTCTACTGTGCCCAGAGCTCAAACCCTTAACAGTCAAGTTGACATCTGTGCTTAACTATGACACTCCACCCCTTGTCAACTTGACACAAAAACAATAGCACTTTTAAAGTATAACCTTTCCTTGTCCTCACATATGTTAAAATATAAACACATTCCATGGGCAAATTTAAAATGTTCTCATTAAAACTTCAGTTCCAACATTTTAAAAGTTCAAAGTTTTTTAACTTTAAAAGGGTATTAAATCAAAATAAGTTAAGTACTTTAAAACGAATAAAACATTAAAACAGAAGGCTCTTGATACAATAAGAAAACATTTAAATTAAGATCAAAGTCCAGCAAATTTACTGCATCCTGTACTTCAATGTCCATCTTCTGTTGCTTATCATGTAATCACGGTGGCTCAAAGATTTCAGGAATTCCCTGTCCCTGTTTGCAGCTCAAAGTTGTAAAAGCAGAGTTCCTTTGAACCAGGCTGAATTTCCACTCGCAACAGTCCTCAGCATACATCCCACGGTTCTGGCATCTCCAACACTCTGGGTTCGCCTGTGCAGCTATAAGCTTCACCTTCTCTCACAGGAACTCTACACCTGCCACTTTGTGCCAAGCTTTTGCTGCTCTCCACAAACCCTTCAGTAGTACACCAAAACCAGTATCATCTGAGGGATGCTGCCAGATTCTGAAGCAAGGTTGAAACATAGCTTACTTAGTTCACTAGAGCTACAGCTGTACCAACTTCAAGGCGCTGATGCTGGAAAAGCCTCTTTTCTAAGCAGCCAAACTTGCAAAGGGCAAGAAACAGCTTTAACTTGGGCTTTCAGCCCCTGAAGGAATCTGGGTTTTCAAACCATGAACTCACCATACAGTGGTTTTCACGTTTTCCCCATTCCAATACAAGTCACTAAGTTCTCCTTCACTGATATTCATTTCTCCAACAGCAGCATATATTCTGCTGCCTGCCCTTTCCACTTCTAGAGCTACATGGCCACCAACACAGCTCTCCTCTGTCAAGCAAACCAGTCTATCATCTATAAATTCAACTTCGCCAAAGTCCTTGTTCCCCTCATCACAAATTGGGCCCAAACAATCCATATCTCCATAACTCTTTCAGGATTTACATTGGCCCCTAAACTCTGAAAAATGGTATTGGTAATCCACAAAGTGAAAATCTTCAAGCATTTCTAACTTTCTCCAGCAAAACTGTTCAAAAGCCACAAAATCCACATAGTCAAATTTATCAGCCACACCCCACTCCTGGTACCAAATTCTGTTGCAGTCAGCCTGCAACATTGCTGATAAATGGCCATCAAATGGCGTAAGGGAACAAGGGGTTTATTTCCTACAATAGTCCCAGTTACATTTCTTAATCCCGCTTGACAGGAGAGCATGCACCAACACCAGGGCCAAGGGAACTGGCCACATAATCACTGCATAATGGCTGAGAGATGGAAAATCCTTACTTGCCATACCAGCATATCTAGCCAAGTGAACAAAAGGATGCCAACTCTTTCAGCCAGCTCTCTGTGATTTATCCAGGGCCTAATCCCACCCACCATGGGCTGGGTCTTCCTCATCAGCTAGACAAACTTCTTCAGGTTTGCTCTGGGCTTAACTCAACCATCAATTCTCTACAACTTTACCCAGAGCTCAAACCCTCAACAATCAAATTGACACCTGTGCTTAACTATGACAGTCTGCAAGACGGTAATAGAGTGCATGTATATGCCTTTGTTGTAAGTCCAAGGGTGACTTCAGGAATCATCCTGGATTGCTCTACCTCCTGATTGCTTTGCTCTGAGTTTCCCAGGTTCCAATTTCCAGGGTCAAAAGTGCAGGTCACTGCTATTTCCACTTGCATTTTTAATTGGGATGTGGGGATCTGAAGTCAGGTCCTCTGCTTGAGAGACAAAGCTTTAGCCCCTGAACCATCACTCAAGCCTCATATTTTTCATTCTTTCCACTAAAAAAAAAACTCATGAAGAAAAAAAAAAACTCATGAAGAACAAATGAAAGCTACAGATTAGCAATTAGCATGCCCTGTGTCAATTTTACATATTAAGATCTTCAATATTTTTACTTAACAGAAATCGATGTCTTTCTGGATTTAAAATATAAGCTTCTAACAGAGAACTATGTATAATAGTGTGAGTAAAATGCTCTATAAATAACATTGTAAATAAAAATCAAAAAGTACTGTAGAAAGAACATATACAAAGAAAAGGATGCATGTTTTTATGTTGCTTGTTTACATCTTCATTTTTTTCTCTTCATTTTAAATTTACTTTTTGTAAAAAACATGTGTGCTTTCCCCTATAGCCACAACTTTGCTCTCTCTAATCTCAGCTTTTATATCAACTAAGGCCCATAAATATTAAACAAAATTTATAGGAATAAATAATACAGGTGAACAACTTTTAGTTTAAGATTATTGTCATTGCTCTCCTTTATTACTGAGAAGTACTTTTAACCTTTTAATAGGTTATTAATAAAGCCTATCACTTCTCAGACTTTTGGCTCAGGTCAAGTGTACTATCTGTTCTTGTGTAGGTCTAGAAAAGTGCATGGTCCTGTCTGAGGCTTTGTCTGTCCACTGGGGTCTTGCTCCATATCCTTTACCGACAAGAAGTACGCCTGTGTAAGTATCCAGAGACCTTGGAATTGCAGGATATGCATTTCTCATTCTTAGTGCATAATGAATGCTACATGAAAACTCATGTCATCACCCATCCAGGGATGATGATGCTGAATCTCCTTAAGAGAATTCCACACCTAAAGCACAGGACAGCTTTAATCAAATTGTAATCTTAAGATCTAAACAAGCATTTCCCTATCACTTCTTCCACCACACCCCTTTAGCACTTCTTCTACCAGACTGGGATATCCCAGACTAGAAACATAAACATTATAATATATGTCATCAGTATCCAGAATCTGCTTTGCTTAATAAATGTTTTCTGACTTGATAAGTAAATCATAATTTCTCCAAATTCAAAAGATACATGAATAAAAATGAAACTGACTGAATTAGGCCACAATTCAAAAACACCCAACATATCTATCATTCATCTCTGGACAATTGTTAATGAGCTCTGTTGAGAAGGGCTCTGAGTATAAAATAAATATCAAGCATGTAAATACATATGCAGTCAGTCACACATACCCTGAACTATTCCTCCAATCTACCAGCAATATTTGCTGAACCAGAACAGAAATGGCCTGAATAACACATATTTGCTATCTTGAGACTAGATGGTAAAAAATGTAGCACATTTAATAATACTTTATAGTTATGCTAAGAATCTTATGTAACTTAAAGCATTCAATTTTGACAGTGACTTTGCTTCCTGCTTTACAGATGTGTAAGAAGAGCTTAGAAGGTTTAAGTTGTTTTCCAAATGGTAGGACTTTTAAGGCTATTATCTTTCTAATCTGCAACTCAAACCTAATTATCTTGCAGTGGTAATAACAGAATGTCAATGTATCCATCCACCTCAACACTGTATTCCCTTCTAATACCTGTCATTGCACTTAGCTCATGGGCACACATTCCCAAACAGTATATAAATGGCTGTAGCTGGAGCATAATTGTAGCAGGGAAATAGACCAAATGGAAAGTGCAAACAGTTTCACCAGACCATATCTTGACTAATTCATTATATAACCCAGTTTCTTCTATAGTAACTATATGTTCTTTTATAATTCAGTATGAAGTCCTGCAGAAGGTAAAACACTGGAGGTTATTGAACGTAGTGTGCTAATAAAAATGCCCAAAGAGTGATTGACTATTATACTAAGATTTGTCTATGATTTGCTTGGTATTGCCTAGAATGATCAAATTAGTGCAAATAACCTAGTGCCTTTAACAACTATGCCTCAAGTTTACTATGTCTCAGAAACATCTAAGAGAACCAATAAGGTATAAATTCATACCCAAACACAAGAAGGCTACTCAAGGCATTACCTTTCCATTTTGACTTGCTATTATTTTGGATGCTTTTTTACTTGTTCACAATTTGCATTCTAATACACTACTTTTGGGGTTTTTGATGATGAGCAGAGTCACTTGCAAATCTTTCTACAAACTGCTATATTTTTAGTGAAAGAGGAATCCTCTGAAGATCTACAGCAGGATACTCAGATGAAGCAGGCAGCAGTGGTAAATGTAATCTTTTAGAATATCTCAAGAAAGTGGGATCTGTCTGTGTTTACAAAATGCAGAAATTTCTGCACATTTAATAAAGCAATAAGTAAACCCAGGAGAGCTTTGAATCAATACCTTTAAGAACCACAAAAAAAAGAGCAATGTTCCAAATCTTGCTTTCAACACCCACACGTGGGACTGCCTCACAAGTAGAAAAACCTGAATTTGGGTGGCAGACCCCACATAAAAATGCTGTGAAGAAATAGTAGGGCCTGCACTTCCAGCCATGGAAGGTGGAATCTGGGAAATTCCAGAGCAAAACAATAAGTAAGTAGCACAATCCAGAATGATTTCTGAAGTCACCCTTGGACAAATACAAAGGTACTTGTACACAAGTACAAATAGTGCCTTTTGATGCACACAGACACATGATTGTACACACACACACACACACACACACACACACACGCACACACACACACACACACCTTCCAAAAATTCTTGCTTTTTCCCCTTCCTTATCCTAATTACATCAGTCCTGCAATGGGTAACTTCATCTGTAATCATTTGAGATTCACTAATTCACACCCACATTTCTAAATTGTGTCCTGAAGCATTTTAATTAATACACTGGTGGGATGTATTCCTTTGTACTATTCTTCTTTATATAGCTCCAGCAAAGCCACATGGAGGTCTTGAGGGAGATTAAAAATTAACACTTGAGGTAAAACTGCACAAAGGAATGAGATGAAACAATAAAATAAAGAGAGATAAGAAATATAGATTTATGCAAACATTACCAATAAAAATATTTCCTACAGGTTATGAGCATCAAGTGAGTATGTCTTTAACTCACTCTTCACTTCACCAAATCCAACATCATGGCTCAATGTCATGTAAACCAGCAGACACAAACATATAACTTTTGTTATATATACCAAGGCAAGAAACCCAAAGTACTAAGCTTTACTAAATTTGTGGCAACTCTTTCTCTCCCAAATCCCACAATAATTTGGCATGGCAGAGCATGACATTTTCTCATTTATTCTCTGGGCTGAAGTTATAGTTTTTAACATCCCCATCACCCGTACAGAAAAGTGCTTTTTTTCATATATGTCTGTGGTAAATATGTCTGTATGCATGTTTGCATATGAATGGGCACGAATGTGGAGGGGTGCAGGGGACAGAGGTCATCAGGTACCTTCCCTGAAGAAAGATCTTTAACTGAACTTGTAGCACACAGATTTGATCCAGCTAGTCTATGCAGCCAGCTCTCTCTAGGGATCATCTATCAGTCCCAGAGTGCTGGGTTACAGGTGCTGCCACGCCCACCCTGCACTGCCCTGAATGCTGGAGTGTGAAGAGCATTTTAACTTCTGAGCTTATCTTCCCAGCACCCTCTTCTCCACATGACTTTATTAGGATCTTGGATGCTTGTGGATGGAGCATAAGCTGTAGGCATTTTCAAAGGTTTCTATTTATAAGCACCTTGGTTCTAGAAATCCAACATTTCCCAAAAGAAAAGTATCTCCTCTGAGCTTTCATAGTATTAAAAATATATATATCTGGGAGGCTACAATAATCCCATGGAGACTAATCTTCAAAATGAATACTTCTACACTCCAGAGGGAAGTCAGAAAGAAAAAAGAGTCTGAAACTGGCTGCAGTACCAACATCCAAGTGTGTTTGGAGAGGACAAATAGATTCTGATAGGAGTCACATGACATAAAATTCATGCAAATCCCTTCTTGTCCACAAACTGCCTGCATTTCTTTGGGAGATGCCAAAGTACAAGGTCACCAAAAGGAGATAACACTACCTTTGGCTCACAGGGGAGCTACTGAGCAGCCACTGGGCCAGCAGAACTGTTTCTCCTATGTTTCTTGTAGAAGAGACACAAGTCCTGCAAACTCAACTCTGCTCTTGAAAGGATGCTTATTCCTCTCTATTCTGATGCCACCTTGTCCACCAGTCGCAAATGCTCTTCTGCCACCAAAGCAGTGACTTTCTCTGTGAACAGTGGAGGCATATCTACAGCATGCCCTTGCTATGCCTGGCCCTTCCTCCTCCTCCCTCTATAAAGGTGCTGTGCTCCTTCAAGGTTTCCGCCCTTTCCACAAACCCTCTGATTTTCTGTCCAATGGTGGATTTATTTCTTCCAAGTTTTAGAAGACTTGACATTAAAAAGAAGGGTGCCTCTAACACCCACATTTTGGTGGGCTGAAATAAGAGGATCATACAGGAAATCTGAGGTCGACATAAAATAGGCAGTCCTAGGTGGCAGACAAATATTGTTGTGTTTGTAATTAATTAATAGAGGGTTTCTAATTATTTACTATTTGGATATTTGACTATTTCTTTTTTTCCACACTTCTAGTAAAATTTTATGGATGTATCCCTGGCATTATTACTATTTTGACAAAATAATCATATAATAAACAAAATGTCAAATTTTATCTATTCTTCTTTAGTGCCATGTAGGTTTATTTTTTTCTAATGTATGGATAAATTATACCTTTGTGAAAATTATTAAAGGAAAAAAGATGCCACATATTTCTGAATAAATATTTCCTGCTCAGATTTCTCCTCTGTTGGTGATATAAACACATTCTCCAAAAATTTAGGAACAAGGACTTTGTTCTGGCTTATGATTGTTGGTTACATTTTATTAATATGGAAGGAGAGTTCATTCTAACATCAGGAATTAAGGGAACTGACCATACTATATTCACCCTGGAGTTGAAAGAGACACTTTCTTGCTTGCCAGAATGCTTGTATACCAAAATACTGAAACAGGGGATGGATAGGTGCTTCAGAGATTGATTCCACATAAAAACGCCAGGTAAAAATGGCAATAATCTGTATGTATGGCACTGGCAGGCCGAGCCTGGTAAATTCCAGAACAAAGCAAAAAGGAGATAGAAGCAATTGAGAATTGTCTACAGTTACAAACAGAAAGTAGAAGAATGATCAGGACTTTGGCCAATAGGGCTAACACAAGGAAAAGATAGCATCCATGTATGAGAAGACTTGTCAGGGACAGGAAAAAAAACTATTAGGAAACAACCAAATTCCACATTATACAAAGGCAGAAGACAAGAAAAATTCCAAATATAATGGCCCAAGTCTCTCTCCAATTTGTAAGTTAGAAGGAAATATCATCCTGGTACAGCAAAGAGGGTCTATAAGCAATGAATCAAATCACATATACATTTACTTCTGTCCTATAATAGCCCAAGATTATTAGACAGGCTCCACTTCATCAAGCTGCCTGTATCTATAGAAGGGCAGCTTTGCCTTTTCTCTTCTCCTTATCAATATGTGTGTGGAAGAACTGTGTTTCCATTAGGCTAAATAATGGAAAAGAGGAAGAAAGCATGGAAAATTCATCATCCAACTAAAAGGGCTTTTCACTTCTGTGCACATGCCCATTTGAAGTAAGCACACAGCCAAGTTGGGGAAATAGCCCCCATAGATTAAGTAACAAGGTGTGTGTGAAAGAGTGAAATTAATTATTTGCTTTGGGAGAGAGCATGATTGGATGAAGATTTGGATGAATAAATGGTATTTGTTAAGGGTTTTACAAATACTATAATTAGTATATTCTGTTTTATATGCACCACTTACATTGCTTATAAGAAATATTAATTGATCTCGGTGGACTGGCTCCATCTCCATTTAACTAAACACCTCAGTGTCCTTCCTTCTTCCGTTTTTCCTCTCCTCCCTTTCTCCCTTCACTCTTTTCTTTATTATTTTATTTATTTATATGTAGACAAAGAATCATTTGTTAGCCCAAATTACCTTGAAACACATATCAGCTCAACTATATCAATCTCCCAAGTGCTAAATTTCTGAGATTAAAGGTGTGTTGCTGCACTCATTTTAGTTATTTTTATTGGTACTAAAAACCATTCTGTACAATGAATAATGCCATGCACATATGTAATACATCACTGAGAAATCTACACAAGAAAAAAGTATGGAACATACTATCTACTGACTTTAGAACTGTACCAACAACTTAGAATTGTACCAACAAAGTGCCAACTCTAACAAAGTGCCCAACCAATCTGTAAATATCATTGTGTGTGTGTGTGTGTGTGTGTGTGTGTGTGTGTGTGTGTTTGGAGGGGGAACAGGGAGGATATGTATAAGAGGACATGTGCCTATGCTGAACCAAAGGTGACATTGGGAATTATACTGCTTTGCTCTGAAGTTTCCTAGGCTCTGCCTTTCAGGGCTGGAATTACAGGCCACTGTCATTTCATTCTAGCACTTTTACTTGGGATACAGAGATCTGAACGCAGGTCCTTCTGCTGATGAACCAAAAGTTTTCACCCCTGAACCAATTATCCAGCCCATGAAACTCTTTTTATTTTAAACAAAGCAAGCCAGGAAATAACAATGGAGACCAATGTTCAGTGATATACACATAAGTCAATTGAGGCCAGACTTTCTCCCAATCATTCATTTGCATTATTTAACTGTGAGCATGATGCTGGAAATGTCCAGAGAGGGTTTTATGACAACTGTTTGAGGATTTTCTAATTTGAGAGGAAGAAATATACAAGTCTTGAGCACCAGAGAATACAGTATCTCTGTCACAGACTCCTATTTTCCCAGTCCCAGCTGCCTCCAGGAAAAGGTAAAAGCTGGCTCCCACAACAGACGGATGTGGGGCTGTGCCAAGCTCAGACAGAGGCAGTATCTTTAGAAAATCTGACCATTTTATAGATCATTGTGAAGTACTGCTGTGGCCTCTTGCCAGGTCAGAAACCCAAAGTATCTCCGTCACAGTGTTTAGATTGCTAGTAAATATGTGCTCTTCCTCAGCATTTTGAGATTACATTTTCCTGTATGTTTTATGGTGACTAATGTCTGAGACTCACTACGCTTGGGAAGCTGGTAATGAAGCTTATAGAACTTGTTGGAAGTGCCATTTAAAGAAATGCATTAGCCCATTCGAAATGCCACCTCCAGCTCTGTTGTATTTCAAGTTGAACGCCATGCAAAAACAGATCTAAAAGACTCCATTGCTTGCTTATTTCAAGGGCATGAGGAAAATGTCACTGGCAGACAAAGTAAAAACCAGACTATGCAACACTTCTTAGACAAAATGGTGGCTAAGCAATGCACCGATGCAGATAGTAATTCACCACTTAAAAGGAATCAGTAATCATGTTTTCTGAACTCTAAGTCTTTGCTGAAAAGAAAATCTGTTCCTTTCATATACCATGAAATTGTTTGGTGTGTTTGTGTGTGTGTGTGTGTGCACGCACACGCGTACACACACACATGATTGTAACATTTCCACATTCAGTGAAGAAAGGTTCTTGCTCCTGAAATATCACTCTTCATAAATAAATGTGCTGCAAGCCTTCCATCAGCGTAATAGTTAAAGGATGGCAAAGCTGAGTAATTGAAACAGAAAGGAAAGTCACCTTGACAGTCCTGTAACTGGAAAAGCAGCTCAAGGGACCACAGCTTTCATTGTGAATAAGCTGAGCCGGTGCATTTCTAGTCAATAGACACAATATATTTAAATGCTATTCCAGCTTGGAGACAAACCTAAGAAGTTCTTTTTGCGGTGCTCTGTACCGTATTACAATAAAATATAACAATTTCAGAAAAATAAAGAACAAAAGTAAATAATAGTTTCCCTTGGCATTATGCAGATCTTGATGCCATGTTAGGATCACATACTAAAGACTTTCTCTGAAATAAAATGCAAGTGACTTATTAACTATCGATGCTTACTACAAATTGCAAAAATCTTAAAGATTTAGGCTTCATTTTATTTTTGTTGTAGCTTAATGTCCTAAAATAGATAATAGAAAATGAATCAATATGAGCAATCTGATAAATTTATACTTCTTACAAGCGCATATTGAAAAAAAGAGAATAAGAAATTTAAAAAAGTAAATATTCTATCTAAATATACAGATCATATCACTGGATTGTCTTTTTCCCAAATTGAAAACAGAATTTTATCCAGTTGTCACCTGATATCATGAACATAGAGTCATCGTCAAACATTGACATTTTAATTGATTCCAGAAAGTGTCTGAACTCTATTTTACAATAAAAGTTACTTTTATAAGATTACATTGAGTCACAAATCTATAGATTATTTTATGATTTCAGTGGAAATAACAATTCATTTTAATGATTTGAGCAGAGACCAAATTGGTAGTTAAATATTACAGACAGAATCCATATAGAAAATACAGTATGATGCAACCAAGAAAATCAGAAGCCTTCTGTAAAAGTGACAACTCTAACCTTTAATTTTTATTTGCGTGTCAAATGAATTTTCCCTAAATTTAATAAAATATAACATGTTCCTGCTCCAAAACATTATGGTTTCCCATCATGAATTTTTGATGGCATGATCATTTTATCAAAACTAACTTAAACCTGGAAAAAGCATCAGTCTTAGTTCTAGAGGCACCCTATGACATCTTTCTGGAGGTGACAGAAAAAGAAAGATGTAAACTTGTCAGAATGGTCCCTTTGTGTGAATCTAGCACCTTCTTCACTCAACAGAAGCCAAGACCACATCGAGACTATCTTTGGAGGGTAGCTTCTGAAAGACTCAAGTCTGAGATCTTTGGGGTTAGGGTGGCACCTGTGTGAAAATGGAGACAGAGTTAGGGAAGGAATAAATAAAAACAACCTTGGCAGCTCCCAAGCTTCCCAAGCTAGCCTGATGTCTCCCTCAGTGGTCTTCTTGGAAGGCTGCAAGGATTTCTTCCTATGGACACAGAAGCAATCCATCCACCTCTAATGGTTTATTTTTAAACAGGTCTTGTATCCCAGTTTGGACTCAAACTCCTTAGACAGCTGAGGATGACTTTGAGCTTCAGATCCTTAGAAGAGCGTAGAGTAATAAGTTTTGATAGAAGCAATAAAGCTGCTTTTAGTATAAGCAAACCCCGGGACAGCTGTGTGTGTTTGTCACCCGCCTAGAGCCTTTGTCACAGTTTACCCAACTGGAAATGCTCCTGTCTCATTGGAACCTGTAGTAACAACTGATCTTTCAAATCCAGAATTTCTTCTCCATGTACTGTTTCCTATGAACTTCTGGCCTGCGACAGCATGCCCTAGTCTCTCTCCAACTTTACACATGCACACACATTCACAGATGCTCACATTGAGTGACAGAGATGTTTTCCTTTGTTATACAGCTTTCCATGTGGATTTGCTGTTATTCTCCTGCCTATCAAAGCAGCACATGCAAACAGCACCATACACTTTATAACCCTGAAGATCCAGAATCATCAGGTCTTGGATTGTGTTTGTGTTCTGCTACATATTCCTTGTCTCTGAACTTGGATGATGTACGTATATGTATGATTCAATGGCCTTTAATTCTATAAAACTGAAAATAATGCTGCATGCTATGATATAAATATACTTATTAAGAAATTTGAAGATAACACTTTGAAGTCTACATGTCTTTAAAAAGTGAGGTAATAATCTTTTTAATCAAAAGTGTATACACCAGTTTAGCTAATCCCAATTTAAACTGGGGTCATCACTCCAAACCAGGAAATCAATATATAAGGACCAAAACACTGAATAGGTCTGGTTCTAACTACAGACCTGGGCTAAATTCCATTATCATAGGTCTTCATGTACTTTGCTGAAAGAAAATTCTTAAAGGGCCAAGCCTAGCAGTTGTCTTCATATTTAAATGACCTTTTAAAACTATTACAATAAATCCATAAAGCAGTTATATGCTGCTATAATATAATAGAGTCGATAGATATCCTGACATTTCTTTCCTCTGCATTATCCTTTTCTTGCTTCCACAAGCAATGCCATAAATTTGAAGTACAACCAGCCTTTTATAGAAAAGGTATTTAACATAAAAATCAGCCTTCAGCATTGTTTGACCTGATTATTACCAAATTATAAATTTCTCCATTCCCAGGCAAACTGTGCTCCATGCTTTAGATAATCTGCAAAGTTATTTCATTGCCTCTGTCAGGCTGATGTTCCCAGAAATGCAAATGATTAACAATTTACTTTTCAAACTATCTGAAGAATTAGTTGAGTTCTTTTTTTTTTAACTTGGTAAATGAGTCAGTCAGTTATTGATGACTGATTACCCACATTTCTTTGTATGATCCTTCATGAAATAGCTCCACTGATACTTCCATTTTCCTGCCTCTAATGAAATGATTATTGGTCCACTGTTGGGCTGCTTTAAATCTCTAGGTTATGTTTAAGCCAGTGTTTATTTTTCCCATGGACAAAAATGGCAAATCAGAAAACCCAATTTGTTCTATTTATCAAGACTCATCTGTATGACATACTTGAGATTATTTTTCTTTCTACCTGTTGAACAGGAACAAATTACTTAAGAACCCATCTTTGCAAGACTCAGAAAGAGCATGCCTGGGTAATATGGTAGAAATATATTTATAGAACTCTATTTTTCATATTGTTTTCCAAGCTTATGTTTATAACATTATATCCATAATTTCCAGATATTTTATTTTCTCAGCTGTCTAAAAATTAATTTTATTTAAGGAAATAAAGCTTACTAGCCTAATGATTGGAAGAAGCCAATATGGATTCACAAAAGGTGTTGTAAGAATCTTGATATTTGAAATTCTGCTATTTAAAAAATTACATGAATGCTTTATTTTGAAAACATTATTTCTGTCAAGGATTTCCAGTTTCTCTTCTGTTGCCGATGTAAATACTTGGTATAAGCAGTTTAGGGGAATGGGAACTTTTTTCCCAGCTACTGTTCTTATTTACAGTTAGTATGGCAGAAAAGTGCATATCGACATCAGGAGCAGGGAGAACTAGCCATGCCATGTTCACTGAAATAGCTGAGAAAAAGACATACTTTCTCTCTTATGTATTTGTCTGTTCTCTCTTCTCTCCATCTTATTCACCTACTCAACAAATAGTTCCCCCCAGCATGAGCTGGGTCTTTTCATATTAATAAGATAAACTCCTATGAGTTTATCAAGAGTTAATTTTAACTACATAGCTCTGCATAGATGTAACCAAGACTCAGCATTCAGTCGTCAAGTTTACATTTATAACTAATCCCCACATTGTTTCAAATGAAACTATTGTTCATATGAATAACTTTCAGTTTGCATCAACATCAGAGAAATAGAACCTAGGGCTTCAAACAATAATACGTCATGAATTTCAAGTGTCTGAGGAGAATGTGAAGCAGGAGGTTAGTTCTGTGAGTCTTCAACAGCAGGACATAAAAAGGCAAAATAGAAGGTGGTGGTCATTCTAGCTGGGTAATAAATGCAGTGGTAGCTGATAATACAGAATATAAAGACCAGGAATGGTCACTCCACACGGGCCAGCTAAGGACCCCAAAGAACAGGAGACAAAGAACATCTGGGTTGATGAGGATCTATGGTACCTAAGTTGTGTCAAGCCCAGCTGGTCTTCCTGGCAAGGAGAGCATATTCCCTGGCCGGTACTATTATTTTGCAGTGAATTTTCAACTTTAGTAGCAATTAAACCAGTATTCATTTTTATGGTAAATATTTTTATTCTTTTATAATATCATACAATGCACTTTGATCATAGCTACCCCTTTCTTCTCCTCCCTGCCCCTGAATCTTCACCTAGCATATCTACTTCCAACTTTTATGCCTCTTTTTTTAAAATTTGGACTGTAATATGAACCCCTGATAAAGCTGAAGAATGGAAATTTTGTCTTTTCTAAGTACATTGTGTGAGCACAGAAGTCCCAGGACAGACTTCTAGCCCAGGAAGGCTGACTTCATGTGAGCACACAGAGCCCTGGCCCAGAAGGCTGACCCGGAGGCTGTCCACATTGTGAGCACATGATATTCAGCCCACATGTTATGCCTCTCATGTTATGAATACACAGATATAGAATTCAGGGGATTGGCAGACAATTGTAAATTTCACAGGATGGTGAGGCCCTTGATTATTTTTTCACCCCCAGTAGCTTGTACAGTATTCCTTGGTACTGTGTAAGCTATTCAGCAAGGAGTAAGTCAGGGTCCTAATGATTCCGATGTTCACAGGTTCTCTGAGTGTAGACATAGTTTCTTTCCTCTCTACTACCATCTGACACATGTGTGATATAGTAGACACATGTGTAGGGGCTCTAAGGGCATCTATACATCTTCTTACACGGAATACAGACTAAATTTGGGACCAAAGGGGATTCCCCACAAAAACGAAACAAAACAAAACAAAACTCTTGAGCACAAAAAGAGGAAAACAGGACAAACCAAAACAAACAGACAAAAAAAAATGTCCTGAGCTGGTCCACTTAGAATCCAGTGACAATTAAAACTGTATCTAGAAAGATACAGTATTAAAGAGAGATAGCTCAGAGATAGCTCTGTCTCACAAGTAGAAAGTCCTGAGTTCAGATCCTAAGTCCCACATAAAAATGCTAGGTGGAAAAGACAGACCTGCATTTCTGGTCCTGGTGAGCAGAGCCTGGGAAATCCCAGAGCAAAGCAAGAAAAAGGTAGAAACAATCCAGGATGATTCCTAAAGTCATCCTTGGTCCTTTACAGTGACACTGCCCTCTAATACACACACACACACACACACACACACACACACACATACACACACACCAAACACAAAATAAATAAATGATAATAAAAAGAATGTGACACATTCTGATAAGTTATTGGTAAAAGAGGTCTCAAAGGCTCCCAATAATATACAACATAAAAATAAGCTTTTGCTGTTAGTTGTCCTCCAAGAAACTGACAGACCCTGCTACTGAAGATGTAACACATATGAATCACAGTACATGGGCAAAACACAATAACTGGAACTGGTTTGGGAACTTACTCCTTGCTGAATAGCTTACACAGAACCAAGGAATACTGTACAAGCTACTGGGGGCGAAAACATAATCAAAGGCCTCATCATCCTGTGAGATTTACAATTTGCAATAAAAATTACCATGGCAACAGTGTAAGAGTAGTATGAGTATCAAAGAGACAACCAACAGCTTTCTGATTGGATTCAAGGCTGGCTTGTCAGAATGGAACACATTACTGTTACTGTTAACTAGATTGAGAACCAATAAAAAAGGAAATAGATCATTGAACCTATAGTTTGGAAGACAATACATCAAACTGCTATGTAAATACCTATAATTATATGCATAGATTGAAAGAGCACTCAGTACTCAACCCAGAAGCCTTCTTCTACAACGAAGTAGAAGATTTCAACACCCAAACAGGACACAGCCTAGTGCAGTGGGAGAGCAGAGAAATAGATAATAGCCAATCAGAATGCAGAGTACCAGTACTACATTGTTCACCTGGAATCAGACCACCAAATCTCTCCGTATCTTAAGGCTCAAAGAACTTTTCCAAAGTTCCACTTTCTGGTACGATTGTAAGAGCCTAAAGATGGGAAGGTCCATCACTAGACAAGACATTCCACTCAAAGCAGGACTGTTGCATCGAGGAAGTCACTGCAGTGAGACTTGTCCTTACCAGACCAGCATAAAAACTGACATACCAACATGCCCCCCATAGGCTACTGAGGATCTTAGGAGAAATAATTACATGCAATGGAAACCTTAGAGTCTAGGGCTAGACAGATGAAAGGGAGTGCCCCTCTCAGTGGGTCTGCCCAAGGAAGGGCCACTTGGTCTGCCACAGAGGCCGGAAGCTCCATTAAAGCAGAAGATCCAGAGGGCCCCCTGGGACCAATAGAAGTAGGTATATGAGTAGGTGGGAGGGAGTGGGATGGATTGTTGAAAGGAGGGAGGGAGAGAGAGAAAAGAGGGGTAGGCAGGAATAATTACTCAATATGCTTATAAAACTAGGGACAATTTTAAATTAAAATAATGTCTTTCCTGGAAATGCCCACCCTGGAAGAAGCCCCAGGGAGCAGACAACAGGGAGAGGAGAAATGTAAACCCAATGACTGCCGGGGTTGAAGTGATCGCTGCGTGACAATGTATACAGGTTTCCCTTTTGCTCTAATTACACTCCTAACTGCTTACTCTGCTGCTGTGCCCATTGGAGCGCTTCTCTCTTGAGAGCGCAAAAGGATCGTCAAGGCCAAAGGAAACCGAGGACCTCCCGTAACAAGAGCTTGCATTATGTTTTGCAGTACCCATCATGCAACTGCAGAGAGATGATCACCAAAGCCACACATCACAAGAAAGGAATATCCAATAATTAAGGGGAATCATGACTCACATTATATGAATATATAATAAGTACAATAAAACAATCTCTTGCTAATATAGAGCCACCACTCAGTGAGAAGAAAAGTTTGGCTTTAATACAGTTAGATATACTTATTTTAATCTGGAGGATATGTCTGTTTGTTTACCCTGATGATTTTTCACTCTAATAAAGAGATTAAAGTTTCCATGATCTCAGTGTATTCTTTTATCCCTTGGCACACAGCATGAAAATGTTAGAGAAATAATCAGAGATTTGAATGAGACAACTATTATAATCTGTAGATTCCAGTCTTATCAATATTATTGCCATCATATCTTCCCAGTTAACCTACACTCTCAAACCCTGTCTGTAGAAGGCCTCTTTTGGAGGCATTGATGGCCTGCAACTATTGGCCCCTAGTCAAAAGACACTTTTTCCTATAATCCCTAGAGACTTTTGATATGCTTTAGATACCTGCTTGAGTATTCCCACAAAGGCTTTAAATTTCACCCTCTGGCAGCCTCAATTTCAGACCCCTTCCCAAAACAATATACAGAACCCTCTGAGTTAAAGGGAGGTACCTCTTTTTTTTCTAATCTAGCTTTGGGAGGAAAAAGTCCTCTTGGGAGGATTTTCCAATAAACCCCCCCCCCTCTTATTGTTGAGGTCAGTGCTTCTCTCTCTGAGTTTTTTCTATTGTGCTCCACTTTCACTTGGAGCCAAGAGAAATTGGGAAGATGGCTTAGGGATTAAAGCTTTTCTAGAAAGCAAAAGAACTTGTTTGGATTCTCCTGATACTATGTTAAAACATCAGTTCGATATGGCTGCAGCCTGCAATTCCAGCCCTGGGAAGCTGAATCTGAGAGACCTCAGAGAAGAACTATCCATGATGATTCCTTATGTCATCCTTGGGCTTTCACAGGTATACACAAAAGTGCCCTTTTGTACACACAAACACACACACACACACACACACACACACACACACACACAAAGTGGATTGAATGGAAAATTACTCAATAATAATAATAACATAACCTACCTGATTGAGTTTGCAGGCTCAGATGATTTTCCCAAATTATCCCAACTTCTAAGTTAGTTACACTTGTTTCAGAAATAAATGATTTGAATTTATAGACCATGAATATTTTGTGTCAAGTAGTACATGGAAACAAGATCTTAGGTTTTTATTATTGCAGACTCCAAGCTTTGAACCACTAAGCTAAGCCATCTGCCTTTCAAAGGTTTGTTCCCTTTCACAGAAAGAGACAAACGGGGAATTCAGCACCTTCCTCTCTCCCACAGAGTTCAACTGCTGAAATTCCTTAACTAGACTTTCAGTATTGAAAAAGAAATTCATTAGAGAAGATAACCCTTCTGGCCTGGAGGCTAGTAAATATTTTGTTTCTATGTCGAGAATTTGTGCTTAGGACAGTGAGACTTACATCGGCAGCAGTTAGCACATGAAAAGTCAGCCATTGCTATTTCTAGTGAGCTGTTTATAGCAAGACCTTTCAGAATACAAATATTCTATTATGCAGCATTTTCTACCAATAGCACAATTGTTCCACTCCATATGCTGTTCCTCTAGGTGTCTAATGAGTTCCTACATATGAAAAACGACACGTGAGTCTGTCTGAGGACTCATTCCAGTAACTGTGGCATATGGAGACACTGTTTTCAAGCTCCTTGCCATGATTACTAGGAGAGCTGCAGGAAGGGCTGGCAAGGAGAGAAAAGAACAGTCGTCACTCTTGGATGGTAACTTCCATTGTGTCATCTGCTGCAAGTACCAATCAATCATGCCATGGGGCCTTGGGCTGACAGTGATGTTAGACAAGACAAAACTTCAGTCAGGAACTAGGCACATCCTCTCTATCCTTCCCCCACTCCATACTGAAACATCCTCTCTGCTCCTGAGCTTAAGTCTATGTTTCCATACAAGGACTTATTAAAACTTTGCAATCAATGCATTTAGCTTTGCATCACATATAATGCTTTCGTGTGCCTCAGGGCGTTACTTATGATCTCCTGGTACTTGTGTAGTTTGATCAGGTAGATTTGTTTTAGTAAAGACACTTCCTAATCGATAGCTCTATTTTTTTCTTCATAAAATGTTAAGAAGTGACTCTCTGTCCTTCAAGCTACAGCTATGACTTCTTTAGCACTTCACCTACCCATCTATTTCGCTGTACATAAATGTAACCAAGGACGTTTCTAGACTGACTCCACTTGCATCACAGCGCACTCAGTGCTGCAGGCTCCTGCACACACTTGCATCACAGCACGCTCAGTGCCACGGGGCCCTTTCACACATTTGCTATAAGGATTAGAGGTCAGCCCTTAGTTTGGCTTCTGGTGTCCCTGACAATAGAAAAATCAAGATTCTGACAATAGCTCTCACTCATTCAGCTGCTCAGACAAATTCTGTTCACCTCACCTGCCTGCTTAGCTAACCGTTCATATTTTCCCTTTTTCCTTTTCTTTCAGTCTTTTCTTTCTTCTCTCATACTCTCGCCTCCCTCCATTTCTTCTTTCTGTTCAATCACTCTTCCATTTTATTGCAAATTGACAAATGAGAACTGTATTTCTTTATAGAGTACTAAGAGATGTTCTAATCTGTGAATAAAATATAGAATAATTATAATAAACTAATTAATATGTCATGACCCAAGTTGTTTCATATTTTCATTCTACAGTGAGAAACAGTTGGAATGCAGCATCTGAGTTGTTTTGAAATGTATAGTGCACCATGACCTGTATTCACGACCCGGTCCCTCCTGTCTCACTCCAGCTTCATATCTGTTGACTATAATCTCCCTAGTCCTGTTCCTGCCTCCAACCTCTATACTATGATTCCACTCTCTGTCCTGTGGGTTTGATCGTTTCAGATTCCTCATGTTAGCAAAATATTTGCTATTGTTTTCCTTTTCCTAGCTTATTTTACCTGGCATAGCATAATGCTTTCTGATTCCATATGTATTGCTCCAAACAAAAGAATTTCCTAAAGAATATTCCATTTAGTCTTTGGGAATAAATACTTGTTATACATACATACATATATATATATATAGCATTAATGTATATTAAGGTTAGTTATATAAATTGATTGTTGTGTGCTGTAATAAAGTAAGAGACCCCAAACAACTGTTTAAAACACATTTACTTAAGGCTAGAGAGATGGCTCATGGTCTGAATCCAAAGGTCCCATATTAAAATGCTTGGTTGAAAGGGCGGTGGCCTGTACTTCCAGTCCTGGAAGGAAAAGCCTGGGAAATCCCAGAGTAAAGCAATAAGGATGTAAAAGAGGAATCCAGGATGATTCCCACTGCTACCTTTTGGACCCCCACAAGCCTTCTTGTACACATACACACACACACACACACAAACACACACACACACACACACACACACACACACACACAAACCTTACAGGCAAGTAATTAAAATAAAACACACTTATTTAAAGTCTTCAGGGGTAAGTACTCAGAAGTAGGTTAACTAAAAATACTTGGTGCCAGTTGTTGAGGATAATGGGATTAATTTAGCACCTTTTGGAACACAGTGCCTGCACCTATCAGCTTAGTTCTAGTGAAGTCTCAGGGCCAATAGTTGATCGTGAAACTTGCTAATACTTTGAACCATGAACTAAGAGAGATGGGTGCAAAAATTAAGGGTTTTATAACTGTCTTAAAAGAATGATCAAGAGATCCATGACAACTAAACTTCAAAGAGCCTGTAGCAATAGCCTAAGGACTTCATCCTGTGCCTTACCTCCCAAAGCTTTTCCTGTCTCCCTATAGCAACACCAAATCTTCAATCACAATGGAGACACTTGAGCTGTACCAGCCTCATCACAATGTGATAATTGCATTTTAAATTTCTGAGGAACCTCCATGCAGTATTCCATAATAGCTGTAACAGCTAAAATGCCAACAATAGTCTACGAGTTACTTTTACTTTGCATCCACTCTAACACTAGTGTGTTGCCACTTAGTGTTTTCTCTTATTGTTTGAACAGTGTGAACTTTAAAGATGTGAAGATGTGCTGCTGTTTTTACTTATAGAATGACCCCAGTCTTGAAAGATTTATTTCTACTTTTCTGGATGTTGTATGTATTCTCATTATAGTAAAAGATGAGGACAGGATTAAGAACTTTTTTTCTGTTAAGAGCTTTTTTTCATCTACCAGGATGAGAGAGAAGATGGACTGCATTTTGGTGACGGCTAAAGAACAAAGAAAAACAATCACAGGGTGTTTAGAGTTGTACAGTGAATAGCACCAACGGATTGATGTGGAGGTGATAAGAAAAAGACAACCAGAGAGGATATAAACTTTCCACATGAGAAACTGGATATATACAAATTGCAGTTACAAAACTAGAAGTGACAGATTTTTTTGTTGTTGCTTTACTTATTTTTTTTTGAGATAGGATCTCATGTACCCCAGGCTGTTCTTGAACTTTCTGCATAGCAAGAATGCACTTGAACTTGTGATCCTCTTGTCTCTACCTTCCTAGTTTTGAGATTGCAGGCTTAACCATCCCATGTTGTGGTATGAACATGAGTTGTCTCCCATAGGCTCATATGTTAGCATCTTTAGCTGATGTTTGGGAGAGTCAAGTACCTGTAGGAGGTAGAACATTGCTAGAGGAAGGCAAATCACAGAGAGTCAACTTTGAGGATGGATAGCCTGCCCTGCTTCAGGTAGTAGTCAGCTCTTACAGTCTTCTGCTTTTTGCTCTCATGGCCTCCATGATGTTTGCAATGACTTGAGTCTCCTCCAGCTTCTGCCACTCACCATGTCTATTCTGCCATAATGTAATTCATCTCCCTTTTGGAACCATAGGCCAAATAAATCTCCCTTTCTCCTTTAAGCAGTAGTATGAATGCTGTCCAACAGCAGCAGCATTATGACATTACACCTGGTCTTATGAGATGCAGGGGATTAAATCCAAAACTCTTTGTATTCTAGGCAAGCATTCCACCAACAGAGCTATAGCCCAACACTCTACAGGAGAATGAAAAGAAACTTTGTGACATGAAGTCCAGGAATCAAAAGTTTGCTTTGCTCATATACTTCTTGAAGCATCAAAGTTGGTTACTAGAATAATCACCTTGACATTCCAGGACAAGATTAGGGTTGAAGATGTTCTTGAGAAGTCACCTATATGTGTGATTATTACTGGGGGGATGTTAGTAGGGGAGAAGGGAAATCAGAAAAGAGAAAACCTTCCATCTCTGTTTATGTCAAGAGTCTTTCGGACAAGTGCATTTCCTACCAGTGATCCAGTTCATCTTATCAGTCTAATTTACTAATTCTTCTATTTAATTATTTATATGTGTACTTCTACTTAATTATATGTTATATGAATCTCTGATTAAAATATTTTCATGTATTTGATTGCATGTGTCATACACAAATTTACTAAGAATCTAAATAAAATGATTGCAAATCTCAGGTTAGGATCTTACATACACCTTATATATCTATGAGAATAGAATAATAGAATTAATACAACAAAAGACTTTGGCTTCTCATGAGTCTTATTTACCTTTTGAGGACAGCCTCTATGAAATGACTTTACCACAGACCCAACACTGTAGGCATTTAGTCACAATAATGGTACTTTTAAGAAGCAAATTCCTCGATAGTCAAGACAGATAAGAGCATACAGTGGAAAGCTTAGGGACTAAAGCTGGATGAGTGAAGGTAAATCCCCTTATAAGTGGCATAGCCTCAAGAGAGGCAAATTGTTATGCCACAAGAGGCCTGAACCCCTACAAGAGTAGACAAGCCAGAGGAAACCCTAGGGCCCATAGAAGCAGACAGGCAGAAGGATGGGAGGGAGTGGGATGGATTTATGAAGAGAGGAGGGTAGGAGGGAGGGAGGATGGAGGGAAGCAGGGATAAGTATTCAATATGTTTGTAAAATTAGAAAAACAAAAAAAGAAGCAAATTCCAAATAATTCTCACATTTTCTCCATTCTAAAGGAATTCTGTACAAATAAATTGGTTTTGGTCATAGTTAAAAAAAATATTCAAATCTGTTTTAGAGAAGACCAAAGAATATTTCTAGGGAAAGATATCAATAGATCCCTGTAGACAAAGAGAAAGTTGGTTCAACAATGACTTGGCAACTAAAAACGTAAAATTTAAACTTTATATGAGAAAACTTGATGTGGCTATAAAACAGCTCTATAACATGCTCCAATTAGTTAAGAAATAAGATAAGTATAAAACTGTAAGAATGCACTGTATAATATCAACTTATAAATAGTCATGAACAGAGATATGAACATTTCTAGTTCAGGCTAAATAATATCTTTAATTTATCTTAAAAGCAAATCAAAATTGCTCCATAGCTAGCTACTGTTTTATTGTGGTGTTAGATAGTTAAAAAATAATTTGAACAGATTTGGAAAGTAAAAGTACTTGGAAGTTAAGGAAGGCTTAGAATTAATGCTCAGTATTTACTCTTTCTTATATTGTAGCCCTGAAATATATTTGAATCAATTCCCCTATAAATTCATGGCAATCATGAATATTCCTACATGATGGTAGTAATTATCAAGAGTCTGGTATTATTCAAAGTGTGTTTCAAAAATACAACATCCTTTCTTTAATTCCTGTTGTCCCTCTCTATCTACTCTCCCAAAAGGAACCACTTTATCCTGCAGAGTGATAATTAAGAGAGAAATAAGGCATTCAATGCGCACAAAAGGGGCGAAGGTCTTCTAATGAACTTGAGTCTTTGTTTCACAAGGACTGTCTCTAAGAAATTAATGAAGAAGCTCATAGGAACCAGCAGCAAACCTATGAATGAAATATACGAGGACCCCTGGGAAATGTAGGCATTCTGAAGGCAAGGGCTATTGAATACAGTTCTGATTTCCAGAGATTGAAAGAACAGAAGATATGGAGCTGTAGTTCACAGCTAGAACAGTTTACACTAGATTCAGTCCTAAGAAGAAAAGAGAAAGAAGAAGTGAGGTAGAGGGGAAGGGAAGGAAGAAAGGAAAGACTTCTGTTGCAATACTAAGATCTCATAATTGTGACAGAGTTCTTTGAACTACCATGTTAACACGGCAATAGTGAAGCACAACTGAACCATGTGATTTTAGTAAAAGAAATGTAAATCAAGGTAGTTCGTCCTTGCTTAATGATGATTTCACTTCCCCTAAACAGAGCATTGGCCTGAACTTTATGGAGAAGGATTTGACTTATGAGAACTATTCCAGTGCTGTCCTCCATGTGTGAATAGGAAAGCAAGCCTCCCGGGAGCAACAGGGGACACAGGCGACTCACTCTGTGTTTATCACTCCACTCAACTTTTTCCTCCACAGAAGACATTAGCTGGAGGAATAGACAGCACTGATCTTCATAGATAGCTCTGCAAGGGAATCGAACCTTTGAACTTGGCCCATCTGTTCAGTACTGAACTTGACCAACCTAGGACATTGTGGGCTCTCTCGACATCATGCATAGGATTTTCAAGGCTTTAAGAAGTTCCACAGCTGGGCTGGAGAGGTGGCTCAGGGGTTAGGCCTCCGCCTTGCAGGCAGAAGGTCCTGAGTTCGGATCCCAGATCCCAGGTATTAGACGCCAGGCGGAAGCAGGGGCGGCCTGTGCTTCTGGTCCTGGTAGGGCGGAGCCTGTGAATCCCAGGGCAGAAGGAGGTGGGGGCGTCCATGGTGGTTCACGAATTCGTCCGTGGTTCTACACATACACACACACACACACACACACGTGCGCGCACATACACACGCACATGCGTGAATAAATAATAATAAAAAAAATTTTTAAAAATTCCACAGTTTATAACAACTAAGTGCTTATGGAAAAGTGGCTGTGAAGAACTAGAGTTCGCATTACTTGCTGGGTAAATGGCATGTAAGTTCCTTCATCTGCTTATTTGCACGGCCTCATCAGGAAGATGGTCCACCTACCTGTGTCCCGGCAGGGCTGAGACATAAATGAGCTACAATATGCTTAAAAGCACGCTTAACACTTCCGAATAAAGTTTTGTAAAGTAAATACTTAATTAAAGTGAGTTTGTTTAATCTTGTCTTTAAGTGAGAGTGCTGACTGACTTAGAACTGGCCTTTTGAAGAAAAACTCGCTTATAATTAGGAGTGAGAAGATCAAATATGATGTGATTCAGTGCTTAAAGGAGTGCGAGAATGTCATATGCGTGTAATATTTACTCAAATCTCTGCGTGTTTAAAAGACAGAATGCCTGTGATTATTTCAATATTAAAATGTGTAAGAACCACAGGGTAATAAGACCTTGTTTTAATTAACAATGTGGTGATGGAACTAATAGCACCCAGTGACAGAAAATGTTATACAGATCTCGCCAAGAGCATCAAGTGCCATGTGTCTTCTCTGGCCATTCTAATAATGGCAACAATGTTAGGATGTATTTGTCTAGCACTTTAAAACTTTTTGGAGAACTAACCAATTTTTATTTGCTCTCCACAATGACTCTGAGTGAACAAAGATACAATTTTTAATATGCAATTATGACTTATGGCTGCCACAATATTATTGTTATCATTATTATTTCCATTTCTTGGATGGGAGACCCAAAGCAGAGACACAAAGAGTTCATGCAAATCTCTCCCTCATTATTACTATTTATTTCCTGAAACGCCCTCAAATAGTCTATGAAACAAATGAAAATCTTGCATTACTCTTATTCTCTGAATCCTTTGCAAGAAAGCAGGAGATACCTGACTTTCATAAGGAAAGTCCTAGGTACGGCTGTGCAACAACGTGGGCACCGCACAACTCCAGAAAATGCCATGCGCAGGGGGTCTATGCAAATGATGCTCCCTAGATTTGCATAGCAGCCAGTGTGCATGACCAGAGCAGGTAGACGTGAAACATCTACTTGTACAGATCTGAAAGCCATAAATGGAAGCAGAATTAACATTCTGATTCCCATGCCATTGTGTGGCTTCATAGAGAAGCAAGAAAACAAAAGATGAAATCAAACAGAAGTAACTTTAGAGAAAAATCTGCCACTCAGGTTGGCTAGAAATTCACCCTGTCTATATTCAATTGAATAGAATGACATTAGTTTGAACTGACTGGGAAAGAAAATGACAAGTTATGTCCAGCTTCGGACTCTCACATTCAGTTTATTGTTTAGTGCAGTAACCCCTGAAATTAAATGAACACGTGCAGAAGATTCATCATAATAATTTTTGTGGAACAAGACAAGCAGAACAATTGCAATGTCCTCCCACGATCAGATTTAGGGATGGACTGAACACTCCCCAGAGCGGGGCTCTGAGTCTGGAGCCTGTTACCCCCCCCCTTTTTTTTTACTTAAAGTAGAAGTCCTGCAATTAGATTTTAACTAGCTCCACATGAAGTAATTATATGTAATGCATTCTGTGAGAGTCTTCCTCTAAACCTGTATAAGAGAAAGATCCCACAAGCCTTCCTTTCTCAACTGCCAGACAATATTCTTTGAAAATGACTCTAACGATTCTTTTGGAAGAGAAAAAGGGTCATTTTAACTTCCCAGAACTAAATGGGAATCGCAAAACCAGAAAGAAGGTATAATGAGAGCAAAGTTGAAACGAGGAAGGTCAAATGCTGTTCCTACCACGTTGCCAGAAGTAGTTCCTGGTTGAAACCAGGAGAAACCTCAAAAGTCTGGAATGTTCAAAAATAATGGCTGACGTATCTGAGGCCATGCTAGCCACACAGGGAAGAATTCAACAAATTTAAACATAACATACACACACAACCACACACACACACACACACACACACACACACACACACACACACAAAGGCAAAAACACAAAAGCAAAAACAAACAAGCAAAAAACCATTCAAGACAAATAGAGAAGGTGACCAACTCTGGGAATGTTTCAGTAGCATGCTTGGAATTATTGACAGTGATGACAGTGCATGGTTTGTAAATTCCAGAATACACAACTTGCAGATGATAATTGGAGTGTGTTCCCTAATGCCTCAAAATAGCAAGGGAAATGTTTTTCATGAGCTCCCCAGCGAACTCTGACAACAGTGATTAGATAATATCTTTCTGCCATTTAGTGTCACGCAAATTACAAGGAGGCATTTACTCCTTTGGATTGTTTAGCTTTGACACATTTGATGTGCAGTATAAAAGATCTAACTAGAAGACAGAAAACAAAGAGATTAATGTGACATTGGTAATGCAAATCACAATCGTGTTCCATTTGCCCATATTTTTCCCCAAACAGCTAATAGTCAGTATATCCTAGAAAGGAAGGAGTTAGTCCAGCAACAGAAAACAGTGAGTTTAGGCAATGTATCTTAGATCACAGTGACTCATGCGATGAACAGTCTTGCCTGCCTGAGGCAGCACAGTCCCTGACACACAATGAGGTAACTGAGAAGACAATGGCTGCAGAAGTTACATAAATAGCAATAAATAAATATTGCAGTGAAGATATGGGAACATAGAGACCACCTATGTCCATGGGGTAGGGGAGTGGGAAGAAAGGCCAGAGCAAGAACTACTTGCAAAGAAAAAAAATCTGTCTCTAATCATTAGCTAAAGAAAGAAAAAAAAATGATTAGCTTGCATAGTTTTATACTCACATCTAAGACAACTTTTAAATCTAGGAAATTAGGAGACTGGCAATTTAAGCTCAAAAGGACAAGACAGCTAATGGAGTCTAGTGTCAGGAACAAAAGTGGTGTGTGGACAAGTTAGGGCTGCAGTAGCCTTAATCGGACTTTGTATGACCTGCACAATGACAGACATGTCAAGGATCCCCCAAAGTCTAGCATGGATCACAGGCACTAGGATCCTTAGAGGCAAGGGATTAACATACTCCACACTAAAGGGGAGCCCAAGAAAGGTCTTTGGGCAATGCCACTGAGTCCTTATATCTCACTAGAGTGGAGGACTCAGGGAAGTTTGGCATTCACACAAAGAATGCTCCAGGGAATGGGAGGGGGGAAAAGGGGAGGCACTGGGAGAAAAGAAGGGAGAGGGTGAAAGGAAGGGAAAAGGGGGGGGGAGGGTGCAAGGGGGACTGGGGAGGATTGGAGGCAGGGAGGAAACTGGGGTACCTATTAAGCTTATATGATTGAGGAAAAATAAATAAATATAATAAAAAAGTGGTGTGTGGAGATGTTATGTGCTTTCCGAATTTCACACAAAGACCTGCAGAGTAAGCACAAGGAACTTGGAGAAGGGAGCAGAGATACAATGCATAGGTTTCAATGGAGAAGAGTAATGAGTTTCAAGTTGGTGTATCAAAATCATATTAGGCATTAACTGATTGCTCAAATAAGCAAAGGTGCAACTGAAGGGAGTGAAACTAACATGCAGATGTTAATAGTGATTATAGAACAGCATCAATTCTTCCTCTTTTCTTCATCTAACTTTGTCTGGAACTTTGCAGCAATTTCTGTCAAGACAGTCTTCTCTTGTTTTAAAATATGAGTTTGCCTTGTGGCCTGTTCTTGGCAAAGGATTGTGGTTAAAGTGAAGGTGCACCAGTTTTCAGCCTGGGCTCTCTGTTTTCATTCTTTCAGAACTCTGCTTTTGCGATGACAGCGAGCTAGCCTGCAGGAGGACCAGACACCACCTGCAAGTAGACCTATTATGTTGAGATCATCCCAGACCTACTTAACACACAGGTAACCTAACACTGGTAAGAAAATACAAAGTTGGCAGAAATATCCACCTTACCACAGCCACTCTGAGACACAGACATGAGGCCAGTTGAGGCTAGTGGAACCTGTCAGCTGACCCAGCCATTCAGAAGCAGTAAGAAATGCTTATAGCAGGGCTTGGTTTGTATTACACTGACATGGCGAATCTTTCCTTGATACACTGGGAGTGGACACCAAGACATGAAAACCAAATGTAGTCTCTAAAAATACCATAAACACTTCTTAACCATTTCTGTGAAATGATCCCACATTACTGAAGTTCCTAATTATTAATACCATTTGTTCTCTTCAAGACTCTTTTTGTGCTACCATGTGATTTTAGTGCTATATGGAATTTTCAAAAGATTTGTATAGCAAATTAATTAAAATTCAACCAAGGACCTTCCCCAAAAGAAACATCATTTGAAGTGAAGGCAAAGGTTATCAGTTATATTTTATTCAAGGTGCCCACAATTATTGGTGCACAGATGTATGAAAGCATTTGTTAATGAATGGATGGATCTCTGTCAATAAAACTTCTCTGTATTTTCATGATTTTTCCAGAGAAATTATTGCTAGCTAGTTTTCCTAGCCCTTTCCTTGATTCATAAGCATCTTTTCCCCCTCTGTGTTTTCCTACAGACTTACTGTCACAGTTTGCCAATAAATTCATGACAAAAAATGGCTTATTGGAACAAGGGATTTTATTCTGTTTTAGGATTGTTCTGTTACAGTTGTCAGTCCACCCTGACAGAAGAGCTCATATCAATACCAGAAGTTAGGAGAAGTTACGCGTGGGCTCAACAACATAGGCTTACCTAGCTCCAGCTGCTTCTGAGTGCCAAGTCAGCCAGCAATAAAGAACATCAGCAAGAGTTGAAGGAACTTGCCACACCATACCACAGCACTGTTAAGAGAGAGGCAAACCCCACTCACCAGAGAACATAAACCAATCTACTTAGCCAGCTCTCTTAATCTTATCTACCTGCCCAGGATAATCCTACCTACTGTCAGCTAGGTTTTACCCATCCATTAGACAATCTCCTGTAGGCTTGCTAAAGACTTAACTACTAATGTTTTGCAAATGTGCCCAGACCTCAAGACTTCAACTGTCAGATTGATACTTGCAGCTAACGACCACATTCACCACGCACTCTTCATTGACTTTAACATCGTTTCATATACTGCCTTACCACTTGCCATGATGTGATGTGATACTGGGACATTCCTGTGTCCTGATGTTTTGACTTTTTAAATTTATTATTATAATTAAAATGTGTGTGTGCTGTAAGTGGGAGGGTTTAAATGCCACAGCACACTTTTAGAACTCAGGGAACAATTTAATTGAGAAGGATCTCTCCTTCCACCTTCACATGGGTTTCAAGACTCAAACAACTGTATTTAGCCTCAGAGTCATGCTGCTGGCTACGCCCCAGAATTCTCATGAAATGGCACCACACAGTGCAGAGCTCAAGGAAGATTAAATTGAATAGTTTTGTAAAGTTGTTAAAGTTCTTAGATAGAATTCCTGGTACAGAGTCAGTCCCAAAGGGATGCCAGTCATTGTTCATAATCTCTTCCATCTTCACCCAAAAATGATCCCAGCTCGTTTCTGTCACCCTCTCTCTGTGCAAACTGCAGAAGACTGATGGACAGTGGACACAGGCCACTTAATAAATGCTCTGCATCCTGCCCTTCTCAACTTTGCAACTCTCAGTGTCAAGAAACACTAAATCTCTCTGAAATGCCTAAACCTGTCTCCTTGTATATTCCAAGCTCATTTCTATCTGTTATATTCAGCATGAAAATCTCATACTCTTGGGATGATTTTCAAGTTGTGCTCTCTCAGCTCAGGGGCCCTAAGCTTCATTTTAAAATTTCTGTTCTAAAACACCTGTACATCTTCCCTATTTAGCACATGTACCAGCATGATTTCCACCCTTCTCACATCATGTATGACATAAACTGATTTTCTTCTGACATTCTTGTGTACAGTGGCATAACAACCAGAACTGTGATGTCATTCACAATGACAGTATCAGCATTTCACCAGTGCTTACCATGTACTGGATCCTAGGTCAAGTCTTCCACAGAGTCTCCACAGTCATTCTGTGAGTTGCAGTATTTTCACTTTACAAACATGGGCACTGAGCCTTCCTTTGTTTCTCTCCTAATACCTGTCTATGATAGCAGAGATGTAACTTACCTTAGTGTCTGCAGCTTGGGCTCATGCTGATAATCAATCATGCATGTTTGTTACTCTATGGTAGCCTCTGCTTCATGACACACCAGCATTGCCACTATGTGGAAGGGTCTTTGACCCCAAACCTCTCCTTGCTTGTCTATAGCATTTGCTATAGAATTTGGTCATCCTTATTTCTCATATCATATTTCCTCCATTCTTAATCTTACTGTCTATGTGTATGTTTCTCCCTCTCCTCGTCATTCTTTCTAGCATAAATAGCTTCACTCCGTCCCTGTTCTGTGCACATGTAGCCACTATCTTGTTTTTCTTTATCGCTCCCTATGGAAAAGAGAAATTTACATGGAATCCCTCTCTTCCTTTCTAGCCTGCTAGAATTTTACATCTTACAATGAGTGCTTGATGGAAACTGTTCCTCCCAAGACCGATAAAACCTTTAATTATAAACCCAGTTATGCCTGTTTATTTCTTATCTAACAACTTTTCTCAGTGTTTAGTTGGGACTTTAAACTCAACAGACCTTTAACAAATGAACACTCCACTTGTCTCTGAGTCTGGTTTTTCTTCAGGTTTTCTTCTATGCTTGGAAAAATTTGTTATCCTGTTTTGACAGACTCGAAAATCTCTGATGTTCCCTTTTAGCATGCAAAAGCGTTTCACTTTCTCCTTGTGTCCATTTGGTTAAATGTGTTAGAACAGCCAGAAGAGCTGCATGTAAAGAAAATACCTATTTCTAGATGTTAATTCTAAGCCAGGTTAAAGAAAATGCATGAGCAGGATTGGGCATGGCCACCTTTGATAGTCTTTGAGTAATATAAATTGTAAATAGGATTGAGATCCATTGTTTCCCAACTTGGAGCCAGTATAGTCCAAATTCAGTAAAAAACTTTAAATATACACTGCTGTGTTCATGAGTCCCTGCATTAAATTTAATTACTCGGTATACCAGATAGAAATTTATAGAAAATTTTTAAATTATAGTACGTACCACGTAGGAACTTGTAAGACACTAAAGAAAGACTGAATATGAATAAATTAAAACAAATATGAAACATTTATAAATCTGTTCACCCACTTTTCCCACTGATTACACAGTTGGTGTGCACATATATAGCACCCAGAAAAGATGTGCTGAGCTGCTTTAATGGCCCTTTTCAGGAGTAAACTCTAGTGTAGGAATTTAATGATTACCAGTTAAATTGTAGGTAATGGCAATATCCATGCTGTTTTTTACATTCTCAGAATACAAATATAGTTAAGGAAGAAGAAAATCTACCAGAAATATGTAAATATGTCTATCTCAATATTCTTTCCAAAATGCAGTCCATGTATAAAACATAAGATAAAGGGTGTGAGGAAGAAGGAAAAGAATCAAGGAAGAAAGGAAAAAGGGAGGGAGAAAATATTTGGATTGGAATACTAAGGAAGGAAGGAGGGAGGGAGGGAGGGAGGAAAAAAGGGAGGGAGGAAGAGAGGAAGGAAGGAGGGAAGGAAGGAGGGAAGGAAAGAAGGGAGGAAGGAGGGAAGGGAGGAAGGGAGGGAAGAAGGAGGGAAGGAAGGAAGGGAGGGAGGAAGGAGGGAAGGAAGGAAGGGAGGGAGGAAGGAGGGAAGGAAGGAGGGAAGGAAGGAGGGAAGGAAGGAGGGAAGGAAGGAGGGAAGAAAGGAGGGAAGAAAGGAGGGAAGAAAGGAGGGAAGGGAGGAAGGAGGGAAGGAAGGAAGGGAGGAAGAAGAAAGAAGAAAGAAGGAAGGAAGGGAGGAAGGAAGAAGAAAGAAGAAAGAAGGAAGGAAAGGCAGGTAGGTCTTTGCCTTAATAAAAATAGCAATGATCTGTGGCGAGCAGAGCTGTGCAGTACATGTCTGTCAAAATTCAGGTCTTCAAACAAAATGTCTTGCCTTGCTTTACTCCTTTCATTAAAGCTGGTGAATAAAGTGAAAATAATACTTGATTTTTGTGCCTATATTTCTTTTTAATGTGTGTGAAATTTAAATATGTATATGAAACCTTCATATATATGCATCATCTATGAATTGAAAAAACAATCAAAGTTTTAGAAGATCCAACTGTAATCATCACTGAATTGCTAGGCTCTTCACCATTGTGTATTGTCACAATGTCAACCCCAATTAAATCACAGTATATGGTAACACAGGATTGGCTGAGGAGCCAATACCTATTTCATTTCAACCACATCTATAAATCTCAGATCTCTTACCAGTCAACTCAATATTGACTTTGAAATCAACTGTGTTAGGGTCTTGTGATAAAGTTGGAAGTTTCCTTATGCCAAGGCAGCAAAAACATATACAAAACAAAGTAAAATAAGGCTACAGGATGCTATTCCAAACACAGAGAACTTCAAAAATATGGTAGCAAGTTAGTGTTTCGTTGATCCATTTACTCATGCTATGGCCCATGATTCTGTAGTCATAGGCTTCAACTTAACTATAAATGCATCTCATGCACATGCATCTTATATGATGACTAATAAAATGTGAAAATTCTATTTTGAGTTTATACTATTCTGTTAATGTCAGTTTCTTTGTTTTGACAATGTATTATGATATTATTCATAATGATTTAATAACATTATCATAAGTGAAAGATGAAGATAAGGCAAATAAAAATCCTCTCAGCTGTTCTGAACTCTTTTGCAAATATTAAATAATTTGAAAATAAAATATTCTTAAATTGTTAAGGAATTGTGATTTGAGTGAATATAATATGCTGCATTGCATAAAGATAAGTTGGCATGATAAAATGAATTTTATATCTGTGCTCATGTACAATATTCAAGCAAGTGTTACAAATACAAAATGTGTCAATTTCATTCTTTCTTAACAAACAGGAAAATCAAATGTGGTAACCTTCCAGAAATGATAATATTTAGTCATCAAAGAATTTATGTCAATTTCCTTATGAATTCAGAGTTCTGTTGGTCAGTCAGTAACTGAAGTGATTTCAAAATAAATCATAAGCAAAGAGATTCTCCAAACTGCACTTGTGAAAGAGACTCCTTTTTATATCCCAATTTTATTCACCTTTTCTGAATAGTCACAACATTAATCTACTGGGAATAATCTAGTTAGTATATTTGAAATTCCATTTATTTTTTCTATTGATATGCATGTATTACACTTTTATATAATACAGGATTTCCAGTGTTGTTTTAAAGGACATAGGTTTAAAAATGAAAAGCATGACCTGTAAGTTAAGAAAAACAACCTAGGACAAGTTAATAATTTCAAAAATAATATAGTTTTTCATTTTGTTCCAAAGAAATCAATGATATTCTAATTGATGCAGAAATTCCAACACAATTGGTTTTCCTTTCTTTCTGACTTGCTGAAATCTTGAGCAACTGCAAAACCCACTCAGAATCATCCAATTAGTTCCATGCATAATTAAGATAGAGGCAGAAGTAACTTCACTTCATATATATGTGGAGCAGCAGACTTTAGTTCAGTATTAAAAGTATACTTTTCAAATTTAAGTATTAACCAATTCCACATTTTTAGTTGTTCCCAGTAAAGAGTCTAGTTAGAACATATGTCTTTGAATACTGTTACAGGATAACAAGATGTGAACCTCTACCACGGAAATTAATGTTTGGCTAACTAGCCATTTGGTGAGTTTCACAGGTACAAACCATCCTTACACTTTTACTAATATGATGAAGTGTCTGCGAGGACAGTTACCAAAGCATCCTCTGACTAGTCTAAAATAAGAAGGAAATCCATCCTTTTACATTCCTCCAAATTTACACAGTAGTATTATCACAGAGTGGCTGTTCCATGCCCATTCATCATTTCCTCCACATCACAAGTGAAACAAAATAGATGCAGTATAAAATTATACATTCTGTAATAACTTAGAAAAAAGTAAATAAATGTTTAAGGCTTTTAAATATTTATGACATTTCTGTAGAACTGAAAATCATGAATGTTAAAATGGCCAAGAAAAACGTGGACTGAATACTGGCCTAAGAAATTGTTGGAATGCAGCAACTGTAAGCAGATATTTATACCTGTGAGATTGAGGAAAATGAACAATTTATTCTACCAAAGGACCAAACAAACAAATATATAAGCATTCAAACACTCATTGGGATCAAGCAAGAGACAATTTTAAAAATGAGACAGAAAGGATAGCTTAAAAAAATACTAGAAGAAATCTATGTGAATTAATGTTCAAGATAAGAAATCAGAAACCCACATGCATCCCTCGCAATTTCTGAAATTGAAGGCTACCTACTAACTTGACTGCTCACTGCTGATTTCTGTGAAGGGGAAAAAAAGCATGAAAAAAATTAAAAATAAGCCCACATTTAAAAAAAGAAAAAAGTGAAAGGCTTGAAGATGTGCTAGGTACAACGTACTATATCATGAAGAGAGTAATTCAGTTCTAGCTGCTATCTGATTGACTGGCAGAGCCACAGTCGTGAATTAGCCTTGGGGAAACATGACAGCTTGTCTATACATTCTTATATGATTGATGTATTCAGATTACTATTACTTGCCAACGATAATTATTATCAGTGGATATATATTTCCATTCCTTTCACAAGAGCAACTGCGAGATGTTAAAACATGTAGGATTTTAAACTTCTGAAATTAGGGTCTCAACAAAACTGTCTCAGTCTATGCCACATAGGAGGAATTTGCAAAGGAAATATTGTCCAAGCTGTGCATAATCCTACTTGCCGGTGAACAAAGGACTCAGTTACACATCCATGGCAGGAGGACAGTGCACTTGGGAGACAGCTTTAGAAACAGGAAAAGCAGTCATGACTACAGCCAGGAACCCCGCAGGTGACAGTCTCTTGCATCACCCAGGTAACACAAGCTCCACACCAGCTCTGCAGACAGCAACATCAGCTTCCTTCAGAAATGTTCCAGGTTTAGTACAGTTCATGTCTGATGACAACTTTGGGACATAGTAGTTCACATCAGACTTTTTTACAGTCTTAGCCTCAACAACAAGCTGACTTTGAGCCATGGATCCCTTGGAAACAGACTCTGGAGTGTCTTTTCGGAGAGGTATAAAAATCTTCAAGATCACCTCAGGAGTCAAGTTGCTGTGCATGTGTTGAATGGACCCAGCCTTGAGGATCACTTGATTTATCCTTGGTTAATGGGTTACCTGAAAAGAAGGAAAATATAAAATCAACACTTCACAATAGAGCTGTAATATTAAAGCTAACAAATAGTGGATGACTAACAGGTTACTCTGATACTTGTGGTACCAAATACAGAGATCCTGGGGTAGGAAGTATCTCAGGAAGGACAGCATCCTCACTATCAATTTGCACTATTAGGCACTCAGTGGTAACTATGAACAAGTTCAGGAACCCCAGATATAGTGCCAATGTAAAAGAGGAAGAGGAAAGAAGATATTATTCCTACAGATATTAAGTCATAGACTGAATCTTGATCATTATAACATATGCAGAACAATTCTTTTTATAGGACACTTTAACAATACTCTTTCTAAGAGGATTTTCAATTACCAAACCAGGAGACTGCAGTGAAATTAGTCTTCTGGTGAAACAAATGACATTTGCTACCATGAAGCTTCTTTATCTTTTTGTTCTGAGACTAGAGATGTAATATACTACATGAAGGGGAGAAACTCTCCTACGGTCACTACAGTTGTGCCTTGCATTTCATGAGCCATAATCACCACCTCAGCTAACTTGCTTTGGCAAGGGCCATATTTCATACAGCCTTTCTTTGCATAAGTCTTATTCATCAGTGTTACACACTAGCCAGCTTGGTACAGGCATCTGTTGGACTGATCAACCTATGCAGAATACAAAAATAGCAATCTTCATAACAATAGCATCCCCAGCTGGGTACACAAAGCTATGAAGATAGATAAAGAAGCTAGGATAATAAGTGACATTAAAAGAAAAGGTTATTTTTTTAAGATCAAAACATCCATTTATGTCAGTCCAACAAATAGATTGCAGATCCCTGATTTGTTTTCTCAGAAATGCATCCTAAAGTTAGGTCAAATCTATTCACCAGTTTAAGTGGAAAACATAAAACTGAGTAAATGACATATATGATATTAGATAAATCTGGAATTAAGTAAATTAATTTTATTTTATACTGCTTTTTGTTTGATATTTTGAAATATTCTCCATCTATCTTCAAATTAATTTGAAATGCTGGATCCTCAAGAATTTATTCTTTTCCTGAGTGTAAGGAAATTTTTTGCAAAATTCTTAAACCAATTATATTCATAAAGTCTAAAAGTTCCTTTTTTCTCATAAGTAGATTGAAAGTGGGAAGTGACATACTGTGTTGAGAGTGTAATGACAAGGAGCACGTGTCTGAAGAATGTACAGGTTCAAATCCCCACTTCCTCATACTTTTCCACTTCCTCATACTTTGGCTCTGAGTAAATTATTTAAATTGCCTAAGACTATTAGAAATAAATCAACTATTCCTTGCCTAAGAGCACATCCCAGCAAAGGCTTTTTAAATACCATCAGGTGCTATGGGTGATCATTTCCAAGCAAGACACAAAAAAATTGATGTCCAAGCACCCTGTCAGTCATTGTTATTATTTCTTCTTTATCTACAAATGTTGACTGAATTAAAGTGAAATTCTGGTATTTGTATTAATTCATCTTGTGATTCTTTCTTCTCATGATACTCTTAATAATAAAAGTCATGTATCGAGACTATGATACTGTTTTGATTGCTTTGGATGAAATAATGTTTTATCAGACAATTGATAGGAAGTAATGGTTAAAAGATCATTCCTTGACTTCATGCTGTCTGGAGTCCATGGTCAGTTTAGCTAATGACTTCATGTGACATCAAGATAAAGCAGGGATTTCCCATATCTTTGTCATGGGGCTAATGAACTCAGAAGCATAAACTGAATACTAAGAACTGTCAGGCACTTCTTGGTGCTGCACAAGGTACTTAGCACTCTTCAGAATATTATATTGTAAGACTTCTGAATGCAAACACTGAATTCCAAGTTTTGTCCTATTGCTGAAAACATGTTACCCAAACTGTCAAATTCATAACTTATTTTGTTAACTCTTTCCTTATTTTTCCCACAGGCCAAATCCCATGAAAGTTTACTTTAAAATATGTATTCAAGAAATCAACACTGTATTTTCCTCAGGATTTTAAAAAATAAATGTAGCATGATTATACAAAAATTAAGCACCTATATGGAAAATTTCTTCTTTCTTTAACTGATGGTTTTTCTGATATTGCTTTGCTTTAACTGAGCTCATCTCACACTCTCAAATATTTTTGGAACACAGTTGCTCACTTTGCAGTTTACATAAATTTGTGAAGTCACTGCCAAATGTCCACAGCATCAATGTGAATCTTCTATTAGCTTAATTTCCAAAATAACATATTCTCTTCTCTAATAGGATCATTAAAATCTTGTTATGGGGCACTACTAAACAACATTTTTTATCACTGTGCATATAAGATGAGCCACATAAACACAATTACAGAAGAGACAGTGCATTATGACACTATAGTCTGCTTCATTTTAGAAAAGAGTTTCCAGTAAAATACTCATGCTATTAGTGAAACAGTTACTTTTGTACTAATGAGCACTCCATATTTAAATAATGAGAAAGCAAAGATGTGGCAGTACTTCTGAGAGGAGGCAGCAGGTTTAAAATGTAGCTTACATCCAATCTTTATAAGAAAATTGCTTAGTAACATATTGAATAGACAAAATTTCAAAGTAACATTCTAACAAATTAAGCTTACTCCATAAAGATAAAGGCAGGAATAGACTATCTTCCTGATTTTAAGTGTTGATTTGAACGGACTTTCTCTTTTTTGCAGTACAACTGCAGTTCATTGCAATACATTTATTATTGTTTACTTATTATTATTTTGTGTGTACATGTGCTCATGTGCACACATGTATGTGTGTATGTATCAGAGGGCAATATATATGCCAGTGGAGATCAGAGGGTGGTTTCAGGAATCACCTTGCATTGCTTCTACCTGGATTGCTCTGGGGTTTCCCAGGCTCTGTCTTCCAACGCCAGAAGTGCATGCATCTAGAAGTGCATGGGATCCAGAATCTAAACTCTGGTACTTCTGCTTTCAAGACAGAATCTCCAGGCCATAGTGCTTTATTTGAATATAGCTCTTATAAGTACAAAAATTTAGACCTTGTTTCCCTGTCTGTGTACCAAATATGTAACTAAAACAAAAACATCATTATTCCACAGTAATGGGTTTTTTATTTAAGTTCCAGAAAAGCTGATGTTCACCTGATCATAAGTATTTGACACATTTCTCCTATCTCAAAATGCCTTATACAAGGAGTTATCAAAAACAAAGACTCCTCTCTGGTGAGGGTGAGATCTGCATGCAAATCAAGTGGACCAGATAGCTTTCAAGTGTAGATGAAGAATGATAAGACAATGGCGTGTGAACTATCTTCATACATACGCTCAACTATTTAAAATGAAGCCTACATTTTACTTTGACAGTGATACAGATGATTCCTACAGCTCTGAAAACCAACATTTCATACCACAGTTTAATTTACTTTCCAAAGAACTCTGGTGCTATATTAGCCTGGACACTTATTTTAATATTTATAATATGAAAGGCCTTTTATTTAATACTTCTACAAGAATCAGCATGTCTACTAAATGGTTGAAAACTGTTGGCAGTTAATCTTTTTGCATAATTCTTGAAAAGGTCCACAGTCTTAGAAAATGTAAACAGTCATTTTGAATAACGGATTTCATTTCTTCAGCTAATTGGACATGTATGGGTGTAACTAGCATGCGTTCTAATGTGGAAACAAAGGCAGAGAGCATCCTGTCTTGGCATGTACTCTTCTGCACTTCTAAAAGAGAATCACTGCACTAGATATGACCAAGGTAAGGCAGTCTTTTTCTGCTCATCAGGAAATAGAGGAAAATGCCAGCATTGCTGCTACCTACTTCTTTTGGAACTTTGGTCAAATGTCTTTGAAAAAAAAATTTCTGAATCTTGAGTTCTTATCTACAAACCTTGTCACTTGGACTGTTTCATTCTAATTTCCTTTGTAGGCTCAACTTTAAGATTTTTTTTCTTAAGAAGTACCACTTTCAACTGGGACTAAATATATTCTGACTACTCTCAATTAACCAGTGGTATAACCACTTTGCAGACTTTTTTTTCCCCTAAAAGTTGCAATTATTGTATTAGAATACAGAATTGGTGACTCATCTGTCAATGAGTCTATTCTTCCTATACTGTGCAAATGAAATCTCCACTGCAACAAATCTTCTGAACAAGAGGAGTTGCTGTTGCTTGGAACTTTGGACTCTCCTGAGTAGCTTATGAAAACAGATGTCTGGGTGATTGTTTACGTACCTCTATCCACTAAAGAGACAACCTATTTACTCCTTGACATTCACTGTTAGAAAAGCACACCACTTTCTACTTTGTCTTTGAATAGCTAATAAATTCCTCTGGCATTTTCCAGAATTTAAGATAAGATTTCCTTCTCCTGGTCAGAGCCTACACACTTTTGGATTGTGCACATGGAATACTACACACACACACACACACACAGAGACAAAAATTACAATAACAAGCTAGGACAAAGGAGAAAGGCAATGACATTCAGAATACCAAGAAATCTTTAGGAAATATTGAAAAATATCCATCAGGTGGGATAATGATTATTTTAGAGACTTTAGGACCTGTCTCTCATGTGTAAAATATAATTTGAGTTAATAGTTTTTATATGCTTTCCTCTGTAAAGATTTGCTTTGAAAAGTTTACATCTGATCAAGAGCTATACTCCTCAATAATTTAAGCTTCACTATGGCATAAAAGAAGTAAACTGTGAAAATTATACTTAAAACAAGTCTAAAATGAATGGAAAGTAAGAAGCAGAGAGCTGATAGTTGAAGAAATTCTTTTTATGCTTTAAGATTGCTGAGAGCATTTTTCTCTTAACTTTCTGGTTGGTTGAATTATGCATGCAGTGGCCTTGAGACCTGCCTTGAGACACCTACCTGAAAGAACAGTATTGTGCTGTTCTGAAGAAAGCTTAGCATCCCATGTAGAAGAACAAAGTCAGCAATAGCATATACACTCACCAGAAGTAGCACATTCTCTCTCCTGCCCATCCTTGTGGTCTACTCTACAACTGAGCTTAGGGATGACCATTCTAGATAGACTCTTGAAAGAAAATGAAAACTTTCTGTACATTGCAAACTTATACTATTGTCTAAAGGATGGATTGTAGGACTGGAAAGATGGCTCATGGCTAAGGCTTTGCAGAGGTAAGACTTGGTAAGCAGAAGGTCTTGAGTGTGGATCACAGGGCCCACATAAAAACTCCAAGCAGAAACAGCAGGGGCCTGTACTTCTTGGCCCTGGTAGGCAGAGCCTGGGAAATCCTAGAGTGAAGCAAAAAGGAGGTAGAAGTAATCCAGGATGATTCCTGAAGTCAGCCTTGGACCTTCACAGGGACATACAGTATCCTCTGATACACACACACACACACACAAAATAAATAAATGAATAAACAAACAAATAAATAAATAAATGAATTTTAAAATGAATAAAGGATGGAGCCTCAAATACCACAATGGTTTACAAATAGGATTTTTGACAATGGTCCCAAGTCACCATTTCTTAGTTATATTTCTCTTTGGGTCTTTTTAATAATATAATCATAATTAAGTAGTCTCTAGTGTCCAAAGTTGATTGATATATAAATCTTTAAACCTAGTAGCTATTTGCTATTACCTGTGCTCAGATCTAGCATGCAACACTGGCAGTTCCAATACACAAAGATTAGATAATGAGAACTCAGTCTGGATATGACTTATGGAGATTAAATGAAAGTCTATTGTGTGGGTGTTTTGATGATGGTTTATAAATGATAGATATATTGAATAATGGCAGATATTTAGGAATGTACCAGGATTTTTGTATTCTTTGTTTCTTACTTTTGAGGAAACAACACTTCAGAACCACCACAGGTGACTAAGATTCACCAATCTCAATACATTGGCCTACTATGGGCACAAAGTCCAAAATGGGGGACTCAAGAATCAATTCAATGAATGATGCTTGTTGCCGGTTTTTTAAATAAAAGATAATGCATTGCTTTCTTTATTAATCATAAAGTCAGTTTTTGCCCTCATCTCCAAAACTGCATCAATTTCATTGCCTCCTCTTGAAACCAAGTACCAAGAATGTTAACAGTAACCACAAGACAGAGTCGGTCACAGTTAATCCTGTTCACATGGTGTACACACCTGCTGCTCTGTGAGAATTAAACCAAGACAGGAGCTCCTTTCTGGAGTTGCTTTGAATCTTTACTTCTCAAGGAAACTTCAGTCCCTTCCTTAGCATCCGACCAACACTAGGTTTCGCCACAACTAGTGCTCCAAGGTGGAGCCAGAATAATTTTGAATGTGGAAAATCAAAAATTGTCATCAGGCACAGCCGAAACCTTCTCATTCTACTTCTCCATTCGAACTTGAAGAGTTTTACACGTTTGCCTAAGGAACAAACACATGTCAGGTATGCTACAGTTGGGGTTATCACAGGATGAAAACTTGGGAAGAGGGGAACATTTCAACAAGCATAGAGGAACAGCAATATAGGAACTCTGTTCACTGCCAACAGCATTCACAGTGGGAACACTTCTGCACTGCTTTTAGAGGACTGTAAAAGCCTAGTGTTTTCATTTCAGAGCAACACATACCCATAGGCCAGACCTAAATTAAACAGCTTTTTACAAGCAATCGAATCAAAGATCGTACATTTTCTTGTGCATATTTCTAAGACAGTCTGCACATATCAAAGAAAAAAGTTTGATTAAATCCAAGCAAGAAAGAATACAGGAAAAAAAATAAATAGGCATTTTAACTTATACGTGTCAAAGAATTACAGAAATATTGAATGGTGATATTCAACCAGAATCTAGAGATTTGATATTTGAAGTCTTCACCATTAGTGAGCTTGTCTGAACACTCTTGCCTAATGTATTTTGTAACTTGCTGAAGCATGAAGCTGAATTGCACACATTTTACGGCAGATAAAAGAAAGCAACTCATTACCAACACTTAACTCTCATCACCCAAGATCACTTGTTGTCAAGGCAACTTTGCTACTCTTGATCATTCTCAAGTTGACAATGCCCATTAACACTCCAAATGGGATCCATGGCATCTTTCCACTATGATTTATTATGATTATGACATTTCACAGGTACAGACTTTTAAAAATCTTTCCCAAGGACGTCCCCTAGATATATCAAGGCATGCTATCTGAATTTTGAATATTGAATAGCAATTTGATAATATGAACAATAATAATACAGAATAAGCTCATAATTAGGAAGGATCAGATAGCAGATGGATTTTTGAGCAAATGAATCAAGTAAAATATTTACCTACATAAATCTGAGATGTCAGAACAGTTAAAATTCAGAGAAAATACTAAACTGTCACAATAGAAATTCAAGACATTTTACAGTTTAGAAAGTTTTTTGAGTTTTTGAGCAAGAAAAACAGACTTCTTTTCCACTATTGCTTACCCTGGTCTCTCTGCCAGGTAATACAAGATTAAGGTAGAGGGCAACTTTTGTGTCTCAATCACCAAGTCCAGTTGACTTTACTCAAGACATACCAGAGTCAAAACATTTGCGAAAGTTATCATGGACCAAGACGTACAGTGGATACTGGCTAAAGACATGGACGAAGCTCAAGGAACTATAGGAGAGCTTCACATCAGAAATCAGCAATAGGAAACATAAGTTACATGCATGCTTCCAATGTTCCATTTTCTTGACACTATTCAAATCATGGAGTCTTTCAGGGAGTGTGCTTTAAATCCATTCAAAACAATTTTTCCAGTACATATTTTATCTCTTCTAATCTGCGCCCCCCCACCCCCACACTTCTTATACCCTGTCACTATCTTAATCAAGGTCTGTATTCCATTGGTTTGTGCAACTGCAATAACTTCCTGATTTGTCTTGTCCCTTGCAGTTCCTCCTCCTTTTTGCCACCATCACCTAAAAAGAAAAATCTATGACAGTGACTTATTAAATAAAAAAGATCTAAAGTCTCACTTGTGGTATATAAAGTCCTTCATCATTAAGCACAACCCATCCAGCTCCATCTGCCCTTTTACTAAAGCCTTCTTGAAACAGATAGCAAAAGCACAGCAGTGACTCACTGTGTCTCTAGGATTAATCAACTCAGCCATGTTATATGCTAAGTTATATTCATTACTTCATGAGTACTTGTCAATCTCAATTTCTCTTGCTAACCACAGGCTAGTGCAAGGCAGGCTAGTGCAAGGCAGAATAATTTTTCTTTTTTTGCTAAGAAGCAATCCAAGCACATAAGTGATGTCTAATATTTATTTAATGAAAAACTAAAACAATGGATGGGTGGATATGTGTATGGATGAGCAAATGAAAAAATAAGTTAATGAATGCATATGAGAAAAGTAGTAAAGAACTCCAGAAGAAACAGAATTAGTATTTGGACTTTCCACAAACAATAAAGAGAATGATTAGGTGACCCAGAAGGACTCTTCTTCCATTTTTAAATTTTTTTCTGGGATTATTCCCATGATTCTGTATTTTTAGGATTTGAAATTAGAGTTATGTATTTGTCCTGACATTCGACCTCATATTTGTACCTCATATATTTAAATTTATTCTCATTTGGGAAAAGACTTATTTTTAAGACAAAATTAATTCATAGAAATAATAATGCGAAAGGATAATAACAATCTGTGATGCTTTAATTGGTTTAAGACTACCCACTTGGGATGTGGAAAATGTCCAAATGGATACATCGAGGTTGAAAGTGGTGTATTAATTACAGTTAATACTTCAGCTACGAATCATCTTGTTTTTAAAAGTGCACTTATTTTGTGAATAATTTCTGTATTGCTATTTAACAATGTCAGGAAATTTTTCTCATCAAATATTTTGTGGCAACACTCTATTTCTAGAAATTACATGTTTATTTGACATTAGATATGATGCTGCACATGAAGTAAAACAGTTGACTGGTCACACCTCCTGGTAATATTGTACATGTAAACACACAAGCATATGCATGCACACATATATGCACACACATGTATATACATAAAACTTATGCTTACAGTTGAAGATGCCTGACCTCCTCTCCCCCTAAAATACGGAGAGTATTGAAAGGCAAAGCTAAGGTAGTTTGTGCTTACTAAAAGTACTGCAGAAGTCCTGCTCTACAAGAGATTGTTCCTTGGGGAAGTCTGAATTGTTGCTGGCAGCAGGAAACAACTTGTTTTTATGAAACCCTCAGAATCATTCTGGGGGTAACTTCCATTTATTATTTTTCTGACGTTCCTATCACTAGTCTAATTGCTAATTACCAGATTTCTCAGTTTACAGGGAAAGAAATTGGAGCTCAAATGAATTCAGTGAAACTTCCAAAGATGCCCACAAGCAGTAAAGTGATAATCTGGGAACCTTATTTTTTAAGTTTCAGTTCAATGAAATGGGTCCTGCGCCTCAGATTCATTTGTTCATTGATTAATATTGAATCACATTTGAAACACAGAGAGCTGCATGTACAAATGACCTGAGACAAGAAGTCTGGATCATGGGTGGCAGCTGTGGAGTCAGCAAAGAAAAGAGCAGGAAATAAGGTCACAGGTGTGCTGATTTGATTCTAATTCTTCATGTATTTAACAAATGTTATGATACCTATTGAGGACAAATTGATAGAAGCAAATAAGTTCCTTGCTATGAGAGGATCTAATGAAAAGAACTACTGTGGAGTTATTAGTAATACATATGGCTTCACGACATCTTTCCTCCAAAGGGTTAGTCACAGAAATTGAAATTGAACAAAGCTTAGTGGGCATAAGCAGCCATCATCCTCTGTTCATAAGCCTGAAGGCCACTTTTTGTCATGTTCAAGCACTGATGGCTTTCAACATCTTAAGAGTAAAAAGGATGATGAGTGAGTGATTTGTGTGTGTGTGTGTGTGTGTGTGTGTGTGTGTTTGTGTGTGTGTGTGATGCAAAATACTGCATTGTTTTGCCTGGTAAATATCATTCCATAATGAATGAAAGATAACTCCTGAATACATGATTTATAATCATTTAAGTATTACTACATGGAAATATTTACAAGTGTTGGAAATCAGTCTAGAATAATGCCTGTCAACCTTCCACTCTCATCCATAGCATTTAGATTGTCTGGTATATAAGAATGGGATTTTAACAAAATTTGGATTCAACCTGCAGGGAGTTAGATGCAAACTCTGTATGTATAAAACTGCAGACATTTACTGGCCAAAATAATCAAATGCTCTTAAACTTTAAAATATTGTTTCTAAAATACTACCAAAACCAATATACAAAGGACTATTTCAGCAAATTTTAAAATCTAAGGGTTGAAAATGGAGAATAATGTATTGATTGTAAAATGTATTGATTGACCAGATAATTAAATGTAGAATAAGTGGTCTCTCCTTATTAAAGAAGTAGAAAGAAACATGAAAAAAAAAAAGAATGAGATTTTGGGGGGCTGGAGTGATGGCTCTGCCTTGCAAGCGGAAGGTCCTTAGTTCAGATCTCAGATCCCATGTAAAGATACCAGGAGAAAATGTTTGGCAATCTCCAGTATGTCTGGTCCTGGAAGGCGGAGCCTGGAAAACTCTATAGCAAAGCAAAGAGACAGAGCAATCCAGGGTGATTCCTGAAGTCATTGTTGGATCTCCACAGACACATACAGTGCATACACACACACACACACACACACACACACACTAAATAAATAAATAAATAAATAAATAAATAAATAAATAAATAAATTTTAAAAAAGAATGGGAAAATAGAATTAAGTAAAATACAAGTAGAAATCCACTTATCATGTGGTTTATTCCTGAAAAATTAAACCCTTTACATTAGGAAATAACCCTGCTCATATGTGTGTGTATGTCTGTGTGTGTGTATATAATGTATATATTATACATGGTTTAATTGTATCATTTTTAGTTAAGTTCAAGTTTACAAGTATAGATTTTTTTTCCTTCATTTTTGCATTGTCATTTTCCTTTTCCTTACAATTTATATTTACATATCTGTTGGGCAGCATATATTTATGTTTTTAAAACTAGGGATGCTCTCATGCTTTTTAATTTTCTCTCTTAGCCTATTTGTATATAGTATCCTTGATATATTTGGGTTAAAATCTACTTTCCTTGGAACAGTTTTTACTGCTTCTAGTTGTTCTGGATTCTTCATGCCTCTTTTTTTGATTTCTTTCATACTTTTTGCTACCTATTTCTTTTCGTTTTTCCTTTTCCTGTGAATGTATGGAGTATGTACACATGTGCATATATGCATGCTCACATTTGTATGAGGCTACATGTGCATATATCTGTGGAGGCCAAGAGTCTATGTCTAGAACATTCCTGATCAACCTTCCATTTCATTCATTGAAGCAGAATCTGTCATCAAACCCAGAGTTCATCCATAAAGCTAGTCTGGTGAGTGTCTGTCAAACCTACTGTGGAATTCTTTGTCTCTGCTCTCAGAGCCTGGGATCACAGGTAAATCCATGCCCACGCAGAATTTAAGTTCTGGGATCCAAACTCCAGTCCTGCATTTGGACAGCAAGCACTTTACCCACAGTCATCAACCCAGGCGTATTTTATGATTTCTTAAAGTGGATTGTAAGTTGTATTCTTCATAATCTTGTATTTTTCTCATGATATACTTCTGTGGATTCACAGTTCATCACTGAGTTACCTTGGCTTTTATGTTCATGCTCCTGGTCTTCTTGCTTGTCTGGTTTTTGTTTTAATTGTTTGTTAATGTCACATTTTCAAAGTTGTATAGATATTATGAGACTGGGACTATAATCTTCCTCCAAGGAGGCATATATGCTTTTGCTAAATTCATTTCAACAATGTTCACCTCAATCCAGAGTCCCATGTTAAAGTGATTCAGGGGCAGCTTGAGTGCTCTCTGCTTCTCATGTCCTCTGACAGCACAGTAGCTTTCCAAGAAGAATTAAAATAGGCTTACAGTGCATTCCTGCTAGGAACCCTGGACTATTATGATCCTGGGCTACTATTCTTCGGGGTCTGCAATCTTTATGATCTTCTTTATCTTTGATGCATTGAGTTAGTTGACTGCCAGAAGTGAACTAAGTTCTCTTGACTTTAATGCTCCCTTTTTCCTTTCTCTTTCATTTCCCAATGCTTAAAAATACACTGTTCATAATGGGAATATGGGATGGTACAATTTGAAGATTTTTTGCCTTATCTATAAATAAAGAGGAAATCAAGTTACATAGGTTCATCTTCTGATGAACTTGGTGTTGTTAAATCACAAGTCTGCAGAACTACAAGTTGACTTTCAACATTGTCCTACGTACATACCACACCTACACACACACACACACACACACACACACACACACATACAGAATGTCTAACCATGAGATTAAGCTGACTGGGCTATTTTTTAACTAGGCGATCCTTATGTGCCTCTATTGTATATACTATAATAAAATCATAAATTTTCTTACCTATAAATGAAACTTATCTCTGTTTCATTACACTATGGTGAAGAATATCTGCAACTCTGATTCCAATGATAATACAATGAAAACTTTAAAACCCTAAAGAAAGAAATTGCAGAAGACACCAGAATGTGGAAAAACCTCCCATGTTCCTGGATTGGCAGAATCAACATCGTAAAAATGACCATCCTACCAAAGGCAATATACAGATTCAATGCTATACCAATTAAAATCCCAAAGCAATTCTTTAAAGAAGTTGACCAAACAATCTCAAAATTCATATGGAGGCACAAAAGACCCAGGATAGCAATGACAATCCTGAGTAACAAAAACACTGCTGGAGGTATCACCATACCAAACCTTAGTCTATACTACAAATCCATAGTTACAAAAACAGCCTGGTACTGGCTCCAAAATAGACACACAGATCAATGGATAAGTATTGAAGACCCAGATATAAGCCCACAAAATTGCAGCCATTTGATCTTTGACAAAGGGGCCCCAAAAAATCCAATGGAAAAAGAACAGCATCTTCAACAAATGGTGTTGGCAAAACTGGATCTCCACATGCAGAAGATTAAAACTGGACCCGTACTTCTCACCATGTACAAGACTTAATTCCAAATGCATCAAGGACCTCCCTATAAGGCCAGAGACTATAAAATCCTTAGTTGAAAGGGTAGGGAACTCCCTCGAGCTGATTGGGCCAGGCCAACAGTTCCTAAACCGACATCCAATAGCACAATCACTACAACCAACACTCAACAGATGGGATCTTGTGAAATTAAAGTGCTTCTAAAACAATCTCAAAATTCATATGGAGGCACAAAAGACCCAGGATAGCAAAAACAATCCTGAGTGACAAAAACACTGCTGGAGGTATCACCATAACAAACCTTAGTTTATACTACAAATCCATAGTTCTAAAAACAGCCTGGTATTGGCTCCAAAATAGACACACAGATCAGTGGATAAGAGTTGAAGAGCTTCTAAAGAGATTGTAACTCGAGCAAAAGGCAACCTACAGAATGGGAGAAAATCTTCACTAACTACATATCTGATAGGGCTGTATTATCCAGAGTGCACAAAGAACTTAGAAAACTAAACACCAAGGAAACAAATGGGCCAATTAAAAAATGGGCCTTGGAACTTAAAAGAAACTGACCGTGATGAAATTAAAATGTCCAACAAATATCTTAGAAAATGCTCCATATCCTTAGTCATCAGGGAAATGCAAATCAAAACTTCCCTGAGATATCATTTCACCCCAGTCAGGATGGCAAAAATCCACAATACAAACAACACCAAATGCTGGAGAGGATGTAGAGAGAGGGGATCTCTCCTACATTGCTGGTTTGCAGACTTACAACCACTCTAGCGAGCCATCTGCCAATTCTTAAAGAAGTTAAAGATTGAAATGCCATATAACCCTGCTATACCACTTTTGGGAATAACCCCCCATACAGCAAAAATTCACTTTGATAGCACAAGCACAACCATGTTTTTGCAGCACTGTTTACAATAACAAAGTCATGGAATCAGCCCAAATGCCCAACAGTTGATGAGTGGATAAGGAAAATGAGGTACATTTATTCAATGGAATACTACTCAGCCATCAGAAATGATGAATTAATGAAGTTTGCCTGGAAATGGATGGAATTAGAAACAATTATATTGAGTGAAGTATCCCAGACACAGAAAATTAAGCACCATATGTACTCCCTAATAGGTGGATCCTAGTACCAAATCCACTTAGTGACACTGAAAGATAAATCTCTGTAATACCTACAATAATTGCAAAGATTATGAACAGGAGGGATGGGAAAGAAGGGCCCCACCAGAAACAGAAAGGGGACCATGTTACAGCAGAGAAAATAGGCCACCATCAATGACTGCAAGTAAGTAATGAGACATCTGGTTAAGTTCACAGACTTTCCTTTCTGATCATTTGTAACTGATGGGATATGATCTCACCAGAAGTGGAGGGCATATAGTCTGGCAGATAGAAAGTAACCATTTTGCAATGGGAGACTCACCCCCCTCTCACCACAGTCTCTTATTTTATTCCATCTACCTTTGAATATACTCTTATAATAAGACTCTAATTTAATAGGTTTTTATCTCTGGCCAGGGGGTGACATCCAATACCCAACAGGATGGAGCCAAGGGCATTGCAGGAGCAGCAAAACTGAAAAAAAGTCAACAAACCATAATTCAGAACATCAGAGACTCTATATCAACCACCTGGAACTAAGCCAGCCTAATCTCTTCCAGCCTGAAGCTCAGGGAAATTTGCGGAAGAGGGGTCGTAAGATTGTAAGAGCCTAAAGATGGGGAGAAGCAACGATATGCAAGATACTACACAGAAGTTAGGGCCGAAGCAATCATAATAGGACTTTGCATGACCTGTGCAGTGTCAACACATTATTGACCCCTCAAAGTCTAGCATGGGCTAAATGCACTAGGATCTTTAGAAGCTAGGGATTAACAGCCACAATAGTGTTCCTATACTTAAGGGGAACACAAGGAAGAGTTCTAGGAAATGCCACTGAGTCCTTACACCTCATCAGAGAGGAGGACCCAGAGGAAAGTTTGACATACACATTAAAGGATGCTCCAGGGATGGGAGGGAGGAAGCACTGGGAGATAGGTAGGGAGGGGAGAAAAGGAAGGGGAAAAGGGGGAAGGGAACAAGTGGGTTCAGGGAGGGGTGGAGGGAGGGAGGGGACCGGGGTACCTATTAAGTTTGTACAAGCGGAAATAAAAAGAAGAATATAATAAACAGTTGCTTAAGTATTTCCAAACCTTATTTTGACATAAATTATTTGGAAGGATGAGTTCATGTCATTATGACTATTCTCACTGTTTCAATGTTGTTACAAACACAAATCTTATTATACAATAAGGCATTAGTGTGAAGTTTGGTACAATTATTGTCCTGCACAGACCTATGCATTTCTTGTACAAAGCATAAGAAAAGTCTTGCATTATGTTCATAGGTTACACTAGAGTCAGAAAAAAATATGTAGACGTTATATTCTACACATAATTTACAATGTAACTCTAAGGGCAAAAATTTACCTTACAACATACTTTGGCTGAGATGTGCTGCCTAAAATATAACTTAGGCTTTGTTATTACATATGTAGGAATTATCAGCCTAAGTTAATTGTTGAATATCTATAAACACTGTCTGCAGCAGTTTCTATTTGGTGTTTCTGTGATTTAGTGATAACTTTAATGTTGTGTTAGCAATAACCAAATCGAAAACGATGGTTCAGCATTTGATGAAACAACCCTATAAAACCAAGTAACCTCTCCAAGCCAACCTCATCTTATACTGCTGTTGGCAAAACATTACAAAAATTTAAGATTAAAATAAAAAGCAGACACAGGCATAAAGTGTAAAGGGAGTATGACATTCCTCTGTCCTAGTTAACAAAACCATTTAATCATAAAGATATACTTTCTGTCAATCTGTCTATGAATTATCCTTAGAAATACTCATAGAGTATGGATCAGCCCTTGTAAGGGTCAGAAAAGCAATCACTTTCTTCATTTCATTGCCCCAGGAAGTCTAGAGATGTGACTAAAAAGCAGTGTCTGTTGGCTAAATAGAATAGAGCAGAATGTTTATGCTCCAGAAGTATGCATCAGGAAGACAATCTTTACAATTGATTAGAACAACTGTCTCACTCACCACTGACACCTGGGATGATCAAGATTCTGTGTCCATCACATGTACTGAAATGAACACACTCCAGTGCTACAGTGATTATTTATGACTATTCGAAAAGTGAGTGGATACAATCTCCAACAAATTTGTTCTTTCTCTTAAAGCCCTTATTTAGGTCCAAATGGAAGGAATAGAGGACAACTTGAAATGTCTCTAAGTCACCATATATTTAACATACAATGCCCACCAGGATGGAGTGAAGGGCATTGCAGGAGCAGCAAAACTGCAAAAGAAAATCAACAAACCACAATCCAGAACTTCAGAGACTCTATATCAACCACCTAGAACTAGGCCAGCTTAGTCTCTCCCCATCTTGAAGCTCAGGGAAATTTGCGGAAGAGGGGGCGGTAAGAGTGTAAGAGCATAAGGATGGGAGGAGCAACGATATGTAAGATACTCTATACTAGTTAGGGTGGAAGCAATCATAATTGGACTTTGCATGCCCTGCGCATTGTCCAACACACTGTTGACCTCACAAAGTCTAGCATCTGCTAAAGGCACCAAGATCCTTGGAGGCAAAGGATTGGCAGCCACAGCAGTGTTCCTATACCTAAGGGGAACACGGGAAAGGGTTCGGGAAAGGCCACTGGGTCCTTGTACGTCATCGGAGAGGAGGGCCCAGAAGAAAATCAGTCATGCACAAGAAAGGACTCTCTGGGAATTGGGGTGGGAGGCACTGGGGGATGGGGAGGGAGAGAGGTGGGGAGGGGGAGCAAGGGGTACGGGGGGAGGAGGAGGGAGGGAGGGAACTGGTGTACCTAATAAGTTTGTATGAGCTGAAATAAAAAAAAAAAAAGAAAAAAAAAACAAAAACCTGGAAAAAAAAAACAAAAAAAACAAAATTGACTTGTGAAATAATAATGCTTGCACTTGAGTTATGAGAAAACTAGCCTATTAACAACTTGCTTGATTTATATATTTCACTTAAGAAGAAAATATGGTCCCAAAAGAATGGGGACATAAGAATATGGATAAGAAAAGCTTTTAGCACACAATGAGGATATATCTTATTGCAATGGAAGATTAATGAAGCAAAAGACCACAACTGATCAGAATGCAGGACACTGGAGAATCTAGTATGCTCAGTCCAAATGAGGCCATTGAAATCTCTCCCCAAACTCAAAATCAGAGAACCTTGTGGAACAGAGGGTGGTGGTAAGATTCCAAAAGCCTAAAGGTGGAGAGAGCTATGGCTGGCCAAGACATTCCAGTGTGGACAGGACTGCTACATTCAGGAGCTTACCAACTAAAAAGGATGGAGAAGTGTTATTATGAAAGTACATAAATGGAATCACTGTTATAATTATAGACACACTTGGCAAAGACCTTCTACTAAACAATATTGGCAGTTGAAAATCCAATGGTAAGATCACATCATTTACTTATAAGGAATTTCTGGTTTTCTTATGTTTTCATTTTGATTTTTGCCCAACAGCATAACCCTACATATTTACATGAATTATTCAAGAGGATCTTGTTTCAGCAGATACTTAAAAATTTATCCATTTTTATCACCATGTAAAAATTATTTCCAAAGGAATAGGTACAATGGGTAGATCTAAACGGATGTAATTGCTCCCCAGGAAAGCTTTCAGATCCCTACAGAAAATCTTCCAAAACTACTACCATCCTTGAATCCAGCTTCTCTCTGAACATGTTTTGACTCCCATTACTAGATCTACCTCTTTGACTTTTGTTACAACATATGGAACAATATCCAGATGTAGACACTTCGGGAGGCCTAAGAATATAAATGATGCTACCATTAGCATTTGAAATCCACATAATGACCATGGTAACAATAGTCAAAGACTTTGAAGAAAATATATTTATGCTATAGCTCTTCGATGCCCTCTGGAATCTTCCACTTAGTATCATTTCCAGTCTCACCATGATTGTCATCTTGAACTTCATTCATTTATGAATACTGACAAAAAAGACTGACAAAGTGAATACTCATCCAAGTAAATGAGCATTAGTCAAAGTTCTGCAGACACAGAACAAACAAATATGGTGCATGTGTATAGGGATGGGATTGCAAGAGTGTATGTTGGTCAAAGAGATCATCAATTGTTTATTTGGGATTTCAATTGATTAGAGGAGATCCACCCACATTAGTGAGTGCAATGTGCTTTATGCAACATCTAATAATTTAGGTCTCATTCAAAACATCCTCACAAGGACATCTAATATCACATCTGCTCATTGTGGCTCAACCACTGATTTGACTTTCTTTTTTTAAATTTTTTTTATTATTTATTCAATTGTGCATGTATGCGTGTGTGCATGTGTGTGTGTGTGTATGTGTGTGTGTGTGTGTGTGTGTAGAACCACGAGCGAATTCAGGAACCACCATGGACGCCTCCACCTCCTCCTTGTTTACTCTGTCCCAGGATTCACAGGCTCTGTCCTACCAGGACCAGAAATGCAGGCAGCCCCGCTTCTGCCTGACGTCTATACGTGGGGTCTAGGATCTGAACTCAGGATCCTTCCATCTGCAAGGCAGAGGCTTAACCTCTGAGCCACCTCTCCAGCCCCTGATTTGACTTTCTTAATATACAACTTCTACATTCCCTTATGAAGAGTCAGGCCTATTAATGACTGATTATCGACTATGATACTTCCTAAGCTGATTTCTATTGAAATCCGAAAGATTCCTCAGTATGCCCATTCCTCTTGTAAAACTTGTGAGAAAGCAGTTATCATATACATTTGGAAACAGATACTATTTTACCTTTCATGGCTTTTACTTATGATTCTCCCATTTTATACTAGATAAAAAGATACACCTGAGCTCACTGAAAAATCACATAGGTCTATTCAAAAGCAAATAATACCCCAAATCATTGAAGCGTAGATAATAAAATAATACATTCTCCAGGCTCATTGGGGTGATACACATGTAACTGTGAATCGACATAGGGTGAGAAGCTTTTCATAGCAACGTTCTCCAGCAGCATTCTGGAAAAGCCACACGCAGTATGTGAACATTCATCATAAGGTAGAGCTAATGCACATTTATGGAGGTTATACAGAAGAAACAGCAGGTGAATACTAAGTTTATAACACTGCAAATCAAATTCCAGTTGCCATGTTAGAAGAAATGGAAAATTAACAATTATCTGGCATCATTTTTTTAACCTTTTATCTTTACCTTTTCAACCTTTACCCTTCCCTCAGAGTTGGCAATAGCTCCTAATGGAAAAACCCTTAGTGATACATAACTAATACTACTGAAAATGATTGCATTGTAATTTGTTAGGAGGGGTTCAATCTATATAAAGGAATATAACTGTTTAATATTAGGAATATTAATATTTATCTTCACCTATAATATGACACAGTACTGTGGTTCAGTATCAATGACTAGGATCTTCTTATACCATTCATATAAGTGAAAAGCTAATTGGTCAAAAGGTATTATTAACAGATTTTATCATAAACTTTTTTCATGGGTGAATTCCCTTACAACTCCTCTAAGAAATTCTAAAACTATAACTATGAGGCAGTTCAGTGGTTCACATCCACATTACACATGCAGAGAATGCTTTTAAGTAGTTCATTTCATTTGTGGAATTTAATCTCAAACAAGGCTTGACTGTCTAGCCAGACATTTAGTAATCTCATGAATCGATCATATGTTGTAATTGAAGCTGGGAGCTGAGATACCTGCTCAGATTCCTTTAACTGTTGGCCATAGTGTCTGTCTGTTGAGAATATTCAATTTAGTTTCTTTCAAGATAGAATGAAAGCATCACAGCATATGGCTGACCGAATTACCTCTCCCCATAATTAGTCTTTTCAAGTATAGGGTGTTGAAAAGAAGAGACTTGAAGTAGAGATTGCAGTTAATTATTCACAAGCATCCTTTGAAAACTACTCTCTCAGGGCTGGAGAGGTGGCTCAGGGGTTAAGCCTCTGCCTTGCAGACAGAACGTTCTGAGTTCGGATCCTAGACCCCATGTATAGACGCCAGGCGGAAGCGGGGGCGGCCTGTGTTTCTGGTCCTGGTAGGGCGGAACCTGTGAATCCCTGGGCAGAATAAACAAGGAGGAGGTGGAGGCGGCCCATAATGGTCCGAATTTGTCCCTGGTTCTACACATACATACACACACATATATACACACATACATACACACACACATGCACAATTGAATAAATAATAAAAAAAATTTAAAAACTACTCTCTCTCTCTCTTTCCCTACCATTCTTTCTCTATCTCTTACACACACACACACACACACACACACACACACACACACACGCATGCATGCACACACACACATGCGCACACACACACACACACACACATGCACGCACACACACACACCCTCCTCCTAACTCTCACTTTTCTCTGAATAGGATCAGGAAGGGAAGAGAAGATGGAAGGCAAGGATAAAATGTTTGTCACCAGAAAAGAATCAGCAATAAAAGTAAAGGTAAAATTGCCAAGAGTAAGCAGAACCTTGACAAAGCAACCCCTTATTGACTTTGAGCTAATCTCATCATAAATCATGGGAAGCTAACCTTGTGGCTTAACAGAAGCCAAAGGCTTCAATACTGAATTCAGGGAGTGAAAATTATGTCAACTGCTAAAATGTCTTCATATCTAATAAATTCAAGATTAAACATTATCACAGATCGAATTCCCTGACTTAGAATGAACTAGAGAGATGATGCTTCTGTTTTAATTCAGCAATTTGGATTTTAGATCTTAGATCATATTTCATGCAAACCCCAGGCTTTACTAAAGTAAGAACATTATCGCTTCTCAGCCTTTTGGCTAAGATCAAGTGCTAAAGTAACAACATTGATTAGAGAAATTTCTTAACTGTTTCACAAGTTTGAAATATTAACAAGCATGTATAATGTTAGAATCACCAATGTCCTCATATGTTGATGAGATTCTTTGTTTTCAATTTAATTAAGGCTACTACTGCAGTTCCAATCTTTCATATTTTATGTACATAATCTCTCTTCTGTCTCTTCATTCCTTTTCCCATTCATATGCAAATATACAATATCTACATACAATATCTCCATACAATATCTACAATAACTCATAGAACATTTAAATATGGTTTTATATTCCATTTCAGAAAATTTTACTCAGTTTCACCACTGAACTTTTTTCCATGACAAGTTCATCACTCGGAAGATGTTACATAATTCAGAAAGCTTTCCGTTGGGTTGATGTTTTCTTATGGTGCATTAAAAATCAAATGAAAAGGAAGAAAGCAACTCAGTACAGAAATGATACCACAGAAGACATTTTATTTATGTTTCCTCAGTGTATTACAAGGATAAAAATTAGTAAACAAAGTTCCCTTTAATAGTTTCATAGTTTGTTATTCTCAAATTTTAGCAAGGTAAAGGTCACCCAATAATCAGCTGCCTATGTGTCCCTATTGTGCTTACAGAAAACTCTTTCACACTATGATTTACTGCCTTCTTGTTAACTGACTATGAGCTTTAGATAGCAAAGAATATTGGTTTCTTTAAAACATAAAACTGTGATGATGAGGATAATGTTTGGTTCATTGCCACATAATAGACATTTACAGAGAAAATTAATGAATGGCTGAAGAGGCAAGTTTCCTATGGCAGTTAGTCACAGATGTCAACCTAACTATTAAGAACTGAGTTTTTTGACATACCTGTGAGCAATTAGTTAGGAAAAGGCTTTTTTAGTTAGGAAAAGGCTTTTTTAGTTAGGGAAAGGCTTTTCTCTGAGAAAGCCTATAGGATAATAGACTATAACCTAATTGATGTGGATTCCCAGCCCATAGTGGGTGGGAATATTCCCTAGGATAGGTACATATGATGGAGAGAAAATTCGTTGCCCTTAGCAACCCCTCTCTCAGTTCTTTCTGTGGATACTAGGTGGCCACTTCTTTAGTTCCTGATGATAGTATGAATTCTCTGGCCATCAACAGACTGCAACTAAAAATCATGACCAAGAGGAGATTGGGTTGATTTGATTGTGGGTGAGCCCTGCTGAGTCACCAGCACTCTGTATTATGACAAGCCACCACTGTCTACTTCACTGCCCTTCTATTGCCCTAGATTGCATCCTGATAGGATGTTAAGATTCTCTACCTCTCCTGTAGATTTCTAGGCTGAGTGCTAAGTGCTCCTCAAATCTGAGTATAATAGTAGCTATTTACAGAGGGGCAAGGAGCTATTTACAGAGAGAAGTTTGGTGTGCTATCCTCCTACCTATAGGTTCATTGGCTGTTTTTCCTTATTGCTCTATTTCCTTCCCCTTTAAAGTTCCCCTTTAAAGTTCTTGTTCTAGTTAACAGTAACAGGAATGTGATCAATATTGACAAGCGGGTCTTGAGTCCAATCAGAAAGCTGTTGGTTGTCTCCTTGATACTCATGCCACTATTATAATGGTTGTCACTTGTTGCTATGTGATTTTTATTGCAACTCTTGTATTGATGGGGCCTGTGATTATTTCTGTCCCCCAGTAGCTTCTACAGTATTCCTTGGTACCTAACAGAAGAGGGGGTGGTGAGAATATAAGAACCTAAAGGTGAAAAATTCACCTTTGGGCAAAAACATTCCACTAAATGCAAGACTGCTGCATCACTATATATATAGTGAGACATGTCCTTACAAGTCCTATATAATGACTGACATACTAACATACCCCCATAGACTATTGAGGAACACAAGAGAGATAAGAATATACAGTGGAAACCTTGGGGATTGAAGCTGGATAAGTGAAGGGAAATGCCCATCAGTGGGATGGCCCAAGGAGAGGCAACATGGTGTGCCACTGAGGCTTGAAACTGCACAGGCATAGATAGGTCAGGGGCAACCCTGGGATCCATAGAAGCAGACAGGCAGGCAAGAAGGTGGTATTGATGGGAGGAATGGAAGAGAGAGACAAAGGAAGGAAGCAGGGATAAGCACTCAATATGCTTATAAATGTAGAAAAATTATTAAAAAAAGTAGACAGGCCAGAAGGAGCCCTAGAATACACGAAGACAGAAGGCCATGAAGGTGGAAGGATATAGTTTATGATGAATGGTATAAGAAGCTTGGCAAATTTTAATTTAAAGACAATTTACTGGTTTGCTTAATGGTGAGAGATGCATTGTCGTGATTTTATCAGCAACAGTGCAGAGTAAGTACAACAGAATTTGATACCAGGAGTGGGGTGATGATGATAAATCCGGTTATGTGGCTTTTGTGAATTTTGAATAGGTTTTTTCTTTGAATCTTATGGAAATGTATGAAGATCATGTGCTACCAATACTATTTTGCAGAGTTCAATAGGCCACCTGGAGAATAGGAATGCTAAGAGAATTGTGAATTGTTTGGGTCTAGTTTTTGATGAAGGGTACAAGAACTTTGGGAAAACTCAATTTAAAGACAATTATTGACTGATTTGCTTTATAGTGGAGAGCTATATTTGCAGCTTTGAAGTTTGGGATGTAAAAAGGGCAGACGGCAGAACAGCTGCTGCTGTTAGAGAAATGAGCATCATTGAAGGGAAACCTAATGTTTTGCACTGGGACAGTGGAAGAAATTTGAATATCACCATATGGAAATTGTGTTACTTGAAAACCTGATTCCTTCAGGGGTTGAAAACCCAAAATGAAGCCATTTCTTCCCCTTAAAAAGTTTTTGCTTCCTAAAAAAGGGTTTTTTTCCAGAGTCAACACACAAAAGTTTGTAGTTCAGTTGTGGTTCAAGTGGATCAAGCAACATTTTAACACTGATGGAAAATTTTTCAGCATTACCCAGGTATAATGATTTTAATCCAGAATTGAGGGATTCACAGTGAGTGGCTGAAGCTTGTCACCAAATGGCAGGCCTGGAGATCTTGCAAATGAAGGTGAAACATTTTATTTCTAGGCAGAGGATAGCCTAGAGTATTGTTGTAGATGTCAGAATCATGGGATGTACACTGAAGATGGTTGCAAGTGGAGATTCAACCTGTTTCAATGAAATATTACTCTGCAACTTTAAGTTGTGAAGAGGGACTTGGATTGCCATTGTGATTACGTAATGATCAACAGAAGATGGACATTGAACTGGATGTGGCATTTGATTTGGACTCTAGTCTTAATTCAATATTTTCTTATTATGTCAAGATTTATTTTAATGTTTTATTTGTGCTGAAGTGTTTAACTTATTGATTTGATAAAATCTTACAGTTAAGATTTTAAAATGCAGGAACAGAATTTTTAATGACAGAACATATTAAAATTGGTCAATGAGAACTTTTAGAGTTTTAGAATTAATAAAATTAATAAGATATTTATAAGATAAATTTATAAGATAAATTTAATACCAGTGGGGACAAGGTATTTATAAGATAAATTTAATACCAGTATTTATAAGATAAATTAAGATAAATTTAATACCAGTGGGGACAAGGATTCAAGGTTACACTTTAAAAGTGATATGTTTTTATGTCAAGTTTACAAGGGGCAAAGTGTTATAATTAGATATAACTGTCAACCAGAGGGTTGATGGGTTGAGCTCTGGGCTGATTTTTAGAGAATTAGTGGTTGAGTTAAGCCCAGGTAAACATGATATAAATTGTCTAGTTGATGGGAGAAGGCCCAGGACTAATCCCTGGACAGGTTAATAAGATGGAAGGGTGTCATGGTTTGAAATGTGTCCCCCACAGTCTCATGTGTTTGGCAAGGTCATGGTACCTTGAGAGGTGGAGCCTTGCTGGAGGAAGGCAGTCACAAGGGGTGGGCCTTGAGGTGGATTAGTCCCACCCTATCTCCGGGAGAAGTCAGCCTTTGCTGCAAGCAGTCTGCAGCTCTCAGCTTCCATGATATGAGCAGTGACTTAGACTCCTCCAGCTTTGGCCAGCCAGCCATGCCGCCTCTGCTTTGAGAGACTGTACCATAAGCTGAATAAACCTCCCTTTCTCCCTTAAGTGGATTGACTTTGAGTGTTCTCTCACAGCAATAGTTAAGAGTAACTGTTACAAAGGGACTGGCTGAGAAAGTGGGTATCCTTCTGTATACTGAGCCAGACATGCTAATCTGGCAAGAAAGGATTGCTCCTCTCTCAGCTGTTATGTGGACATGACATAGCCAGTTCTCTTAACCCTTGGTGTTGGTGTGAGCTCTCCTGCCAAGCTGGACAAGGAACTATAGCCAAGAATCATAAAACAGAATAAACCCCCCTTGTTCCCTTAAGCTGTTTGGTCATGATTTTATCAGTAACATTACAGAGCAACTGCAACATAAACTCTTCTCCTTTGCAATTATTTAAGATACTTTAATAGTCCACAATGATTGGAGATTAATATACAAATATTTCATATCAAAATATACTTGGGCTGCTGAAAATCCTCTCCTGGGATTCCCATCACTCTAAGCATTACCTCACCCTGTGAACTGGATTCAATTAATTGAGCAATACTTGTACTTCTATGCCATTGCATCGGCTGTTTCCCATCCATATCAATGCCGATCTAATCAAGTCTGAATTTCTGCCTGTCTTCTAAGTTACAAATTGGACTCATTCAGAAGTGAGGAACTTCCTGTTTCCCAAAGGGTTTCATTAATCTATGCCTATCACTGAGAATGTAATTCAGTGATCTTGTAGCTACGAGAAACAAAAAATTCCACCTTACTTTTCCTTACTGTATCTCTAAATAATTTAAAATTTGTTATTCTTTTGTCTCTATTCTCTGGGATTAATATCCCTAAGATCTATTACATAGCACTTTTCTACACCATTCAAATTCCAGAATTTTGTTGAGCATGTCCATTTAAGTAAGGCATGATCATCAAAGTCAAAAGTGTAACTCTGCTCTTTGTATCTGGAGAACCACTACAAACTGTTTTACCCCCTAAGGCAAGGTTACAGCTGTAAGATTCTTAGCCAAGCACTTAGATTTGCTGGTTCCTAAACAAACAGGAATGTGGCCTTGGTGTGTAGGGTAGGAGGAGGGGCATGAATGCAGTGCTACAGATTATTTGTAAATGTGTACTTTTTCTTTTGTGTGTGTGTGTGTGTGTGTGTGTGTGTGTGTGTGTGTGTGTATGTATCTATGAATATATATGAAAGAATATGGTATATTTTTGTGATACAAACGCATTCATGTGCAGGTTCACAGGATACTCACATATAGACCAGAGGAGGACGCCGGGTGTCCTGCTCTACTGCTTTTCACATTATTCATTTCAGAAAGTCTTTCACTGAACCTGAAGTTGGGCTGGCAGCTAACGAGACCTAGTAATCCTTATCTATATGCCTCCATAATGCTAGTATCCAGGTATGCATACAGATGCCCACAGCTTCTCAAAAAAAGTAGATGTGTTCTTGGGATTTGAACTCAGACCCTCCTGCTTGGGCAGCAAGTGCTCTTCCCCACTGAGTTATCTTCACAGCCCAAAATAACGTGTATTGTCAATTAAGTGGTTTGTCTCCCAACGTAGAAAAAATATTTTTAAATTCCCAGAAGTCTAAATAATTAAAGCTTCTCAAACAGTAACCCTTATAGTTCTTTAAGTCTCATTGGGTGATATTCTTCTTTTCTTAAGGAATTCTAGATAATCAAAATATAAAAAATAAAAATATTGCCTCCCAAGAAATACTAACTTTTAATACATATTAATATCTAAAATTAAAAAAATATAACATGGCAGACTTTTAGCCATTATCCCTAAAAAAGACAAAACCATTTATTTTCAGAGCACAAGCTGCAGCTTAAGATATTCCTCACAATTGCCAATGAAATTCTATAGTGCCCAACCAAACTCATGTTAGTTGTGTGAACACTCACAAGACTACAATCTGAGATTATGGACATGTTCTTCAGGGTAGCATTTTCAAATCAACACATGGTACAAATGTCATAGAAGCTTCTAAATCCTACAGGAACTTCCAAGCACTCACTTGCTGTCCATGCTCATTTCAATTAAGAAGATGTAGGCCAAATGGATAAGTGGCATTAATGACATTTTATTTGAAGTCTTTGCATAAATTCCCAATAGCTCTCTAAACAAAGCCAAGGCAGGCACTCTTGACCCTAGTAAATTATTTTTAATGAAGTAAGCAGCTCTTAAGTTTAGAACAACAAGTTTAAAATGTTACCTTTTAGAATTGCTGCTTCCTGAGCACCTAGTTGGGTTCCTGTCTACGGTGAACTGAGTATGTAATTGAGGAAAATGTTGTCCTCCATCCCTTTCTGTCCATACTTTATTAAAACTTAATATTATTATAGGGACTACATGGTTTCTTATGTTTGTTTCTAATTACCACACCATTTCAAATTTCACATATTACCTAATATGAATTTCATTCATTCTATGTCTGTATTTCTCAGTCCTATAGTAACAATGGTCACCTGATCTTAAGAAATATCAGGTGCCAACTTTTGTATCATATTTTTCATTAATTTCAGCGACCTAGAATTACTTGATATTAACCTAAAACCAAAAGAACGCACATCCCACAATTCTCTCCGTGCTACCTCATGGCAACCCCCTCATTCTACATGTTTAGGATAGAAGTTTAATTCCTTTAGGACATGCTAAATTGTCTTCCCAGCCTTGAATTCTACTGCTTTTTCTACTCCACCCACAAGCATCATGGCTACCTCATGGATGTGTTTTCCTAGGCTGCTCCCCTCTCACATCCCTTGAGCTTGCTCTCTCTGTACCTGCAAAGCTTGTCCTCATAGCACCATGTGGCTGGACCACTCATCTCTGCACCTGCAGTCAGATTCAATCTTACTCAGCACTCTCCATTTCCCAGTCTTTTTCTAAATTTTCTCTGTGCTAATGCCATCTAGCATACTGTTTATTCTATTTATTTAGGAAGTTTTGTCTCTTCCCATATGAAAAAAAAAAAAAAAGAATCCCAAAGATCAAGCCCAGATTTATATCCACTAGTTTTTCAAAGAGGCACTTATTAAAGTGTCACTGTGAAGGAGCTTTGCAGATATAATTAAGTTTGCTAAGCAGCTGACCTTTAGAAGGGGAACATTACCCCAATTAGGAACCCCAATGTAACCATCTGGTCCCCTAAACACTTGCCAAAGACAGAGATGGCAATCAGAGAACAGACAAGGGAGGCAGAGGAAAGATGAATGAGGGAGGAGACATGGAGGTTCAGATGTTAACAGAAATCAGTCTGCCACTGCTACTTGAACAGAAGAGAAATGTGATGAGAAAAACAAGCACCCGAAAGGAGGCCAGAGAGGCTCTGATGGCAGACACCTCAGGCTTACAACAGCTCCAATGAACTGAGCACTAGATCTCTTCCTTCCCCCAACCCTAATCCTTCAAACAGCCTGTTATAACAAGATGGAATACTCCCTTTGATGTGGGACTCATGCAATCTAAGCCCCAGGTCTTGAGGTGCCACATAGTGCCTGGATGTCTGACCTACAGATAATTAATGATCATTGTATTAGATCATTAAATTTGTGGTGGCACATTATGACATGAAGAGAAAACTAATATACCCAAGCATGATGTACAAAATCTACAAAAAATTCTGATCCATTTTCTTTTCAGGGTTTGTACTAAGAACTTAGAATTACTCGTGGTAATAGTAAACCAAAAATATTTTAATTTATATGAATTTAGCAAAATTTCTCCACAAAAATCTATATTTCAGAGTTTAATGAAATTCCCTTTCCCCAAAAAATTATTTAAGGACTAAGGAGATGGCTTTCCAGAATATGGCTACTTGCCATGAAAGCAAGACAAGAGGCCCAGAAATTGGATCCTGTATCTTACCGAAAATATCCAGTGGGTGTTATAACAGAGAGTGGGAATCTCTAGAGCTAACTGGCTAGTAAGACAAGCCCTTTCAGTAAGCTCTGGGTTTGATTGGAGATCCTGCCTCAAAAGAATATGGTGGAAGAATTATCAAGGAGGATTTTTAATATTACCACCATATGAACATACATACATGTACACACATGTGCACCCACACACATGTGAACATGCATATGCACATGGGATGAAGAAATAAAGAATAAAATATAAAAGTGTGCAAGGTGAGCTATTTAAAAACTCTCTTTACAAGTTCCACAGAACAGAACTGAGAAACAATCAGATATCAAAGCAGTATTTTTAAAGATACAGGGTGCAGCATATTAGCAAAATGATAAAATCAGTGCCTGAGGTTAACACTGGGAGGAAAGAAAAGAAGAAGGTAAGAGGAGGAAAGAGGAAGACAAAGATGTAGAATTAAGAAAGGAAGAAAGAAAATCAAAATAACCGAGGACAATTTTCAATCTGGCATATGTAAGTATGTACGTACTGTGTGTGGTGGATCACAGGATAAGATGCATTTCTTGCTGGGGACTGCATAAATGCACTTTATAATCCACAGCCTTAGAGGGCATTTTGCTCTATACTGTGGAGCAGAGTGGAATTTAGGGGCTGATTGGGGTGAGATGAAGACAAATGCACAGGGATATCCTTGGTAAGGGAAAGCTGATCCAGACAGACCCACACAGTACTTAAATTTGCAAGGCCAAGGTAAGCATTGGGATACAAGAATTCAAACAAATTGTGCCATCTTAAGGTAAGGAAATGAACGTTTCTCCTCTTGTTATGTTTTCCCTTAGCCTGGAGTCTGGAATAGCACCTCTGTCCACTGTTTAGACGTACACAGCGCAGTCACTGTGAAAACTGGGATCTTTAATCAGAAAACTCTCAGCATATTACTTCTTTCGTCCCTTACAGGGAAAGAATTATAAACCTGATCTTCTTGTCTTCTTAGATTGGCCAGGTATTAGAGTTGCATTTAAGAAAGAAGTTAGAAATATTCTTGGCACAGGGACACAGATAACTTGACATTGAACCTAGATCAGATAAGGAAGTTAATTAAGGGCTAGACTATCCTGTTATTTTTTTACAGTGCTAATCTTGACTCTATATCCCATGGATTCCCATGTGTATTGTCAGAGAGCTGCCTATAAACACCATAATGTTCCAAACACCATCCGTGTCGTGTCCCTCATTGAGTACATTCTGTGAAGGTTCTGGGCTGACCACAATGTCCACTGTTGTCAAGAAAATTGAATAATACTTACAAGGAACTTAACAGGGTGACCAGTTCATAGTAACAGGTTGTCAAATGTTGCTTTTGCTTTAGTTTTTGAATCATGAGAGTAATTTACATAATGGCACGCTCGGCAATTCTTAGCACCTATTGACTTCCATTTCATCAGATGGTAAAGTTACATCTTTAAATTCATTTCATTAGAAGGGGCATTAAACAATTATAAAGTTCTGTTCTACTCAAGGTATTTTAAGTAAATAAATAATGCTTAAAGACATATGAGTTAGTAAAAAACTACACCCCTAAAATTCATGTATGAAAATTCAGTAGGCCTAGAATTCATGATTCATGGAAGATAACTTTTCCAATGACAGTAAATTTCTGCTCATTTTTCCATAGGCAGGAATGAAACCTAAGAGCTATGATAACCACTGTAGCATGGAGCATAGTACCCATTGCCAGGCAGGCTTTAGAAATCCTAAAAGCAGAATACGATTTCCTTAGATCTTCCACAAAGAAATAATATCAAGATATTCAAAGAAATGAACCAAACTCTGTTTTTTTTGCAGATGATTCCTATAATGTTAAAGATCCTTTCCCTCCCGTCTTGCGAGCTCAGCAGCACCTTTCCCCCCTGCTACTTTTGTGTTGTATAATTAGCACATAATTATGTGCTCTTTCACACTGGAAAGACTATTCTTTTATTAATGACTCGAAAAAAAGTTCTTCATTATTTATCTTTGAAAGTGAGCTTGAAATAAAAAGCTCATATGAATTTGCCTTTCTTTTTCACTCAGGAAATCTTAAAAGTAACACAGGAGGTAGTTACAGCCATCACAGAGAGTCCTCAACTTTCCACCTTTAGCATGAGAAATAATATTTTGGAAACAGATGTTGACTCTTCTATTCTCTTCAAACTAGATGGGTTTTGAAGAACAAAAACTTAATGTTGCCTACAGAGCTATCTATTCCCCCACACCCACCTACTACCCCTATTGCCAACTGCTTTGTTTTAGAAAAGAAAATAGGTCAGATAAAAAGAAGGGCTTCTTGATTCTAGAACAAAGACAGAAGGAGAATATAATTCACATTTGTAGTACGTACAGTGCAGGCTCCAAATTAGTCCTAAATGAGCCCGCCCAGTGCTGATTTGTAGTCTGCTCCAGAAGGCAAGCTCCTCTCTACAGAGGACATACATGCCTCATTGCTGGTTTTGGCTGACTGCTCCTTTTTACTATTAGACTTACCCAACCATTCCAGATTGGATATGGGCAATTATAAGGGAGGGTATACATTACTGCAAATTTTAATCATTTCTCGGGCCATTTTGCTGGCAGTGATATTCCCATATGATCAACATATCTGCTCAGAAACATGAAAAGCTTCTGGCTGAGAGCCGCTCTTGAACTACTGTATAGCCTTTTCCAGCTTAACTTCTGGACTTCCCTTTTTATGTCTGGGGTCTGCCAAATCAGGGGTGCCATGGTTTCTTGACTCTTGCTGACAAAGCTATCTTAATCTGAGATTAGTAGTGGGTAATAATACCCATGAGTAAATGGTGATTCAAACTTCTTCTCAATGACATTGCTGCTCATGCAAGGTAGAAATTACCTCTGCCCAGAACTGGGAGACTGCTGAACAGTGAAAGCATGTGTCCACATGCAAGCAAAAGTGTCAGATCCCCTCACTTAGGTGAGTGAGCTCTGGATTCATCCAGAAACCCAGCCTCCAAAGAATAAGGCAGAAGAGCAGTAAAGAATGACTCCTAACATCAACCCCAGTCCTCCACATACCTGTGTGCACATGTAATTGGAAGCACATGTGTTATATGTGTTACACAGGTATGCATGTACACACATGAAAATAAAAGCAAAAAGAGTGTTTCTTCTCTCTGGCATTCCCATACCACTCCACTGATGCCAGCAGAGCCGTAATAACCCAGTCACTGCAGAGAATTTTATTTATTTTATTTTATTTTTTGGCAGTACCAGCAATGCTTGACCAAATTTCTTTGTGAGTCAAAACCTCTTTGAGTATTATTGACTGGTCAGGTAAACCTTCATCATGTTCTGTTAGTTAACATCTAGGTGTGTCCATTTTTTTTTATCAAAGATGCCTTTTTTCATGTAAAAGAAACCCAACAATAATAAAAATTTACTTTAATAATGTAAGAAGCTCCTTTTTGAAGTGAATTTATCTTCTATTATATATGAAGATTTTTCTTTCTAAAAAGAAAATCATAGACTAAGAACCATTACACTCCTAAAAGTAATTTAATCTCAACACCTACTGTTGTAATACACAAGACAAGTGACAGGAATCCACCCCTCTCTAGGATACCAGGCAGGTGTTAAACATTAAACACTGTTAAAAATCTCTATTGATGTTAATGTGAGGTTCTTTAACTTAACTATTGTGCACCTACTTCTGATGTTTACTTTCCTGCAAACCAAGATGATGGAATCATTGGATAATCCAAATCCCTTGACAGCCATTGTACTTTTTCTGCCCTTGCTGCCTTGAGCTGAAGGACTGTAGGTCAACAGTTGGACTGTTCTTATGCCAGTACTAGCTGTCTGGAATAATCCTCAAACACTTTAAGAAAACTGTTTTGCAATCACAGTAATTACTCTGGCCTTGAAGGCTCAGTGCAGTTTGAAACTATTCATATCAGACCTTTTGCTTCAACAAACTCTAGATGATCCTACAACCATTTCCACCTAAGTAGATTGGGGGTGATGGGGAGAGAGAATCTATGAAGGCACTGTATTATTGGTGCTAAGCAACAAGGCTGCAATTGATCCAGAATGCAAGCCTTAATGGTTATGATTCATCCAAACACCCCTTTTCTGAGATATGTAAGTGGACTTCTCAGGCTCACTTAATTAATTGACTGGACAGTACTGTCCTGTGCTGCCTTGCCCAGGTGCTTCATAGGCTTAAAAGACAGCTTTTCCTACCTACTTTAAGCAGGCAAGGGCCAAGGTAATAACATAGAAAAAGCATCAGTAGACACAAAGAGCAGTCGACTCAGAGGGATAGTAGAGTGCTGTCCAAGCAGTCCATACTGACTGAGCTGCGTAAGAGAGCAGGCAGCCAGCTGTTCTGACAGCCAAAGAATTAGCTCAACAGTTTGAGAGCACCCAAATCAGGAGGAAGACTGGCAGGCTGAAGTAGAAAGCAAGACACACATAGCAGGAGAGGATAGAGAGTCAGACCAAAGAAAAATACAATTCTGTGAGAAAACAGAAGCTACACGCCTTCTTCACTGTTAGAGTTCCAGAGACCTGTCAAGTCATCAGGATCAAATGTCTTAGACCCCCCCATGTTACACAGCTCTGGTTGCTGATAGCAACCCAAATACCTAGGTCTGCCTGGAAGCTGTGAAAGCAACTGTATCCAAAGCTGAAGAATCCTTCTCAGATCCACACAGCACCTACAATTTTAGTAGGTCTAAAGGGTCCCAATGCACAAGTGACGCTTGAGGACTCTACCACTAGGGGTGTCACCTGCTGGTGATTCCACTAGCCTACCCCTGCCTACTACTGCCATCTACTTAGCTGCCAGAGACCAAGTATTGAGGAGTTTCCTGTGGAGTCCTAATTGCTGTATCAGTAAAAGATACCCCAGGTAGGTAATGGATGACAAACTTCTACACAATGTCTTTTATGAAATACTCCTCTACCAGTTGTTCTTTAAGGGAGAAGATGAAAGAAAATAAAAAAGATTTGCCCAATATCATGCAATATCATATAACTAAGAGAAGATATGTGATCTAGACATGCTGTTCTTATCCACAACTCCTCATTTTCCCATATATCTTGTTTCATTTACATTGGAAAGAATTTTATGAAGAAGATAAATTTTAATTTTAAGGTATTGAAAATATGACCAACAGGGAATTGAAATAGCAACTTTTAAAAATGTTTTTGAGAATTTAGATAATATCATTTTGACCTTTTCATTTCAATGATCCAGAAAGTTAAATATATTCTCAAAGGTCTTTCTCATATAAAAATAAGTATGAGAAACTTTTATCACTGCCACTTAAGAATAAGTTGAATCTGGGGCTGGAGAAGTGGCTCAGGGGTTAAGCCTCTGCCTTGCAGGCGGAAGGTCCTGAGTTCAGATCCTAGACCCCACGTATAGATGCCTGGCGGAAGCCGGGGTGGCCTGCGTTTCTGGTCCTGGTAGGGCGGAGGCCTGTGAATCCTGGGGCAGAGTAAACGAGGACGAGGTGGAGGCGTCCATGGTGGTTCCAGAATTCGTCCATGGTTCTACACACAAACACACACACACACACACACACACACACACACATATGCACACACATGCACACATGCATAATACACATACAATTGAATAAATAATAAATAATAATAAAAAAGAATAAGTTGAATCATACATTAATGTTAAGTGTAGTGAACTGGTTATGGGATCAGCTTTGGGAATGGGGATATGCTATGGGACTGGAATCTTGGTTTCCATTAACTGCCATTATGACCTTGGGAAGGCACTAAACTTTGTGAAGCATTGGTTTACTCATCTGTAAAGAGAGATAACAATATCGTCTTCCCACTGAGCAATTAAGAGGATTAAATGAGATATTTCACCTAAATGCTTTGAACAGTATATAGCATATGAATGTCTTCCCATTTGTGAACTGTACTAAAAAGAAAATTCAAATTCTTCAAGTCTACAACTTCAATGTAGTTAATTAGGAAATGAATAAAGTGATTTTTTTCTCTCTCCCCATTCACAAAGGTAAGTTGTTGAGAGTAGAAATATATCACTGTCCTCAGAGTATTACTTTTGTGTTGACCCTGAGATTCTGAAATGCCTTTCCATAATCTATTACAATGGATGCAAATTATTTTTTTCTAATTTTATTTATTTATTTTGCAGGGATGCGTGTGTGTGCATGCATGTGTGTATTTGTGTGTGTGTGTGTGTGTGTGTATGTGTGTTTGTGTGTGTGTATCAGAAGGCACTGTGTGTCCCTGTGGAAGACCAAAGGTGACTTCAGAAATCATCCTGGATTGCTTCTATCTCCTTTTGCTTCATTCTAAGATTTCCCAGGCTCTGCTCACCAGGTTCTGAAGAGCAGGCCAGCGCCATTTCTGCCTGACATTTTCACATGGGGCCTGGGATCCAAACTCAGGACCTTCTGCTTCTGTGGTAGAGTATTACCCTGAGCCATTTCTCCAGCCCAATAAACGCAAATCTTAACCATTAGAAATCTATTTAGTGATTTCCAAACATCAGGGCAATGAAAATAAGCACTTTGATAAATCAGAGTGAACCTCAGGTGGAAAACTTTATGGAATCATTCATAAGCTAAATCCTTCCTTTTCAGAAACCATTCAAATGGTTACACATCAGAAGAACAGGGATTGGGAACATGATCCAGCATCCAGCCTACGTCTCAGTGTGGATCTCATGTTATTCCATGAAGAAAATAAAAGAGTGTTTATTAATTAGAGAGCATGAAAATGATGGAAATTCATAGAAAATGTTCTAAAATAAAAATGTGCTATGAAAAATGTTGGAAAAAAGTCATCTTATGCAAAATGTCCTTTCTCAATCTATAATTGCCACTTAAAGATATCACTGCGCATGGCACTTTCCCCACTCATCCTACGCCAGAAGCTGGCTGTCCACTCACCCTTGTTGTTTTCACTTTATTCCCAGAGGAGCAGCTCCAGCCTTTCCGATCGGGAAGAACTTTGCACTCTTCTCCCTCCAAGCACGGCTGCATGTGGCACCACCACTTCTGCTCCACTATAGAGGCTGCAAGACAGAAAGACCAGATCAGTGCTCTCCAAAGGGACTTTCTGAAGCCACGAGCTAGACAGAATGTCAGAATAATTGAAAAGTTATTTACAAGAATTTTTGTCTTATATACAATTTTGTCTTCAATAAAATGAAATGCATGAGCTCTGCAATCTGAATAAACTTCTAAGCATTTCCTATAACAGTGGTAACTCTACAGTCCTAAAGGATTTTTCAAGTAAAAATGTAGACTTGGAAAATGTAGCATTGGAAAACATCTATGTGTTGATTTCTACAAATATACAATAAACTGCTCCCATGGCCAGTTTAAGATCAGTATTTTAAAATTAGTGTAATACTGCCCATGAGTAGATTAAAAGTCAAGAAGATGTTAGGTAGAGTAACACATTTTTCTCCATTTCTTTATCTCGAACAAAATTTCACTATAAGAAATAGGTCACTTAATTAACTGCTATTTATGGAAATGGTAATTAATTACTCATTTTTATGTTACCTATATTTTATACTATTTACACATTTAATATAAGAAATATATATCTTTATATACTAATATAAGTTTATGTTCTATAGTAATGATAATGATATTTCAAAGAAAAACTAAAAACTAGTAGTTTCATATATCTGTATTAATGTCATTTTCTGTGAATTTTAAATGAATTCACTATGAATTAGTATGTAGTATTTTTTTCTCATTTTTAAGAACCACTCAGGGGTTTGGAACTTATATTACTAAAATAACTATTTCCATCTTGCCTTTCTCAATTAATTTATGCATAACTGTCCCTCAGCCGTCTACCAGGAAAACTATAATTTGCCATATCAAATTAAGAAGCACATTGACTTTAGGGAACCACATTACAATGCCTTCTGACTCAGAACTGCATAAGACCTTAAAACTCCATCTAGAAGATGTTATGGTACAAATATTCCTTGATGGCTTGATTCCTGCTGTATGATTTACGGTGTGGGCCTGGAATTGCCTCCAGTGGACAGCATTGTAGTGGGGTTCCAAGGCTATGCTACTACGGGAGGCAGTGGAAGAGATCGCACCGTCCACACACGATGGGGCAGCCCGTGTAGTGCCTGCCACCTGCCCCGGGAAGCAGGAGCACTTGACAGTTTGAGACCGTTCTTCTATCTTGTTCTTATTACAGCATCTGTGTAGCGCCACCACCTCACAAGTCCCCGTCTTAACATGATGAGCTGTGCAAACACAAACAAAAGACAAAACAAAGTTAGGAGCTTCCAGCACTACTTTTCCTGCTTTTAATTAGAACCACATTAAATACAGCTCTATAAGACATCCACCGAGCAGGACCATGCCAGCTTTGTCCTGAAGATTTGATGTCTTTTCAAAATGTGGTAAGACTATTTCTGTCAGTAAATGCTCCTGAGCAGGAACAATTAGTGACTAGATTAGAATGAGCTGCTAAAACAGTTTGAAACACAAAGGCAATGCATGGTGCCAGAAAAGCATATCTATCTGCATATTTTCACACCTTTTGTTCAATGTGTTAGACACAAGAAAGTAAAACCCTGAACATAGCATTCTGTAATAGGCTTCATGTCCTCTTCTGCCTCCCCTACCCCCACCACACACTCAGATCTGGGTGATGGAAAGTAACAGTTGCTCTGGGCCCCTAAGGTTCTCTTACTGAGTGCTTTATGCTCTGTGTTCTAGCATACTGGCTAGAACAAGCATTGGCTGTTTACTGAACTCAAGAAGCAGGAGGCGCAGCGTGAGCAAAACTCCCCAGGATTTTCTGCCCAATTTCCCTAGAAATGAACTGATCAGAAGAGACTTCAAAGTAACAGTGTTTCCCTACAATCTCCAGCCAGGGTCAGGACCCATCATCATTCTTCTTTCCATTCTGCTCCAAGAGACAACTGCCCCCAAATGACCGTGTCTGCAGCCGGAACAGGATGGATTGTACTTGGCAGTCAGCCACCCAGAAACCCAGTCTCATAAGCTGTCAGGCTTCCAGACACATCTTTTAATCTCAAAGTAAGACAACCGAGATTTTAGAGTGATCAAAAGTTTTGGATCTCATGACACATTTTGACAGCACTCTACAGTTTGTCGTTATCACTATTGCTTTACCCCCATGTTCCTCCTTCATCATATTAACCCTAACATGTAATAATGAAGCAAGGACCTCAAATTAAAAACAGCTTTGAGTTAAATATTTGCTGAAAGATTGCATTTTCAAAAAATTTAAATGAGTAATATAAAAGCAAAAATGTAAACACAAGAAATCTGACACAGTTTATTGTTATAAACAGGTAGAGCTAAACACCCTCACTATAAATGAGATTAACACATCATGAATTTCTGTTGTCTCACTTGAAGATGAGAAAAAGCAGTCTATTATACAGTAACAAAAGTTAGGTATTTTGTTTACATTTTTCTAAGAGAGAGCAAATCATATACTCTATCCACCTCTTATTCTTCCATGTGAAACCAAGAAACTCAGGTGTAACATACAGCTTTGACATGTAATCCTCAAAGGAATTCTGTAGAGGTAGATGCTATGTTCAATACCACAGATATTTTTGCGATGCAACAGATACAAATGGGAATGCTCTTTGTGTCTGACTCAAACACATACAGATTTCTACAAAAGTGGAGGAAAAAATTCCAGACTTCTGATCCTATCTTAGGGTTCTTTTCACTTAATGTTTTATGCTTTATGTTCTTGCACACAATGTAGACTGTTCTTCACACAGTCTTTTTCCATTGTCATGTTTTAAATGATCGATACCACCCAATAAGCATTGTTCTGAATAATAATTGTAATGAATGAGAAAGACACTGTCTGTCCCTGTCCTCGAAGAGCTTATGTTCCTGGGTAGAACACAAATTATCAACTTAATTAGGGTAATCATCAAGTTAAGTAAATTACATGCTTACGTTATTGAAGGAAATCGAGTGGCATAATGTGGTAGAGCATAACAGTGCAGGGAAGTAACTTTGGAGAGTTTCATGGAGCACTGTGTTGCAGAGATAACCTAAATGATGAGATGAATTAAGAAATGGAAGGATCCCAGTTAGGAAGATCTCAGGAAGAGAAAACAACCAAAAGGAAAAGAAAGTGACAAGCTTCTGAGAAACAGAACAGTGTGGTATCCTTCCTGCAAAAGGACATTGGAACGTGGGTGGTTGGCTGACTGGTTAAGGGAACTGTCAGAAATGTAGGCAACAGCTGTAGAGCCTAGTAAAGAGGTAAGTTATTGTTCTTAGGAGGGGAAAGTTTATGGATGAAGGGGAAGCCTTGCATTATTTTAACTTCTTATGAATGAGTGAGCTAAAGCAGGAAAGAATGGAAAAGCAGGAAAGCAGAAAGGAGTGAGGAAGTGGTTGAGGAATCTAAGTGAAAAGGGATATTAATTAAGCAACTGTCTGCAGTGAGGATAAAGGAAAGCAACAGATTAGGGATACTGTAATATAGAGTAACTGGAATTCCCAGTGGTTTGAATGTGAGCAGTGAGGAATGAGGACACTGGAATTTAAGGCTTAAACATGGAGAGAACAATCAGAAGCTGATGGTAGAGAGTTCAGCAGAATACAGTGGAATGTGGACGCCTTTACTTCTATATTGGTCAGGATAAGTTTTAGATTCATAGAAGATAACCAAGAACAGTTGTTAATGAGAGAAACATTTATACCATAGAGATGAGGGGAACAAGTTGGGCTATAGATATAGACTTCACAGCGTTCAATCTGTAGGAGTTATGCAAACCCAGAAACTAACCAAGATTCTCATAGAAACATTACCCTTACAGAAGAGAAAAGGAAAACAAAGAGTCCCAAATCTAGATAAGAAATAGCAGAGACAGCAAAAAGACTGGCAAAGAGCTTCAAATGAAGGAAGGGAAAAGCACAAGAAATGAGAAACTGAAGACCAAGAAATAAAATATTCCCAGGAAGGGAATTGATAGGTTATGTCAAATCTGAAAAATTCAATTAATTGAAAAGAAGTAATTATCCATTAGGAAAGTAATACACTCTTAATAGCCAAGGCAGACTTGAGTATTGAGAATAAATCTTTGACAAAGACACCAGGAACACATGATAGAGAAAGGACAATCTTTTCAATAAATGGTATTGCAACACCTGAATACCCACAAGAATAAAATTAGACCCCCTATTTCACACTACATAAAAAAATAAACACAAAATGAGTTAAAGATTTTGAATGCGGGACCTGAAACTATAAAGTCATTAGAGGAACACAAACAGGAAAATATTTATAACATTGGTCTAGGGGAACTTTTCTATTTTTTTAAGATATAACACCAAAAACACAGGCAATAAAAGCAAAAACAGAACAAAGGGATGACATCAAATTCAAAAGCTCTATGTGGCAAAAGAAACAATAAACAGAGAAAATAGATAACCTGTGGCATGACAAAAAAATTGCAAATCATGAATCTGACAAAGAGTTACTGTTCAAAATATGTAGGAGCCTAAACTAAGAAAAGAATTAGCTTGATTTTAAAATAAAGGAATAAATAGACATTTCTCAAGAGAAATCCAGAAATAGTTGGCAGGTATAAAGAAAATGCTAAGGATCATTCATCCTTAGCAAAATGCAAATTAGAACCACAAGGAGGGGGGGTCACCTTGCTCTGCGTACTAGAGCTACATCAAAAACAAGTGCTGAAAACCTGTGGGCAACAATCAATGTAGAGAAAAGGGAACTCATTCATTCATTTCTTAGGGTGTAAATGAGTCCAACCAATACAGGAAGCAGTAATGCAGGTCTTAATGACTTCAAAATAGCCATTCCAAAACTTACTTCAAAACATCACAATGTTCAAGAGAAATATATGAAATTTTTATCTGTCAATTAAAGTGAAGAGAATGTAGCTCAGTAGATAAATGCATAGAATCCAAAATCAGAGTAGCTGAATTCAAAGCTAAGGTCTTTCCCGTAGTTGTTTAAGCTCATGCAAGCCAACTGAAATCTCAGAATAGTGGTTTTCTTTGACAAAATGGGAAGTGAACTACAAAAGGTCGATCTGAGGATTAAAGGAGGTAATAAGTAAAATGTGTTTAGCCTACCATCTTCTCTATAGTAGATGCTTCTATGAACTAACTGTTATGGTTAGCATTTGGCCTATGCAAAAAAATCATGTTTAAAGTCATGGTAAACATGAAAGCATAGCTGAAGTAAGTGGAGAAGGGGAGGTAAGAGTGTGGAAGAATAATAAACATGTCTTCTAAGGAACTTTGTGTGAAGGGAATAAGCTAGAGCAATAATAGCTACTAGGAAGTATGAACCCAAGGGAATATTTTAAAGGAATACTAGGAAATCGCTTATTGGCTAGAACAATCATTGAAGAGAGAGAGAGAGAGACCAACCACATAGGAGACAAATGGCCAATCAAAGCCTAAATCTTTTTAAGAAGGAAAAAGGAAGTGAAGTGTGGGCCATCTCTCTGTCATGTCACATTAGGATGATGTGGGTTGCCTCCACTTTAATATGACCAAAGGTGGACGGTGGAGGTACAGAGGTAGGTTGGGTGAATGGCCAGATGGCAACATGAAGTAGTTCAATGAGCTACTATGAAATAGCAGAGAATTTTGAGAAGAAAAAACAAAAGGAAGTGCAAAGTGGTTATGTATGAAAGAGGAAAAGTGGGTTTATTTGGAAAGAAGCAAGAGAACTGTGGATGTAACCACAGAGTAGGTTGGGCAGATTGTCTGTGATGTTAGATTATTTGGAATATTTCAACTTCTAAAAGAATGACGGTGACATTAGTTCTATATTTTTTTTATTTTTTAACAGAAGTCACGGGGGACTTATTAGGGCTTTTTCAAACAGCAATACTGGTGGGCAAATACCGGACTACACTTGGCTATGAGATAGCCTCATTCATGATGGGCTACAATCTGTGGTGATCCACAGCACCCAGAAAATGAGGTATCATTGTGTCACAGAGAGCACTTTCTCATCTTTATCACTAGAATACTTTAGTGGATATTGGTTAAGAAAAGCTAAAATCCGTCATTTGTTATGTGTTCATTTTTAGTTTGTTTGATGAGAAAAATATGAAGTAGTAGTTGTGGCATCAGCAGTATTGCATAGCAAGAGTTTCAGGCTCTCTCTCCACTCCATACACCTACGTATTGTAGTTCCCATCCCATTAATTCTACATGTAGGGACCTAACATAATTTACTGAAAGAAAAGAAAGCTAAAGTAATGGGAAACACTTATGAGCAGAAGCAAAGGCTCTTGGTTCTGTGTGGAGATAAAAGGTGACATGCAACTCTGTGTTTCTTCCCACCAGCTAGAGAAGCCAGTGGAGACATGCCATGTTACATTCCTCCATAAGGAGATATGGACAGCCTCCTCTAGCTATGGTGCACAATTAAGGAATAAACAGAAATTTCACTTCAAGTTACTAAGTTAGGAATTTGTTAACTACAACAATCAGTATTTGACTAATTGATGACTGCACATTAGTTATCCTCCTGCTCCCCAAATTGTTCACGGGTGCCTACATATTCAATTGCGCTGGCTGCCAAATGACTGAATGTAGTCTAATATCTAAAACTGTGGATCATTCTAGCTTATTAAAACCAGTGTAGAATGAGGACATAAGAAGTGCTGTCTATGCTACAATGGGATGTTTCCAGTGTTCAGTGTATCAGAACTCTGGTGAAACAATATGCTTCTTTCTTTGAGGAAGAGAAAGGATGCAAAATAGTGTCCATCAGTCTCAATGGAGAGAACATGAGTTGGGAACCGTCTGGGAAGAAAGAACAGTGTCTCCTTTCAGAGACCGTGATACTGAATGTTAGGAGAGGCAGAGTAAAAGTGACCAACAGCAAGTGACAGCCTTAAAGACTCAGGACTTGTGTGTTCTGCCCTTTCATCTTCTCTGTATATGAATGAAATATGTGAATGCATAGGTTGAGTTTCCTGATGGGATTTGGAATTGATTGTGGAAAATCACTCTTACTCTATGTTCTTCTATAAACTGGAGATAGAAAGCTTTTATGAAGAAGAGTAATTATTTTTTCTAAGTAGAATACACATACATATATGATACATAAATGACAGATAGATGATAGATGACTAATAGATGATTGATGATAAATTGATAATTAGGTGATAGATGGATGAATAGTAGATGGTAGTTAACCTTATATTCAAAGCATGGTAGTAAAATATCAAATATTATCTTCATGTATATAATAAATATGTCATATAAAGTGAGATATCTCAAAAGAGGGAACAAGCGAATTCAAATTCACTCAAAAATGAAATGCATATGAAAATGCATAGTCTTCTTATTTGTCTGCTATGTATCTTAGCTTCTTATTAGGATAACCAAATTCTGTGAACAAGGACTAATTTTTCATGTAAATGTCTCAGTATGTGGTCCAAATTTAATAAATGGTAAATAAACAATTTAACAAAGGAAAACCAATTCCCGTGGTTTTCCTTTAAAAGGTTAATGAGATGGCAGGAAATTCAAGTTAGAATTCTTTATGTAGAGTCAAACCAAGCTTGTGATAGACTAATCTAATCAAATACTAAAGCCTCCCAAATTAACAAAATAGACTTCACAGAAAACCAGTTACCATCATATTAAAATAATAAAGATCCCCCTGGAGAAGAGTTAAATGAAAAAGAACAGTTTTCTTTCTGATACAATTCTCAACTCCTCTCTCTGTCTCTCTCTGTCTCTCTCTGTCTCTCTCTCTCTCTCTTTCTCTCTCTCTTTCTCTCTCCTTTTCTTACACACAGGTACAAACACATTTTCATGATATTTATCTCCATATTCATGTGATATATGAACACAAATGTGTGGTCATCTTCAAAATCAGAAATCACAGGTTTCTCTGAATTCTTAATAAGCAAGAATACTAAGTCTTACCATCTCTGGCCATTACTTCTCAAGGTTCTGATCCCATGTTTCACTTCAACAACTGGACTATTGACCCTATAATGCCTCAGAATAATTTCCTTGAAAGACTCTCTTTTGAATCATGGATTAAGATACTTAACCATTTTCTAAAGTTATCACAACTAATCTTCTGGAAAAACGTTTCAAAAGCCATTGTTTCCAATTGTTATTTTGTAATACCGAAAGAAATCTTAGAGCAGAAAAAGATCAAATCAAGTGGTATTTGTCTTACATACATGTCGACTTCAAAATTATTTATGATAAAAATATTCAATGCACAACATATGAATAACATTTCATTCATTGCCTAGGAACCAACCATAAACACTGGTAGGTATAATGATTTATGCAAGAATAATGGCTACATGAATCTTTCATTGTTAGTCATAGTTTTAGACTATAGATTTATTCATTATAAGCAGATATATATATTACCTTTATATATAAATATAATTCATACTTCCTGGAAACAATCTATAGATTATATATAGAAGAATGATAGTAATTACTAACATTTTTAATATTTGCTGGGTGTCCATCATCATTTCATTTGGTCACTATAAAAAGCATTAAAAGTATTATTGTCTCAGTTCACAGATGAAGCATCTGAGACAGAAACATTAAGTAAGTTGCCAAAGGTGAAATAGCTAACTAGCCAGAAAAAAACACGGAAGGTAATCCAACCATCTGATTCTGGAGATCAACAGCTATCTCATAGTGCTTTCCTTTGGAACTTTGAACACAAACCACAGACTCTGGGAAATCTCAAAAGGACATGTTTCATGAATCCAAAATGACTGAGTTCAAACTCAACTTAACCTATATTCCATTTTAATAACTCTGTAGCCAAGTCCAATTACTTCACAAAAAAAAATGGTTTTCTCATTTCCAAAATGATTTCCTACCTAGAGTCCTCATGAAGATGAAATATCATAACTCATGTTCAACACCTTAAAACTGATTAATGTTACAAGGATGTTAATGATATTTTATTACTATTAGTATAATTAATAGATATCAAAAGAATGGGATACATGTAAGGTACAAAGAGAGGTATAGGGGAAAGTTATTTACATTGCAAGAAGTTCTAATTCCATTTTTATAAACTCTACACAGACTTAATGTTAACTGAGATGCAGAAAAGTTCAGTCTAATACTCAGCTACAAAGGAAAGTGAATTTAGCAATAACGGGCATATTTGTTCTTATTTGATTTCTTTGCCATTAGATTTCATGTCTTATTTGTATTCCAATTTGTGTCATTGATTCTGAAATTTTATTTGTCTTCATATACTTCTATTTAATAGTTTTATCCAGCTTGACTAGCTCCCCGGTGAGTCTGTATTATACCTAAGCAGAAAGAACATATCACCTACATGCACCAATGGGCATTTGAAATACAAGCTAGTTAGTGGATTTAGGTTGCTACAAATCACTTTGAGAAGAAAAAAATGTGTTGAAAGAAAAACTTTTTTGAGACAGCTAATTTCTCACTTTTATGCATTAGAGAGAGAAAATAAGGCATATTTTTAGACTTTCATGCTGAAGCAATCTAATTAAAAGAAATGGTCATTTAAGTAGCTGAATGAAACTTCCGAAGTCCCCATAATTTATAAAGTCCAGATGATTAGGTTAGAGAGGAAATAGCCAAGTGATAATGACAGGTTTGTAATTCCAGTTTTCTAAAACTACTCCACAGAGGCAGGGGGAGAGGGAAATAGGAATATTTGGGTGAGATATTGCCATGAAAGGAAAAATAACCCTAAAATTTCCATTTAACAATATGGTGTCTGTTAACAAATGTATAGTCTCAACTATACAATTTCTCTGACTCTTTTCAAGAAAAGATGATGAGAAAGACAGAGAGAGAGAAAGTTTCATTCTTGCTTGAATTTTTAGACTCATATGCCTCTCAGTCCAATCACCAGTATTTATCTTCTATGCCCACAAATTAAATGAAAAATTATATCAAGAAAGATAATCCTAAAAGAACATTAGTTCCTCTATAAATAGCATAGCAATTTATGTTTGTAAAGATTGCTTTGAGAGAGAGTTACTGGACTAATATAAAAGCTATACCTCTTGAAATCTGAACATAAACCACAGAATTCTACTATGGGAAGAGACATGAAAGTCACAGGGTCATTGGCCCAGGAATCTAGTGACCCACAGGGAGGTTTGTGCAAGGTACAGAATCAGTTACATTTCCTCAAGGCTACACCTTAATCTTTCCTCCACCAAATTATTTTACATGAATAAGAAATGAGTTTAGAATATATTAAAGTGATAAGTTTGAGGTTAACCTATTGTTGCAATTGACCTGCTGATAAATCACCATGAAATGGCTGAAGGAAACAAGGGGTTTATTCTCTTACAATTGTTTCTTACAGTTCTCAGTCTAGCTGGACAGGAGAGCTCACACCAATACCAAGGGCAGGGAACTGGCCACACCAACTCGACCTAAGGGCTGAGAGAGGGACAATCCTTACTTGCCAGACTAGCATGTCTGGCCAAGTGTGCACAAGGATGCCAACTTTCTCAACCAGATCTCTGTATTTTATTTCAGGGCTTAGTCCCACCCACCATAGGCTGGGCCTTCCTCATCAGCTAGACAATCTCCTGCAGGTTTGTTCTGGGCTTAACTCAACCACTAATTCTCTACGTGTGCCCAGAGCTCAAACCCTCAACTGTCAAGTTGAAACCTGTGCCTAACTATGACAACTATTAATATAGAAATGTTTGGTATAGTTTGTATGAAATAATATTATAATTATATTATTAATAATAATAGCAAAGATTTGGGACCAATGCAAATACTTCTTAAGAGAAGTGACACAGTAGATAGGGTGAAAAGGCATGATTTAGAAATTTTTTCATCTTTCTAAGCATTGTCTCATTTTCAAAATAAAAATTATGGTATTTTCTCTCATATGAATTGTAATGAACATTAACTGAATCAACATGCATAACCATGCTTTAAAATGTGTCTGTGATAATTACCATGAAATCGCAGAAGACCTGACTGAAAGGATTTATAAAACCCAGAAATCTAAAAAAGTCACAGATTTTTAGAAACTTAAAAGAATAATAAAGTTTGACTGTGTTGTTTTACAGAAGACAAATGATTATGAAAGCATAGTTCTGCACTCTTAGCTCCACAAAACTGAGAACAACACCCAACCGTAATTTAGAACACCGAAGACCCTACATTAATCACCTGGAACCAGATCAGCCAAATCTCTCCCCATCCTAAAGCTCAGGAAACATTGCGGAAGAGGGGGCGGCAAGACTGTTAGAGCCTAAAGATGGGGAGGACCAAGGATATCAAGATACTCCACACAAGTTAGGATTGCAGTAGCTATAACTGGATTTTGCATGACCTGCACAATGGCTGACATGTCAACGATCCCTCAAAGTCTCGCATGGATCACAGACAGTAGGATCCATAGAGGCAAGGTATTAACAGTCATAGAAGTGTTCCCAAAATAACGGGGAGCCCAAGAAAGGGATCCAGGCTATGCCACCGACCGAGTCCTTACACCTCCCTAGGGTGGGGGACTCAGAGAGAGGTTTGGCATTCACACAGAGGGATGCTCCAGGGGATGGGAGGGGGCAAAGAGGGAGGCACTGGGAGAAGGGGAGAGAAGGGGATGAAAAGAAGGGGAAGAGGGAGAAAAGTACAAGGGGGGACTGGGGAGGGGTGGAGGGAGGGAGAGGCTGGGGTACCTATTGAGCTTGTATGATTGGGAAAAAAAATAAAAGGAAAAGAAAAAGAAAGCCTAGTCCTCATTCAAAAAGCACAGAGTTAGAAAGTTAAAAACATGGGGCTGGAGAGGTGGCTCAGGGGTTAAGCCTCTGCCTTGCAGGCGGAAGGTCCTGAGTTCGGATCCTAGACCCCACGTATAGACGCCAGGCAGAAGCAGGGGCGGCCTGCGTTTCTGGTCCTGGTAGGGCGGAGCCTGTGAATCCCGGGCAGAGTAAACAAGGAGGAGGTGGAGGCGGTCCATGGTGTTTCCCAAATTCACCTGTTGTTCTACACACACACACGCACACGCACAATCGAATAAATAATAATAAAAATTGAAAAGAAAATTAAAAACATGAAATCTCTTGCTAAGATCATTTTCATTACTCACCTCCATAACTCCCTGGTCACCAAATCCTTCTCATTCTACCTCTTGTACACCTCTTAAAATTCTTTCCTCCTCCACAGCTTCACTTCTGACTCATTGTAGGTGTCCTTAAGCATCTTTTTCCTTTTATAAACATAGGAGTCCTCTAATAGGTCTCCCTAATTTCTAGCCCTTTTTTCTAAGCATATAAACAAATCAAGTGTGTTAGCATGGTAGACCTTTCTAACAGTCTAACATAGGACAGAACCACTTTGGACCATGGACCGCCTCCACCTCCTCTTGTTTACTCTGCCTGGGATTCACAGGCTCCGCCCTACCAGGACCAGAAACGCAGGCTGCCCCTGCTTCTGCCTTCACTTTTTGTAAAATAAGCCCAAACAGTAGTCATATTAGAACATTCTTCCATTAGTCACCATTGATTTCTTTTATATTTTTATAATTTCTATTTTTATTTTTATTATATATATTTTTTCTAGTTTTACAGGCATACTATTCCTACTCTCCTCCCTCCCCCTGGCTTCCTCTATACCCTTCCTCCCTACCTTCCCTTCTTTCATCAAACCATCCCACTCCCTCCCATCCTCCCATCTATCTGCTTTTATGAATTCCAGGGTTCCCTTTGGATCGTCTGTTCCAGTGGGGTTTCAGGTTTCTATGGCAGACCAAGTGGCCTTTCCTTGGGCAGACCCTCTGACAGGGGCATTTCCCCTCCTCTGTCTAGTCCTATTCCCTAAGGTTCCCACTGCATTTAATTATTTCTCAAAAGATCCTTGCTAGTCTATGGGGATATGTTGATGTGTCAGTCACTGTGTAGGCCCACTAAGGACAGGTCTTACTGCAATGAATTCCTGATTGCAGCAGCCCTTTCTTGAGTGGAATATCTTTTCCACCAATAGATTGCCCCATCTTAAGCTCTTACAATCTTATCAGCCCCTTTTCCACAAGGAGTCCCTGGTACTCTGCATTCTGGTTGGCTGTTGTTGCCTATTTCATTGCTACTCTACTGTGCTAGGCTGTGCTCTGAGTGCTGAGATCCCCTCCTATCTAAAGATAAAATGAGAAGGGTTAAGATGGAAGTTTACTCTTAGGTGTTTGTGGTTAGTGTTGGGACATCTGATCCATTCCACTCTCAGTTTATTCCCCTTTCACTGTTAGACTGGTTTACAGTGCTGGGTGTGTGTTCCCCGTCATGAAGGAGAGGTGTTTAGTATGCAGGTGACTGGCTACCTAGAGGCTAATCCCACTCTCTACTGTGACCTATCCCTGTTCTTCCCTCTCCTTTTCTCATAAAGAAGCCTTTTTTACTTCTGATTTTTCAGCTTTACTTTCTGAAGCACAGGCTACACCAAAGTCATGTATACTACATTCAGAATCCTCTTTATTAGCCATAAAAAACAAGAAAGTTATTCATATATGTAGCTATTTATAAAAATTGTGACATCAGATAAAAGCATTTCTGAGTCATAGATGAAGCTCTCAATATAGCCAATGAAAGCTTATTTAGGGAAAAAATGTGGCATTGGACTATGACCCAAGGGAACCATAGTTTTGGTCCCAAATTAATCAGAATGATTTGGAAAAAAAACATATTTTACTTATTTAGATGTCTGTATCCTGTGCTAGGAAATCAAAAGTATTTCTGCATTTCTTTTTAGCTATAATGGTTACTGCACAATATTCCATGTATAAATCTAAATGTGTCTTTATACCAAAGTCATTTGATTTTAGGAAATGATTGTTCCCTGAAAGAAGGGTGAATTTCTATTATTTTCAGTGCACCTATTGGAAGATTCATAACTTTATATACTTCTGTGTTCTGAGAGGTTTTTTACATATAGAATGTTTATAGAAGCCCATAAAATACCTGTAAACAGAAGGATTCAGTATTAATTACTCAAGACTTATCAAAATCCTTGTCTTCTGATTACAATCTAGCAAAGTCTTTCCCCACACAGGGAAGGTTTGCTTTGTTTTCCATGATTGACAGGGAAAGCAAATGTAGGTTATCTTTCCTCTACACTCCAGCAGCTTCAATAAGAAGCATCCAGATTCTAAGTGTCACTCTAGATCAAAGGAATATAAATCCTTAGGTTATTAAGAAAAACGAGATGAGGCTTCTTTGTTTTTTGAGAAGGAAAACACTGGCTGCTTTTTGAAAAAAATATTCTCTGTGCTATTCATTCACTGAATAAGGACCTTATATTTTGATATCAATTAAGCTTTCTTTATTTGATGTTATCAATAGCCTCTTCGAATGTCATCTTTGTGAATGATTTTGGAATTCATTTGTTATGTGAACTTAGGCTTAAAATAAAGAAGCAGAAAAGAGTAGTAGAAAGTAACCAGTGATAAGTCAGAAAAGTCAGTAGCCTTGTTTACACTCTACTAAGTATGAGACCATCACCAACTAATTCATGAATTGAGGTTCACTCAGTATCAGGTGACAGGCATCTTGCCATCTCCTAGGTACACAAAGCCAAGAGGAAAACACTCCCCATTTCAGTGAGTTTGACATATAATGTAAGAAAAGAAACGGGTACACAAAAAATAAATAAGCTCTGAAAGGAATTGATAATCTGTCAACAGAATGAAAATATAAGTTGTAGAATTAGAGAAAGTCCTTATAAAAGATACGTTTCCTTAAGGACTTTTTTCTGAACATAAAAAGAATTCTTACAACTGATAAATAAACAACCCAACTAAAAAATGAGCCACAGTCCTTAGCAGACACCTCACTGAAAAAGATATGAATGAAATTTATTCCATGCCATAAGTCAATGATTTTATACTTTTTTGTTTTGTTTTGCTTTGATTTTTAGTTTCTATTTTTGTTTTCTGCACTAAGGATTTAGTCCAAAGTCCTGCAGATAAGAGGCAAGTACTCTACCACAGAGCTACAACCAAGCGTCATGACAGGAACAACTCAAATCACAGGTGAGGATAAAGAGTGCCACAGTGTTTTCATCATTGTCAGAAGGAATGCAACCTAAATTATGCAATCACTTTGCAAAACATTTGAAAGCTATTATAAAATAAGGAATGCTCTTATAATATGATTCATATATTTGCCCAAATAAATTGAAATTCTGTGCCATGTAATGCTCTCTATGTGGATATTTAGAGCAGCTTTATTCATAATTGCCAGGATGGAGAGTCAAACAAGATGCCCACTGGCAGGAGAATGGTGTTTTCAGACAATGTTATTTTATTCAGTGCTAAAAAGAAATGAGCAATCAAGACACAAAAGGACATGGAGGAAATAAGTGCCCACTACTAAATCAGCATCTGATTGGAAAAGACTGCCATGCTGTATGATCCAGTCATGCCACATTCTGAAAAAGGAAAAACTGGAGACAGTTCCTGCTAGGGGCTAAAGGGAGGAAGAACAAGAGGCAGAATTCTGGATGTGAAGACTGTGACCTCACACCTCGTGATACTGCAATAGTGAACACATGTCATTATAACAGTGCTTAGACCCACATAATGCACAACACTAAGAATATACTAAGAAATCTATCATCAACCCAGGAGGACGATGTGCCAGTGTGTGGTCATCAACTGTATGCATATGCCACCGGAGGATTGGTAATAAGGATGCTTTGCATCCATCTAGTGAAGGAGGGGGCACAGGATAATCTTTATCTCTTCCATGAGTTTTACTGTAAATTAAAACTGCTCTGAAAAATAAAACCCTTTGAAAAACGAAAGATAGAAAAAATAATAAAAGAACTGTGAAAAAAATAGTCACAAACTGCTAACAAAAAGAAAAATGTATGTGGGAAATGGTGGGGGTCAGCTCCGCTCAGAAAGTGACAGGCATGAGAAAGAGCATGAGCAGTAAATTCACAGGAGAGAAGAGACTGATCCAAAAGCTCTACAATGCCTGAAAATCTGTAGAACACATCAGCAGCCTTGCCTCATTTGCTGTCCTGATCTGGACTATGTAGTCTCAAGTTTCCCTCTGGATCTAAGTTCCTATACCTTCTGTGATTTTCTAAACAACTTAGAATTGTGTATACTTCTGGGCTTCTTGCAGTGCATATCTAACATAGTATGTTTATTATCTAGAATTCCTTATTGAAACATTTCCCACATAAGCCTTTTTAAAGAACGGAGAGCAGCTCCTACACATTTTCATGTTTAGTCTTGGCCATGATTATGAACAGCAAGTAGTGAGGAAAAATTGAAAGTATAGTTTTATGGATATAAAAAAACACAAAACACACAATGAAATGGAGAGCAAAGGGGTGTTAATCAAGTGGCATCAAATTGTTTTTTGAAAAGGTCCCCAGTGTTAGTTTGCTCTTTGAGTAATTTACCTTTTGCTCCTGAAAGTGAAGTGAACGTGGATGGTAACAAGCCCTCCTGGGCTGGGTGAAGCCATCCACTCTCCAGCAAGGCTAATTAATAACTCAAACGCAAAGCAGCCTCTGGTGGAAGGAAGCAAAGCTGCTAGTGTTTACAAGAAATCACACACCCGATTTCACACAGCTGTTACTAACTGCGAAACTTTAAGTAAATTATATATACACACACATACATACACAAGCTTCATTTTCCTCATATGCAAAATAAGAAGAATAAACTCACTTTGCAATGTTTCTGGAAGGAAGGAATAAATATGAGGAGTTGAGCAATGGTTTGAGCAAATGTGCCTAGCAAGCACTGCAAAGCTTAGCAGGTATGGATGTCATCGTAGTCATCATTATCACAGACCGAAGGGCACTCTTATTATCCTTCTGAGAACAATCTTCTGGACAAATTACTCAGATGTCCATAGGTTTAAATGAAACTAACTCAGAAGTTACTTTCTTAGCTGAGAGTCAGAAGGTTGCATAGGAGTTGAGAACATGGATCCATTTCAAAATTATTTGGATTTAAGTTCCAAGTCTGACAGTTACTTTCTGAGAACTCTTGGGAAAGTTACTAGTGTTGAAAATTTTTCATGGGTATAAAGCATGGTAGCTGCCTTATTGGATTGTTGTAGGACGGCAATCATACACAGAAAGCATTCTTAATGGAGTCTGAAGGCAGTAGATATTCTGTAGGTGTTTATGGATGATAGCCTGGTAACCTGAGTTCAAACCCTGAAACCTTTATTGTAAAGGAAACTCCTGAAAGTTGTCTTCTGACATCCACATGCACACCGTGGCACAGGCATACACACACGTGCACAACACACACACACACACGCACACACACACACACACAGTCAAAAGGAAGGGTAATATGTGTAGAAAATTACAAAAGTTAATCGTGTGCATATATGAAACTTTTAAAAGTCTTTATAAGTAAAAAAACAAAATGTTATATTTTTCTATCACATTGACCCATAAAAATAATAATAAAGTAAGTAAATCCTGTAAATAGCATTTCTTTTACCACCTGTGGAGAAACAGGAGCAGCCTCATCAATGGTGAGTGTGAAAACAGGTAGAGCTGCTGGAGGCTTCTGTTCTTGGAGATACCAGAACTGAGAGCTCAATTCTCTCTCTCTCTCTGTCTCTCTCTCTCTTGGCTTAGGGCATGAAAGCTGCTAATAAAATCTGCTCAAGTATGTTGCCACCAATCCAACCCTTGAAGCCTGCTGCTGTAAGATGGATGGAACTGAGCAGTGGTGATCATCCTTCTCTCTCGGGACTCTTGGCCATTGATACCTCATGATAGTTCTCACTTTTTAGATCTTTTAGATCTGATGCCGTGTCTCCCCGCACCCCAGCTCTCATTCTTAATCTTCTCCCTCTCATAACTTCACTGTTCATTCATTTATTGTTGATTAAATGTTTGTTGCAGGCTAGAAACAGGAAATACAAACCTTGTCTTCATGAAGAAGACAAATATCAAATGCGTCATGGCATAGTTGACAGAGAAAACAGGGTGTTGACTCAAGATGTCAACCTGGATTTAAGCTGCTGGACTCTCTTGCTTATTAGCTGTGTTCTTGAATAAATTGTGTAACTGTTTGACTCATTTTCTTCTTTTAGGAATGTGAATTCCAGAGTCCAGGTTTTAATTTATAGAAATAAACCTCTATCATCATCCAACCTGCACCCACTCAACCCTGGCAGTTTCCTCTTCACCCAGAAAGAAATCTATTTTACCAGTTTGCTTTAGAGATCACTGGGAAATGATACTTATTAAAAAGGAAAAATTAACATTTTCTAACCACTGCCCTATCTCTCTGAAAAAAAAGAGTTACCAGCACATTCTATTTTTAAAAATATAGGATGATAAGTCATGCAAAAGGACTCACACGTGTTAGATCATGGTATAAAGCTTGTGTTCACTAAAGAAAGTATTTTTGCATATTATGCTGCATTTAAATACAATTTTCCAACTAAATTATACTCAAAGGGTGCTCAGCCTGATAACTTTGTTGACTGATAATTTTCTTTTTTGTCTTAAAGAGGAGAGCAAACAGAGGCAAACACAGAGAGAGAGAGAGAGAGAGAGACAGAGAGACAGAGAGACAGAGAGACAGAGAGAGACAGAGATAGAGACAGCAACAGAGAGGCAGAGAGGGAGAATATGAAAGAGTTTAAATCAGTAATTGGAAAGAGGTGTCACACTCTATGTACTGGTAGAAGACTTTCTGAGGAAATTAGAACTTGAAGTTACACAGCTAAAGTGACCATTTAATTTATCATCTGAATTACGGCTCATTTAAAAGTAAAAAGGCATACTATGAGTGACTATGCTGAGAAAACAGGTGTTAAATTGAGCTGTTTGGGTGCAAACCAGAACATATAATCACTGCTCACCAGTATTTACCCTGAACTGTTCCACTAAAACTACCATTGCTAAAGATGGCCTTAGTCCAAGCTAAATACACAGGCTTAGAAAATTGCTTCTTTAAATTAATGTTCTATGGACTCTACTGTTAGAGATGAGGAGATAAATCCTTGGAGGGAATAGTCGCTGGAAGAGGGCAGATTTTCTTAGTGGGATGGAGATTTTGTATTGTGAAAAATCAGTACCATTCTCTGGAAAGCATGGATTAACATACTGGACAAACCATACATTGCAGGGTACTACTTTGTCTCACTTGCATATGTCTTTGCAGCTATGAGTATTACTCCACAATATGAAAGCATCTCTCCTAGTAAAGCAAATGCATCAATGCTATAGTAATTCTTTGACAGAACTTTCTAACTGCATGTTCCAATAATAATGGATATCACAGTTTCTTTGAGGACATCAAATCAAGAGGGCTATAATATGAAAACTTATGCTAATGAAAGCAATATCAGCTACAACCACCTAAGAAATGACATATCATTTTCAACACAAAGGGTCTATTCAAGATATGGTAGAAAAATAGATCAAAAGTAGGACAGAGCATATGTGTATGATGCTTTAGAAAAATGGACATTAAACACCATGCCTGTCAGATTCCGTCACTGCATTTCCAAGATTCTCAACAAATCGAGAGGAAACAGGAAACAGGCTGGAAGCACACTGAATGATAAACCTTCTTCTAAGAACACTCAGATCTAAGCACACCAGTGCTGTCTGGGCAGAAAACAGAGGGTAGCTGTTCCTTGGATCCTGGCTATACACTGGGACAAGACCGGTTAATGTTGTCAATGCTGTATAAACCAACCTGAAAAGTCTCTTTCTCTGCAGGGCTGGAAGCTGTGCATGGAGGACGGGATAAGTGGCACCCGCAGCCTGCAGTGCAGTGAAGACCAGGAGAACTTCTCTCACCAATGGACTTTTGATCAAGTTCCAAGAGAGAATAAGGTGCTTCTTGTTTAGACTGCCACCCCTGCACGCTCCTTGCTAGCAAGTTTCAGTACACCTGTGTCTCTGGGCATTTCCCTTGATCGCTGGCAACTTGTCCTAGTGCCCTAACATGGCTAGGCTGTGAACAGCATGACATTCATTTAGAGTAGAAGGGACAATACCACCAGATGTAGCTATTTTTCCTCCCAGTTTCTTGCTAGATTTTCCAGCCAAGACTGTCTTTATGCAACACTCTAAAACTATCTCTTTGGAATTCAGTCATGAAAGACAAATCAGGTGTGGTGGTATAAGCTTGTATGCTTCATAGAAAGACCTTGTCTGTTAATCCCTTGCTTCTAAGGATCCTAGTGCCTTTAGTCCATGCTAGAATTTGATGGGTCAATGATATGTTGGTCATTGCGCAGATCATGCTGAGTCCTATTATAATTGCTTCGGCCCTAACTTGTGTGGAGTATCTTGCATATCATGACTCTTCCCATCCTTGTGCTCTTACAATCTTACCTGCCCCCTCTTCCGCAAATTTCCCTGAGCTTCAGGATGGGGAAAGATTAGGCAGGCCTGATTCCATGTGGTTGATATAGAGTCTCTGATGTTCTGAATTATAGTGTTCCTATACTTAAGGGGAACACAAGAAAGAGTTCTAGGAATTGCCACTAAGTCCTTACATCTCATCAGAGAGAAGGACCCAGAGGAAAGTTTGATATACTCATTAAAGGATGCTTCAGAGATGGGGGAGAGGGCACTGGGAGAAAGGGAGGGAGTGGGGAAAGGAAAGGGCAAAGGGGGGAGGCAACAGGGAGGTCTAGGGAGGGGTGGAGGGAGGGAAGGGACAGGGGTTCCTATTACGTTTGTATGAGCAGAAAAATAAAAAAAGGACCTTGTCTGGAAAGAGAGAGGGTGGGGGTACTACCTCAGTCTCTTTAAGAGGGTAGGGAATCTAACTATGTAAGCACCAGTTACCAAACACACAATGTAGTAACTTCATGACATAGACCACTGTCTCTACATGATCTCTAGCACTTTTCTAGGACCTCATCTGGTATTTAAAAGCCCTCCTAGCTTTTATTGTGGAGCCAAATTCAATTTCCCTTCTTTCTGGCAATAATCTTCCTTTCCACTGCAACAATTTAAAAGATAGTCTTCCTTGACTTTTTAAATAAGTATCTGTGTGTTTCTTTGGCAGAGACCAGCTATAGATCATCTGCTTGGACAGCTCCGCATATTGTCAGGTGTAAATCAAATTTGCTTGAATAGGGCAACTGTGATTTCAGAAGCTCCTGAGTGTTTCTGGCCAACCTCACCCTCCAAAAACAATCTCCCCAGCTTGCAGGGGAAATAAGGTCTTTCTAACAAGGAAGAAGACTCTGCAATCAGAGATAAAAGGCTGGTTGAGGTAATGCTTCAGAGTGGAGGCATTTCAGCGGCAGTGTAATCAGTCAATCAATAGGTATAAATGGGTCATTATCAAATCCGTTCCTGTTTGGATTGGGGAGCAAGCCCGTGAGAAGAATGGGACACACAGTGGAGGAGAAAAAGGCAGAAAAACGCCGATAACAACACATTTTACAGGATTCATAGCTTTGCCTAGAATCGGCTTCATCTACCTCCAACTGGGCTGGGATAAAAAGAAGCTGTAGGCTGAGGTATTTTGGTCCTGCAGCTGCAAACGCAGTCAGCTGCACTTGGCTTGATTAATGAAGATGTTCAGGGTTTATTTTGTTAAACACACCTTACACTTTGCACATCACTGTACTTGAAATCTGACATTGTTTTTCTCTTTTTTCTACTATGATGTGCATCAAATTAATGTGTGCTTTTTAGTGTGTGCTTGTGTGTTTGTGCACATGTGTGCACATGTGTGTGCGTTATGTTTGTGTGTTGTGTATGAGGCTTAGGAAAAACAAAAGATGATCCTTTCTCTTCAAATATTTTATATATATCAACATCATCACCATCATTTTGAAACAGCATTTTTTTCTAGGTAGCTCACACTGGCCAAAACCAGTAATTGTTTGCCTCAGCCTCCCAAATGCTGAAATTCAGATATATAAGAACCTGCCTAGCTAGTACACAGAGATAATGTTAGACATATACAACAATCATACCTTAAGGCTATTAAATATTTTAGGGAAAATTCGGTAACAAATTTATAGACTTCTACATAAATATTACTACTAACAATAGTGTCAATTAACAAAATATTAGTATTCACAATCAAAATGTAAGAGTAGCAGCTATTTTTATTAATACTCAGGCACAAAGCTAATAAAAGAGGTTAAAGCAGAAACATGAGATTTCATGTCAGTAACCTAATGTGTGGAATACGCAATGCTCTTCTGCATGCTCAGAGTATTTTTCTTAAGCCTTTTCATCTGGAAACTCCATTGAGAAACAGTGGAGCTTGGGGCAGATGGAATGTGTGTCATGTAGGGTGTGCAAATGGCCATTAAAAAGTGTAGGACTGTGGAAGTATCTGCAAGCAAATGTATAAATTTGAATTCTAGGCTTAAAAGTAAACTTGCCACTGTAGATTATAGTTTTAATAGCTGGTTGCAACTTAATTTTTGTCACAGAAGGAGAAAAATTTTCAAGAGGCACCACGTTTCCCTGAGAGACCAAAGGGGGTTAATGCTGGATGACAGGGAAGAGGAACTTCTTTCCCCAAGGGGATACCAACTGACATATCACCATTCTCCAGCTAGAGCCCAGATGTAGGCCTAGATGAAACTCAGTGGATTCACAAGGACATGAAAACAAGAGAGAGAAAGTGAAGAAAAATATTTGTGATGGGAAAAAGAAAAGGAACGGAATTGGACAATAAGGATAAAAATGACATAAATGAATTATATCCATGTTGAAAACAAAAAAAGAATATAGAGAAATTTTTTTTGAAAAAGTAAATTTCTAAGTGTTTTTTCTATTGTTTTATTAATTAGGTTTCAAATTTCTCTGTAATCTGAGAACTCTGGGAAATGGTTACTAAAATTAGCTTATGTATCACAGTATTTGTGAGCTTCACTAGGAAAATACATTTGCTTTCTATTCAGTTGAGATATTTATTAGATTTAAAAGCTATTTCCTCTAAGAACATTCCAAAGAAATTTTCTTTCCTGATCTTGAGAAGTATAGCTCTTGTGTGTGTGTGTGTGTGTGTGTGTGTGTTGTTGTTGTTGTTGTTATTTTGTTACAAAGTGGGTCTCAAATTTAATCCTATATCCTGGATAAAATATTTATTATTGGAGACTTTGAGTTATGAGAGCTTATATATTTAGTTTTCCATAGACTTCTACATCAAAGGGCCAAAAAATTGTTTGAAAAGTTCTTACAGAAAACACTGCATACAGATCATTAACTACTTGATGGACAGCCCCAGGCAAGGAAGTCTGAAGTGCTTGGAGCCCATCCAAGATCAATCAGAAATACAAAATCAAAGCTACAAAAGGATATTTTAAGGAATATAAAATTAGCATTCATTTTATATCCAGTTGTCTAATAATGTTTCCCTGTTTTGGTTAGGGCAGCTTCCTGTGAACCAAATTTGACTTTACAATGTAGATTCAGGTCTATGTCAAGTAATAAAGAGTCTTTAGCAATTCCTTTTGTCCTCCTGTACTTAGGTAGTTAGTCTGCTGTGTAATAACTATTGTCTTTCTGTACTAAGAATTTAAATTTCCTTAATGCGGTCAGGTCACGAATACAAGCTAAGGATAGCTTCAATAATTAAGATGATATGATAAATTACTTAAGACATATAAACAAACAAGTCCTGCTCAAATAGGCTTGAATAACTCTGATCGTGTTTACCTAAGGAATTGAACATACAGTTACTATCAATCTCAAAATTTGAGAACTTAGGCCAAAGTGGCTTCACTTGTACATGCTACAAGGTATTTAAGGAAGAAATTTTACTGATTCCACCAAAACGCCCTCAAAAATTTGAAGAAATTTTGTCTTCAACTAAGATTTAAGGATCCAAAGCAAAATCTTAGCAAAATAAAGACAATAATATATTAAAATCAGATAAGAGCAATCAAGTTGTAGTAGTTCTTAAGAATATATTCTGAGAGGTGGCTACATATTATAATCAGTCATATTAATAAATGAAAATTTAATGATCTTAATAAACGTGAAGCATATAATATTTACTCATGATAAAAATTTCTCAGCAAGCTATGAATAAACATTCTTAAGCTTGATAAAAATGTGTGATAAAAATATTTGTGGTCCATTTTTCATCAGGGAACACAAACCTATACTGAAATCCAGGCCAAGAATTTGTGGAGGAGAAGGAGGCCACAGGCGCTAGTGGGAAACAAGCTATTAAGGTTTAGTTTTAATGATATGGTATCAGAATGCCATATAAAATTTTATCATTTAGAGGAGATCTCAGCACTTGACCAGGTACTTTTCTTTAACAATGGAAGGTATTTAACAGAGAATCCAAACTGACCTAAATATAGAGAAAAAAGTGACTGTGGACAGTTTGGTTGTAAGTAAGACATCTAAATCACCACCCATCACAATTCACAGGCAACATTGCAGAAGGAGACATTTAAACTGTAAAAGCCTCAGAGTTCAGAGGTGTACTGCAAGATAGTCTTCTGGATACAATAGGGATACTCCTCTATGAGGTCAATGCACTTGTGTCTAGTTCCCTAAGACCTGCACAAGATTTGACTTACGAACATTTCACTATGGGAGGAAAAAGACCTCAAGAGGCACTATACCTTCTTAAGAGAGTTTTGAAGGTTAATGCCAGACACAAAGGTAGGGGGCAGAGCTAGTTCTTTTCAGTGGTGTATATTATTCAAGTGCTTAGACATATGCCAATATAGACAGACAGATGAAACTCAGTGGACCATACATGCAAGAACGACATGAAAGTAAGAGGGAAACTGGCTGGAAAGAAGATTCACAGTGAGAAAAGGAATGGAGAAAGGATTGTTTTCATATATAGTAATCTAAAAGAACAAAAAAGTTTTTAAAATCTTCTGGTGATATTAAAAATACACTTTTGAAGACATTAAATACTTGTGCCCTAAAATCAAACATAAGGCTTTTTTACTATGAGAAGTCCTGAAGAACTCAATTAGGCTTTTCTGTCCCGTATCCTGACCCAGAGGGACTCTCCTGCTATGCCACTGATTCCTTACACCTCACTAGGGTGGAAGAATCAGAGGGAAGTTTGCATTCACACAAAAGGAGGCTCCAGGGCATGGGAGGGGGAAGGGGGAGAAGCTGGGAAAAAGGGAGGGAGGGAGAGAAAGGGGTAAAAGTATGGGGAAAGGGGGGGGGAGTGCAAGGGGAGACTGGGGAGGGGTGGAGGGAGGGAGAGAAAGAGGACGGGGTACCTATTAATGCTTGTATGATTGGGAAAAAAAATAAAATGTGGGAGAAAAAAAGAACTCAATTAGGGCAGTTAAAGAAAGAAAAGTGAAGGCTAAACAAAATACTTGCTGACAACATTGTTAGGATACAGGAAACCACACAAAATGTACAAAAAAAAAACTTGAATTCAGTGAGTTAGGAAGGTAACAAGAAACAAAAAAAAATATTTTTAAAAGTCATTTCCATAATATATGAGTAAAATTACAAATTGAGAAATGCAATTTGCCACTAAAATACCATTAAAATTATGAAATGTCTTGGAGAAAAGTCTGAGCAAATATGTAGGAAAAACATGCACTAACATTCATGTGAAAAAACATCAAAACAATGGGTAGATATCTTTTGCAAAAGGGTCAGAAGAGTATTGTGAAAATTTCAAATTTCCCCACAAAATTTTCAGCTTATGCGCAATCTAAATTAACACTCAGCAGAAATCATTGTCAAGTTTTACAAGCATATTCTAAAATTCCTATAGAAATGCACAGAACCTAAAATAACGAAACAACTTTGATAGTAGTAGCTGTTGACAACTCTTAATATAAAGATCCATTATTAAAAAACAAAGTTAATCAAGACCGTAAAGTATTGGCATCAAGATATACACATAAGTCCAAAGAGATGTCTCAGTGGGTATAAGCACCTATGTGTAACCTGGTTCAAACCCTGGAGCCTGTATACAGGGAAGAGAAAACCACACTCAGAAAGACTTCCTCTGAATTTTACAGACTCTCCATGCTACAAGTCTACTGTCTGGTGGAGTTCAAGTGTCTTGGGACTTTTTCAGGCTTAATTTCCCTGAATCATTAATGCGCTTTTCTCTGAGAATGCTAACATTTAATTTCCCTGGACTTTTCTTTTTTAAAGGAGCCATCATCACAGTAGACTAAATGAAAGAAATCCTATCTAAAAGTGTACATATTATATTATTCTCTCCATATAGAACTCCAAAAAATTTTAAAAATTACAATAACAGAGGCAGATTACTGGTTGTCTGGGACCTAGATAAGGCAAGGAGGAGAATCAGAGAGAAGAGAACTCTAAAGTGAAGAAAACAGGGGGGTCAAGCACAGCACTATTCTCATAATCGATGAAAAAAAATCTTACTTAAGTAGAAAAATTAAGAGATGATTTGAAATTCACATTGAGATTGGGTTTTAAATTTAAAATTTTGATTTTAGCAGTGTTAAATATAGCTGTCTTTCTTCTGATAAATAAATAAGAAGATAGTATCTTCCTTTGATGTCTTAACTTGAACACTGAACACTGTTTGTGAGATGTCTTATTGATCCTGGATTATGGGAAATGGGATTGAGACTCAGTGAACTGGAATTTAGTGACTACCCAGTTTAAAATCAATACAAATGCAGAAGCAAACCCAGCAGCCATAAATAAACAAATAAATGCTCCTCTCGAGAAAAATTCTCTTCAACAGATGACTGCTGTAAATCACAGTAGTCATTGTTGGCAAGTGTTCACTCCCAATATGTTAGGCTAACTACATTGGAAGAGTCAGTTAACCTTTTTGGACCAACAGGATGTAGACTGGCAATGAGTTCACACAGGAACATGTACCAATAGCAACTCTAGAAGCCTTTGAAAGAATCAAATGAGAAGCTTGCTACAGTCATGTGCCAAGCAAGCTCCCCCACATACCATCAAAGGAAAAAAACAACTCGTCAGCTCTCCTGACAGACAGCAGTATCCATTGTCTGTGAAGGAAGAGGACAGGCTCCTTTCCTGGGAACTAGATAAGGTAAGGAGGAGAAGAAAAAGAAAAGTCCAGGGAATCTAAAATGTCAGCGTTTGTTCTCAGAGAACAGCGCACTAATGATCCAGGGAAAATTAAGCCTCAAAAAGTCCCAGGCCACTCCCTTGAACTCCTGCAGACAGTAGGATAGATTTCCACTGTTGACTTATGGAAGGCCTTAGATGGATTACATGGCAAATTGAAGGAGGCTCACATGAGCACAAAAGTAGAAAAAAACTAAATTTTAAACCCACTGGTGGATTCCTCCATGCAAAAGTTCAAGGGTCTCACTGGTTAGAAATAACCTGACTACAGCCTCTCGAGCTAATGCAGTCTGGTTTTATTCCATCAGCGTTTGATCCTGGTGGGGACCATGATTCTCTTTAAAAGTGATCTTATCTTCCACAAAGTCAAGACCCATTTCATGCCACAGTGAGAGATAAAACTTTATTGCCAGTGCTACAATGTAGTAACCAACGTTGACAGCATTTGTGAAACACTGACTGGTTCCTCTAATTTGTATGCCGGCCAGTCGGCCTTTCTCCTAAGAAATTGTTTAAGTTTTTGAAGCTCAACTATATTTTATCTCATGAACCAATATCTATACATACAGATGTTATTTCCAAACTATTTCATAACCACTCTGACAGGCATCAATCAGAATGAAACATGAACAAGACAACCATGAATTAAAAAAAAAACCAATGATAGTTGGCTAAGTTGTAATGAAACTGAAATTTCAGCAATACTTACTATGAACAATGTCCTAATGTTCTATTCTGGTTTATTTTCATTCTGTCTTTTTCTTAAATGGTGAACAGGTGCTTCTAAATCATTTTCATCATCTTGGAATGCATCGTGCCCTGCACTTTGAAGAACCTTGACAGCTTGAAGAATGTTGTCCTTGACAATGTAGTTCATTTTCTTTAATAAATTATTCATTACTTTAAATTTACTACTTTTACTATTTCAAATGTGCAATTCAGAGGCACACATTGCAACCACGTTGACCAGCTATCACCAATATCCAACTATGGAATGTTTTCATCTTCCCTAAAACTCTATATGTAGCAAAACATAATTATAGTATCCTTGCCCCTCAGTCCTGGGCATTCATCATTTTACTCCTTAATCTTTATGAATTAAAGTGTTGTATGTACTTCACACAAGTGAAATCGTACAGTATTTGTCTTTTCATGGCGGTTTCATTTAGCACCATATACTCAAAATTCATCTATGTTTTCAATACATCTGAATTTCCTTCCTTTTAAAACAATGGAATTTCAGCATATGTTTTACAGTTCATTTTTGATGCATAATGTTTCTGTGAAATAAGACAATAAGAATAGATATAGTGAAGACATTACCATAAATAGGACCCATATCAAGAATGTGTTCTCATACTTCCATATTTTGTTGACAGTGTCTTGCAGAAATGTATTAAAAATCAGTGATAAAAATGCATGAATTATTAAAAATGTTTTATGCAGTCGTAGCTAAGATGCTGACTTTTTTATGTTTCAGTGAAAACAGAACTGATGCTTCTCACAAAGTTTCCCAGATGGGTCTTAAATTCTCCTGCGTCAGCTTTACAAAGAACTAGAACTGGGGCTGGAGAGGTGGGTCTGCCTTGCATGTGGAAGGTCCCGAGTTCGGATCCTAGACCCCACGTATAGACGCCAGGCGGAAGCGGGGGTGGCCTGAGCTTCTGGTCCTGGTAGGGCCGAGGTGGAGGCAGTCCATGGAGGTTCCCGAGTTCGCCGTGGTTCTACACACTCACACACACACACACATGCACACACACAGTTGAATAAATAATAATAATAATAAAAAGAACTGGAACTACAGGCATTCTCCACCCTGCTCAGTTCACAGAATTGTGAAAAGTAAGTTTTATTCTGTATGTTTTATCTTTGACAGTAATGTCATATTTATACATAATGAACCGTGTTCACATTCCCAACTCCCTTATCCTCTATCTTTTCCTTCCTCTCCTGCCTACCCCCTTCCTCCGGAGCAGTCTTCCTCCTACTCCCATGTCTCTTCCTCTTCCTCTTTCCTCCCGAGCCTGTACAGAATGTGACATGTACCATGTACCAATTGTGAAAAATAACAAAGTGTGAATTCTATAAATACCTTTCAACAAAAACAGATAACAGATAAGAAACTGTAGCTGCCAGGACCAGCAATATCAGCAACATGGCTCAGCAGGTAAAGGTAAGCAAACCTGGAAATCTAAGATCATATCCCCTGAACCTACATGGTAGAAAAAGAGAAGTAATTTCAAAAACTTTTATCTACATACATACTATAATATTTTTACTTGACCTCTCCCTCTTCACATAAATAAATAAAGTAAACTATAACTACTTACATCCACAATTCTACCAGATCTCCTATGCACATATGCTTGCATTATTAAGTTGTGTAAAATGCACTTTTCCTTTTTAAATCCATGTGATATAAATGGTAGTTCATGGATGGAAAATAGTATTACATAGTCTTTTTGTGATTCCCACACCATATGATTCTCTTTTTGTCTCACAAAATTAGTAATAGGTTCTTAATTTTTTTAAGTGGGCATTGCTCTTAAGGTCCTGTATTGGAGTTAGTTTTGATGATAACAAGAGAAGTCTATGAGTGAGCTGAGGCAAAAGGTATAGCTCTTCTAAGAAGGCAAGGATACCACAGCCCTCTTGCCATAAATCTCAGCATAGCCTGGCCAAACACTCCAAGGCAATCAACCAGAAAATACACTATCTCCAACATACAAGGGACAAACTAAGGATCTAGAAGGTAAATAAACACAAACATATTGGGTGTATTAATTAGCCTGTCAGTGTTGTGACCAAAACACCTAAGAGCAACAACGTAAGGAAGAAAGGTTATTTAGGTTCATGGTTTCAGAGGGTTTAGTCCATGTTCATTTAAACCCAAGTACTCATGTAGGACATCATAACGACAGAAGCAGGTGTCTGAGCATGGCGTCTGTTCAGTGTCTGAGAAAGTCAGAGAGAGTGAGATGGGAAGTAGCCCAACTACCTGCTTCAGAGACCTCCTGACACTGAGGAAAAAGCTTTCACACAATACGATGGAATCCATTGAGGCCAATCATTTAAAAGTAAGTCTCTGCCTGACATTTCAGATTAAAACCACAACATTGTTCTAGTCCAGTTCTCTTTCCCTCTAGGAAACTATTAATCTTCCTATTACTGTTCTAGTTTAATAATGCATAAAATCAAGTAAGTCACATTGTCAGAAATAAGTATTGTCACTTAGAATGGTAATCAAGTAATAGATACTTTTATATGAATGACAAGTAAGATACCATGGAATTAATTTAAATGGCACTTAAAAGAGGCAAAAATATGCAGTGATAAAATTAGTGATCAGGAGATAATATAATTAGCCACAAGCATGAATAATCCATTAACTATCTTTCTATTTGCCAAATATTATGTTAGGCACCTTTATCTGTGACATCTCTTTTAACTTTATCATGATTCTAAAAAGCCATTTATATTTGCTTCTGGGGTGTCTATATTTAAGTTTAAAATGTGGTAAAGAAAAACTATGTCTGAAACCTTGCTTTTAGAAGATAAATTTGATGGCTTTCTACAATTTGTATTTGTGAAGAGGCAGCTTCAGGTAAAAAACCTTGACTACGAAATGAAACCAGGAAAATAAGAGATTGACTTGGTGACAGTACAATACGAAGGACAAGTTCATCAAGCACTCGAAAATGTGGAGCAAATGCTCAGGAAATTAACTGTCCTAAGAAAAGAGTATAAGTCATTTGCCTCAATAGTAAAACCTATAAAACTCAAGTATGTAAGTACCATAAGAAATGATAAGAGCTGAAAGTCTTAGCCAGAGAAGATGAGGAGCAGAAGAGAAGAAATGATCAGAGGTACAGAAGCAGTAAAATAATTCCAAGATCACAAAGAAATGAGACAGCACAGAGAAGAAGGTTGTGGGCAGTGACCTCATGTGCTTCACAAAGACATTGGGGCTGGGGGAAGGACCTAGAGTCCTTAAGTGGACAAAGACTTGGGGCTGGGGAAGGGACCTAGAGCCCTTAAGTGGAAAAGTCCTTTGCTGACCTTCAAGTGAACATTTAGAAGTCACAGGGTCAAAAATAGACTTCCCATTGAACAAAAGAGAAAGAAGTTAATGAGATGTCATTTATCACCCTCTTAATGTAAGACACTGTAGAAACAGTAAAGATCCCTATAAGGTGTATGAAAGATTACACCTTGAAGGATCCCCTAACTGGATACTTTCTGTGCTCCTTGTATGCACTGTTCCAATACTGCAATATTATAACTTGAAACCTCCATACTCTCTTAATGACAAGTGATGAATCTTGAAAAATAATTTCTAAGAAGAAATGTCAAAGACAAGGCAACAGATATATTTTAAATCAAGATATTTTTCAAATATATGGGTAGAAACATCAGGTAGGTAAGTTACAGAAAACTGTGAAAACTTCTGCTATAAGCCATAAACATTCCAAAGAATTTATCTAACAAGCACGAATATGTTTGGTAACATAAAGAGGTGGGCAATATATTGTTATTAGGAGGCTAGAGATGGTCTGAAATGATTTGATTCTAGAAGTGCAACATTCCAGACCTCCCCATGTCACTGAGTTCAAGTCAATCAATCAACCCTGCAGACATAGCAGCTTTCTTCTAGGAACTTCCATTCACAGGATACATAAGCAAAAAAAAAAAAAATGCAAAAGAGAAAGGAATCACTGTTGGTAATGTTATAAAACTAATTCTGTTGTAACACAAAACAACGTCTGATTTTATATAGGGCTGACTTTCAGATTCTCCAGCCAGCTCTGTTTCTTAATACTAATCACTGGTGCTCTCTGTCTTTTACATGCATCAAATATGAATTTTTATGAATAAATGCAATGAACTCTATCATTGATTATACATGTTAATTTTAGTGTATGTAAGTTACCCTACTGACATAATTCTTGAATCTAATTATAATTCTTCTAAAATCTTTCTCTGTTCCCTATTACCTATGTACAGTTTATCGATTCACTTACATTAATATTTTTAGGGATTCTAAAGTATACATAATGATAAAATTCCTCTTTTATGGCTATTAATTAGGTCCACAAAAGATTTCCATTAAGAATGTTGAAAAAATAAAAAATAAAGAACATACTTGAAATGTAAGATCAGCATTGAGTTATGTATCAATTGCTGTGTTCCAAGGACAATATTACTCTCAACACTCAAAATAAACCAGAAACCAGAAAAACATTATTGTTCATTCACCAAACTAAGGCAAAAAATAATATTGTAGTTAATGCATTTGTTCAGAATTTTCAAGTTAAATTCTCATCTTCAACTAACAATGGATTTGCTACTAAAAGCTAGATTGCCATCCACATCAAGGCAACCATAAGGTGACTTTCCATACTTTATATTTAAAAATTTCATGACTCACATTTCACTTTTTATGCTTCAATATTTAACAAGCCACTGAATCAAGTGTCCAAATCACAATTAATGCTGTTAATACATGATACTATGTCTATCTTCAAACACATCTGTCACTAATGGTAAGCATTTGTTAGTGTATCTGTCAAAGCTATACTGGTTTATGCTTTCTTTTCCCCACTTCAAATTCAGGAAGACTTGAATTAGCTCAGTAGGAACTATGTCCTTGATCCTTATGAGAAACAAATACATGAAAGATACTTTTTTTAATTTCATAAAAATTAATTTAATAATACAAAATTTAACTTAATTTCATAATTCAAAAAATTATTTTTTATTAATACATTTTTATTATTATTTCAGCTCATACAAACTTAATAGGTATACCAGTTCCCTCCCTCCCTCCTCCTCCCCCCGTACCCCTTGCTCCTTATCCCCACCCCCCTACCTTCCCATCACCCAGTGCCTCCCGCCCCATTTCCCAGAGAGTCCTTTCTTGTGCATGCCTGATTTTCCTCTGGGCCCTCCTCTCCGATGACGTACAAGGACCCAGTGGCCTTTCCCTGAACCTTTTCCTGTGTTCCCCTTAGGTATAGGAACACTGCTGTGGCTGCCAATCCTTTGCCTCCAAAGATCTTGGTGCCTTTAGCAGATGCTAGACTCTGTGGGATCAATAGTGTGTTGGACAATGCGCAGGGCATGTAAAGTCCAATTATGATTGCTTCAGCCCTAACTTGTATGGAGTATCTTACATATCATTGCTCCTCCCATCCTTTTGCTCTTACACTCTTACTGCCCCCTCTTCTGCAAATTTCCCTGCGCTTCAGGATGGGGAGAGATTAAGCTGGCCTAGTTCTAGGTGGTTGATATAGAGTCTCTGAAGTTCTGGATTGTGGTTTGGTGGTTTTCTTTTGCAGTTTTGCTGCTCCTGCAATGCCCTTTAATTATTTCCTAAATAGAAAGGCACGCTGGTGCCATTCAGAAAGTTGATTCCCCAAAGTTGGCAGCACAGAATTGAGTCAAGTTTTGTAAAACAGGGATATCTCTCTCTCTTTCTTTCTCTCTCTCTCTCTCTCTGTCACACACACACACACACACACACACACACACACACACACACACATACACATTGGTGCCATTGTTATGAAGTCTAGTTATATTTCTGTGAAACATGCTTCTAAAGAAATCTTCAGACTCATTATTCCTGGAAGTCTTTTGAAGACTAATAAACTCTAACACCTTTCAAGCATCTTCTAACATCCATTCTTCTAAGGATTCTGCTGCTTTCTCAGTTAAATCTCACCAGTCATCTTTGCCCTTGCCTATTATACAAGTCCTCTTTGTCACATAAGTAATTAAAGAGACATGAAAGGTCACAAGTGCCTTCATGGGCTAAACCATTTCATCAGCCTCATACCTTGCATTTCACTACTCAGTCATGAGGCAAGAGTATGGTCCCACCTTCTAACAGGTAAGGATGGCCACCTGCTTCATCCTCCTGATTGTCCACAAAGGTGGCATTTCAGCTGCTCTTTGGGAACCTTGCCTTTGAGGATCACATATGTCTTCATTGCCCTGCCTGTCCAGGGTTTTGTCCAGCTAACCAGTGACCATTAGTATTTACCTACTGCACAGCAGTGTGAGGTAGTACTCAGTTGCATTTCAGCACCAGGGCAGCATGCACCTTAGAAACATTACAGAGATAGGTATAAAAGGGCATGAAGATTATTACTAACTATGCAAGATACAGTTAGACAGAAGCCTACTGTACAAAAAAAAAATAGGAATTTACCATTGCTATTAGTTGCCTCTAGACCCTGATAGTAAGACCATACTGCTGAACACCACACAAAAGAATCACATGACAAGAAGAAAACTAGCTGGAAAGGATATGGAAACCTCCTTCTTGCTATTTAGCTTTCAAAGTTCCAGGAGGTATGATACAGGTTGCCAGGACAGAAAAGTAATCAATGACCTTATCCAATTGTGAAAGCTACAGGCTGAAATAATAATCCCCCTGGCAAGATGAAACCACTGGTACAATACTTGCATGTTAGGTATTTTGTACTGCTTTGTCATGGGACCTAAGGTCCACTTTTTGGAGGGAACACATGCCTGGTACTATAAATCTGTCCAAGTACACACGGAAGGGGAGATCATAAACCTTAGATGAGATCAAACTTCTTAGTGTTAACTATAAGTATTTGATAATAAGTGACTGTCTATACATGATTTATTATACTCATAGATTAGAGAGACTCTCAATGCTTGACCAAGAAGTATCTTCTCACAAGAGAAGATCTGTAATGCAGAGAACTACAACTGGCCAAAGTGCAGTGAATAAATGACTGGAGCACTCAGCTCTAAACAGGACCAAATTCACCTTCCACCCAAGGTTCAGGGAACTACCCAATAATATCCTCTGTCCCTGACAAGGTGGCCACACCTGAGGACTCACTGCAGCAATGTCCACTTTCACTAGACCTGTACAATAGTTGGTTAATCAACACTTCATTATGGACAAGGGAAAAGCCTAAAAAATAAGACACCTGTTTGAGAAAGTCTTAAAAGTTAATGCCAGAAAGGAGAAGGAGAGATTCTTCAATCAACTTCACTCATGGATGGATTATCCATGCCCCAGTAAGTATTCAGGCAATTGCCAGTGCAGACATTTCAGATTAAACCCAGAGGTCACATATACAAACAGATGTCAAAGTAGGAGTGATTGGCTAGAGAGGAGTAAGCATGGTGATGGACTGGAATGGGTGAAAACACATAAATTAAGAGTATTTACGTATGAAAGTGTCAAAGAATTACAAAAAGAGAAAGATGCAGAAGATGAGTGACCTAGCATTACACAGCATATAACTGAAGAACTTAGTACTTTAACAAAATTCTACAGAATACAATGGAAATTATCATTATATACCAAGTATTAAAACCTTGACCTAATTGTATATTTATAGAAAGATCAAACTGCATTAAAAAGTTTAAAGTGCAATGAGCATAAATACTTTATACTACTATATTTAAATTGATACATTTATTAATTTTGTCATAATATGAATTTGAAGTATATTTTGAGATTTTGTCAAATAATTGTTTTCTAAAGATAATAAATGCAGCTTACTACCTAATGTTATAATGAGGAAGATCATAACATCTTGGATAGATTAAGTAGTTCCTTTGCATAGTATGTCCCTCAAGATGCCTAACCCACTCCCTAATAAGCAGATCCTAGTTTCAAACCCACTTAGAGACATATTCAAAGATAAATCTCTATAATATCTACAGTAATCACAAAGATTATAAATAGGAGGGAAGGGGAAAGAGCTTCCCCCCAGAAATAAGGAGAGAGGGGATCATGCTACAGTAGAGAAAATAGGTCACCAAGTATTGCAAGGAAGTAATGAGACATCTGGTTAAGCTCACTCTCACTTTCCTTCCTGGTCACTTGTGACTGAGGGGGTTTGATCTCACCAATCAGGGAGGGTATAGAGTCTGGCAAATAGATGGTAACCTTCCTACAAATGGGAGACCGAACCCCCTCACTGCAATCTCCTACTCCTATTCCATCTACCTTTGAATCTCCTCTTATAGTAACATTCCATTTAAACAGCCTTTTATCTTGGTTAGGAGGCAACCTCCAATACCAATCAGGGTGAAGCCAACGGCAGTGCAGGAACAGCAAAACCGAAAACAATAAACCATTATTCAGAACACCAGAGATCCTACATTAATCACCTGGAACCAGCCCCATCCTAAAGCTCAGGAAAACTTGCGGAAGGGGTGGCAAGATTGTAAGAGCCTAAAGATGGGGAGGACCAACGATATGCAAGACACTCCACACAAGTTAGGGCCGCAGTAGCCATAATCGGATTTTGCATGACCTGCGCAAGGACTGTCATGTCAAAGACCCCCAAAAGTGTAGCATGGATCACAGGCAGTAGGATCCTTAGAGGCAAGGGATTAACAGTCGTAATTGTGTTCCCATACTAAAGGGGAGCCCAAGAAAGGGCTCTGGGCGATGTCGCTGAGTCCTGACACCTCACTAGAGTAGAGGACTCAGAGGGAAGTTTGGCATTCACACCGAAGGATGCTCCAGGGAATGGAAAGGAGGAAAGGGGAAGGCACTGGAGAAGGGGAGGGAGGGGGTGAAAGGAAGGGGAAAGGGGGGGTGCAAGGGGAACTGGGGAGGGTTGGAGTGAAGGAAGGGACTGGGATACCTATTAAGCTTATATTATTGGGGAAAAATAAGTATAAAAAAGATGCCTAACCCAGCCCTGTACTGAATTTCCAGAATGAGTACATACTTGCAGAAATAGGAATTTACATTTAGTTAATAATGCTGAAATGATAACTTATTGAACATTATCTACAAAAGTACAGAGACAGAAATAAGCAGAAGTCATTAATGTACTTTAATATAACACTTATCCATTTAAGACTCTAGAACTGGAATGAGATTTTGCACTAAATTTATGATGGTCTGATATTCATTGGGCCATTCAATCAATATATGAAAATGGCTCATTATTATGTGACTCAGAAATATTTATCACAAATTATACTATTACTTAAACTATAGTAGCTACAATGAAAGCACACAGAGGAAAAAGAAGAAAGAGAGCAGACTACTGACATTGACTATTGCGTGGAAAGGATGGAGATGGTGGAGAAAACGAATTTAGCTGAGTTTCTTTACATTTTGTTGTATTTTCACAAATGTATAGCTTTTGCTTTTGTATTTTGATACATGTGTATACAAATTCTAAAAATAGTATAGGTGGAATAATCACATCTGGCACAGTTAGATACTTCATGAATGATTAGAGTTTGGCTAACAAACATTGTATAGTGGCATGGAGGTATTAATGGGCTGGAAAAATTGACCAGTGTTTTTTTAAAACCTTCAATTTTAAGCAGGAAAGCTTAGGTTTCCAGGATTAAGACAATATTGAAGGATTAGATTTGGAAGGAGCAATGCAAGATGGGATCCAGGAAGGAAAGACTGAAATCAAAAGCTCTATGGTTTCATAGAAGCCTTACATCCTTATATTGTGTCTGCAGAACAATATGCAATCAGTAAATGTTCACTGGATGCAGGCAATAGGGAATGAGCAATGCTAACAAAATTGAAAGGAAGTCTGGTAAAGCTATGTAGAAAGATAGCTACAAGAAATAGATGAGTTCCACAAATGATCCCCCAATATGAAAGAGAATGTTTGTGTGTCAGTGTGCACACATACTCAAGACCACACTAATGAAAAGACAGAAAGTATAGAGTTCTACAGTTGCTAGCTAAACTTTTGCACTTTTTGTTTTCTTCCTGCATCTTTTTTTTTAACATTTTTTTGCACACTGTTGACTTACTGGGTTTCATCTGGGATGTCTGCATTGGCAATTGTCTGAGCACTTGCTGGTGTCTGGATGACCCATCAGTGGGTGAATTTTTAAAATGGTTTGAGAGGACCATTATTATTTTGGATAATAATAATAAATCCTTCAACTGTCTGATACATGGTGGCCATCAATCTCTATTGATGTAATTCTCCCCTTTTAGTATAGGAACACTGTTGTGGCTGTTAATCCCTTGCCTCTAAGAATCCTAGTGCCTGTGATCCATGCTAACTTTGGGGGTTCAAGTGATATGTTGGTAATTGCGCAGGTCATGCAAAGTCCTATTATGATTACTTTGGCCCTAACTTATATGGAGTATCTTGCATAGTGTTGCTCCTCCCCATCTTTAAGCTCTTACAATCTTACCGCCCCCTCTTTTGCAAATTTCCCTGAGCTTTAGGATGGGGAGAGTTTAGGGTGGCCTGGTTCCAGGTAGTTGATGTAGAGTCTCTGATTTTCTGAATTTGGTTTGTTGATTTTTTTTCAGTTTTGCTGCTCCTGCACCGCCCTTGGCTCCATCCTGATGGGTATTGGATATCACCCCCTGGACCACGTGAAACAGCATGTCTATTGATGTAATTCTCAAGGTATTTTTCTCAGAGCCACCTTCCTTTATTTTTTTTTTCTTTCAGTAGCTGACCAACTCTCAGAATACTTGTCCTAACTACATGGCTTTAATAACACTTTAACTGAAAAAATTGCATATGTTCTTCCCAATTCTACAGCTCAGATTTTTATTACAAGCGGAAAATCTTACTATGACGTTAACAGAGGAGCTCCTTCAGTGACAACTGAAACTTACTCTATCCTACTCTAAGCAGCACACAGTCCCAGGCTCTTCTCCATTTTGCAGCTGCTCTGCACAGAAAGACAGGTCCCATTACCTGTAAGAACAGGTCTCTGAAGATGAGACCTCTGCAGTCCCAATGTGTCCAGGTAGTAATCTCTATGTCATTTTCAAATCCCAGAATTTTTGTGCAAATATCAAGAGTCACCTGTCCTAGTATGACACACAAAAGAGCACCAAATCCTATTTAGGGTTCCTGTATACAAACAATGAATTTCTGTCCATTTCCTTCACCAGGAAATTTGCATCTAAACGAATACTGAATAAATATGCTTCCCATCTTAGTTCCTATATGATTTACTTTCTTCTCAAATATTAATTGTACACTATAACCTTTTTTTAAAAATAAACTATGTCTAATATTTTTCTCTGAATTTCAGAATATCAAATTTAACTACCTCTTCCTACAATATACACGTTCTAGGAGGAAATTGTTTTAAAGGAGTCTCAAATATCACTTTCAGTTTTTGTTTTCATAAAGGACTTCCAGACCCGTGTTACAATAATCTACTATACAGTCCTCAGCCATCCCTATCTTATATTGGTCAGATGTGACTTCCATTTAAGTGTTGAGTAAGCAAAATTTGATTTAGTCTTTATTTCTACAATTGAATAGCACTAAGACAAACACTCATTCTTACCATTGCTGAATAAGAAAGCTATGTCTATGGACAAAAGTAACTCCAGCAGTATTACAGGGTATGCTGTGGAACATTGCAAGACTTTGGTTGAGAAAAGACTCTCTTCATAGAAATAGCACTTTAATCCGACACTTCATACTTGTAACAATTCAAGGCAGAAGGGTAAAGAGCATTCAAGTGAGCAGTCAAGAACATAAGAAATAGAAAGGAAAATGGACTGGTTCTATGTTAACATTGCTAAGCAACTAGAAGAAGCCAGTATCAGAGTTGTATGTGTGAGATAGTTAAATTTTGATTGAGTATAGAAAAAGCTAGAGGATAAGAATATGCAGATCTCCTCAACAATAGTTGGGGCCAAAGCAATCATAATGGGACTTCGCATGCCCTGCGCAATGTCCAGCGCACTGTTGCCCTCATAAAGTCTAGCATCTGTTAAGGGCACCGAGACCCCTGGAGGCAAGGGATTGACAGCCATAGTAGTGATCTTATGCTTAAGGGGAACAAGAGAAAGGGCTTATGGAAATGCCACTGGGTCCTTATATGTCATCGGAGAGGAGGACCCAGAGGAGAGTTAGGCGTACACAATAAAGGACTCTCTGGGAATTAGGGGGGAGGCACTGGGGGAAGAGGAGGGGAAGGAGGGGGGAGGGAGGGAACTGGTAAAAAATTTTAAAATGTATAATTAAATTTTTAATAAAAAAAAGAATATGCAGATCTCATCTTTTCCTGTCATATTTGCAAAATTGCTATTTTATACTTTTCATTTTATTCTAAAATAAACACTTATTTATGACAACTCAGAATAAATGGAAAATTAAAAAGAAAGATGATTACTAAATCATTTCCTATGATCTTCTCCCTAGTTTTCTCTTGAAAATATAAGCATAAATTCTTTGAAAACCATGACTTCTTTTCAATCATTATCACAGTTGCATAGTTTTCCATCAATAGGCTAGACCATAATTATTTATCAATCAATTATTCAATTGTAGACATTCTGCCTTTTAAATTGACATTATTTAAAAATATGATGAGTTTTGCTGTTTTCTTCCTCTCCGTTACTCTATCTCATCCTTCTTCCTTCCAATAACAGACACTTTTCCCACAAACACCTCAATTTCTCCCTCACTCATTAAGCCATAATGCTGGGCCCATTATTGCTAGGTTTGGTGCAGATTAAGTTCACTGAAGTCAGTTCATGGTTATAGGGTTTTATGTTTAGAGGTAGTGCCCTCCCTCTGTTCTGGTTCTTACACTCTCTATCCTCTCTTCCTTGATGTGCCCTGGACTTTAGGATGATGGTGAGTGTGGCAGAATGCTTCTTAGTCATTTACTTTCTGTTCTCTTATGATTCCCTGTAATGATCAATTTCCATTGAGAGAAGTCTTCTTGGGTACAGACTGAGCACTCCACTAGTGTATGGGCTTAAAACCAGTGTTTGGAAGGTATTTGCTCTTGAGTCCTCTTAGCAAAACAAGTTCTGTGTTCATTACCATGGCTGGACCATCCCCAACCAAAGCTAGGGCTTGTTGATTGACATTATTAACTGTGATAAGAAGTCTATTTATAAATTACTAAGTTTATATATGGCATAATCACATCACCATAAACTTGCACTTAAAGTATCAGCAATTTGTACCTATTTGGTTCACAGATTTTTATATGCTTCTAAGGAGAAATATCAAAACATGTACTTGCTGTTTATAAAACTATTACCCTTTCTATTCATTTTTAAGAATGCTTTATATACAGATAATTCTTCTATCATATATAATGAAAATTATGTTCTAATTTCCCTTATATCTACAAGTTAATTTTGTCATACAAAACCTCTCAATAGTCAGACAGGCAGCAGTACAAATTTTATTTTATATTTAGGAAACATTTTCCCAATAATGACAGTAAGTATCAGTCTAACTTTTACTAAAGTTTTTATTATACATTTATACTTTTAACTGTTTTCTTCCAAGATAAAAATATATCTTATGCTTGTAATTTTTTTGGTACAAAAGGGTAAACTTGGTCAGAAAAAGGGTACTTGATTTACTTTAACAATGTTTTCAGTACCTCTCAGACATTAAGAGATGGCACAAAATGAATAATCAAATACATTTGTCTATGCTTCAACTGGGAGGTAAAAGGCATTTAAGTCTAGAGATAAATTTCAGGGTAATCTTTGTATCTATGAATCAGTGTATAGATGGCAGTTAAAGCTTTGAGACCATGTAAAACATTCCTCATGCACTACATAATTATTCTCCCTCTGTGAATAAGACAAGCACTGCCCCTCTTCTCACAGAGATTTCACTCTAGTAAAGACAGATGACATATCAAGTGAATTAACAGAAACGTAGAAAGAGATAAGTATCATCATGAAAATTTTAAAATACTATGCTTGCCTGAGAACTGTTTTAAAGATCAGCAGGGAGAGCTCTTTCTTCGGAACTGGCAAGAAGCATTATTTGCAGAATAGTGCCTTTCTCCTGAGTCACAGAAGCTTTTACCGGCAAGGCATTTAAGCTGAGATTGAATGCCAAGGAAGCAGTCATACTTATGCTTGGATTTATTGTCTTTCTGCTATCTTAATGAGCATTTGGAAGACAAAGATATTGCCCATTTTTTGCACAGGGTTTTTTTTTTCGCACTGACATGTTATTAATACAAAACATATTGTTTGAATATTTTCAAACAAATGATAAGTATTTACTATCCACAGAATTTGAGAAAGCAAAAGAAATAAAGAGTTCAATCTGTTTTAACCAATCTGTTTGAAGAGACTATGAACATGGCATTCATACAGCAATACAGGAAGCATATTATATGATGAATGCATTGTGTACTTCATGGGGAGAGATGCAGCATAGAAAAGCAGACTTAGATTAAACCTCATCTCTGACATAGTAAGGTTGGAAATCTAGGTAACTGCATCTGAGCGGTCACTTCACGATCTCTAAATGGGTCTAAACATGTCTTGGTTTCCTACTGTATGTGGCAGGATGTAGTCAGTCACAATAGTAATAACAATGTGAAAATACATTACTATTACAATAGTATGTTATGAACCAAAAACATCAATATGTTATAAAGAATATATGATGAGGAATTTAAATTGCATGTTTTTGAGTTACCAGAAATCTGAAATATACCCAACCAATCCTTAGACAAGATTTCTTTTTCTACAAGAAAGAACTTCTTATTTTTTTCTATTTTGAAAGGTCATTTTCAGGTTATTGCATTAAAGATGTTTTCTGCATTAAGTGGCCACAGAAATACCCTTAGATCTTTAGAGACTGAAGCCATAACTATTTCCAGTTTTGATGTAGAGTAGAACACCACAAAATAGTCATAAAAAAGATCACAATAAGTAAGTGTGAGCAAAAAGCAATACAGTGGCATGTAATAATGGCCAAATTAAATGTAAATCAGCAACCTCAAGATGACATATTGAAGTCATATTTTCCTCATATTTTACCAGAAAGATGGTTGCTGTCCTCACAATAATGGAATCCAGGTATTGCCTCATTCGGACTTACAGCCAATAAACTTACATTCCTTTTTAATACCTCAAAATTCTCTGTATTCTTTTTCCTCTTTATTATTCCTTCAGATCCTTGTATCTGCTTACACTGCCCCATCTACATTTTTTTCTTTATCAAATCAAACCTGCTAAATTCCATGTCCTAAACATGATTCAACTCAGTTTTAAGATATATAAATTTACTTGTTATTAATAGGTAAAAGCACTAAAGTAATTATTCATATTAGGTAAGCCACATAACTTCTGTGGACCTCTTTTATTTCCTCATAAAATTGGTAATTATGGGCCAAAATTAATGGCTTTCACAGTAACTCAGAGAGTTTAATGTTCTGGGGATGAAGGATGGGAGAGAGACTATTGGAAGGAAGAAGATTTTCAGATTTGCAGTGAGGGAAGGGAGGATGGGATTGGGTGGCAGAGGGTGAGGGTGACAGATTCATTATATTCATGCACAAAATTCAAAAGCAATAATATATAATGAAAACAGAGAACAGTACATTATAAATGAAAATTAGTGAATTTCACATTTATTTTTAGTAGTAAGACCTTTGTAGATGTATCATGAACTACGTGGAGAACAAAGTCATTGGATGGAGTACCACCTCATTCCTCACCTGAGTGTTGTAAAATCTCTCCTCTTAGAGCATCCACCTGCGATGCTTCAACTCTCAGGACTTCAAAGAGCACGTGGCAATCTTTGAACCAGTCATCCCCTTTCCACATGCAATATCTGAAGATTCTATCCCAAACAGTTAAACAGCAAGAATAGTTGGGTTCTGTGGAAACAATAATCTTGCTGAGTGTCAAAATCATTTATTGAAAGATTCCCTATTTGGGAATTCACTTCTATCCCACTTTCTCCAATTGTACTTATTTTTACGAAGGAAAAGGTAGACCAAAAGAGTACAACTTTTAAAAAATCTTCACAAAAGTTGTTTATGAGAGGACAGAGTGGGGTTCTGATCCTGCTTCTTCTATTGCCTGAAAATAGCTCTAAACTAGACCATATCTTCCAACCTGGTTCTTATACAACCATTATTACTGATGCATTAGATTCTCTAATATATTGTTCTGTAAAGGAGTGTGGCATATCTGACATGTAGCTGATACTTATATCCACTCAATGCTAGAAATATAAAACAACAAGAGGATGCAGGTTTGCAAGAAACTGGGAAATAATGGATTCTGCTTAAAGACATGCGATCACTGGTGAACTTATAAAAATAAAAATAGTAGTATATAGAAAACTCAATAATTTTAAATGAACTGGAAAACTTGTGATGACTCAAAGCTATTTTTTCAAAAATACATTTTAAAATTCATCTTATCCCAACAGATAATATTACATCAAGAGTACATATTGGTTATTTTGTGCTTGTAAAACTTCTAAGTGATGAGATATGAAGTTGAGCAAGTTTAATATCTTCCTTTATAATCAGATGAATTCTGTATCCTTGGAAAACCTCTGACACAAATCTAAATATGCCAGATAATTACAGAAATATAGTATTCATTATGGAAAGCACACTAGGCATCTGAATTCAAAAAATATGTTAGATACGACATTATCCTTTCCTGTTTATAGGCTGGTGTCTTTCTTTGGATGCTATGTTATCTTTGCTCTTTTTCCTCTGGCAGATGTTCAGGGGTGAATTATGCAATTAAGAACTGAAAATTTCACTTCATCCAGATGCCTAATTTGCTAACCATTCACTTGTCAAGAACACATGTTTACTATCTATTACATAATGACTAGAACAGCTTCTGCCTTCCATTTCGTGAATTCATGCTGAAAATCTGACAACTGTCCCGGAAGGCATTTCTCAGTGCCTATCCCCATGCAATTTTATTAAATTCCATAAATTTATCAACATCTGTTTTGAATAAAAAAAAAGTCTTCCTTAAAACTTTTATCACAAAATTCATTTTTATGTTTGTAAGGTCGAGTCCCAAACACGCCATGCTATGGACAAGGAATAGAAGTTTATTGATTGTTACATAGCACTGCAGGCTAATTCTCGAAGGGAGAAAGAGCAAAGTCCAAGAGAGATGGTAAGTTTGTAGAGTCTTTGGGTTTGTAGACAGGGCGAAGTACAGAGGGGAGGAAGCTGTCAGCCCCTATCCCGGACCTCTATCCCCGTGAGGTATATGACTAAGAATCATGGAAGCCCAGGCATTTTCAAGCATCAGTTGACTAGTAGGGGACAGTGACCAGCAAGCAGAACTTCAGCTCTGGATATTGGAAATGGAGGAAAAGGAATCTGTTAACATTTTTAGGTTCAAAATCCCTGAAATTCGTAGAATAATAATACATTTTCATTTAGCCTCTAAAATTTATTATAAGTTAAACTGAACTTATGAAAAACCACTCTACCCTTCCCAAGAAGCTCAAGTCTTAATACTCACATGAAATTCTTAAATTAGTTTCTTCTGTTTTAACAGCTACAAGCACTACTCACTGTGTACTAGATCCCATAACACTTGGCTGGGTTACAAAATGGCTGACAGTATGTTTATTTCATTTACATTAGCATGAAGAGTTTATACCATCAAGGCATGGGTATGGTAACTGAATGCCAGAGATTTATAAAATTATATTTTGACCCAATCCTAACTCTGTCTCAGCATATCCAAACCTATGAGAATTGCACACTATATCATCCACATTCATTCACTTAGAAGATGGTTTTTATTTAACACAAGTAATCATGAGCAGTCTTCCCACTGCTCTATCTTTAGGAATCATAACTATTTAAAACACTGACACAGTAAGAAATACCAAGAAAAAAATAGAGAAAGAATGAGACAGAGAGAAATAGAGAGAAAGAGACAAAGGTAGATGGAAAAATAGAGTAAGGGAGACAGGGAAGGAGAGAAGAAAAGAAATAGGGAAATCTCAAAGAAGCTTAATTATTCCACTTTATGATCCAGCTCTACGAAATAAGGCACTTTTTTGGTACTTGATGATTCTGTTAATAAGTAAATGGGAAAACAAAATGGAAAATTGCATGGATGCTAGCACACAAGCTTTTCCTTGGACGGACTATTCAGAGCCCCCCATTGTCTCACAGTATGCTATACGAAATGAAGAAATAAAATTAAATGACCTGTAATTCTAGAACCGATATTTTATGATAATGATTTATAGAGGAATGTGCATGTGAAATTCTTATTAATTTTGAAAACTGTGTTAAAAAATGGATAGCATAATACACAAGCTATTGAAATTATTCTGTACTTTTTCTAATTTGTTGGTAAGAAAAGTCACTTTTTTATTACCTCTACATATTAGATATTGATTGAATAAGCTCCTTTTTTCCCCCTAAGACTTACCATGGCTCTCTGTGACAATGGGTCGATGTACAACCACACCTAGAGTTAAATGGGACTCCAGAGTATCTTCTATAATGTGCACTCAACCACGGCATGCGGATGAACACTTCTAACTTGACTGCATGTGGATGAACACTTCTAACTTGTAGCTGAAAGGTAAGATGCCCATATCTTCACACTGACAAGCAAATATAGGTTAATGCCTCAAGATCCCTCAGTTTTCATAAAATGCCATCTTCTTTTTAATTAATCCTATTTTTTAATTACCTAAGAAGTCCTAGATTTCCCAGGTAATCTAGGAATTGTTTAGGAAACTCAAAGAAAGCCAAAGCATACCTATGGCTGAATAAAAATTTTGTCCAGAATATAATTTGGAGTTTTTAATCTTTAGAGAGAATACCAAATATTTTTTAAATAAAATTTCTTGAAAGAAAGAAAAATAAGGAGAAGTAACAATATGGTAGGAGGCAGGAGATAGGTGGAGAGAAGAGGGAAGAGAAAAATGTAGGGAGACCTTAATAGCAAGTGCTTCAGTGATATTCTAGAAACTATCTCTAAGACTCACATCAACATGAATTTCAAGCAAAGACTTTAATAAGAACAAATCTATCAACAACTGTTACAGTTCCAATAATGTCTCTCTAAAATAGCATTAATTGTAGCAAGAATATTGGCTCTAAATTCAGAGTAATTTTTTAAAGAAATGGTTTATTGACATACAATGAATGACAAAATATTAGTTTCTTTATTTCTGGACTTTTTGGTCACTCCACAGACTGCATATTTGGAATAAGAAAGAAAAGAGAAAATTTTGCTTGTCCATAATGGCAAAGATGTCATCCTCAATGTAAGCACATCTAGGTCCTCAAGCCTGCAGGCTGTCTTCTCCTGATCCTTTGTCATCTGTTTGACATTCTGAATAAAGAAGTCTAACCTAATAAGACCCTAGTGGTCTTAGCATCACATCTAGACATAAGATATGACCATTCTACCTTTTCATTAGAGAACATTTTCCTTGTTTTTGAGAATTCCCCAAAATTTGGGGATATCCCATTCTTTTCCACAATGAAAGGTATCAAGTAGGCTCAGGAAAGCTAGAGCAGCAACTTGAAGCTCTTGCTCAGCCTGACTTAGCTCCTGGTGTGCGAAGGGACTCAGTCGGATGCCTTGCTCAGGTTCACAGAAAGAGGGCCTTAGAAGAATAAAAGCAGTAACCATCAGTATTACAATAACTTACAAAGAAAGTAAAGAGATGTGGGAAAGTACCATCAATAGAAACAAGGATGCCAGAGAAGGATAGAGACCACTATTCCTACCAGGAAACATAAGCTTTGGACACAGTAACTGGGAAAAAACAGCACTAAGCACAATTAGTGTCCTTTCGGCTGTCACCAAGGGGCACTGCAGAAGACTAGCACAAAGCCAGGCCTAGAGCTCTTACTAGTTGCTGGGGTTCAATAGCTTTGGAAGACAGTAAGAACCAGAGATCCCACCATCGATATGCACAAATTGTACTACACTAACAGCATAGTTGTCACCCTGAACTGGAGAATAGGTAAGATATCTTTGGAAATGCAGTGTATGCATGTTTCCATATGAATAGTGTGAGACATGTGATACCTTCTTTTTGAAAGTAGAGGAGACGATGAGCTCATTCTATCTGTTAGGTTCCCCATCACATCACCATTTAAACTGAAAGAGATGTTGCATGCTATCTCAAGTGGTCTATACTTTGGACACAGCCCCAATTCTACACACTCAGTGGAATAAACAGTCACCCTACCTGGGTCTCCCAATGGCAGACTCAATATGCCTCTTTGTATTATGATCTTTTTGGAGAAAATGAAGAATTGGTGCAGCACACCTTGGTTCTTGCATAAATCCATGATTTGCTTCTGCTCCCTTGTATCATCTAGCTCAGAAGCAATAGCTTTAAGTGGTCATCTTCTTGCTGGACTAGTGACTCACTGGTAACATCCTCAATCTCAAGTGTGTTGGGTGATAAGTTCAGGCTGTAGTCCCTCCTGCTAGGAGAGCAAGTCCAGCACAGAAGTATGCAACCCAATCTCAAGACACACATCACAGATTCTACCAAGGCTTCGGTCTCCACAGCTGTCCTCTCGAAACCATCTAGCAGCCTATGTTGACTGCGGCCAAGTCTCCAGTTCTGTTATCCACTAGGCATGTGATCCCAAGATCTAGAAAAAAAAAGTCCCTTTCTCTAGGTACGGCTTTGTCACAGAATCAACTTTCAGGTTGGCCCTGAGATTCTCTGGCAAGCAGTAGCAGCTGAAGAGATACTGAAGGTCAAAGTTCTAGACCATCCCCTCACTCACAGTGCTCTGGCCTAGGAGGCCTAGGGATGGCCACAGAGCTACACTACAGAAATCAGAATGTCGATCAGTAGGGGCCAAGTACATGGTCCAGCCCTTCAGGCAGTACAAATTTTAACTTCTGATCCCTGACTCTTCACTCTAGTACTTCATACTAACATTCATATTTCCTATCATCATTCTAGTATCCATAGCCTGTGAAGATGCAGTAGGCTTAGCACTACTAGTTATGATCTCCAACACATATGGCTCAGACTATATACAAAATCTTAACCTGTTAAAAATGCTAAAAATTATTATACCCACACTTATACTATTACCCTTACACAAGAGTCTGAAATTTTTTCTTAGGGTTAACCATTTTTTACAATCTTGCCTAAAATGCTATTTAAATAATTCAGAAATGAGTATTACTGATAACTGGGTATGTAGCCTAGTGGTACTTGCTAAGTAAGTAAGCAGAATATCTGTTTAGCATGCATGAAACCCCAAAACTCCTCACCTGCCAAAAGATCTCTGAACTCAATTTTCAACTGATTTGCTATCCCATGGAGGTGTTAGTTACTCTGACATTTTCCTAGGTCTTAGCCCCTTTGAGTTTCACAGTCAACCTGTTATCTTGAAACTGTTAGTCATGTTTTATACATAATCACAATTGTGAATACTTAAATTGTCTAAATATGAGCTAAGACAGAAAGTCATTTATAACATAGAGCAATAGATGCAGAAAAATTTATGATAGATTTCATGGAAAATCTCTCTTTCTGAATATATTCTAAAAATAATAATTTCTCATTGTTTCTGAAGGATATTAACTGTATACTAATCCAACTTAGGTCTGAGACCTGTAAAAGTGTCCATCTGCCTCTACCTTGAAAATAAATAAATGAATTCAAATTTCAGAAATGTTTCTTTTATCCGCTAAATCCTTTATCTCTAGTACCAAAATTCTTTTACAAAAATAAAATGGAAGAAAACACCTATTTTGACACTTGCCAATATACAGGCCTATTTGTGATGAAGTTTTTAATTTCATCTACCTTTGCTACTGAGAATTCAAAGTTTTTATGAAGCAGTGTTGGGTACTAAAGGAAATGAGTGCCGTTTCTCTCAGTCTTGCCCCTAACTCCAGTATACTAGGACTTCAAAGCTAAAACAACAAGGAAACTGTGAAGAGTCAAAATGTAAAGAAAGTATGATTGCTATAAAAATAAGAAAGTGGGAGAGCAACAGGTAGGGAAGTTCACTTATTTATGGTGCACATCCCTAGTATCAAATTTCACTTGCTTCTAGGGCCTCTGTAATATTTTCATGCTGGAGATACTTCTTTCCTGATCACCTGTTCAACTTGGTTTCTACCATTGGTGCTATTAGAATCTTGCATGATATTTTTGTAATGCTGTGTTTTCCCTGCCAGGCAATGATAAATTAAGGTCTAAGTCTTGTCCTTTGTTGTCCTAAGTCCAATATAATATCAAGTGCTTAGTATGCACTGAGCTATATTATTGTAAACAAATAAATAGCCACCTAAGAAGAAGACTCCAAGAGTAGAAAAACTGAAAGAAGAGTCGTCAAGGTTCATTCTCATGGTTGTTTGTGTCCTCAAGGCAGATTGTTTTAACTGTTCATTCATCCCATACACATTCTCTGTAGAGTTTTGTCCAACTCTTAGGAAGCTCTACCATATTTATTTTCCATCTATAAGTTTATGCCTAGCATATACATGAAAGATGTCAATTAAATTAATCTAGGGAATCTTTTTAGTTCTATTTTCCAAGTTTGAGAATAAGTATATAATTAGATAGCTTTCAGTCTGCTATCCCAATTTTTTACAAAAATTATTGCACAATCTTGAAAATTGGATAAAAGTTAATGTTGGCAAGATATTCTTAATTCTGAATTTTTTTTTGTCAATTTGCCTGCTAACTTTGCTATTTAAGAGTTCACATGCTCCAGGGAGCAACAGTCCTGGACATGTCAATCTCTGAGCATTTCAGTTTGCAAGCAAGTAAATAAATAGTTATAGTACATGACCTCCCAGATTATTGCTGCTCATACCATTGTATTTTAGTGTAATGTACCTTTGGGAATTTTAGTGTAAATTTTTCAGTTGTTTCAGTCCTTGAAACAAAAGATAGAATTAGGCTTCCTTCCTCCTCCAATCCCACAAGTCCTTCATCGTTTAAGTATCAGTGGAAATTCAGGAATTAAATCTAGAGAAAAAGGAGAGGAAAGTCTAAGACTAAAGATTCCTGCAGACCTTTGATTAGGGGCACATATATGCATAGACTAGTAATAGTTGCAAGCCAATAAACATTGTAGCAACATTGGTGTTCACACCCTGCAGAATCCCCTACTTAAGAAGGCTGTGTGAGAACCCTTTGATTTGCTTCTAACTAGTGGAAGACAGCAAAAATATAGGATGTCATTTCATGAGTTTAAGACTTGTGCTAACAACTCAGTTCAAGAATCTCTCTTCCTTTCCAGCTGTGAAGAAGTCTGGTGCCACTCAGCAAGCAGAAGCCAACACCACAGGGGAACTACTCGTGGCTTCTAGGAGCTAAGGGATGTTCAGTCTTATATTACAAGAAAATGAATTCTGCCATCCACTATAGTAGGGTGGAAACAAATATTTGCCCACATGGACCTCTGAAGAACTCCTAGACATAGTCAATATCTGTGTGTGTAACTAGGCAAGAACAGCAAGCACTGTATCCAGCTGTATCCTGCCTAGACTTTTGACCCACAGAAGCATGAGACAATATCTTTCACATCCGTGCTACTTATATGTAAAATAATGGAAAAAAAGAAAAGCTGTGATGGCAATCTTGGTCTTCTTTGGCTTACTTTTTTTTATAACATGCTCATCAATGCTATATACTTGGGCAATAAGAACTTTATTTACCATTTCTATCTAACATCATGAACATCACTATTTAGTGTTTATTTCCAGAAATTCTGTAACATTTTATTCTCTCAAAAAATGAAATGGAATTAATCTTTGTGTATTAGTGAGTAATTTTCTGTAAGATAGTTGTTGGTCATCTCATATCTAGTCTAATAATACTGGTAAGCCTTCAGTTATTCATCAAATATTTGCTGTCCTTATGATTTGTGAATACTCTGAAAAGTGCTCAGATATAAACATGCATCACAGTGTAAGTAGAATAATCAATGGAATTTTAGAAAAGCTATATGTATGCCTATAGGCATATATATGTGATTATATATATGAACTCACACATCACACACACATTATATGATATATAATTTTCATGAATCTTAGATTTACATATCTTTCAGGCAGTTTTCTAGCATGCTTTCATTTCTTAATGTAGCACCCTGACGGAGGTTTTGAGAACTACCCTCAGCTATGAAAGCAAATTATTTTTGATGATGAGTGTTGAGTCCTGACAAGCAGATAACATCATGCCCACTGGTCCTATAATTTGTATATTACCTTAGAAATTTTTCTTGCTTTCTACACTTTTCATTTTTAGAATATATAAATCACTCAAACAAACAGTAATGAAGCAGTACTCTTTCTACATCTCTCCTAAAGCAGTAAACACGACTCAATACAGAGAATTGATTCATAATTTATTTGACCAATCTATATATACACATTAATAATTGTGTCCAACAAATGATGAATGTGAAGTATCTGGCAAGGAGATTGATAAGCCTGTTAAAGAAATGGAATCTGAGAAACACAAAATGATTAAATGTTTTGAAATAAGAGAAAATTGGGAAATAGTTTGAGCTTAGAACTTAAGCAAAGAAAAATTTAATGTCCCTATGGGGAAATAATTTATGGGTTTCTGAGGTATTTGTGAAATCTCACATGAAATTTGATCCAATACATATTAATTTCTCATTAACCACAGGATCTCACCTTAAATACAAAATGTTACCCTCAGCTGGGACTCATAAAAAAACATTACATATTATGCAGCTCCTGTTTGTCTCTCCATTGATTCATATTCTCTATCTCTCCCTCTTCCCCTTGTCTTCCTTTCTATTGCTCTGCCTCTCTTTCCTTTCTCTCCCAACTATTACAAACATTTTATATTTTACTATATATTCCTTGATTCTTATGTACTTAAGGGAATGACATGTCTAACTATTTACTATACAAATATTCTAAGCCTAATATATACCAATATACTTTATAACCATTGTTCTGGAAAGCAACCTTTGGAATACCTGAATCACTGGCACATGTATAAACTCTTGTTCAAAGTCATTGTTCAACAAATGGCTTAAATTTTTGTTTAGTTAGTTTACAATAACAGTTAATAACAGAACACACACTACATTGAAAGATGGCTCATTTTCCCCACCTCTCACTTTCAGAAAGAAAAGCAATAATTAAGATGAATAGTGAATGTTCCACTAACTGTGACCATGTCCACCTTTCTACCTCTCTCTCATTTGTCACAACACATCAAGGTTTATTTACCAGCTAAATGATATACGAAAGTTCAATGAACTCATTTGGAACATCCTGTGTACTCAGCTTATCTAATGTTTTGGTTCCTTTTATCACATCACTGTTTAATTAATTCTATCACTATGTCAAGTATTTCACATGTCAGGGAACAAAGAATAAATTGAACAATTTTTTTCCACTCAATCATCTGATATCACAGATGTCACTGAAATGTCACTGAAAGTCAATTATTTTCTAATAGCTGAATGACCATCTGTATCACTTGTGATGTACTAAGAATTAAAAATAAAAAGAATATATATCACAGATATATCACATTCAGTTCTACTCCAGATCTAGTCTCCTCATCACTTCTTCAGTAACCATCACACCATTATTTTTAATATGTGTCATTGCATTGTTATTTTGCTAGGATTGCTAATAAAGTACACTATTTTATGGTTTCTAAAATAAGACGAATCTACCAAAATCTCAGATTTTACAGTATAAATAGCATCATTTTAGAAGTATACATAATAATACTCTCAGTAGAGATAACTACAGAGGTCAATACAATTAAAAATTGTTTCATCAAGATTATCAAAATTTGGGGGGAAAAGTACTAAAACAATTTCTTACCAATTTTTAAATCAAATTGTCACCACTAACTTGTTTGTGAACAAGTTGATTTGTCAAATAATGTGTTATTCTCTTAGAAATTAAATAAATATGCAGATCTGAAGAACTATTTAAAATCTCATTCAGTAAATTTAACTAATAAAATTGACTTAATTTAGTCTCTTAAGTTTCTGCTAGGGTAGCATTCACCATTGAATTTCAGAAGTGTAATTAAAGAGAATTAGCAATGATTGCTCTGAGCTCTGAGCAATGTGCAAACTTTTGAATAGCCATCTGATGACTCTATGTGGACAGTTAGATTCTGAACACCAATATATTCTTGAATACACTAATAACGTTCCTGTTTCTCCTCCAATTACAATTTCAAATTAAGTTTATTTGAATGCCTTGTCACATTGGTAAGATATTTGTGGGTCATAATTAATTCTATTTAAGAAATGAAAATGTCTCAAGACATTTGATTTCTAAGCTGTTCTTACAAGTTAAGAATTTAATAGGGATAGATTAACATTGGATTCTACCTTGTTATTAAAGGGAAACCTACTATTAGTTTTAGATTGTAGGCATGACCTTGAGAATGTCAAATGATCAAAAGTTTGTTTCAAAACCATCATTAAGCATGCAGATGATCAATGTCCATGTATTGGGTAGATCCTGTTTCAGCTATGATTAGATGAAAGAGAGCAAGCCTTTTGGCTCCACTGCTACATATGACTAACTTGTAGGAAATATCCTTATACCCTTTTTGTATTGAGAATTTTTTCAGTTGTAATATAAATTTTATTTTTTCAAAAAGTAAAATCCCACAAAAACTTACATTTTATAACTTAAACTTAATTTCATTTAACGCATCCAAAACATAAAAACATAGGAAAACATACATATTTAATAAACATTAGGACAAAGTGTATTGGCTAAGTAAGTTTAGGAAAACTAAATAGAGGGATAGCCTTATCCCAGGGGTATACTTCCCAATACCTTCAATGGATCCTAAAATAGTGCCACATTTATTACAAGATGAGCTCAGCTACAGCTCTGGAAGTAGTAAGAAATGTTCAGGCCCCAAAACAGTTACACACAATACATCAACTTGACAATTTAGAGGTGAAACTTCAGGCACATCTGTAAGGACTTATTAGTTAAAATAACCCCTAGCAATCTTCTGGAGGGTGAACTGATTTGGAAAGACACAACAAAGAGTGAATCGGCTCACTCCCTGGGCAGGTAGACAGGATACAGAGAACTGGTTCAGTATTACAGCATACAGGTATACTTTGACATACACATAAACAGCATTGTGTCCCTCTCGTAGCAGTTCTTGTGGCTCTGGTGTAAACCAGTGTTCTCTGATCTTGATGTTGGTGTGAACTTTCCTTTCAGGATGATAAAGTGTAACCAGTGATTATAAGCAAGAATCAATATTTTGCCCTCCTAAATTGTTTGGGTCCTGTGTTGTTTGGGTCAGCAATAGAAAGATGAAACTACCACAGCCCCAGTGGTGGATTTCATTTATTCATGCAGCTGCTTCTTCCTTGGCAGACATAGCATCCCAATAATCCATATATTTTTCAGGATCATCCTGTTTCTGAATATAGGTAACTGGCATCCCTTGCTTTGCCTTCACGTTGGCTTCAAGTTGTCTAACACAACACGTAGATACCAGTCAAACTTTTTAACAATAGTAAAAATGTTTACTAAGTGAACATTTTCTAAATTTAAGACCTTACCCTCAAAGAAATATTTTGTTCACAGCGATTAATTTAAAAAATAGAGATTTTTATTTTTTAAATCTTTTGGACTTCATTTTGTTAAAAACTTATTTTGGCATGCCAAAAATTGAGTCTGCAATCACTTAATAAGTGATATAAATTATTTGAGCTTCAGCTTCCTGTGAGTCATGAGTAGCTAAGGCTTTCTTTGCAGTAACATGAGAATTCCATGGGTTCCATATGTAAAGACCCTAGTTCAGTGCTTGATCTATAGAGATATTTAAAGCAACATTTTTACTCTCCTTATTCTCACTTATGCCAATAAAATTGGAAGAAAACTATAAAAAAAAGTGGATAGGAAAAATAGCTAAACAACAGAGACAGAACAGAGGCAATTAGAATTGCTATATGTACTAACTGCAAAACAACTGTGTTAGATCTTCTGGAATTGGAAAGAGTTACTGGTAAAATTATTAGTTGTAGGTAAATGTAGTACAAGATAAGGCGCACTGTTTCTACTCACCCATGTCTTTGGGATTGTTCAAATTTACATTACTTGGTCCTCAGGACTAAATGAAACATCTTAGTTTTTTCTTAATCTTCTACAAGAGTCAAATATCCCTAGTATAGTACCCAAGATCCTTTATGTAACAGTCCTTAGCAACATTTTAAAATTTATTGTGTTATTGTATTACAGTGTACTGTAGAACTCTGTTGACCAGGTAACCTGAATAACTTGTCCAAATAAGTCACAAATTCCTACAAAGTCCACAAAATTCTTCATATTTGGTGCTAGCATATTTTACCTACAGCTTCAACTTCAAAGATTTTAAAATTTGAATGTATATCAGAATCTGAAGTAGCTTTGAACTATACCTCATAAATCTCTATTTTAAGGCAGGGGATAAAGTCCCAAATATCCAATCCTCTACTTTTAACAAATTTTTCCGCATAATGCTGCATAGCCAAAGTTGGACTCTAGACCACAGATTGGACCCAGTGTACCTGCTTCCTGGTGGGAAGAGTTAATATCCCACCAATATTCTGTTCATGCTTCAAGTGACAGGAAATTCATAGTTTCACGTTGTCCCTTCTCCCTGCAATTCATTATTTTCTTCCCACACGATGAATAGTAGCCCACACCATTCCTTTAATGTGCCAACCACTTTTCTAAATGCTGTTATGCACAATAGGTTGCTCAATCCTTATGAGTATCATGAATCGAAGCTTAAATATGGCTTCCGTTCTAATAGTCAACACTCTCCTCCATGATCATTATGTCCAGTTTATAGTGATCTTTTGTTTCTTCCCACTCAGGAGACAAGAAAATCTGGCAGCAGAAGCAGGAAGTCAGCAAGATCAATAGCATCAGGCTATCTGTCTTTATAGCTTGCTGCTAGATATCTTACCTGCACACCAATTCTCTTCTCTGCTATGAGTAACCAGATTCCCAATGTTGACCTTAGCTTCAGTCAGTGACTTTGGCTTCTGCAGAGAGAAACCTGCCAGACTGACAGTGCCTTCGGGCTAGTCTGATACTCTGTTCCCAACAAAGCACAGCTGTACATTACAAGGTTCCATACACTTGTATCCTGACCTTGTGTCCGCAGCTTTGTTCACTGCTTTGCTAAGAAGACAGCACATGTTTTTCCAAATCCCATTTTGGAGATGTCAACTGAAATGGGGCTGTCTTAATTAGAAAACTTCAAGCAATAAAGTTACAAAAAAAGACAAGGAATTAAAACCACAAGAAAGATCCAGTTTTAAACCTATCAATAGTTGAACACTCGACTGAGTTCTTATTATTTCAAAATCAATAATACAATAATATGGATAGCCATGTTACTTTATTTTTCTCCATCTAATAAAATGATGATGGTATGACACTTTATTCTTTGCATCAAATCGTGGAGCTTATATTTTCATGGTTTTGGCGACTCCAAGCTCAATCCTTGCAAGATCATTTTTCTGTTATTTCCTTCTTTCCCCCTGTGACTATGATCCTATATAACTATTGTGTAGTCTCAGTTGCTCCTCTTGACTTTCTGTTCTCCTAACTGCATGGTAATCCATTTCCTCTCACTGCCTTAGGAAAACACCAGCACAACTGTAAACTTCCCTTTCCTTTTCTGACTCTAGAAGAATACATAAAACCTGCAGATAATAAATAAAAATGCCTAAAACTCAGAGACCATTGCTAACAAAAATGGTTTCTAGGTTTGACAGATGTCGATATAAATAATCATAACTACTAGAACTTGAGATAATGCTGCATAGATATTACTATGATTCAAATTATTAACATCAAAATTCAAACCCTTTCCATGTTCTTTGCAAAGTTAGAACTACACTATTTTGAAAACCAATGACTTTAAGATATACATACTATTTCACCAGACACTGCCATATTTTCATAGCATCGAATGATTTCTTTGCAATTACAAATAGTATTTCAGTCACAACCTTTTAGTTATTTTAAAGCTGTCACAAATAATTTGAATAAACACCTTTAAGTAATGATCTTTACCCACTTATCTGTGGATGGTTGGCTGATTTCATATCTCAACTACTGTGAATAGCACATAGTAAAACTGGAATGTAGTTATCTCTTTGGCATGTCAATTTCATTTACACTGGTTGTATACCCAGATGTGGAATAGCTGTTTCTAACAAAGAAAACTGATCTGAATGTAAAACGGTGATTGTTAGAGTCTGCAAGGGTGAGATGGAGGTAATAAGGAAGAATTAAGTAATGAGTACAAAAATACAGTCACACAAAATATGTAAACCCTGTTGTTCTGTAGACTAATGGGTGATTGTATTCAAAACTATTTATTATATATTTGTGAAGATCTGGAAGGATGGGATATGACAGGTCCAACCAAGCATTAAAAAGTCACAGAAAAATGCTAGTTTTCTTAATTTGATAAGTGCATGTCATTTGCATATACTAAAATATCTCATTGAGCCTATTAATATGTATAATTAATGTTAACCAATTTGTTAAAAATTTATTTATAGCACATGTTTGAATTTTTCCTAAATATTACCTAGTGAAAAATCACAAGCATTCTATTCCTCCTTCATTCAACATCTTTTAACACCTGTTTCCATTAAGCAGACTTTGGTATAAGCTCTAGAAATAGAACTATAGACAAGATAACAGCACCTATGGATAAGGCGACTTCAGTTAAGCAGGGGATATTCTTCATAGGGGGCATCAGTCTATTGAAAAAATGGTGAGTATAGTCGAAATTTACTTACCTACCTTCTACTTAGAAAACTCTGGATTATCCAATAATCTTTATTCCTACTTTTTCATTAATGGGTTTATCAAGAAATTTGTTCCAAGTATCAGTTGCATGTGTTAATATATAAGTGAATAAACTGTCATAAAGCCAGTGGCATTTGATTCCTAAATGCTTGGGTGAGAGTCATCAAAGACAAACGACTGAGGAAACTTTATGAAGACATTAAGAGTGAGCAGAATACACGAAAGATCAGAGAAAGCTGAATCTGAAAATTGTGCACATAGTTTATTTTACAATCTATTGATTCTATTCAACCTGGAAATCCAAATGATATATTTATAAGTATTTATACAGGAAAGATGAGCAAACTTTATTTGAAGGTCTATCTCAAGAAAAGGTCTCACCATTCCATATAAGTTGAATGAATTATACATATCTTGGAAAATCTTAAATTTTATAATTTTTCTCCTTTGAGATTCTTGTTAAACTAATTCCTATTCTTCTTAGTGGCATTAAATAAGTTATTTCCTAACAAAATCAAAGCTCTTTAAAATAATAATAACCAGGCTAGAGAGATGGTTCAGGGGTTAAGACTCTGTCTCAAAAGCAGAAGGTCTTGAGTTTGAATCCTGGGTCGCACATAAAAACACCAGGGAGAAGCAGTGACAGCCTTCATTTCTGGCCCTGGTGGGCAGAGCCTGAGAAATCCCAGAGCAAAGCAAGAAGACTGTAGAAACAATCCAGGATGACTCCCAAAGTACATCCGTGTTCCTCCACAGGAACACACAGTGCTCTCTCTCTCTCTCTCTCTCTCTCTCTCTCTCTCTCTCACACACACACACACACACACACACACACACACACTAGATAGATAGATAGATAGATAGATAGATAGATAGATAGATAGATAGATAGATAAAGTAAATAAAAACACATAACTTTCTCTGAAAGTTAAAATGAATTACATTCTGCAAAAGCAGTTCATGGGTGAATCTGACCACAAATTGACACTTAGTGTTAATTATTTCCACCAATTTTATATGGGGCAGATGTATAATGTAACACAAGTAACTATTTAGCAAATTTTGAAAATTAATAGTGAAGCAGAACTCATTTGTAGATATCATAGTTTTATTGAGAATGTACATTACTTCCTTTGTGAGCATCCTGATAACTTTGAAGTGTTTATATGATTTCTTTTTTATTGATTTATAAAAGATCATTAATGTATTTATGATGTTACTATATTAGCTTTTTTAATTTTTTATTATTATTATTACTTATTCAACTGTGCGCATGTATGTGTGTGTGTGCGTGTATGCGTGTGTAGAACTACGGACGAATTCGGGTACCACCATGGACTGCCTCCTCCTTCTTTACTCTGCCTGGGGATTCACAGGCTACACCTTACCAGGACCAGAAACGCAGGCCACCCCTGCTTCTGCCCGGAGTCTATATGTGGGGTCTAGGATACAAACTCAGGACCTTCCGCCTGCAAGGCAGAGGCTTAACCCCTGAGCCACCTCTCCAGCCCCTATATTAGCTTTTATAAATGCTTCTGTAGTCTATTTCTTACACTTTTACTTTTATTTGTAAAATTTTTGACTAGTCAAATGTATTTTCACAGTCAAATCTACCCTTATCTATATTATTCTAATCTAAACTTATCTATATTTTATGACTGACACAATAACCATCTTACTTCATATGAATTTCAGTCAATTGATTGACACAGAACTTATTACAAAGCCATTGCAATTTATTTCAATTTACCTTTTGTTTCACTGCTATTTCTGGCACTCTGTAAGCATGTAGATTATATAGCACCTCTTTTGATGAAAAATCACTCACATGTAATGTAATGTAATGTAATGTAATGTAATGTAATCCCTTATAAGCTCTTTAATATCTCTCCTCACAAGAATAAAACTGAATGGTTTTTCTTTTATCACATCATGACTCTCCACATGTGGGTGCCACATTAATTAAATAAATTACAAAACACTCAGATATATAACTATTGTAGCAATTATAGCAATTGCTATTGTAGCAACATTATTTAACACCAGACACATACCTTTGGTGAAGGAAGCATGCATTTTTTAAGAAACCCACTAAATATTCCTTTAAATGAAACTAATTGAAATTTTTGAACTTCCTCATTTTGTCATTTACATGTCTGAAATTTCACTTCTACATGTGAAATTTTGTCACCGAGTCCAGAAATTTGTGCCTACTTTAGTAATTGCTAATCAGTTATTGACGCTTTGCAAGACTTGGTGCTAATTGTTAAAGACAACACAGAACAAGACAGGCATGATTGCTGCATTCTTAAAACTTGCATTCAAGTGGGGGAGAGACACAGCAAACAAATATACCAATAAAAAAGCAATTATAATTTTAATAAGTATTATGAACAAGTGGAAAGCACTACAAGGGTTTGTAATTAGGGTTCTTTGAGTAAATTATATTAGAGATGAGCACTGAAGAATGGGAAATAATTACCAGAAGAGCAGAAAATCAGAGTGGGCTGTGCAAAGCCCAGAGTCCAGAGGGAAGCCTGTACTCTCCACGTCTGTTGAATGTGAGCTTAGCCACTAGCCAGGGCTTCTGAATGTAGGGATGGTCATTTGAACAAGGTGAGCATTTGGGGGAACTAATGGAATAGAATCAATCTCTCTGTGCTCTGTAGTAGAGCAGATGTTATCTCATGGAGACTCAGAATATTCCAGGGACTCTGATGTCTGTATTTGGAGGAAGCTGTGGGAGCAAAGGAAGTTTACATGAGAGAAGTATGAGGATGAGAAGCAGAGACAAGAAGGGAATCTTCGCAGAATTGAAGCTCTCCTAGTTTTTCCAAAGACCTAAATCAATCCTGTTCTTGATTCATTTATATGTTTCTGATCAGTCTCCCTTTCCCAAAGGTAGGAGATGTTATCACTTTAACCCCAAACTATGCTAGCACAGGTCACACTCCAAACAGATTGAAAACATTGATGGAATCCTTTAAGAGGCAGAGAAAAATTCTCTGAGATGAGTCCAGTCAGGCAAGGAGAGGTGGAGTCATGTGGGTTATCAGGGGCATATGTAGGATTGGGAATTTAGACTGAAATTTTTATGGAAGCAGAAAGAAAAGCAAGCAAAAGACAATTTAATGATTAAAAGAATGTGTTTCCCCCCCAGGCATTTGCTAATGCTTTCAACAGACATGTTTGAGCACCTGCTATAAGCTAAGTGCTGCAGAAGTATGTCTAGGCATGAGGCAGGAAGCAAAAGGACAATCATTTGATGTTATTGGAAATACCACTCAGAAGATCCATTTTCAGTGATTCTGAAATAATATTATATCCGCAAAGATGATAATGGAAGTACTTGTGAGTGGTGACTCTCAGATATATAACTATTCACTATAACTATATCACTTCCCATGTCTTGGGTGAAATACGACTGTGTAAAACACATTTTAACTTATCACAATGGGGATGGGGTCAGGACTATCTAAATGGGGATGACACTAAAACCATATAACACAGAATGATCTGGGCAGTGTCATCATTCAGCAACACTGCCCAGGAGGACTCACAGTTACATAAAGGCTGCTAGACTTGAGTAGAGAAATCAGAGAATGGTTTTTTCAGGCTTGTTCCTCCCAGACTGTGTCCCTGGAACAATGAGGCAAGGAAATCCTTTCCTCTCCAGAATTAGTAAGGAAGGAAGGTAGGAAAGAAAAGTATCAACCGAGCAGCTCTGAGCACTGAGACACACAGATGAGCACGCCCTCCCTTGGGGAACAGTGTAGACCAGTCTATCGGGATCCACCACTACTTTCTCTGCTTTGCAAGAGAGAATATTTATTTTCTGTCTAAGAACATCTATGGGAACCATCTATGGGAACCATTAGAATCAATATCAGAACTAGCCAAGCAAAGTTAGCATAGATTTTAGGTGGAAGGAACTCATTATGTAAAGACCTGGGACCACGAGAGAGTACACAGTGCCCACAAGATCCAATTCTCAGAATGTCTGGAGCAGAGAACTTCGGCAGGACAAGGCAAGGGATGGTGCTGGACAGGAAGTTGGGCTGTCCAAAGCTAGCTGTGCTGCTATAGCAATTCAACTAATGTGTCATGACTTAGTATATCATGAAGTGGGAAGGAATGGCATTTTTAGGTTAATTCTGACTTAATATGCTTCAAGTCTATTTTTATATATGTGCCTGCAGTGCCTCAGTTCTGTATTTCACGGTGCTTAGATATTTATATCCAGAGTGTGATAAATCAGTGATAATGTTATTTGGCATGTTTCACAACCAGTCAGTTTGACTGACACAGGGAATCAATCTAGCATAATTTAGAACTTCTTAAGCTTACTTTTGTTGCAAGGCTGCTTATGTATTAAACATCTACCTCCATTGTTTCTTGACAAACCTTCCTTTACTTTTATGTGCATGTTAAATTTTAATAGCATACCCTTCAACCCGAGACAGTAAGCTGCACAGGGTTAGGAAGAAAGCTTAAACTTGTGAGTAGTGGAGAGATAACAGAAAAAAATGATGCAGGCATAATATAGCAAATCTAGGGTGAGGCAACTTGGAATGAGGTGCAAGGAATCATCTGCATATCTAGGATAACTCCAAGTACAACTTTGGTATCTATGACACTTCGGAGAATTTTCAGGACTCATTCTTTCCTTAAAAATTTTCCCTTTTTAGGAAGTTTGATATGCACACTATAGGATGCTCCATGAATGGGGGGAGGGCACTGGGAGAAAGGGAGGGAGGGGGGAAAAGGAAAGGGAAAAAGTGGGGAGGGAGCAAGGGGATCCAGGGAGGGGTGGAGGAGGAAGGGAGGGGAACGGGGTACTTATCAACTTTGTATGAGTGGAAAAGATAAAAAATTAAAAATATAATAATAAAAAAGAGAAAAGTTTAAAAATTTCCCTTTTAAAAAAATTCCTTGTTTCTAGTTTACAATTTATTCTCACAAGCCTTCCAATAAAAGAGCCAAAGAGAAACAATGGCTATCATTTTTTTCTAGAGGGCTTTAATAACTTTATCTTAGGAGAATGTCATACTAAGACAAGGGGAAAGTAAGGATAGTGGTAAACAGATGGAAATTTGAAAGAACAGTAAGAAGGTCAAGAGAGAATGTTAAATAAGATCAGATCAACCATCAGAAGTCAAAAGGCATCCAGAACTGAGCCAAACAAGGTCCACGATCAACATATAAAAGTCAGATTGTGACATTACACTGAGGAAAAGCCTGGTCACATGAATTTCACAAGATCTATAGGGTTTCTGCCTCATACAGACATTATGATGATCCACATTTCCTGCCGAAACAAGAGATGAGAGCCGTGAGAGGCCAAGTGAATCCCAGTGTCAGTGTTCCCAGAAGCTTTATTCTACTGTGGACAGTTTGCAAGTACAGTGAAGGCAGGCTTTTGTAAGACTCTCTCCTATGATTTTCAGCTCTCTCTCCCTATATACAAATTTAAGTCACAGTCAAAATGAGGCTTCTTTTCCTGAAAGGTTTTGGAAAGAACTTATCTCAAGATACCACATTTCTAAAGGAGAACACTGGAAGAAAAAGAAAGACAGAAAGTTAAATGCCCAAATTGCTGATAAGAACCATGACCACGAAAGAATATAGAGAGAAGGAGAAGGCCAAACAGATGTCCTGGCCTTTCACAGACTGGTCAGAACCAGTCTAAACTGGTAGGAAAAGTAACAGAGGATTTCATAGGGAAGCATTCTGTTTTCTGTTGGTCTTTGTCATAATTCAGTGGTGTGCAGAGGAGAGATATACTTAACTTGAGATCATGAATCTTCTCGGCCACCCACGTAAGTTTGCTATGCACATAGAGAGGCTCAATAGAAGGGGGAAGGCTGAAACAAAGCTGGCCCAGTTGCTTAATGAAGAGATTCTCCCACCTTCAGAACTTGCTCTTCATTTTAGGGAGGTCAAATGGTCCGTATTACATTCAGCTAAGTGTCTTCCTTCTAAAGGCAGATTCTATTTCAAGCTCTTTGGTTCTAGAATTTTTTTTTAAGCTGAACTCTGTTGTTCCTGAAAATGTCAGGTACAAACTCTCTGAAATGTCTGACATTTCAAATTTCCAAACAATGGATTGCATAAATCTCTATGCAGAATAAGAGTCCAAATTAAGAACCTGAGCTTGTTCATGCTTGTGAGATTATTATAATGAACCATATAAGGATTACTCATGTCAATGTTCGTTGGACACCATTAAAAAATACTTCTTAGAAATAAAACTAAAACATTTGCCTTAGGTCAGGAAAATCCAAATAATTGTCAGTCAGTCTTTAAAAGAAAGTCTCAAAGCATGAGGAGGTATAAGCATCTGCTGACATTTTAATTTCATCAAAATTATAAAAAGAAACAAGCCATATAGTGAAGCACAGAGATAAAGCCCAAAATAAGTTATCTCTGGAGTAGACATTTTTTCCCTCTTGTCATAGTTAGGCACAGGTATCAACTTGACAGTTGAGGGTTTCAGCTCCAGGCACATTTGTACAGAATTAATGGTTAAGCCCAGAGCAAACCTACAGGAGATTGTCTAGCTGATGGGAAAGGCCCAGCCTACAGTGAGATTAGACCCTGGAATAAAAGACAGAGAGCTGGTTGAGAGAGTTGGCATCCTTGTGTACACTTGGACAGACATGCAAGTAAGGATCGTCCCTTTCTCAGGCATTATGTGGTGATTGTGTGGCCAGTTCCCTTGGCCCTGGTGTTGATGCATGCTTTCCCTTCAAGCTGGACTAAGAACTGCAACCAGTAGTCATAAGAGAAAATAAATCCCTTGTTCCCTTAAGCAGTTTGATGGTGATTTATCAGCAACTATGTAGGCAAACTGCAACGCCTCTATAATACTGTCTCAAGTCATATCTAAATTTCACCTGTGGTTACTTACTAAGGCAATCTATTTCTCTTGCCAAAGAATCTTTATGTAATACTGAAATACATAAGTCTCTCATGTAGTGAGCAGCTGTGAATGATACTGTATAAACCTAAAAGCAGATGGGTGGCTGTTTTCTTAGAGAAGCAGAGCTGGACTGGAGAGGGCAGAAGGCACCAGACACACAGAGGACATTAAGGTAAATCAGTGTGTTGAGCAAGACTGAGTAATGGCTGCCTGAGATGCAGAAGATGTTCACCAGGGCTTTAGGCACGGCGTTTGAGATGAACTTCAGAGCAAATTCACCTCACAGCACAAAGGGAAAAAGCAAGCCATCATGAAAGCTGATTTTAGAGAGCACTTTCTATCTGAAACTAGAGACTCCTGAGTCAAGTAAAGAAATTATTTCTATCTTTCCTGCCTTGCCCTGCTGGACTCCATTCCTCAAACAAAGTTGGTATACTGTTGAGGCAGCAATGGGACTCTAGATATTGGAAAAATTATATTTAAGGGAGAGCAGAAAAATGAAGTTGACTGAGCAGTTTCAGAAAAAGCAATAGAAAATTTTCAGAATAACCCATTTATCTTTTTATCCTGCCTTGGATAGAACATATTTAGAGGAATCTATGATATCTGAAGGTAAAATTTTAAGGGATCATCAAGATAAATGTCTTTTTATGATTAATTAAAATAGTTAAGAATATGAAGGACAAAAGAAAGATGTTTAAAAGGAGAGAAGGTTAGTGTCTAAAAAAAACGGAAAGGCTTATTTCATGGAAGGAACAGTCGTGTGACCCTGGCTGTCTATTAACCAGAGCAAAGTGATTCAAGCTACATACTGGCCTCCAATTAGACAGATCTATCTATATAGATGTGGAAACATCTGCATGAATAAAGAGTTGCCATAGAACTTTCAAACAAATTTGAATGATCCAATCATTAAAAATAATATAGTAAGTGAACTAACAAAGTAGCAGAAAATAGTAATTCATTAAGCTGAAGACTGCATAAATAGAAAGTATTTATCCATTGTTTAAGTGTTTTTCAGTTCAAAAACTCTAGTGCAAACTTAAGGTCTCCTAAGAGGAGAAAATATTCAGTGTTAAGAAAATAATAAACACCTGGCTTATAAGAAGTAGTTCAAAAATATTTAATAATGTATATAGAAATATAGATTATTGGGGGCAGGCAGTACTCTAAAGGATGACAGCCTTATAAAAGTATACTGTATTTTTATTGTTCTTTAATAATTTCTGTCCTAGAATAGTGGAGAACTCCACTTTAAGTAGTTTCTGTTACTCAATAAAGAAATTTTTCAGCCTCCAGCTGAAGTCTTTGACACTTCTACAATGAAAGAGATTCATATCTGTCTAAGTTGCTTTCTAAAAACCATTCCCAGGAATTTTTCATCCAGATCAAAATTGGGTCATGTATAGTCTCAAGTTTTTTTGGTATTCTGATCTGAATCATTTGTTTGTCAGAACAGAAGGAAAAGTCTGCCTTGTTACTGTTGCAGTGGTGCACAGAAAAGCCACACATTCTATACATATTCTCAAATGGCTACTGTTTCCTTCAAGATATAGAAAATTATATTACCAAGATTAATATTTTCATTATTTATGTTAAAATGGATCATTTTTATAGGAAGTCAGCTTTAAAGCTCATTACAGCCGAAGATCTCCATCATGATCTAATTTGAAATGAAAGTAAGCAGAAATAATTTTGTTCTGTTAAAGTAGAAAGTTGCTGTGATTCAATAAAATGTCACAGCACAGTTACAAAAGAGAAACATATTGACTAAGAAGCATGACTCATGAGCAGTTATTCACTGTGTGAAAATTTATTATTAGCTCACAGAAAACATCTTTGTTTGGGTTGTTTAATCATCTCTACCTCAGTATGTCATTGCCTTCCTTTCAAACTCTTCACATAACCATCTCATCTGGCCATGAAACTTAAAAACAGAAGCACACTACATGCATTTATGTGCTTAAGAAACACTTATCCTAGAATGTACAGTGGAAATCTTGGGACTAAAGCTGGATGAATGAAGGGAAATGCCCTTATCAGTTGTACGGTCTGAGAATGACAACTTGGTATTCCACAAGAGGCCTGAACCTCCACAAGAGTAGACAAGCCAGAGAGAATCCTGATGTCCATAGGAATAGAGGGAGTGGGATGGGTTGATAAAGGGAAGGGAAGGCAATGGGAGGAAGAGGGATGAAGAGAAGCAAGGGATAAGTACTCAAGATGCTTGTGAGATTAGAAAAATAAAATAAATTTAAAAATATTTATGATTAAAAAATAAAATAAAATTGGATTATGAAAACTTTAAAAAAAGAAACACGCTATTCAAAATTCAAAATATACACTATCACATTAAGCTGGGGACCACTCCAGAGTAATGTCTAAATCACAAGACTCTAAATGTGGTGAAATAATGCCCAACAAAGTGACTGTGGATTTCAGGTGAAAAAAGACCAAAGAATAAACAAAGATATTTTCTAAAATGAAAAAAAAATCAATGATGAACTCTAAAAAGTTTCCAAGTTGTTCATCGAGTTAGTATTGCACAAATCCTTCTTATTGGAGAAAGTCTAATTATGGCATTAATTGTTATAACATGGTTAAAATACAGGATATTATAATAATAGGTCATTCAATCAAACTACTGAAGGTTAATATGTTCAGATTTACTCAATCAGTACCAGTGAGATGGTTCAGCAGGTAAAAGCACTTATTGTCAAACATGCAGGCCTAAGTTCAATACCTGAAGCTCATGTGATAGAAGGAGAAAGCCAACTTCCAAAAGTTGCCCTCTGGAGATAACCAACTTCCAAAAGTTCTCTGACCTCCACATACATGCCACAGCATGTACATATGTGCTCTCTCTCTCTCTCTCTCTCTCTCTCTCTCTCTCTCTCTCTCTCTCTCTCTAATTAAATAGATTCAATCCAAAAATAAAAATGCAGTCTCTATAGAAAAATGAAAATCACTGAAGAATGTGATGGAATGCTCAGTCACAACCCAGGCCCAAGATTTTTCATGCCTGTGATGTCAGAACAAATGACACAGAGACCTCGAAACACTGAGTCATGGAGTCATGGAGCATTGCTGAACATGGCCAATCTTGGACTGGATGTTTAATACAGGAACTTTCTCAATAGGGAATGGGTATTTTAAACAAAAGTCCATGTTGAAACATTAAATAACTTCTAAGAGTTTTGGGGTAGGCTAACATTCTTATCAAGTGTCCAACGACAGCATCTTAGTATGTGGATGTACAATCACATAGATGAAAGCTCTCCACTGTGTCAGGAGCTAAGCAATTATGAGAAGATCCCTAAGAAAAATGTCCAACCTGTCACATAGAAACAGTCCAGAAAATTCCCACTGATGAAATAAAGAAAGGAGCACCTACTACTAAAAGAAAATAGCTATTTTGCCACAAAATTTATTATATAAAATAATAGCCATCCTATCTGCTTTCCATTATGCCACTCTAATTCCTTATTTCCAAATAAAAACCCTTTATTTAGACCCCATATTTTCAATACAGACCCTTCAGGAATATGGAATTTTGGCTAAGAACAACATAATCAATCTTCAAAAGTTGTGACTGGAGTAATATACAGTAGCAGTATTTTGGGAGTGTGTTCAGAGATTTGTCTCTGTGTGACTAGAATAGATGAACAGAAACTATAGCATTAGAACTGGTATTGTATAACTAATCCATGTGTCTCAGCACACTTCTTCCTTTCTGCTGGTTATTAAGATATTGAAAACAATTTATTTTGAATAAATGAAGTCCTCCATACCATCCATGAAGATTGGTTTGAAAACTCCACAGATACCAGAGTCAACACATGCCTAAACCACTTATATAACAGGGTTTAGTGTTTGCATATAACCTCCCTTCCTTATTTTTGAAGTCAAATCTAGATTACTTGTGATAACCAATACAATGTAAATGCTAATTAAATGGTTGACATAATTTATTATTTATGAATTAATTACAAGGAAGTAGACTGTACATGGTTACTAGAGATACAGTTTGATATTTTTGAAGTGCATTTCGTTTACTCTGTAGATATGAAAGGCCAGTTACATACATCTTATGTTCAGTAGCATTTTTAAATGATTAGATTTACATTAAAAATTACCTGGGAGGACCAACATAATGACTAAGTGAGTAAAGACATCTGTGCACAAACCTGACAACCTGAATTTTATCCACAGAGACTACATGCTATAAGGAGAGAACTGGCTTCTGAAAGTTGTCACCTGACCTTTATGTGTACTGTTTTCCCACAAGTCTTCATTCATCCGTTACACACCAGTCATATCTTATTTTCACTGAGCCACTAAGGCTGATATGTATGTGTACTTTCTAGTTATTTTCCTTTTTTAAACATTAAAATTGACTTTATATTTCTACAAATGTATAGATGCATGCTTTATTCCCATCTTTTTATGAAAATGTAAAATTTTATTAAGTCTTATACTTTGATTAAATAGATATGCATTAATTTAGTTGATGAGTTCCTTGAGAATATAATGCTCTATTTGTTCTGATATTCTCCTGGTATTTAAGGACTTTCTGCCACATACTATCCAGCCTCTATTTGTTGAAATAAAATGCTGGTAAAAAGAAATATCTGGAGTAAAAGAATCCAATAAGAATATAAAATATTGTATCTGGAATTTGACTATATTTCATATATACTAATTACATTGAGAAATCTACCATACGTAAAATATATGAAAATCATGTTAGCATATAATTACTCACGTTTGTAAGACTGACTTTCAGAAATGAATTCCTGTCTATTAAAATGTATTTTCTTACAATAGTTCATCTAAAACAAATTTTAGAAGTACATAAAAACTTATTTCACCTGCATTTGACCTGAAAGCCTGCGTGCATGACATGAATATTTTAAGCTATTTATGTATTTAATGTGTGTGTGCGTGCACATGCGCGTGCACGCGCATGTGTGTTTGTGTGGATCAGAGGGAACTGTGTCCCTGTGGAAGGCCAAAAGTAACTTCAGGAATCACCCTGGATTGATTTTACCTCTGTTTTACTTAGTTCTGGGATTTCCCAGGCTTCACCCACCAGGGCCAGAAATGCAGCCTGCTGCCATTTCTGCCTGGTGCTTTTACATAGGACCTGGAATCCTAACTCACGAGGCAGAGTCAACCCCCAAGACATCTCTCCAGTCTGACATAATCATTTTAGAAGGACTATTCGCACACTTTATTATTTTTTTTGGATTTTTTCTAATTATAGGTTTTTCTTTTTTTTTTTATTTTTTTTTATTTCAGCTCATACAAACTTATTAGGTACAACAGTTCCCTCCCTTGCTCCTCCTCCACCCGTACCCCCTGCTCCCCCTCCCCACCCTTCTCCCTCCCCATCCCCCAGTGCCTCCCACCCCAATTTCCAGAGAGTCCTTTCTTGTGCATGTCTGATTTTCTTCTGGGCCCTCCTCTCCGATGACGTACAAGGACCCAGTGGCCTTTCCCGAACCCTTTCCCGTGTTCCCCTTAGGTATAGGAACACTGCTGTGGCTGCCAATCCCTTGCCTCCAAGGGTCTTGGTGCCTTTAGCAGATGCTAGACTTTGTGAGGTCAACAGTGTGTTGGACAATGCGCAGGGCATGCAAAGTCCAATTATGATTGCTTCAGCCCTAACTAGTATAGAGTATCTTACATATCATTGCTCCTCCCATCCTTTTGCTCTTACACTCTTACCGCCCCCTCTTCCGCAAATGTCCCTGAGCTTCAAGATGGGGAGAGACTAAGCTGGCCTAGTTCTAGGTGGTTGATATAGAGTCTCTGAAGTTCTGGATTGTGGTTTGTTGATTTTCTTTTGCAGTTTTGCTGCTCCTGCAATGCCCTTCACTCCATCCTGGTGGGCATTGTATGTTACCCCCTGGCCAGAGACAAAAAGCTGTTAGAGTCTTGTGATAAAAGCACATTCAAAGATAGATGTAATAAAAGTGGGAAACCACAGCAAGGGAGGGATCTATCCCCCATTTGCACAATGGTTACTTTTTATCTGCCAGAATATATGCCCTCCTCTTCTGGTGAGATCACACCCCCTCAGTAGTAAATGATCAGGAACAAAAGTCTGTGAACTTAATCAGATGTCTCATTACTTATTTGGGTCCTTGGTGGAGGCCTATTTTCCCTGCTGTAACATGGTCCCTTCTCTCCTTGTTTCTGGTGTGGCCTTCCTACCCCATCCCACCTGTTCATAATCCTTGGAATTACTGTCTCTAGGTGGGCTGGGTGGGTTTGGTACTAGGAGCCACCTATTAGGGAGTACATACGGCGCTTAATTTTCTGGGTTTGGGATACTTCACTTAATATAATTGTTTCTAATGACATCCATTTCCCGGCAAATTCCAGTAATTCGTCATTTTTGATGGCTGAGTAGTACTCCATTGTATAGATGTACCACCTTTTCCTTATCCACTCGTCAACTGTTGGACATTTGGGCTGATTCCATGTCTTTGCTATTGTAAACAGTGTTGCTATGAATATGGTCCTGCTTGTGCTATCGAGGTGAACCTCTGCTGTATGGGGGGGTTATTCCCAAAAGTGGAATCGCAGGGTCATATGGCATTTCAATCTTTAATTTCTTTAAGAATCTCCAGACGGATCACCAGAGTGCCTGTATGAGCCTGCATTCCCACCAGCAATGTAGGAGAGTTCCCCTCTCTCCACATCCTCTCCAGCATTTGTCGTTGTTAGTATTGTGGATTTTTGCCATCCTGACCGGGGTGAGATGATATCTCAGGGAAGTTTTGATTTCCCTTTCCCTGATGGCTAAAGAAGTGGAGCATTTTTTTAAGATATTTGTTAGACATTTTAATTTCATCCCTGGTAAAGTTTCTTTTAAGTTCCAGGGCCCAAGTTTCTTTTAAGTTCCAGGGCCCATTTTTTAATTGGGCCATTGGTTTCCTTGGTGTTTAGTTTTCTAAGTTCCTTGTGCACTCTGGACAATAGAGCTCTATCAGATATGTGGTTAGTGAAGATTTTCTCCCATTCTGTGGATTGCCTTTGAGCTCGTGTTACAATCTCTTTATCTGAACAGAAGCTCTTTAATTTCACAAGATCCCAACTGTTGAGAGTTGGTAGCAGTGACTGTGCCATTGGATGTCTGTTTAGGAAGTGTTGGCCTAGCCCAATCAGCTCGAGGGAGTTCCCTATCCTTTCAACTATGGTTTTTATAGTCTCTGGCCTGATATCTATGTCCTTGATCCATTTGGAATTAAGTCTTCTACATGGTGACAAGTACAGGTCCAGCTTTCATCTTCTGCATGTGGAGATCCAGTTTTGCCAGCACCATTTGTTGAAGATGCTGTTCTTTTTCCATTGGATTCTTTGGGCCCCTTTGTCAAAGACCAAATGGCTGTAACTTTGTGGGCTTATATCTGGGTCTTCAATCCTTATCCATTGATCTGTGTGTCTATTTTGGAGCCAGTACCAGGCTGTCTTTACAACTATGGATTTGTAGTATAGACTAAGGTTTGGTATGGCAATACCTCCAGCTGTGTTTTTGTTACTCAGGATTGTTTTTGCTATCCTAGGTCTTTTGTGCCTCCATATGAACTTTGAGATTGTTTGGTCAACTTCTTTGAAGAATTGCTTTGGGATTTTGATTGGTCTAGCATTGAATCTGTATATTGCCTTTGGTAGGATGGTCATTTTTACGATGTTGATTCTGCCAATCCAGGAACAAGGGAGGTCTTTCCACCTTCTGGTGTCTTCTGCTATTTCTTTCTTTAGAGTTTTAAAGTTTTCATTGTAAAGGTCTTTTACCTCTTTAGTTAGGTTTATACCAAGGTATTTCATTTTTTTAGGGGCTATAGTAAATGGGATTGTTTCTCTCAAGGCTTTTTCACTTCTTTCATTCTGGGCATATAGGAAGGCCTCTGATTTTTGCACATTTATTTTGTATCCTGCCACCCTGCTGAACTTCTCAATTAGTTCCAGGAGCTTCCTGGTGGAGTTTTTGGGATCACTCAGGTATAAGATCATGTCATCTGCAAATAGGGATAGCTTGACTTCTTCCTTGCCGATTTGAATCCCTCTTATGTCCCTTTCTTGTCCTATGGCTTCAGCTAAGACTTCAAGTACAATATTGAATAGAAGTGATGAGAGTGGACAGCCTTGTCAGTTCCTGATCGAAGTGGGAATGCTTCTAATTGTTCCCCATTGAGCATAATCCTTGCTGTGGGCTTGTTGTGTACAGCTTTTATTATATTGATAAAGGTTCCTTCCATTCCTACTGTCTCTAGTGTTTTGATCATAAAAGGCTGTTGGATCTTGTCAAAAGCTTTTTCTGCATCTATCGAGAGTATCATGTGGTCTTGGACTTTGGACTGGTTTACATGATGAATTACATTTATTGATTTGCGTATGTTGAACCAACCTTGTGTGCCGGGGATGAAGCTTACTTGGTCCCCGTGAATAATCTTTTTAATATGTTTTTTAATCCGATTTGTTAAAACTTTGTTGAGAATCTTTGCGTCTGTGTTCATCAGAGAGATCGGCCTATAGTTTTCTTTTTTAAGTGAGTCTTTATTAGGTTTTGGGATTAAAATGATATTGGTTTCATAGAAGGAATTTGGTAGTGTTCCTTCCTTTGCTATTTGATGGAACAGTTTAAGGAGTATTGGTGTTATTAACTCCTTAAATGTCTGGTAGAACTCTGTGCTGAATCCATCTGGTCCAGGACATTTTTTGGTGGGAAGATTCAAGATTACTTCCTCAATTTCCTTATATGTTATAGGACTATTTAAATAATTCACAACTTCCTGATTCAATTTAGGTAAGGTGTGTTTACTTAGAAATTCATCCATCTCTTTTGTGTTGTCAAACTTCAAAGAGTATAAGTTTTTGAAATATGATGTTATAATTCTCTGGATTTCTTGGTATCAGTAGTGATAACTCCATGTTCATTTCTAATTTTGTTAATTTGGGTTTTCTCTCTCCTACTTTTGGTTAATTTAGCTAGGGGTGTATCAATCTGATTGATTTTTTCAAAGAACCAGCTTTTTGACTGGTTGATTTTTTCTATGATTTTCTTAATCTCGATTTCAGATATTTCTCCCCTTATTTTGCTAATCTCCTCTCTTCTACTACTTTTGGGATCAGATTGCTCTAGTTTCTCTAAAGCTTTAAGCTGCATTGTTAAGTTGTTTATTTCTGATGTTTCCATTTTTTTATGTAGGCATTAAGAGCTATAAACTTACCTCTTAGAACAGCTTTCATTGTGTCCCAGAGAATTTGGTAAGTTGTATTTTCATTATCATTCACTTTCAGGAAATCTTGAATTTCCTTTTTAATTTCTTCCTGAATCCAGTTCTCATTCAGCATCATGTTGTTAAGTTTCCAGGAGTTAGTGTATTTTCTCTTGTTTGATGTGTTGTGGATGTCCAGCTTTAGGCCGTGGTGGTCTGATAGGGCACAGGTTAGAATTTCAACTTTTTTGTATATGTGTAGATTCGTTTTGTGGCCCAATATGTGATCTATTTTGGAGAGAGTTCTGTGTGCTGCTGAGAAAAATGTGTATTCTTTGGTGCGTGGGTGAAAAGTTCGATAGAGATCTGTAAGGTCCATTTCCTTCAGGGTTTGATTAAGTTCCAAAGTGTCTCTGTTAAGCTTTTGACCTGTTGATCTATCCCATGTTGAGAGGGCGGTGTTGAAGTCCCCAGGAATTATCGTTTGGGGGTTGATTTCTTGCTTTAGACGCTGTAGGGTTTTCTTAATGAATGTGGAGGGGCCCGTATTGGGTGCATATATGTTCAGTATTGGGAAGTCTTCCTGGTGAATTGTACCTGTGACTAAAATGTAGTATCCATCCGTGTCTCTTATAATTTTCTTTGGTTTGAAGTCCACTTTGTCTGATAGCATAATAGCTACCCCTGCCTGTTTTCTGCTTCCATTTGCTTGTAGAATTGTTGACCAGCCCTTTATTTTTAGAGCATGCCTATCTTTTGTGGTGAGATGGGTTTCCTGCAGGCAGCAGATTGATGGATTGTGATTTTTAATCCAAGTTTGTAATCTGCATCTCTTGATCGGTGAATTAAGTCCATTAACATTTAGTGTTATAATGGAGAAACTATTGTTAATTCCAGACATTTATTATGTTTAGTAGTTTTTATAAGTATATTGCTTCGCTTTTAATGGTGTTATACTTGCCTTCTGCTCTCCTGGATATGCCTGTTTTTTTCTTCACTCTTGAGTATCATTTCAAGCATTTTTTGAAGGCCTGGTTTGGTGGACATGTATCCCTTAAAGTTGTCTTTGTGCTGGAAGATTTTTCTTTCTCCCTCGATCATGACTGATAATTTTGCAGGGTAAATCAGCCTGGGTTGACATTTTTGCTCATTCAATACTTGAAGTATGTCTCTCCAAGCTCTTCTTGCTCTTACTGTTTCGACTGAGAAGTCATTTGTTATTTTAATAGGTTTACCTTTAAAAGTGACTTGTTTTTTCTCCCTTGAAGCTCTCAGCACCAGTTCTTTATCTTGAATGTGGAGTGTTTTAACTATTATTTGCCGTGGCGTGCTTCTGTTTTGGTCTTATCTGTTTGGGGTGTGGAATGCCTCTTGTATATGGATGGGCCTCTCTTTTTTTATATGAGAAAAGTTTTCCTTGATGATCATTTGAAAAATTTCCTCAGGGGTGGTATTTTGAGATTCTTGCTCTGGTATTCCATGAATACGCATGTTAGGCTTCTTCAGGGTGTCCCATACCTCTTGGATATTTCTCTCAAGTATCTTTTTGGCTTTAACAACCTCTTCCATTGAGCTGGTTAGTACTCCCACTTTATCTTCAAGGTCTGAAATTCTGTTTTCTGCTTCCTTAAGTTCTGTTGATAAGACTCTCTGTGGAGTTCTGGGTTGAAGATAACTTGTCTTGTAGCTCAGTTTTAAACTCTGCTTGAGTCTGTTTTAACTGCTCTATGCCAGTTTTTGTTTCTTGCACTGTTTTTTTCAACTCCTCCAAGTGTCTGTTGTGTTCCTCTTCGAAGCAATTGATTCGATTATGTAATTCCTCCCAGATTTCCTCTTTCATAGTATTGAACATGGTAATGATCATATTTTGAAAGTCGTTATCCTGGGTCAGGCTTAACATTATGGGATTAATTCCTTCAATGGGAAATTTGTTTACTTGAGTGTTGCACTTTGATTTTGGCATTGTCGTTTTAACTCTTAAGATATTTCAATTTCACTAAACTGAATTATTTGGCCTGGGGTTCTGGGGGTGGGCAGGGACGGAGCTTACCTAGGACGCAGATGAGGCCCGCCTGGACCGTGCGTGCGTCCTGGTCGGAAGAGCGGGGTGGGCAAGGGAAGATGGGGACGTGGGCGTGTGGCTATTTAACCCGAGGGGAGCTGGGGCGGGGCCCGGGCGCAGGGGGAGATCCTCCTCGTTCCTCGGCCCTGCGAGCGGCTCCGGCTGGATGGTGGGGTAGGAGCTGGGTCTCTTGGGCTGATCTGGAGTTCTGGTGGGCGGGCGCGGGCGGAGCTTACCTAGGTCGCAGGATGAGGCCTGGCTGGACCGCGTGCGTCCTGGCCGGAGGAGCGGGGTGGGGAAGGGAGGATTCGCACACTTTAAATAGCATTATGTTTGCTATAAAAACAAAAACTAGTTTTGAATAGTAAAGGTGGTTTTGCCAAAGTGACATGTGCTTTGAGATAAAGTGTTCTACATACACTATAGCTGTCATTCCCTCTCCCAAAAAAATACATAGCTTATTTCATGGCAGGGCACCATATTTTTCACCTGCATGCACTAATAGTGATATTTTTGTTTATATTTCAGTTAATTTTAATTTCTCTTTCTAACTCCACTGTAGGTTTGAAAGCAGGGGAATATTTCAATTGATTTTGCAACATTAAGTTTTCAGCGAGCTAGTTACAACTTGAAAATACATTATGAAACAGCTGGATTCTTTTTCCTATTGGCAGGTAATGTTCATTTCCATCAAAATCCTCTGGCAAATACACATTTGCAAAAGCAGATGAGTTTCATGTATGGACAAAGAATTCAAGAGCCGACTATTATATGATTATATCATATTTCAAAACAGCAAGAAAGACTGGGTGTAACTGTGTCACAAGCCTATATTCCCAGAACTTTTGAAGTGAAGGCAGGAGGATCAGGAGTTCAAGGTCATCTTCAGCTACTAAGGTCAAGTAATTGCTTAGATTCAAGGTTATCAAAGATGTTAGGATGCATGAGATTCTGCCTAAAATAAAAATAAAAACAATGGTTCCAATGATACTCAACTTAAATATTTCTCCCTAAATGCTTTTTAGAACTCTCAATATTTATAAAAATCATATCACTAAAATTTTAAATCTGTCTATAAAAGAAATAGCAATAAACACTTCATAACTTCAAAAAATTTTATACATAAAATTATTTCATATTTTATATTTTATACAAATCTATTATTTACTTATTTTCTTACAGATTAAAAACTGAAACATTTATATATTTCAGCCAAGGACAGTAAAGCAAACCATAAGTCCTCTTGACTTCAAATTATCTTCTCTTTCAGCACTGACTGAGACCTGATAAGTATCTTAATCACTATTTCAAATTAGCCTTTCAATCTTCTTAACCTACAAAGACAGACTTCCACACTCGTTGTGAACTTGTACATGATTTGCTTGAGAAAGTAGTCATGTTCACCATCAGTGATCAGCTAAGCAATTATTTTTGGTTGCTAATTTAATATCTAGTACTGTACATGCTTATTAATTTAAGAAGCATCCAAAAATCAGGACTGGATTTAGTAAGCAGATGACTTCATATTATTATACAATCAATTTTATATTGCAAAAATAGTAACAGAAGACAATTAAAATATTTTCCAGTAGACTGACAACTAGGAACATTAGAAAAAATCTTTGGAGCAACATTGCTTTTCAGCTTGATAAGAAAGGTATTCACAGGACCAAGCCAGAAGTTTGCTCTGATTAGTAAAATTTGAAGTACTTAAAAGTCTAATAGTTTCTCTCTTTTAAATACAACACCTATGAAAAACATATGAACAAAGGGTTTATACTGTGTTGCAATTAGCCTGCATTGTTGCCAATAAATTCACAACAGAATGGCTTAAAAGCTTATGGCTTATGGCTTATGATTCTTGGTTACAGTTCCTTGTCCAGCTTGGGAAGAGAGTGCACATCGACACCATGGACCGAACACCAAATCCATATATTCACACGACTGCTGAGAAAGGGACAATCCCTACTTGCAAGACCAGCATATCTGTCCAAGTATACAGAAAGATGCCAATTCCCTAACCAGCTACCTCCATTTTATTCAGCTGCCCAGGCACTAGCCACAACCATCATGGGCTTGGCCTTTCCCATCAATTAGGCCATCTCCTACAGGTTTGCTGGAGGCATAATTCATCTATTAATTCTTGAAAAATGTGTCCCTAGCTCGAACCTTCAGCTGTCAAGTTGACACCTGTATCTAACTGTGGCATAAAGTAAAGAAATAAAGGATCATAGAGGTAGCTCAGTGGGCAGAAGCACTGCATGCAGGCCTGGGGAACTGTGCTCCATTCCTGGAGCAAGCTTGGTAGAAGGAAAAAACTGAATTCTAAGAGTTGCTCTCTGATCCTTCCACATGTGCCATGGTACATGTGTGTTCCTGTTTTCTACAGCCCAGTAAAAAAATAAAATATTTAAAAATAATTCTTAAGGATGAAATTTTCCTCAAATTATACTATTACATGATTTCCTTAAATTGAAGATTATGAATACGATAAGATATACTAACTTCTCCACATCATTTGACCTCTTATATCATACATTAGTAGGATTTCTGTAAATGATAATTAATGATAGTACTATATGCTTATACGGATGTCATAACAACAAGAACTGCTAGGTGCTAAGTTATTTGCATTGTGACGTTCCTATCACTCCCTCAAAAGAGATAAATATGCTTAGGAAAAGTAACATTTTATTGTCTTTGTCTATATATAGATATATAGATAGAGATATATAGATATAGATAGATATAGATATATAGACATAGATATAGATATAGATATAGATAGATGATATAGATATAGATAGAATAGATAAGCAATAAATTTTCAGAAAACTATCAGTGATAGGGTTGTGAATCTAAAGTTTTTCAGGGGGCAAAAATATTAAGCAGTTGGAAAACACTGCTCTAAGTAAACACCTAATAACAAATTAGACAAGTCCTAACTTTAATTCTTGCCAAGTGATGAGACCCACAGCAATATATGAAGTAATTTAAAGTAAACGATAGACTATTTAGCGATAAATACCACTATATGCTTGAAAACAAATCTGTCTGGATTAATTAATTATGCAACAGTATGAAACCAAACACTTTATGATTCTTGAAACACAATTATACAAAAATGAGACAACCTAATTCACTGAGTGTAGACCCACCAACACCAGGAAAAAAAAGTTTCCACAATTCTTGAGCCATTTACTATAAACAAGCAGTCCTGAGGAACTACAAAAGAGTATTTCTGTCAAAATTCACATCAGAGAGCAATGCATAAGGAGACAGACTAGCTTAAAAGAATTATTTTGTTTGCTTTAGCTTTATATATCTAGAATTCCCCTAACACCATATGTCCTTATATTCTCCCTATACATACTTCCTCAACTAAAAAGAAAAGGAAAGCTCCTAAAGTGAAAATATTCTTTTTTTTTTAATTTCCGCTCATGCAAACTTAATAGGTACAGCGGTCCCCTCCCTCCCTCCATCCCTTCCTGGATCCCCTTGCTCCCTCTCCCCTTTTCCCCTTCCTTTCCCCCCCTCCTTCCCTATCTCCTAGTGCCTCCCTCCCAATCCCTGGAGCATCCTTTAGTGTCCATATCAAACTTTCTTCTGAGTCCTCCTCTCTGATGAGGTATAAGGACTCAGTGACATTTTCTAGAACTCTTTCTTGTGTTCCCCTTAAGTATAGGAACAATACTGTGGCTGTTAATCCCTTGCTTCTAAGGATCCTAGTGCCTTTAGTCCATGCTAGATTTTGAGGGGTCAATAATGTGTTGGACACTGTGCAGGTCATGAAAAGTCCATTATGATTGCTTCGGCCCTAAAAATATTCCTAAAATACAATTTTATCTTGTTTTAAAAGCCCAGTATTGCAATTAATTCTGGAATACTAAAATCATCTACATTAAGTCAAAAAAATGCAAAGGAGCCTGATATCATCATTGAGTAATCAGACTCTTTGGTAACTTGTGACAATATTTTGAAATACGAAATCCATGTTTCACATTTACCCAATTAAAAGAAGAGAATATGTCATAATTTTAAATGTGAGATACCACTCACAGAATGGAAGATTCCAAGCATGAAAGACACAGAACACAAGCACTTGACCAGGCTCACTTGTGATGAGAGCTGGGAAGATTGTGAGGGGACTATAGAGCTTAGAGTTCTACACTGTTAATACACTTGATCGAGGCAATCATCCCAAAACGTGCATAGACACCAAAATATCACATTTTACACATAATTCTACACAGCTTTTGTCAGTCATACCTCAACAAAGCATAAATAAATTAAATAAATAAATAAATAACTATAAGAACTGGAGAGAAAGCAGAAGATATGTGGTGGGAAAGGAGGGTGGGATTATTTAGTAAGCAGTGAAAATGTCATAAATTCACTGAATTCAGGTATGAAATATCAAAGAATAAAAAACAAATCAAATGTATTTACAAAGCTTCTGCTCTATACTTCCATGTAGTTCAAGGTGGAGGATGAGCTTCGACAGCCCATTAATTACTTGGAGCTAGAAAAACGATACATGAAAATAAAAGAGAACCCAACAAATTAAGGAGGGAGTGTGTGAAACTTAAGAAGACAGCAACATTAAAAATACCGTCATTCAGCTGGGGAGATGACTCCCGAGCTAAAACCTTTGCCTCACAAGCAAAAGCACCTGCGTTTGGATACCCAAATCACACGTAAAAATGTTGGAGGAATGCGGTCATAGCCTTTAATTCTTGCTCTGGAAGCCCGAGCCTGGGAATCCCCAGAGCAAAACAATGAGGAGGTAAAGTAATCTAGGATGACTCCAGATGTCATCCTTGGGCCTCCACAGGTATGCTCATTCACATGCGCAATCACACACACACACACACACACACACACACACACACACACTCACATATGCACAACACAACCCACACACAAAACACACAGACACAAAATCACTATTGCTGTCCTGATTGAGGAAAGTAATTTTTAAAATGCATTTAAACGAAATCTTAGAGCTGACTTAAATGGAGTCAAGAAAACAACTCATGCCAAAGGAATGGGGGATTGGACGCATCAAGAGAGGACTACAGTTGGGATCACTGGCAAAAACTGACTGAGAGGCAATTACATCTCTAGTCACTGTCCATCATTCCATTTCACCACACTGCTGCCTGCTCATTAGCCCAGGAGAAGCTTAGAAGCTGGTTTCTCTCTCTCTCTCTCTCTCTCTCTCTCTCTCTCTCTCTCTCTCTCTCTCTCTCTCTCTCTCTCTCCTTCTTTCTGTCTCTCTTTATTTTTAAAGACAGACTGGTGGTTTATGAACTAGGAAATATTAGACAAAGTAGAAGGCTCAGACAATGCCCTGAAAACAAGGGAACTAAACAAACTATGAATTATGAATATGAAATACTTCTCTTCTAACTTTATCAGCTTCCATCTCTCAGGATTAATATCCTTAGCCAAGTAATAGGGCACTTATATACATATGGAACCAGGATAGCACAAAAGAGAAAAAAATTAAACATGAGAACATTGCTAGTTCTTCAATAAAAACCTCTCCACATCATCTAACTTTGAACTTCAAGTTCTACAAGTACCATTCATGTGCTAAAAGTAAACATTTTACATTATCAGTTATCTAAGAAGAGTTTATAGCATGAAAGATAGGGACCAAGTTAGCAAAGTAGACATAACTTTCTGAAGAGACACTATGAATAAAAAAATATATAAAACAGAATATTCAAAAAACAAAAAGAGCACTTAGAAGTTAAAAGTGTAGGAGCTGGAAAGGTGGCTCAGGGGTTAAGTCTCTGCCTTGCCTGAGTTCAGATCCTAGACCCCACGTATAGATGCCCGGCAGAAGTGGGGACTGCCTGCATTTCTGGTCCTGGTAGGGCAGAGCCTGTGAATCCCGGAGCAGAGTAAACAAGGAGGTGGAAGGCAGTCCATGGTTGTTCCCGAATTCGCCCGTGGTTCTACACACACACACACACACACACACACACACACACACACACACATACACACGCACACATGCATACACACACAATTGAATAAATAATAATAATAAAAAGTTAAAAGTGTAAAATGAAAAAAATAATAATAAAAAAGTGTAGAAGGAAATACATGATTTTGCAAAGAATTGGACAAGAAAGGGAATAAAATACCCATACACAAAAATAAAATAAAAAGAGATAGAGGAAGAAATACAAAAAATTTAGAAGACACAAGTTTGGGAGTTCAAGTAGCAAAGCAACAAAAGATCTGGAAACAGAGTGGAGTAAATGCTAAATTAAATAATTTTTGAAGTGAACATGAACTTCTGAAGAAAGTGCTGAGCACTTCAGGATAGTGGATATCCAATAACAATAACAACAAGCAGACTAAAGGTGCAGAGCTGTTAGGCAGCGAAGACAAGATTACATGGAAGAATAACCTCAGACACACTCACAGCAGCAGCACCAGAAACATGAATAATACTCGCAAGCTTCTAGAGGAAAATGATTCCTCTCATGAAAGTATTATCACAGCACATCAAAGATATATTCATACATTCATTGTCATGAGAAATTTCCCATTTTATTTTTTCAAGGAATATCTACAGGCTATACCTCATCAAAATGAATGCATAAACTAAGAAAAAGGAACATTTGTATTGACACAAAGAATGCACTATTGCATTTAAGAGACAAGGTAATCTCTGGGAGATGGGGAAGAGAGTTCTCAGGATGAAGACTGTACAGTACTAGAACTACAGGCAAATAGTCCACATTAACCAGGCAGCTCAAGGTACACACATGCCGAAGACCTCCCCTCGCCAAAATAACTGTCAACCTAAGAGTTTCTGGCACAGATTCTTATCTCAGTGTGTCTTGCAATAAGGCCGATGCCATTTTTGCTTTCTCTCCTTCAATTGCCCTAATGAGACCTGTTGGCTGACTCAGCACGAAGTGTGATTTTCTCCTACACTTAAGAATTAGAGGGGCCTGACAGAAGTTAGAAATACAATTCTAACTACTTTTAACCTCTAACCAAATCCTTATTGGGTTGCCAAAGCTGTCTGTTGCTTGTCATATTTGCTGACTGGCTAGCATGTTTTATACATTCACTTAACTACTCAGTGTCTCAAAAGTCTTTAAAATGTTCAGGGGACTGGGGAGGGGGTTCAGGGGTTAAGCCTTTGCCTCACAAACAGAAGGACTTTGAGTTCAGATCCCATAAAAAATACTAGCCGGAAATGGCAGTGACCGGCGCATACAGTCCTAGAAGTTGGAGTCTGGAAAATCCCAGAGAGAGGCAATAAGGAAGTAGAGCGACCCAAGATGATTCCCAAAGTCACCTTGACCCTTCACAGGCATACAAAATGCCCTCTTCTACACACACATATACCATCACAAATCCCACACACATACAGAGTGGCACCAACATACATACACACAAAAAAATCAGGAAAAATGGAAGTCAGATTTTAATTGTAAAAAGAGGGGGTAAAAAAGAGATATATTAGTACTCTATTCATGGAAATTGGAATATGATTCTTATTAAACATGTGTATCTATAATTTGCCCGACAGTGTTAAAACATTTAGCTATTTATTATGAATAGAGGTAAATGAGTTTTAAAGTAAAAACCTTATAAAAATTGGGAGAGGGCTGGAGAGGTGGCTCAGGGGTTAAGCCTCCGCCTTGCAGGCGGAAGGTCCTGAGTTCGGATCCCAGATCCCACGTATAGACGCCGGGCGGAAGCGGGGGCGGCCTGCGCTTCTGGTCCTGGTGGGGCGGAGCCTGTGAATCCCAGGGCAGAAGGAGGTGGAGGCGTCCAGGGTGGTTCCCGATTCGTCCGTGGTTCTACACACACACATACACACATGCGCGCGCACATACATACACACACACGCACAATTGAATAAATAATAATAATAAAAATTAAAAAAAAATTGGGAGAAATCCCAAGAAAGAATAAAAGCTGAAGTCAGGCTATAAAAATACCTTATTAATAATGAGAGCATTAATTTAATACATGAGAAAAAAACTTGAAGAAACAGTCCACAAATGATGATGAAAATGAGAAAGAGGTTACAAGATACAGAGAAAAAATGGTGATCCAATTAGACATTAACTGTTCTTTAGGAGGAAAAACAGAAGGAAAGATGGAAACATGAATTAAAGACAAAATAAAAGGAAGACTTTCTTAGAAAATTCAAATGAAGCCAAAACTTGAAATGATCTACTCACTAATGGAAAGAGACAAAATATCTTAAATCAATATTAGAAGTGGAAAAATTCAAGGTTAAATATTTAAAAGTATTTATATTACCTACAACCATCCCTTGAAAAATGCTAGCAAAGGAACAAGTCTGTACTAAAACACAACGCTTATAAATCTCTGAAACCAGCCTGTTCCACCATATGCTAATAAAGAATGTGTACAGCTTAAATGACAAACTGTTAATAACTTACAAAACATTCTTATGAAACTGCAAGAAAAATATCTCCGAAAAAGTGATGGATAAAAGATAAGCAAAAGGAATTAATGAAAATGCTAATTGTAAATAAATCAGTAAAGGTTTATCAGTTTTAATAAAATGAATTACAAATTAAAGCAGGAAGAAACTGACAAATAATTCAACAGAATTACAATGTTGACAAGCATCTGTAAACATGGGCTTAATCATGACTTGCCAATGGGATTTAACGCAAATGTTGGCAACTATACAACATATATCAAGATGCACATATCTAACATCGAAATGTTAGAGTCCACTATCATTTTTACTTTATTAATGGTTCTATAATCTTCAAGAACCCTAAATGAGTATAAGATCAATATATAATTAATAATATTGTCATAATATTTTAAAATTTCAATTATTTGATCTAGTAATTTTTTCATAATAGCTTAAAATATGTTCAAAGGACTGATTGTATAAGTATCACTGTTCATAGCAGAATTATGATTATAAAGGAATTGTCAAATATATACACTTTCAAGTAGGTACACAGGATGGTCAAATAAATACTTTCAAGGAAACATGAAGAATTCATCACATCAATTATAAATAAGAAAGGAGGTTACAATTGGTATATGTAAAGCAGAATCTCGAGTGTCTTACAATGTTTTCTTTATGCTTTATTTGTCCATTGTTCCAACAGTTCATTTATATTCTGGATTACATTAATATTATTTTAAGTAACAAAAATTTTGAAAAGCATATAAATTTGGAATATTGAATGAATGTGACCAAGTGGTATGAAGTTCTCAACAAATCAACAGAACTACTAAACTAAGGGCTAGGGTTATATCTTAGATGTAAAGTGCCTGCCTAAAATATACAAGACCCAGGGTTAAATATCTTCTAAATAAAGACCCAGAAAACTGAAATTTCAAAAGAATTAATGAATAATACAAATATTAGAAAATAAAAATTACTAAAAAAACTGAACTTACTCTTCCATTGACAATTAGAAGTATAAATTATATGAATAAGAGACTATATGTAAACCTTATTTAACGGAGGGTTTTTTAATTAGTAGCAAATGCTAAAAGAGGGGAAATAGGAAGTTTCAAATCCCTTTGAGGGAAGGATAGTAGACATTGGTCATTTTCTTCTCAAATATTTACTTTTCTATATTCCTTCTGTATTGAAGAGAACTGGAAGCTTTGGTACTTGATTTTCCAGAACCGCTTGCAGCTGGTTGAAGCCAGATTCTGCCTTTGAGAGGATAGCAGCTATAAAGACATGGTTTCCTCTCTGAGAAGTGTTTATTGCAATGAATGTAGCTGTCTGGTGGCCTCCAGTTCCCCCTCCTGTGGATCCAGCATGGGATTCCAGACTGGATGCTCTTCTGGGCTGATACCAGCCAATGACTAAGAGTGCCTTCCTGTTACTGCACTTAAAATATTTTTCTTGCTATAAAAGACTCTCTGTGACAGAAATCTCTGTGAGGAATTCCTGGTTGACATAGATGAAGCCCGCAACCTTCAACATAGTTTTGAATAGTCTGATCCCAGACCCTTTCTTCTCTTCACAGATATCATTCCCTCATGGTGATCTTGAGCTGAGCCCCGTTCCTAACCGCTCCCCAAATATTTTGCTCTTATAATCTGTGTTGGAACCTGCTTCCTTAATGAACCATGAAGGCATTTATTTCTTGTCCTACTTCAGGCTTCTGAAGTGCTAGGATAGTGTAGTATGCCTGCCCAGGGACTTTGTCAACCTAGATTGAGTACAGCAATAGTTAGTGGCATTCAGTGTTCCTGGTTTGAGAAGTGTCATGAAAACACTAGTTCAGGGTGGATGCTCAGTAACTGTGGCAATAATTTTAAATGCAGCAGGTCTGTAAAGACCTTGGGACATACCCAATCATGAGCTCTGGGCAACATATCCTGCTCTTCCAAGGCTGGGGACAGGCACTATTTTTTAGAGTTATAAGTGTCTGAATGGCAGCTATCTCTACCACTAACCAATTCAAAGCTTCAGTCACTTTTGTTCCCTATTTTAACGACCTTACTATGGTTTCACTTTTCTTATTGGGTTAAGATTAAAATGTGTGTAGAAGGATTACATTTCTGTAAAATTAAAAATAAACAGACAAGGCAAGGAAGGGAACCAAGAAGTTTCTCACCCACAAGAGTTTTCATTAGCAAGAAGTAGAAGGCACTTGAGGTCTGACATCATCCTATTTTCTATTCTGGCTGATAACTGCACACTTAACTTGCTTTAGATCTATTTTTTGGAGTATACATAAATCTTATACATCATGATTTAGGCATGAGATGTCTTAACAAAAAGTAATTTTAAAATATGTGTATGGGAGAATAACTAATGTAAAACAACAGCTCTATATTGTTTACAGCACAATGAAAAATTCAGGAAAACATGATCGTTCACAGCTAGTCTGTGTCAATGATGACCATTCTCTCAATAAGTATAATACAGTTCACCAATTATGCCAGATGGAAACATGCCCAATATAATTTAATAAGCTCTGTATAGAAAACTACTTGATTTCCGTTCTTAGTGTATGTTTTTCTTCCCAGAATGTCTCAACCAAATGTTCTGCATGAAAATTCAATGAAATGCTTTTTAAAAGGTGTTACTGAGAGTCCAGAATAGAGTCAACTCATGCACTGACCAGTTTCCATTCTCCCAGGACATATTCTAATTGTTTACATCATCGGGATTCTCAAAGCACTAAGGATAACAAATCAATATTCTTAAACTCTAGTAGGAATCATAACCAACTACAAACTAGACAAGATAACCTAGCAAAATCTTAACTAAATTGAATAGTTGCATTTTAATTTTAAGAAAGCCATCACTTCAATTATATTCTCCAATGGTCTTCCCCAGGCATCCCCTTCTGTGAGCATCTTATCTTTTGTGCTCTTCACTAGCAGGTAAGTTAGCCTCGGCTCCACAGAATTGTTTCTTTGATATTCTGCCTCTGCTGAGATAATGCACCTCTCCCTCTCCTCTCTCAAATCCCAGCTCAAATTATCTTTCCTAGAGGAGATTTTCCAGAATCCCTTCAATCAATTTTTTCAACTCATATGTTCTTCTCATCTTAAAATTGTATTTCTACAGCATTTTAATGGTTGTAATTAAATATTTATTTGTGTGACTGTCTGACACACATCAATGTTTTTCTCCCAATTATACTATAATATCAATATAAAGCATAGATTAGGTCCATTTAACGCACTTGGGTACCACCAGAACTTGATGTCAAGCATGATGCTTAACAGATAAACAATCTATATTTTGTCTTCTGCATGAATGAATTAAATAAAACCATTTTATTAAAGCTATTAAGTAAACCCAAAAGCAAATCAAGATCCACCCTCAAATTTCTAATGGCTATTACTTCATTCACATGTTGACTAAAAATCTTTATTTTTAAATGTGTTCTCAGAAAATTATACATTCTATCATAAATTCTAGCTTAGAGGATTAATAGACTTGATTATCACGAGGCCATTATATTGAACCTTATTTAATCAGACTAATCTTGGGGAGTTTGTTTTGCTACACAACTCTCATCTGTGTGTATCTCTGTCAGATTCAGAAAATAATATGGATTTTTTCCAACCTAAACAGTTAGTAATGACTCATTCTCTTTGGATTTAGTTTAGATGTGGTAGGTAGAGAAAGAAAAGACAAGAAAACATATTAGCCTTCCAAGATTAATGACTATATTTTCCTTCTGGTACCTAGAAGTCCTACACTAAAGTGTTTCCTCTCTGATCCCCTATATCTGAAGCTGTACCTAATGTAATTGCTTCCAAGGGGAAAATGATGCTTATACTTTCTGACTGACTGTCACAATGTTCTGAGTTAATCCCCCCGAAGTGCCCAGCTCAATATAATTGTAAGAATTCAGGGCAGAATCTTTCCAAGGCAGTGTGAGCAATAAACTTATTTGTCTGTGTGTAAGGAACTGTTGATTCCCAAAGCACAGAAAATTTTATTAAGAAGATGTCAACAACTTGTGATTTTTAGGTATTTGCTTTTTCAAATACAGATGCTGAGGATTGCTGGAGTGTCCATATGTTATGTTAAGAGAATGACATAATTCTCTATTTGGTTGCTCTTGAGAACAAGATATTATTGCCCTGTTATTTTGGTAGAGCTATTTATTTATTTTGTTCATTCATCTTTTACATTTGCCTATTTACCACTTCCTGCCTTACAGATTCTGTTATATGCATACCATCCTCTCAGTGTTTTCTGTTGTCTCCCAACATGCTTGAAAGCACTCATATTTATTACTGTTCTGCCTGGAACATTCTTTCTCGGGTGATATTCCTCTGGTGAAATACCAGGTTCTACCCAATGGCATATTTAAAAGTATATACCTCCCCCCCAATACTGACTATACCTCTTTATTTCTTTGTATGTTTTCCGGAATACTTATGCCATAAAGCATACCATTTTCTTTTTATTGTCTATTTCCCACTTCAGAGATAAAAGCCCTATAAAGGCAAAAGTTTTTGTCTTTTTTATGTACTACTAGTCTGAGTCCTGACATAGTTACTCAAAACTCATTGAGTATACAAAACAACTTTCCCATTATGATATCCAACCTAAAATATTTCTACAAAAGGACAGTAGGCTCATTAAGTCTAAAAGTACTTGTTCTTAGATAGCAGATGCTTTTACCAAGGGAAATGTGAGTCCTACTAAACAATAAAACTTCATATCAACCTAGACTCCTCATATCTATGGACCAGAAAAAAAAAAGTGGAATGGGGAAGATAAATATTGATGGCATAAATGTTGTTGGGAAAAAAGAAAGGCTGTATTGGTAAAAGGGGGATGGGGTTGGTGTTAAGATGTGAAAATATCATAAATCCACTGTATTTCACAACTCTAAAAGAATGAACAAATATAATAATTCTGAGAAGGTGCTGCATTCTGGAGCTCTGAAGACAAGAAGGACTACATTGGGCACATCTCACGGCATTCTCATGACAGACAGTGATCACTGGGTAGGTCAGGGAGAACATGGTAACCATGGTTCAGAACTCTCAGTAAAACATCAGGCAAGTCTCCAATACAAGATGTGCTACTAGAAGGAGAATGCAATGTAAAATGTGTTGAGGGAATGGGTAGATAGATAATGCCCAATAATGACCCTGGTACCACTTCATTAGGATACCCCCACAGCTCTTGGGTTTTTGGTTAGAACCTGTGATCAAACAAAATCTTGGATCCACTTTGCCTGAATAAGATACCCTAAATAAGCATCAGGTGGGCCAGAGTTCTGAAAGGAGTAGGTTGCAGTGGTATTAGCTACTGGTATACTGTCTAACTCCTCTTGCCAATATAAACCTCTCTTCCACCCTCTATAAATGTTAGCTGGCTGCAGTTCACAGCCTCCCTTTTCTTTGGAGACTGACCCTCTGCTGAAGAGAAGCCATACTTTAGGGATGTTACTCCCTACTGCAGAGAATAAAATAGTAGTTAAAGACCAGTGGGCATAAAAATAGCAAAGCAAGTCCACCAGTCTGGAAGGAGGGACCATCCCTGTGAAGCACTCAGTGTTTCAGTCTCCACTGCTACAGACACTGAATTCTCCCTCAAAGACTGCCTCACCTTTGTTGTTATCTCCTACTCTGTCCTACTTGGCTTGCTCTCCTCCTGAAGGCACTTTTTTGATAAGTCAAACAAGAATTCCCATCTCGACTCTGCTTTCCTACCTAGATGCACAGTGAGTATAAAACATCTCTGGAACAATGCATCCCAGTCACCAGTCTAAAAGTTTTCACAAATATGATTGTAAAACATTAACTTAAAAAAGCTAGGTACCAAGAAAAAGAGTCACTAAAAAAATTTCATAAATTAGGTAGAATATATATATATATATGATATAAAAATAGAGGACTGACAAGATTGGAAAGATAGCCCAGGGGTTAAGCCTCTGTTTGAAAACAGAAAGACCTGAATTTGTATCCCAGATCCTCTGAAAAATAGCAGGGAGCTACACTTACGACCATGGAAGACAGAGCCCGGGAAACCGCAAAGACAAGCAATAAGGAAGTAGAACAGTCCAGGATGATTCCCTAAATAACCCTTAGGCATCCACAGTCACATAGGGGGCCCTTTTCTACATATACCCATACCTACAGAAACTGAAAACAAAGAGACACCAAGTACAAGGAAATTATCAAGAAAACAGAAGAAATTTCGGTGGCATGTAATGAATGAAACTACAACCCAGTCTGGATGAAAGAGAATATGCTATACAATAACCTGAACAAACATCCTAAAGTACAGTACAGATGGGCTAAAGAATAAAACATAGAGACAGGACTGCACAGGAATGTGAGAAAGCTACCACAGATGTAAATCCAAGCTAGAATTCTGCTTTAGTGGTACAAGAAATGACATCTATTTTTTTTTTAGCAATGAGCAATCTTATCATAGTTTGGTTCATGAAAATGATTACAAAAAGTGCCTGTCTCATCAGCTGTGAAGATTAATTGAGCTGTGTCCGTAATGTTCTTGAATGCTACCAAGTTTTTAATGTGTATCTCTACTATTTGTATCTGAGTACTCACCAAAGTGTCATGGATCTTTATTGATCAACTTATTGAGTAGTAAGTGAATGAACCTGACTCTCTTAAGCCATATCAGGTCAAATGACTCACACAAACAGTGTTATACTGCATAGAGTAAATGACAAAGATGTTTCCTTTATGTGCTGGAAAGAAACAGTCATTTCTTTCCCATTTCTTCTGCCACTAAAGCAGAAAAAAGAGTTCTGACTCCCCTACCCCATGGGATAAATGCTTATAATTCCAGTCCAGGAAAGTGAAGCCTGAGAGTTTGCAGAGCAAGGTGACTAGAAGTCTAGTTCTGTCCACAACTCGGTTTAATAAGAATTCCAGCCCCAAAGGAAGAAGATAGAAGAGCAATTGATGATGATTTTAGTATCAACCTTGGGTCTACATGTACAAATGAATACAAATGCACATGCAACAGCATACAAACATGAACATACACATATAAATACACACTACACACACACACACAGACAAAAACAGAAAAAGAGAAAACTTTGTTTCTTTGTGTCTGGATGGAAAGTTTCATAGGTTCTCACGCTAACCACTTGGAATATAAATGCATCTATTCCAGGGTCATATATACTTCACAGCTAGGGATTAGAACACTAGTCTTCCAGCATCTTAAATGTTTAATGAGAAATGTGATGCAGTTTTAACCATTTAAAGGTCTTGTGGAAACTAAGGAGAGTTTCATTATTCTTTTTAAAACAAAGTAACTATGCAGATGACTCTAGATGTACTACTAAGGTAGGTGAAGTGTCAGGCAAATGGAGCATTTTTATAGGTCCACTGAAAACCAGCGAAGATGTGACTCCCTACCATAAGCCACTGGTGCATAAGAAGCAAAACAGAAGCATTAAATTAATGAAATAATATAGGTAAGAGCTGAAAGCTGTAAAATACAAAAAGATGAATGAAAAGATCAACAAAGGCAAAAATTGGTCCCTTGAAAGTATTAAAATTGACCAATCTATGGACAGGATAGGAGAGAGAGAGAGAAAGAGAGATAATAAAAAAGTGAACAATGAGAAATAGTTGGGCCAAGAGGGAGACATCCTATAAGAAAAAAATAAAACAAAGTGAAAAGAAATGTTCTAACAGTATCTTTAGTGCTTTTACACAAGAAAGATATTTGACATTATCTGGTCAAACAGAATTCACACATGCTCTATGGTGCAGTGATTCTGCTCCCCCTTGAAGCACAGGGAATGTATCTCAACACCTTTTTAAATTTTAACTGACAAAAATCATTAAAGAGATTGATTGACCCATCAAGCAATTTGATACATTTGATATATTAAATTTTCATTTACATACCAATGTGTTGTGTTAAAGAAAAAAATAAAATGGATAATTTCACATGCATCTAGGAGTTGAAGGCAGAGATATAAAATATGAGCAAACTCTCCATTAAACTGTTTTACATAAGGATTTTTGCTTCTCAGCACAAAAGAGAGGTGTGTCTATAGGAATCAGTGCCACACATCAGTTCTTTCCTCTCTTCTGTGTTAAATGCTCCATGTAATAACAATAAAATGAATGTGCATAGCTCATTTAAGTGTTATAGAATTCAAAGCAGTCTTAATTCCTCCATAACCCAAAAACAGAATAAAATAGAAAATTTCTGGTCTCTCTAGACTTCGCAAAGGATTGAGGATTGAACAATAAAACCATATTTCACAGAAAAACATAAATCGACTTTTCAGGTTATAAATACTTGATTATGGCACATACAATGTAGACATAGCCCCATTTCAACTCATTCAGAAAAGACGTTAATTCACTATGCTGAATCTAATGGCAGGAAAGAGGAAAAGGAATAATTTTGAGCTGTCAGCACAGATTATGAAACAAATATTCTCATTCTATTCTGTGGCAGAACTAAGCATGCTGAACAGCATGGGGTTAGACACCTTACAAATGGTGGCCAGGGAAGTATACAGCGAGAAAGAAAAAGAGCTATGAAAACATAGAAGGAAATTTTAGATATATTATTATACATGTTAAAACATGTATAATGAAAAGAGCTTATGAATACAAGGACAATCTGAAACTCATGGCTAATGCACCATGTCACCATTATATAAAAAAACGAAAAAGACAGAGTTAAAAATTTCCATTCTTTGAACAATAATCCTGGAAATGCCATGATTCTCCTGTCAAAGTTAACTTTAAGATAGCTGTCTGAATTTTTTTACTTAAAGATAATTGCTAGTGGGAACTCAGACGTAATAAAATTTCACAGAGTGGTAAAGACAGGATGTGATCATCCTCTTACACAGGCATCAGAGAAGGCAGAACTTACCTTTGTGATGATTCGCACTAGATACGACTTTACCCCACAAGGTTACAATAAATATTATTATCAGCAGCTTTCCTTTTGTTGCTTTCTGTAAGTATCTCTTACTCATCCTGTAAAAAAAAAGAAAAGATGAAATTCCTGAGCGTGTGAAATCATTCCTTATCAATTATAATCACGACATTTAAGCTTCATGAAATCTCAGCAAATCATTTTCTCAATACTGCACTCCTTGGATTAAAATGCTGTTTACTGTATAAACACTATGTTTAGTTTTGTTGTTGTTGTTGTTAGAGGCAAAGCAGCCCAAGCTGGTTTTGAATTCAGAATCCTCCTGCTTCAGATTCCCAAATGGGGACACACAAGTATGAACCACTATGTACACAAACTGAACAGGGAAGAAAGAAGTTTTTCAAATCAATCAGTTTGATATGAATCAAGTAAAGTCCTGCCTTGGTGAGTCTCCATCCACTTATAATAGGTTAAACTGATTTCTAGATACTGTAATTTCTTTGTTCATGTACAAAGATTTAACTTATTAACAAATTTTAACACATTTATTCCTCTGAATAATCTTTAAATAAATGAGTGGTTACTTTACATTTTTCCCAAAGATTCTTTCTTCAATACCAACTTATTTAGTTAGAATAAAGAGTTAAGATAAAATGAATTTCTACACTGAATCAAGTAACTTCCAATTTATTGCTATTTGTATTGGATTTTTAAAGTCATCTAACAACATAGCTTTCTTATTTCAAGCTAATCCTGTCAATCTAAAATATATCACTGCCTGTCTGGAGACATAATATTAAAACTTATCTTAGTCCACCTTTTCAGAATAGGAGAAAGATGGGAAAAATCAGAATAAAAAACTGTCAAATTAACCCTTTCACGTTGAACCTATAAAACTCAGGAAACACATATATGTATGGATATATCAAATCATAATTACCTATATATAATAAAATTTAAGCACTCTTTTGATCCAGTACTTCAGACACTATCTCTTTTGTTCTCAGGTACAAAATGTCTCTCCCTCTTTTGTAGTTAATAAAATTTGAAAATTTTCTTGAGGTCACATTTAATGAGTAAAAAATTCAAACCCAGAATAACATAATTTTAAAATCATTATGCATTCTACGTCATTGGTAATGGGGAAACAAAGCTAAAATGAAATATGCATAAGAATGTAATTTGTGAGAGAAATAAGATACATGTCTGTTCTAGACATGTACCTTTCAGATTTAGAACTTTCTGTCCTCAGGAAGGGGAGGAGTACCTAAGCTTCTCCCCCATCCATGACTGAATGTTGATAGACTCAATCCTGTACAGATATAAAGGCTTCACTCACTTGAATAGGATGATATGAAAGGTGTCTTGAAGGCAAGACCCCATCCATTGCAGGATTCAACTTTGAGAATACAAAAGTTTGAAAGGAGAGAGCTTCACACAGAATCAGACCAACCAAATCTCTCTCCATCCTAAGGCTCAGGGAACCTTGCAGAAGAGGGAGAGGTAAAATTGTAAAAGCCTAAAGGCCAGAAGATCCACCACTGGACAAGACAGGACTGCTCCATTTACGAATTCAATGCAATGAGACTTGTCCTTACCACACCAGCCTAATGGATGACATACCAACATGTACCTACAGACTAGCGAGCATGTCCGGAATAATAATTGCGTGTACTAATTATTTCCTTAGGGGTAAGGGATAGACAGATGAAAGGGAGTGCCTCTATCAGTGGATCTGCTCCAAGAAGGACCACTTAGTCTGCCACAGAGGGCCTAAACCTCCACTAGAACACATGATCTAGAGAGAACCCTGGGACCCATAGAAGCAGATAGACATGAAAGTGGGAGGGAGTGGGATGGATTGATGTAAGGAGGGGAAGGAATCAGGGAAGGGAGGAAGGGGAATGAAGGGGGGCTGGGATAATTATTCAGTATGCTTATAAAATTGGGGGAATATTTTTGAAAAAATAAAGGAGAGAGATTGAAGTGAGAACATGGCTGCAGGAGTTTCCTGTTTTAGAAAAATTCCTGTACACACACACACAGGCCACTACAACTGTGGTTTAAGAGGTCAGTCTGTATCTCCAGCGTGGGACAAACCTGGCAGTGTCATCTGCGTGGTACTAGTCTTGTAGCCAGGAAGGATGCAAGCTTGAGGGAATCATAAGTTTTCCTTGGCGTTCCCAGAAGGCTATTAGGGTCAAGCAATGTGAAGCAGCCTAAGATTTCCTGCAAGGATGTCAGGAGCAACCATTTTGGGAAGCTGTGAGGACCAACCTTAAGTTGAAATAAAGACATCAGAGCTAAGGAGAAGCCAGGACTGTGGCACACTCAGCAGGAAATATGTCTACAAATAGTGCCAACTCAAGAGAGGGTATATGTGCTAGAGGCACAAAACTGAAGCAACTTGGCTCCCCAGTGCCTTTGCAACCTCAGGGATTCCATCAAAAGCCCAGGGGCCTAATATAGAGTTACAGACCTTGCTGTTTTCCCTGCTGAGTTCGTCTTGCTTTAGTCAAATCTTTTCTTCCTGTACTCCCCTTCTATCTTTCCATTTACTCTACACCATTGTATTACGTTGTAATGGAAGCATGTAACTCTTTTTTTTTTTTTTTGATGTTCTAGGGCTTGACAGTGAAGAAATTTCCTGAATCTCTAAAGAAACTCAGCACTCATAGTTTTGAATAGTACTGCAACTGATAAAGACTATGAGGACTTTTGAAGGTGAACTGGATTAACTTTACATTATGAAACAGTCAGAGGTCTATGAGGATAAGGCATAGAAAATTATGTCCTAAAATTAATATATATGAGTGTTATTGAGAAAAGGCAGACTTCAGAAAAATATTGAACTATAACAATAATCTCTTTCCAAGTAAATCAAAGGCCCAATTTAAATCTTCCATTCTAGCATCTTTGTTGCCTCTCAGCTCTCTTTCTCTAAGTTTTGTTTTCAATCCCTCCCCCCTTTTTTTTCACTTTTTTCAGCTACTATGACTCTCCTTCTGGACCCAGCTCCACAACTTTATGGTACTGCTTATTCTGTAACTGAATGAGAGCAAAACTCCTCTGACTGGATGAGCTGTTTAGCATAATTCTTGATGATAACTTTGACAGTGCAAATGGCTTTTCCTATAAGGTCAATGATCCATCATTCTTTCCATACCATTGTGCACCCACAAAATGGGATGACAGAACAGACAGCTGGTCAAACTAATAACTAGACATATGGAAACTGAAACTTCCACAAAGTCACCAAGCTGTCAGCATAAAAAAAGGAGAACGCAGGTCAATACTTGGAAGTCTATAGCAGTACTTTCTCCCTCCTATACCATCCACGCCTCATTCTGTCAATCAAGAATACATACCAAATAACTCTAACCTAACATATGCAACCTTATATCTGCCCTACTGGGATACTGCAAGTCAAACTACCAAAATTCCTTACTAGCATCCTAGTCAGATTTCCTACCACAGAGTGAACCCATCTGAAAGCATTCATCTGACTTTTCACAAATATCTTTGCAGTGTCCATTAAGAGTCTGATAAATACTACTCACTGAATGTAATATTTTGTCTATGCTATAGCAAAATAAGTAGCTAAGGTAATGTTTTTTAAAGGCGTTGCATGAGTCTCCTTCAGTCTTAGAAAACACATGTCATAGTCCTTAGCAGAGTAGTTTTCTTTTTCTAACCATTTAAAGAATATTTATTTATAAAACAGAGAGAGAGAGAGAGAGAGAGAGAGAGGGCAAAGACATTTGCTGCACAAGCCTGATGGCTTAAGTTTGACCCCACAACCCATGTAAAAGAGGAAGTAGAGAATGGACTCTGTGATGTTGTCCTCTGATCTTCACATGCACACCAGGGAATATGTGCCTCCCCAAACATATATCATGCACCCACACACAATAATAATAAGATATTTTTAATTATTAACCTCTACTCATAGGTCATGGTGCAAGTAGAAAGTTTTTCTAGATAATGCCCTTTATATGCACTGGTTACCCATTGCTGCTTTTCAATCTATTTACTGATCTCCATCACGTTCATTTAAGATCCTAAAAATTAGGACAATATCACATAGATCTGTGAATATGCAAGCTGTATTCCAAGTTTTGGCCTAATAAGTAGTAAATGAATGTCTGTTGAGTCATTGTGATACTTTGTAGGCAAACACAGTGTGTAGTTGTCAATATAAGCAACAAGCAAATCTTTCCTTTTTCATCAGCATGTGATTAGGACTAAACAGATGGGAAGAAAGTAAGAAAGGAAAAAGAAATAGAACAAGACAGGACAAACTGAAAGAAAGAGCTCAGTTTTAATGTTTTCTTCTGACTTCTAGAGAGCAATCAAATTTCAACAAAGTGAAATCTACCAGAATGGTTGACAAAGAGGGGATGTAAAAGAGATTGAGAGAATGAGAACATGGGAGAAGGCATCCCTTTGTGTTCTACTTGCTAAGTACCAGAGATCAGTTTAAATCTTTCTGCCACAGATTAGAATGGTCACATTCATCTGCGAAAGCAATCAAAAAATTCAGTGAATTTTCCAATCACAAAAAAAACAAGTGAACAGAAACTGAAAGTTAAAGGATAAATATACCCAGAATATAAAACCTTGGCATTGCTCCCCAAACAGAGGTAGCTAGGCAGGAATGCTACGGGGAGGTGGAAGGAGGGGGGAGATATCAGAGAAATGGAAACCTTGGCAGTGAAGGATGTAAAAGTGAAAGTTGTCAGAGTGCAGGGTGATGAAATCTCCTGAATTTTTCCACGCTTCCCTTCTGGGTTACACGTTTCTGTTGCAGTCTATGAGATTCACATTTCTGGATTTCTCAAAGCCTTTTTACTCTTTCTAAAGTAAATACAATAATTATGCTATGAAAACAGAAAGTAAGTTTAACTAGTCTGCAGAAGAGAGTGTGGAGATGAAGGAGAGGAAGGCTGGTATATAAAGGAGATGGGATCCCACCCCTTGGATCAACCACCCAGATGCCTCTAGGTTGAAGACATGTCTGTGTTGTGGAAACAAATGTCTTATTAGACAATGAATAGAAATATGTTCTCAGGACATTGTGCACATTGGTCTGCTATTCGAACAATGTCATAGCTTTGAACAAGCAAACCAAGTATGGAAATGGACTCTTAGATAGGCTGCCTCAGTTAATAAGGCAAGTGCCCTCTCCCTAGAGAACAGATTGTCTTTATAAAATGTACATCAGATCACGTGCTACACTATCACCTCCAGCACATTTTGCTTTAAACCCTGAAATTCACCTAGACACTAAAAGAAGAATAAATTTAAGTTCCTACTGGAGAAGGAAGGGCCACTGCTGCTTGTCTCGACCTTCTAGCCTCAGTTCCCACTCCTGCTCCTGTGATCTCCACATGCACATCTCCATGTCCTGCATTTGGCTTTTCCTCTGTCTCTTGTACCAGCTCATCCCCGACTTGGCTCTAAATGATGCTTGCTGTGCTCTGAAGACTCAACCTCAATCTTTGTGTGATGATCTGGTTTTCATTATCACCTTCGTAGTGATCACCTCAGACTGCCCTGCCCTCCATAGACCAAGAGGCCACCTATAGGGTCTCTTTCCCAAGGTCTTACAGTAACTTCTTTACGATTACAATATAAAATTAGTCCACAATATACAACATGAAATTAGTTTCTTCACACATTTGCTTACATGCTTGTTATCTTCTTCCTGTGAAAAATGTGACCTTCTTGTGGTCAGAAATCCTATCCAGATCACTGTTCAAGCATTCTTAGAATCTTAGGAATGATGTGCTGATCTTATAATCAGAATAAAATGGACAAGTCATTCATTTAAAGGAGAACTTCATTCCATTTTAACTTCAAATTAAAACTCTATTACATACAACAAATACAAATGACAACAATGATGTAAGACAGTAGAGCAAAGATGAAAAGGAAGTGGGATATGAGGAGACAGAAACAGACCAGAGTGTTCTTTGAAAAAACACACAGGTATCTACTTCACGCTACTTTAATATAGATAACGATTTAGTTGAGATTGATTGTAGATGATATATGTGGATGATATATATATATATATATATATATAGGTTGATCAATCAATAGATATATAGGTAATAGATATAGAGACATGACAGATAAAGTCATGTATAAGAGTCATGATAAAGAGTATATAGATAGGCAGAAAGATATGATAAATATGATAGATACATAGGTACAGAGATGATAAATAGGTATTAAATAAATATATATGGATGATAAAATACAAGAATGTGTTTATGTTGCATGTATAAGAATACTAATGAATTTGGGTGAATTGTTAACTTCACCAATTCTACTGTGTTGTATATTCTATGATCCTAAATTGAACTCATCTACTTTAATTATTTTTCTATCACTCTTAATTTTTTTCATTTCACATAGTATTTCAAAATCATCACATTATAGTATTATAAACAACACTATCAAACATATTACTTTAATCATAACCTTTCTGTTGATAAACTAGAATCTAGATTTCTCTCCTTATTATCAAAAGTTTATAAAATTATATCATTCATACAATTATCCTATTTAGAGCATTTTTCTTAGATAATTTTATAACAAAAACATTGGAATCAAAAGAAATTTCTCAAGAACAATTGTTACTTTGGAAAAATTGTTTTTGAGTACTCATAATATTTAATTTGTCAGTGTCTTATGATGAGTCGACGTTTATTCTTTCATTCATTTCTTCTCAACACTGCAGTTTTCGCTGGACAATAAAAATATGGCAATACTACCTATTTATGCTTAGCGATGTACAGACAAATTGTCAGATTTTCTTCAATTCCTGAACACCTAAAGATTGAAATTATATGGAAGACAAATGTATTATCATTTAAATGACTCTGCCAGAAATATACAATATTCTGAAGCTTCAAGCTCTAACACTCAAATGAGACAAAAAATGCTATCAGACAAAAAGAAGCAATCTAAGATTTATGAAACCATCAGAAAAACACCTGAAATAATCAAGGCTGAGCCAACAATATTGTGCATACATGATTACAAGTGACTAACTTGTCCTGCTTTTCAACCTATAAAATGGAAATAACATCTATTTTTTCAAGCAGAAATGTCATTACAATAAATAAGAAATTACTTGACATTTGAACTTAAAAAGAAAAATATGTAAGGTGCTACTATTCCTTTAAAGGTCTTTCCCTCAGAGGATGGGTTTGTAAGTAACAAACATTTACACATATGTAATCCTGGGTCCCAAGTCAGAATAGTCAAATGAATTTGTCAAGCATACTTAACAACTCTGACCCTATTATGCACAGGTGGAATGATGAACACTATTATATATTGACACAAATGCTGTAAATAATGAACAGAATGTTGTGTAAATCATCTAACACAAAATCAGAGAGAAACTAATAATATTATCAGGATCACACTGTTTGCTACAGATAAAATGTCCCAGCAATGTCATCTTGAAAGTGTAAGTGCTTAATCACAGGTGAGAAAGATTTAGTTTTAAGTTTAGTTAGTTCGAAGAATGAAAAATAGAAAAAAGGCTGGTAAGAATATTCCCCAAATCTGAAAAGTGAATAGATAATGCTTGGATATAAGAGAATACACAACAAATTTGTAAATGTACTATATTCCAGGATCTTAGCTCTATGACAATGCTCCCAAGATAGTTAATCTTGGGTTTCAACTTGACACACCTGGCATTAACTAAGATCACCTGAGACCACCTGAAGAGATTATCCAGATCAACACATTTACAATGCAAAGACCAGTCCTAGATCCCATGGGAACCTCCCCAGATCTCATTGGAATCTCCCAGTAGTGGACAAGATAAAAGGAACCACAGGACAGAAATCAGGGAAGAAGAGAGACTCTCCAGGAATACTGCAGCTATGTGAATGTCTGTCATGACTTAGCCTGCCTACAGCTTCAGCCACCAGCTATGTCACCTCCATCATGAAAGACTGTATCTCTCCTCTGGAACCCTAAGGTAAATCAATTTCCTTCTCTCCCTTAAATTATAGTTAAGACAAATATCTGAAAAAATGCTCCACTTCCTTAGCCATCAGGAAAATGCAAATCAAAACTTCCCTGAGATATCATTTCACCCCGGTTAGGATGGCAAAAATCCACAATACGAACAACACCAAATGCTGGAGAGGATGTGGAGAGAGGGGAACTCTCCTACATTGCTGGTGGGAATGCAAGCTGATACAGCCACTCTGGTGAGCCATCTGGAGATTCTTAAAAAATTAAAGATTGAAATACCATATGACCCTGCGATTCAACTTCTGGGAAAACCCCCCATGCAGCAGAGGTTCACCTTGATAACACAAGTGCGACCATGTTCATAGCAGCACTGTTTACAATAGCAAAGTCATGGAATCAACCCAAATGTCCAACAGTTGACAAGTGGTTAAGGAAATTGTGGTACATCTATACAATGGAGTACTACTCAACCATCAAAAATGATGAATTACTGGAATTTGCTGGGAAATGGATGACATTAGAAACAATTATATTGAGTGAAGTATCCCAGACCCAGAAAATTAAGCACCGTATGTACTCCTTAATAGGTGGCTCCTAATACCAAACCCACCCAGCCCACCTAGAGACACTCAATGATAAATCTCTGTAATACTGTAATTGCAAGGAGTATGAACAGGAGGAATGGGGTAGGAGGGCCACACCAGAAACATGGAAAGAGGGGAACCATGTTACAGCAGAGAAAATAGACCTCCATCAAGGACTGTAAGTAAGCAATGAGACATCTGGTTAAGTTCACAGACTTTTCGTTCCTCATCATTTACAACTGAGGGGGTGTGATCTCACTAGAAGGGAAGGGCATATAGTCTGGCAGATAATAAGTAACCATTTTTCAAATGGGTGATTGACCCCTCCCTCTCTATGGTTTCCTACTTTTATTACATCTACCTTTGAATATACTCTTATAACAATACTCTAGTTTAACAGCTTTTTATCTCTGACCAGGGGGTGACATCCAATACCCATCAGGATGGAGTGAAGGGCATTGCAGGAGCAGCAAAACCGCAAAAGAAAATCAACAAACCGTAATCCAGAACTTCAGAGACTCTATATCAACCACCTAGAACTAAGCCAGCCTAATCTCTCCCCATCCTGAAGCTCAGGGAAATTTGCGGAAGAGGGGGCGGTAAGAGTGTAAGAGCACAAGGATGGGAGGAGCAATGATAAGCAAGATACTCCACACAAGTTAAGGCTGAAGCAATCATAATTGGACTTTGCATGCCCTGCACAATGTCCAACAACACTATTGACCCCACAAAGTCTAGCATTTGCTAAAAGCACCAAGATCTTTGGAGACAAGGGATTAACAGCCAAAATAGTGTTCCTATGCTTAAGGAGAACAAAGGAAAAGGTTCAGGGAAATGCTGCTGGGTCCTTGTAAGTCATCAGAGAGGAGGACCCAGAGGAGAGTTTGGCATGCACATTAAAGGATTCTCTGGGGATTGGGGGAGGGGAGGTACTGGGCGGTGGGGAGGGAGGAGTGAGGGGAGGGTGAACAGAGGGGTCGGGTAGAGGAGGAGGGAGGGAGGGAACCGGTGTACCTATTAAGTTTGTATGAGCGGAGATAATAAAACATGTTTAAAAAAAAGTTATAGTTAAGAGTAACTATGGAGAGAATACATATCTAGAATCATGCAAAATGAGGTTATTGATATGACTATACATGTGTTTACAGTATTACCTCTAGATAACATTGATTCATTTGATATCTCATTCAGTTCTAATATTAAATCTTTTTACTAAACTCGGTATGTATTACAGTTCACAGAATGCATATGAGAATCTGAAAAAAAAAACTTCAAGATAAATAAGAAGAACAGGAAGTAAATACTGAATCCAGATCTGCTGACCATTAGGTCAGTTCTTATTTCTTGATGATGATTGATCAGATGATGTTGCACATATCCTGATGAATCCTAGTAGCATCAGATACATTTTAGACAAACATACACCAAAATCGGTTAAAATGAAGTACTAGTTATCAGTTACACAGAAAATTAATTTAAAAATCACCTCATTGCCATGAAACTGAATAAAGTAAATATTATTGTATCTCACTCCCTGTCCTACAAGGCCAAAAGCATTGATCAGGATTTAAATGGTGATCCATTGATAATTCATACAAACTCCATGATCTGGAAAGCAATAAGTTAATGTTGTTGAGCTAACCACCTAGCATACTTCACTCTACTGAAATTAGTTAGCATCAATGGAAATTCTACTTAGAAGTCACAATGTTAGCTAGGATGAAGATATGTGGATGAAGACATGGATATTTGCCACTTGGTTATACACTAGTATTAAAGAAATAATCTTTAGCTTCACAGAGTTTCCATTTTATCATTTACAATATTTGGATCCAAACAGGGATGTCAAATGAGTTAATTTATAGTAAAATACTCATCACAAATCTTGACAAGAGTAAGTAATCTATAAGTTATAAATGTTAGCTATTTTAAATTCAAATGTGTCTGTGGTGAACTCTTTTATTCAGTAAGAAACAAGTTTATTAATTTCCATAACTAGCAAATAAATGCTTGTTGTATATCAATAAAACACCATTAAATGCTTGTCCTTCGTCATATGGCATTACATGATCAGTCAAGAAATCTTATTCCCAGTGGCTGTAGGCAGTTTGATACCAGTATGTCCACAAGATTAAAACTTTAAGTCTCTTTTCACTTGTCAATATTAGGCTTAAGTTAAAATATTTCTCTGCATTTATGCTTTGTATTTCAATACCTCAATCTTAGCATTTGTTCACTGATCTAAAACATAAGCTATTGTTTCCACAATTCAAAAGTACTGTTCCTCCTGGGACACAATCAACAAAAGGTAAGGGTAGTTGTGTATGTGATCAAAAATGAAATTTCCTGAACAAACACTACAGGATAAAATGTATGATGTTTTTTAAAAAAAAGTCCATAAGAAAATTTTAGAAAGAAATTTTAAAATGAATGAGCTATTTTTTAGAAATAAACCTAATTTATGAAATTTAATAGGAAAAGTGTGCTTACTGCAGAAATCCTGATATTTTTATTTTCTTCTCTTTATTCTTGAAAATTTCACATACAAGCGGAATGAGTTAACATCCTTGTCCCCCAACCCTTCTTTTCCCACCTCCCTCCTCTCCCATCCTCCCTTCTAGTCACCAATCCAGATATGTTCTCTCACTTCTATGTCTCTCTGCATGTGTGGACCACAGGATTCTTTAGGGATCACCTGGACCAGTAAGGGTCCAGGCTTCTGTGGTAGTATAAGTGACCACTCAGTGGGTAAACCTATAGGTGAGAAAGCCCCCCTTTCCTTGTCTGGAACCTGACCCAATGATTCTCTCTGAGTGAACCTTTGAAAATATTTTAAGGGAATGACATGTAATTAAAATCTAGACACATTGAAACCTTTTTAAATATTTTGCTCTCCTCTCCTACAAGCAAATAAGACCAAAGGTCACCAATTAATGGTTGGGAAGATGGTTCAGAACATAAGATAGTTGCCATACGAGTGTGAGTTGTGGAGTTCGAATCCCAAAAACCACATAAAAGACTAAGTGAATATGCAGCCACTGGATGAAATCTCCATATCAAGCTATCTATCCAGACTAACTGACTGTGTAAGCTTTGATTTCATTTGAGAGACCTGTCTTAATGAATGAAGCATAGAGTGATTGAAATAGAAACCTGACAGCAACTTCAGGTCTCCACATACACATACATGCATCCACATATACACATGCTCTTAGTTATATGTGAATGCATACACATACACGCATGCACACACACACACGTATCATGCACCCACACTTAAAATACACCACAATAGACAAATTCTGACTGGCAGTCCCCTACTGTCGTAAGGCAATGATCCTACATGGTAATACAGCTGCAAACTGAGGCCAGGACATATGCAGACATTTTTAGGATAAGGATGATCCACAGAGCATCCATTCCTCAATCATACAAAGGTGGGATCAGTTCACAAGTATTAGGTAGAGGACCATTGGATAGATGAATAAGTCAGAAGCTTATCACTTCATTTTCTGATAAAACATAGTAAAAGCAAAAGCAAGTCTGTAAATAAAATCTAGGTTCACATACAGGGCAAAAAACGAAATATTTTCTCTCTTCTTAAAACAAAACATCTATAGTTAAGTCTAAATATTCTCTACTTTATTATCAGTGTAACTAGTAACTATACATACTTTTATTTCTTTGTTCTCATATACCTGTTCTCTTGGGAAATAAACCATAAAAGAAACTTACTTCCCCCAATAATTTCACCCTAGCAAACAAATGTAAATATTAACAAAATAAATCTTTAAGTGTTATTTGTTCCAATAAAATGGGTAGTCCATTGAATGGCATTTGTAGGTATTACTCCCAGCACTATGAATATGAGGAATTCTGTTTGTGCAGTTATCCACTGTGGCCAATATCCATCAAACACTGACCAGTTAGTAGCCCACATTCAACAAATAAGAATACCTTAACCAATGAGCTACTGTGGCCCCAAACCACCTTCAACCCAGAGCCTCCTCAAAGGAACGCAAACTGGAGGACTAAACTTACACATCTGAAGTTCCAGGCTCATACAACCATCCCCTGTAAGGCACTAACCTAACTTTTTAAACTTCACCATCAAAAAATAATGGAAATAAGCAAACCATGAAAAAAGCAGCAATCATGAGTTGAAAGGCATATCATTTGCCTTCAAAGGAAAACAGTAGAAAACCATCCAAGAAGAGATTGTTCAACGAAGTACGCCAGAGTCAAAAATCTTGGTTAACTATTTTACCAGCATTTCTCTACAACACATAGTGAAAGAGAGACCAAGATGCAGGGACCTGTGTGTACACATTTACATTTTATGTGCACCCCCAACTTGTGTTCAATATCTGCACATAACCACATATAAAGCAATGAGCAGTCTTTGAGACAGTCATGGGATAGTACAATATTTTAATACAGCACAGAGTTATACTCAGTGTCCATTTAGTACCCTAAGCAACTGGAACTCAACTAAGAATAAAAGCAGCAACCATTATGTGCTCAAACCTCTGTTGATAGTAAGCTTCAAGTATACTGCTTTCTGATTTACTCCTTTAACAGCAAGATTTTAGATTCTTTTTAAATTTCTTGCCCTCCAATATCTGGGAAGTTCTCTTTATGAATAAAATCAACCACTTAATCGACATGAACTCTCCTGCTTTTCTATCAGTAACTGTTTTCCAATGCTTTCCTTACAGTGGAAGGTATTTGTAGTGCAGGTGCCGTACAGTCATAACACAGTCATTCTGCAGCATGGTAGACAGGTGGTTAAATGTGCAATCTTGAGAAATTTTCCCAAAGGTGAGATTTATTAGATTGCAAAATTCTGTTTCTGGATGATGGCGAAAGCCCATTGCATGAGTCTATTTTAGAAAAATGCTCCAAAGGACACCCCGAGTGGATGTAAAGCCTTAAATTATGGAGCACAGGAAAAACTGATCCACACTGTAGTAATTGTCATCTCATATTTTACAGAAACCTAGTGACCTTATTTCTTCTAAATTTATATCCTCTTACTTGAATTGCCAGGGACAAGAATTCAAGGCATATCATGGAAAAATATTGCATTGAAGACTGTGCAGGATAACACGACAGTTCAACAGAAGTTTTTCTTCAAAATGTTTCAAATGTTAAATTTTGTATTATGTACATTTTCCACAATAAATATAAAGGAGTTGACTACATGGCAAAGTCATAAGTGGAACCATTAGGCTCATGGGCTCTGCCATGCAATCTGTATTATGTTCCCTGTAGCATTTATAGTTCTGGGAATTATAATATTTTTCTACATGTTTACTAAGTTATTTTCTTCCCCTCCACTAGAAGAGAAACTGCTGTGAAAACAGGAAATGAGATCTTCTAGTCCACTACTTTGTTCTCATAATTGATATTGAATCTATAAAGGTTAAAGTATCTAGGAAAGAAAGAAATAATTAGAAGAAATACCATGTATGCCATTTTAGTTTTGAGTTTGGTTACCCTGAAAGATCACATTTTCTAAAAACATTTAATGTTTCCACTTCTTACAGGAATATAAGATATTTTCAACTGTTATTTATGTGATATTTAAGTCCCATGTCTGTAAACAGATTTCAAGTTCCTTGGGAGAACATATGCTGAATCTCTATTTCCCCACCAAGTATCTTACCCTTGCCTAGTCCCATATGGTACTCGAAGTACTTTCACATCCACAATCACATTTGATATACATGACCAGAAGCCTAGAAGACACATCTTTTCTCCTTTCAAAGAAAAAGGTAAGCGCAGAGGTAAGGAAAGTGATTAATGCAAGGTCAGAGCCAGAACTCAATACCAGGTCTTTTATCTCTGGACCCAAAGTTCTTTAAATTGAAACTTTGATGATTAAAACAATAACTTTAATGCAATATTTTCCATACTGAACGTCAAACACTTTAAAAATAATTCTTTCAGCCTTCAGTAGGATATCAAAATCACTCCCCATCCTGAGGCTCAGGGTACCTTGTGGAAGAGGGGGCAGTAAGAGTGTGAAGTCTAGGGGGGAGGAAGTATTCTTTGGTCATAATAGAGTTGCTGCACCCAAGAATTCACTTGAGTGATGTCTACCTCCACTAGATCTGCTCATTCCACCAGAGAGGAAAGACTTCAAAAGATACTTCACAACCCCAAGAGACTGTTGACGTTTGATGCCAGACAGGAGAAGGGGAGATTCTTTATTAAACTATGTGCCCACTGATGAGTCATCCTTACCTCAGCAGGTACTTGGGAAATTGCCAGGGCAGATATTCCAGATGAAATCCACTGGGTCACACTTGCAAAAACAAAGATGTGAAAGTAGGAGAGAGACTGGAGTGAAAGGAGAACTTTACAAAGTGGGACGGGAGGGGAGATTGAAGTGGACCGTAAGGGACAAGAACACATATATATTCGTTGCATTTATGGATGAAAGTATAGAAGGATAAAAAAATAATTCCTACGCTTTATTTCTAGGCAAAGAAAATGCATGTATAATATGTAATGGGGAGGTTAATTCTTAAAAATGAGTCAAATTATACATGGGTATAAGTAAACTTTGACCAAATATTTGCCAATAAAATACTATATAAAAAGCACAGAATTGGTTGCAGATGTGTGACGAAGCCAGTAGAAGACAGGGAGGTAGGGCAGTTGAAAGGAGGAGCAAGTCATCTTTCTGCCACTCAACTCTGACAGCAGAGGGTGGAGAGGTCTCCTGTTTCCCATGAAGATCCAGAAGCATGAATCATATCTAACACCACCTGCTTTTAATACACTCTCCATTAATCCTCATTTTAAGAATGCCACTGTTAACTAGAGTTTGTAGGCAGATAGTATGCACCCACAGCTCTAAGCCACAGAATTCCTAAGTCTACTCAGAGATGACAGCAATTTTTAATCCTTTGTTATTTATTTTATTGATAGTATCACACATGGATACAGTTAATTTTTATCATTTCCTCCTCATATTGCCCTACCTCATCCTCCATCCTATCATTGAGAAATAAGTGTTTCCCCTGTCCATATGTACATTTTGTGTTTGAGTATAATGAGCTGTCTGCCTTAGCATATATCTCAGCATTTGCTGCAGCATAGGCAATTTATCAGTGACAACTCCACTGAACCAACTGTCTGCCCTTCTCCCAGACAGCATTAACCATCAATATACACTCAGAGAAGGATGAGGACACATGAACTCTTCCCCATACATGATATGATATGAAGGTGCCCAGTTTAGTGGAAGTCCTATGGATGCAAACACAGCTGCATTGAGTTCATGGTGGCAGCAGCATTTTCATATTCAGCAGACACCGACTGGTGATTTAGTGATCCCTCCATACCTTCTGGTTCTTAAGTTCTTTCCATCCCATCCTCTGCAATGGCTCCTGAGCCTTGGAATGGGAGAGTATATGTCCTGTTTAGGATTAGGCAAACCATACTACTTTATTCTCTTTGACAAGTGTGGTTCTCTATATTGACAACCAAGCATTCATTGCAAAAACAGAGCTTTTCAAATGAAGGCTGAGAATTGTGTGCACTCTGACTTGGATCAGAATGAAAAACAAAAGAAATGGCAGTGAGAGATCATCTAGAGGCAAAAAAAAAACCTATAAACAATTTGTTGTTTTCTCATGTACAACTAATAGTAGTATCTAGATCTATGAACTTCAGTGAGTAGTGTTATATTAAATAATTGGATAAGTAGAGATATGCTAAAATACCCAGTTCTGAAGATATTTCATGCAGTTCTGTAACTTAAAACTGAGATTGTCCTCCATGGAGAATCTAAAGGCTAAAGAAGGAGCATTTATTCTTACAAGGGCAAGATCAGATACGTTTTCACTCTATACTTTAGTAGGACACATAAAGACTATAATTGAGAGTGGAAGGAAGAAAAGGACCTCCTGAAAAACAGATGTCTTAAGCTAGAAGTAGCAATCACAGCATCTGCACTTGCGGCACTGGGTGGAAAACAATAACGCAAAATGTATGAAAATACCAAAGGAGTCAGCTGGCTCTTTTGAGCTTGGTAGGAACAAAAACTACAGAGTACAAAAGGATATTCAGAAGCCTGTGGGCAAGTTTGAAGCTTTAAATAGAACATGGTTCAAATAAGCTGGGAAGTGGAGGCAAAGGAAGAAAAGGGAGAATAAAATAGACACGCTTTGCCTTTCTCTTGATGTGAGACTGAAAGAACAAATTAGAACAATTAAGATTCTCACACTAAGCTCTGTACCATTGCTTCATAGTGGTACTATTATGAGATGCCTAAGTCACTGAAATTTAATGCTTTTGTACTCATCTCTAGTCCATATTAGAGATTCCATATGCACACACACGTGCGCACACACACAACATACACACACACTAATACAGGATCACACAGAAGGAACACAGGACTTAGGATAAGATTACTTGGGTTCAAGACCTACTGGGTTGGCTGCTTCAGTAGATGTTTTCTGGAATCATTTCACCTACTGGAACTCAGCTGACGTACTTAACATGAAAATGATCCTACTTCCTAAAACTACCTCAGAGGGTCATTTTAAGGATCAAAAGGTCATTTTCAGGAACAACCTTATATCCAAAGGCCTTACAAATTCCAATCTTAGCAAGATATTTGGCAGCCAAAGAAACTAAAGCCACAGTAACTTACCACAAATGTCATGAAACATCTACTGTTACCTAAAACTGCTTAAACCCATGACAGTGTAGTTCCTCTATGTAGAGTTTATCTTCTGATTTAAGTTGCAAGTTCTTAATTTGAGGTTTGATGACAACAAAACAAGCAACCATAAAAATCTTTGAACTAAGAGTTTGTAATATTATACTCCTTATTTGAGATTGATTTCCATAGGGAAAGGAAAATAATGGCACGTTATCTTAGTTAACCTTAGAAAGAGAATGGAATCGCAGCATGGAAACATTGTTTACTGTTCCCATGTCACTAGAAGATAGCAATTATTAAACAGTAGCCACACACACTGGTTATCAGGAAAGCTGGAGTGAAAGGCACCTTCTTACTCAATTTTTGCTTTAAGGAAATACGTATTCATCCAAAATAGCTAATATTAAATACATGTTTTATGCAGAGACCTATGGTAGATACTACCAGGAGCACCAAAGTCAACAAGTTCCAGATTTTCCCTTCCTCCAAAGATATACCATAACAGAGAATGAGATCTTTGCAGGAGAAATGGCTCAAGAGGCAAAGGGAATTTACCTATGCCTCAAAGCATAGAACCAGAGTTCAGATCCCAGACCCCAAGTAAAAACACTAGGCAGAAATGGGAGCAGCCTGCACTTCCCTCCCTGGAAGGCAGAACAAAGCAAAAAGGAGGTAAAGAAATCCAGGATAATTCCTGAAATCACTCTTGGGCCTCTACAGGTACACACAGTATGCCCTCTGATACACACCACACACACACACATACACACACACACACACTCACACACACACACTCACACACACACTCACACACACACACTCACACACACACTCACAAACACACATTCACACACACACTCACACACTTACACACACACTCACACACACATACACACAAAAAGGAAAGAAAAACAAGGTTTGTAAAATCATCTCAGCAAAACAGTGACATGTAGAATATTGAACAAAAGACAATTGTGAGAAGAGATAACACATCTAAAAAAATTTAAAAGTGCATTTATAAAATATTGGCATGTGGAGCAAAATTCAGACCTTCATTCTCAGCTTGTCTTCACCAAAATCTGACAAATTACTTAAAGTCCATTTTCTATTTATAAAATGAAACAAAAAATTATTCCCAACCTTTAACCTTCTCAAATCCTTTTGAGGAAACTCAAGATAGGAAAGATTTATCATACTACTAGATGCTTCACCATGGTGATGTCACCTCAGGGGATGTACGTGAAGCAACCTCACTACTCCTGATACCATGATTTCCCATAAATGCTAAATCTGTAGTTGAAATAGGAAATTATTGAAACAAACTCCAAAACATGTGTAAGATGATGTCGGAAGTGATACGAGAAGCATTTCAAGTCAAAGGAACAGCTGAGAAAACATGCAATGGGAATATGCAAATAAAATGGACTGCATGTGCCTCACTTATCTCTACTCTATAGTCCATGAAATGCAGTGATAAGAGGAAAATCTGAAAGCAGGAGCCCAATCCAGACTCTGAGGATGCTGGCAGTTCAAATGAAACTGGGGATTTTAAAGAAGGAAGTAACTAGCACAGCAGAAGAGATTTCATGTTCAAAATCCAGACATACCTGTTGGCAGTTAGTCTTCATGGTTGCCAGTAAATTTATGACAAAACAGCTTAGGGAAACAAAGGGTTTTATTTAATGTTACTATTGTCCAGTTGCAGTTCTTACTCCAGCTTGGCAGAATGCACACCAACACAGGGGCAAAGGAACTGGCCGTACACAATCCACAAGATGACTGAGAGGACTAACTTCACTGCCAGAAAAGCATGTCTAGCAAGTATTCAGAAGAATGCTGATTTCCTTACCCAGCTCCCACCATCTTATCTGCCTGCCCAGAAACTGGCCTCACCAAACAAGAACTGGGCCTCCCCATTAATCAGACAATCTCATGAAGGCTTGTTGGGGCTTAATTCAACTATTAATTCTTTACAAATGTTCCCAGAGATTGAGCCCTCAACCTCAAGCAGACACCTGTATCTGCAGACACCATAACAATGACAATACCTTTTCATCATTTGACAAGCAAACACGACCAAAGAAAATAAGTTAATGAGTAAATCGTGTAATGCATTTGCCACAAACTTATAAGAATGTTACTATTTCAAGATAGAATAAATACTCTTTGGAGATATGAAGCTTCAAATATCTTTAATTCACTCCCATAATACAGTAGCCTGGTTGATATCACTCTCAATGTTAAATAAACCACATTTCTCAAAAATTATCTTTCATCGAACCAACTTAAAACCATGGGAAGCTAAATGGAAAGGTTTATGTAAAACTTGAAGAGCTTGTATTTTTTCACAATTTTTTTGCTATAGCATTCGAAAATCACTATGAAACACCATGAAAATACAAAGGAAAACATGACAAAAAATATATTATCTACAAATGAGCATAGTGGCTCATGCTTGTAACCCATCACTAGGGAGACTGAGGCAGGAGGATTTCCATGATTCAAAATCATTCTGAGCAAAGTCCTGTCCAAAAACAGAAATATTGATGAAATGATTTTCCCCTAGGCTATCTATACATATATATCTTTTAACTATCATGTAATGTTTCCTGTAGGAAATAAGAATACTATAAAATAATTTGATTGAAAGGAGGAAAGCAAAAAGAAGCTCAAAGGTAATTAGTAGCAAAGCTAATTGTGATAAGAGAAGCAAAAATATTTCAAGCCTGTTGCCCTGCCTTCTTTATTGAGTTTTCTTTTACTATTAGGAAACTTTAACCAATTTTTTTTAACTGAAAATAAAACAGTACTTGCTACGAAATCCCTCTAATTATACTGGATGAACTATGAAAAGTACAGTTTCTCATGTTTCTACATCTCACTTGAGACAATAGAGTGTTTCTACAGTTATAAGCCCATATGTAAGATTGCACACCTGTGCTGTAAAAATAAGAAACTAAGCTCTAAGAGCAAATACAACTTGTTCCAAGGCTGCCACCCATCAGTCGCAGTGGAGCACTCACACCAGGTCCTCTGGTCACAAATCCCTCATTGCTTCTCCCATGTCACCACAGTGTAGCAACATTAGCAGACACGTTATGTGCCAGGCAAGGAGTAGGGAAGCACATGCCCCACTTCTCCAGGCGTCTCCATGTTACACAGAAGGAGAAGAGTAATGTGATGCCAGGGTGCAGAGCAGCTTTGTTCCTTTTTTATTCCTATTTCATCGTTCTGTACCTTCTGTACTGAGAACTGTATGAAAATAATCAAGTTCACAAAACCCGTGACACCATCTGCTGACACCACACTGTACAAGCCTCCAATGAAGAGGATAACGCAATTGAGTTTCAATGTGCTTGAGGTTATTATCCAATTTGTGAACTCTCTAGCGAGCACATGTCCTCCACCTCCACTCACCTTGCTGGTCTCACTCCTTTGGATTAATTCTTTCTCATCTTCAAGGGTGAAGATGAAAAACTAACCACTGTACATTCTTCCCTTCTGTTCAGTAATAGCCATTTATATTATTCCATATCTAAACAAGCTTAATTCATATTTTTGAAGGACTCAAAATGACTTGCCTCTTCCATTATATCATTTTTTATTCTCATGTACATCAGAGAGCATATCTTCACTCAGTCACATGAGCCAAACAGAAAGGATCCCATTGCATATAGTCAAATAAAATTATGCTTCATCTAGAAAGATCCTCATAGCTATGACAAATGCTTACTAATATTTGAGAGAAGCTATGGGTATAGGTCTCTCTCTCACAAAGGAAAAAGTACTTTTCCAAAGTCAAGAATGTCTCCCCTTCTGCTAGGACCTTACCTCTCTGCATTCATTAAGACTTTCCTTAGCATTTAGATGAAGAAATTTAATATCTGATCCAATACCATAGAGATTCACATTCCATTTTCCAGATTCCCAGCTCTAGAAACTGAACTTCTATCATGTCCTTCCTCTCAGAACCTGTGGGATCTCACTGTGTTCTTACCATCCCCTAGAGTGTTGACCCTGAAACTTAGTCCTTGCTTTGATGCCTCTTAGCAATCTGCTCTGACATGACTGCACATTTGTAACTCTCTGATCCTCTACAAGCTACTTTTTTCCTTATCACTAAAATGCCATGCTTTGACTCTTCCAAGTGTTCCTGACCATGGAATGGACAATCATCGTGCCCAGATCTGAGTACACTGCTGATACAGAATACTCAGGGTTAATAGTTCTATTGAAATAAATTGGCTTTGGGTTTTTATTGTTGTATAATATTAGCTTTTGTAGAAACTTAAAGTATCAGAGAATGAAACAGTGTGGTTCATGAATTGACAGGCTTGAAGCTACAATTATGTATATTTTATTTGACAGTTACAGTATAATGTTTATATTAACTAGTGGGAAACTCAGAAGACAGAATTCCTGGATTCAAGCCATGCTTCAGCATTTACCATTTTAGGCCATTAGGAAAAATTAACACATACATTAATTCATTCAATTATGAAGGGAGGAAACAAATCAAGCTTTGTCAAAGGGCTGTGAGGGTTAAATGTGTTAATATATAAAATGCTCTTAGAATAGAACTTGACATAAACAAATGTTCAACTAATTAGCTAGATAGGTAGGCTACTTTATCTAACAAATGCTAAAGGTGACAGAAAAGAACAAATAGAAAAATCAATGTCATGTCAAAATTCACCGTTATTTCTTTCAAGGAGATTCTTCTGCCACCAAATCATCAGGGCCAACTGAATTTAAGCCCCATTCATTGGTAACAATTCAGCAGCGGAACTGGATCAACGGTCTACTTCGAAGGCTTACTACCTGTGAGAAAGTTTTCCGTCTGTTAAGTGCATCAAAAGAGGCAGACTGCATAATCTTGTTAGTTTTATTATCAAATCAGCTAAGAGAGGAAAAGCACTTAGACTGATGCCCCACATATAGAAAATCTCAAACACTAGCCAATTGCTATGAGAAGTGACACTCATGCAGTGACTGGGAAGAGGGTATGATGAAAGCAAAGTGTCCTTTAGCAATTAGAGCCAGGAGAATCCGTGTTTATCACAGATGGGGAGCTTTCTGTGAGTTCTGGCCCCAGTCGGGCCAATTTTTCCTAAGAGTAAATTCAGAATCTTAACTACAGCCTAAAGGAACACACCCTACATGGAAAAGAACACTGAGAAGGAAGCAATCACAGCCACATCCTCCTACAGAGAGAGAAAGCAGGCAAAGAAAAGATAACAAGGACCTGTAACAACTCACATTTTGTAAAGGTTACAAGTTTTCCAAGAAATTCAGTGAGAGGTAGCACTACAAAAGATCATAAAGATAAAAAGACTTAGGAGGAAAATCAGGGACCCCATGCACAGATCCAACAATCCAGGACACACTAGTGAAAAGCAAGAATTATGTAGGCACAAAAGAGGATCAGAAGTCATGGAAAGAGTCTTAGCCAGTTGGTTCTAGAAATTAATGCCTTAATCCCACTCTGTACTGTTTGCACTTATAAAAATGATCATATAATAAATTTCAGAGTATAGGTGTTATTCCAAACCATGGGTTTATTTATTTTTTACAAAAGCTGCTCTGGCCCTAACCCTCCCCAATGAAGTTTTGGTTCCCCTGAACACATCACTGATTGTAGGAACTGAACATACTGCCAGAAGCATATGATTAGCTTTAATTGCTAACTTGCTTTGTGACCTTCATAGTTGCCTGGTCTCCTTCCTTGTGCCTCCTGGTCTTCATAGTGTTTCTCACTGGACTCTACCTTATGAGCATAAGGAAGTGCTTAGGATAGTACATGAAACACAGAAAGCATTATACCTTTCTGCTGTCTTGCAAAGCATCAAGTTAAAACATATCACCTTTGTTTTATGGGTACTTGAACTAAGTGGATTTTCACTGACTATTACAGCCAACATTCTTGGCACAAGAAAGAGCAAAAGGGGCAAAGGAACGTGTCTCTTAGAGCATGTTCTACCTCAAGTAAGAGTCTGATCACTCAACCACACAGTAAGAAAGATCCTGTCTTAAAACAAAATGAGCCAAAAAAAAACAAACAAAAACCACAAAGAATGTGTTGTGTCTGTGGTTCTGTGCCCAAGACTAGATTTAACAAGGCTCATTTTCTCTGGATTTATTTTACATTAGGATCTGATTTTCTAGGACTGAGCTGCCCGAAAATCCAACTCATTCCTTTGATCTCTATGCACCCTGCATTGAAGGCAGGTCCATGCACAAACCAATCTTGAAAAATGAACAGCGAGTTACTCTCAAGTGAATACTGAACAGGAGGATAATGTTTCAAAAGCTAAAGCTGCTCATGAAAATCATCAGACATTTTGATTAACAAGACAAAATTAGCAGTATTTCAGTGTTTTAAAATAGTTTACAGTTTTTTCAAGTGAATCATATTCTACATTAAACTGGAAACCTTACATTGATTTTACTAAATACTGCCACCATAGCTGTCTATTACACAGAGAATTGAAATTTTCCTTGTGCCCAAGAGCTCTGAGAAGATTGTGTGGTCTCTGCATTGGGCTGCCTGCATGTAGAAAAATTATCTGCTTCTCTATCAACCCCTGATTTTTCCATTACCAAATGAGAGGTTCTAAAGGTCCACAATGACTAGGATAAATCACTCCATTTCTTTTACTCTATTAAAGTAGATATTTTATGTTCCACTGCCACGAAATCCAAGATGAACACCAGAAATAGCCTGTGAGCTGAAGACTCGTTTTAAAATGGCACCACGATTTATCCTATTTCTCACTGTAGCATGAGCATTACATTATTCATTAGAAGTGTGTGTTGGGGGGGGCAGCTATTATATAGCCTGTGCCAAGTGTTGGATTCCCAGTGCAGGTGGGTGATTCAGAGGGAGAGCTTCTAGAGATAAGGTCACTTTGTGGGATTACCACCTGATGACCCTGGTGTGTTTGCATAAATATAAATTTGCTCTATGACATTCCTGTCATGTTTGCTCAGTGAGCAAGTAATTTCCACTCTCATTACTCCAGGTACAAGGTACCGTGAGAAAAATCAATCTTCTGCCTGCGTCATACATCACAGCTTCCCCTAGACATCCAGTGCATTCTGAGTCTGAAATGAAGTTGTGAGATAAAGACAGGGGTCTGTTTCAGACAGACACAATGTCTGAAGGGGCTAATGAATGTTATACCTCACTGGGAAACCCCGTCCCCGGGCATGGGAACTGTTTATGTGTGAATCAAAGATGCTGTTTTGTACAAAGAGTTTCCTATACCAGAGGGAAAGAGGTCTTAATAGCAGAACAAACAAGTCGCTCCAGGGGGAAGAGTGCACAGTTTTCAGAAATATTAATCTACCATCTCTTCAGGCCACAAATCATTTTCTCCATCTCTTGACAGGCTGCATTTTGACTTTGAAAGACAATTCATTGTGGAATCCTGACTGGCTATCATATGCCAGCCTTCCCCCCCAGAGACAGACGAACCCACGCCAGCAGATGAAACCATGTAAGTGTTTGTATTGGTGCTGATAGCTGATTTATCACCAGTGTTCCCATCTCAACACCATAGCCTAAAAGCCAGTGGAGGAAAAAAGCAGAGGAAATGTTTTTATTCTACAATTACTTTCAATTTTAGAAAAAAATGTAATGTGCTGGCATTTTGCAAACTGTCTTGTGGCATGAATTAATTTCTTGGAAAAAGATACTAATGCATTTGTCAGAAAGTATTTAATGAGTGCTTATTATGTTCTATTCTGTGAGTAATGAAATCAACAGGAGAAATAAGTCCCTCCTCTCATGGAACATGTGCTCCTGGGGAGAGGAAAAATATAAATATCTATATAAGGCAATGTGACAATGTCAAGTGGTGTGCATTGCATTTGCATTACAAAAAAAAGTATGCACAAGAATTAATCAAATAAGGAGAGATGAGGAATAGAGCAACATTAAATGGGATAGAAGATTTGACCACAGGAATCAGTTGTGCAAAAAACAAAAACATTAAAGATGGGAAAGCTTCTGATGAGGAAAAGAAGAAGGATGGCAGTAATTGTGAACTGCAGAGAAAGCATCACAGCTGAAGGAAGAAGCATGATTCAGAAAGTAATACTTGTGAGAGTGAGACAATAAAGCCTTGAAAGAAACAGTAAAGAATTTGGGGGTTGGGAAGAGAGCTTAGCAAAGTGCGTTCTAGGTGTGAGACCTACCTTCCATCCACACAACCCACTCATAAAAGCCAGGTATAATGGCATATACTTATAAATCCAGTGTCAGGGAAGCTGGGCTTGCTAGCTAGGAAGTCTAGCTTACTTAGTAAACTTCAGGTAAATAAGAGATCCTGTCTTAAAAAATAAGGTGGAAACACCTGAGGAAAGACAATCAAGGTAGACTTCTGGCTTCCATGTGCACACACAGGTATACATGCAAACATGCACACAAAAATGCATGCATGCACGCACACACATGCACACACATTTAGATTTATTCTAATGGCAGGACAAAGCCACTGGAATATGGAAATGAAGGAAACTGTAAAGCAAAAGGATTAGCAACACTTTCTGACTTACATTTTGAAAGGTTGTGTTTAAAAATGTTTTGTTCTGATCAAGAATTGATGGGATTGATTAGAAGTAAAATCTACAATCTAGCTGAGCTTTGATGATGGTTTGACCTTTGGAGCTGTCAGTGAAGGAAAGGTGATGTATCTGTGAAATGTTTCAGTAATGTAGACCTCAGGGCTCATCCAAGTCTTTATGAGAGAGGCTGAAAGAGAGGAATCAATAATAGAGTGCAGATTTCTTACTTGAGGAATTGAAGTAATACTATGTCATTAGAACAGAGGTTGAATGGAAATAAAGAATTCTCCTTTGGACTTGAAAAGATAGGTGTTCTATGTGCTAGCTAAGAAGTTAAAAGTACAAACAGAGAGCTTAATGAGAAACGAATAAAGATACATATCTAGAGGAGACCACACAAGGGATGCCAAATGAAACACCTAATGTCAAGTAAATATGAATTTCTGATATAACAAACAATACTTGTATAAAATACATTGGAACAAATAAATATGTGTGCATTGAAGACAGGAAATGAATACATGCTAGAATATACATCAAAGTTACTTGATGCTTATTTTATGAATAGAAATATAAAATAATAAAAAGTTTTTAAATATATGGAATATACTATACTGTAAATCTCTGAAATGCAAGTTTAATATAAAACCCTGTAGTTTTATTTGATAACAGCCTAGTAACCTTAATTCAAAAATCATAATTTGAGAAAATCCAAGAACTCAAAAGCTGGTATCACAAGAAGGCAAATCAATCCAGCTCAAATTTTCATGTTGCTTACGGATTAAACACAATAAGCTCAAGTACAATGAGCTCTAACAAGTGACCATTACAACTGGCACCACAAAGGCAAGTCATGATGATATGGAAAACAGCAGCTATTGTGAAGCAAGAGCATCAGGAAGCTCATGTATATGGGATGAAGACATGAAAGAGCAAAGACAATGAACAGAGAAATTTCTACTACAATTCATTATGGAGAGTGACAATAGGGTGGCAGCTATGAAGGGACACAGAACTGGGGAGACACAGAAGAAGATGTATGTGTTGATTTGAGTGGTCTGGGAGACAGAAAAGTGGGCAATGCAAGGGAAAAAGAATACATCAAGACCAAAGCCCAAAGACGAGCTGAGATCCAGACCATGTCGGGTTGAGACAGGGACCACAATTATTCCATCTTAAAGAAAAGAAAAGAGCAAACATGATATTGAACTTTATAAATCACTCCAAAGATAAAATACATGCAAACATTCAACTTATATTTAAATATTCAAATTTATTTCAACATGTGAAACTGTTCAGTTATTACCTATTTGTGCAAACAAATACAGATACATTTAAAACCAGCTTATTTATACCATTTTGATGGCTAAATTATTCAGAAAAAGTGTTCATATTTCCATCAGTGTTCTCGTGGATCCATTTATTTTCCTTAAGTATAAGAAACATGACACAATCTTTGCATTATTACAAGAAAACATCAGAAATTCCTAAACAAGCTTACCACACAACTGTACCATGGCATACATCATTAAACAGGAAAGTTTTGCCAACGAAAACTGAAAACAAACTCTGCTGAGCTCCAGAGGAACAGAGGTCTGTTGCTGTGGGAACCACCCTTTAGACCTCCTGACCTTTGCATAAGTTGCATTAATGTGGGTATTTGCATTGGAATGGCTCCAAAATAAAGATCAGGTATTCAGCAACAAAGCTCTAAACCCAATTCAACAACCAAGAGACAAGGCTGTATTCTGGGTGGCACAAAGAGAAACAATAGAATGAATCAGTGACTTAAAGTCATTTCTCTAGATATCATGAAGTCATCTGTTGGTTACCTAAAGACCGGATTATACTTGTAAGTAATGATTCTTTATGGTCTTAAAAATAAAAAAGTGATAGTGTAATAATAAAAATGTCCTGCTCTATTAAAGAGTAAGCATTATCTAAGTGGTTACTGTTATTTTTAATTCAAAGCTAACATGATAACAGCCTTGTATTTTTTGGGATATTTTAAAAGAATTTGTTTTCTTTCTATCCATATCCTGTATTTGTAGTCAACCCAATACTATCTCTAGAGTTTATAAAATATTAACACAGAAAAAAAATCCCTACTATTAAACTATTAAGTGTTTATCTGGCAATAACACTAGCCAGATAGGACAGGATTTTACTCAACTCTGGTATTTATCTTACCTTTCCTATGTGAATGGAAAGTACATGAAGTGAGCAAAATTGAAACTCTATTGAAAACCAGTGACCTTATAAACATTGCAGGGTTAGGAACCCTAATCCTAACCCTAACTCTAACCCTAACCGTCTAACCCTAACCCTAACCCTAACAGGTCATCAATAATGGGATGGGTGTGTGGGTGGATGGGCGGGTAGGTGTATGGATGGATGGATGGATGAACAGATGAAGCAGCACAGGACTTATTATAAGAAAAAGCTATGAGGTAGCAAAAAGAGAACCACAAATTTCCTATTTTATCAAGTAATAAAATTAGATACGGATTTTTAATTTATCACCCTTCTTTTTCCAAATTTTTCATGTGAAGTATATGACTGAGGCAATTTGGCCGATGATGATGAATGGGTGTTCGACTGGTTGGCCTCCAATTCAAGTGAGAGTGAATAAGTCAGCTACTAGGATCCAGTACATGCATTGACTGATAGGGCGTATACACATGTGTTTGCCCATATGCAGATGCATGTGTATGTACGGCTATATGTGTGGAGACCCAAGGTTCTCAGGATTTATCCTTGATCACTCTTGTACCTTATCTCTTGACAGGTATCTTGATCAAACCCAGAGCTCACTGATAAGGCTAGTTTCACCAATCAGCCTGCCCTGGGGTCTAGCCTCTGCTTTCCCAGGCTAGAATTTCAGGCAGGCAACCATGCATTTAAGTAGGTTCTGGAGATCTGAATCCCATGCGTCTTGCTTAAGGAGCAAATACTTTGACCTCTGAATTTTCTCCCAAGCTCCCCTGCTTAAAGCCACAACTTAACCACAAAGAACTAAATTCCATTTTCAAAACTCATTTCTTTCTGCATCTTTCTGCCTTCTCTCAAGAAAACACACCCTCCTCTACTTTCCCATTCACATATTTGAAAAAGTATAGTCAATATCCAAAATACTGATCCAACCATTCTCCAGATTTAGTTTCAGGAGTTAAACTTAGCAATCATTTACAGGTTCTGAAACTACTTCAAGTGCAGTGGAGTAGAGAGATGTGGAGAGGAGTTTGCCAAGACAAATATTTTCAAGAATAACTCATATACTTACTTTTAAGCAACCTAACAATACAGATATTTGACAGCTTACACTTCTGAATCATAAACTGGGGTATCCCTCAGAAAGTGGAGGTATTGGAGGTTGAGACTGTTATTCTCATCTTTATATCGTAGGACTCCACCATAGGAATGGCACATGGTAGGTATTTGATACATGAATAAACAGAAGAGTGAAGGAATGCATGTTTGGCTAACCTAGCAGGAAGTAGACCTTCAACCTTCCCATCCAGTAACCAAGTATCCTAACCCAACTTAACAGAGGGAAGATAATGCAAATTTATGAAGTATTTGGTTTTAGTTAAGAATTACCCCACCCCCCAAAAGGACTGCCTTGATAATATGTATTTTATGAGACCACATATACACCCATCAGTTAGAAGAGGAGAGAGAAATAGGTGGAAAAGAGAGAAGGGGGGGAGAGAGAGGAGGGGGAAGAGAAAAATCTTTACTTAAAGATGACCAAAGGAGACCAACTTCTTTATTTTTCCTTTTGCAGGTATTTATCTAAGGATTTAAGCTTAGCCAAAGAGAGTAATAACTCTAGAGTTGAGAGTTAATAAAATTCTGGGATGAAAAAAATTAACAATGGCAGTCAAAAGCAAAAACTAAGCCAAGATCTAATTATATTTTGCTTTCATGAATGTAAAAAAACATTATGAAATATTTAATAATCTACCAAACTCCATACTTTTTATCTACCCAGGGATTCCATAGACTTGCATGCAATTATCTCTTCAGTTAAACACACAGTACTTGACAAGTGCTTGGATTCACATTCATATCATCATTCTTGATAAAGCCAGGCCACTTCAAATGCTTGAGTCTCTTCCCAATCTCTATGATTACAGAGGTTTAGGCTATCAGACTTCAATCTGCATGTTTTAATCAGTCCTCAAGCCCTATTTGCCTATGCCTTATAGTGAAACCTTGTGGTACATGATTTATTTGAATCTCTTTATGCTTATCTTGCCAGCAATTCCAAAATTGAATGAAGAAAGAAAAGAACGCTCAGCAGACACAGAACATGTTGCATTGCCAACCAAAATAGTAAATATACATTCTAATTGCTGAAAGACCTCAGAACTCTCATCAAGCTCTTAAAGAGAGATAACTTCATTATCTATAATGTTACCTTTCCTTTACCTGCCAACATGCTATTGTTCAGGTAGCAAATGGAGAATGTATGGCATTATCTGTGGAAACTCTACTCTTACCTGTCAAGATGATCCTAACAATATATGATTTCAGAAGATATTTCTCTCATGTAGTATAGAATATGCATAAAGTAGCATAGGTACAGTTAAGAATAAAGAAATATGAAACAATACCTATGAAATTCATCATTAATTTAACAATTGTATCACTATTGTTCTTGAGGATATTTTGTGCTGTCTTTTACACCTCTCCCTACTTCTGGTCATCCAAACGACGCTTGCTTTTCCTTTGAAAATAAAGAGCCTCAATAAACGTGTATTATTTCATTTTGCTGACTTAAAAGTACAAAACTTTGTGTGTAAGCTCCTGAATTACACTTCAATGCTGCATTGGTTTTATTCAATTTTCCTTTCCTTACCTGCCAACATGCTATTGTTCAGGTAGCAAATGGAGAATATATGGCATTATCTGTGGAAACTCATCTCTTACCTGTCAAGATGATCTTAACAATAAATGATTTCGGAAGATATTTCCTTATGTAGTATAGAATATGCATTCATTTTCACAGTTTTACAATTCATTAGATTGTTTAAAACAAAGTCTACCCACCTGTTTCATGCCAGTAGATAATCACCTGGTTTCATGTTCAGGCTTATTCCAAAGAATATAATCTAGAAATATGTGTGCAATATATGAGTTTCCATTGTTTGGTAAATCTGTCACTTTTCTTATGATGGTAACAAAATGCCTAACATAGCAAACTTAAGGAAAAGCAGACTTATTTTGATTCAGAGATTTAGTCCATTTTAAGACAAAGGACATGTCAGAGTTCAAGGTGGCAGAAGCATGTGGTGGAGGCTCTACATGTTTTCGTGGATCAGGAAACAGAGACCAGGGCTATAAGCAGGGCTGATATGCGGGCAAAGTCATGCCCACAGTGACCAATGGCCACTAAGCATGCCTGCTGTCCCAAGATTATGTGACCTTGGAAAAGGGCGCCCCCAGCTAGGTGTCACATGATGAAACACATTGACCTGAGGGCGTTGTTTCACACTTAACACCTTATAATTTACCAATGCTTGACATAGAAAGTTTTTTGGGCTGGAGAGGTGGCTCAGAGGTTAAGCCTCTGCCTTGCAGGCAGAAGGTCCCGAGTTCTGATCCTAGACCCATGTATAGACACCAGGCAGAAGCGGGGGCGGCCTGCGTTTCTGGTCCTGGTAGGGCGGAGCCTGTGAATCCCGGGACAGAGTAAACAAGGAGGTGGAGGCATCCATGGTGGTTCCCGAATTCGTCCGTGGTTCTACATGCATACACGCACAATTGAATAAATAATAAAAAATTTTTTTTTAAAAAAGAAAGTTTTTTAATGTTTTGCCTTTCTAGTGAATATACAGTGGTGTCCATTTGGGGACTTAATTTACATTTCTCTGATTATTACTGATAATATTTTTAATAATGCTTCATTTTTATTTTTTTAATTATGTGTATATGTGCACGTATGTATGGTGTGGGGGGTATATACATATGTCATGCATATGAATGTGAGAAGACGACTTTGTACAGTCAGCAATCCCTTCCACCTTACATGGGTTTCAGGAATTAAATTCAGGACATATGCTCGTGCAGCAAACATCTTTAAAGCTGAGGCATCTTGCTGGCCTGTGATGCATGTATTTAACCCCATGCCTTCAATGCTGACCATTGATTTCTATTTTTTATTTTTATTATTTATTATTTATTCAATTGTGCATGTATGTGCGCGCATGTGTGTATGTATGTGTGTATGTGTGTAGAACCACGGGCGAATTCGGAACCACCATGGACGCCTCCATCTCTTCCTTGTTTACTCTGCCCCAGGATTTACAGGCTCCGCCCTACCAGGACCAGAAACGCAGGCCGCCCTCGCTTCCGCTTGGCGTCTATACGTGGGATCTGGGATCCGAACTCAGGACCTTCCGCCTGCAAGGCAGAGGCTTAACCCCTGAGCCACCTCTCCAGCCCCGCTGACTATTTATTTCTAAACAATGAATATATTTTCAAGAAAGCAACCAATATCATGCTTATGTTTCCAATACCAAGACACTGAATTATATCAAGTGATTTTGCCAGCATTTATCTTCTCAATAATGTTTTCCATATTTTTTCCAAATGGAATTATTCTAATGCTGTCAAATTTGATTCTCTTTCAAAGTTTTTTACCTCATAATATTTCTTTTGGGGGGTTGGAGAGATGGCTCAGATTTAAGATTCTACCTCCCAAGCAGAAGGTCTTGAGTTCAGATCCCAGGTCCCACATTAAAAACTCCAGGTGGAAATGGTGGCAGCTTGCCCTTTTGGCTCTAGTGGGCAGAGCCTGGGAAATCTCAGAGTGAAGCAAAAAGAAGGTAGAAGCAGTACAGGACCATTCCTGAAGTCACCCTTGGTCTTCCACAGGGACATAGTTCCTCCCTTTATCTCTCTCTCTCTCTCTCTCTCTCTCTCTCTCTCTCTCTCTCTCTCTCTCTCACACACACACACACACACACACAATAAACAAATAAATAAAGTTTTTTTAATTAATTTATTTTTGACAGCATCTTGCTAGCCTGGAATTTGTGCTGGTCCTTGCCGCGCCCTCTCCTGTTCAGAGTGCGTACAGATGCTGTATCCTGTTTACTTCTCAATAGAGCTTTCAATTCTATACTGAAACTTGGTAGCTAACAAAAATCTTAATTTTATTATCATTTGCAAGCTATGCTAAAACAAATATATGAACTCTTAACAGCAGGAAAAGATGCATATATAATGTAAACAATGTAAACATTTTTCTAAAGAGGCTATTTGAAGAAACCACAAACTTTGGCCTGTGAACAGTAATTACTTTTTTCAGATAAGATACAAAATTAAGAAAGGCTTTAAAGTTACATTGAAGGCACTTTACTGATCAAACATATGTTAGGATTACAGATGCAATTGACCACATCTGTATTATGTGTATATGTGTTTGTGTGTGTGTGTGTGTGTGTGTGTGAGAGAGAGAGAGAGAAAGAGAGAGAGAGAGTACAACTATGTGCGTGGGTGTGTGCATAAGAGTACATTTAAGTGTGTGTGCCTGTGGAAGTCCAAAGGTGACATCAGGAATCATCCTGGATAATTCAACCTCCTTCTTACTTTGGTCTGGGGTTCCCCAGGCTCTGCCTTTCGGGGTTAGAATATGCCACCATCATACCTATCAATCATGTGGTATCTGGGGATCCAAACTTAGATCCTTTTGCTTTAGGCAAAGATTTTGAAGATTAAATCATGTCCCTAACTCCCACATCTGTCTTTTTATACAGGTTCTGGGGATCAAATTTATCACACAAATTGTGCTGCAAGTACTTTCACCCACTGAAGCCATCTCTGTGGCCCATGTCTCTTGTCTTTTTAAATATGTTCCTCTCTGCTGAAAGTAAGGCCCCCGAGGGCTCACACTATTGATTCTTCTTCTGTTTCACTTGCCTCTTGTTCTCTGGCAGCTCTGCTGGGTATCCGCCCTTCTGGCCCACCTCCAAATGGTTATTGAAGTACATAAACCTCTCTTAGAGGCTCCTTCTCTGTCTACAGTTTCTCCTCAGATGAACTCATCCAGACCTAAGAATTAAATATGATCTCAAGATTGATAATTTCCAAACTTTTCTTAGACCTTGACACCTTACTTGAGCTGAACTTGCATAATCAACTAAGAATTGAGAATCACCAATTAAAAGGATAGCAGACATCCCAATTGAATAGGAGATAAATACAGCAATGAATGCACTTCCACCCTTTTTCCCTGCCCATTCTTCCTCTCCCACTTGTCTTCATCCAGTCTGGTCAAAAATTCATACATATACTTACCCTCATCACCATTTCCAATGTGTTATCTTAGAAAACATTAAATACATGCTGTTTTCCATCTTTTATCAAGTCCAGCTTCATTACAACAATGACCATCATCTACCCCTCCAACACACAATCCTAACAATGTGCAGAATGTGTGTGTATCTTTGTTATATGTGAACTCCATCAACAGTTAAATTATCAGTTGAAAACCGCTATACTACATTGCAGGGGAATCCCAACTCCTTTCCCTAGCCTAGTAGATTACCGATGGCCTGCCTTGGCTCTGCCTCTGCCCTGTGTTCGCTATTGTCTTCATTCTCACTCTCCACCTTGGCAAACATACTAAATTCAGGTCCTCAGATTCTTCATACTGCTGAATTTCCATATCCCCAATCAAACAATTTCTTTGGAGCGACCCTCCTGATTGTCCATGCATAGTTTGCACCCAATTCATTTGTATCACAGTGAGCATCCCATTGTTAGCTACTCATCTTTACACACACTCGAATATATTCTGACTCTTCAACCAGCATCTGTTTCAGGTGAGAAACTTTCCTGTTCTGTTTACCACTGTGATCAGAGGTAATAGGTCTCAAACAGTGGCTGGCTTGAAATAAGCACTCAAATATTTATTAAAGAAATAAATTTTTAAAAGCCTTCTCTCAAAATACCTGATAACTTCCACAAAACGAGGCCCTCTTTTTTTATTTTTATGCCAAGTTTAATAATCTTGGAGAAATTGCTTGATTTGTGCATTGCTCTTTCATTTTCAGAAGTTGTCATTTAATATTTCTGCAGCTTCACCGTGTGTGAACTGCTATCTGCGAGTCAAAAATGCAGCTGCACTCATGAAGTCAAAAGGTTCACTTTCATTTTTAGTTCCAAGAAAATCAAAGAGTAAAAACTTCTGTACAAAGTTAGTTGCAATTTACACTCATTAAATTATCTGCCTTTTCAGACAATAGAATAATAATAGTCTAAGTAATCTGAGAAAAAATGCCTGCTGTTGGCAAATCCTGCTCTTCTTTTCAAAGTCTGTCATCTGAAATTATCATAGATTTCTGGATCTTCAAAGCCATTCTTTGGGGATAGTAAAAAGCTGACACAACATCATGGAAGTCAGAAGTAGAAATACCAAAGTATCCTTCTTTATTAACTATTATCAACTTGATGATGATAAAACATAAATTTGAACACCATCAATTCACTGCAGCTAAAAATGGCAATACTATAAATACAGAGCACAAAATGTTTCCAAGCTTTGCAACTGCTGCACCAGTTTAAACAACTTCCAATACAAAAGTTTGAATATTTGATTCAAAATATTATGTAATTTTGGAGTGGGGTAAACCTCTCAAAACTCATTCAGCTAAGAAGAAAAAAATTAGGAGAAAATATTAATATTTTAGACATAAGTTCAAATTTCATTTATAACTTTTACTCCCAGTAATAAGGTCAAAGATGTGTACCAGTGTTCCTAGCTTTTAAGTGGGTACTAAGGATCTGAACTCAAGTCACTGACCACCCAATCTATCTGAAACCATGTGTCAAAAAGTAAAGGAAAACACCCAATATTGACCTTGGCCTCCACACACACATATTTGTGTGTGTGCACATTACCACATGAATACTTACATGTAAGAGAGAGAAAGGTAGAAAGAAACACTGCAGTCAAATATAAAGAAAGAAAAATAAATATAGATGAATACAATGTCCAAGAACTCTGGGGTAAGATCAAAAGATCAAACTTAAGCATACAAGGGATGGAATAAGCAGCTTAGATTAAAAACTGAAAACATAGAGAATCTATTCAATGATATGAAAACACAAAATTCCACAAAACTACAGAAATAAATGAATATCCGAACTCAAAAGGCACTTAGAACTGTAAACAGACATCATCAGAGAAGAATCTTACCACATTATGTCATAGTTATAATATCAAAATAGAAAGTAAAGAAACATTATTGAAAACTGTAAAGGAAAAATATGAGCTCACCAATAAAGACAAGCATTTCAGAGTTACATTAGATATATCTTAACAGAAATGTTAAAAGACAAGAAATGATAAGAAAGATATATTTCAAGCTTGGAAAGTAAATAAATGCCAACAAAGATTAGTATATTCCACAGTGCTTTTTTTAATTGACAGGTAATTGATGACATTTCAAGCAAGCACAGACTAAGGAAGCTCATGACTACAAAGCCAGCCAGCACTTAAAAATACTTAAAGGAACACTTCACAGAGGAGGAACAAAGATTGCCTCAATCATGAGAGAGCACAAGAAAAGAAACATTGCATGAGAGGAATAGATGAGCAAAGCAGAACTAAAGGAATCAATCACACCTAACATAGCACACAAATATCTAATGCCAGAATGTAAGAAAAAAAACAATAATCCAATCAACTGGAATGAAATCAGGGGAATTTATAAACTTCTCTGGATAAAAATCCAAAATATAAATGTCTTCTACCCAACAATAAAGATATGACTTGACAGAATTAAAAAAAAACTGTGTCCCAACTATCTATGGTATCCAGAAATACACCTCACTGGTAAAGACACATAAAAACTGAGTCAAAGAATGAGGTTCAACCTCTCAAGTGAATGGAAGATGAAATCAATTGGCACGAATTATTCTGATACCAGAGAAAGTAGACTGCAAAACAAAATTAGTCAGAAGAGATAAAGATCCACCAACACTAATAAAAGGAATGATCCACCAAGAAGAGGAAACAATTATAAACAAATATCAGAAATCACAATTCCATGTTTTATAAAGCAAATGCATATAAGCATAGAATGTCTGCTGCATATTGATACAGTGACAGTTTGTGACATCAATAATCTACTATTATCTTCACATTTGCCATACACACTAAAAATCAAACTAGTCTTCCCATTCAATTGTAGTGTGTCGGACTCCAAAACTGAAAACCAACAGAGAAATTTCAGAGTTAAATTATACCACAAACCAAATGTGCCTAATAGATCTCTACAGATCTACCAAACAAAAACAACACATTCTTCTCAGCACCCTATGTAACTTTAATTAAATATACCACATTCTGGGACACAAAAAAGAGTAGAAATAATCATTAATATATTTGTAGATTACAGTGTAATAAAACTAGAAATTGATAGTGAGAGAAAGTGCAGAAACCATATGACTATTTACAGATTTAGCAGTACATTCACAAATGACCAATGTATCATTAAAAACATGAAGAAGGAAATTTTTTAAAGTTCTATAATCAAATAAAACCAGAATCCTTATGATATAAATAAGGCATTTCTGGATGAAAGTTTATAGCTGCAAGTGCTTTCATCAGAAAATCAGCAATTCCAAAAAATAACATGACAACACAACTAAGAAAAACAAGCACAAACCAAATCGAAAAGCAACAGGTATCAATAAATAATGATGAGGAGAGAAATTAAATAAGTGAACAGTAAAGAAAAACACATGACTCAAATAAAGCTAAAATTTGTTCTTTGAAAAGATAAACAAAATATAAAAATATGCAAATTAATAAAATTAGAGATAAAAGGAGGAGGATAGAAGGAGGAGACTGTTACAGGTCCCAATGAAATTCAAAGAACTCCTAGGGAATACATTGAAAATTTACACTCCACAAATGAAGAAATGAAGTGTGATAATTCTCAGACATATATTAAATACCAAAATTAAATCAAGAAGATAAAAACAACTTAAACAGGTCCATAGCCCTTAACAGAACTGAAGTGGTAACAAAATACTCCTCCACAGAGAAAAGTCCAGGTTCAGATGGACTGACAAATTCCACTAAATCTTTCATGAAGAGCTAATAACAGTCATCCTCAAACTGTTTCACATAATAGAAAGGAAAGAAATACTACAAAACTCTTTGTACAATGCCAGGATTACTTTCATACCAAAACAAGATAATGACTCAACAAAAAGAAAACTATAGACCCACTTCTCTTATGCAGAAAACTCAACACAATTCTTGCAAATCATATTCAAGAATACTTTAAGGAAGTCATATAAAGTCACCTAGTTGGTTTGATCTAGATATGCAAGATATGAATCAAAAATCTTATATTGCAATTTAACTGAGCATATAGAAGCAAAAAAAAAAAAGATTTTTGAAAAAATTTAAAATGCCCATTGTGATACTAGTCCTGAAGAAAGTAGGAATAGAAGGATCATATCTCTACATAATAAAAACTACATATAATAAGCTTATAGTCATTATTACACTAAAAGGGAAAGCATTTCCTCTAAAATGGTCTCAGAATTGAGAACAAAAATTGATATCAATAATCAACTTTCCAAGAAAAAAGATAGGAAAAAAATCCATTTTATTTACAATATGGAGAAAAGAAGGAAGGAAGGAAGGAAGGAAGGAAGGAAGGAAGGAAGGAAGGAAGGAAGGAACGAAGGAACGAAGGAACGAAGGAACGAAGGAACGAAGGAAGGAACGAAGGAACGAAGGAAGGAAGGAAGGAACGAAGGAAGGAAATATAAAGGTAACCAAGTACATGAAAGACCTCTACACAGAAAGCTTTAAAACACTCAAGACAGAAACTGAAGAAAACATTAAGAGATGGAAAGTCTTCCATGCTTATTGATTGGTAGAATCAACAATGAAAAAAGGAATGTAAAAATGGCTATGGAACTGAAAGCAACGTTCATATTCAATGCAACTTAAGGAAAATTCAAATCATATTCTTTGCAGAATTAGATCTTGAATTGTAATAATAAACGATCCTAAGCATAAATAGCAATGCTGGAGGATTGTATCATAATATCTGATTTCAAACTGTACTATAGAGCCATAGTAATCAAAACTACATGGTACATCCACAATAAAACAATCTATATAGGCCCAATGGACCAGAACAGAAGATCCAGAATTAAACCTACATAGCTACAATCATCTAATTTTTAACAAATATCTCAAAAATATAAATTAGAAAAAAACAGATTCCTCAACAAGTGGTGCTGAGAAAACTAGATGTCTACATGTAGCATAATCGAATCAATCTCTTTGAAGAGGAACACAACAGACATCTGGAGGAGTTGAGAAAAACAGTGCAAGAAACAAAAAGTGGCATAGAGCAGTTAAAACAAACTCAAGCAGAGTTTAAAACTGAGCTAAAAGACAAGTTATCTTCAACCCAGAACGCCACAGAGAGTCTTATCAACAGAACTAACGAAGCAGAAAACAGAATTTCAGACCTTAATTTTCTGGGTTTGGGATACTTCACTTAATATAATTCTTTCTATGTACTCCCTAATAGGTGGCTCCTAGTACCAAACTCACCCAGCCCACATTGAGACACTCAAATGTAAACCTATGTAACACAGTAATTGCAAGGATTATGAACAAGAGAGATGGGTTAGGAGGGCCACACCAGAAACAAGGAGAGAGGAGACCATGTTACAGCAGATAAAATAGGCCTTCATCAAGGTCTGCAAGTAAGTAATGAGAAACCTGGTTAAGTTCACAGACGTTCTTTCCTGATCTCACCAGAAGGGGAGGACATATAGTCTAGCAGATAAAAAGTAATCATTTTGCAAATGGGTGATGGACCCCTCCCTCAGTGAGGTTTCCTACTCTTATTACATCTACCCTTGAATGTGCTATTACAACAACACTCCAGTTTAACAGCTTTTTGTCTCTGGCCAGGGGGTGACATACAGTGCCCAGCAGAATGGAGTGAAGGGAATTGCAGGAGCAGCAAAACTTCAAAAAAAAATCAACAAACCACAATCCAGAACTTCAGAGACTCTATATCAATCACATAGAACTAGGACAGCCTAATCTCTCCCCATCCTGGAGCTCAGGGACACTTGCGGAAGAGGGGACGGTAAGATTGTAAGAGCAAAAGGATGGGAGGAGCAACGATTTGCAAGTTGCTCAACAATAGTTGGGGCCAAAGCAATCATAATGGGACTTTGCATGCCCTGCGCAATGTCCAGCGCACTGTTGCCCTCATAAAGTCTAGCATCTGTTAAGGGCACCGAGACCCCTGGAGGCAAGGGATTGACAGCCATAGTCGTGATCTTATGCTTAAGGGGAACAAGAGAAAGGGCTTATGGAAATGCCACTGGGTCCTTATATGTCATCGGAGAGGAGGACCCAGTGGAGAGTTAGGCGTACACAATAAAGGACTCTCTGGGAATTGGGGGGGAGACACTGGGGGAAGGAGAGGGGGAGGAGGGGGGAAGGAGGGAACTGGTAAAAAATTTTAAAATGTATAATTAAATTTTTAATAAAAAAAAAAGATACACACACAAAAAAAAAAAAGAATTTCAGACCTTGAAGATAAAGTGGAAGTACTAACCAGCTCAATGGAAGAGGTTGTTAAAGCCAAAAAGATACTTGAGAGAAATATCCAAAAGATATAGGACACCCTGAAGAAGCCTAACATGCGTATTCATGGAATACCAGAGCAAGAATCTCAAAATACCACCCCTGAGGAAATTTTTCAAATGATCATCAAGGAAAACTTTCCTCATCTAAGAAAAGAGAGGCCCATCCATATACAAGAGGCATTCCGCACCCCAAACAGATACGACCAAAATAGAAGCACGCCGAGGGAAATAATAGTTAAAACACTCCACATTCCAGATAAAGAACTGGTGCTGAGAGCTTCAAGGGAGAAAAAACAAGTCACTTTTAAAGATAAACCTATTAAAATAACAAATGACTTCTCAGTCGAAACAGGAAAAGCAAGAAGAGCTTGGAGAGACACACTTCAAGTATTGAATGAGCAAAAATGTCAACCCAGGCTGATTTACCCTGCAAAACTATCAGTCATGATCGAGGGAGAAAGAAAAATTTTACAGCACAAAGACAACTTTAAGGGATACATGGCCACCAAACCAGGCCTTCAAAAAATGCTAGAAATGATACTCAAGCGTGAAGAAAAAAACAGGCATATCCAGGAGAACAGAAGGCAAATATAACACCATTAAAAGCGAAGCAATATACTTATAAAAGCTACTAAACATAATAAATGTCCGGAATTAACAATAGTTTCTCCATTATAACACTAAATGTTAATGGAATTAATTCACTGATCAAGAGACGCAGATTACAAACTTGGATTAAAAATCACAATCCATCAATCTGTTGCCTGCAGGAAACCCATCTCACCACAAAAGATAGGCACGCTCTAAAAATAAAAGGCTGGTCAACAATTCTACAAGCAAATGGAAGCAGAAAAGAGGCAGGGGTAGCCAGTATGCTATCAGACAAAGTGGATTTCAAACCAAAGAAAATTATAAGAGACACGGATGGATACTACATTTTAGTCACAAGTACAATTCACCAGGAAGACTTCCCAATACTGAACATATATGCACCCAATACGGGCCCCTCCACATTCATTAAGAAAACCCTACAGCGTCTAAAGCAAGAAATCAACCCCCAAACGATAATTCTTGGGGACTTCAACACCACCCTCTCAACATGGGATAGATCAACAGGTCAAAAGCTTAACAGAGACACTTTGGAACTTAATCAAACCCTGAAAGAAATGGACCTTACAGATCTCTATCAAACTTTTCACCCACGCACCAAAGAATACACATTTTTTTCAGCAGCACACGGAACTTTCTCCAAAATACATCACATATTGGGCCACAAAACGAATCTACACATATACAAAAAATTTGAAATTCTAACCTGTGCCCCATCAGACCACCACGGCTTAAAGCTGGACATCCACAACACATCAAACAAGAGAAAATACACTAACTCCTGGAAACTTAACACTATGATGCTGAATGAGAACTGGATTCAGGAAGAAATTAAAAAGGAAATTCAAGATTTCCTGAAAGTGAATGATAACGAAAATACAACTTACCAAAATCTCTGGGACACAATGAAAGCTGTTCTAAGAGGTAAGTTCATAGCTCTTAATGCCTATATCAAAAAAATGGAAACATCAGAAATAAACAACTTAACAATGCAGCTTAAAGCTTTAGAGAAACTAGAGCAATCTGATCCCAAAAGCAGTAGAAGAGAGATTAGCAAAATAAGGGGAGAAATATCTGAAATCGAGATTAAGAAAACGATAGAAAAAATCAACCAGTCAAAAAGCTGGTTCTTTGAAAAAATCAACAATATTGATACACCCTTAGCTAAACTAATCAAAAGCAAGAGAGAGAAAACCCAAATTAACAAAATTAGAAATGAACATGGAGTTATCACTACTGATACCCAAGAAATCCAGAGAATTATAACATCATATTTCAAAAACTTATACTCTGTGAAGTTTGACAACACAAAAGAGATGGATGAATTTCTAAGTAAACACAACTTACCTAAATTGAATCAGGAAGTTGTGAATTATTTAAATAGTCCTATAACATATAAGGAAATTGAGGAAGTAATCTCGAATCTTCCCACCAAAAAATGTCCTGGACCAGATGGATTCAACACAGAGTTCTACCAGACATTTAAGGAGTTAATAACACCAATACTCCTTAAACTGTTCCATCAAATAGCAAAGGAAGGAACACTACCAAATTCCATCTATGAAGCCAATATCGTTTTAATCCCAAACCTAATAAAGACTCACTTAAAAAAGAAAACTATAGGCCGATCTCTCTGATGAACACAGACGCAAAGATTCTCAACAAAGTCTTAGCAAATCGGATTCAAAAACATATTAAAAAGATCATTCACGGGGACCAAGTAGGCTTTATCCCCGGCACACAAGGTTGGTTCAACATACGAAAATCAATAAATGTAATTCATCATGTAAACCAGTCCAAAGTCCAAGACCACATGATACTCTCGATAGATGCAGAAAAAGCTTTTGACAAGATCCAACAGCCTTTTATGATCAAAACGCTAGAGACAGTGGGAATGGAAGGAACCTTTATCAATATAATAAAAGCTATATACAACAAGCCCACAGCAAGGATTATGCTCAATGGGGAACAATTGGAAGCATTCCCACTTCGATCAGGAACTAGACAAGGCTGTCCACTCTCACCACTTCTATTCAATATTGTACTTGAAGTCTTAGCTGAAGCCATAAGACAAGAAAGGGACATAAGAGGGATTCAAATCGGCAAGGAAGAAGTCAAGCTATCCCTATTTGCAGATGACATGATCTTATACCTGAGTGATCCCAAAAACTCCACCAGGAAGCTCCTGGAACTAATTGAGAAGTTCAGCAGGGTGGCAGGATACAAAATAAATGTGCAAAAATCAGAGGCCTTCCTATATGCCCAGAATGAAAGAAGTGAAAAAGCCTTGAGAGAAACAATCCCATTTACTATAGCCCCTAAAAAAATGAAATACCTTGGTATAAACCTAACTAAGGAGGTAAAAGACCTTTACAATGAAAACTTTAAAACCCTCAAGAAAGAAATAGCAGAAGACACCAGAAGGTGGAAAGACCTCCATTGTTCCTGGATTGGCAGAATCAACATTGTAAAAATGACCATCCTACCAAAGGCAATATACAGATTCAATGCTATACCAATCAAAATCCCAAAGCAATTCTTTAAAGAAGTTGACCAAACAATCTCAAAGTTCATATGGAGGCACAAAAGACCCAGGATAGCAAAAACAATCCTGAGTAACAAAAACACTGCTGGAGGTATTGCCGTACCAAACCTTAGTCTATACTACAAATCCATAGTTATAAAGACAGCCTGGTACTGGCTCCAAAATAGACACACAGATCAATGGATAAGGATTGAAGACCCAGATATAAGCCCACAAAGTTACAGCCATTTGGTCTTTGACAAAGGGGCCCAAAGAATCCAATGGAAAAAGAACAGCATATTCAACAAATGGTGCTGGCAAAACTGGATCTCCACATGCAGAAGATGAAAGCTGGACCCATACTTGTCACCATGTAGAAGACTTAATTCCAAATTGATCAAGGACCTTGATATCAGGCCAGAGACTATAAAAACCATAGTTGAAAGGATAGGGAACTCCCTCGAGCTGATTGGGCTAGGCCAACATTTCCTAAACAGACATCCAATGGCACAGTCACTGCTACCAACTCTCAACAGTTGGGATCTTGTGAAATTAAAGAGCTTCTGTTCAGATAAAGAGATTATAACGCGAACTCAAAGGCAACCCATAGAATGGGAGGAAATCTTCACTAACCACACATCTGATAGAACTCTGCTGTCCAGAGTGCACAAAGAACTTAGAAAACTAAACACCAAGGAAACCAATGGCCCAATTAAAAAATGGGCCCTGGAACTTAAAAGAAACTTTACCAGGGATGAAATTAAAATGTCTAACAAATATCTGAAAAAATGCTCCACTTCTTTAGCCATCAGGGAAATGCAAATCGAAACTTCCCTGAGATATCATCTCACCCGGGTCAAGATGGCAAAAATCCACAATACAAACAACAACAAATGTTGGAGAGGATGTGGAGAGAGGGGAACTCTCCTACATTGCTGGTGGGAATGCAGGCTCATACAGCCACTCTGGCGAGCCGTCTGGAGATTCTTAAAGAAATTAAAGAGTGAAATGCCATATGACCCTGCTATTCCAGTTTTGGGAATAACCCCCTATACAGCAGAGGTTCACCTCGATAGCACAAGCACGACCATGTTCATAGCTGCACTGTTTACAATAGCAAAGTCATGGAATCAGCCCAAATGTCCAACAGTTGACGAGTGGATAAGGAAAAGGTGGTACATCTATACAATGGAGTACTACTCAGCCATCAAAAATGATGAATTACTGGAATTTGCCGGGAAATGGATGACATTAGAAACAATTATATTAAGTGAAGTATCCCAGACCCAGAAAATTAAGCACCGTATGTACTCCCTAATAGGTGGCTCCTAGTACCAAACCCACCCAGCCCACCTAGAGACAGTAATTCCAAGGATTATGAACAGGAGGGATGGGGTAGGAGGGCCACACCAGAAACAAGGAGAGAAGGGACCATGTTACAGCAGAGAAAATAGGCTTCCATCAAGGACTCAAATAAGTAATGAAACATCTGATTAAGTTCACAGACTTTTGTTCCTGATCATTTACTACTGAGGGGGTGTGATCTCACCAGAAGAGGAGGGCATATAGTCTGGGAGATAAAAAGTAACCATTTTGCAAATGGGTGATAGACCCCTCCCTTACTAGGGTTTCCCACTTTTATTACATCTACCTTTGAATGTGCTTTTATCACAAGATTCTAACAGCTTTTTGTCTCTGGCCAGGGGGTAACATACAATGCCCACCAGGATGGAGTGAAGGGCATTGCAGGAGCAGCAAAACTGCAAAAGAAAATCAACAAACCACAATCCAGAACTTCAGAGACTCTATATCAACCACCTAAAACTAGGCCAGCTTAGTCTCTCCCCATCCTGAAGCTCAGGGAAATTTGCGGAAGAGGGGGCGGTAAGAGCAAAAGGATGGGAGGAGCAATGATATGTAAGATACTCTATACTAGTTAGGGCTGAAGCAATCATAATTGGACTTTGCATGCCCTGCGCATTGTCCAACAAACTGTTGACCTCACAAAGTCTAGCATCTGCTAAAGGCACCAAGATCCTTGGAGCCAAAGGATTGGCAGTCACAGCAGTGTTCCTATACCTAAGGGGAACACGGGAAAGGGTTCAGGGAAAGGCCACTGGGTCCTTGTATGTTATCGGAGAGGAGGGCCCAGAGGAAAATCAGACATGCACAAGAAAGGACTCTCTGGGAATTGGGGCGGGAGGCACTGGGGGATGCGGAGGGAGAGGGGTGGGGAGGGGGTGCAGGGGGTACGGGGGGAGGAGGAGGAAGGGAGGGAATTGGTGTACCTAATAAGTTTGTATGAGCTGAAATAAAAAAAAAAGATGAAATACGAATTACCAATAAACACTTGAACAAATGTTCAAAATTCTTAATCATCAAGGAAATGCAAATTAAAACTACTTTTAGATTCTACCTTACCCATCAGAATGGCTACCAGGAAAACATATGTTAACAAACGCTGGAGAGGACTGAGGGAAAAGGAGCCATTATACACTTTCATATATTATGAAAGTAAATTAGTGTGTCCACTGTGGAAGTTAGTGTGGAGGTTCCTTAAAAATCTCAAAGAAGAAATTCCATATGATCTTGCTGTGCCATACTGGAAATATACCCTAATATATCCATGTGAACATAATATAGAAATACTTACACATCCATGTTTAATGCTGCATAATTTACAACAGCTAAGAAAATAATCAGCCAATTTATCCATTAATATACACACAATAGCATTTTATATAACCATAAAGAAAAATGAAATCTTGACTTTTTCAAAAAATGGACATGACTTAAAGATAATTATGTGAAACAAAATAAGCCTGACTCAGACAACAAATATTACGTTTTCTCTCATGTGCAGACTGCAGATTTAAACTTGCGTATTTGGGTCATGAAAGTAGCAAAAGGACCAATAAAGGGGAGTAAGAGTTCTTAAGGGGAGAAGAAAGAGGTGAAAAAGAAAGAGTGATGAATTATGCATGAAATGAAAGCAAAAGCAGGAACTGTTTGGGGAGGTAAAGAGCCAGCAGAACCAGCAAAAGGAGAATCTGGTGGAGGCCATGGCAAAGGGCCACATAAGAATCAAGTAAAATGACATGCATGTGTGAAAATATCATAATTAAAGTCATTATTTTGTATTGGTACTTTAAAATAAAAGTAAGTGTACTAAAAAGTCATATTTGACAATTTCCAATGTGCCTACAGGTTTATTGAACAAATGTTTTGGCCTCGGCTCCTTGTATGAAAAATATAAAAATACTCTCTGCTGATTTTAATTACCAACCAAGATCTTTTTTTAACAAAATGTTTGCAGCTGGTTGTCATTAAAGCATGGATGCTAAAACGCTATCAGAAAATGCTGTACATTCAGCATTACTGGAAATGCAATCATTTTTTTATTTCAGAATTCCCATTTCTGGACATTAATTGTTGATATATCCAAACAGCATCATCCAGTTTCGCATTTAATACAGCATTACATGAGACATCTAGACCATAACAGAACTACTTAATGATTACTATAAAGAACGATATTTATCTTTTCATAAACTAAGAGAATATGTTACTGCTCAAGACTCTAAGCCATTGCCAAGCCTTCCAACAAGGGTGCTAATTACTTGCAACAATGTGAAGTACCACAGGGAAAGGGAAACACATTGTCAGTTCTTTGGAAACCATAGTTCAATAACCCAACACGGCTAATTAATGCCAAGATTCTGATTTAAAAAATTATAAATAGGTTCAATAATAATCTAAATTAAAGAAAATAAATCATTAGTTAAACTTCTCAAAAGTAAGATGCTCTTGATATTCTTTCATTAACTTTGAAGATGAAGTTGGTATTTTACATAACAATGCATAAAATGCCAAGAGATAAATGAGTATATAGAATTAATAACATCAGATAATCTCAGTATCATCAGAAATATTGTTTCATATATTAAAACCATGGGAGTCTTTAGGAAGAATGTTCTCATAGTAGAACACGAGATTTTAGCCAGAAGGAAAGCTTTTATCCTCAACATTTATGAAGGTGAGCCAAATTCCTTTCTGGTATGCAAGGCATATTAGCTTTACTGCAATTACTAAAAGGCAAATACTCATCTAATGAATCTCTGAACAAGATGCCTATGACAACAAATCATATCATCAGGTACACACACATATTTCTCACAGAAAACCCCACAACTCCTTTCATAATTGTTGGCCAGTCATTTGAGTACAGAGAACACCTCATTCATTAATTATGCTGTTAGCATATGCCTTTAGTACTTTTCATCTGCTCTTAAACTTAGACAAGCACACTACCTAATTCAAAGGAACCGCAGAGACATAAATTGTCCTTTGATGCACATTAAACCTCTGTAAATATTCAATCTTCGTTCAAAAGTACAGAAGAACCATGTACGTGACACTGCGTAGCAGAATAATATCCTTGAAAATTACGAACGTGACATCATGAAACTGTTGCGAGAATGGGGACTCCAACAGAGCTCCAGCAAATACAAGCAGTGTGGATTAAAGCAGTGTCAACCCCAGTGATGTGTGCTATGAAAGTGCCCTACAATATAAGATTGGCCAAGAACCCATGGACTCGTTTCCAGAAGATGACACAAAACTGTGATACACTAAAAAACTATTGTTGCCCACTTGGTCCCATGGAACAAATCCCCAATGCAGGCTTGAGTCTATAAAGAGTACTAAACTCTAAATATACCGTGGCTTTCCTTTTTCATACATGTGATAAAGTTTAATTCATAAATTAAGCTTAGAAAGAGATTTAGAAGGACAATGAGCTGGGGAGATTACTAAGTGGGTAAAGTATGTGTCTCGAAAGCACAAGGACTAGGGTTCTGATCTCCAACACCCACCACAGCTGGACATGGAAGTGGACATTTGTGATCCTAGCACTGAGATTGAGGAGACAGAAAAGGTGGATCCTTGAAGTTTATTGACCCGTTGGTACTGTTAGCTAGTGAGTTCCAAATTCACTAAGAAATCCTGTCTCAAAGAGATAAGGTAGAGAGTAAGATGACTCTCTGTCTCTCTTGCTCTCTCTCTCTCTGTCTCTCTTTTTTTCTCTCTCTTTCTCTCTCTCTGCGTGTCTGTCCCTCTCTCCCCTTTCTTCATACATGCACATGAACACATACACACAAATAAATATGTAAATACATATGCATACATAAACATATACACAACAAAAAAGTAGAATAATTACAATAGAAGGCACTAAAAGTTATATGCCTATGCTGTCTCTCAACATATCATACTGTAGGTCTTAACAATATCAGCATGTAATTGCTTTCCTGTCATCACTAACCCAAGAACAGTCTTCTCTTTGCTTAAGGAAGCACTTTCTATGGTCTTATTCCTCCTGCACTTCGGCACTATCCTTAATTGATAGGGTTACTAAAAAACAAGTTCTGCAATGGCATGGCAGTTGTTACACGACCAGCTGGAGAACAGTGTGTGTCTACCATAGACAATCGTGATTCACATTTGAGCAGGATAGACAAATGTCATGCTACTTAGAACAACATGCAACTTACAGCATATGCTTTCTTATCTCTAGAATTTTCTTTTTAATATGTAAGAACAAAGAATTAAGGAAAGCAAAATATTTGATTGACAGGGAAAGGGCAACTATAATATCATCAATGAATATGAATTTATTCAGTGAAAACTCAGGCTAACCTCGTTACAGCATGGGAGAAGCATGGCTATATCTGTATTTAGGAAAGAGAATAAACTCAACAGTGCCTCCTTACCTTTTCCACTCATATATTCTGCAGTGTGATACAAATGCTGTACTCTTAGGAAACTTAAACTAAACTGATTCTAACTTTTCTTCAGGCCATTTATTCTGTGATCTAAAGCATAATTTTCAGTCCTAGAGAGATCCAACAGCACAATTTCAGGAAGGAAGTTTTGCGTGAAGGAGCCTGCATTTCATTGTCAGAGAGTTCCAAGAGATGACAGTTTGTAATCCCATGGACACAGTGAAGGATGTTCACCTATCAGGAAATTTGGAGAGAAAGGCACCCAGGGCCCTGCACGAGATGAGCAGCCAGTCACAAGTTCGTAAGCTATAGCAAGCATTTTGACCTCGAAGTCACAACATTTTCAAGGTTCATTTTTCTTATAAAAAGATTATAAGCTGCTGAAGTATGAGGACAGCCTGCCAGGATGGAAGGATACTGTGACACAGACTCTACTGAGGTAAACACGTCCAGAGACAATTTTATGTAAGACTCTGGAAACATAGGGAGAACTCAAGGTCAGAAATCACACATGTGGAAGTCACCAGTAAAGCAAAAGACCAGAGACAGAAAGACATGAGTCAGAAAAATTTGAGGAGAGTAGAGCTGTAGAAGATAAATTTCAATATTGGAAAACATTTTCATTTTTTTGAATTAGGAAGATGTCTCAGTGGTTAAAGTCCTTCCATAAAAATGCAAGGACCAGATTTAAATCTCCAAATCCCATGCAAATACCTGGGAATAGGGAAGGATGGCCATCTCTCTGTATTCTAGTCCCAGAAGGCAAAGACTGGGAATCTCAAGAGCAAAGTGGCTAGCCAGACTAATCTTAACAGTGAACTAGGGGTTGATTATAAACTATGTATCAAAAAGAATAAGGTGGAAAAACAATTGGCGATGATTTCTGATGTCAGTGTTGGTCTCCACATGAATACATACACGGACACACAGTACACAGGCATGCATGCACATGCACACACACGCACACACATACACAAAGTGAACACATCTACATATGTACATGCACCACACATAAACAAGCATGCACATGAACATGGAAAAAGAAAGATGTTTTAAATGTTTTTTAAGTTTCTTTGTATCAGATGAGAAAATAAATTTAAATTAACAGTCATGTGGGAAGAAACTAATTAACAGTGGCAGGTGCAGTAATGAATTAAAAAAAGCAGAAAACTCCTCACTAAATGTTTATAGAATGATGGGGAGAAATTAAGAATGGCCACATGTAAAGACCTAATTTTTTTACAAATGAAGAGGCATCATAGCCTACAAAAAAAAAAGTATAAAATTTGTGCAGGCTATAAGAGAGAGGTTAAAGACAGTTTAAGGAAAAATTGTCTCGGCTACTGAAAGGAACAGGTAATGTAATTAGTGTCCTTTCAATACATAAAGATGGTGCATTTATTTAACAAATAATTTGAAGGGCATGATTATATAAAAGAACAAATATTCATGAGACAAGTTCCTGATTTAAGAATTCAGCTATATAAGTAGCTTCTATTTTAATGCAAAATGTTTTAATACATTTTAATGTAAAGAAGAGTCACTGATGTTTTATGTGGTGTGTGTGTCTGTGTGTGTGTGTCTGTGTGAATGAGAGAAAGATATACCCATATTATATCTTTCACATACCCTGAAAACCTCCTTCGTAGGTGTCAGGCTGACAATAGCAATTATCGCAGATCAAAGACTTACACACCACACCAACTTCAACAAAGTCCAACTAATTGAACAGTCTTAATAATTGAAGTAGTTGAGGCAGCAGAAGCAAGTATGACCCTCTACTAGTCTCACAACTCAGCAGACGACACTTTACCCAGAGATTGACTCCCAGACTAACATAATCCACAAGAAGCTTTTGGGTAGACCTTGTAGTTGAAGTGATACAAATGTAGCCCCATCTTCAAGAAGTGCCCAATAGAAAACAAACATAAGAAATCTAGAGAAATATTAAGATTTTAAATCCTGGATGTTTCAAAACAACCTGATCCTAACGTGTGAAAACACACCCAATGTGTGTCAGATAGGCAGATAGGAGCAGAGAGCTTTAAGATTGCACTACCTGTGACTGTAGAGATGGTTCTGGGATTAAGACTGTCTCGCAAGTGGAAGATCCTGAGCTTAGATCCTAGGTCCCATGTAAAAAAAATCAGACAGCCACAGTAGTGTTCCTATGCTTAAAGAGAACACAGGAAACGGTTCTGGGAAATGTCCCTAGGTCCTTGCACCTCATCGGAGAGGAGGACCCAGAGGAGAGTTTGGCATGCTCATTAAAGGATGCTCCGGGGATGGGACGGGGAGGCACTGGAGGATGGGGAGGGAAGAGAGGGTGGGGGGCACAGGGGGATGAGGGGTTGGAAGGGGGGGGCTGGTATACCTGTTAAGTTTGTATGAGTGGAAATAAAAAAAATAAATAAATAAGGAAAAAAAATCAGGCAGAATGGCCTGCACTTCCTGCCCTGGCAGGTGGACCCTAGGAGATCCCACAGTGAAGCAAGGAGATGATTCCAGAAGTCACCCTTGGTCCTCCACAATGACACACAGTGCCCTTTAATAAACACACACACACACACACACACACACACACTACTTGCCATTTACTGAGGATGTCCTAAAAGAGACAAAGCCCAGTAAATCCTTGCAATTTGGGTTGAAAAGTATTGTTGATGCATGACTTAGTACAAAAGTAATTGCATCTCAGCCCAGAGCAACGCAGGAGCTACAAATCTGAAAACAACCACCAACCATAATTCAGAATACCAATGACTCTACAATCTTCACCTGGAATTAGACCAGTCAAATCTCTTCCTATCCCAAAGCTAAGGGAACCTTGCAGAAAAGGAAGCATCAAGACTATAAGAGCCTAAATATGGAGGGCCACCATTGAACAAGATACTTCACTCAAGACTGTGCTGGGGGAGTCAGGAACTTGCTGCAGTGAGATTTGACCTTACTTGACCTGCACAATGGCTGACATGTCAACAAGCCCCCATAGAATAGTAAGGGTATTGGGGTTTCAGGCAGTAAGATCTTTAAAGGCAAGGGGTTAGACAGAGTGGAGTTCCCATATTAGTGGGAGCCCCAAGAAAAGGCCTCAAGGTATTCCACAGAGTCCTAAACCCTCACTAGAGTAGACAATTCAGAGGGAACTTCAGAGCACATATAAGCTGATGGACAGGAAGTTGAGAGGGAACAGGCAGGAAATACGGAGAGAGAGGAGACAGGAAGGGTGAAAGAAGAAAAGAGGAAAGGGAAATGAGAGTGGGATGTGGGAGAGAGAGGGAGAAAAGGAGGGAGGAGGGGAAGGGGGAAGGAGAAGGGTGAGGATACCTACTCATTGAGCTTGTACAGCTAGATAAAAAATAAAAAATAAAATTGGGGAGATGGTTAAAAAAGGTAATTGCATCTTAGCTAGAATGTGTCTGGCTTATCTTAAAGTAATATCAAAATCAGTCACACTGTTGGAGCAAGATTCTGGTTGTACAGCCATATGTGCCATTCTGAGGGTGTGTCTATTTACAGGTTGTGAGAAATTATGCAGGAAAAATCATCTGTGGATATTCTGGTACAATCATGACACATTGGTTATATTACTGAAAATGCTTAAATTCATGTCAGACTGAATCCAGGCTCTGGTGAAGACAGTCAGAAAGGCGTAAACCCTAAGTTATGGCATAATTCTTACATAACTCATTATATACACTGAAATTTACTAAAAAGAAGGAAGAATACAGAGGAAATGAGGCTGGATTTGTACTATGTAAAGGTCAGGACCCTGTGCAGAAAAGCAAAAGCACCAGCCAGGTCTATTGTAATTAACTAGCATCCCCTTTACCATCACTGCCAGTAACCACCCTGTGCAACTACACGCCATCTGCTTTTCAAAGCCCTAACATTGCCAATGATTTGGGCAATTCTATTTTAGGAGACATTTGTTTCAGAGATCAGATGTTTGACTGTTTCTTTGTCTTTAGGATTTGCAAAATTGAGACAAGTAATCTGCCTATTTGTTTCTGACATGTCTGCAGAGTTACATCATGTACAGATGTTCACAGAGGTTGTAAGGATGGCATTTTATTCTCGTAATTCTCAGAAGAAAGCAACCATGTTCACTTTACTAAAACTTTCTGGGCCAATCATTTAAAATGGGATTAGAAAGTTTTCTGGGGTGTAGATTTTTTTTTACTTTTTCCTGAAAAAAAAAGCAATATATCACAATTAAATTTTATAATCACTCAGAATCAAGAAGAACTGTTTCCTGATTATCCTCCTGCATTTCCACTCTCCCTTCGTCCACCTAGATTCAGATTCTGATCAACATTAAGGCACAGGGAATGAGATCCCCACAACCTTCTGAAAACTGTGGTCAGCAATCCTACCATTTCTTTTATATCATTATACCCAAATTAATTATTAATCAGCTCCATAAGCCACATAAATCTGTTATTGTATTAAATGTTTTCCATATCTGAGTTAAATCAAGATATTTTACTCACTTTAAATTAATTTGCTTTAATTACAAAGTTAACTGCAATGAAGAATTCATAGTCAAACTGAGGCAAAGGTTCTGAAGATCACACTAAACCTTTAGAAAGCCCACATTTCATATACACTCAGTGAACAGGGTTATTTATCTACCCTAGTTCATTTTCTAGGACAGAGCAAGAGCAAAATCAGGATCGTTGCTATAGTTTGTCTACATAATTGAGGATAAATTTGCAACCAAATGGCTTACATAAACAAGGGGCTTTATTCTTTCTTATGATTTTTGGTTACAGTTTCTTGTCCAGCTTGGCAGGAGAACTCATGCTCATACCAGGAGCTGAGACACCTAGCCTCACTATATCCACAGGACCACTGAAAAGACCATCCTCATGTCTGTCCAAGTATACCAAAGGATTTCGAGCTCCTTCCATCTTATTCACCCACTCAGGGCCTAGCCCTACCCACTATGGGCTGGACCTTCCTCATCAATCAAACAACATTCCTGTAGGCTTTCCCAGAGCTCAACTCAGCTACCAATTCTGCACAGCTGTGTCCAGAACTCCAGCTTTCAATTGCCAAAGGTATTTCAATTTGACAAAGGTATCCAACGATGACAGTCATTAACTGGAGTAGAAAACAAGTATGGCAACTAAATAGAACATCACAAATAGAATTGGGGGATGAAACCAGATTTGGCAAAAACCTGAAAAAGCGAAGTACCAGAATAACAGTTAGAAAACATGAAGCAAGGCTCAGATAAAGGATGGAAACAATCAAAATAGTAGCAACTTAGGGCATAGAAAATGACATGGAAAAGAAGAACCAGACTAAGGTCAGACAGAAGTTGACATTACAGGGGCTGAGGAGATTGCTCAGATGGTAAAAGGCTTACCTTGTGAGCCTTATGACTTCAATTTGATCCTCAGAACTCATATTTTCATTTATTTATTTATTCATTTATTTAGGTTTGTATGTGTGTGTCTATCTGTCAGAGAGCACTGTGTATCCCTGTGGAGGGCCAAAGGTGACTTCAGGAATCATCCTAGATTGCTTCTACCTCTTTTTTGCTTCACTCTGGGATTTCCCAGAATCTGCCCACCAAGGTCAGAAATGTAAGTCACTGCCTTTTCTGCCTGGTGTTTTTACATGAGACCTGGGATCCAAACTCAAGAGCTTCTGCTTGTGAAGCAGCATCTTAACCCCTGAACTCTCTCTCCAGCTCAGAACTCATATTAAAAAAAAAAAATCCAAGTATGATGGTGTGAGCTTGGAATCCCATCACTGGGGAGGTAGAAACAGACAAATCCCTGGGTGTTTGCCAACCAGACACCTAACCTATTACGCAAGGCCCATTCTAGTGTGACACCCTGTCTCGAAATCTAAAAGGTAGCTAGATCCTGAAGAAAAATGCCTGAAGTTGGCTGCTGTCCTCCAAGTGAATATATGAACACAGGCATACACGTGGAAAAAGAAGCTGGCTTCATCTACCTACTTAGCAATTCTTCTTTAGTCCTTGTTGAAGAAGAAAATTTTAGAAAATATATCCAAACTCCTGTGCAGAAACTAATGATTCTAACTGTTATAAAGGATCAAATGCACTGATCACTTTATGTGCTTTATCACATGTAGGCCTCAAAACAACTCCTGTGCACTAATGAATTCACCATTTTATACATGAAAAAATCCAAGGCTTGGAAAAGTCAAGTGACCTCCTTAAAACAAGCCAGAAAGGACTAGCCAGAGCTTGAATTCACTTGTTCATTTTTCTGCAACAAACTAAATGTAGACTGAAGTTTATGCACAGCACAATGCATGTAGTGCTCAGCCTACTGGGCAACACAGTTGCTGCCAGTCACACGTGACATTTGACTTTCCAACTGTGACTAGTACCATGAGTTGAAATTATATTTTTTGTATTTTTTGAAGAAATTATATCTTGAAAATTAATTTTGTGCCTTCTTTTATTGTGGTTATTAGAATGTGGTTATTTTATACATATTAAAACATATATATGCCTATTTGCATGTATATAGCTTATATTATTTCTATTGAAGAGTACTACTACAGAAATGAATTCAATTATTACTGATAAGTCCTTTCAAAACAAAAAGCACAATTGCCACAAATTTCGATAAGAGAAAGAGTAGAATAGATCAAAACACAACCAAATGCCCTGAGAGTCCATATCTCTTCTTCTGCTTACTGCTGCCACAATCATGCAAGCAAGGCGTACCACTGTGAAACCTAATGTCTCCTGTATTTCTAGTTTTTAGTGCACCTTAAAAATTATTTGTCCTTTTGAAAAAATTCTTTGAACAATTGTAGAGAAACAGAAGTGAATTGGATTAACTTCAAAGGATATTCAAATAGTTTTGAATACAAATCTGGTTCTGATCTTCATAAACTTGTAAAAGAACTTGTAAGATCTTGCCCTGTGTCAAAAAGGAAATAGCACTCTCTCCTTAGAGAGGATCTCAGAGTTATGCGCTTTTAGAATCTATGCCAATTCTGGACATAAGAAGAGAAGGTGTGCATAGTGTCATAAAAAGGACAGCACATGTGATAGATAAATGATTTATGCCTATCTACAGGCATCTTGTTCGAAATCTTGAAAGACACATAATAATTGCTAAGGAGGTATCATGAGATGTTGTCTCTCCCAGATATGAGGTTGTCAGCTTTATTTCCCTGAAATTAAAGCCACATTAACAAAGAAAGAACCAGAGAAGAAAATAAGAGAGCAGAGAAATATTTTAATTACTACACACAGTGCCCTTTTTATGGGACCTAAGAACCTTTCAGGAAATGTCACATTCATAACATTCCATTAGAAACCTCTGATTTCTCAAAATATTTTAGGGACATGTGATAATTATGATGCACAATAGCTCCTGGAAGTAACTTTAATCCAACACCTTTGATAACACAAGAAAACTGGGTTTTATTTTGATGAAATAATTTACTCAAAGCTGCAACATTTGCAAGGCACTTTGAGAACTTCACTGTGAGTCACATACCTCCCCATTTCATAGACAGAAGCCCATTGTGTGATTCACAGGAAACAAGTGGAAAGGATCACAATTCCTGACTTCCGAGTATCTATAACATTTCTAATTAATATTTGTTGTGCAACTTTGCTTCCTCACTAATTGAAGTCCTTAGGAAATGAATAGTGTCAGCAGTAATAGGAATCAATGTCCTTCATGCAAGAAAGGTACACTGAAGTCTAAAGAACATATGCCTCAAAGGAATTTATGCTTATCCTAAAAGACTTCAGAACAGAGGACAGAAAAAAAATCTGTGGGTTATATATTTAACAGGTCTCAACATTTGTAATAAGAATGCCATAGATATATTCCATCCAAATAAAGGTGATAAATATAAAAGATGACTTTGACATAGCAACACAAGCACAGGACTGAAGAGAAAGATCTCTTGAGTGCTAGTCTTCCTGGCCTCATCCTGAGTGAGCTTAGCCAGAACACCTAACCTCATTTGATTAAGGTAGGGGGTCACTCAATCCCTGATATCTAACATACTTTGACCAAAAAATCTGATTCCTCCTCACTATTTTCAGTGATTACAATCATGTCATGTCAAGATCAAGTTTATCTTTATTATAGTCTAAAATAATGATGAAATTTGGAGACACCTAGAAATTCATTTTAATAACTTTTTTAAATTTTCCTTTACCTATCCACAGTTTAAAAGCTAAAAGTCATGGATAGAATTCCATACAGTAGGAGAGAGCAGTTTTTAAACTTCACCTAGGAAGGAAGGCATTACAGACCAAAGCAAATGTCTATATAAATGTCACCAACATTGGAACTTTGCCATGGAGTATATCTGATCCAGGATCTAATGATGAATTTCCTTTTAGATCCTAAAGCTACTCTCACATCAGAAATACAGAAGGAATCTAGAACATGGGTTTTATATGTATCACACTACAGACTTGCTCAGAGGTGCTAAGTGCAAGAGTCTGGCCAGTCACCTGGAATGTATATCTATAGGATGTATGTGTTGGTAATCTACTTTAAACCCCATGGAAATCACTATTATCATTCTAGGAATGATCTTCAGGAAATGAATGGTGTCAGCAGTAACAGGAATCAATGTCCTTCATGCAAGAAAGGCATGTCTCAAAGGAAGACTCATCTGGTACATCAATAAACAAAGTTTGCCAAAATATACTAGACATTATAAACTTCTCTTTATGCTCTTTAGTAGATTGTAAGAGCTGACACTATTTCCTCAGGTTTTATTCTAAAATTATTACATATTCATTTGTTCATTCAACTCATTCCAGTGTTGTTTTGTGCCAGGAAAGAGATCAAGTCCCTTTTTATGGGACCTAAGAACCTTTCAGGAAATGTCACATTCATAACATTCCATTAGAAACCTCTGATTTCTCAGAATATTTTAGGACATGTGATAATTATGATGCACAATAGCTCCTGGAGGTAACTTTAATCCAACACCTTTCTGTGCATAATTTGTTTTACTCAGAAGTACTAGATATACTAAAAAAATTCTCTTATATGTTCAGTGAAAGAAAACTATGTCATAAGATAGAAATGTTTTGAAACTTGCTGTACATTTCTATTCCCTAGATTAATACAAATTATTTGAAATGTGCCATATATAGGAAATCTAAGCATCCATCCAATCATTTCTATAAGATCTCACATATCGCAGAAATATAATGATGAAAAGTCTTGTTAATTTATTAGAAGATATTTTCTTTTTAAGACGTGTTTTAATGAAATATCTCTGCAGAAAAGAGACAATAAGATACTGTTGCAGTTTGCCTGCATGATTGCTGATGAATGATCATCAAACAGCTTAAGGGAACAAGGGGTTTATTCTATCTTATGATTTTCTAGTTACAATTCTTAGTCTAGCTTGACAGGAGAGCATACATGTAGTCTAACACCAGGGCTGAGGGAACTAGCCACACCATCACCACGTAATGGCTGAGAGAGGACATCCTTACTTGCCAGACCAGAATGTCTGGCTAAGTGTACAAAAGGATACTGACTTCCTAAATGAGCTCTCAGCATTTTATTCACTTGTTCAGGGCCTAGTCCCATCCACCATGGACTGGGCTTTCCTCATCAGCTAGACAATCTCTTGCAGGTTTGCTCTGGGCTTAATTCAACCACTAATTCTCTACAAATGTGTCCAGAGCTCAATCCCTCAACTATCAAGTTGATAACTGTGCCTAACTATGACAAATACTTACAGAAAAGGAGTTTATTTTAGGTAGTAGCCCATGCAATTACTAAAGTCTCTTTTTTGAATGATACAGCTCAAGAAGAAAGAAAATTCACCCATCTTCTATCTCTTAGTTTTATCTCTACCCCAACAGATTCAATAATATCCATTCATATCAGTGAGGATGGAATTTTGTGCACTTTACTGATGCCGCTGCTAATATCTTCTAAAAACACACTTTTAAGATATGCCCATATCATCTCACCCCAGTCAGGATGGCAAAAATCCACAATACAAACAACAACAAATGCTGGAGAGGATGTGGAGAGAGGGGAACTCTCCTACATTGCTGGTGGGAATCCAGGCTCATACAGCCACTCTGGCGAGCCGTCTGGAGATTCTTAAAGAAATTAAAGATTGAAATGCCATATGACCCTGCTGTTCCACTTTTGGGAATAACCCCCCATACAGCAGAGGTTCACCTCGATAGCACAAGCACGACCATGTTTATAGCAGCACTGTTTACAATAGCAAAGACATGGAATCAACCCAAATGTCCAACAGTTGACGAGTGGATAAGGAAAAGGTGGTACATCTATACAATGGAGTACTACTCAGCCATCAAAAATGATGAATTACTGGAATTTGCCTGGAAATGGATGTCATTAGAAACAATTATATTAAGTGAAGTATCCCAGACCCAGAAAATTAAGCGCCGTATGTACTCCCTAATAGGTGGCTCCTAGTACCAAACCCACCCAGCCCACCTAGAGACAGTAATTGCAAGGATTATGAACAGGAGGGATGGAGTAGGAGGGCCACACCAGAAACAAGGAGAGAAGGGACCATGTTACAGCAGAGAAAATAGGCCTCCATCAAGGACTCAAATAAGTAATGAGACATCTGATTAAGTTCACAGACTTTGGTTCCTGATCATTTACTACTGAGGGGGTTTGATCTCACCAGAAGAGGAGGGCATATAGTCTGGCAGATAAAAAGTAACCATTGTGCAAATTGGTGATAGACCCCTCCCTCACTGTGGTTTCCCACTTTTATTACATCTACCTTTGAATGTGCTTTTATCACAAGACTCTAGTTTAACAGCTTTTTGTCTCTGGCCAGGGGGTAACATACAATGCCCACCAGGATGGAGTGAAGGGCATTGAAGGAGCAGCAAAACTGCAAAAGAAAATCAACAAACCACAATCCAGAACTTCAGAGACTCTATATCAACCACCTAGAACTAGGCCAGCTTAATCTCTCCCCATCCTGAAGCTCAGGGAAATTTGCGGAAGAGGGGGCGGTAAAAGTGTAAGAGCAAAAGGATGGAAGGAGCAATGATATGTAAGATACTCCATACAAGTTAGGGCTGAAGCAATCATAATTGGACTTTACATGCCCTGCGCATTGTCCAACACACTATTGACCTCACAAAGTCTAGCATCTGCTAAAAGCACCAAGATCCTTGGAGGCAAGGGATTGGCAGCCACAGCAGTGTTCCTATACCTAAGGGGAACACTGGAAAGGGTTCAGGGAAAGGCCACTGGGTCCTTGTACGTCATCGGAGAGGAGGGCCCAGAGGAAAATCAGACATGCACAAGAAAGGACTCTCTGGGAATTGGGGTGGGAGGCACTGGGGGATGAGAAGGGAAGGGTGTGGGGAGGAGGAGCAGGGGGTATGGGGGGGAGGGAGGGAACTGGTGTACCTATTAAGTTTGAATGAGCTGAAATAATAATAAAAATGTATTAATAAAAAAGATATGCCCATAAATAATGTCTTATCAAAGATCTCCCTTAGCCCAGTCAAATGATGCATAAAAGTAATCTACATACTTTCACAGCATAGTCTGTGCCTTCAAATGCTAGAGAGCACTTGTTATTTCATTCTGATAAGTCAGCCTCTTCTGAACAAGCCCCAGGTTTATGATCCTTTCAAAACAGGCTATCTGAATCTGAAAATGAATGAATAACAGGTACCACAATAGATAAAACAGGCTTTCGTATCTGTTAAGTCTGCATCATAAGCTTAGCTCTAGAAGTGCTAACTATGAATTTGGCAAGTTAGTTTACCTTTCTGAGACGATTTTCTTCGTCTAAACCTCTACATAATAGAACAGAATTCATTGTATCATCCAATGTTGATACCAATGAAAAATATAGTACTTCTGTGTATCAGACCTAGAACAATATCCAATGCATAGTACAGATTTAGCAAATGACTATTGTCAAATTTCTAATGTTTCCACACTGTAATAACAGTCTAATTAATCCAAAATGAGGTATGACTTCATCAATTTCTATTGCTTGTATTTATTTCTAGTTTTGGGATACAATCTTATGATCTGGTTTTTTATCTCTGATTTTGTAGCTTAGAATCTTACCTATGATTTCTTTCATACTGCTTTTATAACAAAAAAAATCTGAATAGGGCTATCTGATCCAAGAGACTCAATAAACCTGAAGTGTGCATGTAAGATAACTATTTTCTTTCCAATTGAGAGAATCAGTGAAAACTCAGTAAATCTGAAGCGTGCATGTAGGATAATTATTTCCTTTCCAATCGTAAGAATCAGTGAAAACTTCAAATTAATCTAACATGCTCTTCATTTTGCTTGGAAAATAATTAAGGAAGGATATATTTCAGGTTTTATGCTTCCTTATCCAAATTATACACAGATGCTGCATGGAAATGTGATCTTAATAGCTACATTAACTATGATAAGTTCACTCACATCATTGTCATTCATGTCTAATTAACCTAAATGCCCAACTGGGAACAGTAAGAACCTGCACACAGCAAGAAGAGCGAGTCATGTGGGTCTTGCAGCTCCAGTCCTGTCATCTGAATATACTAGGATGGGAGAGGAAAACGAAGATCTCTGTTCATGATCAAGAGGGACACAGGCCAAGAGAACCTCAAGCACTCTAACAACAAGATGTAGAGTCACTGGACATGGTGACTTGATGTTCAAAAGGAAGCATTTATAAAATGATACAGCAGTAAAAACACATGAAGAATATAACTTCCCCTATGTATCCTATCTGCACAGTATTTTGAAAGGAGTACACAAATTTATCTGTTCATAATTTGCACATGTCAGAAAATTAAGCAATTTTCTTTCCTAATCTGGTTCCAGATATATATCCAAGTTCTGTTTAAATTTGATAGGGTGTTTACAGGTATCTAACTTTTTTTCTTGTTGAAATAGGCTGGGCCACTTATGCTACCAGGAAAGTAAAACTTTATTGACACTACAGAAAATCAAGATGGAAAAGTCTGCTTGTTGCCAGGATACAGCTTGATCAAAAAGATGCAATCCCAGGCATGGATCTCAAAGCCCAAGAAGCCACAAAGTAAATATCTTAGCCAAGAGGCTAGCACAGTCTAATCCTGTAGAAAAGAACCAGTAGTTAAAATTCTGGGACTGAAGAGCTTTGTGGCTCTTGTGATTATATACAATCATGGACAGGCAGTGTTTGGTACTTCAGAGAGCCCAGATAATATTGGGTATCAGATTATGTGTTTAAAATTCAGATTGTTTGGATGAGAGAGAGAGAGAGAGAGAGAGAGACTTCATATTCAGCAAAGACAGAGAATCTAAGGTATATACATACACAATGGTATTTCACTTAGCTATAAAGAAAAATAAATTGGTGAAATTTGTAGAAAAAAATAGATGGGTTTGGGAAGCATTAAATTAGGTAATCCAGACTCGGAAGGACAAAACTCGCATGTTCTCTCTTATATACAGATCCTAACTTTTAAAGTTTGCTTGTATGTATATAAATAAGTGGATGTGAGAGTGAATATAGCCATAATGCTAATTAGATATGTAGAGTCAACTTGAAAATTAAAGGTTGAGCTGTGGGCATATCTGTGAAGTTGATGCAAGCCCTGAGGGAGACTATAAGTTATTGATTGATGTAGGAAGACGTAATTCATAGTGAGTAAGACCATTCCCTAGACAAGTGGATAAGGTGAAAGGGTAAGTTCAGCAAGTTGACATTCTTCAACATACTGTGGCAGTCTTGCTATTTAGCAATACAGTTTGCCCTCCTCTCAGCAATCCTGTGGTTATGGTATGGTTTGTTTCTTTAGCGCCTGGTATTGGTAAGAGCTCTCCTGCCAAGTTGGACTAATAACTGTAATTGAGAATCATAAGAAAGAATAAAACCCCCTTCCTTCCCCTAAGCTAGCTCTTTGGTCATGAATTTATCAGCAGTATACAGGCAAACTGAAACAGTTCTGAAACCAGATAGGAGACCATGAGAGGGGAAGAAGAAGTGTTCAGAAAGGAGTGAGCAAAAATATACATGTCACAGGATGGTGGAAAGCAGGGTTCTGGGGTAGAATATGCATCAGGAGGAATGGGGTAGAAAGGGGGAGAGAAACAACAAAAACAAATTTTGTTTTAAAAATGCCATAATGAAAGCCAATTCTTTGAATGATCATTAAAAAAATAAAATAAGACTGATTTTTCCTATACTTATATGCCTCCATCTGTTCCCCATTTCAGCTTTTATCTTTTCACTTGTCTAGTTACAAATAGTCTTGAGTACCCTCCACCTTAACCAAAAGTCTCTCATTATCAATGCCAGGGGGAATGCAAACATCCATGGTTCATATGAAATACTGAGAATTTATGAAAATTGAGGATTTGGTCTTCAGTATGTGCTATAAACTATTCCTAAAGGTTCAGAGACTTTTGCAAAAGAAGGGACAAAAGATAAGACTTAGAAGATAGGGAAAAGTTATGAAAAATCATCTTCCAAAAACCACATATATATGGCAATCACTAGCCCATTATCACAGGGTTACTAAGCCTACAGAGGACATTTCTGGCCAATGGTCAGCTATGAAACCAGTGGAGCTGTACAAAGTACTGATGAACAATGGGCAACTAACATATTTGGGGGTTGAAATATCCGGTTTTGTTCCATGGAGAAACCTATTAAGCTCCAAGAGATAGTCCCAAACCCAGATTCACACAAAAAGGCCCTGAACAAACCCAGGGGGACAGACATGAAAACAGACCTGAATAGCAAGGGAAGACTTTTAGGGGAGGGTAGCTGGTAGGCACGGGGATGAAGATAAAAAGTATAAGAGAAATCATCAGAACATACGATACACATGCTTAAAATTTTTGACAGGCAAAATTCATCAACTAAAAAGTGGAAAAAATAATCTTCAATGAAGACATTCATTAGACAAGTTATAAACAGTGCCAATATGCTTGAAAATAAACAAAATATCATAAGAAAATCAACTGGAAATATTGCTAAATCTGACATTCATTGTTTTTCTTGTGTTCAATGCACATCATTTCATTTTCCACTCTCTTATTCAAGCACTCTTCTATATTTGTCATTCCTAGAAATACCTTTCAACTGTTTTTATGAATGACCGAATAGCTGAAACACTCGTCAGTCACCAACGCAGTCTTTCTAATTGTGTTTCATTTGTTTGTATTTTGTATTTCATTGTACAACAAACGACTTATTCTGTATTTATATTTTATTTTATTCAACTTTATATTGCATTGTAGTACATAATTTTAAGTAAATGTATAATATTATTTTTTTATCTCATTCAATCACTAAGGCTAAATCTATAGTAAGATTTAGGAAGATTCAGAAAGAGGGAAATGGGGCAAAGAGCTCATTATTTAGCTCTAAACAGTAAGGTCTGTATCAATTGCTTAATTCAGGCAAGTATATTTTTTGCATCACTTATCAGGATAATATTCCAAATTTTCCACTTCACTTTCTTGATGTTGACTTAAGCTAAAATTCAAAGTCTCATTAGTTCATTGTGAATATGCAATTGCTATGTGCAAAATTTTAAAATAATATAATGATTGCAATGGCAGTTTTAGAACTTCTTCCAATATCACAAAGCATTGAAATTAGAGCATCTATAACATCAGTATAAAATATAACCAATGTGACCAATCAGCACCAATTTAGATGCTAAATGAGACAGTGATTGTGAAAGAATATTCATTAGTTCAACTGACAATAAAATTCATTACAGGAGACTAGAATGTACCACTCCAAAGTGTGCCACTTTGGCATATGTTTTAACTACAGAAAAGAAAGAGCATCAGCAGATGTAGAAGAAAAAAAGACTTCTTGAAGCCTCCTTCCTCTAACTCAAAGTAAAAACTTCTGGGAAATGAAGATGACCAGAACCTCCCTCTCCCAAGGAGGTGTTAAGGCCATGAGGAGGATGGAAAGTTGGCATCAAAGACAGTCAGCAAACAAACTTGGCTGTAATAGCCCTTATATTACTTAGCTTCCCACGCATAGTCACTTCATCACTGTTTGTTGGCCCTAACAGCCTAAAATCCTTTTCCTTTTTCTTGCCTTTTCTTGTCCGCAGACTTATTACTCTGTTTTAAGGTGATATAGAGACTCAATTTCTAACCACCTTTCTGAGTTACTTATCTCTGAGTGTCTCATGAAGATATGTGTGCTGAACATGTTTAATAAAGCTTACTGGTTTTTTTCTTGTTAATCTATTAATAGTCAATTACTTTCCAGTATCCCATCCAGAGAATACAGGAAAATAATGGAAAGAAAACCTTCCTTACACTATATAGAAGAGTAGAAATTCCAATAATATATTAGTTTAATAACATATATGTTATATAATAGTTTAATAACAAGTAAACTTACATGAAGTGATGTGAAGTGATGTATAGAGACTATTAGGTGGTAATATTAAAATACAATTTAAAAAGACACGTATAGCGTTGAGAGAAAAAACTCTTATTAAAAAGACACAGAATTAAAGGATATGGGAGAGAGCTCAAGTGAAAGTCTAAGTCAAAAATTTTCTTTGGAATTTCTGGAGCACAGGTCAAGAGGTAGGAAAGTGGTACATTCAGATGTCAGTGTGGTGGGAGCAAAAGAGAAGAAAATGCAGAATCAACTACATAATAAGGCTCGCTTAGCAGTAGTGGCTGATGGAGGACCCTGTGTGGCCAGAAGAAAGACTGCGCATTGGACAGGATGAGAGGAGACAGTAGGAGGCAGGCAAACTCTAATGGTAATGAGAATGTGGGAGATGTCTGTGGTTTCTTATGGAAAATGACTTGAAAAGGACCAAGTGAAATGAAACTAGTATTAATAAGCCTACAGCAGACTGTGACAGTAACACTAACAATGTTTGGGAATGTGGAAAAAGGAAACTAGACTTCTCTCTTAGCCATTTCGGCTGAATCATAAGGACTATGATTTCTAGCTCCAATGCACAAGTGCCCCCTGAACCCCTGATGACCTTGGCAAGAGGTCTAATAAAGGTGTGGTCTCAGTCCAACTCTTGGTGGAATGCAGGCTTAAGTTTTAAACCACATTTTCATTTTAAGAGAAGAAACTGTATCGTTTTAGAAAATTAAGATGATGATACAGACAATGAACAGGTCACTACATGCAAAAACAAAATATTTGAATTTAAATCTCAACTGTAGTAACCATCAAACAAACCAGTTGCTTTCATGGTTTTCTTCAGCAATTTCCCATTGGCCATCATGGCCCTAAAGAGATGTGTAGTCATCAAAAGTGCTAGAATGATTAGTAATTATGATAAGTTTTGGGTTCACAGAGCACAGGTTGCAAGGAATCTGGGGTGAGAAGTCCTGAAGAATTAGATAGGCAATTCAGTGCCATAAGTCCAGATGAGACAAGATCAGCAAAGGAAAGCCACTGAGCACCCCCAGACTCACCTCCATACCATTTCCACATGGAAGGAACAGGCAGTGTGCATCAGTACAATAAAAGCATATGAAAAACAACATACCTTTTTGATAACTCCCCTCTTGCCAAATCAATTCAAAAGACCTTTGGAATGAATGATCAGTCTTCAAGAGACACAAGGGAAAGGAAAACATGGAAACTTTGAATATATTTACACAAAGCAAGTTTAAAATCTTAAGCCAGATGTGACCCTATAAGTTTAAACGAGAAAGATGACTCTTATTCTCCAGAGTAAAAATGAAGACTTAAGAGCTAACTTATGTTTAGACAAGGAAGCTGACATCTTTGTACCTGATTACCAAGGAACTTCAACAATGGTAGGAAACACACAGTGAACACTTGGTGCAGCATCTGGCAGGATCTTCACTTCACACTTTACCTTGATTATCACAGTCTTGTTCACAGAAACCCTCTGATATAATTATCTGTTCTGAGTTATAAGCAAGTAAGTACGTAGCTGGTGTAAATTGTTTAAACCAAAGCCCTCAACCCTATAGATCCTCATGTGCTACTCTGCCTCTCTCTAGCAATGCAAAGCATTTATATGTCCAATTATTTATGGAAATGATTAGGAGTATCGGATTCAATGACTATTTCAAACTCATTTCTCCACCAGAGTTAAGTTATTTAAGACTCTGCAACATATTTCCAGATTCTTTGGTTTCCTCTTACAACACTCTGCCTGCAGAAGGAAACATCTAACTCCTGTGAAGAGCAATGCAGGCAATCCAATTTGTCAGGTGCCAGGAGACACAATAGCTCCCATGGGAGCAGCACTTCCTTTGATAGCTTTGTTGTTAAATCCTAAGAGGATCATGGCAGAAGTAATTTAGTTTCCTCATCTTTATAAATGCAGAGTGAAGCTGTCTCCCACTGAGGCTGGATAATAGTTGGTTTCATAAAATAAATGACTATCCAAACAGATGAGGGACCATTTCTTTTCTCTGACTACATGTCAAAATAGCTAAAGAAATCATGCTGTTCGGCAACTTCTTGCTCCTCATGCTACTATCGGTTTAAACATTATCATAAATAATTATACCTTCTCGTGAAGCATTCTGTAATTAAAGCATATTATCATCTTTTTTCAATTTTAGGATTACTGGAAACTGATCCATTCTGTATATGATGTCTTTCGGCACCCATAATTAATCCTTACTGTGAGCACATCAAAATTAATCCTTACACGGCATGCTTATATTAAGACTGGATATCTCAGATACTTTGGTTCATCTGATACATGACAAAAATTTTATATGTAAATATTGTAATACTCCAGTTCAAAGCAATGCAATAAAGAGGGCACAGGGTCTGATGTTATGCTGTGTAAGCACTTAGTACCATCCAGCTGCTGTGAAATTGGATACCTTTTAATGCCTTTTTGTAATAAGCACACCTTATGAAAGCCATGACTAAGGAATCCACATGCCTAGCCTGTAATTTATGCTGCAGCTTACTTGTAGTCTTGTATGAAACTCCACACAATGCACAAACCCCAGGATCAGCTCTGATTCTCCCAGTAGTTTCAAACACTGAAAAAAGATAAGCTATTTTAATCTCCATCTTCAGAAGGTACGGAAGTTATGATTTAACACTAGCTCCCTGTTGCTACTGGTCAATGCCATTTTGTAATATTCTAAGAGTTTTATTATAAAATGCACAGTAGGATCACATAACAACTTTATCAGATGAATTATCTTCTTTGGAAAATCTCCTAGAACATAAAATGCAATACACAACAGACCAACTTTTGTAGTGGCATATTACAAGAAATTTCTATATACAATCAAACTTCTATATGCAGTGTTCTTGCCTCCCTACAAAAACATATTAGAAAATAATTGTGTTTTACCAGTATTCACATTCTTTACAAATTTCAGACCTGTGTTTTCTTCTTTTACCTTATCTGTGCTACATCAAATGATATGAATCATTTATTCATCTCATAACTAACTTTCTTATCCAGCTATTCCTTGCATGAAAATAAGGAATGATACTGGAATTCATAGGTAAATAGAACCAGAAGTAGCATTTTGAAGAGATAAAAGCAATTTATAAATTTTTCTTTTTGCAAGTAAAGGCCCCAAAGAGCCATGTGATCCTTGATTCCAAATTAATGTTTATGGCAAAGATAGGGCCCAACACTGAGCATTTATTCTCTAGTTTGCTCAATTAACCTTTAATGAAAATAATACATGCAGCCACAAAAACACATGCAGCCAAGGTTGTAATAATAAACACCCAGAGAAGTACAGAAGTGAAAAACAGATGTAAAGATCACAAGGAGGCAAATGATACTCGTTCCCCTAAGTCTAGAAAATTTCCTGTAACAAATCCCCAGAGCCTATCTTTTCTGTTCAATGAGTTCTTGACTATTTTAACCTAAAAAAATCTCTGAAAGTCTTTCTGGAGTGGCTTTGTTATGACAGAGTTGTAAATATGTTAAGAGAGCCCACTAGAAACAACTCTGTGTGATAAGTGTTTGCTGATATACAAAGCCACAAAATGTGTGTTAGGCACACATAACTTTCCTGGTATCACAACTACTATCTCTCAGACTAAAGAGTGATGAAACAGAAAATTAAGCTTAACCCACTGAAGAGATATGGAGTTCTCTCATGTTACTGCTGCTTCTAGCAGAAATATCAAGTCAAGGTAAGACATACTTAGACTGACAAAAGACAGAACATGTGTTTACTAACCTGAACTTGTCAAACAAACTGGAATTCTTAATAGCTGTGAGCTATAGTTCTACATTTAGTTATTATATACTTAATTATATAGATAACTCTTATTTCATTGCATCATCCTGCAGATTAACATACACATACTTACTGGTGCAGAATTTTAACCTAGAAGCTTAAGTTAGTTTCCTACTTAATTACAAATTCCAAAATTTACAGTATAATAATAATGTTTTACTGGCTAGGCTTTAAATCTTATGAAGAACACCAATATGAACACAGATAAAAAATCCTGGAAAGAGTACAACCACAAGGACAAAACTGAACAGGAGATGAGACTCCATCACTTGCATGTAAGGGAAGGTAACAAATTAGCATGTCATTTGTCGTTCTCCATTATACACCTTAACATGGTATCTATACCCTGTTTATGCAGCATGCACAAAACCTAACAATAAGAGATGTCTGAGGCACAAGTTTCTCCCAAGCAGTAATGATTCCAAACAAAGGAAGTTCTGGGGAAGAGCCAGTGAGCATCTGGTCAGAAATAAATGCTGAGCCTAAACACCAGTTAAATTACTTTCAGTGCCTCAGAAAGAAGCTAAATTGTTATATGAAAACAAGAACTTTCCTCTACTTTTTTGCATATGGGAGGGAGAGAAAGAGGAAAGGGGAGAGAGAGAGAGAGAGATGTGGAAGGTTAATATTGAGTATTTCCCCTGGTTTCTCTCCAACTTGTTTTTGAAACAAGGCTCCTTTTTGAACCTGAAACCCACTAATTCAGGCTTGGCTTATCAACCAGCAAGTTCCAGTCTCTGCCTCTGTTGCCCCCCCCCCGCTCAGGATTTGCCTCAGGGCATGGCTGAGCACATGGGACTAAAGATGGCACTGAGGGCAAGGATCTTGGGCACAACCTGATCACTTCACAGAGAGCCCTAATTGGCTTTCAGGTATCTACCTGCCCTCTGTGCTGATTGACATTGAACTTGACCATTAGCACCTATAGGATGTATTGATCTGTGACACAATTGGATGTCTGTTCATGCCTTGGTGGCCTTTCTTTATAAAAGTTCCTTTTCTCCTCCCCAGTAAACTGAGATCTGCTTCTGACAATCTCCCCATCCCATGCCGAGTCTCTGGGGGGTAGAGGCAGAGATGGGGACGGCTGGAACCTGCTTTCATCACAGTCAGCAGCTGTGTGTTTGAGTGAGTGAATGAGTGTGTGAGTAGGAACTGGTTCCCACAAGTGGCGACCACGAAGGGATACTTCTGAAATCAGACGAAGCTAAGCAGGCTTCGGGGTAAGTGAAAACTTGGGAAATATGGGGAATTCAACGTGCAAGGATGAAGTGGTGCCAGCAGCACTGGGATCTATACTACGAAGCCAGGGTTTAAAAGTTACAAGCTCTGCTATTTAAGAAATGTGGCAAACAGCCCTTGAATTAGCACCTTGGATCCAATCGGACAATGTGTTTTCGTCTACCACCTGGACTTGGGTGAGGAATCTAGCCAGGAAGCAGGAAGGACATTTTGGGGTGTCCCCTTCTCTGGGATTTTACTGCATTGCTTCTGCCCTTGAGGCAGCGATCCAATCCAGCCTCCACCAGAGGCAAAGGCAAAGGGGGAGGAGCCACCAGAGCAGCAGCTTCTAGCTCCCTGGGCAACTCCAGGTGGACCCCAGCCTCTGGAGCCAACAAGCCATCCCGGGCGCTCCGCAGGGGGCTCCACCAATGAGCCATGTGGGGATGCGTCATCATGTGGGACCACGGAGCTGGGGCTAGGCAGGCAAAGCTGTGGGCACGTTGAGCCAGGGCTGAGTGGGCATTCTGCTGGACCATGGCAGGGTGCAGGAAACCATGGGGATAGTGGACATGCCTGCTGTTTAGAGAATGATAACCCATCACTGTGCAAACACCGAGAACATTAAACAGAGTTGTGTGCTGCGACCGGGGTGCGCAGTACCAGTACTGGAGAAGCCGCCACCGGCCAGGTGGAGAGACTGCACGTGGCTGCATCAGGGCAACACGTGGGGATGTGGAACCATGCGCCATGCTGCGGGGGAGCCATACACGGCTGCGACGAGGCTGCGCACAGCCGGGGGACAGAGGTTCACAGAAGCAGACGGCGTGTGGGCCTGCTTGCGGGGACAAGCCGATGCTTGAGGGAGCAGAGCTTCCCACTTGGGAGGGCCATGAGGAACAGCTGCTTGGTGAGGAAGGGCGGCGCCTACTCCGAGAGCCCAAAAAGGATGTGGGAAAGTCACTCAAGAAAGTGCCCTGCTCTCTTTATCAAAGGGAAGAGGTTAGGAGTGCTCCGAGAACAGGGAGTGGTCCCCTGTATTTGGATTTAACTCTGCTATGGAGAAAAAGGGATGGAGAAGGATTAGAAGGAGACCCACCTCCATACCCCATAACAAAAATCCACCCTGACTCCGCACGCAGGCACACTGGGTCCCACCAGGCTAAAGCAAGGAACCTAGGGCTGGAGCCCACGTATGCTGAGGCTTATCAAGTACAAGCCTATCCTGTTAACTTAAATCCAGGGGGCAATCGCCCTGCAGTGTGGTATCCTTGGGAAGCAAAAGATTTAAAAGAATTAAAGAGGACCGTGCTAGAGGACGGTCCAAATTCTCCTTGGGTTGAGGCCCTCCTTTCAAGATCTAGCTCACCAACCCTGTACTACTAAGGACTGGATGGATATGGCCAAAGCGGTGCTCCCCAGTCACACATTCATAAGTGGACAGCACTATTTAAGAAAGAATGTGGGGTCCAGCAGGCAGCCAAGGAAGCCCCATACCAAGACCAAGTCCGCTTGATAGGTTTAGCACCATGGCAAAAGCCAGATGAAGGTCCTTCTGAAACGCCTCTAGCAGGTGTTATACAAAAACCAGATGAGACCCTCTCCGAGTTCATTGACCGGGTAGAAAAAAGCCTCCATCGTAAACTTCCCCCAGACCCCCTAAGAGAACAATTTGCTAAATTGCTGGTATGGAAAGGAATGAATGGGGACCACAAAATAGCGTGTGCATGTCTTAAGGAGAGATCCTTGGGCACCTGGATTATTGCTTCACAGGATGTGGGGACTCAAAAACACCAGAGTCAGACACTCGCTGCGGCCCTAGAGACACAGACAAAGGCACTGGCCGACACTGAGCCTTCAGAGCCAAGAGTGGAGGGGAAACAATGGAGTTTGTTTTCATTGTGCCCAGGTGGGGCATTTCAGGAGGAAGTGTCCCCAGGGCAAGGAAGGGAAGCCGAGAGAGGTAGGAGGCAGCCCCTTACAACTCCATACCCTAGGTGCTGCAGAGGGTTTCATTGGAGAAGAGACTGTAGATCGAAATTCAATCTAGAGGACAAGCCATTGTTGAAAGAAATCACCAATATTTAAAGCCCCAATTACTAAAACAAAAAGGGGGAGTAAGCCCACACCAACAGTTGAGGTTGGCATTATTTACCATCAACATCTTAAATTTTCAAAAAGGACAACTTGAATCAAGATTCCAAAAACACTGGGGAAGCCTATCCACCAAACCTTCTGTTAAGGTGCGTTGGAAGGACCCCCTAACTGGGCGATGGAGGGGACCTGATCCCTTGATCACTATGGGAAGAGGATTTGAATATGTCTTCCCAATTGGGGAGTCTTCCCCGATTTGGATTCCGGCAAGGAATCTTAAATTCTATCTACAGGAGGATCCTCATGAAGGAGACCCAAAAGAATCATTCCCAGACTAACAAGCCAAACCAAGGGACAAAAAGCCCTTGAGGCAGCTTTCTTTGCTTTTCTCTTTCAGAAACTATCCACGGTGTGCTCAAGGAAGATGTTAACTGTGATCCTTATAGGCCTGATTGATACCTTGCCTGGATGGAGTCAATCTGGGTTTGACCTAACATCTAGAAAAACCATTCTTTTAATAACTATATTGCTTAAGTGTTTTCTCAGCATATCTTTCAGCAGCGCTCCATCTGAGACCACGCTACAGGCACCTATGGCCCTTGAACATCCCTGCCACGCCCCCAAAAAGTCACCTACTGCCATGCCTAGTGCTGATACCAACCTGTCTTCTCTGCCATATGCATGACTCCTGCCCAATGAAAAATCTCTCCAGTCTAGCTAACTTGTCAAGTGCAGATACAGGCCTTTAAATACGGCTCAAACCCCCAAGGTTGGTAAAGCCAACCTCATACAGAGGACTGGTAGCCAGAGACGGGCAAGTGGAAGCCCGGCCGTGGATCAACCTAAGACAGGACTTGTAATATTATACCTGGAGACTACAAGATCCCATGATGGGTCAGACCACGGTGGGAGGTTTTTTCACGCCTAAGACAGGCACAGTCACTCAAGACCATTTGGTCTGCTTGGTCGCAGGTAGCCTCCTTGACCATCTCATGCAAAAACAAAAGGGGGAGATGTTGGGCCCGCCCAGGATTTGCGCCAGGGCATGGCCAAGCACATGGGACTAAAGATTGCGCTGAGGGCATAACCTGATCACTTCACAGAGAGCCCTAATTGGCTTTCAGGTATCTACCTGCCCCCTGTGCTGAGCGGCATTGAACTTGACCATTAGCACTTGTAGGATGTCTTGACCTTGTGACACAATTGGATGCTTGTTTCGTGCCTTGGTGACCTTTGTCTATAAAAGTTCCTTTTCTCCCCCCAACAAACTGAGATCTGCTTCTGACAATCTCCCCGTCCTGTGCCGAGTCTCTGGGGGTAGAGGCGGAGGTGGGGACGGCTGGAACCTGCTTTCATCACAGCCAGTAGCTGTGTGTTTGAGTGAGTGAATGAGTGCGTGAGTGGGAACTGGTTCCCACATGCCTCCCCCAGGTTGGGATTACAGGTGTACCTAGCTACCTCTGGTTTGTTTGCCTATCTGCCTGTCTGTCTCTCTGTCTGTTTATATTAGTGCTGATCCAAACTTTCCTCAGTCCCTGTCCTTCCTTTACTTCTTTTACTTTAAAACAGTACTCTATGTAACATGAATTCATGCAACATGACCCCCAGGACTCATCAAACATGTGCCAATGAGATGCTTGCCAGGGGAAATGGTGCTTCTGGGAGGATCAACTGATGCTAGTTTTCCCAGATGCTTCCTCACGCTGTTTATGGTATTTCAAAAGACCCTTAACTGCAACTGAGAAGCTGTTTTCAGAACACTGGGCAAGAGAAAAGGTTTCTCTGGAGAGAATCTTCCACACTTTCCCTCCCTACAATGATCAGAGTAAATCCAATGACTAGGAAAGAAACTAGAGAAGGATCCAGTTTAGAATCTAAGCATGTGAAATCTGTCAGTTTCTTAAAAGTCTCCATTCCTTAAAAAGATTTAGTTTAACAACTATTTCATATATCTATACACACACACACACACACACACACACACACACACACACACACACACGAATAATATGACTAGCCCTTTGAGGAAATACACTAATGCCTATAGTGAGGAACACACAAATGTCTCAAATCAGGTAAGAGTTGTGAAAACTGATTAAATTCCTAAATGTCAGTTAACCATGGCTAACAGGTTAAAAATATGAAAAAACTAATTATTGAATACACAGAATCAAACCAAATGGATCAGGAGAAACAGAATTGCCAAGTGTCATTTTCAAAGCACTAGGTTTTACCACTCTGTCCTTACCCTGAGAAAATGCTAATTCTGAAAGTTGGTATTATTTTTAGAGTGTCTGGTTATAGCAACATTATCCAAAAAAAGTTATTTAGTAGTGAGTGCCAAGAAGATCAAGTAGCAAATGATAAGAAATATTTTAAGCTACCTTTTCCAGTTTCTCAACTGATAGAAATTCATCATAGACAAATGTTTATATCATAGTTTTCCAAAGACTTCATCAAAAGCCCCCACACCACACTGCTGTATAATCCTTCAACCAAGGACAGACTTCATCTAGCTAGATATAAATTTATGAACTTTACTAAGTCCTTGATGTACTGTTTTCAGAACACTGGGCAACAGAAAAGGTTTCTCTCACAACAATTTCAAAGTATACAATGTAGGAGAAACTCTACTTGGTTGTATTGTTGTTTTCATTATGAGATATGCAGAAGTGAACCATGAAACACACTTTTAAAAAACAGCATAAATTCTTCAATATGCTCACTATGTGGGGATTTTTTTTTAAATTCTGGGAATTTCTTTAGAAAAACAGAAAACTAAAACAAAATTAGAGAATCATTATTCAAAGATAAATTTTTGATTGAAACACCAAAAGAAACAGAGACTTTCTTTTAAAATATGGAGAATTACAATATAACTCTGATATCAAAGTCAAACAAACACACATCAAAGAAAGAGAATTATAGAGCACTATCACTAGTGAACACAGATGCAAAATTCCTCAATATAATACTAGCAAACCAAATCTTAAAACATATCCAAAGGATCATACACCATGATCAAGTCGGGTTCATATCAGCAATACAAGGATGGTTTAACATATGTAAATCATCAAATTTGATTCATCATATTAACAGAATTCAAAACCAAAATCTTATAATTCTCTCAATCAATGCAGAAAAGTCATTTGACAAGATCTAACATTCCTTCATGATAAAAGTGTTAGAGAAAACAGGAATGGAGGGGACCTATCTCAACCTGATAAAGGCTATATATGATAAGCCTAAAGAAAACATCATCGAAAATAGGGAAAAACTGAAATATTCCAACTTAAATCTGGAATGAGACAAGGCTGTCCATTATCACAACTTCTGTTCAATATTGTTCTTGATAAGGCAACAAAAGGAAATAAAATGGATACAGATAGGTAAGGAAGAAATCAAAGTATTCCTGTTTGCAGATGATATGATCCTATACTTGAGAGATCCACATGACTCCACCAAGAAACTACTTGAATTAATAAACACTTTCAATAAAGTAGCAGGCTACAAGATCAATATACAAAAATCAGTAACCTTTCTATATACCAAAGACAAACAACCTGAGAAAGAAATGAAAGAATCAATCCTATTCACCATAGCTACAAAGAAAATAAAATACCTTGGAATAAATTTAACCAAAGAAATAAAAAAACCTGTTCAATGGAAACTACAAAACACTATTGAAAGAAATTAAAGAAGATACCAGAAGGTGGAAAGACATTCTTTGCTCATGAATTGATAGGATTAATTTTGTGAAAGTGGCCATCCTACCCAAAGCAATATATAATTTCCTTTAAAACCCCAATTAAAATCCCAATACAATTCTTCACAGAACTGGAAAAAACAATCTCAAAATTCATATGGAAGGACAAAACAAAGAACATGATTAGCCAAAACAATTTTGGGCAATAAGAAGACAGCTGGAGGCATCACCATACCAGATTTCAAACTATATTACAGAGCCATAGTAATAAAAACAGATACATTGACCAAAGGATCAGAACAGAGGATCTAGACATAAACTCCTACACATACAGCCACTTAATTTTTGACAAAAGTGCCAAACATGCATGCTGAGGAAAAGACAACATCTTCGATATGTGTTGTTGGGAAAACTGGAAATCTACATGTACAAGAATAAAAATTGACTGTTGCCTCTATCCTTACCTAAAAGCGAACTACAAATTGATCAAAGACCTTGATATGAGACCTGAAACTCTGAAATTATTAGAAGAGAAGGAAGTACACTTGAATTGATAGGCCTAGGTAGTGATTTTTTAAGCAGAACCACAAATGCCCAGGAACTAATACCAATAATGAATAAACAGGACTTCATGAAATTAAAAGCTTCTGTTCTGCAAAAAAAAAAAAAAACTGTTTAGTTGTGCAAAAACACAACCCACAGAATGGCAGAAAATCTTTGCCAGCTATGAATCTGACAAAGGATTATTCTCCAGATTATGCAATGAGTTTAGAAAATTGAACACCAATACACCAAACATTTCAATCAATAAAATGGGCCCTGGAAATACACAGGGATTTCACTCAAAAAGAAATTGAAATGTCAAACAAATACCTTAAAAGATACTCAACTTCCCCTATTATCAGAGAAATGCAAATTAAAACAACCTTGCAATACCATCTTACCCTAGTCAGAATGGCTAAGATCAAGAATGCAAACAACAGAGAACACTGGCGAGGCTGTGGAGTAAAAAGAGACTTATTCACTGATGATGGGAGTGTAAACTGATACAGCCTCTATGGAGATCAGTGTGGAGGTTCCTCAGAAAGCTAAAAATGGAACTGCCTTAGGACCCAGCTATACCACTCCTTGTAGTATTCCCAAAAGACTCTACATCTTACTACAAGCACACTTGAGGGACAGAGAGACTTATAGGAAAAAAAAAAAAAAACAAAAACAAAGATGGTAGGAAGCAACCCCAAGGAACATCCTATGCTAGTAATATGTCAAAAATGTCTTTTAAATGAGCAGTCTCTATGCACTTCCTGATAAAATGTTGTTCAGAGTGGTCTTAAAGGCCCCCAAAGATTATAGGCTTTTGCCATTGCTTTTGGTTCCTCTCTAAAAACTGTCAGTCAAACCCTATTACTAGAGATGCAACACAAACCCTATTACTAGAGATAGCACATGGGCAAAATATAGCAACTGGAACTGGTCTGAGAACTTTCTCCTTACTAGATAGCTTACACAGTGCCAAGGAATACTGTAGAAGCTGCTGGGAGAGAAATAATCACATCAACAGCATGAGATCTGTAAGTTGCAGTATAACTCTCCATGGCCACAGGTGATCACCAGTGTAATAGTGGCATGAGTACCAAGGAGACAACCAACAGCTTTCTGATTGGACTCAAGATCTGCTTCTAAGAATAGTACACATCCCTGTTATTATAACTAAATCAAGAACCTTAAAAAAGGGAAGAAAATAGATTAATAGGGAAGACAGCCAGAAAACATATAGGTAGGAAGACAGTGCATCAAAGTGTTCTGTAGGCAGCTGTTATTATACTCATAGAATGGGAACTCACAGTGTAAATCTTTGGGTCTAAAGCTGGGTGAGTTAAGGGAAAAGCACAGTGGAGTGGACTGAAGAGAGGTAACTTATTACACTATGGGGGCCTGAACCCACACGAGAGTAGACAAGTCCAAAGTGAACCCAAAAGTCCATAGAAGCATACAGGCAGATGAGTGGGACAGAACGGTAAAGGAAAGAGAGGGAATGGGATGGAGAAGGGAAGGAGGAAAAGTGAGATGAATACTCAATCTGCTTGTAAAAGTAGAAAAAATTAATAAAGAAATAGACAACAAAATAATGAGGCTTACAGTCCCATTCTGAACCAGTGGCAAGATGCTAACAATTTGGATTTACATTTCCTATCTGTACCCATTACTCTCTATGTTACTGTGAGATACCACTCATGCTCAAGCAATTTAAGGGAAGAATGGGAGAGTTATTTGACTTGTAGTTCCAGGAGCAGAGGGGCAGTCTGTTTTGTCTACCAGAAACTAGAGGCAGCTTAAGTCACATACATCATGGTAGCTGAGAAAGCTTTACTTCAAACTGCAAGAGAATACTCTCTTGGAAGCACAGCAGTACTAACCAACCTCAAGACCCACCCCTTGTGACAAGCCTTCCTCCAGCAAGACTCCACCTCCTAACGTTGCCATATCCTTTCCAAACAACAACTAAGGATTCAAACACATAAGCCCGTCAGGACACAACTTATTCAAACCATGACACCATCCATAAAGTGGGGAAAAGCACACCCTCTGCCTCCTACATGGACTTTCCATGTGGGACAAATGGGCAACTTATGATCCAGAAGAACGCATGCAATGCTATTATCAAGTACATCTGCATGTTAAAGGAGGGACGTTAGCAATGCATTTGAGGCCTGCTGCCCTCATGGAACTCTATTCCATTCTAAGCAGACCCAAACAGAGCTACTTCAAAGGAAATAGCCTGTCAATTTTCATTTTATCTCATTGTGATTCATTTCTACTTTTTTAAACTTACATATGATTCCAAAGTTTAACGCTCACCTGTTTTGAGCAGCACAAGTATGCAAACCTGTTTTTATCGATCACTTTTTAAAATTCAAATATAGATAGAATATTTCCTATGACAATTTCTTGAGTAGTCTTGAATAAGCTGCAACTGTAAACTGCCACTGAACTTTGAAAATTTAGTACCAATATTTAAAATACATCATTAATAACATATATATCGATTTTGTGTTGAGCTAACAATACTGCAAACCTGTGTATGACTATCTGTATATCAGATATATTAGATCAATAAAATGCATCATTAAATTTTATTTCAACTGTTTCTGTTTACCTTTTTAATTTGGCTACTAGAAAATTTTAAATTGTATGTTGGTTTGTGTTATATTTAATTGGACCATACTAGCTTAATGGATTAATGAGTAAGCAAGACTAGGCTTCTTCATCAAAGTAAGAATCTTGTCACGTACTTCATCACAAGCTTTGTTACAATGGAAACTTTTACAGTGCACTAAGAATGATGTAATGCTTCCTCTCTGTCCCCATCCTGCTTATTAGAAAAGTCTGCCCTAGAATCCTGAGCCAATTTCTACTTCTCTTTTTTTTTAATTTCTGCTCCACAGCAAATGCTCTAAAAAGGCCATCTCCAACTCATAAAAAATCAAGGTATTGTAATTTCCTTAGTACATAGCATATAAATGGAGACACTAGCACACTGTGTTTTATATGTCCATGTGCTTGCAAGATATCCCAAGGATGTCATTCATTTAAGCATCCCCACAAGTTTAGCACAAATTATGACACATGGTAAGCACAAATTATGACACAAAAATACTTGGTGAGGGCTGAGGAGATGGTTCACTGGTTAAAGCTTTTATCTCACAAGCAAAAGGACTTTAGTGCAGATCCTAGATCCAAGGTAAGAATTCTGGATGGATATGCCAGCAGCCTGTAAGTCCAGCCTTGGAAGTCAGAGGCTATAAAACCCCAGAACAAAGCAATAAGATGGAAGAGCAATTCAGAATGAGTCCCAAAGTCACTCTTGGACCTCCACAGGCACATACATGCACTCAACTACCTTCTTATACACATGCTCACACACACATGTACACCCACTCACCTTCAAAATATGCCTTCACACATACATATGTGTATATGAAAAAACTTGCTGAATAAACAATGTGATGCAGTGATTATACAGATGCATAAGGATTACACAAGGATATGTTAGTGACACTCCACCATGCAACTGCTAGACTCATAGAGTTACCTGGAAAGTAGCCACATAATACAGAACTAAAAGGAAAGAGAGAAATTTTGCTAAACAATCACAAGTACCTACTATTTGTCAAAAACTGGTTTGTTCATTTAGTAGTACAAAAACCCTTTGTTGTTAAAACTTCTACACATTTTTAAATGCTATTATTGCCCCCCACTGTTTTTAGCACCTAACAGAAATTTATTTTTTCAATCTTCACAACATCAGTCATGTTGAACAGTGGGGGCTGTCTGTTTTTAATCCTGTTCCTTGGGGAATAAATAAGAGATAACTAACTAGTACAAGACTGCATAGTTGATCAGTATTAAAGCCCAAATGAAAATCCAGGCAGTCCCTGATATTTAAGATCTAAACTAAGTGTAATCTTAACACAAAGGGCTTCTGATACAGTACAAATTAGAGTACCAAAATATGCCAGCTAGAAACAAATGTTGCCTGAGATTTACGGGACTTGTAACACACACATCGTTTACTGTTTTCCTTTTCTTTTTTTGCAGATAGTGAGGCACGCCAGAATGTATAGAAATGTATAAAATTAGGTGGTCAGAGATATAAAAAGTCATTTTCAAAATTGACTAGCATATTTATAGTGGTTCTGTTTGATCTCAAGCACAAAATCTAGAGGAAAAAGTAATATTGCTTAATGATGTGTATGTGTGCTATAAAAATAGACAAAGCAAGCCAACAATTGTTGCAAATGACAGATTTCCCCTTAGGAAGAGGGAATCATAATCATGAAAGCTATAGTGTTCTGTAAATGATCTATAATTCTTAGGTGGTAGATATTTGAGAGTTTTCATTATAATTCTTAAAGTCTATATATGTTCATGCAAAAAAAAAACCGTGACACTTGAATATCTTAAATATACAGCGTTGTCTGGAGGAAAGAATGAGAAGTTAGTTAGTGGCTGATATCTATTCATCTCTCTTGTCTTTGCCTGAAATATCACCAATCCATTTAAGTATTCTTAACTTGCATACATTCTTAAGGTAAGATCTCATGTAGCCCATACTGGCCTTGAATTTGTTATGTACTTGAGGATAATCTTGAATTTCTGAGCTTCTTGCCTTTGTCTCCACAGTGCTAGGATTACAGATTCATGCCACCACACTCTGTTTTATGTTATTTCATGGACTGAACTCAGGAACCTGTACATTTTACTCAAGCATGTGCCAGCTCATCTATGTCCCCTTAGCCAAAGAGCTGTAATCATGACAGTGTGTGCTTTTCATTTTACAGAATCTCATATAGTAGACTAGAACTTATTATGTTGCTGAACATGACTTTATACTCCTGAGCCTCCTGCTTCTACCTCCCAAGTGTTGGTATTATACAAACATTTATCACCACACCATCTTAATTCTATTTAAATAAGTCTTCCCCAGTTGTGTGACATCATTGGGATTACCAATTTTGATGGTAAAGTTTAATGTGTCCACTTAACTGCATAAATGCACTCTGGAGTTGGGCAATGCTTCTAACTGGCTTTAGAAGCAAACAGAACCACGGGCCCATCTTGGGTCTTGGGTCTGCTTGTTTTCAAAGTAAAACTTACATTATTGACTCTGCTGGCTCCCTAGACTTCATGTTTTAATTAGAAATACACCATCTGGAAAGATGGCTCAGGAGTTAAGACTCTGCCTTTCAAAAAGATGGTTCTGAGTTCCTATTCCAGGTCCCACATAAAAATGCCAGGCAGAATGGCAGTGGCGTGAACCTCTAACCCTGGTGGGCCGAGCCTGGGAAATCTCAGTTTGAAGCAAGAAGGAAGTAGAAGCAATCCAGGATGTCTCCCAAAGTCATCCTTGGTCCCCCACAAGGACACACACACACACACACACACACACACACACACACAGAGTAAATAAAAATAAAAATGAAGTACACCAGCTCCCTTTGTGACCAACTATAGATTTCAGGACCTAGATCCCCATAATCTATATAGCCACTTACACATCACACTACCCACCACATGGCATTTCCTATTTTTGATGGCATCCATCCTACAGAGTGTGGCATCTCATCATTTTTTATTTGCATTCCTCAGGCAATAATGACATTGAGCATGTTTTCACATGCTTGGTGCTCACTTGTATGTCTTTAATATCTAGTCAAGGCTTTTATCTATTTAAGTCCTTTTAAGTTGGCTCATTTGTTTTCTTTTAGTTATTTGAGAATTATTTTATATTATGAATACTAACTCTTTATAAGATTTGCTTTGGATTTATATCAAAATGATAACTTTATTCATTTCTGGATGTTCCTTACTATTAGATTGAGAGATTCATAATGCTCACTTGTGTTTATTGCTGATACATAACTAGCACCTACTACAATGCAGATAAGTGGAAGCCAGTCCAAGCAGACTGAAAAACAGAATAAATAAATAGCAAACAATTAATACAGCAACACAATATGACCACCCAACTTAACAATACATTCTAAGAGAGGCAAGATCTCCACTGGATCTAGAATCTGCTTATTTCTTATTGACTATACCATATAACAAACATGTTCATGTGGCTTTTCCTTAAACTAGAACTGTTCTCTAAAAGACCAGAATTGTAAATTAGTTGCTAAAAGCCTGAGAAAATGATAATCGGCTGGGAAAAGAGATGTTGCTAAATGATGACTCCCTGAAAGGTGAGATGTAACACAAGAAAGGCAGAGCAATCTCTCCTCTTTAATAAAAAATCTGTTAATCCCTTGCCTCTAAGAATCCTAGTGCCTGTGATCCATGATAGACTTTAGGGGTTCAATAATATGTTGGTCATTGTGCAGGTCATGCAAAGTCCTATTATGATTACTTCGGCCCTAACTTGTATGGAGTATCTTGCATATCATTGCTCCTCCCCATCTTTAGGCTCTTACAATCTTACCGCCGCCCCCTCTTCCGCAAATTTCCCTGAGCTTCAGGATGGGGAGAGATTAGGCTGGCCCAGTTCCAGGTGGTTGATATAGAGTCTCTGATGTTCTGAATTAGGTTTGTTGACTTTTTTTTCAGGTTTGCTGCTCTTGCAATGCCCTTGGCTCCATCCTGATGGGTATTGGATGTCACCCCTTGGCCAGAGATAAAAAGCTGTTAAAATAGAGTCTTATTATAAGAGTAGATTCAAAGGTAGATGGAATAAGAGTAGGAGACCATGGTGAGGGGGGGTTGGTCTCCCATTTGCAAAATGGTTACCCTCTATCTGCCAGTCTCTATGCTCTCCCTGTCTGGTGAGATCAAGCCCCATCAGTTGCAAGTGACCAGGAAGGAAAGTCTGTGAGCTTAACCAGATGTCTCATTACCTAGTACCAAACCCACTTAGTGACACACTCAAAGATAAATCTCTGTAATATCTACAGTAATTGCAAAGATTATAAGCAGGGAGGGAAGGGGAAGGAGGGCCCTGCCAGAAACAAGGAGACAGGGGATCATGCTATAGCAGAGAAAATAGGCCACCATCAAGGACTGCATGCAAGTAATGGGAATTTTTAAAGCATATTGGTTACAGTAAACAGAAACAGTCTGCTGTTTTAAAAATGAGAAATATCAGCCACACAGTCTATGCCTTCACCAAGAAAACCTCCTTTCATATTTGAAAATAACAGCAAAAAGGAGTAATTAATGTGTATGCCTATTTATATATATATGTGTGTGTGTGTGTGTGTGTGTGTGTGTGTGTGTGTGTGTGTGTATACTATGGCTTCAATTATGCAAGTAGCTGTCAAGTATCAGATGAAATTTAAATACACTACACAGTAGAAAAGAGAGGGAAGCATAAGGAATCCATGAAAATGCAGTTTTACAGAGGGATAGGAGAGGAAGGCAGAAAGAGGGGAAAATAAAAATTGCATTACTAAGAAAATTAAATTCATCCAATTCTTTTTTACTTCTCAGATGACAATAAGGAAACACAGCACAAATTTCAATATAAGCCAGGAAATCAGTGCAAAAATTTCAAATATGCCAGATTTATCCATGGGTTCTGGAAACATTGTCTGGGACTGGGAGTGAGGAGTAAACAATTTCAGATAATCTAGAAAAATGTAGCAAGTTGGGGAGGATTATTTCAGTAAATAAGTTGCATTTTCTGTATTTAGGAAACGCTAAGAAAAAGGAAATAGTGAAGGCTGCCTTAACATGGAAATCTTGATAGTATCCTGCACTCTTTGCTACCCCCGAAATGCACCCCAAAAGTAAGACATAAAAGAAACACCAGTTTTGATTTGCATCTCCCTGATGACTAGAAAAGTGGAACATTTTTTAAGGTATTTGTTATATATTTCGATTTCCTCCCTGGAAATGCAAATCAAAACTACCCTGTAGTACGATGATAATCTTACCACAATCAGGATGGTATAAATCCACAATACAAACAACACTAAATGTAAGAGAGGATGAGAGAGAAGGAAACTGGTGGGAATGCAAGATTATACAACCACTGTAGAGATCAGTATGGTGATTTCTAAAAAAGTTAAGGATTGAAATGCCATATGACCCTGCTATAGCACTACTGGGAGTAATCCCCCAGAATGCAGAAATTCACTACACTGACACAAGCACAACCAGGTTCATAGCAGCACTATTTACAATAGCAAAGTCAAGGAATCAACCCAAATGCCCAACAGTTGAAAAATGGATAATGAAAATGTGGTACTTTGATATGATGGAATATTATAGAGCCATCAAAAAGATGAATTAATGAAATGGATGGAGTTAGAAAAAATTATATTGAGTGAAATATCCCAGACACAGAAAGTTATACACCATATGTACTCCCTAATAAGTGGACTCTAGTTATAAACCCACTGAATGACATATTCAAACGTAAATCTCTTTAATACCTACTGTTATCTCAAAGGATTACAAACAAGAGGGAAGGGTAAGAAGTATCTCAAAAGAAAGGAGATAGGGGATCACACTTTGGTAGAGAAAATAGGTCAAGGTCAAGTATTGCATGTAAGTAACGAGACATCTGGTACAGCTCACTCTCACTTCCTTTTCTGATCACTTGCAACTGAACAGGTTTGATCTCACCATTCAGGGAGGATATAGGATTGGCAGACAGATGGTAACCATCCGGCAAATAGGACACTGACATCCACACACACATACACGCTGCTGTGTCCTACTCTTATTCTTCCATCTACCTTTGAGTCTCCTCTTATTTTAAGGTATTAATTTAAACAGTCTTATCTTTGGTTAGGAGGTAGCCTTCGTTACCAATCAGGATGCAGCTAAGAGCAGTGCAGGAAAAGCAAAACTGCAAACAACAACAAACCATAACTCAAAACACCAAAGATCTTACATTATTCACATGGAACCAGATCAGCCAAATCTCTTTCCATTCTGAATCTCAGGGAACTTTCAGGATGTCAAAAATCCACAATACAAACAACACTAAATGCTGGAGAGGATCTGGAGAGAAAGGAACTCTCTTTCATTGCTGGTGGGAATGCAGACTTATACAACTATTCTAGTGAGTGTTTTGGTGATCTTTTTAAAGAAGTTAAAGATTGAAATGCCATATGACCCTGCTATACCACTTCTGGAAATAATCCTCCATAAAGCAAAAATTCACTGCACTGACACACACAACCATGTTCATAGCAGCACCATTTACAATAGCAAAGTCATGGAATCAACCCAAATACCCAACAGTTGACAAGTGGATAAGGAAAATGTGGAACATTTATACAATAGAATACTACCCAGTCATCAAAAAAGATGAATTAATGAAATTTTCTGGGAAATGGATGGAATTAGAAAAAAATTTATTGAGTGAAGCATCTCAGACACAGAAAATTAAACATCATGTGTACTCCCTAATAGGTGGATCCTAGTTCCAAACCCACTTAATGAAATATTCAAAGATAAATCTCTGTAATACCTATAGTAATCACAAAGATTATAAGGAGAGAGGGGATCATGCTTCAATAGAAAAAATAGGTCATCATCAAGTATTGCAAGTAAGTAGCAAGACATCTGGTGAAGCTCACTCTCACTTTTCCTTCCTGGTCACTTGCGACTGAGGAGGTTTGATCTCCCCAATCAGGGAAGTATAAGGACTGGCAGATAGATGGTAACCACCCTGCAAATGGGAGTCTTCTACTCCTATTCCATCTACCTTTGAATCTACTCTTATAGTAAGATTCCATTAAAACAGGCTTTTATCTTTGGGTAGGAGGTGACCTCCAATACCAATCAGGATGGAGCCAAGGGCGGTGCAGGAAAAACAAAACTGAAAACAACCACAAACCATAATTCAGAACACCAAAGACCCTACATTAATCACCTGGAACCAGACCAGACAAATTTCTCCCCATCCTAAAGCTCAGGAAAACTTGCAAAAGAAGGGCAGTAAGATTGTAAGAGCGTAAAGATGGAGAGGACCAATGATATGCAAGTTAGGGCTGCAGTAGCCATAATTGGACTTTGCATGACCTGCACAATGACTGACATGTCAACAATCCCCCAAAGTCTAGGCATGGATCACAGGCAGTAGGATCCTTAAAGGCAAGAAATTAACAGTCATAACAGTGTTCCCATACTAAATGGGAACCCAAGAAAGGATTCTGGGTTATGCCACTGAGTCCTCACACCTCACTAGAGGAAGGACTCAGAGGGAGGTTTAGCATTCACACAAAAGGATGCTCCAGGGGATGGGAGGGACAAAGGGGAGGCACTGGGAGAAGGGGAGGGAGGAAGGTGAAAGGAAGGGAAAAAGGGGAGGAACAAGGAGGACTGCGGAGGGATGGAGGGAGGGAGAGGACCAAGGTACCTATTCAGCTTGTATGATTGGGGAAAAATAGAAAGAAAGAAAAAAAACTCAGGGAACCTTGAAGAAGAGGTAGTGACAAGACTGTAAGAGCCTAAAGATGGGGAGGACCAACAATGTGCAAGATACTCCACACAAGTTAGGGCTGCAGCAGCCAGAATTGGAACTTTGGCTGACCTGCACAATGGCTTGACTTGTCAATGACCTTCCCCTTCCCACCCCCCACCCCCCACCCCCCACCCCCACAAAGTCTAGCATGGATCAGAGGGGCAAGGCTCCAGGCAGTAGGATCCTGAGAAACAAGGGATTAAACACTCATAATAGAGTTCCTATACTAATGGGGAGCCCAAGAAAGGGCTCTGGGCTATATCCCTGAGTCATACCCCTCACTAGGGTGGAGGACTCAGAGGAAGGTTTGCTCCAGGGGATGGGAGTGAGGAAGGGGGAGGCACTGGAAGAGGGGGAGGGAGGGGGTTAAAAGGAAGGGGAAATGGGGGAGAGTGCCATTGGCAGCAACTGGGGAGGAGGGAGAGGACGGGGGCACCTATTGAACTTGTATGATTAGGAAAAAATAAAATATGAGAGAATTTTTTAAAAAGAAACACCAATCATTGTTTATCTATCTCTCTCATTTTGCAAGGAAAGAACTGAATCACAGAGCTTGAGCAACTAGCCCAGGGTAACACATCCAGTATTAACCAGTCATGTCCAATCTGCCTTTGGACGTATGAACTAGAAATCAGCATGCTATACTAAAGGGGAACACAAAGAAGAGCTCTAGGCACCTTACACCTTACACCTTACACCTCATCAGAGAGGAGGACCCAGAGGGAAGTTTGACATGCACACTAAAGGATGTTCCAGGAATGGGGGGGAGCACTGGGAGAAAGGGAGGGAGGGGGGAAAGGAAAGGGAAAAGGGCGGAGGGAACAAGGGGATCCAGGGAGGGGTGGAAGGAGGGAGGGGAATGGGGTACTTATCAACTTTGTATGAATGGAAGAAATAAGTGAAAAAAAGAATAGACAAAAAAAATCAGCATGCTAATATTTAGGATTCCACACTCCCATATCCTTACAGGCTCATGTTGGTCACTTAGTCCCACATCTAAGATAAAGCTTTTAGTAATCCTATTTCAAATACAGCACCTCTAGAATCCCGATTACATATAACCAAGTCCCCAATTTCAAGCTCTTTGAATTGTGACTAAAAGCATTTGTCCACTAAATGAATCAGTATGTATGCTTATTTTGGAAAATACATGGTTTTAATGTTTAAAGACCCACAATAGAGTTTCTGTAAGCTGCATTATCCATCTCATCTTAAAAGTTAAACATAATCTAGATAGCATATTTTTATCTGAGAAAATGAAAAGCATTTTAAGCATCGAAATCACCAAAGATGGCCAAAACCCTGGGAAACAATGTGATTTCTTCTTTAATTTGTAATTCTCATCTATATCCCCACATTTTTCCCATTTCCTTCTTTTCTTTCTTTCTGTCTGTACACATATGCCCAATTCCAAGTCTCTGCAAGTGCTATCATCTACTTAGGTGATGAGTAACGGGAAGGCAGATGGAAAGAGCCAGATAGGTATGTGTGTTACCCATTTTCTGCCAGACTCTGCAAGGGAAGATATCCAATCTGTAAATCAAATATGTAAGTATTTTCATCATGTAATCGTATTTTCTATTAAGTAGTAATGAAGAGGTTATGATACTTTCAATAGAAACAGAATTATAAAAGGTAAATTATCACACATTAAGGGTTTATATCAATTTTACTCCTTGGTTCATTCTGTATGGCTTTTGTAGTTTTTACATTATTTTACCCCCTGTTCCAATATTCTTTGTTTTTCTATTAAATAAAGCTCATATATTCTTCCCAAGATTTCTATTAGCTAAATAACCACTTTTCTGAGATGAACACAATAAGTGATGAAGATTAACCTAGTAGAAACAGAAAGATATAGTATAGCATAGCAATCTGTCATATACAAAAAAGAAACAAGTCTCAACTTTATCTTCTTATATACAATTTTCATGTATTTACACCATGATCTCACAATTTATTAATTTTTAGGATTCTCTTATCACTTTTAAATTTAATAGTAAAAGCCACAGAAAATTTATGAGATAAATAAAAGTTTAAGATAAGGCATTTGATTGTCTTCAAATCAGGCATTTTTGCAGAACAAATACATGATCAAATATATGATAATATATGGAGCCATAGAAAGACTGCACTCAAGATAAAGCATTGCAAACCATTTTTCCTCTTTAGTGTTTTGAAAAAAACAGCAAGGCACAGGGATGTGCCTTTCCAAAGTAAACTTACAGTAGTAGATACTAACTTTGAGACAACAGTTAATCTGATGAAAACTGTTGTGATTCTAGTCACAATGTCCCCTTAACTGAGCGGCCTTGCTTTAAGTTTCAGTAGGTTGTAAGCTTAAGTACTAAAATACATTTGCTTCTCAGAGACAAAAACCAAACAATCAGCAGGCAAGAAAGAAGGTATATTTTTTGTGACTAACCAAAACAAATCATTGTCAGACCACAAATGAGAGGGAAATAACATATCTACTAAAGGATATAAGAAAGGGCTCCTGAGGGCTGATATGGAAAGTAAAACTCGAAGGATGAGAAACTATGCTAGGAGTACATAGTGGAGTGAGGGACATAAAGAAGTGCTCTGCTGAGTCACAGCACAAGGAAGAGAGGAACTCTGTGCAGTGTAAGACTTAAGTGTACTGGAAAGGTGGGGCCCAAGAGCAGCTGCTTAGCAGCACTGAAAAACAACAAGCAAGAACTTTTACCCAATTTAGTATTCAAATTTAGTAGACAAGGATATCACAAAGAAATTTCTCTGCAGAACTATGACATATCTCTATGACATATCCACCTCCTGCTGAGTATTTCCTCCATGAATCAATAAGACTCTTCTAGAGGAGAAACAGAAATTCCACCAGTTGGGCATGATACAAGAAGAAAGCAAGGAAGAAGGGAGGGAGGCAGGCAGGCGGGCGGGCGGGCGGGCAGGCAGGAAGGAGGGAAGGAAGGAAGGAAGGAAGGAAGGAAGGAAGGAAGGAAGGAAGGAAGGAAGGAAGGAAGGAAGGAAGGAAGGGAAAGAAGGGAGAGAGAAAGAAGAGAGAGAAAAGAGAGGTACTTTGTATTATCATCACATAACTTCACTGTATTCTTTTTTGTTTAATTTTTTTTATTGCTTATTCAATTGTGAGTGTGTGTGCATGTGCAGAAACCACCATGGACCGCCTCCACCTCCTCCTTGTTTACTCTGCCCGGGATTCATAGGCTCTGCCCTATGAAGACCAGAAACGCAGGCCGCCTCTGCTTCTGCCGGGCGTCTATACATGGGGTCTAGGATCCGAACTCAGTACCTTCCGCCTGCAAGGCAGAGGCTTAACTCCTGAGCCACCTCTCCAGCCCCCAGCCCCTGTATTCTTAATGCTATTATTTATAAGTTGGATTGCAGAACCTTATAATAATAAGTTAAATACAAAATATGCTAGATACAGGTCAACACCTACTACCAAGTAATTCACTAACTTATTTAAAAGAGGAGGTGATAAATTCAATCAAGTTATATTATAAGTTAAGACCAATGAATCAATAAGATCAGTTGTCAGAACAGTTGGCTTTTCTGTGACATCAATGACTCCTGCCAACCCATTTTCTAGTTTTAGCAAGGAAGATGTATTAATTGACATATTGCAAGGACACATGATTCCCTGTAATTGTTGGGGTGCACCTTGGCATTTGTCTCATGCAACTTAGCCCCAAAGTACTAGGATGTGGTCAAAGAAAGCAGTGAAATCATGTGTCACACTGACATAGAAGTCAGAACACAATGTGACAAAATCAGTCTCAGAGAAAGAACATTTCACACTGCATACAAATCATGTCCCGCTGTGGGCATTTTTTAAGTATTTTAATGTAAAACATTCATGACATTAGCTGGACTTATTTATTTCTATCTAGTTGTATAGTTAAATTGATGCAACATCAAACTACTTTCTATTATTCGCGTCCATACCAAGGGACAAACACTATTACTCTCAGTCTTAATCACAGAAACTTCTTGTTGCAGTCAGCATGCATGGCTGATGATAAATGACAATCAAATGGCTTAAGGGAACAAGGGCTTTATTCTCTCTTACAATTACTGGTTACAGTTCTTAGTCTAGCTTGATGGGAGAGCACGCAACACACCAGAGCCAAGGGAACTGGCCACATCATTACCACATAATGGCTGAGAGATAGACAATCCTTACTTGCTAGACCACATGTCTGGCCAAGTATACAGAAAGATGCCAACTCTCTCAACCAGCTCTCCATGATTTATCTAGGGCCTAATCCCACCCATCATAGGCTGGGCCTTCCCCATCAGCTAGACAATCTCCTTCAGGTTCACTCTGGGCTCAACTCAACCACTAATTCTCCATAAATGTGCCCAGAGCTCAAACCCACAACAGTCAAGTTGACACCTGTGCCTAACTATGACACTTCTCTTTCCAACAAATGGCAAATTCAGATATCCTTGGTAGCACAAAACGCTATTTAGCCCTAACCAAGACATTTGTGTCATCCCTACTAAGACCCAAGTAACATTAAAGATGAAGGAGTGGAAAGAGCCAGAAGACAGCAGATGGTTGTGAAATTCCATTCTCAGAACAAAAGGACTACTGCAGTCACCAAATCATAACCAGCATGGATCCTTGCACTGATGCTTAGGATAAGCTGGTCAATAGTCAGGCTTAGTTGACAGAGGAGATCAAGACTTTAGAGAAAATATCTTTTCAATTTTGAAGGAAATGGAACACTATTATGTAACATTTGGAGTTTTAAATAAATACATTTTAACTGAAATCAATTGCTTAGAAAACAAGACTCTCACTCATAGAATAGGTTGGATAATTTTCAATGTATTTTCATGGATATATGTAGACTCTTGAGGCTGGAGAATTAGCTCAGGGGTTAAGACTCTGCTTCTCAAGCAGAAGGTACTGAGTTCCTATCCCAGTTCTCATGTAAAAACAACAGGTAGAAATAGGTGGACAGAGAGCCTAGGAAATACCAGAGCAAAGTAAAAAGGAGGCTGAAGCAATCTGGGATGATTCCGAAATCACTCTTGGTCCTCCACAGGGATACGCAGTTCTCTCTCTCTCTCTCTCTCTCTCTCTCTCTCTCTCTCTCTCACACACACACACACACACACACACACACACGTGCTCGCGCGCGCGCACACACACACACACACACACACCCCAAATAAAAGAATTTTTTTTAAAAAAATTTAAAGTTAAAAAATGTCTCATATATATATATATATATGAGATACCATTTGACATCACTGCTGGGAAATACAATTGTGGGAAAAGCCAAACTGGTAAGTCATATATAATTTAGGTTTATACAGCAAATATAGCATGTAATCAGCTGATGTGGCGATTTTACCAAAATGGTACCTAGTTCTATTTGTGTCTGCTACTTATTATAGCATCAAATACATTATAAATTAAGTGAAAAAAGAGAAATAAATGTACATGAATAACATCAAGCAGTTTTATTACTTGAAACTGAAACAGACAAAAGCACTTCTTTCTGTTACATATCTTGCAAGTGTATATAACTGCTTTGGACCTCAGCAACTTTTTCCTCAAAGAAGTCCTATTTCATGACTCATTGACCTATGCAAAATCAGTACACTGCAGAGAATATTTATAAACATTAAGTCTTTATTTATTTAATAATTTGTAGACGCTTGTGAAGTAATGAGGCAATACAACACTTCCTGAATAGTTGTATATTACCAGCCCCAAAAGGAATACATCAAAGGCCTTGATATAGTAGATATAGTATTTGGAAATATTAGTTGTAGTAAAAACGGTGAGTCTTTAACATAATACTATGGAGAGTTAAGGTATAGATGAAAAATGTATTATCTGTTATTTAATGTTTAATTTAAAGAAGATATTATCATAGTTGGAAGTAACTTTAATAGAAATACTATGCAACAAATTAATATTATTGTCATTCTTTGTAAGAACCCTACCTCAAGAGGCACAGCAAGCTTTTCTGAAAGAAATTGTGAAATTGAAAATCCATTGATTTCACAATTTCTTCATTTACAATGACAGGTGGTTCTCAAATTGCGCATTAGGAGGAATATAAATTCTACTCCAAGTAAAAACACAGACGGTAATTTATTTTTCCAATATTCCTGGCACCAGAAAGCCCTTATAATGTTTCGAACTTTATGGTGTAATTCTAATGAATTTGAAACTTAAATAGCTCAATAAGCCATATGAAGTTTGAACTTTTGTCTCAATTATAATTTCTCTAAGAGAGCATGAAGTCTAGAAGGAAGACATATGGAGTGAAAGTGGTCTACCAAGGATCTAGAAGCTTGCTATCTTGAAAATGCAATAGACCAAAAATTTTAAATATTCTTTCTAAATTTAATTTTTGAAATTTCATCCATCCTCTATCAGGGTCAAAAATCTCCATGGAGCTACATTTACTTTTAGCGGTTTCTCTACACATGCTCATTTCATAACAAAAGATTTCACTGATAAGCACAATGAAATAGCTCATTTAACTGTTAAATTTTTAACCCTTGAATGTCAAAATCCAAAAGAAAGAAAATATGATTATACTGTTTTAATGATTCTATGTTCTAATAAATGTGTTGTAAAGTGATTGTATTTATAGTATATATAATAATAATAGCAAACATTTGAAGTTGTTGGGTTTTGTTTATTTATTTATTTGGGAAGGAAAAAACAAGGGAGAGAAAGAGATAGAGACAGAGAGAGAATTCATGCCATAGCACATTGGTAGATTTCAGGAAACAAGTTTCAGAAGTCAACTCTCTCATTCTACCATGTGGACCCTCTAGGAATGAAACTGGGGTCCATGACTTGCAAGCAGGAGCCTTATTCACTGAGCTATCTCTCTAGCCCATGTTTTGTATTTTTTTTAAATTCCAAAGTCTTTTTTTTCCCACAGAAAAATCAGATGGCCTGATTTTGTTTTTGCTTTTTAGTCTGAGGACAGTAGAATCTTTTTTTGTTTGTTTGCTGCTTTGTTTTGCTTTAAGAAAAACAGGTGTGACAATCATTTTCTCCTGAAACTGTATTAGCACATTTAATTACGAAGTTCACAGACAGCTTTCTCAATTCTTTTCCCAGCAGATGGTGAAAGTGATTTTCAAAGAGGAGTAAGAAATTCTCAAGAACAATTTCAGAGTAGTATGAGATCTGTTCCTCCCTCAATGGGCGTGTCAACCCTGATGAACAGTAATGAAGTCACAGAACAGCATCTCCAGTGCACTTGCCTTTGATTACTCAACAGTTATCCAGATTTTGTGAAATTACTCTCACATTATCCAACAAAGCATTATGTACTTGCAGTAACGTTCTTCAAATTACTTCATAACCATTAGCTAATTAAAACTTCACCATTCTCCTAGAAAATATGTATGTAGACAGTTTCACAAATTTCGTTTTACTGAGTTTCCAGATATATCACCAACAGAGATAGAAGAAAACTGTAAGAACCCAAACTCATAAAGATTCATCTTCCATGCAAACATTAGCTCCTCAAATGGAAAGGGTAAGAATATCTTTGAGTGTCACAGTTAAAGTTAGTTGCTTCTTTACTACACATTTGTGGGTTTTTTTAATTTGTAACTAATAGAAATCCAATTCTGTTCATAATGCCAGTTTATAAGGAAAAATTAATTATGATACTAGTTAACTTACACAGTAGTGAAAAATTAATTCATGACTATAGTAATATAGAAGAGAGATCAGACTCAACTCAATACCACAAAAGCAGCTGAGAATTTACAGGGAAGCAACAAAGTGAGGAAGTCAGTAAATAGAAAACTACTAAGAGAGACACCAAAAGTGTGGCAGGGGTTATGGAAGGGAGCTGATTCTTAGTAAATTGACCTAGAATTCCTGATAAAAGCACGCCAAGGATTTATGTATCAAAGGTGAGAGATGAGGGTGTAATCAGACACATATGAAAGGTGAGATGCCATTAATAAGTAAGCAGGATACTTACCTAGGTTCTCTAAGCAGGCCAAAATTGGAGCAGATCAAACCAATCAAGCCAAACAAACAAACAAACCCTAATGAAAAGACTCAGAGGAAGACAATTAAAAAAAAAAAAAGACAGAATGCTCTGTAGCTATTGTGCTTGCCCTATAAACTTGAGGATTGGAATTCGGATCCCTAGAACCCATTTAAAAGCCAGGCAGACATGGTGGCTGCTTGTAACCTCAGTACCAGAAGGCCAAGACAGGGAATCACCAAGGAAAGCTGCTGGCTATTTGAGCAAGCTGAGTTGAAAGCTGTCGTTTCAACTGAGAGACCCTACCTCAATAATGAAAGTGGAAGTGAGTAAAGAAACACCCAAAGTCAACTTTGGGCTTTCACATACACATGTGTACATCTTCACTTTCATGCTCGCATGTGCACCTGCACAAATGCAAAACACGCATATGCATACACACACACTGATACACATATTGCACACATCACACACACACTGTAGCAAAAAAATTAAATATAAATATAACATGGAAGTAACAGGGGAAACTTGTGAAGAAAAGTTTCAACGAAAAAGGAGGGAGAGGAGAGAGACTAAGAAGAGGTGAAAATGACCAAAATTCAAAGTAGTTGCCACCATGTATTCAGCTATGAATCTAGATCTCCCTTGCCACCTGTGTGTGCTCTCTAAGGCATGGTTTCCTTGTGTGTTCTGAAAAACAACATGTTAGGGAAATTCAGTGAGAAGGCTCACTTTTGTGATTCAGGCACTGTCTCTTCCCCTCACTTCCCTCCTAGATGAATGATATTCCTATTGTGGCCACTAAAATTCAAGTCTAGGTTAATGAAGGCAGCTATGGACCTAGGTTAGCCATGAAAATGTCATTGATGCAATCTGAGCTGCTAGCTCCACTTTTTGAAGTATGAAGAAGGAATAAGCCATCATAATTACTTCCTATACTTTAAAGTAACTGATGCATTTAAAATACATGGCACACTTATAATACAGCATTCAAGGAAGAAATATCTATGTCTGATCAGAAAGATGAAATTCAAAAGATGATTCTAGAATAATTAAAACTTAAAATGAATCATACATATTTCCCAAGTGGTTCAATCAATCAATGGTGCCAGTTAGATGTAGGTATCAGCTTGACAATTGAAAACTGAACGTTTGGCACATTTGTGAAGAATTAGTAATTAAGGCAGGCCCTGAGTGAGACTGTGGGATAATATCTGATGTGAGAAAATCTAGTCCAATTGGTGGGACCATAAACTGAGCAGGTGAGTGATAGAGAGAGAACTAAATCAGTACTTTGTCATATTTTTGGTATATCGGCATGCAGGCATCTGGCAAGAGAGAAAGCAAGATCATTTCCCAGCTTCTCTGTGAATATGGTTTGACCAGCTCACTTGATTCCTGGCAGTCATGTGAAGTCTTGCCAAGCTGAACTATGAACTATTATCAGAACTGTAAGCAAAAATAAAACCACTTATTCCCTTCGGTTGCTAGGACATTGAATTCATTCAGAAATGGGAAAATGTGGCACCAGAAGAGTAAGTATTGCTGAGAAATTAACACATTTGTTACCAAATAAGTGGAGTTTCATTGCTAAACTATGTGGATTGTGCCTTTTGAACTATTTGCTGGAGAAATGTGAAATATTTAAGGACTTTAAAGATATAGATTCGAGAAGCTTTTGAATAGAGCTTAGTGAGCCATTTGGAAAATAGTAATATTGAGAGACAGATGAATAATTTAGGCCCACATTGTGAATAAGGGAAAAGAACTTCAGTAAGGTTAAATTTAAATTTAAAGGCTTGTTTACTTAGTAGGGGAGAGATGTATTGATAGCCTTGAATTTTTAGACAAGGAAAGAGCAGATAACAGAGCAGGTATGACTACTGGAGAAATTACTGTCATTGATGAAATACCATCCTGTGGAAATTTCATTTTATGGAAATACAGACTTCTTTAGCAAAAGAAAGTCTAACCTGAAGCAGTTTCCTGTTCTCCAAAGCTTTTAGCTGCCTGACATGCTGAAGTTGATATAGTCATGGTTCAAGTGGGCCAAAGTACATTTTTATTCTCACTACAGAACTTGGCACATTCATCCAGGTGGTAGTGGTTTTAATGAAAGATTAAGGGATTCATGGAACATATTTGAAACTTTGCACTGTGTGGCAGGTTCAATTCCTACTAGGTATCTGAAACAAGAGTTGCAGCAGAGAACTCGAGTTGTTGGTGATACAAAACCATTATATGTGCACTGAGGAAGGCTGTAGGTGCATAACAAGGTTGATCCAGGAGAAAAAAAAACTATTTGTGTTGTATAAAGCTGAAATAATGTGATTATTCATCATTTTTCAACCAAACTGACTATATAGAGAATGAAAGAAAATGGATATTAAAGTACAGAATGTGGCATTTATCTTGCCAGACCTTGGTCCTAATTTCGACTTGCTTTTTACTTTAGTTTTGATTTGGTATTTTCTCGCTGCACCCTGATGCTCCCATTTTAAAATAAGAAAGTTCATTCTATGCTGTTAGATGTTGGAAGTGTTTAACTTGATTTTATTTGGTGGAAGCTTATTTGAACTTTTGAAAAAGAAACTATAGACTTCTACAACTTTGGAACTGTCTTCTGGACTATGAGAACTTTTAACGCTGAAGTATGAGAACTTTTAAAATTGGACAATGTATTTAATATCATAAGATGCATATAATAACATTGGGGGACAAGGGTTAGAAGGTTGTGGTTTAAAATAAATGTGTTTGGGTGTCAAGTTGACAAGAGGTTGCCTTAGACACAGGTGACTTTGAAAATACTGTGCTAGTGAGATACAGTTATGTCAACTTGACAATTGAGAGATGAGTATTTAGGCAAATTTGTGAAGAAATTAGCAGCTAAGCAAGAGATTGTCTGATTGATATGAAAAGATTCAACACATGGTTCATGGGACCATCCCTGGACAGGTGGATCAGTTGGAAAGAACTAGTTCAGATAAAGAGCTCCAGTGTTTTCTCCAAAAACAGAAGATAAAAATCTACTACATTCTAATCAGCAACAATTTCACTATTTATATTGATTTGCATTAAAACAATAAATGCTTAATTTCTTCTTCATTCCTCCATTGGTTCTTTTAGAAAGTTATGCTCTTACAGTTCTCATAGAACAGGAATTCTGTTACCGTCATCTTCCAATGCAACTTCCTGAAAAGTAATTTGAATATCTGCTTCACAGCTTTGATTCAAGGCAGAGGGTGAGTAAAACTCAGGCTCTCTTGGACTTTATGACCATATGTAGAAGAATGAAAGTAAAGGTTTATTTCTTATCGAGCACAAAAATCAAATGCCTTATTGCTGAATCTGAAACTTTGAAGTCCCTAGGAAAAAATTTAGAAAGTACACTACAACATATAGGCATGGTGGAGGTTAGGGGACAGAGGGGACAATGGGACGTAGAAGTATTAAACAAAACAAGAGAAGTATGATAATTTTGTGACCAAGTTAAATTTGGGGAAGGAAAGGAGAAAAAAGGCAAATGACTCAGGGAAGGATAAAGAACCTTACCAGCTACAAGTGCTGCAAGCTACTATAATTCTGGTAAGAAGAATCTTAGAGAATAGTGGTATGTAAAATCCATGGGTAACAAGTTACTCTCTGAATGAGTTCTAAACCCTTCTTATTGTCAGTGAGCTCATGCCTGATACTTTAAACTTATCCAAATAATAGTAGAGTAGAAGAAAACAGACACTAGACAGGAGTAGCTGTCTTAGTGCTAACTATAAAAGTTTGACAGTAAACCACCATCTAAACACTTCTTATTTAACTCTTAGAAACTCTTAGAGCTCAACCAAGATAAACTCTATAACAATGGAAGACTGGATGAGGTAGAAAATGGCAACTAGTCAGAGTTCAGAATATTGTCAACCTTGAAATGCTCAGCCCTAATTAGACCAGAATTTTTCCCACCCCAAAGCTCAGAGAACCTTGTGGAAGATAATGTAAGATTTTAAGTGTCTAAAGGTATGGAAGTGTACTTCTGACCAACACACTCCAACCATATCAGTGTTGCTATACTCAGGAGCTCACTGCAGTAAGAACTTCTACCACCACAATGCCTGACATAACATTTCCCCCAGTACTAGCAAGGATTTCAAGAGAAACAACTGTACTAGGAGAGTATCTCTAGGGCAGGTACTAGGCAAGGAAGGAGGAACATCACCACTTGGGACTTTGTCCACTGAAGGGCCACATATATTACAACAGAGAGCTGACTCCCTTACCAAGACAGGCACCCCAATGGGAGCCCTGTGATCCACACGTGCAGAGGGACAGGAGTGTGGGAGGAACTTGACAGAATTGAAGAGGAGACTGAAGATGGGAAGTGTTGTGGGGGAGAGGAGTAGAGTGGACGGGAGGGGTTTGGGACAATGACATAGAATCATTTTGTTTGTATATGAAAAATTCTTAATAAAAATATGTGGATATGAAGAAAAGAAAGGAAGGAAGGAAGGAAGGAAGGAAGGAAGGAAGGAAGGAAGGAAGGAAGGAAGGAAGGAAGGAAGGAAGGAAGGAAGGAAGGAAGGAAGGAAGGAAGGAAGGAAGGAAGGAAGGGAGGGAGGTAATGGTTTGAAATTTTTAAAAAGATTGAAGGAGATACCCTTTGAGAAGAAACAACTCTTCAAACCCTTGTTTCAATTTGTTTTAATTATTTGGAATAAATGTCCAAAAGTAGAATTGATGGGCATGTGGCATCTCTACTCAATTACAAGTACTTTCTATTATTTCTGTTGTTTGGAATCAAAATCTATCAGAATTGAGGTGGCATTAATCATCTTTTAAATCATCTGCTTCATTCATTTATTTCCAAGCATACAAGAAGCCTCAATAAATATTCATGGGGTTACTGTAAAAGAACTGTATTCTCTGTAGTATAATCCCGTCTCAAGGGACCTCAGAGGAAAACTAGTTCTCCTCTCACTGTCAGCTCTGTTATCACATTCTTCTATCCTCCTCGTTTTCTATGAGATCTTTGATTTATTGAACTAGAATGGAAAATTTTGAGAGCACATATGTAATTCCTCAGTTTTTCCAGTCAAAGAAACAGACAGTCCATGTGCATGTTTTCCTGCACGTATATTCTGTTACTTAAGTATGCTTACACGCAAGCAATAAATATGAGGAAAAACAATATTCAAAGTGACCCTGTGTAAAATCCATGCCATTCAAGTAAATTTTCAAAGTACTTTGAATTAAAATGAAAGTTTGTCAGGGACTGGATCACATGGAGTTTTGATCTTTTCAGAGACGAGACAATATTTAAGCATACTTTTTCCTACACATATATCCTATCGTGTATTCTGGCCAATATTTGTACTTTTCTGCAACCAAGCAATAATTAATTCAATCAGGAAACACTAATTAATTACCTGCCAGAATACAAATACTCTGCTGTGCCCAGTGGGCTCAGAAAAGAACCTAAGGACTTTGATTTATTTGAAAGAAGTAACACAGACATGGACGCAAGCAGCCTGGATCCACAAAGCTCTCATACCAAAGCAGATCAAAGTGCTCAACTGCAATAAATTAAGTGTAAAGGATAAGCTGAAAAAAAACTCATGCCATTCATTACACATTGAGCGAAATTATTTGATTCAGAAAACCATACTCCTCTCATTCTTTCCATCAGTTTGAGTGAAGCATGTCAGAACAACACAGGCATTATTTCAAATAGCCTCTGCAGGCCAGCACTATGCTTTCAATCTGTAATAATGTGAAAAGGTAGAAATTGAAGTAAAGGTTGAACCAACTCTGTGAACCATTCAAAAATGTTCACAGAAGCATCCTCTTTTGGAACACCAAATATTTCAGTTCCCAACTTGAAAATCAATCTAGGATAGTGAAGGGGGAGTGAAAATATATCAGAAGAAAGCAAACAGATAAGCATTCACAGTGAGGATTTATGCTGTTCCTGCTCTGTGTGATATTATGTGAATGAAGAAAGAGATAAAGATGATCTATTCACCACTGTCATCTGTTCTTCAATGAAGAAGCTTATAGTTATCTCAGATATGACAGACACACAAGCTGAGACACACTGGAGACTGACACAAAAAAAAGTAAAAATGGTGACTTAATATTACAATGCAGCCCTTTTCACACCGGCCCGGGACGCTCCCAATCCAGCCAGGACTCACGGCGACCTAGGTAAGCTCCCCCTGCCCAACCCCAAACCCCAGGCAGCCCACTAAACCCAGCTCCTCCCACCAGCCAGCCGGACCACCTGGGCCACACCCCAGCTCCCCAGGTTAAGTAGTGCCCCGCCACCACCATCTCCTCCCTTTCCCCACCTGCCCTGGATGCACAAAGTCCAGCCGGGACTCACAGCGACCTAGGTAAGCTCACCACGTCCAACCCCAAACCCCAGGCCAAATAATTCAGTTCAGTGAAAAACACACAGAAATTAAAAGATCTTAATAGTTAAAATGACAATGCCCAAATCAAAGTGCAAATCCATGAGAAACAACACCAAGAAAACAAATCTCCCACTGAAGGAATTAATCCCATTATGATAGACTCCAACCAGAACAAACCAAGGAAAATAGCAAAGAAAGCCTGACCAAGGATAAGGACTTTCAAAACATGATCATTACCATGTTCAATACTATGAAAGAGGAAATCCGGGAGGAATTACATAACCGCATCAATCCCTTTGAAGAGGAAAACAACAGGCACTTGGAGGAGTTGAGAAAAACAGTTCGAGAAACAAAACAGGGACAGAGCAATTAAAACAGACTCAAGCAGAGTTTAAAACTGAACTAAAAGACGAGTTATCTTCAACCCAAAGCTCAACAGAGAGTCTTATCAGCAGAACTAACAAAGCAGAAAACAGAATTTCAGACCTTGAAGACAAAATGGGAGTATTAACCAACTCAATGGAAGAGGTTGTTAAAGCCAAAAAGATACTCGAGAGAAATATTCAAGAGATATGGGACACCCTGAAGAAGCCTAAAATGCGTATTCGTGGAATACCAGAGCAAGAATCTCAAAATACCACCCCTGAGGAAATTTTTCAAATGATCATCAAGGAAAACTTTCCTCATCTAAAAAAAGAGAGGCCCATCCATATACAAGAGGCATTCTGCACCCAAAACAGATATGACCAAAATAGAAACTCGCCACGGCAAATAATAGTTAAAAAAACACTCCACATTCAAGATAAAGAAAAGGTGCTGAGAGCTTCAAGGGAAAAAAAAAAAAAAAAACAAGTCACTTTTAAAGGTAAACCTACTAAAATAATAAATGACTTCTCAATGGAAACAGGAAAAGCAAGAAGAGCTTGGAGAGATGTACTTCAAGTATTAAATGAGCAAAAATGTCAACCCAGGCTGATATACCCCGCAAAACTATCTGTCATGATCGAGGGAGAAAGAAAAATCTTCCAGCACAAAGAAAACTTGAAGGGATACATGTCCACCAAACCAGGCCTTCATAAAAAGTTAGAAATGATGCTCAAGCTTGAAGAAAAAAACAGGCATATCCAGGAGAACAAAGGGAAATATAATACTACCAAAACCTAAAAGTGAAACAATACACTTACAAAAGCCACTAAACCTAATAAGTGTCCGGAATTAAAAACAGTTTCTCCATTATAACATTAAATGTCAATTGAATTAACTCACCAATCAAGAGATACAGATTACAAACTTGGATTAAAAATCACAACCTATCAATCTGTTGCCTGCAGGAAAACCATCTCACCACAAAAGATAGGCACATCCTAAAAATAAAAGGCTGGTCCAAAATTCTGCAAATTAATGGAACCAGAAAACAGGCAGGGGTAGCCATTATGCTTTCGGACAAAGTGGATTTCAAACCAAAAAAATTATAAGAGACACAGATGGATACTACATTTTAATCATAGGTACAATTCACCAGGAAGACTTCACAATATTGAATATATATGCACCCAATACGGGGACCCCACATTCATTAAGCAAACCCTACAACGTCTAAAGCGAGAAATCAATCTCAAAATGATAATTCTTGGGGATTTCAACACCGCCCTCTCAACATGGGATAGATCAACAGGTCAAAAGCTTAACAGAGACACTTTGGAGCTTAATCAAACCCTTACTGAAATGGACCTTACAGATCTCTATCGAACTTTTCATCCACGCACCAAAGAATACACATTTTTCTCAGCAGCACACGGAACTTTCTCCAAAATAGATCACATATTGGGCCACAAAACAAATCTCCACCATCAGACCACCACGGCCTAAAGCTTGACATCCGCAATGCAACAAACAACAGAAAATACACTAACTCCTAGAAACTTAACACTATGATGCTGAATGAGAAATTGGATTCAGGAAGAAATTAAAAAAGAAATTCAAGATTTCCTGAAAGTGAACGGTAATGAAAATACCAAAATCTCTGGGACACAATGAAAGATGTCCTAAGAGGTAAGTTCATAGCTCTTAATGCCTACATCAGAAAAATGGAAACATCAGAAATAAATAACTTAACAATGCAGCTTAAAGCTTTAGAAACACTAGAGCAATCTGATCCCAAAAGCAGTAGAAGGGAGGAGATTAGCAAAATAAGGGGTGAAATATCCGAAATCGAGATTAGGAAAATGATACAGAAAATCAACCAGTCAAAAAGCTGGTTTCTTGAAAAAAATCAATCAGATTGATACAACCCTAGCTAAATTAACCAAAAGCAAGAAAGAGAAAACCCAAATTAACAAAATTAGAAATGAAAATTGAGGTATTACTACTGATACCCAAGAAATCCAGAGAATTATAACATCATATTTCAAAAATTTATACTCTGTGAAATTTGACAACACAAAGAGATGGATGAATTTCTAAGTAAACACAACTTACCTAAATTGAATCAGGAAGTTGTGATTTATTTAAATAGTCCTATAACATATGAGGAAATCAAGGAAGTAATCTTGAATCTTCCCACCAAAAAATATCCTGGGCACAAGGACTCAGCACAGAGTTCTACCAGACATATAAGGAGCCAATAACACCAATACTCCTTAAACTGTTCCACCAAATAGGAAAGGAAAGAACACTACCAAATTCCTTCTATGAAACTAATATCATCTTAATCCCAAAACCTAATAAAGATACACTTAAAAAAGAAATCTATAGGCCAATTTCTCTAATGAACACAGACGCAAAGATTCTCAAAAAGTCTTAGCAAATCAGATTCAAAAACATATCAAAAAGATCATCCACAGGGTTCAAGTAGGCTTTATCCCAGGCACACAAGGTTGGTTCAACATACGCAAATCAATAAATGTAATTCACCATATAAACCAATCCAAAGTTCAAGACTACATGATACTTTCAATAGATGCAGAAAAAACTTTTGACAAGATCCAACAGTCCTTTATGATCAAAACCCTAGATAAGGTTGGAATGGAAGGAACCTTTATCAATATAATAAAAGCTGTATAAAACAAGCCAACAACAAGGATTATACTCAATGGGGAAAAACTTGAAACATTCACACTTCGATCATGAACTAGACAAGGCTGTCCACTCTCACTACTTCTATTCAATATTATTAAAAAATGGCCCTTGGAACTTAAAAGAAACTTTACCAAGGATGAAATTAAAATGTCTAACAAATATCTTTAAAAATGCTCTGCATCCTTAGCCATCAGGGAAATGCAAATCAAAACTTCCTAAGATATCATCTCACCCCTGTAGGATGGCAAAAATCCACAACACAAACAACACCAAGTGCTGGAGAGGATGTGGAGAGAGGGGAACTCTCCTACATTGCTCATGGGAGTGCAGGCTCATAAAACCACTCTGGCGAGCCGTCTGGTGATTCTTAAAGAAGTTAAAGATTGAAATGCAATATGACCCCGCTATTCCACTTTTGGGAATAACCCCCCATACAGCAAAAATTCACCTCGATAGCACAAGCACGACCATGTTCATAGCAGCATTGTTTACAATAGTAAAATCATGGAATCAGCCCAAATGTCCAACAGTTGATGAGTGGATAAGGAAAATGTGGTGCATTTATATAATGGAATACTACTCAGCCATCAAAAAAGATGAATTAATGAAACTTGCCAGGAAATGGATGGAATTAGAAACAATTATATTGAGTTAAGTATCCCAGACACAGAAAATTATGTGCCATATGTACTCCCTAATAGGTGGATCCTAATTCCAAACCCACTTAGAGACACTCAAAGACAAATCTCTATAATACCTACAGTAATTGCAAAGATTATAAATAGGAGGGATGGGGAAGGAGGGCCCCACCAGAAACAAGGAGAGAGGGGACCTTGTTACAGCAGAGAAAATAGGCCACCATCAATGACTGCAAGTAAGTAATGAGACATCTGGTTAAGTTCACAGACTTTCCTTCCTGATCATTTGCAACTGATGGGGTATGATCTCACCAGAAGGGGAGGGCATATAGTCTGGCAGATAATAAGTAGCCATTTTGCAAATGGGTGATTGACCCCTTCCTCACTGTGGTTTCCTACTTTTATTTCATCTACCTTTGAATATAATCTTATAACAAGACTCCAGTTTAACAGTTTTTTATCTCTGGCCCGGGATGACATCCAACACCCATCAGGATGGAGTGAAGGGCATTGCAGGAGCAGCAAAACCGCAAAAGAAAATCAACAAACCATAATTCAGAACATCAGAGACTCTATATCAACCACCTGGAACTGGGCCAGCCTAATCTCTCCCCATCCTGAAGCTCAGGGAAATTTGCGGAAAGAGGGGGCGGTAAGAGTGTAAGAGCACACGGATGGGAAGAGTAATGATATGCAAGATACTCCACACAAGTTAGGGCCGAAGCAATCATAATAGGACTTTGCATGACCTGCGCTTTGTCCAACACATTATTGACCCCACAAAGTCTAGCATGGCCTAAAGGCACTAGAATCCTTGGAGGCTAGAGACTGACAGTCACAGTAGTGTTTCTAAGCTTAAGGGGAACCCAGGAAAGTGTTCTGGGAAATGCCCCTGGGTCCTTGCACCTCATCAGAGAGGAGGACCCTGAGGAGAGTTTGGCATGTACAATAAAGGATGCTTTGGGGATGGGAGGGAGAGGCACTGGGGGATGTGGAAGGGGGGAGAGGGGAGAGGGAATCAGAGGGGTCAGGGGGAGGTGGAGGGAGGGAGGGGACCAGTGTACCTGTTAAGTTTGTATGAGCGGAAATAATAATAATAAAAAAATTACAATGCATTGTTTTACACATTAGTAATATAGGTATAATTAACAATATTAGCATGGAAGTTACTACATAGACAGCAAGATGGAATTTCCTTATATGTTGTACCATGGCTGTGGCCAATATATTTGTGGCCAATATATATATATATATATATATATATATATATAGCAGAACTCTTTGTCTCTACTTCTCTCTTTCTCTCTCTCCTTCTGATTGCCCTCTTTTTTTTAATTTATTTATTTATTCAATTGTGCATGTATGTGTGTGTGTGCATGTGTATTGTGTGTGTATGTGTATGTGCAGAACCACAGGCGAACTTGGGAACCACCGGGAACCACCATGGACCGCCTCCACCTCCTCCACCTCCTCCACCTCCTCCACCTCCTCCACCTCCTCCACCTCCTCCACCTCCTCCACCTCCTCCACCTCCTCCACCTCCTCCACTTCCTTCTTGTTTACTTTGCCCGGGATTCACAGGCTCCGCCCTACCAGGACCAGAAACGCAGGCCGCCCCCTGCTTCCAGCCGGCGTCTATATGTGGGGTCTAGTATCTGAACTCAGCACCTTCTGCCTGCAAGGCAGAGGTTTAACCCCTGATCCACCTCTCCAGCCTCCGATTGCCCTCTTTTCTCCTCTCCTATTCCCTTTTTCATTCTCTTTGTTCTTTTGTGCATGCTTGTGTGTGTGTGTGTGTGTGTGTGTGTGTGTGTGTGTGTGTATATGTGTGTGTGTGTGTGTGTGTTTGGTTTATTTATTTTTTAGAGTTTAAATGATGGAGTAACAATATATGACTATGTCCAGCTTTTAACTGTTTTCTATGTTTAAGTCATTCTGCTAATCATTTTTCATATATTATTTTAGTTGATCATTAAAGCCATTTTTTCATTTGAGATGATTTGAGGATTATTATTATAATCAGGTACATCAGAAACAAACAATAGTGTGAATTTGACCAAGCATGTCTATCTCTAAGACCCCTTACCTCATTAGAGTTAATATCTATAATCAAGAGTAGAATCAGAATGTTCACGTTGAAGACATGCAATATTGACTAATTTTGAATTTTGTCCAAAAGTAAGGTGAGCTTGCTGACTGTTTTGAGCCCATTTTTTCATTAAGGAAATAAAATATTTGTGAGTTTTAAGTGAAAGTAGGTGTATGACATACAAGTAAAATGCATCTCACACAGGAAACTCTAGAGCGCACTCCTTTTCCCTTCTAAGTGAACTTAAATTCCCTTAAGTCAAGAACACTTTTATGATAGTGAAACATTCTGCTGTTCTATTATAATGGTTTCATTGTAAGTAGTAACTGTATGAAATACTATTGAACAATAAATATTTGATATTTTCAAGGAAAATGCAATTAGTATTCTAGACAAAATTAAGGGGGCAGTAAAAATGAAAGAATCTGGAGCCATGATAGGACTGGAGATCACTATAGCTATGGTTCCATGAGCCCAGCATAGTATTTGACCTGTCAACATCTCAAGTGAGAGGCAACTGACAGCTAATGCCAGACAAGAGAAGAAGCACCACTTTCACCGATGATTTACTCATTAATAAGCAATCCATGCCCCAGCAAATACTCAAGTACATGCTAGTACAGGCACCTCATATGAAACCCAGCTGGCCATACATACAAAAAGAAGTGAAAGTAAGAAGGAAACTGGCTGGAAATGAGAAAGTATGTAATGGGAAAATGGGATGGATTTGGGTAGTAAGGAGCAAAAATGATACAAATTCATTTAATTCATGTATGAAAGTGTCAAAGACCAAAAAGATATTGAAAAAAAAAGACTACTTCATACTTTTTTCTTACTGAGTTTGGAGGCTACAAAATGTTAGCAATATTAAACAAGAGGACATGAAAAGCAATATCTTAGCATATACTATGTCTGAAGGCATACTAAATAACTAGAGAGTGACTAAAAATAAAGGTTTATGTGTCAAAATATGCAAATAAATGAAAATTTATCGAAGAATATAATTTTCTTAATAAAATTTCTTTTTTTGTTCCTCAAATATGGTTTGATATAAAGATCATCAAATAAAAATATGTCAGAAGTTATATTCATTGAGTATGATAAGAACAAAATCAGCTTAAAATGACAAATATGATTTAAATAAGTAAACAAAAAGAATAGCACATTTGGAGGTCTTACTCATTTGCTCAAAATATTTTTTTCATCAGAAACTCTAGTATTACAAATTAAATAGCAGCTCAATCTAAGAATCTGAAGAACTTTACAATGTGATAATCACAAAGTAAGTCCTTCTGTAAGAACATTAAACAATCAAAGAACTATCTATATTATAAGTGAATGTTCACGTCACATGAAGTTAAAAACAAAAGCTAGAAGAGAGGAGTTAATGGAAAGTTTACACATGAAGCACATCATCTGATAAAAGCCCGTACAAAGAGTCATCATCAACACCAAGACTAAAAAGGTCAACTTGGGAATGGAGAAGAAAAATACATGATAGAGATGAAAAGGAATTTCAAACAGTAGAGGATATATACCAATATCTAATGACTGATTCTAGATGAATGGGACAGAAAAAGTCACTGCACATACTGAACAGGTCATAGGTGAAATGAAAAGAAGAAACAGAAAGAAAATTTGAGGGGATGCAGAAAGTCAGGCCAGAGGAGGAGAGAGTGAAAGTCAAAGATACAAAGGGAATCCATATAAAATACTCACGTGGGAGTCACATGAGAAAGGGAACTCAGGGAAGAATATGTCATAAACCAGAACTGTTATCTGGGGTCTTGAATGGTGGTTAGAAGTCAGGCATAGAGAAAGTAGTATATCTCGAAATAATCTGGCATCTACTCCATCTTCTTATTGCTATCACTGAGAGAGCTTTTCACAGAGGAGCAGCAGTTACATTCACTATTGAGCCAGGCAGGTGGATAAGGACTGCAGTGTTACCTATGGGGAAGCAAAGTGGAGAATAGGGGAGAGAAAACCTCCAATTAGTTAAGACAGGCATCCAACTGGAAAAGACCACATTCACCTATGGTTTCATCATATCAGGGCTCTGGTACCAATAACTCAGTGCAACAGAGTTTATTTCCACTAGATCTCTATAATAATTGGCCTAACAACACTTTACAATGGAAGAGAGCAGATTCCATCAGACATTATGCTACCCTGACAGACTGTATGGAACGGGTGCTAAACAAAACAGACAGGGAGTCTCTATATTCTACAGTTTACCTACTGGTGAACAATTTGCATCATAACAAATGCCCAAGAACTAAATAGCACAGTCATCCTAGGGGTAACCCATCCAGGGGTAACAAGAAGAATGAAGAAGAGGATGAAAAACGGGACGAAGAGGGAGAATTGGAAGGTTGAGAACAGATGCAGGATGAGGATAAGTAATAAGTAATGAAAACACATAAATTCATCATTAACACAATTTTTTAAAAAATTAATATTTATTAAAATATACATGAGCTCAGATTCCTTGTAGAAGAGTTCCACATCTGAAATTCATAGAGTATTCTGCATTCTGTTCTCTTTGCCAAACCCAAAAGATACTGTGGTACAGGGAGCATCAAAATTGGAAAACTCAAGGAAGATAAAAAGAGGAAAAGACTGAACAGGAAAAATAAAGCTGGTCAGAAAGAAGACTGTAATGGAGAGAACAGGGAGAATGGCTTGTTAGAAAGAACAAGCACCTTGCAGGTAAAAACAAGCAAATCCTTGGCAAAAGCATGTGATCAGGGGCAGCAGACAGGCAACAGGAAGAGCTGTTGAAGGAATGGAAATTTGGATGCCTGGGGTAAGGGAGAGAGAACTGCTGAAGTTCATTTGAACCAAATAGTACAGACTCTGATTAGGAACCTAGGCTGTCTCTTATCTGAAATACTGATGATCCAAATTGTACAACTCTGACTTCAGAAATTACCTTTCTACCTTATTAAATACTCTATTAAAATATTGGCACTAGAACATAAAAAGAATGCTTCTTATATTACCAGCTCAGATAGGAAAAAAAAAAAAGATGCCTGTGAACTTTGAAAAGAACAGTTTGGTTTTTCCTCTCAACTGTGCAACTCTCCTTAAAATAAGAGCATTTTTTTCATATACTATAAAAAAATTAGATCGCAGACACTGGAAAGGTCAGCTGGGCCACTTTTACTATCTAGCAAATACCTATGCCTGTCATTTTCATGTTAACAATTAAGGAGATATGATGGATAGTCTTGATTGTCATCTTGATGGAATTTCAAATCACTACAAAAACAAATCTAGGCGTGTGTTTGAGGGATTATCCACATTAACTTCTTTGTATTCAGCTGTTTTAATTAATTTTTTTAAGTTGCAGTTTTTTAAATTAGGGCACAAAGTAATGGGCTTCATTGGGTATTTTCATACGTATGCATCATAATACTTAGTTCTTTGTTCTTGGTCTTCTGTATCCACTGCCAGGTTCCTCTGCCTGCCTCTCGAGTCACCTTCCTCTCACCAAGTAGTCTTCCTTTCTGCTTTCAAGTCACACATATCCCACTACCCCCTCTTTCTTCTTTTTTAAATAATTTATATATTTAGTTTTAAAGAAAGACACTGACTGAGGACAACTTTTTTGAAGTTGGTTCTCTCATTCCACCACATGGTTTCCAGGGGTTGAATTCAAGTCACCAGATCACTATATATGACAGTTTGATTCTGGGCTAGTGTCAACTTGACTGTTGTAGGTTGTTTGGGACACAGCTGTGAAGAATTGGCAGTTAGGGCAAGCCCCTGAACAAGCCTGCAGGAGTTTATTTAATTGATATGGAAGAATCAGATCATAGTGGATGGTGCTTTCCAGTGGTAGACCCCATAAAAGGAAGTGCAAAAGGGGTGGACTTGCCATCTCTTGCCCTATGTCAATTTGTGTTCAGTCCACTACTAGTCTTCTGCCTTCTCTTCTGCTGCTGCTGTTGCTGCTGCTACATTCTTGACTGATGTCAGAGCCTGGCCTCTTCGGCTTTTCCACCGTTCTTGGCTATTATTGGAGCCCAGCCTCTTGGGCCGGCTGCTGTTTATTGCCTACATCAGAGCCCAGACTCTTCAGAGCTCCAGCATGATAGAGGTTCGAGATTTTCCAGGGACCCTTCAGTCTTCTAAGAAATTCACTTTAAGAACTGAATTACTGTTGGACTACACTGATTTTGTTTTATGAGTTAATTTAATACATTTCTTTACATATACATCTATTTGATCAGTTTTGGCCCTCTAGAGAACTATATGCACATACCCTTATGTGTACATGCACACATATGCATGTGTGAACAGACACACACACACATATTTAAATGTAGATTCCACATGAGAGAAAACTTACATTCATTATTTTTCTTGTCTGACTTACTTTGTTTAACAAAATGATGTCTATCTTTATTGATTTTTCTTCCGAAATCATAATTTCACTTTTCTTAAAGTTTTATAAAGTTCCATTGTGTTGGTCAACATCTAGTCTTGGGAGATGGCTCAGCTAATAAGATGTCCTGCAAGATTATGGACATGACTTTGAATCTCCAGAAAGCACATAACCACATGTCACAGATAGGCATGGCAGCCACATGCAATCCCAATACCGTGGAGGCAAATATCAGGAGTTGCCAAGGCAAGATGGTGATCTAGTCTTACTGATTTAGCAATCTCTGGGTTCAACTGAGAAACCTTAAAATCTACAATAAAAGTGAAGAGTAACTGAATGAAACATCCAACATCAACAGCAGGCCTCTCCTACATACTCACACATGTGTGCATGCACCCACCTTCAAACACATGTGCTCATAAACATATAAACACCCATGCCACACACAGACACACATACATAAGCACACATATACAGAAAAAACAGAAACCTTAGGTGTCTATAGCTAGGTGAGCTTCTATTCTATTCCATCAATCTACAGGTCTGTTTTTTACCATGCTGTTCTTTGTTATGACACCTCCATCATTGTGTTTCCTGCTGTGGATCTGTTTTGACTACCTGGGGTCTTCTGTGCTTCCACATCTAATCTTGGGAGATGGCTCAGCTAATAAGTTGTCCTGCAAGGTTATGGACATGACTTTGAATCTCCAGAAAGCAAATAACCACATGTCACAGATAGGCATGGCAGCCACATGCAATTCCAATACCATGGAGGCAAAGATCAAGATTTTAGAATCTTATCTTATAATCTGTGAAACTTACCATTGGGATTTTGTGGGAAATTCCATTGATCTGTGCATACTTTTGATACTAGAGCCATTTCTACAATATTAATTCTATCAGTCCATGAGCATGAGATGATTTCCATATTTCAGTGTCATCTCCAATTTCTTCAGTGCCTTAAAGTTCTTACAGTAAAAACCTTCTGTCTCTTTCTTAGTTTTATTCTTAAGTATTTTCTAGATTTTTTTAAAATTTTATGTTATCACAGTGCTTCCCAAATTTGTCTTCATGTTAGAATTACCAAAATTTCAAACTCCAAGCGAATGCCCAAAGTAATTAAGTTACAAACTCCTGGGGTGGTACTTAGGCCTCATTATTTCCTTGATGTTTCCCAGTGACTCCAATGCACACTTGTAGTACCACAAATCTCCTAAGGGAAACCTCTTTAGCCCTCTGAAAAGAGAAGTTCTCTGCTGCTCTTTAGAATCACCTGAGGAGTTCTACAGTTCCTCAGACCCAAATCACTACTCTGGCCAATTAAACTGCAATCTTTGGCGAGTCTGGAAGAGAGTCATTATTGTTCTTTAATGCTCCAAATGTGCTGCCATGTTTGAGAATTACTACATTAAACTAGAGGAGGTTGTGTAATACCAATTAAAACCATTGGCAGTCTGGGGAAAGAATTTTGTCCATACAATAAAAATTCTCCAAAAGAGAAGAAAAGAACAAAATATGTATTATATTATGTAAAAGGAATGATACACTAATAAGTAGAGAAGCTATTATGTTAAAATATGTTGAAAATTGGGACAGAAATAGAGTAAGACTAAAGCAAAGACAGGAAAAGAAGGAAAATCTACTGTCATTTAAAGATGTATAATTGAATATATCTTTATGTAATTAATAAAATAATCCCCTCTGCTATTCACACTCTTAAATTTGAAAAAAAATTTAAAAGGTTGTCAAATATTCGGGTATGTAGATTGAGTAATTGGGCGATTATAAAGCAAAAAGGGTAGCCTCTTACCTCTCACAATCAGTTTGTACCTTCTGGCCTCTCTTTGATTCTGTTGAAAATTAGCTCAGTAAAAACAAGACATATCATGGTTTAAATGCAGCAGAAGGAGCAAGAGAATTAAGATGACTTCATGATATAACTTTTAAGTGTTTATTTAATTTTCACTTTTATGTAAACATATTTCAATGGAAGTTTAAGTACCATTTAAAACAGGTCTTTATAAAGTATAATTAGATATGCTGTCAGATGGGAAGACAAATTAAAAGCGCAATTCACAGTGTTTTGAGCACAGTGGCACTCAGAAACAGCTGATCTTTCGCACTGCTCTGCTTGGAGCAGAATACAATCCTGGCTCCACCAATGCAGAGGATTTTATTTTTGCAGAAAGACTAGCATTTAGATTATTAACCAATGCAGGCTTCTTTCCCAGAAAAGTACTTACACTATATAAATAGGAAGAGGGAATTTTTTCTAAAGCACCTGATCAAAAGCCTCAGTTATGCAGCTAGAGAGATGGTTCATAGTTTCAAGCCTTTGCCTTGCAAGCAAGCAAACAGTCCTGAGTTCCAATCCAGATCCCACATAAAAGTGTTAGGCAGAAATGGCTGGAGAGGACTATACCAGTGGCCCTGGAAAGGAGAGCCTGGGAAACCTCAATACAAAGGAATAAGGAGGTAGAGCAAAGCAGGATGATTCCAGAAGTCACCCTTGGCACATGCACTCAAGTGCCCTCTACTACTACTACTACTACTACTACTACTACTCACACACAAATGCAAAAAAAAAAAAGCTTCAATTATTCAATTATTACCAGTAGCTCTAAGATATGCAGTGCTAACTGACATTCTATGTTTGAGACAAAATTAATGGCAAACATTCATACAGCAAATAATTTAGAGAAGCACTTAATAGATCTTACAAATGGGAACACCAGATCAAGATCAAATATTTCTCTTTTATAATTTTATATGCAATCAGATTTATCAGATTTTTTGAATGTTTTGATGCACAATAATGAAATGATCTGATCAGTACCTCCATCAGCTTTCTGCCACAGCTTTCTGGCCTCTATGCCATGCCCCAGGTCCCAGGTCACCTGCACCATCCCACTAGCCACTATGCCTTTCTGCCCCAGACCCAGACCCAGATGGACTCCCTGCTTCTTAGGTAAGGCTGCTGGACCACTCACTAGGCCCAAAGTCATCTGCATGCCCCACTAACCAGCCTGCATTTCTGCTCCTGGGGAAGGGCCCTGGGCCATGTCCCACTAGCCAGTCTGCCTTTCTGCTCCTAGGGAAAACTCCTAGGCCATGGCCGAGGCCCTAGGTCATTTGCACACCCCACTAGCCACTCTTCCTTTCTACCCTGGACCCCAGCAAATTTGCTGCTCCTCAGAATTCAACAGAGTCCAAAGAAAACCCAAGCAACAAGCTAGGAAACCAACACCATTCACCTGAGGTCTTCTAAAATCATCCCATCACATCCAGCTCTAAGCTTATTTTAATATTTCCTTATAGTCACCCCAAAGGCCATACAACTTCAGAGATAATATAGTTCACCCTTACATATCACCAAGAAAGTAAGCCTAAAACGTGCACTACCATAAAATTCTTCAATCCCTGTCTATTAAACCCACCTAATAATCCAGTAGCCTCATCTACACCAACATCAGACAGGCATATCCAACTCCAAGGCAAACACTAGCACTAACTGCTCAAGTGTAGTAATACTGTCTAATTAAGTTCAGTCAAAAACACATAGAAACAAAAAGAAGGTCACAAGAGATAAAACTAAAATCCCCAGGTCACAGCACAAATCCATGAGAAAAAAAACAAAAAACAAGACAACAAATCTCCTACAAAAAGAATCAACCCCATGGAAGCCACTAAACACAAAAGTGTCAGGAATTAAAAGTAATTTCTCCATTACAATACTAAATGTCAATGGAACTAATTCACCAATTAAACGACACAGGTTACAAACATGGGTTAGAAATCCAAATCCATCCATCTGCTGCCTTCAGGAAACATCTCACCACAAAAGATAGGCACATTCTAAAAGTAAAAAAACTGGTCAAAAATTCTTTAAGCTAATGGAACCAGGAAATAAGCTGGGGTAGCAATTATGCTGGCTGGCAAAGTGGACTTCAAATCAAAGAAAATCATAAGAGAAACAGAAGGATACTACATTTTAGTCACAGGAACAATTCATCAGGAAGATTTCAAAATACTGAACATATGTGCACCTAATATTGGCTCCTCCACATTCATTAAGCACATGCTACAATGTCTAAAACAAAAATTAATCCCAAAACAAAAATACTTAGGAATTTCAATACCTTGCTCTCAACATGGGATAGATCAACAGGCCAAAAACAGCAGAGACACATTGCAACTAAATCAAACCTTTACTGAAATAGACCTAACAGATCTTTATCAAACTTTCCATCTAAGCAAAAAGGAAAATACATTCTCAGCAGCCCATGGAACTTTCTCCAGAATAGACCACATATTTGGCCACAAACCGAATCTCTACATATACACAAAAGTTAAAATTATACCTGTACCCTGTCAATATCCACTAATTCTTGGAAACTTAACACTATGATGCTGAATAGAAAATGGGTTCAGAAAGAAATCAAAAAGAAAATTCAAGATTTCCTAGAAGTGAATGATAATGAAAATACAACATATTAAAATCTCTGGGACACAATGAAAACTGTTCTAAGAGGTAAGTTTATAGCTCTTAATGCCTATACCAATAAAATGAAAAGGTCACAAGTAAATAAGTTAGCAATGTAGCTTAAAGTTTTAGAGACACAAAAGCAATCCAATCACAAAAGCAGTAGAAGAGAGGAGATTAGCAAAATCAGGGGAGAAATATCTAACATTGAGATAAGGAAAATGATACAAAGAATTAACTAGATGAAAAGCTGGTTCTTTGAAAAAAATCAGTAATATTAATACACCCCTTTCTAAATTAACCAAAATCAAGAGAGAGAAAACCCAAATTAACAAAATTAGAAATGAAAATGGAGTTATCACAACTGATACCCAAGAAATTCAGAGAATTATAGGGTCAAAATTCAAAAAATATACTCCATAAAATTTGATAACCAAAAAGAAAAAGATGAATTTCTGAGTAAGCACAACTTACCTAAATTGAATCAGGAAATTTTGAATTATTTAAAAAGTCCTATAACAAAAGAGAAAATTGATGAGGTAATCTCACATCTTCCCACCAATAAATGTCCTGGACTAGATGGATTCAGCACAGAATTCTACCAAACATTTGAAGAGCTACTAATACCACTACTCCATAAACTATTCCATAAAATAGACAAGAAGGAACGCCTCCAAATTCTTTCTATGAAGCTAATATCATACTAATCTGAAAACCTAATAAAGATACACTTAAAAAAGAAAGCTATAGGCCAATCTCTTTGATGAACACAGACACAAAGATTTTCAACAAAATCTTAGCAAATAGGATTCAAAAACATATCAAAAAGCTCATTCACAGGAATCAAGTAGGCTTTATCCCAGGCACAAAATATATGCAAATCAATAAATGTAATCCACCATATATACCAATCCAAAGTCCAAGACCACATGATACTATCAATAGATGCAGAAAAAGCTTTTGACAAGATCCAACATCCTTTTATGATCAAAACACTAGAGACGGTTGGATTGGAAGGAACTTTTATCAACATAGTAAAAGCTGTATACAAAAAGCCAACAGCAAGGATGATACTCAATGGGGAAAAACTTGAATCATTCCCGCTTCAATCAGGAACTAGACAAGGCTGTCCACCCTCACCACTTCTATTCAATATTGTACTTGAAGTCTTAGCCACAGCCATAAGACAAGAGATTGTCTTAGTTAAGCACGGGTGTCAACATGACTATTGAGAGTTTGAGCTCTGGGCACATTTGTAGAGAATTAGTGATTGAGTTAAACCCAGAGCAAACCTCCAGGAGATTGTCCAGCTGCTGGGGAAAGCCCAGCCCATGGTGGGTGGGCCTAGGCCCTGGATAAATCACAAAGAGCTGGTTGAGAAAGTAGGCATCCTTCTGTATATTTGGCCAGACATGCTGGTATGGCAAGTAAGGATTGTCCATCTCTCAGCCACTATGTGGTGATGGTGTGGCAAGTTCCCTTGGCCCTGGTGTTGGTGTATGCTGTCCCATCAAGCTAGACTGAGAATTATAACCCGACTGTCTTAAGGAAATAAACCACTTATTCCCTTAAGCCATTTGATGGTCATTTATCAGCAACCATGCAGGTAAACTGCAACAGAGATAAAAGGGATTCAAAATGAAAGGGAAGAAGTCAAGATATTTCCATTTGCAAATGACATGATGGTATACCTGAGTGATCCCAAAAACTCCACCAGGAAATTCCTGGAATTAATATATAAGTTCAGCAGGGTGGAAGGTTACAAAATAAACATACAAATATCAGTGGCCTTCCTATAAACACCATAAACACCAAGGATAAAAAAAGTGAAAAAGTCCTAAAAGAAATAATCTCATTTATAGCCCCTAAAAAAAAAAAAAGAAATACCTTGGTATAAATCTAACCAAAGGGCTGGAGAGGTGGCTCAGGGGTTAAGCCTCCGCCTTGCAGGTGGAAGGTCCTGAGTTCGGATCCAAGATCCCACGTATAGACGCCAGGCGGCGCTTCTGGTCCTGGTAGGGCGGAGCCTGTGAATCCCGGGGCAGAAGGCGGTGGAGGCGTCCATGGTGGTTCGCGAATTCGTCCGTGGTTCTACACATACACAGACACACACACACGCGCGCACATACATACACACGCATATGCACACAGTTGAATAAATAATAATAATAATAATAATAATAATAATAATAAAATTAAATCTAACCAAAGAAGTGAGACAGGTTCATAATGAACATCATAAAAAATGACCATCCTACCAAAGCAATATACAGATTCAATGCTATACCAATGAAAATCCCCAGGAAATTCATTAAAGAAATTGACCAAACATCTCAAAATTCAAATAGTAGCACAAAAGGCTCAGGACAGCAAAAACAATCCTGAGTAACAAAAACACTGCTGAAGCTATCACTATACCAAACCTTAATCTATTCTATAACTCCATAGTAATAAAAACAGCCTGGTACTTGCTACAAAGTAGACATGTAGATCAATGGATAATGGTTAAAGATCCAAATATAAGCCCACACAATTACAGCCATTTAATCTTTGACAGAGGGGCCCAAAAAAGTCAATGAAAAAAGAACAGCATCTTCAACAAATGGTGTTGACAAAACTGGATATCCACGTGCACAAGATTAAAACTGGATTTGTACTTGTCACCAGGCACAAAAATTAATTCCAAATGGATCCAGGACCTCCATATTAGGCCAGAGACTATAAAAACCCTACTTGAAAGGGTAGGGAACTCCCTCAAGCTGATTGGGCTAGGCCAACAGTTCCTAAACAGAAACCAAATAGCACAGGCGCTAGAACCAACACACAACAAATGGAATTCCATGAAATTAAAGAGTTTCTATTCAGCTAAAAAGATTGTAAACTGAACAAAAAAGGAAACTCACAGAATGGAGAAAATCTTCACTAACCACTTATTTGTTAGAGCTTTATTATCCAGAGTGCACAAAGAACTTAAAAATCTTATCACCAAGGAGATGAATGGGCCAGTTAAAAAATGAGCCTGGAAAATCAAAAGAAATCTTTCCAAGGATGAAATTGAAATGTCTAATAAATATCTTTAAAAAATGCCCTCCATCCTTAGCCAATCAAACTACCTTAAGATATCATCTCACTCCGGTCAGGATGGCAAAAATCCACAATACAAACAACACCAAATGCTGGAGATGATGTAGAGAGAAGAGAACTCTCATACATTGAGGTTGGAATGCAGGCTTATACAATCACTCTGGCAATCAGTTTGGCAATTTCTAAAAAAGTTAAAGATTGTAATGCCATATGACCCTGCTATACCACTTCTGGGAATAATGCCCCATAATGCAGAAATTCACTACAGTGACATGAACACAACCATGTTCATTGCAGCAACCCAAATGCCCACCAGTTGACGAATGAATAATGAAAATGTAGTACATTTATACAATGGAATACTACTCAGCCATCAAAAAAGATGAATTAATGAAATTTTCTGGGAAGTTGGTGCAATTAGAAAAAAGATTTATTGAGTGAAATATCCCAGACACAGAAAGTTAGACACCATATGTACTCCCTAATAAGTGGATCTTAGTTCCAAACACACTGAATGACATATTCAAAGGTAAATCTCTGTAATAGCCACTGTAATCACAAAGGATTATAAACAGGAGGGAAGGGCAAGGAGGACCTCAAAGGAAAGGAGATAGAGAAATCATACTTCAGTAGAGAAAATAGACAAGGTCAAGTACTATATGTAAGTAGTGAGACATCTGGTGCAGCTCACTCTCACTTTCCTTCCTGGTCACTTGGAACTGAACAGGTTTGATCTCACCAATCAGAAAGTGTACAGGGATTGATCAGATAGATCTACCTTTGAGTCTCCTCTCACATTAAGATCTTCATTGAAACAGTCTTTTATCTTTGGTTAGGAGGTGACCTTCACTACCAATTAGGATGCAGCCAAGGGCAGTGCAAGAAAAGCAAAACTGAAAATAACAACAAACCATAATTCTGAACACAAAAAAAGCCTACGCTATTCACCTGGAACCAGACGAGCCAAATCTCTCCCCATTTTAAATCTCTGGGAACCTTGCTGAAGAAGGGGCAGCAAGATTGTAAGAGCCTAAAGATGGGGAGGACCAACAATATGTATGATACTCCACACAAGTTGTAACAGCCAGAATTGGACTTTGCCCAGTCTGTACAATGGCTGACATGTCAAGGACCCCCCAAAGTCTATCATGGATCACAGGAGAGAAGGCTCCAGGCAGTAGGATCCCTAGAGGCAAGGGATTAAACAGTCATAATAGAGTTCCCATACTAACGGCATGCCTAAGAAGGGGCAGCGGGCTATGCCACCGAGTCCTGAACCATTACTAGGATGGAGAACTCAGAGGGAGGTTTGGCATTCATATAAATGAATGCTCCAGTGGATGAGAGGGAAGAAGGGGAATGAAAGGGGAAAGGGGGAGGGAGGGAAGGGGATGAAAAGAAAGGGGAAAAGGGGGACAGGGCAATGGGGGATGATAGGGGAGGGAGGGAAGAGGGAGAGGATGGGGTACCTATTGAGCTTGTATGATTAGGAAAAAAATAAAATATGGGAGAAAAAATAAATACCTCCACTAATTCACAATTAATCCTGTTGACACTAGTGGAATATAAAAATAACTCTGCAAATTTATGAGATGCAGTACAATGTTACTAATGATAGTATTCTGCTATGCATTAGTCCTCTAGATGTGCTCACTGTCCATATCTATGACACTGTACTTTGACCTTCTCTCTCATTATGGACCACTGTACTTACCACCTTTCAACTCTAAAATGCATTTCATAGTGTAAGATTCCACATATAAGTGAGATTCTAAAGTAATTTTCCATGTCAGGTTTATTTCACTTTAATGTTCTCTAAGATCATTTATGTTTTCACAAATAGTGGAATCTCCTTTTTCAAGGTTGAATAATGTGAAACTTTACAAATATGTATCTGAAATACATAAAAATTCATAATATGTAAGAATATATATGAATGCATACATATTTATTCATATATTGATGAGCACTTAAGTGGGTTATTCTGAGCAAAGTTCCAATGATACAGTGCACATATTTCTAAATTATCCCTACACCTTCTAATGTAGTTAGATACAATTCTAGTTATGCAAATCCATACCCTGTGATAATGATCATATATTATAGAATAAATAAGTTCTGGGGACCAATATATAGCATGATGAGCAGAACCTTACAAAAGAGAGGGACATTGAGATTGTAAGAGCCTTAAGATGGGGAGATATACTCACTGCCAGTCAAGACCCTCCAATCATGACAGTGCTACTGCATCCAGGAGCTCACTGTATTGAGATCTATCCCCACCAGATCTACACAGTGGCTAAATATCAACTTCCCTCCATGGGGCAGTGAAGATCACAAAAGAAACAACTACAGTCAGTGGGAACCCTGGGTTCAGGTGAAGGGGAACATCCCTCCCTATGTGTTTACCCACTGAAGGGCTACTTTCATTGCCACAGAGACCAGGTACCTTCCTGGTACTCTGAAGGAAACAGTGTGGTCCCCCTATGCAGAGAAACATTAGAGCAGAAGGACAGAATAGATTGGTAAGAGAAGGGGGAAGAAGGAGGAATGGGGCATGGACAGAAACCTATTTTGACTGTAAATAAATAAACAAACAAATAAATAAATAATACTGTATTTTGCACCTGAAATTTGTGAAGAAGACAAATCCTAAGTGATCTTATCACAAAAAAATGATGTATTAATTAATTTCACTGTGTAATTTCAAAAAATAAACAAATATAAAAATATTTCATTGGTCCCAAAAGTTTGTGCAGTTCCACTTGCCTCTCTTATTTTAATGAACCTGCATGTAAATTAGAATCTGGTCCAAGGATGCCACCAGGTAACTCTCTAATCTCAGTTTCAGTCTGAGCTCACATAGGTCCCATTGGTTACCCAATCAAAGGTTTTTTTGCAACTCTTTTCTCAACAATCAGAGTTATTCAAGACACTACCATCAGCCCTTTTTCTCCTTTATTAAGTATGTCCATTTTTAGATGTCAATATATATGGTATTTTGGATGAAGCATAGTTCACAATTTGTGCATGATTTTGAAAATAAAACATAAAAACAATTCTGAAGTTGGGCGCCCGAGCCCCTCATGGCACTCTAGTGCCATGAGTCTGTTTCTTACTCCTCATGGATTCCATGCCTCGGCTCCATGAGTTCTCCAGGGCATCCTAGCCCCTCATGGCACTTCAAGTCTGGAGTCCATGAGTTCCAACCTTTCTCCCCTCTAATAAACTCTACTGTAATCCTCAAAAAAAATTCTAAAGTAAATTGTAACAGCAAGGACAAAGAAATGCATGCAAATCACTTGAATCAATTTTTACTTTAATCTGCCCGGTAATGTATATAATGCAAACAGAACTGAGAAAATGAGATGACTTAAAACCCCTTCTTTTTCAGCACAGAGCAGTTAACAACTTTTTGTATGAATCTAGATTATGAACCACATAAAATCTCAGATGTAAGCGCCAACTGCACTTTTCTACCTAAGCCCCATTAAATGGCTGATGTGATCAGCATTTCTAGTCTCCATTGAGTGATAGGTTTGGACAAATAAAATATTTTCTCTACAGACTTTAAATGGTTCCAAATGGTTAGTATTCAATAAACATTTTAGGATTAATTATCTCATTCCCTTAAATATGCACTATGCTTTTCACATCCACACTAGAAATAGTAAAGAGCTTCAAAAAATGTTAAAAAACAAAAAAATCCCTTAATATTTGATCATCCTGCTTCGCCTGGTCTGCAGGTGAGCCCAGAACACCATAGTTCCTATTTCTAGAACCAAAGGATGAACGTGCTTCTGTCAGTAAGCCTTAAAGATCGAAGGCCTTTGCCTGTGAAATTTGTTAACCCTATGCCTGGCTTACACTGAAAGATCCAATTGAATGTCTCTGTCTTCTAATTGGTAAACTGATGAAGTTAAAACTGTCAGTTTTGCAATGTTTCGCTTTCCTTTGGCTGTGTTCACTTAATCCCACAAGCTTTTACAGGTTCGTTCTTTTACTTCATCTCTTTCATCATAAATCAATGCAAAAGAGCCACCTCGGTGAATATCAGTCTTCCAGCTAGGCTTTCACTTAGTATACTACAGTATAGTATGCCTTCATTCTTCCAATCAGCTCTGTCGTTGACTGGGACTTGGAGAAATGGGGAAGAAAGAGAGAAGGGAAAAATCATCACTCCATTGAGCAGGAATGTATTTCTTTTTCATTAAGAATTCTTTCTGGAAAACTCATAAAAATTTTCCCACAGCATTGTCCATCCTGAAAAAGCAGCATGTCTAGATTCTGCCAAGTGGTGAACATCTGATGGTCTGGGTGACGTTCAGACTTAACATCTCTACGCTGTGCCTTTCTATGTAAAAATAATATCCCGATATTACCACTCTCAATAGGAGATTCATGAATTAAAAGGGATAATGCACATAAAGCACATCAACCAGAGTAATTGCCCAATAAGATAAACTCTTATTTCAAAGCAGAACAGCCTCAACAATAAATACAAAAATTGGCAGTTACATCATCCTAGATAACATTGATCCCATATGTAATATACAGCATTCCAGAATATACCAAAGTCACAATATTCTCTAATTGGGAAACTTAATAATTTTTTAAATGTGTTTTAAAATAAAAAGAGAGCACAGTGCCCCTAAAAGAAAGAAGAATCAGAATATACCTATCTTAGTGTGTTAGTAACTACACAGGAAAGAGCCCAAGAGCATCCTCACATACCTGCCTACATTAGACCTGGATCTTCTTACATTGCTCATTGGCTCTTTAAGTTAAAGATGTTTCAAATTCACACAGGGAACATTCACAGGGGACTGGATGAAATGCAGATTTCAAAGCTTCATTTTGGATTTCACTGGACTGGATTCTCTGGGCGTAAGAACCCAGAATTTAACATTTGACAAAAATCTTCTCCCAGTCTCAAAATCCCATCAGTGGCTGTGAAGTCAACATTCCATGTATGTATCACACTTCAAGAAATGCAAAAACTGGGCAGGAAATAGGTTTGTTCATTTTGGCTAATTCTTGCCTACATTCGCATTGCTTCTGAAACTAAGACATTCAGGGAGGTGATCAGTACTTCCTAGCAAACACTGGCAGTGGCCTCCTGGAGGAAAAAAAAGCCCAGCTTGTAACAGACTAGGAGAGTTCATAATATTTTTATTATTTCTTCTTTGCTATTTGACAGCTTCATATATGCATATGATAAATTTCTGTCATTTTCCCTCCATATTACCTTGTCTCATACCCACTACTTCTCCCACTGAGAATCTTCCTTTCAATAAATTTCCATCCTACTTTTACATTTTTTGAGTGTGTATATATATGACCCACGGAGTTTACTAAAGTTTACTTGCATTTGCCATTTTGTTTAGGACACTTTGAAGTTATTAACTGTTGAATTGCCATTAAAATAAATGCTATTGAATGGGGCTGAAGAGGTGGCTCAGGGATTAAGCCTCTGCCTTACAGGTGGAAGGTCCTGAGTTTAGATCCTAGACCCCAGGTATAGACGCCGGGAGGAAGTGGGGGCGGCCTGCATTTCTGGTCCTGGTAGGGCAGAGCCTGTGAATCCCGGGGCAGAGTAAACAAGGAGGAGGTGAAGGCAGTCCATGGTGGTTCCCAAATTCGTCCATGGTTCTACACACACACATACACACATACACACGCGCGCTCACACGCAAACACGCACAATTGAATAAATAATAAATAAGAAAAAAAAATAAATGCTATTCAAATCTCCCCAATACCACTGTTGTTTTGTAATTGTACCGTGAATTATTAAATTGCCTTGCCACTAAATATCATTTACTACATAATTAGGTAAATAGTAATTATCCTTTGAGGAGGCAATAACTAAGCAGAGTACTGTATGATAAAAGTGAATCATAGCCTTACTGGATAAACAGAAGGAGATATTCAACAAAGATTTTAGAACAAGCCACTGAAGAACAGCTTACAGTAATGGGTTTTAGTTTAAAAAAAGAAGAAGCAGATAGCATTTTATGAAGTAGTGATTCGTTCACTGTGTCATCCAAAACTTAAAGTTTGTTGCATATATCACCCTTTCCACTATTAAAATAGATCTGTGTGAGTGTGAGTGAATTAGAAAACGAGAAGCTAAGATCAATTCTAGCATTTCATTGAAATGCTGTCCACACTGCCCTTGAAATGCTGCCTTGGACATGAGGCGTGGGAAGGAGTTAGGCACTGGTATGGTGTGAACCTATTGCCACAGCCTTCCTGGCTCTCTGTTGACCCAAACACTATCCCAAGCACTATCCCAGCCACTGCCTTTCCTGACCATTTAAGGTCCTAAATCCCTGGCTTCTGCCTATCCTTTTACCATTAGCCCATATCTACTAACCTATGAAAACCAGAGGGAGCTGCCATCCCCAGTACTCACACTGGACCTTGGAGCTATCCCAGCTTGAGATGGCCATGAGAGTGAGCTGGAGGCAGTGAGCATTGGTCCTACTATCTTGCACACCACACTGTCTTTCCTTCTCTCTCAGCAAAGAGCATTTTCCCAACACCTGGACTAGATTAGGCAATCATTTCAAAAACTGTTTTGGTATTCGATCAGAGCTTGGGTGTAAGTGTGTGTACTCATGTGACTAGAAGCATTCCACCGAGAACAAATAGCTTGAGTCATTCAGGGATGTGTGTGTGTGTGTGTGTGTGTGTGTGTGTGTGTGTGTGTACACATGCACACTTAGAGGGGATCAAGATGGGTTACCATATAAATTGCACCTTGGAGTTGTCTGTCATTTTTAAAAGATGTTTCACAATTAAAAATACTGATGATTTCCCTCTGCGCCTCCCACCCGCCCAGGACACTCTCTCACAGTCCAGGCTGGACAACCTGCCTCCCAGCCCCCAAGTAACCCACTCTTCCCAGCTCCTCCCACCAGCCAGCCTGAGCAGCACCCAGGCTGCCCCGGGCTTGGGTGGGTCACTAAGCCACGCCCGAGGTCCCAAGTGAAGTGCACCTCCATCAGCATCAGCCCAACTGCCCCTCCTGCTCGCCTGGGACACTGGCTCATGGTCCAGGGAGGACACACTGCTCCTCAGAATTCAACATAGTCCAAAGGAAACCCAAGCAAAGCTCTAGGGGACAAAGGCCATACATTTGAAGTCCTCCAAAATCATCCTATTGCATAGGAGAAATTCTTGACATCCAGCCAAAAGATAAGTAAACCCCTTTTTTTCCCATCCTACTCCTTTCAATTAATAATCACTATAGATTAACTTATCTAAATAGCCACCCCCAAAACATATGCAACTTCGGGGACTATACCACTCACCCTCACATATCACCCAAGGTACTAAATCATAAAAGTGAACTACCATACTAATATTCACCCCTGGTCCATTAAACCTGACTTAATTGATGTACTAACAGTCTAATAGCCTCATCTAATAGGAAATAACAATAACAACAGACAAACGTACCCAACTCCAAGACAAACACTAGTAATAACTACCCGAGAGTAGTAATACCAACTAAATCAGTTCAATCAAAAACACACAGTAACTGAAAGGTCTTAAGAGACAAAACAACAATGCCTAAGTCAAAATGCAGATCCACAAGAAACAAAACCCAAGAAAACTAATCTCCCACCGAAAGAATTAACCCCATAATGATAGATTCCAGCCAGAACAAATTCACAGAAAATAGCCAAGAAAGCCAGCCCAAGATAACAACTTTCAAAGCATGATCATTACCATGATCAGTAATATGAAAGAGGAAATTTGGGAGGAGTTAAATAACCGCATCAACCACTTTGAACAGGAACACAACAGACACTTGGAGGAGTTGAGAAAAAACAGTTCAAGAAACAAAAATAGGCATAGAGCAGTTAAAACAGTCTCAAGCACAGTTTAACACTGAACTAAAAGACAACTTATCTTCCACCCAGAGCTCAACAGAGAGTCTTATCAGCAGAACCAATGAAGCAGAAAATAGAATTTCAGATCTTGAAGACAAAGTAGAAGTATTAATCAGTTCAATGGAAGAGGTTGTTAAAGCAAAAAAGATCTTGAGAGGAATATTCAAGATTTATGGGACACCCTGAAGAAGCCTAACATGCACATTCATGAAATACCAGAGCAAGAATCCCAAAATAGCACACCTGAGGAAATATATCAAATTATCATAAATGAAAACTTCCCTCATCTAAAGAATGATAGGCCCATCCAAATGTAAGAGGCATTACACACCCCAAACAGATATGACCAAAATAGAAGATCGCCACGGCAAATAATAGTCAAAACACTCCACATTCAAGATAAAGAAAAGGTGCTGAGAGCTTCAAAGGAAAAAAAAAAAGTCACTTTCGAAGGTAAAACTATTAAAATAACAAATGACTTCTCAATAGAAACAGTAAAAGCAAGATAAGCTTGGAGAGACATACTTCAAGTATTGAAAGAGCAAAAATGTCAAACCAGGCTGATAAACCTGGCAAAACTATCTGTCGTGATTGAGGGAGAAAGAAAAGTTTTCTAGTACAAAGACAACTTGAAGACTTACATGTCTACCAAGCCAGGCCTTCAAAAATTGCTAGAAATGATACTTAAGCTTGAAGAAATAAAACAAGCGTATCCAGGAGGACAGAAGGGAAGTATAATACCACCAAAACCTAAAAGCTAAATAATACACTTACAAAAGCCACTAAACATAAAAAAACGTCCAGAATTAAACATAACTTCTCCATTATAACATTAAATGTTAATGGAATTAACTCACTGATCAAGAGACACAGATTACAAACTTGGATTAAAAATCTCGACCTATTAATCTGCTGCCTGCAGGAAACCCATCTCACCACAAAAGGTAGGCACATCCTAAAAATAAAAGGCTGGCCCAAAATTCTGCAAGCTAATGGAACCAGGAAACAGGCAGGGGTAGCCATTATGCTATCTGACAAAGTGGACTTCAAACAAAAAAAATCATAAGAGACACAGATGGATACTACATTTAGGTACAATTCACCAGGAAGACTTCACAATACTGAACATATACGCACCTAATATGGGCCCCTCCACATTCATTAAGCAAACCCCACAGCGTCTAAAGCGAGAAATCAACCCCCAAAGGATAATTCTTGGGGATTTAAACACCACCCTCTCAACATGGGATAGATCAACAAGTGAAAAACTTAACAGAGACACTTTGGAACTCAACCAAACCTTAAAGAAATGGACCTTACAGATCTCTATCGAACTTTTCACCCACGCACCAAAGAATACACATTTTTTCTCAGCAGCACACTGAACTTTCTCCAAAATAGATCACATATTGGGCCATAAAATGAATCTCTATATATAGGAAAGTTGAAATTCTAGTCTGTACTTTATCAGACCACCATGGTCTAAAGCTTGACATCCGCAATGCAACAAACAACAGAAAATATGGAAACAAAATACTATGATGCTGAATGAGAATTGAATTCAGAAAGAAATTACAAAGGAAATTCAAGATTTCCTGGAAGCAAACAATAATGAAAAATACATCTTATCAAAATCTTTGAGACACAATGAAAGCTGTCCTAAGAGGTAAGTTCATAGCTCTTAATGCCTACATCAAAAAAATGGAAACATCACAAATAAATAATTTAACAAGGCAGCTTAAAGCTTTAGAGACATTAGAGCTATCCAATCCCAAAAGCAGTAGAAGAAAAGAAATTAGGAAAATCAGGGGCGAAATATTCGAAATTGAGATAAGGAAAACCATACAGAGAATCAACCAGTCAAAAAGCTGGTTCTTTGAAAAAATAAATAAGATTGACACACCCCTAGCTAAATTAACCAAAAGCAAGAGAGAGAAAACACAAATTAAGAAAATTAAAAATGAAAATGGGGTTATCACTACTGATACCCAAGAAATTAAAAAAATTATAATGTCATATTTCAAAAACTTATACTCTGTGAAATTTGACAACACAAAAGAAATGGATGAATTCCTAAGTAAGCACAACTTACATAAATTTGATCAGGAAGTTTTGAATTATTTAAATAGTCCTATCACATTGGAAATCGATGATATAATCTCGAATCTTCCCACCAAAAAATGTCCTGGACCGGATGGATTCAGCACAGAGTTCTACCAGACATTTAAGGAACAAATAACACCAATACTCCTTAAACTGTTCCATCAAATAGCAAAGGAAGGAACACTACCAAATTCTTTCTTTTTTTGTTTTGTTTTGTTTTTGGTGAACTTTTTTTTTAACATTTTTTATTATTATTTCTGCTCATACAAACTTAATAGGTACACCGGTTCCCTCCCTCCCTCCTCCTCCCATCAAACCCCTGCTCCCTCTCCCCTCACCCCTCCCTCCCCATCCCCCAGTGCCTCCCGCCCCAATTCCCAGAGAGTCCTTTAATGCTACCACATTCTTTCTATGAAGCTAATATCATCTTCATCCCAAAACCTAATAAAGATTCACTTAAAAAAGAAAACTATAGGCAAATCTCTCTGATGAACACAGATGCACAGATTCTCAACAAAGTCTTAACAAATCAGATTCAAAAACATACCAAAAAGATCATTCATGGGATTCAAGTAGGCTTTATCCCAGGCACACAAGGTTGGTTCAACATATGCAAATCAATAAATGTAATTCACCATATAAACCAGTTCAAAATTCAAGACCACATGATACTCTTGATAGACCCAGAAAAAGCTTTTGACAAGATCCAACAGCCTTTTATGATCAAAATCCTAGAGACAGATGGAATGGAAGGAACCTTTGTCAGTATAATAAAAGCTATATACAACAAGCCAACAGCAAGGATTATACTCAATGGGGAAAAACTGGAAGCATTCCCACTCTCACCACTTCTATTCAATATTGTACTTGAAGTGTTAGCTGAAGCCATAAGACAAGAAAGGGGCATAAAAGGGATTCAAATCGGCAACGAAGAAGTCAAACTATCCCTATTTGCAGATGAAATGATCATATACCTGGTTGATCCCCAAAACTCCACCAGGAAGCTCCTGGAACTAATACAGAAGTTCAGCAGGGTGGCAGAATACAAAATAAATGTACAAAAATCAGTGGCCTTCCTATATGCCCCAAATGAAAGAAGTGAAAAAGCCCTGAGAGAAACAATCCCATTAACTATAGCCCCTAAAAAATTAAATACCTTAGTATAAACCTATCCAAAGAAGTAAGAGATCTTTACAATGAAAACTTTAAAACCCTAAAGAAAGAAATTACAGAAGACACCAGAAGGTGGAAAGACCTCCCATGTTCCTGGATTGGCAGAATCAATATCATAAAAATGACCATCTACCAAAGGCAATATACAGATTCAATGCTATACCAATCAAAATCCCAAAACAATTCTTAGAGAAGTTGACCAAACATTCTCAGAATTCATATGGAGGCACAAAAGACCCAGGATAGCAAAAACAATCCTTAAGTAACAAAAACACTGCTGGAGGTATCACCATACCAATCCTTAATCTGTGCTACAAATCCATTGTATCAGTTACTCTTTACTATTGCTGTGAGAGAATATGCAAAGTCAATCAACTTAAGGGAGAAAGGGAGGTTTATTCAGCTTATGGTTCCAGAGGGAAGGTTCAGTCTCTCAAAGCAGAAGTAGCATGGCTGGCTGGCCAAAGATGGAGGAAGCTAAGTTACCACAGACATCTTGGAAGCTGAGAGCTGCAGACTGCTTGCTGCAAAGGCAAACTTCTCCTGGAGGTAGGGTGGGACTAATCCACTTCAAGGCCCACCTCTTGTGACTGCCTTCCTCCAGCAAGGCTCCACCTCTCAAGGTGCCATGACCTTGCCAAATACATGAGACTGTGGGGGACACACTTTAAACCATGACATCCATAGTTATAAAAACAGCCTGGTACTGGCTCTAAAATAGACACACAGATCAATGGATAAGGGTTTAAGACCCAGATATAACCCCACACAAATTACAGCCATTTGATCTTTGCAAAGAGGCCCCGAAAAATCCAATGGAAAAAGAACAGCATCTTCAGCAAATAGTGCTGGCAAAACTGGATATCCACATGCAGAAGATTAAAGCTGGACTCGTACTTGTCACCATGTACAAGACTTAATTCCAAATGGATCAAGGACCTCAATATAAGGCCAGAGACAATAAAAACCTTAGTTGAAAGGTTAGAGAACTCCCTCAAGCTGACTGGACTAGGCCAACAGTTCCTAAATGGAAATCCAATAACACAGTCACTACAACCAATGCTTATCAGATGGGCTCTTATGAAATTAAAGAGCTTCCATTCAGATAAAGAGATTGTAACTTGAGCACAAAGGCAACCCACAGAATGGGAGAAAATCTTCACTAACCACATATCTGATAGAGCTCTATTATCCAGAGTGCACAAAAAGCTTAGAAAAGGAAACACCAAGGAAGCAAATGGCCCAATTATAAATGGGCCTTGGCACAGTAGTGTTCCTATGCTTAACAGGAACACAGGAAAGGGTTCTGGGAAATGCCACTAGGTCCTTGCACCTCATCAGAGAGAGATGCAGAGGAGAATTTGGCATGCACATTAAAGGATGCTCGGGGGATGGGAGGGGGAGGCACTGGGGGATGGGAGAGGAAGGGGGGAAGGGGGGCACAGGGGGATAGGGGATTGGAGAGAAGGGGGGACCGGTGTACCTGTTAAGTTTGTATGAGTGGAAATAAAAAAAAGGAAAAGAAAAAACAAACAAACAAACAAAAAAACAAATAAATAAATAAAGTCTTGACTGGTTGAAAAAAAATAATAATGGGCCTTGAAACTTACAAGAAACTGTACCAGAGATGAAAATGATATGTCTAACAAATACCTTAAAAATGCTCTGCATCCCTAGCCATCAGGAAAATGTAAATCAAAACCTCCTGAGATATCTCACCCTGGTCAGGATGGCAGAAATCCACAATACAAACACCACCAAATGCTGGAGAAGATGTGGCGAATAGGGAACTCTTCTACATTGCTAGTGGGAATAAAGGCTTATACAATCACTCTGATGAGCCATCCAGTGATTCTTTTTTTTTTTAATTTTTTTATTATTATTATTATTATTATTTATTCAACTGTGCGCATGTGTGTGTGTGTGTGTGTGTGTGTGTGTGTGTGTGTCTGTGTATGTGTAGAACCACGGACGAATTCACGAACCACCATGGACCGCCTCCACCTCCTTCTGTCCCGGGATTCACAGGCTCCGCCCTACCAGGACCAGAAGTGCAGGCCGCCCCCGCTTCCGCCTGGCGTCTATACGTGGGGTCTAGGATCCGAACTCAGGACCTTCCGCCTGCAAGGCGGAGGCTTAACCCCTGAGCCACCTCTCCAGCCCCCCATCCAGTGATTCTTAAAGAAGTTAAAGATTGAAATACCATAAGACCCTGCTTTTCCACTTTTGGGAATAATCCCCCATACAGCAAAAATTCACCTCGACAGCACAAGCACGACCACATTCATAGCAGCACTGTTTACGAAAGCCAAGTCATGGAATCAACACAAATGCCTAACAGTTGACAAGTAGATAAGGAAAATGTGGTACATTTATACAATGGAATACTCAGCCATAAAAAAAGATGAATTAATGATATTTGCTCAGAAATGGATGGAATTAGAAAAAATTATATTGAGTGAAGTATCCCAGACACAGAAAATTAAGCACCATATATACTCCCTAATAGGTGGATCCTAGTACCAAACTCACTTAGTGACATATTCAAAGATAAATCTCTGTAATACCTGCAATAATTGCAAAGATTATAAACAGGAGGGAAGGGGAAGAAACAAGAAACAAGGGGAGAGGGGATCATGCTACAGCAGAGAAAATAGGCCACCATCAAGTAATGCAAGTAATAATGAGACATCTGGTTCAGCTCACAGACTTTCCTTCCTGGTCACTTGCAACTGATGGGGCTTGATCTCACCAGACAGGGAGGGCATAGAGACTGGCAGATAGAGGGTAAGCATCCTGCAAATGGGAGACTGACTCCCCTCACCACGGTCTCCTACTCTTATTCCATCTACCTTTGAATCTTCTCTTACAATAAGATTCTATTTTAATAGCCTTTTATCTCTGGCTAGGAGGTGACATCCAATACCCATCAGGATGGAGCCAAGGGCAGTGCATGAACAGCAAAACTGGAAGAAAAAAAAACCACAATTCAGAACATCAGAGACCCTACATTAATCACCAAGAACCAGGCCAGCTTAATCTCTCCTTATCCCAAAGCTCAGGGAAATTTGCGGGAGAGGGGGCGGTAAGATTTTAAGAGCCTAAAGATGGCGAGGAGCAATGATATGCAAGATACTCCACGCAAGTTTTGGCCAAAGTAATCATAATAGGACTCTGCATGACCTGCGCAATTACCAACATGTCATTGACCCCCCCAAAGTCTAGCATGGATCACAGGCACTAGGCTTCTTAATGTTCCTATACTAATGGGGAACGCAAAAAAGAGCTCTAGGCAATGCTACTGAGTCCTTACACCTCATCAGAGAAGAGGACCCAGAGGGAAGTTTGACATGCACAGTAAAGGATGCTCCAGGAATGTGGGGGGAGGGGGCACTGGGAGAAAGGGAGGGAAGGGGGAAAGGAAAGGGAAAAGGGAAAAGGAACAAGGGGATCCAGGGAAGGGTGGAGGGAGGGAGGGGAATGGGGTACCTATCAAGTCTGTATGAGTGGAAAAATAAAAAATAAATTAATATGAAAAATACTGATGATTCTTTAATATTGAAAATAAACATATACAATATATCTTAAAATACAGATCATGGACAGATATATAGATGATAGATGATAGATAGATATAGATAGATAGATAAATAGATAGATAGATAGATAGATAGATAGATAGATAGATAGATAGATAGATAGATAGACAGACAGACAGACAGACAGACAGGCAGACATAATGCCCTGAAATGAATTCAGTGTTATCAGAGGTGGAAAATGAAAGGGAGTTAATGATGAAGCAAATAACAATTGAAAATGATGGAGAAAATGAAAAAAGTATTTTTAAATGAATAAATAAAAACAACCTCAAAAAGAATAACAGTTCCATAAAGTAACAACACATGTTGCCACTGCCCTGAGGTCACTCTGTCTCTATTAAAAAAAAAAAAAAAAAAAAAAAAAAGAGGCCTGAAAGGAGTAAACTGGTAAAAATGTGGGCAAGGTGACTCAGAATGGAAAGGACATTTCCTAAAGAAGCCTCCAAAGAAATGAACAGGAAAATTAAGTCTCCCATGTTCATCCACGGCCTGTACCCCGTAAGTGAGTCTTACACCCTGGGGCCTATGAAAGTAATTGTGATGTTGTCTAGATGCACCAGTGATTGTTTAGAAGGATAATTTATTTTCTTCATAAATTATCTTTGAAATGTATTTCATGATTATGAAGTATTCAGAATTACTTGTAAGCTTTCTCTTTCCCAAGTGAATGGATCACTGCAATCACAATATAAAGGAAACTAAAAAGAGCATTTGATTTCCACAGAACTGACTCATGAGTGCACTCACCTTTGTCTTTTGAACCCCAAGTGCAAAGAGTTAAATTCATTCCTCAGTTCACAGCATACTGCATATAAGTTTCTCTCGCTCTATCTCTCTCTCTCCTCATAATGGTTTAATTTTAGTTTATTTCTAATCTCCTTTGTCCCTTGGGCTTCATTTTCTATACCGGTCACTTTATAGCCTTGAAAATCTGAATTTTTTTTTTTAAATGGTAAGTTTAAATGAATGTTTACATGAATGCATTTAGATTAGAATTTATCTATGCAAATTGTTTTTATTCTTCCACCGCTTCTTTTACTATTATATCAGGTTCATAATATTTATCCAGGTCACTGTAGATATATTGCTACATTTATATATAATTGTTGTCACTAAATGTGTTATGTTAAACATGCAAATTACATACATTTTTACTTCCTAGGTCCCCATTGTACATAGCTTTGTTGCATTCTGGTCTCAAGTACTACCTCCATGAACATCTAAATAAATGGATGAAAAATCCACATGAAGTATACGCCTTAACCTTTGTAAGAATATTGTATAATGTATCCCTATGCCTGAAATCAGTAACCACATTTGCAAACCTCGCATTCCGTGTTGCTACTAGGGTGCTTTCCAGAATGACTACATTATTACTAACAAGTAGGACAGAAAATGGCTGTTTTTATCTTTAAAAAATTCTGACCCAATGCTTTTTAAGGGTTCTTTAATTCTATTTCTTACCCAGTGGATCCAAGTTCTACTCAAATTTAGTTTCAAAAAAAAGAAGAAAGGCTTATTTTAGAAAACACAAGTCAACAGTGCTTTAATTATTTTAATTTAGCTTGAGTAGGAGATAAAACATGCTACAGCTTTAATTGGCTCAGACTTTTAAAAGGAATAGTCTACTTGGAACTTAAAAAATGGCATAATGCTAGATTATAGCATATTTGCTAAGGAACAATCAAGTTTCTTTTAGAACCAGGTATATCTACTATAATCAGTTACACCTCCTGCTCATCCGATCAGAATCAGAATGATGCCCTCTTGTTATTGAAAAAAAGTAGAAGTACCCATTCAGATGACCACTGACTCTCAGTTCAGGAAATGTGCCACCAAACAATAAGAATTGAAAAGGGATAGTCGTCTATATTCTGGGTCCCTGGAATTATTAATCGGTACTCTAGTTGGCACTAGGCAGACTAAACTAAATAGAAAAGAGTTGCTAGTGTCATCCACTCACAGGCTGAAAAGACACATTAAAATACTGCTAACCAGATTAGGCTAATGGCCTCAAAAACAGATGGTAACATCTTTGTGAAGTTAAGCTTTCTCCCCCAGTGTCTATACTGGTTGATGATGCCAGAGTCTTTGGCTGTTTACACTGCCCCATGCTCCCTAATCCACGTATCCACATGGCTCATTATCTCACCTCCTCTCGCCTTGCTCAAGACCTATCTTACCACCCTTTGTGGTACCAGGCCTCACACACATATGTATACACATATACATATGCAAACACACATGCACATACAAATATGCACACAAACACATGCACTGTGCCATCAATCTACAATCTAGTACGTTGATAATCTTCTTCAAAGCAGTCATCAAATTTATTTTCCCACTAGAATATAAACATCTTAAAAGCAAGAATTTTGTCTATTTTTTGCATTTCACCAGTCTCAGTGGCTAGAATTCTACCTACCACAAAGCATGTACTTAAATATTTATGGAACAATCTAATTTTGATTAGTACAAATGCTCTAGATATAATAGCAAACAATAGAGCTCATTCTTTGCCTCCAGAATCTTGTATTCCTCTAAAGAACTTGAAAAGTGATTGCAGAATTTACAATAGAACTCAGACCTTCTGACACATGCGGTCTTCCCACTCTGCAATGCACAACAGTCTGCAAAAGATGAGGTTTGATTATTTAGCCACAGCTGTGGGAAGATATCAGTGAGCATAAGAAAAGAGATCTGGGAAAGTTAAGTCTGTAGCCCCTTTCTATTAAGGATCTCTAAACACACTGTAGAATTTTCGGAGAGACCCATTCAGATTACCAGCCACAAATCAGGAAGTAGCTGAGAGAAAGACTTTTACCCTTTTAAAAGGCATTCTCTCTCTCTCTCTCTCTCTCTCTGTCTCTCTCTCTGTCTGTCTCTTTCATATGTGTGTGTGTCAGTATTTATATAATCAAATAAATTACCACAGTAATAATTTAATCAGCATGTATGCTTTTACACATGTACATACCCACGTGGACAACTTGGCAATGGAATCAGCCACTGACAAATGGAAATGTTTGTGGTGCTTATTGAATAGCAGAATGGGTTCAGCATCTACTAGGCTTTATTAGAATTGAGATGGTGTTCTTTCAGCAGGCATATTGGGAAACAAAGGTGCTGTCCACACATACATGCTAGAATAGGAATAAACAGCCTATTTTGTATTGCACACCAGACCCTCCTTGGTGGAACCTGAAGACCATAGAAGGAGATGAAGTTTTAAGCACTGCCCTGGAATGTAATGAGGGAGAAGGAGAAGGTGAGAGTTGCTTTGAATGTAACTTGGGCTGATGGTGCAATCTACTCTCCAGAAGCCCCATTTCATCCCCATGACAGACAGTGCTGCCTGACATCAGAGATGGTGGCCAGACAGGCTTGTCGCAGCCCTGGGAGCTCGGACCTCATCATACTCAGGAACAGGAGGACAATCGGGCTTATTTTCAGTTATTCAAGGTGGTCTTCATGTATATGAAGACAGGAGGAGAGAAATCTTTTGCAAATTTCAGTGCATTTATTTTGTCCCAGTTTATATTTCAGTTCCTGTGACCCATCAAAGATAAAGTGTTCGGCCATGGAGCCATCGACTCTTAAGCTTCTGAGGAAGAGGAGGAAGCAGTATTCCTATATGATCTATAATCTGTGGTTGGGGAAACATTGTTTCCTATAAGAATGCTTCATGGTCCTTAGAGGACATTGTTTAAGTCAGCTGAGGCTGGAGAGGAAGGGAGCAGGCAAAGTACCAATTTAAAGACCAAGAGACCTGAGTTCAATCCCCAGAAGCTCACATAATGGAAAGAGAGAAGTGACTTATAAAACTTGTCCTGTGATTTCCACCCATGCATCATGATATTGGTGAATGAGAAGGCTATGTATTATGAATGAAAAATAAGCCCATAAAATAATTGTCTCTGACAGTTACCTCATAAAAAAGGATCTTCCGGGGCTGGAGAGGTGGCTCAGGAGTTAAGCTTCTGCCTTGCAGGCGGAAGGTCCTGAGTTTGGATCCTAGATCCCATGTATAGACGCCAGGCGGAAGCAGGGGCAGCCTGCGTTTCTGGTCCTGGTAGGGCAGAACCTGTGAATCCCGGGGCAGAGTAAACAAGGAGGAGGTGGAGGCGGTCCATGGTGGTTCTCGAATTCGTCCATGGTACTACACACACACACACACATACATCTACACACACATACATACACACGCGCATACACGCACAATTGAATAAATAATAAAAAAATAAATTAAAAAAGGGATCTTCCCATAGAGGCCTGTGAAGTAAGTGTGAATTTAATAATTCTCTCTCTATCTCTCTTTCTCTTTTTTTCTCTCTCTCTCCTTACCCTGTCTCCATCCCTCAAATTTCAAATAAGTAAAACATTGCAAGTCAGTTGGAATGCTCTCTAGGGAGAGGTCAAATTCCAGGATTTTTTATATTCCTGAGTGACAAATCTCCCCGGATCAAAGACATGGGATTCACACAGTGGACAGAAAGTGTAAAAATTCATGGAAAAAAATATTGTCAGGTCCCTCCTCTTCAGTTTTCTTTTCGTTTATCTTCAGATTCGCCTTTCTGATTCTCTCTCTCTCTCTCTCTCTCTCTATTACTTTGAGATAATAGCAAAGGATCTGATTATACTTCTAAAGAATTATAATTTTCTAAAATACTAAATGAGATTCTTTTTTGAAGATATGTAAGATATTACATGACGAAGATGCACATGGTGTTATTTATAAAATTATTTCAATTACAGGTCTGCAAGCATTCCTGCTGCTTCACCTGTGAATGAGGCTAGCAGTGATGCTCACAGCACTGGGCCACTCTGCATCTGCCAGCCTCTCACCTCATTTCGCTCATGCCCACCACCCTCTGCAGTATCAAATAGCCTCTCCTGGTTACAGTTATGTGCAATAAACAGCCCTCTAACACTGATTATTATACATAGCCCCCCACTCTCTTTCATATCATGTTTGGTACATTTCCTACTTAAAGAGTGGTAAGCAAAACATATCAGACTCAGAAAGACAAAAATGTTTTCTCCTACAAGTAAAATCTAGATTTAAGCTTACATGTGTGCATGCGTGTGTGTGCGTGCATGCATGCACACACATGTGCTCATACATGCCTGTGTCTGTAGACATAAAGGAGAAAGGAGATTGTAAGAAAGGAAAGAGTACTTAATAGAATGGCAGGAGAGAACAAGAGGGCAATGGAATTCATGTACCATGAAAACAGAGGAGGGACAATTTGGGGTTGGAAGGGGGACCAGCAAGGGTGATATCAGGAGAGAATATTAGGGGAAGGAGACAAATGTGATCAATATAATGGTTGACAATTATAAAAACAATGTAATGAAGCCTATTACTTTGTATGCTAACTTAAAAAATAATGTAAGAAAAGGAAACAAATAAAGACAACAACTATTGAAATGATAGAAGTTCAAAGAAAAAATCTATCACTTAATGACAGCTGAACATAAAATCACAGATCCCTTCAACACAAAGCTCATCCCATTTTCCTGACAGAATTATTTGAGTTAAATAAAAATAAAAGGTGTTATATGGCATAAGCAGTGTTGTGCAAACATTTTATCCACGTGAAAGCCAAAATAAGAATGTGAATATGGCATTACATAAATAAGCATAAGAATATAACTTTACATAATTAGGCCTTAACAAAACCACAACGAAGAACCTGGACCAGAAAAAGAACAGTAAGTGGATGTTAATGTTCCTAAAGCATCATCCTCAAGTATGCATCTTGGTCAAGACAAGGAACTCCAGCTGGCCACTTCTTGGGGAGCTATTTATGATAAAAATATAAAAAGTATTTTTTCTCATCTTACTTAGCTGAGCTTCCTCCTCTAAATACAAGCAAAAGCATTAAAATCAACATTTCTCTGTAATTGTAAGCTTCCAATCTCATAAGCTGGGAAAGGAAACATATATTTTTTGCCTTTTCAAAATGCAAAGGAAACAAGCTGGCAAGCACAGTCTTCAAAATCTTGTTAGTGCAGCAGGCACTCCACTCATAAATCATAATGTGCCTCTTTGTAGTGTCTTCTTTACGTGTAGCTAAATTAAAAAAGCAATAAGGGGTGAGTAAGTGCACCGCTAGGTTCCGTTGGAAGGAGTGCTGTGTCTATACATCTCTGCCTGATTTTCAAGCCAGTAATCCATCAAAAGCCAGGACAAAGATACAAATGGTTCTGGTCAGCTCATCACTGAGCAAATGTACCAATGTACTTCTCTCTGGATCTGTATGCACAGCCTGAGCATCATGCACAACTTGTATTTTGCCCCATTCAAAATGAAGATCAGGTTTGTCGGAGACTACCAATATACTAAACTTCCCAGGGGTCAACAAAGCCTGCAACCTTGAGGAACAATGGTTGACCTGTGCTGAATTCTGTGCTTCTGAGAATATGATGATATTTACACCAAAAATAGGCTCATCTAAAATCCCTTAAATTATCCAGTCTTTCTTCTACCTTAAATATACTGGCGGAACTGGTAAATAAAATAATAACCTAATATCTTACAAAGGTTCTTTTCCCTGGAAGGAAGTGACTAAACCCAGGGATATTGTCTCACACCAGAGCAAACTCTAAACGCTCAGGAGGAAAATCTGTTGTTCATGCAAATTGCCAACTTAAATTGAGGCTCTGGACAAATGTTTGGTGAAGTAAATTAGAATCAATGGATTTCCCTGAGGCTTAAATCACATAAAATAAATCAAAGATTATAAATCATCATCACAATGAATTAGTGTTCAATTAGGATTCTTCAATGGAGGATGAGTCCGTACTTCTAACAGACATGGTAGAATGTGATCAGAAATGCTCTCCTGGATGGGCCTACAGCACCTAGGGAAGGGGCGTTGGGGCATTTTGTGGCCCAATTCAGAACTCCACACACAATTCAGCACCTTGCTTCACAGATTCCAATGGGAGGATTGCTTTCTTATGAGGTAATGTTCAGGGGGGGAAGTTCTTACTTTTCATTCATAAAATATGTCCTCCTTATTCCCAACACGAACAGAAGTATTTTAAGTCCTAAACTAAATTTATTCTAAAGTGCTCCAAGGTTTCCATAGTTGGGAAAATATGACATTCACATGGAAAAGAATTAAGATCAATCAAAAATTTTAGGAAATAACATAATCAAAAGAAGCATGTTAATTCATATGGAAGGGTGAATTATGCTAGTTATAAACCATTGGAAGAATTTTTCAAATGATCCTTTGAACATGGACACTTTAAACAAAGTAGATGGCTTCTTCAATTGAGTCAATTTACTCAACAATTGTTTATTGAAAGCAACTACTAATATGTATACTGCAATTTTGATTAAGAAATATTCCTTGGATAGCTATTTCTTAACTTGACATCTGATTAAAGCAAGAGCAGAAAATTATCATTCCAATAACACATTCTACAAGAAAACTAAGATTCTCAGTTCAGGCATGTTATAATCTCCTGAGGTAATCTAGCCCAGAAATGGACTTCAGAGGTCACTTAGTCCTCTCTGAATAGTGTGTGCACCACGTCCTAAACTTCCTCTTAACCTGCCATTGCAAATACTGCTTCTTCAGGAAGCTGCCTGTGCAAACCAGGGCTCTGCTGCGTACCACATGATGTGGGATTCTAAGTTCTTAATTGATGTCAGACAAGCAGAGTAGACATTTTATTTTGACACTTGGAAACTTTCATCCTTGTTTCAGTAGAAACAGTGCTGCCTCAATATATCAGCAGGCGACAGGGGTGCCAATGAACAGAACCAGTTTTTTCTCCTCAAACGTGAATATATTTTCAGCAGCTCAAATGCTTCTTACATAGCAGAGGAGAAAGATGCACAAAATTAAAGTGTGTATTTGTTAATAGTGTGATGAATGGATTATACTATGGTAAATAGACTATACTGATTCATGATACTATCCCACCAAGATGGATTAGGGGTGACCACAGGTACAGTGCAGCAGGAATGGAGCCCTAGAGTTGCCTGTGTGCTCTCATCAAGGTGTAGAAGAATGCCCAGGAACCAGTGAAGGACAAGTGAAAAAAAAACCTTTGGCCTCTTCCTCCCAAACACATGCTTTAAGATATTTTGAAAAGCTATATCCTCCCATTACTACATATGCGCGCGCGCGCGCATACACACACACACACACACACACACACACACACACACACACAAGAAAACCTTCACACTTGTGTATGGCTTTGACAAATAGCCATTTTGTGAAATCACTTCTGGATGACCAGGAACATAAAAAATATGTGCTTCCTGTGCTATAATTCTTTTTTAACCACTCGGCACCATCCTCACCAACATAATACCTTCCTTACCCAGAAAGACTGCCTGCTGTTTTACTTCTCACAGGAGAAGGAACCACGGTTGGTGTGCATCTTGAGTGGGATGCAACTGGCATTTCTTTGCCTACCCCCACGCAAGATGTGGTTAAAGAGTGGAATCTGGCAGGCTTCTAATTGTCTGAAGCAAATGTAAAGAAATTCTCTGAAATAAGATGTCAGAAAGCATATTGCTCTTGTAGCTTGTTTAAATAGGTGGGTAGAGATGTACATAAAATAAAATGGAGTGTGCCCAAGTGAAAGCAACAAGTATGCCTTAAATGTATAAATAGTCACGCTCAGTCTTTTAATGATTATAGTACCCGAGACTCATCCTTTCTTCATCCATTCTACCTCCAAACAGTGCCCCTTGCAATTCAGTCTGTATTAGCAATCTGCCAAGACATTAATTGAATATTGACCCAAAGAAATGCCAGCTATCTGTGAAGAACTACTGTTCTTCAATTGAAACGCAGTCCTAAAATTGAGATACAGCAAGTAAAAAATTCCATCTCACCACTTGGATTATATTTTAACTGCAGGTACATGGACGACAAGGGATTTTTATTTAAAAATAGGATTCAAAATCAAGACAGCTGCAGTATAATGAAAAAAAATCCCTGAACTAGCAGCAAGGGGGTCTCAACTTTCTGTTCTGGTCTTCTAAAGTCGACCAACTGAGATGCTGACTCATTTATTTTTTTACTCAACTATCAATTTAGGTGTCTACTCTGAGCTAAACACTATACCAGCTTTCATATGTCTGATTTTTCTTCCATTCATTTTAAGGGCAATGTTTATATCTAGTCTAATCCAGACACCTGTCGTGAACATTGAGATGAATTGTTCATGCGATTGTGCTTACCTGGTAATACAGAACTATGCATTTCTGAAGCAACCATTATTAAAACATTCCAACTATGGGACTTTGTATTTGATCATCACTGTTTGGAGGAGAGGGAAGAAGAAGGAAGGCAGATAGAAGATCTGTGTGCATATGGTTTACAAATTTTACTCAATGACAAGTATGCTATATGTGGGCCATAGCAAATGAAACTTGCCAAATTAATGCAAACAAAGAAAAGTAAAGGAAAGAGTGCTTTTCTTAATTCTCAAGAAAGTAGTTGTATATGGAGCTCAAATTAGTGACATTCAACTAAAAGAGGCAACAGAACAAGAGGTATATGCTGTATTCTGAAACCAAACTCTCTGAGCTCAATTACAGGTTTCCACTTAGAGCTATAGTCTAACTGATTAATTCCTGTGGCTCAGTTTCTTCCCCCATAAAATATGTTAGGTTAGAATAACCATGTTCTAGAATTGTTAGGCTTAAATAAGCTAATATACAAAGTAACTGTTATATACAACATTACAATTCTACGTAAAAAGATGAACTATTCACAAGGCAGGCTTTTCTGTCTTTCTATTTAAGGAGGTTATCAAAGATAATGATGCCTATAAACCAATTCAGTAGGTTTTACTAAAAATACATAGATGTTTTTTCATAACTTCTCTACTTAAAAAAATCTATAAGACTTTATATGGCCTACTTCAGAGTAGTAAAATCCTGACTACCATTACATCTAAGGGTTCTCACAACTTCTAACCTGATTCCTTCAGTTCAGGATTAGCGCTTTCCACTAGCATCAACACACACTGCATCTTTTCTCCCTTGCTTGCCTGGATTCTTTCTTTTTACAGCAATTTTTCTTTAAGTTGTCTGTCTAAACTTCATCTTCCATTTTCTCTTGGGCCTATTATAATGTGTTGTTACTTTCTACTAGTTTCCCCAGAGCAGCTCCTGTCAAGGTCACAAATGATCTTAACAGGGACCACCCCACTGGTTAGATTGCAGGACTCCTTTCCTCCAAATTCCATGGCACCTGTCTTTATTGGTCTCCATGGCACCTGTCTTTATTGACCACGTGGCACCTGTCTTTATTGAACACGTGGCACCTGTTTTTATGGTCACATGGCACCTGTCTTTGTTGATCACTTCCTTCTTTTGAAACAGGAAATAACTCCGTTCTTCCAATTCTCTTTCATGATGACTGACTCCTCTGTAATGGTTTCTTCTCATTTTTCCTGACCTTATATTCTTTTCTCTATTTCCTCATTCTTTTCTATAGTTCTACCTCCTGGAGAATTACTTTTTTCTTTCAAATAAGAAAATGACCTTCTCTGGGCTCATAACCTTGCTATTATCACAATTCTTGTGTACCTCTAGTTCTTTCTCTCTCCTAGTGTTCTCTCTCTCTCTCTTTCTCTCTTTCTCTCTCTCATTTTCTCTCTCTCTTTCTCCAAATTCATCGTTTTTATACAATTTATTTTCAATTATGAAATTAAAATTAAGTATATCCTTAAGGATAATTTTAAAAAGGTTTGGGGAATGGGGAAATGACTCAGTGGCTTAAGCCTTTGTCCTACAAACAAAAGGAAATGAGTTTAGATCCCCAGTTCCCACATGAAAAATGATCCATAAGTTTCCACCTGCAATTCTAGCCCTGGAAGGCTGAGCCTGGGAAGGCAGAGTATGGGAATCCCTAAAAAATGCTGGCCAGCAAGACTAGCCCTAATAACCTGTTCTTGGTGTAATTAAAGACCCAGACTTCACGACAATGAAGTGGTAAAGCAATCAAGGATGATTCCTAATCTCATCCTTGGACTCCACGGGAACAGAAACTCAAGTACACTTGTATATCTACCTATATGTTCCCACTCACATACAGACACACACCCCACACACATGCATGTGCACACCCTAACAAAAGAAAAGCAAAAGAAGAAAGGACTTGGAAGTATTGCCACTCTAAAGGAGACTACAGAAGCAATAGAGTAGATAATACCTAATATACATTGCAAGGTCATGGTGTCAATGGTTACAGAGATTGAAACAATACTGCTGCTCAGAAACATGATTTCTTATGATTTGTTATAAGTTTAAAGATTATTTACCACACAGATTCCATTAAAGCAAACAAAGAAGCTGTTTTACAAAGGCGATAGACACTAAAGATTTCAGAAAAAAAAAAAAAAGATCTAAGCAAATTTCTTTTGATATTTCCTGCTTCCCTCTTCCTGGAACCTTTGTAACCTACTACCTATCTTGTGTCATAACAAACAACTTCAAGGAAGGAGCTGATCTCCAGGATAGAAAATTGGTGATACTTCTTACCAATAAGTCAAAAATACACAAATAGACTGATTCATCGAGATGTCTATCCAGTTCATTCTCATCTTCAATCCTTTCTCACCTTCACCCATGCATCACTGAGACCTATTTGACCACTGAGAACCTATATTGCTGTAGGTATGATAAAACCTCAAAGATTATAAGTGAAATCAAATGACAGATGTTGGTTATAGATCTAATTTTCCCTTTGCTTTTATTTTTCCCAGTATGGAACCTTTGAAAAGCACTGTGGATTTACTATTTTGATGTAGTGTTATTGATGGGAGCCTGACCCTCCTGAATGTACTATTGATGTGCTGTGATAGCAAACTGACTTTTCTGACCTGGCCTCTTGCCAGCCAGAGTTCCCTAGTCTGATGGTGCAATTTGTCCTGAAAAGGTAAAAATGTTTTATTAGCCTGTTCTGCTGATAGACAGTCGCACTATGAGATTTAATTCCAACTAGTCATTAAGTGGAACACATTACCAGGTTTCAGCACACAATTCTCATTTTGAGGCTTTTTATGCCAATAACTGTATTTTCTGATTGTTTGAAAGCTTCTAATTACTACTTTATCATTGTCAAAATCATTGTATTTTCCTTAGCAATTTGATGGAAATTATATCCATTGTCTTTAGGTAGAATTTCCTTACCAAGTGGATAAAACTTAACTGTTAATGTTATGGTCAATAGAATTAGTTTGAGTTATCACTTTGACTAACAAATACATTGTTTTATACAATACTCTTCTGTTCCTCTTGTTTTTAAAAATTAACAAAGGGTATATTTCTCTTGTTTAAATTTTCACATCACTCTTTTCCCTGAAATGAGATGTATACACAACCTCTGCACTTTGATTTCATTCAGAAGTAAAGAAAAAATATTTTAGTTAATACGTTCTTGATTATTTCTCCAGTACCTGCAATAACCACTATCAACCTAATATCGGTAAATGGAAGCACCATTCAGAAGTCTTCCCTAGTCTCTTTTTGCTCTAATTCCCCTCAGTCAATCTCAAGTTCTGTTACATTCTTGGTGGAAGTTTATCCCTTCTCCAACCCATCCTCGCAGAGCATCACTACTTAAACCAAAGATCCCATTGTCCATCTTTGGGCCACCCTCCCTGGTTCCGCCATTGTCTCTCTGTGATCTGTTCCAAATTACACCAAAGGGGAAGACTCACAGAGGGAGACACAGATCCTCTCTCCTCTCACAAAGTTCTTAAATGGTTTCCTCTTTCACTCCAAACATTACAGTGTTTTTTCATAGCCTCTATTGCCCTCCCTGCTAGAGCTACTACTTTGTAACCTCATTCATCAGTCTTTATCTCCTCAACCTTTTTCCACTCCAAACCATAGGGCTCTCCCTTTTCTTTTAACATATCCACAAAAGTGTGTTTTTTAAAAAAAACATGAACAATGTCCCCCGGTCTCATATGTTTGGGACTCATTGTACTTTTGGGAGGTGGAGCCTTGCTAGAGGAAGGCAGTCACAGGGGGTTGGCCTTGAGGTGGATTAGTCACACCCAACCTCGGGAAAGGTCTGCTCTTGGCAGTTGGCAGATTTACAGATCTCAGCCTCCTAGATGGGAGTGACATAGCCTGTTTCCAGCTTCTGCCAGTCTGCCATGTATTTTCCACCATGAAAGCATTGTTTCTCCCCTCTGGACCTGTAAACTGAATAAATCTTTCTCCCATAAGTTACTTGACTTTAAGTGTTATCTCATAGCAGCAGAAAACAAAGTACAAAGAGTATTAAGTAATTTTCATATATTAACTGTAATAACAGACTGACCGAATGAATAATAAATCTCTCCTTGTATTGTTTTATAATAGTAGTCTCTATACACTAAGTGACAACCACAATGTTAAGTAGTCATAGAAACTATGAAAACAAACAAAAGGTTCATGTCCCTGATCACATACTAGAAAGTGGAAATTAGATTTTAACTAGTCTTTTTCTTCACAATGGGTCTCTCTAAACATATCATGGTCAATAGTCTACACATTTCTATTCCTTATCTGAACTGACATTCTTACACATCTGAAATAACTTTCTGAATCTAAATTTCATATCTCTAATACACATCATATCAATACCTACATTTGACATCCTAAATATGCATATAAATAATTCTGCTTAGCTATGTCTCCATTCTCAAGACAGAAACTCTTAAGGCTTGTGAAGTACCACAATCTCAAGTGTGCATGATTTTTCCACCATGTTCTAGTTTATAAATGTGTGTTCATCTTATTTGCTCAAGCATAAGATATAGGGCTTTGTTTTAGAATGTATTTCATTTAAATGTCTTTCTGCTTCACATATTGACCATTGAGAATGTTCTTAAAAAGTGCTAAATGATTTACTAAGCCAAAATGTAAATGTAAAAGGACACAAAGTACATGGATATCAAAACTGCCTACACCATTGCTGCCAATCATAAATGTATAGCTCCTATTTTATTTGACATCACTGGGTCTTTGGACATAGATGTTCATTTACTTCTTCTTTGTTTTCATAATCTTGTACTCCTGGATTTCTTCCAAAATACATAGAGACATTTTCTTAACCTCTTTTCCTGGATCCTTCCATTTTACCTCAATCTAAATATTTTTTTAATAATGGGTCATTTTTTAATTCCATTTTGCATATAATCTAAACAAATTTATTTCTCTACATCTGCAATGGAGATACAATAGTCCAATTGGTATAATAGTTATGGGAAGATAACCTTAACTTATAATTAAGTGAAACAAAAATCAAAATGACTAAATGAATACCATTATGGTTGTTACCCAGATTTGAAAATTTGGTTGCATGTAATACAGTGACACACATTTTGACAAGATCAAACCTTTGAACGGTCATCATTATATTACAGTCACACGAAGAGCTATTTTATCTTTCATAAACCTACATATAGATAAAGGATGTCTCTTCATTTATTGAGGAAGTTTAAACACATTTATATGCATGCATAATACATACACATAAAGCTAACATTGCAATAATTTACTTTTAACAAGTCAAATCTGAAAAAAAAAGAAATATAAAATAGCATAGAACTCTCTACATGCATTTACATAATCTATACCTCCGGTGTTGAAGAAAATGTGAAGCTGAAATTCAGGGCAGAGTAATAGCAAGAAATAATGTAGACAATTTTTAAATGGGGAAAAACTTCTAAAAGCTAGAAAGAAAAGTATAAAAGCTAGCTGATTTTCATGATCATTAAATGTGTTTTGAAGTCTTACATCCAATGAGTAGTTGTCTCTATTTTTTCTTCTCACTTATAGAACATGTGTTTCTTCAGAGAATACATTTGCACTCAATTTTATATCCCTTTGAAATGCTCTGTGATGCTGTATACATCATCGTGAATTTTCCATGTGAAATTTTCCATCTCCTGTTCCCTGTTTCTCTGTTGCTTTGACACATGGAAACTCGGTCCCTCTACACTCACTTAGAGGCCACAGGTTTGTCAGCAACAAGGCTTGAGATGGAGCTGCAATAGCACAGCTACATGGCTTCTGTTCCACCCTGAAACATAATTAGTTTCAGACCAGTGAGTGTCGCCAGTTTCTTCAAGCCACAGGGAATGTCAATATAAACGATGCATTTTTAAACTGACGTTTCTGTCATTGCTGCCTTGTAGTGCTGATCCTTTCCCCAGAATTGTCTTTCTGCTGCTGGCATATAACCTTTAAAATAATGAAGTTCTTGGGATTTCAGCTTTGGGGTTTTCGATATTCATGATCTTAATCTTTCAGGACTATACTTGGAGGAATTTTAGACTTTAGACACTTTAGATTTGGGGGATTTTGATCTCTTGGGATTTCAGCATTCAGAATGTACCCCTCAGGATTTTGTCTTTAGAGACTATACTTAATTCTGACCTTTTTATGCTTAGCATCAGCCCCAGCTCATATGAGAACACTCATAATGAATCAATGAGTGCACACAAGATGTAATAGTGCACTTGATTACAAATTTATAATTCCATTTTCTAGGATTTCCAAAGTAAGCAAATCAACAGAAGCAGAGAGTAGTTGATTTGTCTACAGCTTGGAATAGATGATAGAAACAGAGGATAAATACTAAGAGTATGGAGTTTCTTTGGGAAGTAATAAAAATGCTCTAAAATTGATTGTTGCTGTATAGTGGGAAATACACAAAGATTGCTAAACTGTAGTATTTTCTATGGCATATAAAGGGTTCTTTTTTCTTTTTTATTTCCCCGACAAAAGTTATTCACTATTCATTAGTCTGTCTAATGATGCTTTCAAAAATAAACATGAAATTATTTAATCAGGAAGCCAATGACATATTAACACATTCCCCCCATAGACTAGCAATTAACTCAGGAAAAATAATTACATGCAGGGGGAACCTTAGGAGTTAGGGTTAAAGAGGTGAAAGTGAATAAAAAACCCAAAGGGAACCCTGGGGCCCACACAAGTAAACTGGAAGAAGGGTGGTAGGGAGAGGGATGAAATTGTGAAAGGAGGGGAGAGGGGAAAGAAAGAGGGAAGGGAGGGAGGGGACAGGAAGAGGGGCAGGGATAACTACTCATTATGTTTGTAAAACTGGAAAATAAAAAATAATTTTAAAAAATTAGGCATCCTCCAGGAGACAATCAACAGCTTTCTGACTGAATTCAAGACCCGCTTGTCAGAAAGGTCCACATTCCTGTTACTGTAAGCTAGAACAAGAACCTATAACAAAAGGGAAAGAAAAAAATCAGTAGGGAAGACAGCCAATAACTTATAGGTAGGAAGACAATGCATCAAACTGCTCTGTAGGTAGCTGTTTATTATACCCATAGGATGGGTATAATTATACCCAGTGGGTATAATTATACCCATAGGATGGGTATAATAAACTTACAGTGGAAACCTTTGGGTCTAAAGCTGAATGAGCAAAGGGAAATACACATATCAATAGGGCAGCCTGAAGAGAGGCAACTTGATATGCCAGGAAACCAGAAGAGCAGATAGGCCAGAGTGAACCCTGGGGTCCATAGAAGCACACAGGCACAGGCAGAAGGGTAGGAGGAAGTGAGAGGGAATGATAACAGGAAGGGAGGAGATGGGGAGAAGAGGGGAGGGAGGGAAGCTGGAATGAATACTCAATATGCTTGTAAAAGTAGAAAAATTTAAGAAAAGATTGGGCAGCCAAACAATAAAGAAGAATTTATTTAATGCCTACTGCATACCTTGAAAGAAGATTAACCAATAAGAAAAAAAATCAATTTTGCTCTTAATGTCTTAAGATGAAGAAGAAAAGAAAAGATAATTGTCTGGAACCTCTTGTCATCTATTTCATATCCTCTGTGCCCAACCCTTTTCACTCTAACTAGTGCTTTAAGCAACCAACTGTATGGAAATTTTCACAACAGTCCCTACCTCACACTCTCCCATGGCTTCTCTGCAGGCATATTAAATGCTGGAGAACTGTTCAAACAGTCCAGATTATGTGTAAACCTACATGAGGTGGAAGTTATACATGCTACAACTCCATGAGCCACTTTTTATTGAGCCACATTTGAAAGCAATCATAAACAGTTCCAACATGTCCCTTGGATGGACTGTTACTCCATTCTTCATTCTTTTTTTCCAGTTGCTGCTTTCCTCTACCCTGGGGTGATATGCACAAATAAACTACAATGTAAAAATCTTTTTCTTGGGCTCTGCTTTGAAGAGAGGAGCTACATTTCAGCAATCTTCAACATCCATTTCTTTATTTTCATTGACTTACTAAGGAGAATGATCATGAAGCATACATAACATAAAGAAGTCATAAGCACTGCTTATGTCTACACTTTTGCCAAGCTAAATCATTCATTTGGCAGCTTATTCATTCCTTCATCAATTATTAACAATTCATTACCATCAAAACTATCTTCTAAAGTTTTAGAAATATAGCAGTAGAAATAAAATCCATAGATCTGGGGGAGAAACATGTAGTATACTGTAATTAAAAACATATTTTCTGAAAATTTCACTTTCAAAAATTCAGTAATATTTCAACCAGATCCAACAAGAACATATCTAAATGTCAGGTTACAATAATTTCTATAACAACAAAATACCAAAACACAGAAATACCACAAAATACCAAAAGAACACAGCAAAATACCAGTCAGAAGAAGCTGTGATTGCAAAACAAGTCTCTGAAAAATCAAAGATCTGAAGGAAGAAATTCATGAGACTGGAAGAGGTGTGGCAGACAAAGTGAACTCCAAAGGTAAAGCCTTTCAGTTTAGTAATGAACGTAGTACAGACAAGGAAGAGAAAGAAGACAGATCTTGAAGCTGAGTGCAAACCAAGTTTAGAAGACCCAGAAAGAGAACAAGAGGCTCTTGCCAGCCAAGTTTTGAAAGTAAGATTTGATTATGAAAGCAAAAAGGAAGCAATAGGGAAGATTGGAAAGGAGACATGTTGCTGTAACATTTATATTTCTACAAGATCATTCTAGCTTACACATGGAAGATTCTCTGTTGGAAGAGGCATGATGAGAAATAGAAGGGCTGATAAGAGACAACAGCAGTGGACAAGGAAGGAAGAAATCATGTACATGACTATAGCCTGTGAAACAAAATGTGCTGTTTAAAGTATGATTTTTTTTCTAAACATGATAGGGGAAGGAAGTTGTCCACACTTAAATGATATAATTTAATTTTTAAAGAAAGTATAAGCTTTTTTTGGATTTATAAAGGATATTATTTTTAACAAACTACTTAGGGAGAGTTTACATCAGTCTCCTTATTAGCTGTGAACAGGAAATCACAGATCAGCTATCACTTATACAAATCCAGAGGAACCAGAAAATCCAGATTCAGTCTTCAAAAGATCAAAAACATCTAAGGGAAATTAATGAACAAATTTTAAAAAGAAACTTGAGGTGTAAGCCAAAATATGTAAAAAGAGTATAGAAATCTCCCCTAATTCCTTTCATTAACACCCTCCGTATGAGGAAAAAAAAGGATTCAACTGAAGCTGTTAGGATTTAAATTTACAGATTTTTAGGAGGAATAATAATATGAAGATGATACTTTAAATGTATTTCTAGAAATTTCTATCTTGAAAAAGTGTCATCATTTTCATATTCATTTATGTTCTCTCTTCTTCTTATCTATATCTTCAAAAGACAGTGCTTCAATGAAGACAAAATAAATACAAGGCAAACAATGTTTTTTGATAACAGAGTAGATACCTGCTATAATACAAATCTGAAATGTCTCTCACAGGTGTATGAAGCTTATGAGCTTATGAAGCTATTTTAAATCCTAAAGACCCTTGAAAAAGTGGTGTTGTATCAGTGGAAGTGGGTCACTAGGCCAGACCTCTGAAGGTATATATTTGCCCCTGATTCCAGCCCTGAATTCCTTGCTTCTTGGTCCACACCATGTTTACAGTCACTGCCACAAGCTCCTATTATCAAGAACTCTGTCCATCCTCCCTGCTAAGATGGACTGAAATCTCTCTGAAACTATGAGCCAAAATAAATCTTTCTTTCCCTAGGTTGTTTGTGTCAAGTATTTCTCCTACAGTGACCACAAAAGCAACTAATATGAAAAAGTTGGTAATAAAAGTAGAGTATGAGAGGAATGTGGAAGAGGTTGGAGCCATAGGCTGCAGACATCTTAGAATGATGTAACCAGAGCTTGGAACATTCCAATGGAAGTGTGGAAGATCAGAACACTAAAATAAATCATTGTGTTCCTATTTGTAATTTTGTTAGAACTGAAATTAAGAATTCAATGAGAGGTTGTTCATGCTACATTATGGCAAAGAACCTGGCTATGTTCTGCCTATATCCTGAAATTTTTAGTGAAGGTGAATAATAATAGGCTTATTAATTGGGCAGAAAAAAATTCGAGACAATATATACAGTAGCAGCTAGACTGTGGCATGTTACTGTGCACTGCCTTTAACCAGATTTGTAGAGCAATCCAGAGAAAAGAATACAGCAGAAAAATATAAGAAACATGCAGCCTGGCAAATAAGGCAGTGTGAGCATGTTTAACATTGGGGATGATGTGGCTACAACTATTAAAGACATCAGTAACGTTAAATGAAAGCCTTCTAGTTTGCATCAGGAGAGTAGGTAGATGCCTCGAAGATAAGACTTAGTGTGGATGGTAGTGAGAATAAAAATGTATTTGAAAGGAGACTAACTGAAAAGAGAGTACAGAAAGCATGTCTTCATATGACCCTACTGGAAAAAGACCATCTAGGGAAGTATTAGTTCAGTCATGTAGACATTCAGAGGATACTCCAGCCATGGTCTAAGGGTAACAGCTACTTCTTCACCCTGCTGTGGAAACCCGCATCCATTTGGTGCCGGTTTACAGATGTCCATAATGAAAGCATTGCTCCCTTATGGAGGTTTGGCCAGAGGTTCCACAGACAAGCCTGTGAGAGTCAAAGACGGGGTCAAATTCCTGGGTGTAAAAGACACCAGGAATACAGACCATCTCCAAAGGAAAGCTGCAGTACCAAGCAGAGATAGCCCAACAGAGACTCCAACCGTGCTGCAAGTAACCAGGCCATAGGCACAGCATGGAAGCCTGCGTCATGCCCACCAAGTAGTCCAGATGCCAGATTGGAACTATAAGCTTAGTTGTTTGTCCCACTGCATTTCACCTTGCTCTGGTCCAATCGTTGCTTGTTGTTCTTCTGTTCCTTTCTTTCTTTTATTCCCTGTTCCTGGGAATAGGTTGTGCCATGTATATTGGAAGTACGTAACTTTCCTATTCAACTTTACGAGGGTTCACAGCTAAGAGATTGCTTTGAATCTTAGGAGAGATTTTTAACGTTAGATATATAAACAGTGCTTATTGTGAGTACAGCAATTACGGAAGTTGGACTAAATGAATTTTGAATTATGAGATAGCTATGAACCTTTAGGGAGAAGAGCAGAATGTAATGGTTTGAATATGAAATGAACTCCACAAGTTCATATTTTGAGTGTTTATTCTCAGGATTCTGGCACTACTTTTTTTTTGAGTTTATGACAATTTCATATGTATGTACATATTTCATCCTGATTACTACCTCTCTTAATCCTCTCTTTCCCATCTTTATTAGTCCCCACTTCTGCCAACCAGTCCCTTTTCCAGATTCATGGTTCTCAGACTTGCTTTGGGATCCATTGAATTCAACCAGGGCTATTAATGAAGATTAAAAGTCTCTATTATTTTGGCGGATGTGCAGCCTTTAGGAGGAAGTCCCCTTTGGAGAAAAAAAAAAAAAAAAAAAAAAAAAACAACTGGGTCTCTAGGAACAGGCCTTGAAAGGTAACATCTGCAGCTAGTTTTGGCCACAGTTGTGGCTGACCTCATGCCTCATGAATGGCTGTTGCCACCTGCCCCACCACCATGAGCTCTGTCATGTCTTCCTCACCATGGCAGACTGAAATCTCTCTGAAACTGTACATTGAACTAACCATTTGCTCCTTTAATTTGTTTCTCTCAGGTACTTTGATCACAGTGGCACAAAGGCAACCAACAGTATCTTTTCCCCTGCTGAAGAAAGTTTGGATACTAACTACAACACCAATGCGATAATTAGTGCATGCTAAATGCTGCTGCAACTTGGTACACATATATTATTCATAAAACTTCACAGCTATATCCCATTTTACATCTAGAAAATCCTTGGCCCCAAGGAATTAAAAAATCTTTAAGTTTTCATACCTAGAAGTCATGATTTAAATTCAAATAGTCTGGATCTATATCATAACCACTGTACCTACCACATATTATGCTGTGTAGGTAGCACCATAGTTTAGAACTTTTAAAGCAACAGCACAAAAATAATGTAACTCAAGAAAAGGGATGAGCTAGAAATAATCATCTCTCCTCACTGACTAACTCTTCCAGTCACAAAGAGATGCAAGTATCATTTTATAATCCCAACAAATATCTCACCCAGAAGAAGGAGAGATGTACCTTCCAAATTTAGGAAATCCCTATATCTTGAGGATTTTCTTCCAGTTGTACAAGTCAATGCAACCTGTGCTGTAATAACACTAGAGTATCATGGCAAAGAAACTGGGTTCTTACCCAGCTGCATGAAGTAGTTCTAGTTTCCAATGCTAAGCATCCTTAGTTCTTATACTAAAAGACTAAAAACTTTTAAGACTAAAAAACACCCCAGCTTTACGGGGAACTTAATATGAGGGAAAACAGCTCTTTTCAATTCTTTTTACTTTTAATTCTAACTTGGTAGAATGACAAATTCAAATCAATATCCAATCAAAATTCACCCCCTTCTTTAAAAGTAGTCTTGAGATCTGGGTAATTCATGCCCTAAGTCCTACACACAAAGTGAAATTATGTAACAATGGCTTTCATTTAATAGTACTTCACATAAATTCATAAAAATACTAAGAAGATTGTTCAGAGTATCTGCATTGCTGGTTGCAGAAAATATAGGACAGGGTGCTTCAAAGTCCTACATAAAAGCATATACCCAGATGAGAGGTGGCAGCCTTAATATAAGCAATGAACTAAAAGTAAAGTTCAAGCTATTCATCCATCCACTGTTGGGGAATCAGATATCAACTAGCAGCTAAAAGCCTATCATGTTCCCAGCTCCATGCTAATCAATAGACTAGAGTTCCATAGATAATAATTTGAAACTCCACAGAAGTACTTCATGTCTTTGCTTCTGTTAAACTTGTAATTTCACATTTTATTATGTAGTGTGGGTGTTTTCTTTCACTGCTTCACATGTTTTATAACCAAGGAGACTAAGAAAAATCTCAAAAAGGAACTACATCATTCCTTTTTATTTTATTCTCTGCAGTGCCTTCCAGAAGAGCTGTGTTGAATACCAAGTGTTGACAAGAATGTAGAGTACATGGAATTCTCAGGCATTGCCCAAGTTAGTCAAAATTGAGATGCCACTCCAGAGAATGTGTGGCAGTATTTACGAAAGCTATATATGTACCCATGACTTAGCAATTCTACAGTGGCATATATTGAGTGGATATGCACAAGCATTACCAAAAAAGCATTACAAAGATGTTCAAAAGAATGTAGGTATTAACTGAACAAGAAAACAGAGCTAATATTTTCAAAGATTTACTAAGAATCCTATAATAACCTGCAAGATAGCTCAGTGGGTAAGGTGCTTATTCAAAGTTTGTCAACTTGAGTTCAGTCCCACAGAGCCCACATCCTGGAAGGACAGAACTGGCTACCAAAAGTTGTCTTTCAACCTCTATCCACATGCATATTCTTTAGATAAATAGATAGATAGATGGATAGATAGATAGATGTCAAATAAATAAAACTTTAAAATAAGTGATTATGATATATTCATATACTACACAGCAATGAAAATAGACTATTGTCTTTCATGTAATTAATATGATAACTCTCACTAACTTTATAATGATAAGCAAAATAATCAAACCCAACTAAATTCAAACTCTGTGATCCAATTTGTATAAAGGTCAGAAGCAGGTACAATGACTTAGTGAAAGACTAGTGATTACTTTTGGGAGACAGACACAGGAGAGACTTAAAGAAAATGGAAAGCTTTGAAATCAACATCAGCGAACCCCACTTCTGTCCTTGCTCTGCCTATTGACATCACTATAATTCATGAATATTCTGTGGCAATCACAAAAGGCAAGTGTAGCAAACATGCCAATGCTGAAAAGTTTGGCATTTAGTATTGCATGACTCATATTCCTAGAAGTCCATGCACTTCCTCACCACCAAAACAAATGCTCTGAACAGCACTCTTCTCTTCTAGTCATCACAATGCACAATGATTCCCCCAAAGTTATAATCATAGCTAATAAAAACTGTTTAAATATAATATCAAAATGTGCAGCATTATCTATGATGAAACAATGATATTAAAAAGGCATTTTACTATAAACCATAATGATAAACAAAAAGTACTAGAAAAACAAAATTCATTCATACATGTTTATAATATATCCTGATTACTCTCCTCCTGCTCTCTCTTATCTCCCTCCCATTCCTGGAAGACCCACCTTCTTCCCTACAGATCTCCCTCCCATATCCATGTCTGGACTTAATCAGAGCCATCTGTGTGACTACGGGCCTGGGACTATCCATTGGAGCCTAGTGGGCTTCACTGGTGCTTGCAAAACTGGACACTTTATCCAAATCTGTTAGTTGCAAACTGCTCATCAGTAATTGGTAAGGCCACTGCCTATTCCACAATGTTTCCTGAGCCTCGGAGATGGAAGTTATGGCTGTCTCATTTAAGGCTGAACACTCTTTAACACTGGCAGTCCTCTAGCCAGTTACAGGTTTCTACATTAACCACCAGTTGTTGCTATAAAAAGCTTCTCTGATAAAGCTTGACACAGCATTAATCTCAAGTGGCGCTGAGGGCTGGGGCAAGAAACAAAGATCTTGACCTATCTGATTTATTTATATACCCTAGTACTTACAGTAGTGACTAGTATATAAGAAATATACAATAACTATGTTTAAATGGTTTAATCATATACCTGTATGTGAGACTTGCTGGATTTCAATAGAACTAGAATTAGATTTGTGGTTAAAAACATTTAGACTCCAATCTTTCTATAGAAGGGAAGAGCAAAAGAAATAAAGAATTCTTAATTGAGTCATAATGAGTTATAGTGTAAAAGCTGATTTCAATATTTTCCTCCCTAGGACTTGCAGAATCACATCTCTATTTGTGAAAGCTTATTTCATATTATATGCTATAAATGAGTGGCAGTAACTAAAAGCAATTTACACAAAGTATTATTTTATCGTAAATACTAACACTCCAGGGCAGTCATATTTAATGACACCAAGTGGGAACAGATGGGAACTTTTACACCAGTTCTGAAGGGGACTTTCTGTATCTATTTTCTGTATCTATTTTCACTTCAAAGCATAGTTTTTCTCCTCCTAGTTCAAATGGATCACCAACACCTCTCTTACATTTTCAATGTAAGAACCCTTGGGTTCTTCCCAACTTATCTGAATGAAATGACTAGCTAGACTAAGTGAAGGAGAGCAGGTGTTTCTAATATTACTTAGTAGCAGATGAAAGAAGCCAAGAGAAAAAAATAAAAAAGGAGAAATGCTTCTGGTCCTGAAAGTAGTTGTGTTGTAAAAGAGGAACAAGCATCTAATTTCTGCTGAGATGTGAATAGAAAGGAAGAAAAACTGGTGCTGCTAAGACTGGTGAGGAATGTGATGGGTGCAAATTGCCTTTAAGATAAGCAAGATCAGCAAGATAATTGTCCAATTAGCAAATCAATGAACAAGTGAATGAATTCATATGTCATGTTTGCACAACTTGAAGGCTATTTTCGCTCTGGAAACGAAGATGCTTTGGAGGAAAGGTTGTTATTCCATATTTTTATCATTTCTCTAATGGTTAGGCATAATAGCTAATTTTTAAGAGTTTTCAAACAAACTAGTTAAAGGGCAGAGGAGATGATCCAAGGTTAAAGCACTTGTGATTCAAGTGAAAGGATCTCAGTTTGAATATACAAATTCCAAGTAAAAGATTGAGAGAGCAAGGTAGCCTATCTATAATTTTAGTTTCAAATTACAGAGATGGGAATCCCCAGAGCAAGGTGGCTGGGTGGTCAGGTTAACTCTATTGGTGAGCCCTGTGTTTAATTAGATAACACATCTCAAAAAGAACAAGGTGGAAGAGTGATGGAAAATGATTCCCAATTATTAATCTTGGGCCTCAACAAATGCATGCACGAGCATGCAAATACCCACACATACACATGTAAATACACATATGCACATACATACAACCTACACATACACTGAAAGATGGAAAAAAAATAAAAACTAGCATATACAACAGGTTCTCTCTTCTGGATATTGTGGATGTTTATGGTTTGAATATGAAATATCCCACACTAGTTTGTGTATTTCAACATTTAGTTCCCAGAATGTCATGTTATGGAAAAGTTATAGAAGATTCAGGAAGTGCAGTCCTGTGGAAGGAAATACACTGCTGGAGTGGAACTTCATGTTTTAAATAAAACCTCTCTCTCTCTCTCTCTCTCTCTCTCTCTCTCTCTTTGTTGTGTGTGTGTGTGTGTGTGTGTGTGTGTGTGTGTATTTGTGTTTCCTGAGTGTGGTTGAAATGTGACAGCCTCCTGCTCCTGCTACCATAATGGACTCTGTTTCCTCTGGAATCAAAAGCCAAAATAATAAACCTTTATCCCTTAAGTTGCTTGAGTCAGAATATTTTATCGCAACTGAAGAATAACTAGAAAAGGACACAAAGGAAATAAAGTTAATGCAATGTAAAGATATCTGAGCCCCTTGTTCTTTATAGCACTGTTCTTAACAGCCAAGGTATGAAGACAACCAAAGAGTCTAGAAGTGGACAAAGAAGTTATACCATATGTATCCATGTATATGTATATAATATAATGCATGCATAAATATATAATGTAATATTATGTGGCCTTATAAAATATGTGTATGCATACACATACATATGTATACTATATAATCTTATAAAATAGATGCATGCATACCTGTATGCATAATTAAATACTAGGTAGATTTATGGGAGTATGTGTGTATTCATGCATATACACATGTATCTGTAATGAAATATTTAGATTTTTCCATCTGAGAGAGCAAGGACAAATGTGGAGAACATTTATAAGTGAAGCAACACAACAGTGAATGATTTCTCTACTTTATGGACTTTAAGATTGTTTTCATTTGTGAGTTTGATATACTGGAAGGTTTTTTTGGGGGAAGGAGGTTTTTGAGACATGGTCTCATATAGCCCAGACTGGCCTCAAACTCACCATATAACCAAGTTTAGCCTTGAACTCCTGATCTCCTTACTAACATCTCCTATGTGATGGGGTGACAAGACATGCACCATCCTACCCAGCATAATGTAGAATGTTTTTAACATGTCAGATGCGTAGAACAGAGAATAATGTCAGTTGCTCTGGGCAGTAGTGGGGGTCCTCCAGCATGGGGAGATGTAAGTGAAAAGGTACCAAGTCACAGAGTTATAGCATGAGTAAGTGTAGAGATTTAGTGTTCAGGAAGAAAACAAAAGTTACAGCATTGCATCGAATACTAGAAATGTGCTGAAAGAGTAGCATTTGAATGTTCACCACAAAATAATTATTGGGAACTATGCAAGGTGATGGGAATACAAATTTGATTAGCAAACATTAATCTGTGTACATATACAGTGAAACGTGGTGAACAGCTTGGTGAACAAAATGGATGAGAATAGGATGTTCTCATCTTATTCCTATTGTCTCTCATTTTGTTCTTCCCTCTTTCCAATCATACATTAAATATATCTTTGGCCTTAGGACACAGATAGGTTCTCCAAAACTCACATTGCCTATAATTTTGAAATACTGGCAATGTATATTTTAGCCACAAGTATGTTTTTGCATTACCTCCTTTAACAAGAAATTTTAGAAAGTGCTTTCAGGAGTCATGTACCATACAAATTATAGATAATACATGCCAAAGTGTTTGTTCAAAAGCAAGAAAAATGAGAGACTTGGGAGATGGCTTAGTGGGTCAAGCAGAGAACCTGAGTCCAGATCCCCCATGTAAAAGTCAGGCATGGAAGTGCATTCCTGTAACTCCACTGTCACCCCAGTGAGTTACACACAAACATGGTTTTTTGGATTTAATTTAATTAATGCACATGATGGAAAGAGAAAAGCAACTTCTGACAATTTCTTTTTTATTATTGTTTTTTTCACTCATACAAACTTAATAGGTGCCCCGGTCCCCTCCCTCCCTCCACCCCTCACCGGACCCCCCTTGTTCCCTCCCCCCTTTTCCCCTTCCTTTCACTATCCTCCCTTCCTTTCTTCCAGTGCTTCCCCTTCTCTCCCCCAATACCTGGATCATCTTTTAGTGTGAATGCCAAACTTCCTCTGTGTCCTCCACTCTAATGAGGTGTAAGGTCTCAGTACCATTACCTAGAGCCCTTTCTTCCCCTTTAGTATGGGAACACTATTGTGACTGTTAATCCCTTGCCTCTAAGGATCCTAATGCCTATGATTCATGCTAGACTTTGGGGGGTTATTGATATGTCAGTCATTGCACAGGTCATGCAAAGTCCTATTATGGTTACTTTGGCCCTAACTTGTATGGAGTATCTTGCATATCATTGCTCCTCCCCATCTTTAGGATCTTATAATCTTACCACTCCCTCTTCTGCAAATTTCCCTGAGCTTTAAGATGGGAGAAATTTGGCTAGTCTGGTTCTAGGTGATTAATGTAGGGTCTTTGATGTTCTGAATTATGGTTTGTTGTTTTTTTTCAGTTTGACAATTTTTGAAAGTTGTGTTTTGACAGGGGTACCTATTACATTTGTATGAGCAGAAAAATAAAAAAATTCCAAAGAATAAACCACTAAAACATTTAAAATTAAAAAAAGTTGTGTTTTGACCTCCATATGCAACGTGCACACTGTGCTGAATGGTCATGCTCTCTCTCTCTCTCTCTCTCTCTCACTCTCTCTCTCTCTCTTTCTCTCTCTCTCTCTTCCATGTTGACCTCTGGCTACTTCACATTCACAAGCAAGTTCACTTGCATATATTTGTGCACATGCATGCATATACATCAATACATGCATACATCAAACACACATACACACACAACTTTAATATTATTTAAGGTAAAAAAAAAAAAAGAAGAATGAGATCCAGAGATGGGAGAATGTGGATGTCTTTAGAAAGGCATAGGGCTGGACTGCAATGCAGGTTTTCTTGCTGCCTGCCCTGTTTTCTTTCTATTGGGCCATACAAATAAATCATACAGGTTTCCCTACATCTTGATTATAATAACCAAACTGAGATACAAACAACGTAAGGTGCACAAACAGCAGGTGGACCACCTCTTTCCGATACCTGCAGCTACCAATGAGGAACCATGTCTGAAAAATTACTATAAAATGAGTAAGGATCAGCTATTCTGCCCTCGAATGATCTATTTATTAAAGTACTTGTTTTTTCTCTCCATAGAAAACTACACTACAGCAAATAAACTTATGTTCCCCTTTTTAAAAAGATAAAAGCTCAAATTATGGATTTATTGGGTTCTTTATTTCTTGATTTATAAAAACTACTGTCAATCTCTCACAGATTATTAGGAACAACAATAAAATGTACTTTGGTAGTGCAAGTTTTCACTAGATAAAGTCCTTTCAGTTGTGATTATCTTTTGTCATGAACTGTGTATGTGAGATTTGAAAGTCTGTCATTTTTTTGAAGTGCTTTTATTCCATTGGTTTGCCTTTTAACCTTGCTTTAAATTCCTCAGCACTTTTGTTCATTCACCCAGCGCTGTGAAGTGCGCCCTCTACTGGCAATAAGAGGAAACTGTTGATGCTTTTGAACAACATCCCTTTCAAAGTAGCCACATTTTAGCATAGATACCTAAAATTGGAAAGAAAATAGATTTACAAGACAATAAAGCGAAGATGAATGACAGGATTTATATTTAAGTCAGCATTTTATATTTGCTTTGGTAAGGATATCTAAAAAAGGCTACAGCAAATAAAGAAAACTCGCCCTCGGATCAATGAAGTTACACCAATTCAATTATTGCCATGTTTTACCAAGCAAGTTGTCAATGATCATTGATTTCAAAATATCTAGCACAAACACAGTCACGCAAATGAAAGTAGTATATATCCTCTCCCCATTAATTTTCCATTGTGGTTCTATGAAACCTCCATCAACCTTTTAACCATGTTCTTGCATCATAAATGTACATTATAAATAACTTAAGCTGTGATCTATAAATTTAGCATAATAGTCCTTATAAAACTACATACACACAACAAATTCCTTTTTAGGAATTTTGGAAATATGCCTGGCTAGAGAAGCATAGCAGACACTGAAGGATATTCTGGGGATCGTGCTAAAATTCTGTCCCATGTAGTCTACTACCTGTCCCCTGACAGACCAGCTCTCCTTCCCACTGTCCAACCCAGCTGAACATATGCTAAACACGCAAACACCTAAAAAGAGGCAGTGCTACAGTCTATGGTCCCTCTGGCTGTGCTTTTCACAGAAAACATGCGGCCTGGTTCTACAAATCATTTAAGACTCCGTACACATGTCTCCACATCAGAGTCCTCCTATTGCCCCCCCACACCTTTTTTTTTTGGGGGGGGTCTTTTAACTTTTTACTTTTTTATTTATTTTGTTTTATTACATTTTTTGCCTTGCTATACAAGATCAATAGATACCCCCTTCTCCCTCACCGTTCCCTTCCCCCTTGTTTCCCCTTGCACTCTCCCCACTTCCCACTCTCCCCCCCCCACCCCTTTTCCTTCCCTCCTCCTTTCTTGGTGCTTCCTGCTTTTTCCTCCCATCCTCCAGAGTATCCGTTTATGTGGACACTGAATTTGCCTCTAAGTCATACACACTAGTGAGGGTTCAGGACTCAGTGACATAGCTTGGTGCCCCATCTGGGGCTGCCTGCGAATATGGGAACTCTATTATGACTGTTTAACCCCTTTCTTCTAAGGATCCTACTGCCTGAAGCCTTCTCCCCTGTGATCCATGCTAGACTTTGGGAGGTTGTTGACATGTCAGCTATTGTGCAAGTCACGTTTCAAAGTCCAATCACATTGTGACCATATCCTGACTGCTGCAGCCCTGACCTGTGTCACTCATTTAAATTACAACATACCTGCACATATGTGAATGTGGGCACACAGATACCACAGTGCACATGTGGAGGTCAGAGGAAAATTTCAGCCATCAGTCTTTGCCTTCTATCTGATTTGAGACAAGGGTCTCTAGTGTTTTGCTACTACATACACCAGACTAGGCAGTCAGCATGTGACCATAGATTCTCCTGTCTTACCTTCCATCTCCAGAAAGAACACCAGGAGCAGACACTTGTGCCATTTACAGGAGCTCTGGGGATCAGAAATTGTGACCCCAGGCTTGCTTTTCCCTCTGAGCCTCCTCTCCACACTTCCTCTTATTCTTATAGCAATCTCATTTTGTATATAGTCCATGTCTTTCTACTGGATACAAGTCCTGCACACAGACTCATTTTGTTCACTGGTCTATATACAGTGGAAGAGTGTCGGGTTCATAGCAATAAACCAGTTAATAATAGTTGAATGAATAGCTAAAGGAATTCATGAGGAATGTTTAAGAAAGAATTTCTGCTTAGAGTAGGAAAATAGTCTAAAGACTTCTAGGACCTCATGCTATGACTTAAAAAAGAAATTATGTTGAGACGATATCCTCAATTGTTTGTTTAAGTACACTTTCAGAAATATTGAAACTCTTTTATAAAGAGATAAAGCATAAAAAGAGATTAAATAAATTTGGGCGTCATTGTTAAAAAAATTAAGTTAGATATTTAAAATTAACTCTTATATAAAGAACTTTTCTTTTTACTATTACTGTCAGTTCCCCTTAAGCAAGTATTTTCTTTTCTTTTAGTCTTTTTTTTAATTTTTTTATTCAATTGCGCGTGTGTGTATGTATGTGTGTGTGCACGTGTGTATGTGTGTGTGTGTGTGTGTGTGTGTATGTGTGTGTGTAGAACCACGGACGAATTCGGGAACCACCAAGAACCGCCTCCACCTCCTCCTTGTTTACTCTGCCCGGGATTCACAGGCTCCGCCCTACCAGGACCAGAAACGCAGGCCGCCCCCGCTTCCGCCCAGCGTCTATACGTGGGGTCTAGGATCCTGAACTCAAGACCTTCCGCCTGCAAGGCAGAGGCTTAACGCCTGAGCCACCTCTCCAACCCCTTAATCAAATATTTTCAGAGTATCACAAGTCAAAAATCATCTAGAAAATATCATATTCCTGAGAATAGTTAAGTGGTTAGGTTGTTAAATATTTTTCATAGTTTCTACTTTTTTAAATTGAGCTTGAAATAGATTATTGCTCTTTAAGAACTAAGAAGGAGAAGCAGTAATAGGAAAATGTTAATTATGTGAGCATATGCCAGTAACTAGGGCTTTCATTATAACATCACCAAATTCTATTAGGATAAAAGTATTTTAATACAGCATCACTCATGAGAACATCTTTTAAGTCTAATCCAAAAATGACATGTGTAAAATTCCAGTTAAAAATATGATACTCTCCTTAAAAGACAACTGTTGTGAAACACAATTTTGAGATGAACACTCTTTAGGCATGCTGGTAGTCACTAAGGAATTGCCAAACTAATGAAATAGTTAATGTGTCCAAATATACATAACTCATTTTCTAGCATCACTATCTGTCTAGGTACATCAGGGTTACACACAAGAAGAATGATTGCAGTCATTTGGGGCTTTGAAAAATGTCTGACACTATCCATTTTACTGCCAAGATTTTAGGTCTCATATTGCACATGATGAGAGAACTGACCTTTGAAAGAAAATTGTGGGGTCGAACAGAAAACTCAAGCGAAAAAAATTGATAGAAAAGGCCTGTAGTTGCAATCACATTTGGATCCTCTAAAAAGACCAACTTTTCTGACTAGTAAATTTTTGTCAGTTGATCATGTGAAGAATTTCTTATCTAACTACACTTAACAAAAGGAAAAATATCATCAGCACATAGAATTAGAACCCAGATGACACTCAAAAAGACATGAAAGTAGGAAGTTTTCAATGGGAGAAGGGAAGGTTGGGATCTGGTAATGTACACTTAAAATGGCATGCAATTTCATCATTATATTCATACATGAAACTGACAAAGAATAAAATACAGTATTTTCCAAAGCAAAGCCATGGGAAATTTAGTATCTAGTCATATTTAGAGAATAAACAGATTGATTGCATAGCCAAACAACATTTTTATAATACGTTATTTAACAAATTCTTTATAACTGAATTAAAAGATCTAAAACAATGTAGATTACTTTAATCATGAATCCTCAATCCTTGGGGCAATTCAACTTTCTTAAATACGTTTCTTAATTTATTCATTTAATAAGCATGTTTTAAGTGCCTACTATGTGCCAGGAACTAATACCAACTGGGAATTTAAAGACAGCACCTAATCCCAACTCCTTCAGAGAAACTAAAAGACATAATATGCCAGAGAGAAATTCCAGTTTGGGAAATATATTACCACCAAGAAAATACTAAAAAAATATAAAAATCATATGCATTAGATATGAAATGACTCAGAGACACTCATTTGCCCTTTACAGATGAAAATCACATGAAAATCTGATACATCAAATGATTATAGTATCTGATATGTTATTTCATCTACTTCTTAATCCTAGAAAGTTACAAAATGATTATATTCCTTGCTTTTCAGATAAGTAAACCAATACTCTGAAAATCTGTGACATATACAATCAAATAATGGGCAGATCAGAACTGTGGGTGTCAACTCCTAGTCCATGTTTTCTCTCACTGCACTGATTATTCTAGTCATATAAGATAAATTCATTTTCCTTCATATTCTGTATTAAAGACTGATAGAAGGCTAGAGAGATGGCTCAGGGTTTAAGACTGCCTAGCAAATAGAAGGTCCTGAATTCTGATCCCAGGTCACACATAAAACCAACAGGCAGAAACAGTGGAGGCCTGTACTTCTGGCCCTGTGGGCAGAGCCTGGAAAGTCCCAGAGCAAAGCAAGAAGTAGGTAAAAGTGATCCAGGATGATTCCCAAAGTCATCTTTGGTCCTCCACAGGGACACACAGTGCCCTATGACACACACACGTACACACACACACACACACACACACACACACAGAGTAAATAAATAAATAAAATATAAAAAGACTGATGGAAATCATGTAGTAACAAAGGAATATGTTTAAACAACCTAAATAACTTTCCAACTTCTTCCAAACAACTCTTCCCATTCTATTGCCACAAGAAAAGTGGTCGATTTTCATTTTGCTATAAAATAAACATCTAAGAAACATACCATTCTCCATGTACTGTTAATTCCCCTACTGATTAATTTTCTAATATTCAAAATGTTAACAGAAAAACACTAGTCAGTGAGATGATTCAGTAAGTAAATGCCACGGAGCCAAACCTGGTAATCTGAGTCCAGTGTCATGAACTCATATGATAGAAGGTGAGAACTGATTCAGAAATTGTCCTCTGACCTCTGCATACATGCTATGCAACCTTTCTCCTACCAAACACATTAACAAAATATTGTCTTTAAAAAGAGAAGCAGCAATTCGGAACCTGTAGCATAAGATATCCAGTGAGCTTCTGTGCTTGAATAAGGCTGACCAAAGTGAAAACACACCAACATCTCCAGAAGTTCTCTACACTGGATTGTCTCATTTGCAAAGCAGAGCTATGCAGAATGCGTGGCTGTGCTCTCAGTGAATGGATGTAAACGAATCACAGTCACCACTGTAGATCCTATAAAGAAGTTCACCTTAAGCAAAATGACAATTATTGTTGTATGATTTTCAGACATTCTTAAATCACCAAACAGTTCATATTCAGTTGCATTCTGTTCAAATCTAGAATTACTAAAGCCTGAATAGTCATAGCTAACAGACATTACTAAAAGTGATTTAGAGTTGATGACAGAAACTCCAACCCATCTGATAAGTGCCCGTATGCTGGGAACCATCAATAAATGTTAAGTATCTGACTGTCACACTATTAAATTTTTGATACGTCTACATTTCTCCTAAGGCAAATATAGAAAACAGAACATTTCATATGCAATAAAACTTATTTCATCACTTTTATTTTCCCTTAGGTAAATATACCATATTGAAGCCAGTGGGAGGCACATATATCATCTTTCTCATATTTCTACATTCTGAAAAAAAAAGACTGTTGACTTATAATAGATTGTTGTGGGATTTTTCTAACCCCTGCAGATGTTGTCTGATGACACAAAGGTGCTTCTGGTTAGAAAGAGGCATTTCCTTTTTCATAAGTACCTCCAACCTTCCATTGCTTGCATTCTTGTCAAATTTTCTCAATGGGCAAAGATACAAAAAGATGTCTAACAATGATACACATTCTGAGGGTGATGGCTCAGCAATTAATCAGTGGTTAAAGTCTTTCTTTTCAAGCAAAAGGACTTGAGTCCAGATCCCCAGATTCCATGTGAAAAAAAATGTGGGGCTAATATGGTCCTGGAAGGCAGAGCCTGGGAAACAACCAGAACAAAGCAAGAAAGTAGAACAAGCCAGAATAATTCCCCATGTCACCAGTGGGGCTCTAAAAGCATGTACATGTTCAAGTGCCCTCTTGTACATACGCCCACAAATACATATATATCCACCCGTATCCAAAACACACCACACACACACACACACACACACACACACACACACACACACACACACGCAAACAAGCAAAAAAGTCTCTCTAGGAGTCCAACTGTATAAAAACTATCCAAGTTCCTGCTTCTTTTGTCTTTGAGCTGAAAGTACCCTAACAAAACAAATATTTGGAAATGTGAGGGAAATAATGTAATTTGAAACACCATACTGAATATTTATGCTTACCAATTAAAAAATACAGCAGTATGTTTTCATATTAAAATGTATAGAAATATTTCACAGAGTGAAATGCACTCAAAAGATAAAGAAACAAAATTCTCTTTTTCAGATTATTATAAGGTTAGAAAATAAAAGTCACTTACATCTAAATAATGGAGGGAAAGTAATTTGCAGAAATAAGATAAGAACCCTCATATTGTGGACAAACACTGTCCCCATAATCCACTCAGTTAACAAAAGAGTCCAAGGCCTAAAGCACGTTCACACACCCTCCTCGTTAGAAAGCTGAAAAGTAATCCCTTGCTCAAGAGGCATTCATGGTTCTACATTTAAAAATCACAGAGTTTCGCAAAGGGGAGTCTTCAGCTTGTCTGCAAATGCTATCAGGAATATTTATTCTACTCTCCAGCATTTGAAGTTTGTGGTGAGTAAGTAAATAAATAAGGAAATCTGAAACTTCAGGGGTATACTCTGCTTAAGAAGGATTAGATTATCAGATGATATATGAGATAGAATTTTACTACATGGAAATTAGTGGGATTGGTTCCATCTTTGCAGCTTACAAATCTGGGGTATTTGCCACAAAGCAACACAAGAGAGATCAATACCTGCCCACAATACTCACCCACAAATCGCTAATGATAAGATACAGGAAGCTTGAACTAATGCCGGTTCAAGTAGAACACAATTTTCCTGGTTAATGTATTTTAAAACTAAATGTGTTTAAACACGCAACAGGGAAAAGGAAAGATGGCTTCCTACTGCTAATGGATACTATTTGAGACTTGAGTTAATAGTAAGTCTAAAATTCCAATATCTAATCCTTCATGCAAATAGTACACCCAGATATTTAACACCACACACGTCATCATCACACAGCACGGTGGCTCTGTTGGACTTACTCTGTTATAAAAAATCACTCTTATTACTAGTCAAATACCACAGTGTGAGTAATGAACTGCATTGTGAATCATATAGGATCACTAAATTAGCTGCAATAATATGAAATTGCTTTCCAGCACAATGTGTTAAAGTCAGGTTCTTCCATTTAACAAACTCTCTTAGCCACTCAACTATTCAGTCTTTAATTGGTGATAATCTACAGGGAGACAGTATGGAAGATTCAACTTGTATACATTACAAATTAGTTAAAAAATTAAGCAATAATATGAGGTCACTTTCAAATAGAGCAACAACCAAAAATCAAAATGCCATTTTGCATATTTGATAAATGGCTATCAGTTATACTTGGCACAACCTATGTAAATATCAATATACTCAGAATGGAAATTAATGATTTTGAATGAATTTTTTATGAATCCTATCTTGGACACAGAGCTAACCCTTCAGTACTTCATACCTACTGGTTTCTGGATATGTCAGTGAACTAGTGTGAAAGAAATGAACCAATTCTTCTCATATGTATTATTTCACTGGATTACATAAACATACATTAACTCCAAAGACTGTACTGGCATCAAAACTCTTAATTTTGCATTTTAAGCACCATATGGAATTATAAAGTATCACTCTAAGGTATTTACATTAGCAGGCTACACTGGGCAACAAGATACCAATATTCAGACCAGTCAGACAATATATCAAACAGCATTGAAAAGTAATTCAATTTGTATTTGTGGGCCAGAAAATAGCTAAAACCTGCTTGCTTTTAAGAAATTTTGTGTTGATTACCATAATTTCTGGTGTCAGAAGATTACCTACATTAAGATCAACTAGTAACTATTAAACATGCTATTAAATAGAAAGCATAAGACTAAACCCTTCCACATTAATTGATAATTCTGAAGACTAATCTGGTTTAGAAAACAACCTGACAGTGCTGGAATTTATAACACCATGAAACTATGCCCAAGAATCTCTGGGAACCTGACAGAAATCTCATAAAAAGGGCAAATATGTCATTTTTAAATGATCTATCAGCAAAATTTTGTGTAATCTATCTTGTAAAATCATCAGTCTTGGGGCTAGGAGATAGATTAAGGTATAAACCTTATACTTCACAAGCAAAAGGACTTGAGTTCAGATCCCCAGATCCCATATAAAAAAAATGCTAGATAAATATGACTGTAAAAGGCAATTCAGACCCTGGAATGCAAAACCTGAGAAACCCCAGGGTAAAGCAAAAAGGTAGTAAAGTAATCCAAGATGATTCCCAAAGTCACCCTTATGCCTTCAGAGGCACATATAATCAAATGCCCTCTTGTACACACACACACATACACAGACACACACACATACATGCACACCTATCCTAGTACTGGAAGTCTTTCAAACCAGTCTGCTATTCTACACGGCAGCACAACTTTTCACAAATAGGAGATGTCTCTACTTCCTTTGGGTTAACATTGCCACATCTTAGATTTTTCTGGAGAGATTTTCAAAATTTACAACTAATGTAATCATTATAGCTTGTGATCTGAACTAGGATTCTTTGGAAATTCAAGGATTTCATCTATTTTGTGCATCGTTATCAGTCACTCAGTACATAAAACATAAGAAATAAACATTATGAATATATTAAAGAATAAAAAGTGATCTGAGTGTATAACTCATACTCTTGGCTTCTATTTCTGCCACTCATTTTTATGGAAATAGTCCAAACAAAAAAGTAAAACTTCCTGTTTTAGCTACTCTCTTGCACAGAAGAAAATCTTAGCAAATAATTTAAATAAATTTTAAATGGTGAAATACAGCAGTGTGTGTTTAATATACATATAATATATATTGAATTTTTAGAATTTGCTAACAATGCTTCTTACATGGATGATCTAGTGGTAAGCGGAACACAGACACTTCTTATCCTCATGATCCTCATGGCATGATAATGAGATATAAGAAGTTGCTATACAGAAGCAAAATAAAGTATTTATTATGAAAGAACTGCATTACGTTAAGTTCATTGCCTTGCATAGATCTGGTAATTAAATGTCAATCTCTATAGTCACATAATAACCACAATAAGGAGTAACAGAAGTATACCTTAGTTTAAACTAATAAATAAGGAGCTAAAAAACTGAAACACACATCATCTAATTCAGATATACAGAAATTAAAATAGCAATTGTCAGGTGCTGGAGGAAGAGGAAAAGAAGTTAGTTCTTAACAGATACATCATTCCCTTTCTGAGACTGTTATAAGCTTTGTGGTACTTGTAGTATAACAATGTGAATGTACTTAACACCAGTGAACTGCATAGTTTAAATCATTATATGGTGTTGCAGTTCACCTGCATGGTTCCTGATATATGACCAACAAAGAGCTTAAGGAAACAAGGGATTTATTTTCTTACTGATAGTCCAGTTACAGTTCTCAGTCCAGCTTGATGGGACAGCATGCACCAATAACAGGACCGAGGGAACTGGCCAAACCATCTCTATGTAATGGCTGAGAGAGGGACGATCCTTGCTTGCCAGACCAGCATGTCTGGCCAAGTGTACAAAAGGATGCCGACTTCCTCGACCAGTTCTCTGCATTTTATTCACCTGTTCAGGGCCTAGTCCCATCCACCCTGGGATGGGTCTGCCCCATCAACTAGACACACTCCTTCAAGTTCACTCTGGGCTTAACTCCACTACTAATTCTCCACAAATGTGCCCAGAACTCAAACCCTCAAGTGTCAAGTTGACACCTGTGCCTAACTATGACGTATGGTAAATTTTGTTCCATGTGTATCTTGCTACAATACAAAAGCAAAGAACCAACCCATGGGAAGTCATACTTCCAAAGGAGTGTAAACCGTTAATAATAGATCACACCTACAGAGTCGCTGCTATTCATCACATACATGCATGCTGCACACACACAGAACTCATGGGCCTGAGTTTGCTTTTCAGTTCCCACACACAAACATGGAGAAGCACCATGAATAACAGGGATTTCAACTGGAGGAAAACAACTGCATTTGACAAATGATATATCATTGTGTGACTAGCAAGAAACCTCAAGGGCACTGACAGCTCATTTTTTACCTAAATTCCTTTTCATGAAAGTTCTCCAAGACTATGAAACTCAGTGATTTTTTTTTAATTCTCTCCCTTCCAAAGCACAAAAAAGGTTACGTCCCCTCAAGTTAAAAAGCTTAGCTTTGAGAAATCCCAGGACATAACCACCAGAAATTACTTTAGGATGAAACTGGGAGATACTGGCAAAGCTAATTGGAAGATGCTGACTGTGCCTGAGTACTCTGTCTTCCTGGAATCTTTTTTCACAAGACACAGGGGAAAAAAACTTAGAGTCAAGATGCAGGTGGCATATTACTGAGAAAAAGACTGCTTTTCTACTGTAAAATGTAAGGCCTACTGTAGCAACATTCCTCTGAGTCCTTCTCAGAATCAGCCATCCTACTCATCATTCATACAGACAGCAAAACCAAAATAATGTCACTGCCGGACTAGTCATGCTGACAGCAACACTTATTCTTGTATGGACAGGTACCAGTAAATGATACAAAAGAAAGCTATGGCTCAGCCCACAAGGAGCTCAGATGGAAGGACAATGATTTGTACCAAGGAATTCCCGTCAGAGAAATAGGATGCAATAATGCAAAGAGCATGGGCTCTGGACAGAAATAGATCAGTGGCCAAATCACACCTCATAGATTTTTTTAAGTTGCATGACCTTAATATAACAGCTAAATTACCAGAGATTTACTGTGCACAAGAGACTAGGTACAAAAATCTATCCCAGTTACTCCTCACAGATGCAACAAAGTAAATACTTCACACATTAACTCTCAAATTATTTCTTATTCTTGAGCCTTGGTTTCACTTGGTGTTCAGGGAATTAAATGTAATTGCTTGAAAGTTAAATGAGTTGATACGTACAAACAGACAGGACATTGAATGAATATTGATACAGTCATTAATACATCATACATTTATAAAAATGGTATATACTTGGCAAAATTATTCTATGAATCATTTTAGAGATCATTAATTCCCTTCTCATATGTGGTCATATCAGAACTTTTCTAAATACAATTCCATGTATGTGTACTTGCTAAAAACAAAATGCCAGAACTTAGATATATCAAGAACTTAGATATATCACACAATTTCTATTCAACAAGGAGCTTTTAATCCAGAAAATTCATAAGAAGAATATATGTTATCTTAAAAACTGAGGCAAGTCAACCAATATCCAGAGGGTCAAGGTATGCGGTTAAAATGTCCCTGTTCTAAAGTATATTCACTTGTATTCTACCTTTTCATTTTTCTCATAATCTCAGCATAACATTTTTCCTCCAAATACAATTTTTTTCAATAAGGAAACAAAAGGTAATATCAGAAAAGCATGGCGGCCCTTGTTTTTCACATTAATATAACGTGCTTTTCATAAACACCTGTGCCAGTTGAACACATGCTGATTTGCAATCATCAGTATATAATTTGCAACATAAAAGAGGACACACTGCTAGCATTCAGACATTCTGTTTGTAATGTCAACCCAAACAGCCATTGAAAATATGCTACTCTCCAATATAATTATAAAATTGAATGGAAATAATCAATATTGTGAAAGCTTCTTTTCATCTTGCATTGAAATGAAAAAGAAGCAATATGCTTTCCATTCCAAGTGAAATTTCCCAAGGTATTTTTGGAGAAATAAACCCAGAACCTTGATCTCAATTGAAAATCTTAGAGCTTGGGAAGACTCAGGAAATTTCCCCATGGAAATGGGGAGAAATGTGATCTAAGGTACTGGATATTCCTACAGTGAATGAGTATGGAGTATGTAGCAAGTATAATGTATCTGAGAGGATTAAAACTGGATTTTGTAATTAGTGTGCCTGGCAAAATAATTCTCATAACTTTCAGATAAGTACCATCAAAACATATTTTTAAAATACTTAACATACATACATACACACACACACACATACATACACACACACACAAAAGAAAAATGATTAACAAACAAAGAGCCAACAGAAATTATCTGTTTCAAGAAAACTTGAAAATGAATTTTTGAGAAATTTGAGAGATCAAACCGAAAAAAAAAAATAACTTTTTCGTAAGCTGCAAATAGAATTTTTTTTTAATTTCCACTCATACAAACTTAACAGGTACACCCCTGCAACCCCCTATCCGCCTGTGTCCCCCTCCCCTCCCCCTTTTCTCCCCATTTCCCAGCGCCTCCCCCTCCCATCCCCGGAGCATCCTTTAATGTGCATGCCAGACTCTCCTCTGGGTCCTCCTCTCCGATGAGGTGCAAGGACCCAGTGGCATTTCCCAGAACCCTTTCCTGTGTTCCCGTTAAGCATAGGAACACTACTGTGGCGGTCAATCCCTTACCTCCAAGGATCCTAGTGCCTTTAGCAAATGTTAGACTTTGTGGGGTCAATAGTGTGTTGGACATTGTGCAGGGCATGTAAAGTCCAAATATGATTGCTTCGGCCCTAACTTGTGTGGAGTATCTTGCATATCATTGCTCCTCCCATCCTTGTGCTCTTACAATCTTACCGCCCCCCTCTTCCGCAAATTTCCCTGAGCTTCAGGATGGGGAGAGATAAGGCTGGCCTAGTTCCAGGTGGTTAATATAGAGTCTCTGATGTTCTGGATTATGGTTTGTTGATTTTTTTTTTTTTTTTTGCAGTTTTGCTGCTCCTGCAATGACCTTCACTCCATCCTGAACAAATATCTAATATCCATGTGGTGCAGAACATATATTTATAAATGGTGCTTTTAAATTACTTTATTTATTTGAAATAGAAAAGAGAGAAGGCGCACGTGCTACAGTACACGTGTAGAAGTCAGAGAAGGACTTTCATAACTTGGTTCTTCCTCCACCACATGGACTCCGGGAATCAAACTAAGAATACCAGGTTTGCCAGCAGTTACCTTTATTTGCTGAGTTATCTCACTGGTCCATAAAGCATGTTTTCTATGTATAGAGGTTTTTATTTCAGGTAAAATCAAAATGGCACAAAATTAAGCATGAACCATTTGAATAAGCAAGTATTTCACTTTTCTTTGCTTTCATGTACACAATGAATTTAAGTCATTTCCACTTACCATAAGACCCCAAAATTTAACTTCTAAGACAGGTAAAGGAGAGTGTCTATTAGTGGGTCTACCTAAAGAAGGGCCACTTAACTGGTCACAGAAGCCTGAGCATCTACTAGGACAACTCACCCAAGGGGAACACACACATAAACAGACAGGCAAGAGGGTAAGAGGGAGAAAGATGGAATGTTAAAGGGAGGGAAGAGTAGGAGAGGAAGGGGAAAGGAGGGAGAAGTGAGGGAAGAGGGGCAAGGACAACCACTTGTTATGTTTGTAAAACTAGAAAAAAATAAAAAAGAAGTTCAAAAATGAAGTACATTTACTTATGAATAACAGTCTAAATATTAATGAATTCAATTATCAAATTAAAATATTAGACTGGCTACATAGATTTAAGAAAACAAGACTCAATGATATTTGGCCTACAAGAAACTTACTTGATTATAGGCTGAAAATGAAGTGAACCACACAAATAGAAGTCAGAAGCAAACAGAGTAACAATACTTTGCCAGATAAAATAGAGTTTAAGTAAAAAGCTGTACAAAGAGAAGTAAATTACTATATGCCCACAAAATATATATATGACTCCAATACTGGCACACTTAATTATATAAGATAAACATAAATCTTAAAACAAAGATAGATTCCCACATGATAATTTGACCTTAAGTGACCTTAAGCTCTCTCGTCTATGCTAATGCTCTCCCACCTTAGGGCTATGGCATCCTTCTTGGCTTTTTTGGACTGAGCATCCAAGAGTTTCTTCTCTTTGTTCTCATTTTCAATAAAATCTCTATTTTAACTTCTAAACAAAAAAAAACAAGAATTATTGGTTTTCAAGCATATTGAAAAATTATCATGTCTCTCTGTTCTTCCCTCTTCCTTCTTTTCCTCCTCTACTTTCCCTCCCTCACTCACTCCCTTTCATCAATCCATCCTACTCCTCCTGCCTTTCTATCTGTTTCTATAAGACCCAGGGTTCCTTCTGGTTCCTCTGCTCTAGTGGAGGTTCAGACCTCAATGGCAGACCAAGAGGCCATTCCTGCTTCGCATGTCTATCCTTAGCCCTTAAAGTTCCCACTGCATATAATTATTTCTCCTGAGTTCCTGTGGGGGAATGTTGGTATGCCAGACATTATGCAGGTCTGATAAGGATAAGTCTCCTTGCGTGAGTTTCTGAATGTAGCAGCCTTGCCTTGAGTGGACTGTCTTGGCCAGAGGTAAATCTCCCCATCTTTAGGCTCTTACAATCTAGCATCCCCTCTTCCTCAAAGTTCCCTGAGTCTTAAAGTGGGAAGAGATTAGGCTGGCTTGATTCCAGGTGAGCATTGCCAAGTTGTTGGTATTTGCATTCTGGTTGGCTATTAGTGACTATTTTACTGCTTTTCCTATGCACTAGGCTGTGTCCTGTCTGGGTGTTGAGATCCTCTCCTATCCAAAAATAAAATGAAGGTGCTTATCTGGAAGTTTACTCATGGGTATTTGTTGTTAGTATTGCAACAACTAATCCTGTCCACTGCCAGTTTATTCCCCATCCACTGTTGTTTATTCTGGTTGGCAGGGCTGGGCATGTGCTCCCAGTAACAGAGGGTGGTGTTAGGGGTCAGTAAACAGCTAATTGACCTGAAGGCCAATCCCACTCTTTACTGTGTTTTATTCCTGTTCTTCCCTTTCTTTAAGACTTTACTTATATAAAAGCCTTTCTTAACTGTTTAACTATGTTCTTTTGTTTCTGTTCTTTTGTGGTCTTCTTCCATCACTACCCCAACTTGTGTTCCTTTATGTTTGTGGATGTTGTAAGAGTTTCTATTTGATTTCATCAAACTGAATGTTTAATACCAGAATGCACAAATAATGGAGAACACACAGTGTCTGTCTTTCTGTTTCTGAGATATTTCATTCAGTATAATTTCTTCCTGTTCCATCCATTTACTGGCAAATTTCATTAGTTCATCTTTCCTGACATCTGATAATATTCCATTGTATATATGTACCACATTTTCATTAACCATCTATCAAATGTTAGACATCTAGGTTGTTTCTCTCAGAACATGCTAACTTTCAGAATCAAATTTGCCTAACAGTCATCTGCAGAATATTTTATCCAGCAGCTAGAGACACACTTTCTTCTTGTGGAATATTTCCAGGACAGAACATATCAGGCCACACAATGAATTCATGAAATTCAAAAAGTATTGAAATCTTAGTAGAAAAGATTTTGAATGTCATCAATGATTAAGAATTATGTCTGAGATGATGGATATGTTCGTTATTTTGATTCAATCATTACAAATGTAAAAATGGTAATCCTACTCCCCATAAAATATATATAGTTATAAATCCGTTTAAATGAATATTAATAGTTTAAATGCAATGTATTAGTGCTAAACTGTGATCATCACAAAGTCACATAGAAGAACAGAGGAAATGTGACTTTGCCAAGATCCTTGTTATTTCATTTCTTTCTGAAGAAGAACAGAAAGTATTTCTAGAGGAAGAGTTTTGAAATTAATCTTGAAAGACAAACAACTCACTAAGCAGAAAATTCTATTTAAGGAGTGGGTACTGGGGAGATGACTCAACACACAAGCATGAGGATCTGAGTTCAGATCCACAAACATGAATGGGACGTGATGACGCTCCTCTGTAACCCCACCATTACCAGGAATGAGGGTGGAAGAAAACCAAGTTTCTGAGCTCATGGTCAACAAGCCTAACCAGCTGGTGAATTCCAGCTTCAGTGAAAGACAAACAGAAAGTCAAACGAAACGAAACGAAAAGAAAATGCAACATACAAAACTCACAGACAGAAACGGAAATGGTATATTTTATAGGATGTCACCAGCTGTGACCATTACCTATGGCATAGATAACAATACATATGAAGCAAAAGGGGAAAACAAAGCAGACAACTGAAAATTATCTGACCACTGACCAAATTGTAACCATTTTTCTGCTCCATCCTAAGGATTTTAGATTCTAGATTTTAAGCAACAGCTGGCAATACAAATCTCTTTGCACATGAAAATTACTTCAATAAAAACATACTTATCCAGTCACTTCTCATTTATTCATGCATATTGATTGAGCACCATTCTATGCCAGGCAATTTCAGACCAGAGATCAGCAAATATTACACAGGCCAAAGGTTTACCACAACCCCTTTTCGTATAGCTAGCCCACAATCCAAAAATAGATTTCACATTTTAAATTGTTTAAAACCAGTAATCATAATACTATTTCATAAGAATATAATAATTCAAATGTTAATGCCCAGATAAACCTTTTTTTAATTCAGTCACATGTGTTCCTTGCTCATTGCCCACAGTTCCTGCTGCAAAATGAAACCTGTGTATCCCTATAGTTACAGCCCTCAAGAGACTGAGGCAGGAAGATAGCCCTGAGTTTGATGATAGCCTGACTTACATAGTGAATGACAGTCCAGTTTAGATTTCAGAATCAAACCCTGACTCAAAAAAAATATCTGTAATGAGTCAAGTAGTAAAGGGCCTCTGTGTCACACTAAAAACTTCAAGTTTCATTTTAAAGACATTGGTGAGCCTTTATTGTATTTTTAAGAAATCCTGTGACACTATCAGTTTTGTATCTTCAAAAGTTATTTTGACAGAAGTGTGTCTCACTGTACTTAATGCCTTTCTCTGACACAGTATACACAATAGTTGGCTGTTTGCTTGCTCTCAGAAGAACTAATGATTGTTCTAAGATGGCCATCATTCTACCTCATTTTCTCTCTTTTGATAAAATCATGATAACCAGCATTTATGAGAATTAGTACATTTTATGAGAATTAATACATCAGGCACTTGCACTATGCTTTGGTTCTCTAAGCTCACTGTCTCCACTCATACAAGCAGTGCATGTAATAATTATTCTTTAATTAGGTACATATAGCAACATGCTTATGTTTAACTTTCCTCTGGATGAAAACATTTCTTATATTCAAATCACATATTTTTGTTTGGTTCCTACATGAATATACTTAGCAGTCACATCATAACTTTAACTCTCTGTAGCAGTTAGCCTGCATATTTACAGACAAATTCATAACAAAACAGCTTAAGGGAACAAGGGTTTTATTCTCTTACAATAGTCCAGTTACATTTCCTTGAATAACTTGACAGGAGAGCATGCACCATCACCAAAAACTAAGGGAATTTGCCACATCTGAGAGAGAGAGACAATCCTTACTTGCCAGTCCAGCACGTTTGGCCAAATATACAAAAGGACGCCAATTTTCTCAACCAACTCTCTGTTATTTATTCACTTCTCCTGGGCCTAGTCCCATCTTCTATGGGTTGGGCCATAGGCCTATTCTGGGCTTAACTCAACAAATAATTATCTACAAATATGCCCAGAGCTCAAACCCTCAACCATGAAGTTGACATCTGTGTCTAACTATGACACTCTCTTTGTCAAGCAAGATGGAGAGTTAAATAATCACTCATTCATCCATCACAATTATTGACTGTCTATCACATATCAGGAATTATGCAGGGAAGGTATTGGTATACACCAGCAAGCAGCACGCCTAAGGGTCCCATGGCTGAGTTAAGGAACAAAACACATTATCAATCTCAGACCTAAAATGCAGTCATTGTTTCCTCTATCAACACAGAATTGTATGGTTGATAGATCTATACCCTTGAAAGTTGTATTAAAACACCTACCTTCTAAGTAAGCTTATGGTGCATGTTCTGGTAATGGAGAAAGATGGAGATAGAGACAAAGGGAATCAATAAACAGTGGTAAACATAATAAAGTCAAAAAATCGAAATAAATGTTTCATCCAAGGTCAAGGACAGGTATTTCAAGCCATTTCCTAGTGAAAAAGTGATAAAGTAGAGATGAATTGCTGCTCAGGTAACTAGGTGATGAGTAGAGGAAGACAGAAGGAGGGGAAGAGGGAAAAACAAAGGTGGGAAAGGTAAATCTTCCATGATGAACAACATTTGACTTGACTTTTGATCAAAAAAGTTGCAAGAAACATTTCATACCTCCAGATATTCTACTTGTATTAAATAAGCTTGCTTTTGAGATCAGATCTTTGGTGTGGGTGTGTGTGTGTGTTTTAGATACAAAACTTTATTACTGAGAAATTAGATAAAAATCACATGACAAATAAAGAAGTTTCCATTTTATTGAAGTACTTTCCAAACTGCACAAGACATACAAAACAAGACTTAGCAGCCCTGAATTGAACAACATAGTTTTTAACTACATAAGTGTTATAGTATATAATAACATAATAAACAGGAAACCACAACAAATGAAAGACAGCAATTGGTACTTATGTACTTTTTCAATCCTCCTGAGACAGATAACATTCTTACTACATCCATTCCTTATATGATTTGACCTGCTCCCAAACAAGAGAAAGAAAGAGAAGGATACAAACTGAGTATGAGAGACCTTCTATGCCCTTCCACATACATAGATCTGCCACTCGGCTGATTTCTTCATTTCCATGAACGTCTTTAGCATAATAAGATAGTAACCTCAGTTCTCTTACAGAAAGGTATATAGAAGAGCCAAACAAACATTGGCTACATCAATTAAAAATCTGAGGGGTTCATGAGTTCTACTATGTGGCAAGCTTCTTGGTTTCCTTCAGAGACTTATACAATTTACAGTACAAACCACCCTCCCCCCGCCCCAAGCCATAGCATAAGTCACCTGCCTGTACTCTGGAGAGAGAAAAATGGCTCCCAGATAAAGCTATAAATGCCACCAAGTATAACTTCTAAAATGACAATACGATGGTTTTCAAGGAGCCTGCTGCTTGGTTAGAGAACAACCTCTGTAGATTGTTTTCTTCTTCTGCAACTGAATGAAGTCAATGTTCCATGTGAGAAACCGCTCTGGTTTCTACATAATGACAAACTAGTATTTGGAGACGTCTCTCAATATGAAGGATCATATGGACTGTTTAGGCTCATAGGGAAGGAATTCTACATAAAATCCATCATCTATATTCAAGCAGAACAGGTAAAATTTAGCCTGACCATTTCTTGTTGTTGGTGTTACTATTTCTGCGTTATCTCATTTTAACTTATTTGTTAGGAAAACAATATTATGCTGAGTGAGGCATCCCAGAGGCAGAAAGATAAATGCTGCGTATTCTCACCTACATGCAGTTGCTAGCACTGAATATTCAGAATGGTGTACTTAACTAAACTCCTATAACAGCCACAAACCAGAATGGAAGATAGGTTGGTGTGGGGGGATGGGGGAGAATCTTGAAGAAAGAACATAGGGAGTAAGAAGATGGAAAGTTTTAAGAGGGAGAGAAATAAGGAAGTAGGAAGGGAGAGTAAAAAATAGCACTAAATCTGTAAGATACAGAAGCCTTCTACTTTACAAATCTATCAAAAATATGTTTTTTTAAAAAAAAAAAAAGTTAACCAAAATACCCTGCACAAGGGAACAAAGAAAGAAAAAGGAAAAAGAAAATAGAAATAGCCCTGCAAATTTCCTACTGAAAGTCAGGAGAGATCAAATAAATTTCCCAGTATGTGATATCACTTGATGAACTACTCACCAGAGAGGCCTCAAAGTCCCCTAAACCAATATAAGAATTTTCCATTGTTCTTGGTTTCCTCCAGGACCTGATAGTGAGACCCTATTACTGAAGACATCACAGACAAGGATCATAAGGTATGAAAAAAAATCAGCTGGGACAGACATGGAAGCCTCCTCCTTGCCAGCTAGCCTTCACAGTGCCAGAAGGTATGATGCTTCTGGGAACAAAAAGCAATCAATGACCTTTCCCAGCTGTAATACTGCACACTACAATAATAACCACTCTGGCAATAATGGATGTAAAGTATATGCATATCCAACTGCTTTCTGTTTGACAAGGAACATATGCCTGCCACTGTAAACCTAGCCAAACACACATGGAAGGGTAGACCATAAGCTCTAGATGGGACCAAACATCTTAGCATTAACTGTAAGTACTTTATAGTAAACTGCCATCTAATATTTTGTATTATACCCATAGAGTACAAAAGCTCTCAACATTTGACCAAAAAGTATCCTTTTTCAATGGAAGACTTCTAATGTAGAGAACTACAACTGGCCAACGTTCAGAGAATAAATGACTGTGGAGTGCTCAACCCTAAAGGGGAATGCTCAGGGAACCTTGGGGGAAGAGGGGATGGTAAGAATGTAAGAGCGTACGGAGCGATACTGACAGACAGTACCTCTGCTTACAACTAGGTTGCTATGAACTCACTACAGTGATGTACACTTCTATAATACCTGCACCATAATTGACTTACCAACATGTCACCGTGGATGAGGGAACACCTCAAGAAATACACACTTCCCTGAGAGACTAAATGAAGTTTAATGCTAGACAAAAGAAAGGGAGCTTCTCTGTTTAAAGATTTACCTACTGATAGATACTATAAGTAAGCATTTAGGCAATTGTCAGTGCAAATATACCAGACGAAACTCAATGGGTCACGCATGCAAAAGGCCATGAAAGTAGGAGGGAGATTGGTTGGAGAGGAGGGTGTGAAAGGGAAATAAGGGGTAAAAACATACAGATTTATTGTATTTATATATGTAAGTATCAACGAATAAACTGTTTTTCAAAAATTAAAAATAAAGGAACATAACAAAAAATTTTCATAAGAAAATTGCAACTAATAAAGTTTTATTAGACAACTTCAATTTGTACAAATTAGTATTCCACTTTATTAAAATTCAAACTACAGTTTTAACCTAAATAAATTAAGCTAAAAGAAGAAAAATATTGCATAGCTACTACATGTGCTATGGAGAACCCTGAGTTAATTAAGTATTCTAGACAAGGCACTAAATTACCTAGTAGTACACATTAATATGGAGAATAGTCAAGCCATTTTATTTTAATATTACATATGTTTCAGCATATGCAGGAATCCAATGACTAAAGATCACTATAATTTGTTTTAATGCTCTGTAATCATTAATAGTTAATAATTGTAAAACCCAAAGAAGTTTTCAGAAACCTTCTAAAAGTATAACAATTTGTAATTATTACATCATCTTTTTATTTAGTGTGTGTGTATGTGTGCGTGTGTGTCTGTCTGTCTGTCTGTCTGTCAGAACGCACTGTGTGTGCCTGTGGAGACTCAATGGTGACTTCAGGAATCATCCTAGATTGCTTCAACTTCTTTTTTGCTTTGCTCTGGATTTCCAGGCTCTGCCTTCCAGAGCAGGAAGTACAGGCCACTGCCATTTCTGCCTGGCTTTTTTTTTTTAATTTTTTTTTATTATTTATTCAATTGTGTGTGTGTGTGCGCGCGTGTGTGTATGTATGTGTGTGTGTAGAACCACGGGCGAATTCGGGAACCACCATGGACGCCTCCACCTCCTCCTTATTTACTCTGCCCCGGGATTTACAGGCTCCACCCTACCAGGACCGGAAACGCAGGCCGCCCCCGCTTTCGCCTGGCGTCTATACATGGGGTCTAGGATCCGAACTCAGGACCTTCCACCTGCAAGGCAGAGGCTTAACCCCTGAGCCATCTCTCCAGCCCCCTGGCATTTTTTTTACATGAGAGCTAGAATTTGAACTCAGATCCTTTCGTTTTGGAGGCTTAACCCCTGACCCATTTCTCCAGCCCACATTATCTTTTCACATGAACGTTAATATTATCAATGAAAGAACTAATTAAAATGAGCTTATTTCCCATCTCTAACTTGATGATAACGTACTTATGAAATGACAAGGTTAGGCAGATGTACGTATGTCTGATTTTTTTTTTTTTTTTTTTTTGCGTATTGTTTCAGAGGCTTGCATGACTAGACATGCGTATCTAATCAAAGGTTCAGAGGGAAGATAGGAAAAGGAAACTTCTTTGGGATCTGCCTGAAAGCTCTCCTACTTATCCTGCACAAAAGATACATCAAGGAAGCTCACAATAAATGTACTTCCTTCTTGCTAATGTGAATTTCCCATCTCTTGGCAAAATCTGAGAACATCTTGTCACAGGAATAGGTTGATCGGTTTATTGATCTGATTTCCTCTCTCCAGCTCCAATTTGCCTTGACCTTTCATGTTGGACACTTCCATGCCTGTCTCACAAACAACTCTGACTCCTCTGTTGTCTGCCAGTGTTCTTTTCTGTCCAACTTTGCTTTTTGATTGCAGAGCCTTGGAAATGATCTATGTTTCATATTTGCTCAATTATCCCATCTTTAGATCTTCTATTTTATCAAAATTTCCCATTTTAAAAGGTATCAACAAAGGAAAGCATTTAAAAACTATGTACAGCCTTGAGCCTTTTACAGGTATTTCCCCACCCCTTAAGACCTCCAGCCCTTCAGTTCTGGAAAAGCAAGTTTGCCCAAAGGGAATTCCATCAATGAAGGTCACCCAGAATGAACAGCCTGCGGTTAAGCAGGTGGACTGGACCGATCACCAAGAGCCAACTCCACCCGAGCTCTTGCCGACCAATGACTGTAAAGGTCATAGAAAATTCCTCAGTTAAGCAACCCCCCCCACCCCAAGATCCCTTAAAAACCCCTTGCCCGAGCTGCTCGGGGCTGCTTCAGTCTTTCCTGCGTGAAAGGTTGCTGGAGCCGCCCGGCGCGTCGTTAAATAAAACCTCATGCTATTGCAGCGAGAAGGGTCTTGGTCTTTCTCTCGGTGGCCTCGTTCCTGACTGAAAGACGGGGGTCTTTCATTTAGAATTACAAATTTCCATTGAAATGTTTGACCATGATGGAATCACTTATGCAGCAATATCAAGAAGCATGAGATAAATCAGGTCACAACTTGAAATTACAGTTATAAATTATTTGATTTCATAATCATTTTAGGGTCTTTCCCTTAAAAATCAATAACTCAGAAACATTTTTCCCAAGGAATTCTTTCTACTTTTGAATCACAACTCTCCTATGGTTCACAGAATGACATACACAGGAGCCTTTGCAGCAAGCAGTCTGCAGCTCTCAGCTTCCAAGATGTGTGCGGTGACTTAGCCTTCTCCAGCTGTGGCCAGCCAGCCATGCCACCTCTGCTTTGAGAGACTGTCCCTTCCCTCTGGAACCGTAAGCTGAATAAACCTCCCTTTCTCCCTTAAGTTGCTTGACTTTGAGTATTCTCTCACAACAATAATTAAGAGTAACTGTTACAGAAATTGGTACCGGGTAGTGGGATGTTGCTGTGATATTAAGAACAGCTGGTACCACAACATGAAGTTGTTTGTGAAGCTAAGAGAAGTTGGTACCCAGCAGTATGGCCAATGCTGTGATGTGGCTAGTATGCCTTTGGAACTGTTTGTTGGGAGAAATATGGAGAACTTTGGGACTTTGTGCTGGGAAAGTCTTTGCGTCTTGGCGGTTGGGCCAAAGGGACCTTTCTTGTGAGAGCTCAGAGGAGAGCAATGCTGTGAGAGACGCAGGCAGTGGAAGCCCAGCTTGTGATGGTCCAGAGGGGAACAAAGACTGTGTTTGCAACTGGACGAGTGACACATGGGGCCATGTGTTGGCTGAGAGTTTAGTGAAGTTTTGCCCTTATCCTGAAAGTTTGCCTGAAATTAAACTGGAGTGCTTGGTGGAGGAAATTTCAAAGCAATGTAGTCTTGACAATGTGATAGGGCTACTTTTTAGTTGTCTTCAGAGTTATGAAAAAGAGCAAAAAATCAGGCAGGAAGAAGCAAAAACTATAAGATTAAATGATGAAAAATACAATGGCAAACTTAAAGAGTTGAACCAGGAAGAAGCAGAGAACAAAATGGCTGTTGAAGAGATTAGCTAATTTGTAAATCAAAGCCTGCTTTTAATTTAAATAATAGGAGAGGCCCTAGCTTGAGGGCAAGATCCTCAGGGAAGGCTCCCACTCATAAGAATGCAAATCCTTTCAGAAGACTGGAGTCTGAAAGGGTGGAGTTCCAAAGCAAGAGTTGGTTTCTCTTACAAATCAACTGCCCAGGAGTGAAAGAGATGGTCAACATAGAGAAGCAGAATCAGCTGTGATTCAAGGGGGCCAGTCTTGGCAAAGTCTTCCACGTGGTTCTGGTTTTAGAGGCATCAGTGATGCAAGAGGGAGGTGATCATGGAGTCCTCCAAGATTTCAAAAACTGGCAGAATCCAGACATCATGAGGCAAGAAGCCTTCAGTTTAGAGGCCCAAGAAGGGCAGTTTGTGCTGTGGAGTTAAAGCCTGGTTTGCCATTGAGAAGTAAAGATGTTAGAGATTCCAGACACAACGTGGGACACCTGCCAAGGAGAGCTGTATACCCTGGGAGGAGTCAGCTCAAGAGACCAACGTATTCTATGGGCAGCTGCATTGGAGGGGTGGAACCAAAGCCCTTTGGAACTGAGATGATTTCAAGGAGAGGCTCACCTGTTGGACTTGGAGCTACAAGATTTGGAGTTTGTCCTGGTGGTTTTCGGTCTTGTTATGGACTGATCTTTCCTGGATATGCCCCCATTCCTTCCTTTTGGAATGGAATGTTTATTCTGTGCCATTGTACGTTAGAAGTATGTAACTTGTATTTTGATTTTACAGGAGGCTTTGGACTTTGGACTTTTGGACTGTTGGGACTACCATTGTAGTCTATGAAGACTTTTAAAGTTGGACTGAGTATGGTTTGCATAATGAGATGGCAATGAGCCTGTGGGGGCCAGGGGTGGAATGCCATGGTTTGAAATGTGTCCCCCACAGTCTCATGTGTTTGGCACAGTCATGTCACCTTGTGAGGTGGAGCCTTGCTGGAGGAAGGCAGTCACAGGAGGTGGGCCTTGAGGTGGATGAGTCCCACCCTACCTCCAGGAGAAGTCTGTCTTTGCAGCAAGCAGTCTGCAGCTCTCAGCTTCCAAGATGTCTGCGGTGACTTAGCCTCCTCCAGCTTTGGCCAGCCATGCCGCCTCCATTATGAGAAACATTACGAGAAACCTTCCCTCTGGAACCGTAAGCTGAATAAACCTCCCTTTCTCCCTTAAAAAAAAAAAAAAAAGAATGACATACACAGGAGAGCTATTGCTATAATAATTATTCCTAATTTTTAAATTTGGCTAAACAACATCTGCCACATATTTATAAGTATAAAATTAGGCAAAAATTAATGAGCTGAAAGACTGATTTAAAATATGCAAACTTACATTTTCTAGGCTGGACCAAGGATTTGCACATAAGGTACTGTTTGAAACTGTATTTGTGTGATTGAAAGATAAAGTATTTTTCTGTATTTTTTTTCACTCATACAAACGTAATAGGTACCCCCGGTACCCTCCCTCCCTCATCCCTCCCTGCTCCCTCTCCTTTTCCTCTTCCTTTCCCCCCTCCCTTTCTCCCAGTGCCCCCTCCCCCCAATCCTGAAGCATCCTTTATTTGTGTATGTCAAACTTTCCTCTGGGTCCTCCTCTCTGATGAGGTGCAAGGACTCAGTGGCATTTCCTAGAACTCTTTCTTGTGTTCCTCTTAAGTATAGGAACACTATAGTGGCTGTTAATCCCTTGCTTCTAAGGATCCTAGTGCCTTTAATCCATGCTAGACTTTGAGGGGTCAATGATATGTTGGTCATTGCACAGATCATGCAGAGTCTTATTATAATTGCTTTTGCCGTAACTTGTGTGGAGTATCTAGCATATCATTACTCCTCCCATCCTTGTGCTCTTACAATCTTACCGCCCCCTCTTCCGCAAATTTCCCTGAGCTTCAGGATGGGGAGAGATTAGGCTGGCCCAGTTCCAGGTGGTTGATATAGAGTCTCTGATATTCTGAATTATGGTTTGTTGTTTTTTTTTTCAGTTTTGCTGCTCCTGCAATGCCCTTGACTCCATCCTGATGGGTATTGGATATCACCCCTTGGCCAGAGATAACAAGCTGTTGAAATAAAGTCTTATTATAAGAGTAGATTCAAAGGTAGATGGAATAAGAGTAGGAGACGACGGTGTGGGGGGGTCAGTCTCCCATTTGCAAAATGGTTACCTTCTATCTGCCAGACCGTATGCCCTCCCTTTCTGGTAAGATCATACCCCATCAGTTGCAAGTGACCAGGAAGGAAAGTCTGTGAGCTTAACCAGATTATTTACTTGCAGTCCTTGATGGTGGCCTATTATCTCCGCTGTAGCATGATCCCCTCTCTCCTTGTTTCTGGCGGGGCCCTCCTTTCCTTCTCTCCTGTTTATAATCTTTGCAATTACTGTAAGTATTACAGAGATTTATGAAAGATAAAGTATTAACATGCAACTCATAGTCCTTTGTCATGGCTCTAGAAACAGGATAGGAACTCACAGTATAATGTTGACAACCAAATTAATAAACTAGAGTGCTATTCACAGTGCACTAAAGTTGTTGAATACATTTAAATTTTTAAAGAGTAAAATTCTGTGCAACAAGCAAAACAAGAAAATATTCACAGTATTTTTGTGCTGATGCTTGAATAACATTTACACTTATGTACCATTTTTCGTGTAAGAATTCCAAAACAACCTAATAATTTTTTCCCTTATCCTTCGGCCCTGTGTAACAGAGTTTTATCCAGTATCCCAACCTCCCAGAAAGGAAGGTCAAATGTTCAACAGTACTTGTCCAGAGTATGCTTTCGTGTTCTAAATCCTATATGCAACAAATGATAGGGATTTTTGTATAAATGAAGAAACCGAAGTGCATACACTTTCTCAGTGTACCCAGTTTGTCACAGGCAGCAAAAGTACAGCAGAGGCTGTGAGCCCAGAACCCACAGAGTTTCTCACATGCTTTACTGCTGCTGCTGTTCCTCGTCCTCCTCTGCATGCCTACATCATGCCTACATCATGCCTACATCACGCCTACATCATGCTTCCAGCTCAGTCATCTAGTTTTTATGTCAAAAGACTTTGAACCTCTTATTGTGACTCTTACTTCCTTACACTCCTACAGAGAAGTGGACTCCAGTGTCAGACAGGTGAAATTCAAATTCCTTAAGGCAATAACATGGTTGAAGACAATGTCTCTGTGTTTGGGTCATCAGGATACAAAGTCCCAGAAGTGAGTACTTTGTCATATTTTGAGGAACGTGCCCAAGTGTGCCATCTACTGTTTTCTACTTTCTATTATCCCAAGTTGAAGAGGGTTTGTGAGCTAGTCTCTCTATCACAAGGTAAATCAATCACAGGTCATTGATTCTTTTCCCATGAGCCTCACACTTTCTTTCTTAACTATCCTCTTCCTCTTATCCCTATGTCTATAGGGATCAAAAATGTCTCTTCCTAAGGCGCAAAGCAAAGGCATCTATGAAATAATGCTTCATCATCAGCTACAAATACTTACTGTACTGCTGAAACTGAGACTGGCTATAACCAAACATTAGTACAGACTAAAAAAAGTATCATGGGAGTCACCAGAATTTACCTTCACATACATGCAAATTACACAAATTGTGTAGATTCAGCTAACTGCCCTAAGTTCCCTCCCTACTGCTGCTTTGATCACAGCAGAAGGCTCTCACCACCCTGACAGCCAGCAGAGTAGACCACAGCCCAACGGGCCACCTGTTGGGAGGTGGGTGCCAAGAACAAATGTGAGGAAAATCCACTTTGTTTATTAATCAGGAAAGGGACATCTGCCTCAATAGCCAGGACGACTATCCCAGAGGACAAGCTATGGTCCAAACTGTTTCCCAGTTTGTGTGGGTTTCTGCTCATCCGCCTTTCTGTCTAACACAAGAATCTCTGCCATCTATTACCTCGCTCCAACAGCATGCTGCCAAAGTTCAGTGATTTTCATTTTTAAAGAGTGGGCTAAAACATGCATTTAAGATAAAGTTACTAAACACACATTAGAAGATGTATAAATACAGGTGTTTCTTTAAGACTGAATATGATGAAGGTAGAAAGTATTTTCGGTGTGTCTAATTTTTTAATTAAAAACTACGTAGCAGTTCAAGCTCCACGACTTGTTTTTAAATAATCCTTTCTATGCTTTGATTTATTTCAGGTAAACTGTCTCAAGTATTTAATCAGTGCTTCTAACCTGGAAATGCAACTTGCAACAGCAGTGGGACTTAGGTTGTCTGAATTGACAGAAAAGAAGAAAAGTAATAATTATGGAAGACCTGGTATGTGTCTCATGGGCAGGACGGGTTCAACCACATCGCTTCTTTTCAACACTAAATACCATGACAAAGTGGAATTATCAAAACCATTTTAAATATGAAGAAATTACATTTGAAATTACATTTTCAAGACATGAGCAACTCATCTAAAGTCACACAGCTAATAATTAACAGGTCTTCTGCATGCAGAGCTACCAACCTTAGTGAATTACACATTAAATAGTCCTCATGTTTTATGCCGAAAGGAAAATTTAAAAGAATATGAGAAAATAGCTAATTATCATACAATGTGTCCAAACAATGTGCATTGATAGAATGAACAAGGTTTTTTTAAAAAAAAAAAAAAAAAAAGTCAAACTATATGTGGCTTCAATGAGTAAGAAAAAAACAAAATCATTCTCTGTAACTGTGGTAGCTCAGTAGGTAAATGTAGGCGAAGGTATGTCTAGAATAATAGAGAACCCAGTGAAGAGAGCTCATCCCGGCCCTTTCCCCTACATCCATGATCACAGCCACAAAGAAGGAAGAACCCCTGTGAATGTCTGTCCATTCCCGTCTCTCTCTTCTCTCCCTGCAGGATTCTCCTGCTGTTTCCAGAGAATCTAGAGAAGCAGAGTGGGCAGAGCGAAATCTGCAAAGCAGGGACTGAAAGACACAACGCACTGTTTTCAGAGCTATATGCATCTCCTACTAAGGTCTCTGTTGCACCTCAGACAAGTAAAGTTAAATCTATCTTCCATGAAGTCTCCAGGCATATTTTATCAACATAAAAGCATATATTTGATGAATTCTCCAAGTCTGTTTCTTGCTTTCTCCTTCCAGTGAATCACTAAATCAGTTGAGGACTGAAAAAATGATGGGCAACTAGGATGCTTGAAATTGAGAGACGGGTGATGGCAGGTGCCTGCTTGAGGGAGGAAGTAGATGACATAGTTAGGGAAGAATGTCAACAACAAGTAGTCCTAGGAAGTGAAGCATATTGGAAGGACCATCTATGTAACATATAAGTGGCCAAGCATAAAGATAAGGGTAAGTAGAAGTAAGCTAAGGTGCACCAAAAAAGGAAACTGCCAAGAAATGGAGATAAAGAATCCAAGAGTTGGTAGGCAAAGTATTTTAACGCAAGCCAAGTGTACATTCTGAAAATAGCAGTGAAGAACAAGAGATGACAAATTCTTTTATCCCTCAGCCTAGTGGTGACTTAACCAGTCACAAGGGTTTGAAAAGTAGACATTTCTTCACAGGCTTACAGTGAAAGCAACTAGGAAACCATTTATCCAAACAAGAAAATGAAAGCAATATTAGGAGAAAATCTGAAACTTGCTTGAATTTTTCTAATGATGAACCATGAATTCTAGAAAGCAAGAGTCAACTACATTAAAATTATCACAGTCAATTTTATTACAAATGTTTCTTTCATTAAATAATTCCATCTATCAAATAATGTCAATTCTAATGATATATTTTTATAGAATTTTACAAGATAATTTGAATACTCAGGATGGCCCATTTTACTTATTTTTATCACTGTTGGTTTATTTAGTTTACTGTAACAGTTTCAAAATTAGTTTTTCAAGAAAAGTTAGTTTCTTACCTAATAAAAAATATAGCTCATATATAGCTTACTAAGAATATTATGAAGAAACAAAATGAACTCTGTTTGACATTAGTGAAGATTATTTTAACATTTTAGTTAGTTATGAAAAAGAGAGAGAGTAGATGCAGCATGCCAGAAATCTGTTCTCTTCTTCTAGCATGTGAGGCTTTTGGGACTGAACTCAATTTGGCAGGTTTTACACAGGTGACTTTATTTACCATCTCACCAGCCCAACAAAGGCTTTTTAACTATGCCCCACCTGTCTTCTATTAATAGGGAAGGAAACGATCGCTAACATGAATAACATTGAAAATTTGGCTGGAAATTGCACTTGAAAAGCAGTTACTAATGGCAAAATACCAACCTGGAAATTTATGTAGGGTCCAAATTATAGACGTCAGTGGTGAATGATGAGTTATGAGCATCTATTTTGGCAGTCATAAGAAGAAAATGTGATTCAGAAAGACACAGCTACGATGTGGGAAAAACACACCTAAAAGAAGGTCAGAACAGAACTTCTTTAAGTAATATGAGCCTTCTCATTTGCGTTCAACCCAAAATTTCCTTGATAGAATTAAGTAATATGTATGGCATTAACTGACAAGAACATCGGGTATTAATCAAATTTTGTCAATATATCTGACAACTGGCTTATGTGTATCAAATGAAAGTAAAAATCTGACGAAGAATAAAAAGTGTTATGTTTGCACTAGCAATTTTAGTATTATTCTTAGTCTGATCAATAAGATATGTTTATAGTATTAGGAACACCCACCATGATAAGAACAGCATTAAGAACACCCACATAATAAGAACAGGATAATCATAGCACTTCTGTCTTTTTTTTAATATTACTTCGATTTCATAATAACACTATGTCTTGTCCAAATTGTTTACATAAAATTCCCAATGCATTAATAAAAATGTACCTTTTGACAAGGCAAAATCTGCTGTGAGCTACTTACATTTATTAGAATCAAGCAAATTGTTACTTCTCTTGCTTTGAGTCTAAGCAGAGGGAAAATATTATGTGGGGGTTCTTATATTCATCTACTTATCTAAAAAGATCAAAAGAGAAAGCAACTTCTCCCTCAGCACCAATTCCCATTCTACCATGGATTTCATTAGCAATATTGGCCCACAAAGAATATAAGATGTAAATAAAAATTTATGATCCAAACTTTAATCTCTTCACCCAGCTAAAGGGTCTGCCCAACAAGAAAACACGCATCATTCCAGCCTACACGAGGATATGTCATACAGGTTCTGGAGAATTACTCCATTCTGTCCATGGAACAGGACTGAGCTCAAGTTGTTATCATTGTATTTCAGAGTCTGAAATTATTGTGGGTTACATCACCCCTTGGCAGAAATCACACCTTTCTACATCTCCTTACAAAACGCTACCATAAGCCCATTCACACCATGGGATTTTTCATGAGTACACATATATTCCTATGTGCTTGGAAGGCTGAATGTCTATGAAATAAGGAGTTTCTAAAAACAAAAATTTGATAATGACTCAAAGTAGACTTCATCCATGGCAGATCATTGATATTTTATATATCAGCCCCAAGAAAAGAGATTTGTTTCAATAATTCTGCATATTTTCAGATTTGATTGGGTCCCAAAGACTTCATCTTCTAGTGACATTTTATTTTTCCCATTGAGAACCAATGGCTTGAGAAAAGACACAGAATCCCAAAATACTGACATTATCACCTTCATCTCTATTCAGTCTGAACTGCTACTCTTAAATCAGACTAACAAAGAACTTTCTATTAATGATCTTGTCACACATGTAAAAAAATTACAAACATCATGAATGATATAAGTCACCAATCTATGAACAATTGTTTATCAAATGCTCATGTGGTGTTTATAGTTTAAAGTATATTTTTTCATATAGTGTCACTGTTTAGAAGTAGCTTCTCCATTAAAAAAAAACTATTTGAATTTAGTACTTTTTTAATTTATTATTACTTATTACTATTTGTGTGTGTGTGTGTATGTGTGTGTAGAACCACGGACGAATTCGGGAACCACCATGACCTGCCTCCACCTCCTCCTTCTGCCCTGGGATTCACAGGCTCCGCCTTAACAGGACCAGAAACACAGGCCACCCCCGCTTCCACCCGGCGTCTATACATGGGGTCTAGGACCCGAACTCAGGACCTTCTGCCTGCAAGGCAGAGGCTTAACCCCTGAGTCACCTCTCCAGCCCCTGAATTTAGTACTTTTAAAAGTACTAAATAATATTATTTCAAGATTGTTTCATTTATTAATGAGAACAGTTTCTATTAAAAAAAAAAAAAGCAGTAAAGAGCTGGAGAAATGGTTCAGGGGTTAAAACTGTTCACATGCAGAAGGTACTAAGTTCAGGTCCCATGTAAAAATGCCAGGCAGAAATTGCAGCAGCCTGTATGTCTGGCCCTGGTGGGTGAATCCTGGGAAAACCCAGGACAAAGCAAAAGGAGATAGAAGCAATCCAGGATGATTCTGGAAGTCACCCTTGGTCTTCCACAAGGACACACCGTGCCCTCTGATACACATACACAGGCACACACACACACACACACACACACACTAAACAAATAGATAAAAACATAAAAAATAAAGAGCAAAACAAAAGAAAATGCAAATAGAAACTTTAGATATGTATTAAGCTGCACTATAAAAAATGCAACTTTTGAAAGTCAAAAAAACTGATTTTGCAAATTTATATGATTCGATCTGATCCATTCATGGAAGAAGTATTAATGTGATATGCATAGTATACAGAGAGATTTAGAAAACAATGCATGAGGATCCTGCATCCCATGCAAAAACACCACGTAGAAAATGGTCGCAACCCACACTTCCAGCCCTGGAAGGCAGAGTCTCAGAAACTTCTCAGCAAAGCTAATAGGAAGGAGGTAGTGCAATCCAGAGTGATCCCGAAGTCACCCTTGGATCTCCAGAGGCACACATAGTGCCCTCTCATACACACACACACACACACACACACACACACGTGCACACGCACACATACACACACACAGAAGGGAAGAGAAGAGAAGAGAAATCATGCATAAGATAAATGATTAAATGATTTAAATGATTTTTAAATGATTTTTAAAAGTCATTATGTCTTATCAGCACATAAGCAGATGCAAAGGATACTGAAGAGCAGTTAGATGCATTTGACTTGAGAAAGACATCTATAAACAAGCCACATGTTTTTATAAACTATCAAGCAATACTATCAAGCAATGTTAGGTAGCAAACATCTTCATTTTATGTCAACGTCCCTTTGCCACTCCCACACACTAAGCAAAGGCAGAATGGAATCAGCCACCATGAATCAACCTGTATGTGTAAGATTGAAGTGTTTATGGCAGGGAGGATGACTCAGCAGTTAAAGCTTTTGAGTTGCTAACAAAAAAAGTGAATTTGGATCCCCAGATCCCAAGTGAAAATACTGGACATGTATAGTAGGCAGCCTATGATTCTGTCCCTGGAAGGCAAAGTCTGGGAAACCCCAGAGCAAAGCAATAAAGAGATGGAACAATCCAGGATAATTTCTGATGAGGCATACATACACACTCAAGTACCCTCTGGTACACACAAATCACACACACACACACACACACACACACGCACGCACGCACGCACGCACGCACGCATGCACATGCACTTGCTTAAATAAAATAAAATGAAATAAAGAGTGAAGTATTTATTAGATTTGGCCCCAGGAAGGGCCAATGAATAAGCTCACTTTATGCACATATCATCATATATAAGTCTGTTATTCAAGTTTTCTATTTACTCTCTTTAGCTGTAATGTTTATTCTAATTTGTTTAAAGTAATACATAGATTAATCAATTTAATAAGGATACTCAGTTTGTTTGTTATTTGAAAACTAAAGGATGAACACCTCTGCTTTGTGTAGGCTGCCTAATTATGCTAACTGTCTTTGACTGAGTATTTATTAGACGGGAACTAAGCAGGATGTTTTACTCACATGTGATCCTTTCTTCTCTTCTCCAAATTGCATCATTAATCTTCAATTTAATTTCTCACAGATTTCTCTATAGTCCATAGTAGGTATGTTATGTTAACATTATTGTAGTTTAGAGAATTGAATGATATAATCTTAAGAACCCAGTACTGCCTTGATACAATTTTAAAATTTTAATCATCTTTGTTAATATTAAAAAATAATTCTCATTCATTTTTAATAATTGAGCAATGCAAAATTAAAGTACAAGTTGAAAGTCAGCTGCAGCTGAGATGATGGGGAACAATAAGAGAGGCAAAGTTAGTGCTTAAAATAGTGATTGCAACTCTCATCAAAATAAGCATATCCGAATGTCATGTGTTCTGTGCCTTTTAACTGCTATATAAACCAATGTGGGGTAATAGCTGATAGTGGCTCATCAAATAGAAGCATTTTATATAGATTTGGAAGAAAGAAGCCATCACTCTGTATGTATAATTCTTTTATAAGCAACTATCAGAAACATTGTTTTACTAGAAAGTTGTTCATTGAAGAGATATTCAATGTACCAGCCAGCCACATGTTCTACACCACAGTGAATAAATGGGTCCTGATTTCCTTCTACTGAGGAAGGTAAGACATGAACAACCAATTATACAATAAATTGTTTAATTAGAAGTATTAATATGATATAAGGCACAAGATTACAAGGTACTTTGATAAGGACTCTAAACTAAGGATAAAGGTAGGAAAGAACTCTGAAGAATAGTGTTAACTGACTTTTGAATTATTCAATTAGTTTCTACTAGGAAAATGTAAGAAGTGAATAGAAGTACCATGCAAGGGTAGCTACAAACAAAAGAGCCACAAAATGCCAAAAGCAGAGGATGTTCAAAGAATTATTAGAAGTTTTAGTGTGCCTGGAGGGGAGACCACAAGAGATGGGTAGCTTGGCGAATCAGGTGTAGATCATAGCTCACAGGACAAAGGTTCTTACTTTCAGAAGTATCTACAGTAATTAGGAACTTGCTGTTTGGAGGACCCCCTCCTAAGCACCACAGGACATTGGTAGCATTCTAGGCTTTTATAAACTGTCAGTAGTAACCATTCCCTATACAGCTTCCCATCTCCACTGTGAAAGCCATTCATGTCTGTACACACGATTTTGCCAAGTATCCTCTTAGAAACAAAAATCATCATACCTGATTGAGAGCCACTAGCAGGTCTAGAGAGATGGCTTAGTGGGTAAATTGCTTGCTGCACAACCATGAGCACCTGAGTTCAAATCCCCAGAAATATCTTGACAGGCCAGCCAGACTAATCAAAATAGGGAACTACAGGTTCAGTGAGAGATCTGGTCTCAAAAAAATAAAGCAAAATGTGATTAAGGAAGATTCCTAACATCAATCTCTGGTCTCCACATGCCCATGCATGGAAGAGTGTACACTCACACGTGCAGACACACACACACACACACACACACACAAAGAATCATTACAGGCGATGTTAATAAATCTGATCTTTATCCTAAGGACAATAAGAATATTATTTGAAGACTAAATGAGCGCTTTAAGAAAGGGAGCACTTTTTCAAACAATCTGGATAGGTCAGGGTAATATTAATGAAAAGGGTGAAAATCTATAGCAGCCTGAGAAATGAAAGCTCTCCAAGCTGACAGAAAAGAAAGTAGGTCAGTAGGTCAACAGCTCCTGTTCTGAATGAAACAAGCTGCCCCAATGGACATGAACACATGGCCACTAATCATCCATTGATGGAAAGGTGTACTATAGGAGCCTTTTGTGCATCTGTGTTCACTGCACATCCTGGTAGCAAGGCATTATATTATACATGTTAAATGAGACATGCATTGATAAATTAATTATCAACCTGTCTGCATGAATACTGAGAAGTGAGTAGGAAGAAATGACACATGAAGATTAGAAAGAAAGATACAAAATATACAATGAGAATTATATTTGGAGTTCCTCTAAGAATAAAAACACAAACTAAGAAAATCAAATATCGAAATCAAAACAAATACAAATACAGAAAACAAAGAAGTTGAACACCATAAGCAGCAATTATTTCTTAGCAAAACTCTTGTACTAACACGAGGCTTTCATCAGTAAAAACTAAAGTGGGATAGTCGTTTTCATTCCCATTAACTCATTTCCTTCTGCTCTTTAGGAAAAAAATAAGCAGCTTCTCACCAAGAGCTCCTTCTATTCCAGTTCTGCTGCTACCGCTAGCTGCTTTAATCTTAATGAGCGCCTAGAAAGTATTTATCCTTTGATTTAACTGCTGTGAATCAGATAAACCTGGGAAAGATCATGAAAGATTTGCTACGTGCAGCCTTATTTGGAAACATTAAGGAAGGAGAGCTGACTAGAAGGGTCAGGTGAATATTTATTTTCCTCGAAGCCTTTACCTCCAGCACTAGTCTTTGCCTGTCTTGCTCACTGCCATGTGTGGGCTCTGCCAGTGAGCCGCCTGTTCCTTCTCCATCTGCGCTTGCAAACTATTGCCCATCTGTGCAGGATGCATCTCATTCAAACCAATAACCAAGAAGTAAGATTCGACACCTTTCCATAAGCTGAAATGGAGAAAAACTGCCAAAGGAATGCCTCTGACCCATGAGCCACGCTGCTTTTCCAACAACCCTTGCTGTCGTAGGATAGCACACACCTGAGCTCTGGCTCGAAGGTCTAGGTAAAGTCTTCATTATTAAAAGAGCATCTGGTTCTTAATCTGATCATGCTTCTTGGCATTTGCATCCAGAGGTTCATGAGTCTGGGTACGTACCAGAACCACTGAAATGCCCTTTACAAATACACCTGGACCCAGTTATGAACTGGGTCTGAAATACAACTTGCCAAGATAAAGGGAGACCATCAATTCTTTTCACACAGTTCCCAAGAGAACTTGCTTACCAAAGTTCAATGTACATAAAAATTTGAGAATAACCACTTTATAAACTAGAGGAGCAATCACTCATGGTTGTACAGTTCACTATTAATTTGCCAGACCAGAATAAATAAATGTGATCAACTATCTTCGTTCAGATGATTATGCAATCTCCTTTATTAGAATGAAATCTCTGTGGTAGAATCAACATCGTAAAAATGACCATCCTACCAAAGGCAATATACAAATTCAATGCTATACCAATTAAAATCCCAAAGCATTTCTTTAAAGAAGTTGACCAAACAATCTCAAAATTAATATGGAGGCACAAAAGACCCAGGATAGCAAAGACAATCCTGAGTAACAAAAACACTGCTGGAGGTATCACCATACCAAATCTTAATCTATACTACAAATCCATAGTTGTAAAAACAGCCTGGTACTGGCTCCAAAATAGACACACAGATCAATGGATAAGGATTGAAGACCCAGATATAAGCCCACAAAAATACAGCCATTTGGTCGTTGACAAAGGGGCCCAAAAAATCCAATGGAAAAAGAACAGTATTTTCAACAAATGGTGCTGGTAAAACTGGATCTCCACATGCAGAAGATTAAAACTGGACCCGTACTTGTCACCATATACAAGACTTAATTCCAAATGGATCAAAGATCTTGATTTAAGGTCAGAGTCTATAAAAACCATAGTTGAAAGGGTAGGAATTCCCTCAAGCTGATTGGGCTAGGCCAACAGTTCCTAAACAGACATCCAATGGCACAATCACTGCTACCAACTCTCAACAGTTGGGATCTTGTGAAATTAAAGAGCTTCTGTTCAGATAAAGAGATTGTAACACAAGCTCAGAGGCAACCCACAGAATGGGAGAAAATCTTCACTAACCATATATCTGATAGAGCTCTATTATCCAGAGTGCACAAAGAACTTAGAAAACTAAACACCAAGGAAACTAATGGCCCAATTGAAAAATGGGCCCTGGAACTTAAAATAAACTTTACTAGGGATGAAATTAAAATGTCTAACAAATATCTGAAAAAATGCTCCACTTCCTTAGCTATCAGGGAAATGCAAATCAAAACTTCCCTGAGATATCATCTCACCCCCATCAGGATGGCAAAAATCCACAATACAAACAACAACAAATGCTGGAGAGGATGTGAAGAGGGGGGAACTCTCCTACATTGCTGCTGAGAATGCAAGCTCATACAGCCACTCTGGCGAGCTGTCTGGAGATTCTTAAAGAAATTAAAGATTGAAATGCCATAAAGATTGAAATGCCATATGACCCTGAGATTCCACTTTTGGGACCTCATGCAGCAGAGGTCCACCTCGATAGCACAAGTGCGACCATGTTCATAGTAGCACTGTTTACAATAGCAAAGTCATGGAATCAACCCAAATGTTCAACAGTTGACGAGTGGATAAGGAAAATGTGGTACATCTATACAATGTAGTACTACTCAGCCATAAAAAATGATGAAGTACTGGAATTTGCTGGGAAATGAATGTCATTAGAGACAATTATATTGAGTGAAGTATCCCAGACCCAGAAAATTAAGCGCCATATGTACTCCCTAATAGGTGGCTCCTAGTACCAAACCCACCCAGCCCACCAGAAAAATCTCTGCAATACAGTAATTGCAAGGATTATGAACAGGAGGGATGGAGTAGGAGGGCCACACCAGAAACAAGGAGAGAGGAGACCATGTAACAGCAGAGAAAATAGGCCTCCATCAAGGACTGCGAGTAAGCAATGAGACATCTGGTTAAGTTCACAGACTTTTCGTTCCTGATCATCTACAACTGAGGGGGTGTGATTTCACCAGAAGGGGAGGGCATATAGTCTGGCAGATAAGAAGTAACCATTTTGCAAATGGGTGATTGACCCCTCCCTCACTGTGATTTCCTATTTTTATTGCATCTACCTTTGAATATACTCTTATAACAAGACTCTAATTTAACAGATTTTTATCTCTGGCCAGGGGGTGACATACAATGCCCACCAGAATGGAGTGAGGGCATTGCAGGAGCAGCAAAACCACAAAAGACAATCAACAAACCATAATCCAGAACTTCAGAGACTCTATATCAACCACCTAGAACTAGGCCAGCCTAATCTCTCCCCATCCTGAAGCTCAGGGAAATTTGCGGAAGAGGGGGCGGTAAGAGTGTAAGAGCACAAGGATGGGAGGAGCAATGATATGCAAGATACTCCACACAAGTTAGGGCCGAAGCAATCATAATTGGACTTTACATGCCCTGCACAATGTCCAACACACTATTGTCCCCACAAAGTCTAGCATTTGGAGGCAAGGGACTGACAGCCAAAATAGTGTTCCTATGCTTAAGGGGAACACAGGAAAGGGTTCAGGGAAATGCCGCTGGGTCCTTGTATGTCATTGGAGAGGAGGATCCAGAGGACAGTCAGGCATGCACATTAAAGGATTCTCTGGCGATTGGGGGAGGGGAGGCACTGGGGAGTGGGGAGGGAGGCGTGAGGGGGGGCGAGCAAAAGGGTGGGGGGAGGAGGAGGGAGGGAGGGAACCGGTGTACCTATTAAGTTTGTATGAGCGGAGATAATAAAAAATGTTAAAAAAAAAGAATGAAATCTCTGGAAAAAGCAATGTGTTTTAATCACCTTCACATCTCAGACCCATTTATACAGAAAGTATATAATGAAGATGGAGAAAAATAAATGCACATGTGTCTATGTACATGATATCTACTTTAATGAGCTTTCTTAAAAGCTGAAAAGAAAAATGTAAACTTTTTCAAAAGTCAAATACACAAAGATAAAGAATAAAATGGTGACTATCAACAATGGGAAAATGAGGAACTATAGATACAAAGTAGTAGATACAAGATTATCTGTATATTATTATACAGAGTTTAAAGTCTTTGCCTCAAGAGCAAAAGGACCTCAGTTCAAAGTCCCAGATCTGACATAAAAATGCCATATGGATATGGTGGCAGCCTGCAATTCTAGCCCTAGAAGGTGGAGCCTGGGAAACCCCAGAGCAAAGCAATAAGCAAGTAGAGCAATCCAGGGTGATTGCCAAACTCACCCTTGGTCCTCTGCTCACATACACACTCAAGTATCCTCCTATACACGGCACACACACACACACACACACACACACACACACACACACAAAGAGGAGCAGATAAAGATGAGTAAGACTAGAGTTCTAATGTACAACATGAAAACTATACTTAACAATATAGTATTAGATTCATAATTTTCCTTAAAAATTCATTTTGAATATACTACAAAAAATTAATAATTGTGTAAGACAAAATTTGTTAATTTGCTTGCTAATGCATTTATTTATATGATATTAATATGTCATGAACACCTTAACATATACAAGATTTGTGTATAGATGTGATATGTGCATGTGTGCGTGTGCATGTTCATGTGTAGGAGTACATTCATAGGCATGTGCATGTGGAGGTCAGAGGTCAGGCAACCTTGGACACCTGCCTTGGTTACCTCTGTTTTAAAACAGTCTCACTGTGGTGGTGGTGGTGGCTGACTGCTAGATATGTCAGACTATGTGAGCTATAAATCTCTGGGATTCTTCTGTCTCTGCCTCCCATCTCACCACAGAAGCATGTTATTGGAGATATGCACTATTGCGTCTAACTTTATGTCAGCTCTGGTGGTCTCAAGCTTATGTGACATGTTCTTGTCACAACAATGCATCCATCCAGTCTTTATAGTAAGATAGATATACTTTTTGCGAGTGTGTGGGGAGGGGATAGGTGGACTTGAGAGTATAAAAGGGTACTTGAAGGTGTGTGCTTGTGGAGACCCCCAGAGTGACATCATGAATCATCCTGGATTGCTCCACCTCCTTACTGATTTACTCTGGAGTTTCCCGGGATCCACCTTTCAGAACCAGAATTACAAGCCATCCCCATTTCCATCCAGCATTTCTACATGGGACCTAAAATCCAAACCAAAGTCTTTTTGCTTTTGAAGCAAAGGTTTTGATCCCTGAGCCATCTCCTCGGCCATCTATAGTAATGTCTTTAAAAGAAGTCAGGCACAGTGACTCACACCTAATCCTAGCACTTGTGAAACTGAGGTAAAGAACTGTTGTAAGATCTAGACTAACAACTGAGATGTTATCTCAAGAAAAATAGTTTTAAAGAAAAACCTTTACAAACACAAAGGAGACAAAAACAAATGAGACACCAAGACCCTCACTTCACTTGACCACTTGGGAATTGTGTGGTCTATCCAGCATACCAGGTTTCCAGAAATGCTTGCTCTTTTCTACCATGAATGCTTTATACATCTCGATTTTTAAAAGTAACTAAAATAAGCCATGCACATATGACAATTATAAACTCCAGCAGAAGAAATGGGATCCCTCCCACACTTTCATCCAATCCTCCCCAGGTTCTACAGCCCAGTGCTGAGAAACCTCTCATGTGAATCTCAAGGTTCCCCACCCTAGTGTGGAGCTCACTGCTTAGCACAGCACTTTTTGCAGCATCTATCACTGAAGATGCCGGACACCTTTTCAAAAACAGAGGGAGAGTTCATGCCCTTGCCTCAAGTGACCCACACACACAAAAAGAAACTAGCTACCACACCCAATGTGAAACAATAACTCAGTGCACTAGAAGTGCAGAATTAGAATTACTGATTTGCAGACCTGAGCATCTACTGGTTTGTAATGACTAGATTTTATGCATGGAACACTGATACGTTAAACTCATTGCACTTTTTGCTGGTTCTCTGTTTTAGTTATTCTGACTCTGTCCAAAAAATGACAAATGTTTTCCTACTTACAGTGTACTGTACAAAAAAAGCTAAGCAGGACACTACAGCAGGTTCTTCCTTAGTAATATATCATCATAATTAATGTTATACTATGTTATGTTATGTGCGTGTCCCCCTGAAGAAAACAAGAGGCAATCATGCACAGCATTTTTCTCAAGCAAACAATAATCACCTTTTACCAGGTTCTGACTTGCTCTGGACAGGCATGTGTAAAGTACAAGTGAGATGCTTGAGAGAAGAGCATTAAACAATTTTGAAAGAGATCACTCATCAAATGGAGCTTAGAATAGGACTTTCAAAGGTAACTGAGATGAAATTAATGGCACATTGCCTCCCCATCAATGCTGTCTTTGCCACAAGTATGCCTGGAACTGTTGCTAAGGGCTCAAGGAAGAAGTCAGAACCAGTGGATCAAATATACACCCATCTAATCAGCTGAGAGGCCCCATCGTCATCACCAGGGGGGATATCTACAGTGACCTGCAGGTGCCCAATCAAACTCAGTGCTTAATTTGAAACATATGTGTGCTCCACCCCAACACTAGAATTACTAAAATATCTAGATCATGCAGATGTTGCTGCTGGTCTGTGGGCATTATTTGGAGTGATATCCCTCCAGTTGGTCTTTTCTGATTCAAGTCAATGAAAAGACAGACCATGACTAGAAGTCAATAAAACAGCAGTGTTAGAGCCTGGAGACACAAAAAAAGATTCTCCTCTGGAGAACCAAGGAAGACCTTTACCTCCAACATTCAGCCTCTACCATGGAAACAATCTATTTCTGTCATTCGAAGCCATGCATTCTGGACAGTTTGGTTACAAGCCATCCTAAAAATCTAATATGTCATTACTTACAGGAACAAAAGAAAATAGCAGCAAAAGAAGTCAAGAGGTCACATTAATCTGGAGAGCAGTGTTGTAGCATAGGACCAAAGGGGAAGAGGTCAAACTGAATTTAGGTTAGAGAGAGACATGGAGGAGTTTCACAGAAATGTCCTCAAAAATTGTTTTCACTCTATAAATGACCTTTCTGATCAGGTGGGCTCCGCTGGACCTGTGCTTAGGAAATTTCAAAATAATTTTGAGTATTCAAGTTGAAACTTTTGAGATGTTGGCAGGAAAAAAATTATGAGCATTTATATGTCTAATAAAACTTTATTATTAAGAAAGTTTTTGTGGACCAGTAAGAAGGCTCAGCAAATTTGACAATCTGAGTTCGATCCCATAAGCACACATGATAGAAGGAGAGCAGTGACCTCTGACCTCCACCTGTGTACCTTCTCTCTCTCTCTCTCTCTCTCTCTCTCTCTCTCTCTCTCTCTCTCTCTCTCCAGGGACAGGGAACATACTCAGCAATGTAAATCAATCTAAACAACAATGGAGGGGAAGAACTGACACAAGACAGGACCAGCTGTCTCAGTAACTAACTGCAAACACCTGGGAGTAAATCTCCATCTACACACCTCTAATTTTATCTTTAGATAAGAAAAGACCTCAACACCCAAACAAGAGGCAATCTAGTGCGATGGAAGAGTAGCTTGACAGCCAATAACAACCAACCAAAATGCAGAGTTCAGGAATTTTGCGGAAGGGTTGGTAAGATTATAAGAGCCTAAAGATGTGGAAGTACACAGCTGGCCAGAAAATTACACCCCAGACAGGGTTGCTGCACCCAGGAACCCACCGAACTTGCAAGATGACTGACATGTCAACATCCCCCTATAGACTAGGGAGGCTCTCAAGAGAAACAGTTATATGTAGTGATAACCTTGGAGACTGGGGCTAGACAGGTGAAGGGTGTGCCTTTATCAGTGAGTCTACCTAAGGAAGGGCAACTTGGTCTGCCACAGAGGCCTGATCCTCCACTAGAGCACATAGTCCAAAGGGAACCCTGGGGCCTACAGAAGCAGATGGACTGAAGGGTGGGAGAGAATGAGAGGAACTGATGAAGGGAGGGGAAGGTAGGAGGGGAGGGGAGGAGAGAGAGGGGAGAAGAAGGAGAGGGGAAAGGGTTACCAACCATACATTGTGTTTGTGAAACTAGAAAAATAAAATTTAAAAAAAGAGGAAGGTGAGGTCAGACAGAGTTCTATCTTTTAAATAAGAAATGAATGAATCTTTGAATGAAATTGTAATGTACTGACATTAATACAGATTTAATTAGATCTTGATTATCTAAAATTCAATATAAAAGGTATCAATTTGCTTTCACAGGTGAGCCAACACAGAAATTTTCAATATGTCGAAATTCATAAGTGAGACCACATATATATGAGTGCATGGCACTCGACTGACTTCTATGTGGACTGCCAAACTCTATGAAGTAATTGTTAAATGACAGAAGTACTGAAGGTATATTTATGATGCTACAGCTTTACAACTGCACTGAAGTACTCAAAAGACATTTGTCTGAGAAACCTTTGCACATAAAATGGCACTGATATTAAATTAGAGCCTCCCACTGCCAAAATAAACAGTCTTCCCATAAAAGCATGAGGAAATGACTATTTTGATCAGGTGAGCAAATGTAGCATGCTCTGTGGCCAGGAAATCACAAGACAATTTGCTGATCGCTAGCTGAATAATGTGCACACTTATTCCTTTCCTTATAAAAGCATAGGAAAATCAACTTGAGACACAAAGCATATGGTAGATTACACTACAAGATTTAAGTATTTTTATTAACATCATGTTTCCTTGCTATAATGAAAATTAAATAAAGCTTTATGGTTTAATAAAGATTCCTCACAGGACCTGGAAGATTCTTTTTCGAAGATTATTCTGGTTCATCTTAGAGCAATTTTCCATTCGCCTTAAATTCTTAAAGAAGATTTTAATATTGCTTAAAATAAAAGAATAAGAAAGAACAAATGTTTCAGCCATTCTTTTTACTATTAAATGTTTATTTGCAAATCAGAGGGCTATAAAGGTTCTCTAACATTCACTTAATTTATCTATATAGTTGTAATCCCTTATATAAATATCTTTTCATAATGATCCTGATGGAAAGTCTCTAATAATACTGTAGTCACTAACGCACAAGCTTCACACTTGAGTGACTCAAGTCAGATTAGATTCCTCCATGGGGAGTCCAACCTAAACCCAAACTTTCTCCTCCACACAACCAAAAGCACTTAAATACTCAACTTTGCCTAATACCTGTGCCAATCCTGATCTTAGATAAGCGTTCTGTGAACAGCTCTAGCCCAAAACATGAGGCCAACATAATCAATATAAATTTCTGTTGTCTTTAACCCAGCACTTCAAGTCTCAATTTCTAGATTCAGTCCTAATCAAGGCTTCTGGTATTTGTTCATATCGAGGTGCAATTTTTAGCTTTGGGTGTATTTAGTAACAAGCACTACACATGTATTCCTCCAAACTGAGCATTTTGCCTTCATCTGTCCCGTTTCCCTGGTGGGTTAACTGAACTCTATTCCACTGGCTTGAAATCTTGAAGTTGGATCAGTGGTTTTCTTACGTGTTACCAACCTTAACTTTTAAGAACCTGTAGTGCACAAATATTTATAATTTCATAAGGAACCTCTGCTTACCCCATTATGGATCCTTTTCATATCGTGTCCTGAACCTTTCACCAACTGTATGAAATCTCATGTTTCATCTCAGTATGATCATCCCAGTGGACTGAACTTTAAGTAGACTCTGCCTATCAAAGTAGATTGTGCTCAATCTTAAGCACAACTTACCATGATGACCACATCTTGGATGTACCTCTTATGGAAGACCCAACAGATCTTTCCCCTCCTCAAGATCTTCATCAAGATAACATACTTTCTACAGAACTCAATATTTTTATAAAATATCTTTCCAGTGAAAGAAGAGAATGAGATGTAAGCCCTAGATAATAAAGGTACAAGTTGCATTTGTATGTAGTTGCTTTCTGTTCCTAAAAAAAATTAAAATGTAATTTATAATTAATAATGTTTACTGCATGCATTAAAGCCTTATATCAAAATAATAACATTTTCACTGAATTAAAATTATACTAATTGAATCTCAATACTCAATTACATATCATTAAATTTTACTTATTGTCTTGTTTTCTTCAAATAATTTTGGAAATAAGTTTTGTGCTAAGTATCTTACAAGATCTGTAAGCTCTTTAAAAGAAAAAACTATGTCTTACATAGAACATATGATCTTCCCAACTTATATACAGCCTACAAATCCCTACACACTGGCATTATATTAAGGTTTTTAAATTTTTACTGTCATTAGATTAAAGTCTGGACTGAAAATTATGATAATCTCTTTGAAAATTAACAAAGAAAAATATAGAAAAGTTAAAACTGCCTATTATAGCTTGCTAAAGCACAAAACAATCTTCTTCAGAAATCTATTAATTACCCAAAAACTCACAACTGTTCTGAATAACTTAAAGACTTTTTTACATCTTTGAAATGTATACTTTCAGATTCAGAAGTATTTGAAATCCACTAGCAGAATGATCCTAAGAGTCTATATTTTCCTTCCAGTAAAGCACACTAGCAGAAGGTGCAAAAAATGTAAATTTTTTCTACCGAAATACCGGAAAAATTCAGATTACAAAACCCTACACAATCTATGTTCTACTTTTTTAATTGCTTTCTAACTTTCTGGACTGACAACAGTCCAGGAATTCTAATATCTGAAAACTGCTATTATTTTTAAACCATTTTGATGAAAGCACTAGTTACAAATAAAATAGAAAGAAGGAATTGAGTCCTAAGGACCCCTGGAATCTGAGTCTGGAAGAGGAAGAAAGAATCTGCCCCCAAAAGGGAAGAGAGCAGCAGGTTCTTTGGATAAAACCAGACAAAGCACATGCATTCCCCACAAAGGAGCAAGCCCAACTAGCAGGGGTCTGGCTCTACACCAGGACAGATGAGCACATAAACCAGCACAGCCAAGCATCCTTAAACATAAAAGTGACAGGTTTCTTCCAGATCAAATCCTAGCTTCCTGTATCTGATGCTACTTCCTGCTCTCTACCTACAGATAAATCAACAGTTTTAATCAAACATTTTTCGACATGCCAAACAAGGAAGAGACCAATTAGCTTTGGAAAAGCCCGTGAGTCATTCATTTTTATTTCTCTTTCTTTTACATGCTTCAGGTTAAACATCTGAGCTTCAAAATATTTCCTAAGTACAAGGGAAAGAGAAGGGAAGCTTATAAATCTCCTTCAAGCCTCCACACTGTGAGAGAACAGGATAAAAACAGGGGGTGGTCAAACTGATTTTTGATTCTCAAATGTAGCAAGAATCCATTTCCATCCATGTTCCTTAGACTAGCACTATGTCTGACATTTCAAGGACCTGGATACTAGAGTCAGCATTCTTTCCAGAGAGAGGAACAGACAGGAAGACCACAGGATGAAGCAATCGGCTTCTTTATACACAAATCTAGCTAGTCCTGAGGCACAGATGCTTTGTAATGTAAGCAGACAAGCACAAGTCATCCAGGTTAAGAAACAAGAATAGAATTCCACGGAAATATAAGTCCCTACAAATTCCACTGATTCCATTCATGCTCCAGTTGCCCTGTTCATTTAGGACTTTTTTTAATACTGATAACCTCCTTCCCTACTCAGCTGTTCATGCTTGGACTCACCCAGTCTCTTAATCTGTTAATTATCTGTATTAGTTCTTCATCAAATACTATATGCTTTTCATTGGAGCCTAACCAATATTTTTTAAGAGTGTGCTCTCTAAGGAATAACTTCCAGTAACACATCCTGATCTTATCATAAGGTGCACACAAGTGCCCCCCCATTCCCAGCCATTAAGTGAAACCACATGTTCTAGTCTTACAGAGCAAAGCAATGCAAGTTCTGAAACTTTAAGCCAAAAAGTACTTTAAAACAACAAGAGGGGAGGGGCGCAGGGAGTTGTATACAAGAGGGCACTTAAATGTGTATGTGACTGTGGAAATCCAAGGATGAAATCCAGAATTATATCCCGGCCTCCATCCTCCAGGGTTAAAAATTCAGGCTGCTGCCATTTCTACCCTGCATTTTTATGTGAGATCTGGGGACCTGAAACCAGGTTCCTGTTGCTTGTGAGGCAAAGGATTTAACTACATGAGCCCAAAACAAAATATTTTATGTGTAAATATGTTGTGCTTCAAAATTATGCCCGACATACTGTTATGTCTTCTATTAGAAAACATCAGTCCAATGCTAAGGTGTTACATACTAACCTGGGGCTGTTTAAAATGATACTGCTTTAAAAATTGAAAAATACTGCATGTGGAGAATATAAATGACATTTTTCCTTTTTCTTCTTCCTCTACCCAAATCAATCAAATTACAATGGCTATCCAGAACAGTATGAGGGAGACCTTATCATTCAGAACACATATACAACAAACAGCAAGGAGCTTCCCAAACCAGTGCTGCATGCAGAGGATCAACAAAGAAAGGGGAAGAATACAAACTGCCTGCTGTAAGCAAGACCAGAGCAGGAGAGCTGAGAGCTAGCTGAGAACCAAAGAACAAAAACTGTGATCCAAAGATGATCTGAAGGGAAACAAGATGAATGGCAAAATCAGAAAGGAAGAAAACTAGCTAAAGAAAGAAGGGGCACCAGATAGACTGGGACTCAAAGGTCAGTGTAGCCCATGGCTATAATGACAGACTCAAAAAAGCAATAATTCTGCAATTTGCTCTTTAAACACAAAGATGAGATCCAAGTGATTAAAGTGTGTTTCGGATAGAATTTGACCCCCAAATTCAACCTGCTCCCATGTTTGTTATATATCAGAGCTAGAAAAATGAGTCAAGATAAGTCAGTTTCTCTGTTGATTTATTGCTATCCAATTAGGAAGCTCTTGGCTCACTGATCAGAAACAAAGATTAAAGGAAAAAAGTATACTATAAAGGCTAAAACTCTCCAATCTTCTCTCTCAACTGACTACATAAAAAGATACACAGAACCTAATTTAGTACTGGTTATAAATCACCTCAAGTGCTAAAGGCAGAAGAAAAAGATGTTCACATTTAAACATGTTCTTCCAGACTTCCCTGTATTGTTATCTCCCTGAATAAAAAAAAAAAAAAAAACTTTGAACAAAGCTAACAGTGGCCTTAGTTTGCTCATCTACACAGAGCAAGCATATCCAATGTAAAATAATACTCATATAAGTGAAAAAAATAAGATTTCTTCCTTGTAGAATGCTACACAGATGTGAGTAAATAATGTTCTTCTAATTTTCATTTGGGCAACTTTGGTCTAATTAGCTAGGCATTATAGTAAATCAGCAAAGACACTGGTCATAGTCAATACATGAATAACGAATACCATGAGGATGAGGGATTTGTTTTGCTCTAATAGTTATCTAGCAGATTACTGCTTTGTCCATTAGAGGATTTTTAATATTACCCATTAGCTGTGAAAACTCCAAAGTTTTTGTTCTTTAACGCATTAAAAAATGTGTACATAAAAACTCAGCTTCAAAATTAAGAAACCAAAACAACAGTAGTTATAATGATTAGGCCAGGAACGAGACACAGGCAAATTTGCTGATTTAGCAACCTACTAATAGGGTGCTACTCCTATCAGGAGATTTTTGTGAGCCCTGATATCTGCTCAGTACTCCAGTGGTAGTAAGATCTACAGGACATAAAAGAAGGAATCAACACCACAGGAAGGTTAGACACAGACATGAATTTTAGATCCTCTGCTGATAAGCTGTATAATATTTGGCAAGTCATAACCTCCATAAACCTCAATTTTCCTTTAATATATCAATATATCAGCTCATCTTACTTCCCAGGAACATCATGATGATTAAATTAGATGATGTAGGTAATATTATTTTATATGCTGAAGCGCTATATAATATAAATTTATTACTATTACCAATACACAGCTCAAGAGAGGAAACAACCTCAGAAATAATGAGGAATAAATTTGATTAGGTGTGAGGTTTATTTGATCACGGATGCTATTAAGGATCATTAACTTAATTTCAAATGTACATTTTTAACTTATTTACCCAAAGTGTGAGCTCACATTTTTGTAATTACTTATTAAAACAGGAAAATATAACCAGATAATGAATAAGTTATTTTTTTCCTTCAGGTCTTACATCACCATAAATATAGAACAATGGTCCTTTTACTGCCTAAGAAAGATTTTAAAAATTAAAATAGTAATAATTTAACAGTTATTCCTCAGGCTACAAATTTTCAAGGTCTATAAAGTTCTAAATTTCCTGTAATATGTCTAAGTAGAGATTGAACTGGAGAATGTGAGACTTTTCTCATTCTGAAAGTTCCTGATAGAATTTCATTTTAGGTTCACCTTAAACCTACATGATCTTTGAAGCCAATGAAGTTCTAAAAACTTGACTGGTTTGATTTGGATGTAGTTATGTGATGATCCAAATTGAATGAGGCTAGTCCCATACTCAGTAGTCATCATCCAATCTTCCAAACAGAACTCTATCTGTTGACGTTACATAGAGAATTAATGCTTTCTTTCCCAGATTTGCAAAAGCTAGAGATATCCTGGAGCACAAACCTGACAAATCATGTGTAACTTGTGCCAAACATGAGACTTATCCAGCCCCTCCAGCCTTTTGACCTGCCATCTCCTTCCTGCTAGGGAAGTAAACACAGTTCCTGGATGTGCAACAAGGCCAAGAAAGCATGAGAACCCAGTCAGATAAAAACATGAACAAGGAAGACACAGAAAGTCTAGGCCTTGAAAGAAAGCCATTTTCTTCAGTGGTGTAGCCAATGATAAGTTGCCCACATTCCTGAAAATAACCCCTCATCAATGTTCATGTAACTAACCACAGATTAACTCCTTGGTTCACCAATGAGGGGGAGATGTGACAGAACAAGGGGATTAAATGAGAAGGAGGGAATCAGCAAGAGAGGTGAAGAAAGGAAAGATAGTGGAAGAATGGATATGATCAAAGTACATTATACATATGCATAAAATTTCATAGTGAAACACATTATGTATAATTAACATATGCTTAATTTTAAAAAACTTTACAAACAATTTTAAAAAGCTCATGAGTTAGACTTTGTCAATTGTCCCTAAGGTGTAGGTCTTAAAATATCAGGAGAAAACAAATGCATGGTCACACAGATTACTCTGCTAAAGAAAAAAATACTTTATGAAAGGTAATCCCTAAAATCGATCTTTTTAGGACATTCTTTAGATGGTGGTTGCCTTAATAAAAGTAGGCATTTCTTCAAATTGAAAAAATTATCTCTCATATATGTGAGTTAGAGTTTGGTAAAAGCAGATTTTTAGTCAAAGTTCCCCTGAAATGATAAAAGTTAAAATCCTCACTTAGCAATTTGTCTCTTTCTGATTATGTTTTCAGAATTTCTGAATCTTTTCTTACTGCCTTTATTTCCTGCTCAGTCTTTGATCATTTTGATATCAAATTTATTATTGTTTTACCACCATTAGTTGCATTTTATTGTTATTAATACTCTTAAATATGAATAAACATAATATGCAAGTTATCCAAACAATAGAATTAATAAAATGTAGAATGACTCTGCATAGTGCTCATCATAAACATTATTATAGTTGTTATTCTATCATAAGTCACAGCATCCACCAGCAAGCTGTGACAACTAGAACCTGCATGCATACTGGACTTGCACAGGCCAAAGAGAGTAATATATGACTCAAAATGGACACATGAAGATTAGTAAGCAAAGCACATTAAGAGGCACAGGAGCCCATATAAATTGCCCATGTTCACTTGCCCATGTTACCAAGAAATGATCAGTAGACGTAAAACAAGATAGAGCATTGTATTTACAAGAGTGTTGTCATCAAAAGACTTTGAAAGAATATTTCCGTAAGTCCCATAACAGGAAGTAGCTGTTTCCATGCAACTGTGGTAATTTCCCTTCTAAGGAAGTAAGTATGGCTTGTCTGAGATAATCATACACATTGAAAAACTGTTCTTCTCCTTGACCTGAAACACCTTTCCAAATGTTAACTGAAGAGAAGCAGGCACGGTAGTACAAGTCTGTAATCCCAGTAATTGAAAGGCTGACATAAAAGGCCAGAAAGGACTAGAAGAGTGAATTTGAGCCAACATGTATATAAAAATGTAACAAGATCCCATCCATAAACAAACAAAAATAATAAAATATTACTACAGAGGCAACAAATTATTATGCCACTGGGTCAGGCAGAAGTCACCTCACAGGATCAGTTTCCATTGAAGATTGTGCACTCTCACAGCACCATAGACTAAAAAGGGAGATTTTGAAATCACCAGGAGACAGCCAGGAAGGTACACTCACCAAGCACACAGCACCTAGCATAAGAACTTAGTGTGGGGAGCAGAAAGGAATCACCAGGATCCACGAGGATGGAGATGTCCAAGGAAGAAGCCAACAAGGAAAAATAAAGAGGTCATTAACGAAAATATTTTCAGTTGGAAAATAAGTAAAGAAATCAAAATACACTGAATTTAGGAAGAAGTGGGTGAAAAGATGTTTAAGTTACCTGAAGGGATATTTTAAATAAAAGCAATCTTATTTCACAGTTTGCCTGCATTGTTGCCAATAAGTCAACAACCAAATGGCTTAATTCCTTGTCCAACTTGGTAGGAGGGCACACACCAACATCAAGGATCAAGGGAAATGACTACACTGTATCCACAGGACTGCCAAGAGAGGGACAATCTCTACTTGTCAGTTCAGCATGTCTAGCCAAATATACCAAAGGATGCCAACTTCCCTAACCAGCTCCCTCTGTCTTATTCACCTGCCCAGAGACTAGTCCCACCCACCATGAGTTGGATCGTCTTTATCAATTAGACAATTTCCTGCAGGCTGACTCTGAGTTCACCTCAGCTACTAATTCTCTACAAATGTGCCCAGAGCTGGAAGCTTCAACCATCAAGTTGATACCTGTTTCTAATTATGACATCTTAGAAAAAAGTCAGCAAATATAGAAAAAATAGTGGTATTAAAAACTACATTGAAGGGCTGGAGAGGTGGCTCAGGGGTTAAGCCTCTGCCTTGCAGACAGAAGGTTCTGAGTTCGGATCCTAGACCCCACGTATAGACGCCAGGCGGAAGCGGGGGAAGGCCTGCGTTTCTGGTCCTGGTAGGGCGGAGCCTGTGAATCCCGGGGCAGAGTAAACAAGGAGGAGGTGGAGGCGGCCATGGTGGTTCCCGAATTCATCCGTGATTCTATACACACACACACACACACACACACACACACGCACACGCACAATTGAATAAATAAATTTTTTTTAAAAACTACATTGAAAATGAAATATATACAAAGTACGAGTGACATTAACAGCATAAAAGAGTAAGCAAGTATACAACAGTAAACAACAGAAAGGCAAGCACTGTTCCTAGCACAGAGTGGACACAGCGCTGAATGGAAAACATTGTCACCACTACAACTAATAAGAGCTTAGGAAAGCAATCAAGTTGCCTCTTAGTGCTCAAAATGAGGAATTTAGTTAAGCATTAATTACGCTCAGAAAATAGATTCTCAAGTGGAAAAGCAGACTAATGTGGTTCTAGCAATTGCACTGTGCCAATTCTTTAGGAAGTTCAGGGAAAATTCCAAAAGCTGTCTGCTCCCTGTAACTTCAGGATCACTTATTCTTTCTAAAAGACAGTTTTGAAATATCTTTACAGTTGCAACAGCTAAAAAGCAAAGTAAAAATTTAGGATCTTGCCTTCTAGTCTTTCAGGGGACTAAAGATTGAAAATTGTTGTAAATTTATTGATGTACTGATATAAAAAATGTATCCATGTAAATATAAAAGGAATGGAAACTTGATTACAAATTTTAGGCCATGCCACATCTCTTGAATACGAAGAAATGTATTTATTACTTAACAACATGAAACATCTCTACGTAATTCCTACTAACCTGGCAACCAAGAGCTGAAATTGCTTCCAGCTAGCTATGTGGAGATCTGGCTTGGGCTGGCTCCAGGAGTGAATTTAGCACACTTCCTAACTACGTGTGTAGTGATAGCAGACCATTCGTTTTTGTCAGCCATGGTAGGATCTATGCCACAGAAACTGGCAAGAAGCCCAAATTTGAGTTTCTATCTCTTTTTATAGAGAGCAGGCTGCTAAGCCTTGCCCAGCCCCCCGCTACTGGAAACATTCTTTCCATCCATGCTGTAAAAAGTTAACTAAGACCTCTTCCCATCTCTCATTCTGAAAGAGTTCTTTGGGTTTTCCAAACTGCCAACACCTTCAGATCTGAAAGTTCACTGTCTCCAAAGAAACACACCTTACCAGAATCCTTATTGTTGCTGAATTATGCTAGAAAGACAGAAAAAAATCATTTTTTGCTAAATCAGCTATTGGTATTGCTTTAATATTTCAGTTTCATACTTCCTGACAGCTAGAAGTCTAATTACCATCACCCATTCATCTACTCAGCAGTCTTTTGACTATTCAAGTCTTCAACTCAGCAAGGCACACAGACAGGTCCCAACTCCAAATCCTCTCATCTACATCATGACTTCATTCAAATCCAGAACAAAATGGGTGCCCATTTTTATAAGAAACGATGACATTCATATTACCACTAACCCAGTTTTTAAGTGTGCAACCCCTGCTCTATGGTGAATGGTGACGATAAAAAGATGAATTAAGCAGAATGCCACTTGGGAAGGGTATGGGAAGCAGGTATTTAAACAATTGCTTCCCCACTTTATTTCAGCTAAGTTTCCCATAAATATCTGGAACAAAAAGAATATCTCAAAACTCAGAAGAAATTTTAAATGTATAGTTTCCCATTATACAGTGTGATGTTTAGCATTGTCAACCTGATGAGATTTGGAATCACCTAGGAGAGAGGTCTCTAGGCAAACCCAAGAAGGACTGTTTGGAATAGGTTGGCCTGAAGCCTAATCAAATGAATTGAGTTGGGGAGCTCCATCTAAGGAAGGTAACACTGTTCTCTGGCCTTGGGTTATAGGCAACACAAAAAGAAAGAAGCAAGGCCAGAGAGATGGCTCAGCTCAGGGATTAAAGCCTTTGCCTCATAAAAGGACCTGACTTTGGATTTCCAGATCCCATATAAAAATAACAGGAATGACGGCAACCTGTAATTTTAATCCTGGAAGGCAGTGTCCGGGAAACCCCAGATCAAAGCAATAAGGTAAATACAGCAATCCAGGATGAATACCAGTCATCCTTGAATCTACACAGGCAAATACAATCATATCACCTTCTACACACAATGTATACACATGTACACCACACACATGCAAATACACATAAACACACACACACACACACACACACACAAAGGAGGAAGCTAGATTAACATGATCAACATCTTCAGATGCTTCCTAAATGGGGATGCAATTGAAACATATCTTTCAAGTTTCTGCTTCTGAACTTCCTTGCCATGATAGACTATACCTTGAACTTTTGAGTCAAAATAAACTTTCCGTTCCTTAAATAGCTTTCACAAAAAGGAGGTAGAAGCAATCCAGGATGAGTCCCAAAGTCACCCTTGGTCATCCACAAGGATATACAGTGACTTCTCTCTCTCTCTTTCTCTCTCTCTCTCTCTGTCTCTCTCTCTCTCTCTCACACACACACACTTACTCACTCACACGCATACACATGAACACACTAAAAAAGCAAGTAAATAAATTAAATAAACAAGTAGCTTTTAACAGGGTTTTTATTACAGAAACAGAAAAAAACAACTAGGAAACACGCATACTTCAAACTCCAACTCATTTTCTTAGTGTATAGAGTGAGCCAGGAATTATGGGTACTTGTCACTGTCCATAAGAATAAAACTGAGATTCCAGCATGTCATCACCAAAGTCACGGCACAGTTACCAGTATTATGTAAGAGACACTGTAGTACTTAATGCTATGTGATATATGACTATAATAAATAAATAAAACCAAAACATTTATACACTGAGATTCTTTAAAAAATAATTATTATCTGCGAGGATATTTCCAGAATGGGTTTAACCGAGGAGGAGGACTCACCCTGCATGTGGATCACATTGGCTTAGGTCTAAGCTGAAGAAAAAGTAAAATAGGAGAAAGGAGCATAAGCATTCACCTCTCTATGCTGCCTGATTGGACTACTGAAACCATGCCCAACCCCATAATTAACTGTAATCTCAAACTATGATCTAATATGAATCCTTCCTCCTTTAAAAATAAAAAGAGAATCCTCTATTGAACTGAATATTCTAAAAGAATACTTCCTTATTAACCCTTCTATATATTTTATAATGTTAATGTTTGTTATAACATGAAATTTAGGCATCTCATGAGTGAATATCCATGATAGCTACCAACTCAAACCAATATTCAACTGATATCTCATAATTCAAATCTTTAGCAAATGAGAAAACGAATATCTGTGAATTCTCATTAATAAAATAATGTCAAGTGCAAAAGGAAAAAAAACAAAGAAAACTTTATATTCTAATTTTCATTAAAGTATGACTAACATATCAAGTTGGTATCAATTACATCTCCATGTAAATTAAAAGATAACTCCATCCTAAGGAATAAACAGCAATCTATTCTTAAAACAATAGAATTATAGGAACTAAAAATGTGTCTAACCAAAGATAGCTTTTAAACATAGCTTTTCATATTCTTAAGCCATTTAATAATTATTACAATAGTTTTAAAAGATTTTATTTCAAACCATAACCCAAACATATCAGTTTATCCATATACATGCACTACACATTTTCAAAAAGGGATAGATGTTAAATATTTCAGTCTCTGAAATCCATATATTAGGTTTAACCTTATAATACAATCATACTAATAAACTAATAAATTTATATTATGAACAAAAGTTCATAATAAATCATGGAGAAATGGGCATGTTGCATTCCAATAAAACTTTATTTACAAAAACAGGCCACATTTGAAACCTTGAGTAGACCACGACCATAGTTTACCAACTACAGTTCCTTTTTTTCTTTCTCCCACTATTAGAGATTGAACTCAGGGGCTGTGATAGGCAAACTACCATGGAGCTACTTCCTATTCCTTTTCTACTTTCATTTTGAAGCAAGGTCTAGCAAAACTGTCTTGAACTCCCCACAGACTGGCCTTCAACTTGCGACTCTCTTGCCTCAACCTCCTAAGCAGTTAAGATCACAGGTGTGAACCACTACATGCAGATCTGATTTCAACCATAAAAAAATGACAACACTCCAGTGACTGAGGCAGGAGAATTATCCTGAGTTCAAAGCCAGACTAGACTACAGAATAAGACCTTGTCTTTAAAAACAACAATAACAACAACAACAAAAAGCTAATTCAAATATCTTCATAAGTTTCTGGCATTTACCAATATTGCCTCTTTTTAACATTTTCATTCTAAGAAGAAAGTCTATCACGAGTGTCCTGAGCAAATAATGGCTAGAGATTTTCATATATTAACATTTTGTTTTGCATTCTGCTCTCCTAGTACCTCATAATAAGAAAGCACTTAGTAGGTCTTTGTCATAAGCAACTGGCTCCACTGACATCATTAAAGCTCCACCACAAATGCTCTACCTAAATTCTAGAACTTTGGAGCCTGACACAAGACATAAATACAAATGTAGGATTCACAGGTCTTATGTGAATCTTTATTACTAGTTACTAATTAGCTATTAACAATCTTTACTAACAGTCATGATAAGAACTATATGCAAGCATTAATTGTTTCCTGAATGAGGACCATAGGTTTAAAATTGATAATTTCTTTAAGTTATTTGGGTAATTAGTGTCTGACATTTTAATGATAATTAAAAAATCCATTCATACCGACTTTTTAAAAAATAAGTTAAGCTAGCATTAGCTTATTTAAGAAGTACAAGGTGATAGGGAGAAAAGGTTAAAGGGATATGGTTTTCCTTTCATTTCTCAGAAATTTATGAATTGAGCAATAAACCCAACCATTGCAAAGTTTTGAAATTCAATATACTGGTTGGTACCAGCAAACCAATTATTGATGACATTACAAAGACTTCTAAAAAGGAAAGTTAATTTAATTTATCATCATCCAAATCAAAATCATGAAAGCACGCAAAAAAGTAATCAGTGGATTTTCTCAAGTAATAATTTTCTTTTCTCCAAGTTTTACATACATTAGTATTGTAGTAGATTTGTACTTCTTTGGTCATTATATGATTCTGTTTACATACATATATTTAATCTTATAGGTTCCTAACAATAGTCTTAGTTATCCTTTCATCATGACTCTAAAAGTGCTTTTACACATCTAAAAACTGGAAAAACCTTGAACAGAGAAATTAACATGCAGAATATATAAGACTGTTTTATGAATTGAGTATTGATAATTTAGTTATTTTATATGAAGTAAAATTAGTAAATAAGAAAAAATATAACTTAAGTCAATCCAACTGTTCATTGTTCACAAAAATTTATTTTAATAGAAAATAAAACAAATTATCTACGATGCCAAAAAAAGGTGTCAATAACTCAATTTGATGGAAAATAATTGCGGAGTAATCACAACCCTTTTGCTCTTTTGCAAGTTGAGAAGCTGCACTATACAGTAGAATTGGACTCTTACTCAAATTGGTTCTGTCACTTAGAAACTGAGTGATAGCCGGCAAACACAGCCTCTCTCTGAGTTTCAATTCACTGAGCTATAAAATAGGCATAGTGTCAGAACCCATCCATTGATTGGAGATTCAAACGGAATAATATGAGTGATGCACTAAAATCAGAGCTTCCTATACAGAAGTGTTAAATAGGAGGCAGTTGCAGGTGTGAGCGTGAGGCCCTGGATCCGAGTCCTGCTGTCAGGGAATGGACCCCCATAAAGGAACTCTAGAATGGATGGTTGGACAGCAGGTCGGGAGGGGCAAACAAGCACACGTGAGCTGCTGATGAGGAGACTGTATCCTCTGCGGGGACCCAGTGGATCTGAAGTCACGGGTGTGGTCAAAATGAGTGAACAGTCAGGTAAGAACAATTCCTCTCAGGAGAGACATACAGATCAAACGTTTCCAGAGAAAAAGTCAGATTGGGCAGAAGCAACTGCAACAAACAGAGAGGTAGCTAAAATGCTTGGCTTTCCAAAACCCTGGACCTCAGGTGGCAGACTTTAACCCTGAAACAAGACAGCAGAAAAAGAAAGCACGGATGTCAAAGATGAAGCAATAGGCTGATCTGTAATGACATGAACCTCTGCGACTGTCTAGAGAAGAACTGCCTGGGCTGCTTCTACCCCTGTCGCAAGTGCAACTCCAACAACTGCGGGCCGGAGCGTCGCTGCAACCGCCTCTGGGTGAATTAGGCCATTACCACAGAATCTGGAGACATCATCAGCATGCTAACCTTTGACGTTCCTGACTAGGAGCGGCTGGGTGAGGTCTCAATCCCCGCCCCCTCATTTGATGTTCCTCCTAACTAGTTATATGAGGATCTCTCTCTCTCTCTCTCTCTCTTTCACACCACACACACACATACACACACACGTGCTATTTGCTTTCTGAGATGGAGTCGCACTGTGTAGCCCAGGCTGGCCTTGAATTCACATGCAACTCACGCTAGCCTTGAACTATGGTCACTCTCCGGCCTCAGCCTCCTGAGTGCTGATATTTCAGGAATGAGTCATTATGCTCGCTTCTGCTTTTTGGCTTTTATTTTGAATATATTTGTCAATTTTCCCTTGGACAAATTTTGGGGTTTGGGCAAATTTTAGGATTTCCAACATACTTCAGGTGCATTTCTCTCAGAACCGGCAGGTAAAGTACAGCTGTCTGTCTTCTAAAGTGAACTGTGAACAGAATATCCTTATGGCACAACTAGATAAGAATCTCTCATCAGCACTGTGCCTTAACTTGCCTTCAAGTTACAACGCTCTCTCCCAGTATCTGAAAACACATTGTTGTAACATTTTCAGAACTCTAGCCGAGAGCTCTCACATAGAACCATTAATCCCTGATATGTGGTCCTTCTTATAATATTATACATCACTGAAAGAAAGCAACCTCTCATGTCTTTGTACTATCGTACACCCTTAATCCTATATTTGTTTATATTCTGATAACATTATCCTTACATTTGGGAATGTTAATACTTTTATTGCTAAGCATTTATATTTTATTTCTAATTTAAGACCCAAAGGTTTGTATATGCTAAAAAAATAATAAACTAGCGATTTGCATTTTTCATTCCAGACTTAGTGTTTTTTGTTTTTTTTTTTTTTTTGCTTCCTCAAAACAAGTTAAGCATTTGTCATAGTTAGATACAGATTTCAGCTTGATAATTGAGAGTTGAAGCTCTAGGCACATTTGTGAAGAACCAGTGGTTAATTTAAGCCCAGAGAAAGCCTGCAATAAATTGTCTAGTTGATGGGGAAGGTCCAGCTCATGATGGGAGGAGTTGTCCCCAGGCAGGTGAATACGAGTGACAGGTTACTTGGCCAGACATGCTGGTTTGGCAAATGAGGATTGTTCCTCTCTCAGCAATCCTGTAAATATGATGTGGCCTGTTCCCTGAGTCCTTAGTGTTGGTGTGAGCTCTCCTGCCAAACTGGACAAGGAACTGTAACCAAGAATTATAAGCCACAATAAAACCCCTTGTTTCCTTAAAAAAAAAAAGAAGAAGTGTTTAATAAATGCCAGTAGTAACATGCTTGTTTTCCAGGTTACAGACTTCATTTATTGCAATATGACCTCACAGAACACAAACAAGATAAGAGGTACAAAGAAAAGAGGACTGGGGTCATACAGTTGGGATGAGAGAAACATATAGAAATTAAGTCAGTATACATAATGAAACTGTACACTTATAATGAATAACAGTTGTTTTTGGAGACCAAAACTGTTTTGGAATGGAACTTCAAGCTGACCAAAAAGCCAAAAAGCAATAGTGTTCACTCTAGCCAAACCTATGGTCTGAGATATAATTCTGAGTGTGTAAGACCAAGATATGGAAAGATGCTATAGTTTGTTCTTTTGACTCATTCATGATTTGTGTTTTAGATAGAAGTAATAAACTATCTCATTATATTGCAAAAAAGAAACATTTCAAAAGTAAAATTCCAGGACCCTAAAATCCAAGTCTCAAAGTGGCATGCTCTCAGAGTTCAAGGGAGCGTATTCATCCAGAAAGAGATGAACACAAGACAAGAGACACTTTAAACGTTAGTCAACTGAAACCTAGGTTTCAAAACAAAGGGAAGGTATATTTTACTGTAAATTGCCTTGTAAAGAAAATCCAATATAATGGTACTTGTGGAATTCCATAAACTCAGAATAAAAATAGAGCTGTTCATACTCAATGCTTTTTTATACAACTCTTTCAGATACTTGAAATGTAAAATCTATTTTCCATAAAACTAGGTTCATTCTACAAAGATGTATTCTAAATATATAACACTTGGGTACACTTTATAGTGTTTCAAAATACATCTTTTCTGGACTTGCATTTACTGGTGATGCCAAGCGTAAAATCACAACCCAAAGTATGAAAACATGATTTCATCATGCAATCACATTTTAAGTAGTATTTTTATCATCCAAATAACAGCAAGAAGCAAAACTTTTTCTCTTACATCTCTTAAGGATTTATTGCTTTCCATTAAATATTTTTTGTCCCTTAGGATCCATACGTTAAAAATCAATGGATATTGTGACAACAATAATGAATGTTGTCATAGTAGTAAGAAGTGGTGGTGGGGATCTTCAGGCAATGATTACATAATGAAGGTAGGAGAATCCCCATGAAAGATGCTCTTATGAAGAAGTCTCCAGAGAGTTCTCTCCACCAGCTATCATGTGAAAACTCAGCAAAGAGAAAACTGTCAATACATTAGAAAGAAGGTCTCCACTAGACATGGAAGGCACCAACCTAACTTCCCAGCTTTCAAATCTGTGAGCAATAAATTTCTTTTGTTTATATACAAGTTATTGATATTTTTTTCCTACAGCACCCTGAATTGACTAAGGCAACTACAGTGGTCAACAGTTAACCTTCAGTTTCAGAATGTTTTTATAAATGTCTGAAATAGAAAAGAACTACTCTAGCTCGTTCCACAGACAATTTAGTCAACTCATTGCAATAAGTACAGTTATTTCTATTCAATTTCCAATGGTTTTAATTTTAACAGCCTAGTTTTTGAAGCATAATTAAATTTATCAAAAATGATTGTGTGCTATGTGGGTCACAACTGTCACTGTGCCACCATTTCGATTGCAAACTAGAAAGGACTGAAACAAAACTGCTTTCTAGTGACTATGTTGAATATTTAATCATGAAGAACAACAGTTAGCTAAAGAGAACAAACAATCTGATTCATATTTTAGGTAGTATTTTTCAAAATTGTAGGTTTTAGCCTATTATTGCTCTCAAAAAAATCAACTGAATGGTTCCATAACCTACATTTTAGTAAAATGATAGATTAGAATAAAATAGAAAGAATATAAATATTAGAACATATCACATTTATAATAAAGTTTCCATAAGCATATTTTAGTTGAGTATGTATGTATATTTTGGATGATAATTAAATTTATTTTTGTATATTATACAAAAAACTGAAAGTCAATAGAGAGCTATTATGCATAAAGGTAAATATAGAAGATGCAAAACTCCTAGTACTTGCTTATAATTTATCTGTTATTTACTGCCCACTCCAATTTTATAATGTAAGACATTTCCATAATCCCTAAAGTTCTAACAAATTCAGAGAAAGCATTCTGTATATTCAAGTCCAAAATCATTCCTGAAATTTTGTATAACATTTTTGAAAATTGAAAATCATGGGTTTTTTTTTTTTTTTTCTCTCTTTTCATTTCCTTATCTACCTTTTCCTTGGGAAGATGGATATTTCAAATTCAGTAGCTCAAGGGAACCTAGACACTAACTTAGTAGCCCTAACTGTTCAAAACACTATCTTCTTCAGCTCAATAATATGCTATTTTAATAATCAGCATTTCCTCTGAATTTAAGGAAATATGAATAGCTGAACTTAGAAAAGTTCACCTGATATACATAACTTTTAGGGTGGGAAATAATTCAATTTAAATTACTGTCCTATAAGCTGGGAAGATGGCTTAGTGGTTAAAGACATTGCCTTGGAAACAAAAGGACCTGGTTCAGATCCCTGGTTCAGATGTAAAAATACCAGGGGGATATGGCTGTAAGCTGTAATTCTGGTATTAGAAGGTAGCATCTAAGAAATCCCAGAGCAAAGCAACAAGGAGGTAAAGTAATCCAGGGTGACTCCCAATGTCACTTTTGGATCTCCATAGAAACACACTCAAATACTCTCTTGTATAAATGCACACAAAAAATTACAAAAATTACTATCCTTTGTACATGATTGCTTTGTTACTTTTCCTAGGTGTCTACTTCTCTTGCACCCAGATACAAAGGGCAATGACAGATTAAAAGATTCCATCTAAATCCAGCTTGGTGAGTCTATGCAACATTTACTGCAACATGTAGGGAGCTCCTTATAAAAGCATGGTTCAGATAATTGCATCACTGAAGAGTCCATCCCAGAGTACATGAGAATTACTGTAGACCCCTGCAGAACTGGTTGTCAGCTGCACCAGCAGACTCCTTTGGCCCAGCAACTGCTTATCATTTATAGAAACTCAGGGAAACTCAGGGAAGGGCCTTGTGAGTTTTGTGATTCATTGAGACTCATGTGTGAACTTCCCCCTTGCTTCCATGAGGGAATGTTCCAACCTGGAAGAAACAGCTACACAGCAATAATCTAACTTATTAGTATTGATACAAGTCAAGGTGTCCAAGTTCATTTGCTCCACAAAATAAAGAATTATCAAGTGGGAAAAGAGTTGAGAATGTTTACATTTATTTTAAACAGAAAAACATAGGATTAGAATCTAGAAATCCAAACCGCAGCTATTGGGGAGGCATGCTTAGAGACTGGCAAAGTGGTCACATGGTGAAGAAGTTGCAAGCTAAGGTCCTCAGAGATGCAGAAAAAAAAAAATCCTAGAATCCTAGTATAAGGGATAAGTTTAGACAAAGCATAGACAAGAGGGATAGAGAGTATCTCTCTCAAAGATCATGTGCTTCAGAAGTTGGAAGACGAGAGAGAGAGAGAGAGAGAGAGAGAGAGAGAGAGAGAGAGAGAGAGAGAGAGAGAACTGTGAGATGCTAAAGCAAAACAGGCTTGTACCTTTTTGGCATGCTTTCAAGTGGGTTAACTTCCTGTGGGAGGTGGGAATTCTACCCAGGTGACTGACCCAGCTAATTAACTGGAGTAGACACTAAAATGTTAGTATTACCAAGGAAACAAGATGTGGGAATCTAGTAGAATGTCTAATAATAGTGCATTTGCAGTGAAAATTACTCCAGAATATTCAAGGACATCCAGAGTTTCCGGTGCACAGTGTTCCCCACTGACTCTACTTCCCACTAGCACATCTCTGTCCTGGAAAGTTGTCTCTGCATGCTGTAACTCTCCAGGCTTCTTTCAAAGCACCAGGACCTTTGTGCCTACTTTGACCCAGCCCTGACACCTGGGAAGGAGGAAGCGCCACATCAAGGATCTGGGGCCACAGTGGCTGTCCAGAGAATTACCAGTGACTGACTGCATTCTCTAGTAGGCTAAAGAAGTGTGGTCTGGCTCAGGTGTAACACTAGAAAACAGTTTTCTTAGAAGGCCAGGGCAGTAATCCTGTACAGATTACCAAGTATTTCATGCAGTGTTTCCCAACGACGTCTGTAATTTCTATTCTCTGGAAAGTTAGTGGTGGAATTGGAATTTCAAGGTTAGAATGACTTTGGTTAATTTAATTTTTTATTGTTCACGATTTTTTCAAATTTTCTATTTCTTCTTGAATACTGGTAGTACATGATTTTGTAAAATGAATTCCCATATTTGGTTAATTTTTCAAGTTTATTGTCATGGAATTATTTAGTATTTTCCCTATCTTGTTAATTTCTCAACAATATACCCTTTTTAAATTCTTATCAATTTTTCTGTCTCAGTTTTTCTTTTCTCTAGATCCATCTAGCTAGATGTTTGCTAACTATGTTAGCCTTCCCAAAGAACCAAATATTGACTTCATCGTTCCAACCACTAAAAGCTTTTTTTTTCCTAAACTGCTATTATATTTTTGTTTTATCTTTATTGCATTACACTGTACTTTGTTTTTCTTACACTTTATCTTATTTTTACATTATTTTAGCTTATTTTAAATTATCAAGCTCTTCTCTTTCTTAATTTTACTTAATTTAGAAATTTCTTTCTTAATTTTACTTAATTTAGAAATTATATGTGCTGTACTTTATTAATCACTGAGATTTTACTATGCTTCATTAAAAAGCTAAAGCCAATGTCAATCAGAATCATTGTCACTTTTTCAAAAAAAATATGAAAATTTAGGACATTGTCATCTTATCACATTCCACCTCAACCACAGCCTATTGTCAAATACTTAGCCTGCCATTTTAGCCACACTAATTAGACATTACTGCCAAAAATTCTTATGGTGGGTGTTAGTCTAGCTTGAACACAATTGTATGATTGTCTTCATTCTTCATTCCCACTTTCATTCATTGTTCCCTTAAGCAATCATGTAATTCATCATTGAGTATTTCCTTTAGTTACAGATTGGTTGATGACAAGCTCTAGTTGTCTGGGAAAAAAAATATTTGTTTTCCCCTCATTCTTGAAAGACCTATTTGCTATATATAAAACTTCAGCTAGACAATTGTTTCTTTTAATCATTTTGGATATTATTCTACCGTCTGCTGGATTCCATCCTTACTATCAACAAACCAAGTCTCTGTCATTCTGGTGCAGTAATTCATTATAAAGCTGACTAAAGATGTTTGTAGTATCACAATGATGGGCATAATGGGCAGGTTTACTTTTTTTCATTCAGAATTCCTGTGGTTTAAATGAAGCCTAAGAATTACTATCCTATTTTATATCAATTTTTTAAAACTCCCAGCCATTAACTCTTTAGAATATGACTCATTCTCATTATCTTCCTTTCTCCTCCCAAACCTTTGGTTAGACACATATCAATTTTTTGTTCATAGTCTTACAAAGCTTATGTTATATGGCAGGCACTGACAGTCACCGGTAATACAGCGGTGAACAATACGGTACGAGTCCATGCTGACTTACCTTCTAGGAGGCCTGCAGATAGTCAATGAAAACATCACTACTTCCTGTCTAGTGTTGTGCGTTCCATCTCCCAGTCTCATTCACGTCTTTTCATGCTGCCTTATTTCTGTGCTCCTTTAATTCATTCTGTCACTTAATAAGCAATTGCTGAGCATCTATGGTGTCATAAATATTATGATCTGAAAATGATGCTCTAAACAGAAAGACCAGACAGAAACTGAGTTTGCTCTTCTCATCCACTATCTAGTGCTTCTGCTTTCCTCACCAGGGTCTCGTTTCAACTGTTAAAATGTTTTCTTTGTTACCTTAAGGACATTCTTTTAATTTACTTAATATTCTTTGAAACTTCATAGACAGGTGTAATGAATTCATGTGTCTTTACCCCCATGTATCCTGATTCCATTCTCTTCCACTTTTCCTCCTCTCCCACCCACCTTTCTTTCTCCATTCCAGCTAGCTCTCTCTCCAGCTCCCACTTTCACCTGCATGTGTGGTCCATTGGGCTCCATCCAGTGTCAACTGTCCTGGTATCTGCTTGAAAGATCTAGTTAGAAGAAATCTTCCTAGGAAGAATATTCTCTGAAACTTTTTTCTCTAAAATACCCAAACCAGTGTCAAAACAACCATGTCTTCTTTCTGTACCAAGAGTTTTTATCGGTTTATACTGTCACTAAGGAAGGATCTAACATTTTAGTCTTTAAAGCTGTCCATTTGGGGTAGAACTTTTTCTCTACCCTGAGAAGCTTTAAATATGTAAGACTCCATAGGCAGGTGCCTCTAAAGATGTTTTAAGTGATAAGAATATCCTACATGGAGTGGTGAAACAGTAGAGAGACATATGTGGATCTCTACTGTAGTTCAATATGATTTAATCAAGTTACCACTGTGAAGCTCCATCCTTTTTTATTTAAAGCGTAAGAATTAATTCTTGGGAGATAGTTAAGTGTTTAAAGTCTCTGCCTCACAAGCAAAAGGAACTGAGTTTAGATCTCCAGATCTCACATAAAAATCAGGGCAGATATGATAGTGCCTGCAATTTCTACCTTGGAAGACAGAGCCTAGAAAATCCCAGAGTGAAAAAAAAAGAAGGGAGAGCAACCCAGGATGATTACCCATGTTCACAGGAACATGCACTCAAGTGCCCTCCTTTACCCACACACATGCAAACATACATATGTATAAGCAAACACACACACATGCATGTGTGCACATAAGAAAAAAAATTAATTCTGGGAACCAGAAGCTCCTCACAATTACAGAAACTAGGCAGTTTAGAGGAAAAAATTAGAATGCATAAGTTAGCATTTACAAGATAGCATTTAAGACAATTCTTTGAAGGCATAAGTTAAACAGAAGGGCACTTTCAGCAATTATTCAAGCAATTTATTTATTTTTATGTATTTATTACATTATAAGTTGAGCTATTTATTACATTATAAGTATGGAGAAGTCACAGCATTAAGAGCTCCAAGGGAAAACCTACAACTTTCCTTCATAGGCCACTTAGCCTACAATCAAATGTGACTCTTAATTTTCAATATAAAATCTATCTTAAAATGATTTCTAGGTCTATTAATAACATAGTCTATTGCCTGGAGAGAATTCGGACATTTTATGTCTGGGTGGACAATTCAAATAAGAAAATAAGGTTAAAAGTAGTTTACAAAATGGACTTTTACTGTGACCAGACAAGGTTTTTCTCTTCTATAACAAACTTAGTGGTTAAAAGCAACTCCAGTTTATCAACCTATATTTATCTATGTGTCCTGGCATGTTACACTCCTTCCTGAAGCCTCCAGAGTAAAATCTATTTTTATACTCATTTGTGTTGTTGATAAAGCTAAGTCCCTTGTAGGTAAACAACGCAGGTTTTCTTTTTCTTTCTTGATTTAAGCTAGAGGCGTTTTTCCATTTTTAAATGCAAAATAAATTTAATAAAGCCACATATTATCTACTTGTGACCCCTTCTTCTATCTTTCCAAGCCAAAAACAGGATTTCTACTCACATTAACACTTCACTTCTTCCATCTTTTGCTTTCTCTCTCTGTCCAGTAAGAAAAGGTGTTTTCTTCAAACACCCAGATGAATACGGACCCATTTGATAATCGGGAAATTCTCCCGTCCATATTTTCTCATCCTTAAGCAAATCCTTTGCAATGTAAGGTAATATGTTTGCAGGTTCTGAAAATTAGAATGCAGGCATCTTTGAGAGTCATCATTCAGTCTATCATACAGCCCTGGTGGTTTCACTCAGAGCAATAGGGAAGCATCAAAGCCACCCCAAAGACACAGAATGGGTAGAAAGATAAAAGAAATCAGTTGCTCATGGCCTCTTTTGTTCATGTATCACACAAAATGTGAGTCTTCCAGCAAGCACTACAGTTAAACTACTATTCCCTAAGAGTGGTTTTGCACAATTTTAAAGCAAGAAATAAACTTCCTAAATACAGTTATTAGAAAAGGACATTATATTGAAGTCCACTTATTTTGTAACATAGAACAATAACTATTAACTATACAATATTAAGTTCCTGCTGTACAACCAAGAAGTATTATTTCCAGAAAAATTTTAATGGACAAGTTAATTTTTTCATTAAAATCCAAAAATGCACTAATTTTTCCATATGCTTATACTGTGATATTCTTGCATTTAGAGATAATTGTCTCTGTGACAAAGTCTTTTCTATTAACTCAATCTGAAATTGCAAATTTATGAGTTTTCAGGATTTCTGAGTATATTTACTTAATCCCTTTAGGAGATTAGTTTGTTTCTGAGTACCATTTAATCATTTTAGTGTTCTTATACATGATAGCTACTTTGAAGGAGATAAACCAGTTATAATTTCTTACAGTTGAAATTTTCTCTCTAATAGCAACAAATGGAAAAAACTGGAAATTCCTGGTGTTAACCTAAACCAATAATTATAGTTATGGAGTATTTTATATATCTACTTTGTGTTATGAATAAACTCAGGAGCTGTAACTAATTGTAAAAAAAAAATATTCATTTATCTGTTAAAGTTTGTCCAAAGAAATGAAAATCTTGATTCCATTTATAGTGTGAGACAGCCTTTAGCAAATACCCACAGGAACTTTCTACAGCAATCACATATACTCAATACACAGCTGCAGAAAAGACACCTTTGGCAGAAAAGCAGATACAAACACATTAAAATGTGTATATTCGTAGTTAATCATATTTTTCTACTTTTTCAGTTGTGTACTATTTATGTAGCAAACTGCTTGTTATACCAAAATAGATAGCAGTTATTTTAAAATATCATATATTGTTATTGAAATTTGCAATATGTAGATTCCTATTATCAAAAACTGTTAGAGCAAAACAGTCATTTTTCATCATACAGATATTCTAAGGAATTAGTACAAATACAAAGAAAACCAGGTGGTTGGTGGAAAAATAAGTAGATACACATGCACAAAGCAGATTGATATTCTCAATGTTTATGGAAAAAAAGGAGAGAAATCTGAAGAAAACCAATGAGAACGTAGATCTGTTGTTACTCCACTCCTCAAACACTGCTAGGTACTTAATATACATTAAACTGACATGACCATTTGAGAGATGGAAAAACTGAGGTTCAGAGGGAATTTTTAAATTTTTACTGCAGGTCAGATAACTAACAGTGATGAAATGTTTTAATCTCACTGTGAGTTCAAAAGTCCTCCTTCTAAATCCTACTTCACCTAACATTAAATTTTAGAACAACATGTTTTTAAATTCTGGGGAATGGTAATTTTGTTTTGTAGTGTTTTGAACACAGGGTGGAAATGACTGCATATTTTATCAATATACATATAGACCAAAATCTTTTTGCCAACTCAAATGATAGTTGCCAGACAATAAGCAATTTACTAATCCTTCCATAGTAATGTATTATTCATACAACATTAAGAGGAAACTCAAAGCTAGATGAGAACAAAAAAAAGTAAAAGAGGGAAAATATGAAAGAAAGAAAAGAAAGAAAGAGAGCGAGAGAGAAAGAGAAGAAGAAGAAGAAGAAAGAAAGAAAGAAAGAAAGAAAGAAAGAAAGAAAGAAAGAAAGAAAAAGAAAGGAAGGAAGGAAGGAAGGAAGGAAGGAGGAAGGAAAGAAAGAAAGAAAGAAAGAAAGAAAGAAAGAAAGAAAGAAAGAAAGAAAGAAAGAAAGAAAGAAAGAAAGAAAAAGAAAGAAAAAGAAAAGGAGAGACAAGACAGAGGAAGTGACAGGGAGAGACAGAGGGGAAAGAAGGAAGCTAGGAAGGGAGGGAGGGAGGGAGGGAGGAGGGAGGGAGGAATATTTTACATGGCACAAATCTCTCAGATTTTGATTCTTAAATTTGGCTTCAATCAACATAATAGTGTATAAGCAAAGTCATAAAATAAGTATCCAAATACAAATATGCTTCTATTAAATATTAAATGCCTCATTTGCATCACATGTAATGAAATTTTAGAACAAAGTAATTTATGTAACAGAATTAATCATATTTCTAATAAATAATATTAAAGAACACGCTGGCTTACTATATAGCAAATTGTAACAAAATGAGGTCAATACTAACTTACAAATGAGTGTAATTTCCATATAATGCACAAAACTTTGAGTAATTTTCATTATAGAAATACAACTGAGGATCTTCACACTGAGCATTCTAGGAATTTGCATCATTTCATAAACTAGAGATTCAGTTTCTGTTGTCAATATTTTGCTAAGTTATTAATATTAATTTTTCTATTTTGAATAAGAACATAAGCTTTTGTGCATGCATAAGTAAATGCTAGGTCTAATATTACTTTAGATAGCTCTTTCTGACATATTTTAACACTTAGTTCCCTCAGGACTGAAATCATGCAGCCTTGTTTTTCTCCAAGGAGCTCAGTTCCAAACCACAGTCACAGTACAAGCATTTTCTGTAACCTATTTTCATAATGAGTACAAGCTTTGCATGAAATTAGAATGTAATATACAGCTTGTGTACTTTACTTAAAAAGAGCTCATTAAGATGATACAGCTCATTTTCAGAAAGAACCAGAGCATCTAACAGCAATCACAATGTCAAGAACATTTGTATGCAAAGCAAACTGGAACAGGAATTTCAAAATTACAAAAGTTAAATGTTCAGCAACCTGTTGCAAGCTAAAGTTCTATGAATAATTGCTGGCCAAATGAAGTATCTCTGCCCTCGTTTTTCTGCCTAATCTTAACAAAGAAAACATCATAACAATGTTGAAAATTGTGCAATTCAAAACTCCAAATCACATCCAATAGGGCAACATCAGCATTGAGACTGCTATATGTGATAGACTTTAGATACCACCCAGAGTCTAAGGCAGTATAACTTTATATTTTTTCTTGGTGTATCTTTGTGTCATAAGATGAATGATCGGTTATAATACTTTAGTTTGATTAACCAAGAAACCTCATATACACTTGATAAAAATTCTGATTTTTGTCTTCATGAGTTTTAGATATTAATGTGGGTAGTATTAGAACTCTGACACATAAGCTATTTCAAGTAAAAATAACATTTACACTTAAGTTCACTCTTGCTATGATAAAAAAGTGATAAAAGGAAAAATTGCATTTCTTCTTACTCATCAGTTTGAGAACATGCAAAACACCTTTGCCACACCACACTAAAATAGAACTGGGTATCAATATTACAACTGGTACAATTCAGAAAAAGTCGGAACTGGTACAAAAGTTCGCAAATAAATGCAGTCATTTCTGTGAAATTAGAGACAGTAATTTTTCAGAAGGAAAGGATTAGTAATGGAATAAATGAAAAGTAAAAATGGAATTCCTCTTTCAAGCATATTTAAGTGTCAATGCAAAAATCTAATAAAACATCAGATTTCACAATTACCTTTGTATTTACACAACATTGACATTATTTTTTTTTTTTTGCAACTTGAGTATGAGCCTCATTTTCTTATCTGTGTCTTTTTGTTTTACTTTTGGAGTCTTTCTGCAAACAAAGGAAGATGATTAGTCCCAGAGCTTTGTTTCAAACTGCACTTCACAATTCCATAGTGCTTCAGTTTCAGAGCCACTAGCCCATAATTGTTTTTACATAAATCTTAATTCCTTGCCTCAATTTGGAAATATAAACTCCAGTGTAAGTCAGAACCAATTCCTATATTTTAATACAAGAAACATTGTATTGTGTGTTCTCACAGATACAAATAAAAGGCAGCATCTAGATCTACAAAGAAAACCTTCAAGAAATTTTAAATCACTGATACCCCTCATGAGCTGACCTTTGCTTGCATGGCTCATCCTCAGCTACAGTGGTGCATCCTCACACCTAAGCTAATCAGCTGCACAGGCATCTTGGTACTAACAAAGTCATAGGGTGGATTAGTGACAGAAAGAGATAAGATGGGATTCTCTTTTTATAACCTCACCTCTGCTCTCTTTTGAAAAGCTGCAAAATATCAAAGCTAAGCTATTTTCCCTGCTGGTACCCACAGAGCAATTATCTTGTCTTCCACCTGCCTCTTTGGAATAGGTCTTATAATAGTTAAGCAAGAAGCTCACATATCATGCCAATCAAATCATCAAATGGGTTCACTTTCTGTTAGAATGTAGAAGTGGAAATATTCGTAGACTCCAAATATTATTCAAGAAATCAATTTAGAGGATTTCTTCTTCACCAGTCTTCTTCATTGCCTTAGAGTTCATAAAAAGGATTTTAGGTGTTTTATACTATTTAACCATCACTACATAATATGAATCAGCTGTCTACATACTTTAATCCATCAGAAACATTTATGAATACAGGTAATCATTTTAATGTAGGAATGGTGAATTTCCATATTGACTCAATCCATTGGAATGGCCAACATCAATGCCCACATAAACAAGTAGGTGCTGTGAATGCAAAATTTTCTTAGATGAAGATATCACAAGAACATGTACTCTGAGAAAGAAATAAAGTCAGTTTGAAAACCTCAATAACAAAAGAAGCAAATGATTTTGTACCATGACTTCCACAAACAGGATTAACCTATGTTCTCTACAAAAGCTCCAATGAATAGCTTCTGGGCTCTTGTTCTCTAGACTGACATCTTTATTATTGCTCCATGATAACCTGCTACATTTTTCACTTCATGTGTGACCACAACAGGAAATTTAAAATGATACAAGGGTAAGGTAGAATCAAAACAAATTTCTTTAAATGTATATTTTATAAAAATCACTAATTTAGGGATATTATTGAGTCTAAGAGGACAAGGATAGTATCTTTCCTTTTCCTTGGTATACTGCCAAGTTTAAGACCAGGTTGAACTAAGGCTTTACAGAGCTTGAGTTATTTCCAGAATAGGTAGTTATCTTCCAATACTATGATCTAAGTGCTGACCACACTTACATTGCACTTTAATAGCATAAACTCACAAAGGTATATGAACAATAGGCAAATGTCTTAACCCCAAAAATGACACTAGCTAACGTGAATTCAGTGGTTCCAAAGCAACATGCAAAATGTAAATTATTTCCTTGAATACCTATGTTGGATCCAAGTCCTTATTTCTTCTACTTGAAGAAAAAAAACAAAATTAGTTTCAACTTCTTCTCAATTGAATTTTCATTCTTCAACATAACAGTATTAATAAAGAGCATCTCTTAACTTGCATGTGCTTACCAATGAATTTTTCAATAAAACTTTATACATTTGTCCATACATTTGCAATGAAAACACTGCTAATTTGGATTATTCACTAAAGACCAGTGAACATATATTGGGCTCTTCCTAATATTGGTAATGTTACAAAGTAGCTTTACTTATTGAATTCATTTTTATACTTGTCTCCTAATCTAGATAGCAATATCAATTTAACCATCCATTTTTTTTCTTTATTTCATGAGCTGAGACCAGTTCTCCACATAAAAAAAAAAAACTAGAGGAAATTCCAAAAATATAGAGGTCAATTTCCTTTTTAAAATATTACTGCTTATGCTACTTTAGTTTTAGAATAGTGTTGGGAAGTTTGAGGATAAAATGTACAGGGTAAATATAATAATAACTACAGGCAGCAAAGGTTTCTTAATTTTGACATAGATAAGTGTGTGTGTGTGTGCGTGTGTGTGCGTGTGTGTAAGAGAGAGAGAAAGAGAGCCTATAAAAGTCATCAAAATATATTGAAAAAGAACAAAACTGCAATTATCTAATGATCTAAGGTAATCTGATAATGAATTCAAAAGTCATTGCTATCCAAAAGAAATAACATCTATTTGGAAATGTCCCAATTAACTTAGACTCTGAACATCTCAACTGAAGGTTAAATACATATGAATATGATTTTTTACATTATGAGGTATAGAAACACATTTATTCTTTTATGACTTTTATTTTCATGCCTGTGTTTACAGATACAATGTATACTTTTATACTGCCAACATTTAGCTTTTGATCATAAAACATGAATTTTTAGCTATACAAAATTTGAAATAAAATCATCAAATTTGAAAACACACAGCAAATTGACACAATTTAATTCCATCTCATAATTAATGTGAAGACAAGTGTCATTTGTAATACAAGCTACAAAGAGTAATACTTCAATAAAATGATTTTAAAAATCTTTCATTTGCAAAAGAAAAAAATCAAAAGGCAAATTATCCAGTCAATAAATGGGCTTAATGAACTCAAAAGATAATTCTCAAAAGAAGAAATCAAATGGCCAGTGAATACTTGAAAAAATGCTCAAAATCTGTAGTCACTGGAGATAGCAAAGTCAAATCATTTAGAGGACTTTCAAGTTCCATTTATCACCATGAAAACAAATTGCAAATGCTGGTGAGAATGTGGGAAGAAAGGAATCCTCTAAGAGTAGGTCAAAATATAAACTAGTGTACACCACAGAAGCCAATGTGGAATTTACTCAAAAAACTAAATTTAGAACTAATGTAAGATCCATGTTTATATATATAACCCACTCCTGGTTATGTACACAAAGAACTCTAAGTCACCATGTCACAGAGATATTTACACATTAGTGTTATTACAGCACTTTTCACAACAATCAAGAAATGGAGCTCGATGAGATGCTCATCAAGAAGCAGATGAATAAAGAAAATGTGGCACATAAAATAACTTTATTCCACTCTAAAGAAAAGTAAAATCAAAAATTTATAAGAAAATGGACAGAATTAGAGATTATTATGCTAAACAAAAGAAGCCAGGATCAAAAATAAAAATACCATACTTTCTCTCACATGTGAAATCTGAATTTAAAAAATTTCATGTTTCTGTGTCAGTATATGTGTGTGGGGTGTGTGTGTGTGTGTGTGTGTGTGTGTGTGTGTGTGTGTTTGTAAGTCACAAAAGTAGAAAGACTGTAAGAAGAGAAAAACACCTTAAAGAAGGAGGAAAACAAAAGAGGAATTAGAATGCTTGTGGCATGAGAGAGAAGGGAGCCAGGATAGAAGAACAGTTGTCAGTCAATAATAGCAAAGTATGCATACATGTACAAAAACACCATGACTTCATAAACTATCTGGTTTTTTTCTTTTTTATTTTATTTCCACTCATACAAACTTAACAGGTATATTGGTCCCCCCTCCCTCCAACCCCTTATCCCCCTGTGCCCCCCACCCCTTCTTCCCTCCCTATCCCCCAGTGCCTCCCTCTCCCATCCCCGGAGCCTCCTTTAATGAGCATGCCAAACTCTTCTCTGGGTCCTCCTCTCCGATGAGGTGCAAGGACCCAGGGGCATTTCCCAGAACTGTTTCCTGTGTTCCCTTTAAGCATAGGAACACTACTGTGGCTGTCAATCCCTTGCCTCCAAGGATCCTAGTGCCTTTAGCAAACGCTAGACTTTGTGGGGTCAGTAGTGTGTAGGACATTGTGCAAGACATGCAAAGTCCAGTTATAATTGCTTTGGCCCTAGCTTGTGTGGAGATTCTTGCATATCGTTACTCCTCCCATCCTTGTGCTCTTACAATCTTACCACCCCCTCTTCCGCAAATTTCCCTGAGCTTCAGGATGGAGAGAGATTAGTCTGGCCTAGTTCTAAGTGGTTGATATAGAGCCTCTGAAGTTCTGGATTGTGGTTTGTTGATTTTGCAGTTTTGCTGCTCCTGCAATGCCCTTCACTCCATCCTGCTGGGCATTGTATGTTACCCTCTGGCCAGAGACAAAAAGCTGTTAAAATGGAGTCTTGTTATAAGAGCACATTCAAAGGTAGATGTAATAAAAGTAGGAAACCACAGTGAGGGAGGGGTCAATCACCCATATGCAAAATGGTTTCTTTGTATCTGCCGGACTATACGCCCTCCCCTTCTGGTAAGATCCCATCCCATCAGTTGTAAATGATCAGGAAGGAAAGTCTGTGAACTTAACCAGATGTCTCCTTACTTACTTGCAGTCCTTGATGGTGGCCTATTTTCTCTGCTGTAACATGGTCCCCTCTCTCCTTGTTACTAGTGTGTCCCTCTTTCCCATCCCTCCTGTTCATAATCTTTACAATTACTGTAGGTATTACAGAGATTTATCTTTGAGTGTCTCCAAATGAGTTTGGTACTAGGAACCACCTATTAGGTATTACATACGGTGCTTAATTTTCTGTGTCTGGGATACTTCACTTAATGTAATTGTTTCTAATCCCATCTTTTTCCCAGCAAATTCCAGTAATTCATCATTTTTGATGGCTGAATAGTACTCCATTGTATAGATGTACCACCTTTTCCTTATCCACTCCTCAACTGTTGGACATCTGGGTTGATTCCATGACTTTGCTATTGTAAACAGTGCTGCTATGAACATGGTCGTGCTTGTGCTATCGAGGTGAACTTTTGCAGTATGTGGGGTTATTCCCAAAAGTGGAATCGCAGGATCATATGGCATTTCAATCTTTAATTTCTTTAAGAATCTCCAGATGGCTCGCCAGAGTGGTTGTATGACCCTGCATTCCCACCAGCAATGTAGGAGAGTTCCCCTCTCTCCACATCCTCTCCAGCATTTGTTGTTGTTTGTATTGTGGATTTTTGCCATCCTGACCGGGGTGAGATATCTCAGGGAAGTTTTGATTTACATTTCCCTTTCATAAACTATCTGAAAAAAATTAAAATTAAAACAAAACCTAAGACAAACATATTTGTTAACCATATTTAGACATAACTATTACAGAATCGGGGATAAGAAGAGCTTGCGGAGAGCCTGTCACATGATCATGAAGCCTAATTGTCGAGGATGATAAATGATAGCAGAAGACTAAAAGGAGTGACATGATGAAAAGCAACAGGACTGGCAACTCTGAGAAGGTGGCATTTAGGCTAAAATTGGAATGCAGAGAAACATGTTGTGATGTTATAAAGGAAAATCTTTCCAGACTGGAGGAAGCGCAGCAGGTGGCTAAAGCACAGTGAGAATAATAAGACTACAAAATAAGCTCAGAGAGAAGAGGCCGGTGTGGATAATGAAGGACTTTGGAAACCTCATTAAGGAGAATGGATTTTACCTAGGAGTTACTGGAAGCTTTCAGGGAGAAAGACATGATCTCATTGACATACTTAAAAATTTACTCCAACTGCTCCACAGAGAATGGTAGATGGGAAACAACAAACACTGGGAAAATTCTAAAGACAGAAGATGCTAGGATGAGCTAGGAGGTTGGGAGGAAGAAGAGAGAATTAGGTATGTTTCGAGCCACACGACTGGTTACTTATAACCCTGAGAGCATGAGGTTAGATGTATGGCTTGAACAACTGAGTGGATGATAATGCAAGTACTCCTTACTAAACAAAAGTAAGTTTGTGGAGATGTGGCAGTACCACTTTGTACTGGTTGTTTGACATGCCTAGAAACATTCTTTTTTGATGTTTTTTCAAATAAAATACTTCACTAACCAGATATTTACCAAAATAAATTGTATCTGATAAGAGACTAAACTTACTGTATTTCAACACTACTATACCAGATCCAATGTTCTCTAAGAGTCCTGGCTTAGACAAGGACTAAGGAGGAAGACAGTCAAACTGTGTCCAGATCAACACCACTGGATATTCTTTATCTTCAAACACAAGACTGTCCTCTTTCAAAGATGAAAACACTGAATGGTTAAACTAGATGAAGTAAAGTGATCAAATTCAGCGTCACCTGACTAAGGTGTATTACAGAAATTAGTGGGAGGATGCTATCCTTAGATGACATAGACAAGCTCACCTTTATATTCTTGTTCCATCTTAACCAATGGGGCCTCTACAATAACCCCACCACAAGGACATCAGGACGGATAAAAAATACAGATACTCTAAAGGAATGCTTCTGATATCCAGAAGAGCTTCAGCTCACTTAGATTATTAAGGAAAACAAGAATGAGCAATGAAGCTCAGCAGACAGAGGAAGTCCAAAAATAGAAACTGGAATGAATAAAAAAGATCACACATAACTTAAAAGCTCTTGAATAAAGAGTTCACTGTTCATTATTTTTTCATTTTCTGTATTATATCATTTCTGCAATTTAATCAATTTAAAATCCAGGCCTTAAGTGGAGGACTATACTACACAGATGAAAAAAATCCATGTTCAGAAAAATTAATATATATGGTATTGCAAAGTCAAAGGATTTGACTTCAAAGCTCATGCTAGTACCTCCATTTATCACTATTATTAATGTTATTTTATTGAGAGTGATAAATGACATTACAACTGCATTATCTGGACTTAAACTAATAGCTTAAAGAACATTTTCTGGAGGCATTGCATGAATTTGAGATTGTTGGTGACAAAAACTCTACTTGACACTACACTTGAAATTAATTTCTTTCCCTGCCCCTAGAGGCACTGTACATGTAATCCCATGTGCATCAGAGGGTAGCAGAGAGGAAATGGGACTATTACTACATTCAGTGTTCTGACTTGTGTACAGCTGAGTGATTAATAGCCTGACATACCACACTGACTGCCAAAACCCTGAATTTCATATATATGCCTCACAACATGAAGGCCTTCCATGGGATAGCCTCCATGTGCCCACAGCAGGAACGGCCTCCCATGGGCCAGGCCTCTATGTGCTCACACCAGAAACTCATAGAAGATGGACAAAACTGCTATTTTTCAGCTTTATTATGTATTCTTAACCATGTGGAACTGGGAGCTCGATCATAACAATCTACATCCTTAATACATTTTCTTTTATTGATTACATATTATTTTATATTGTCCAATTTAAAAAATTAGGACATAAAGGCAGAGGATGAACATACTAGGGAAATGCCCGGGAGAAGTAGGAAGGAGAAAGGTAACTATGATCAAAATGTATTGTCTACATGTATGAAATGTAAAAGAATAAAAATTTTAAAAAATTAATTTTAAAAAAGAAATTAGGGGCTGGAGAGGTGGCTCATGGGTTGGGCCTCCACCTTGCAGGCGGAAGGTCCTGAGTTCAGATCCCAGATCCCACATATAGACGCCAGGCGGGCGGGGGCAGCCTGCGCTTCTGGTCCTGGTAGGGCGGAGCCTGTGAATCCCGGGGCAGAAGGAGGTGGAGGCGTCCATGGTGGTTCGCGAATTCGTCCGTGGTTCTACACATACACAGACACACACACACACAGACACACACACACGCACGCACACATACACACGCACATGCGCACAGTTGAATAAATAATAATAATAATAAAATTAAAAAGAAATTAATTTCTTCATGGACAAACAGTTTTGCATGCAAAATGAAACTCTTTTTCTGATTCCAAGGTAGGGAAAGGTAAAACATGAAAATTATAATCCATGGTGAGTACTAAAATCAGAGACATTTAAACTTAAAATTATATATATATAAAAGATTCTACCAATTTTTTAAAAGTGACCACAAACTGGAAAAATATTTTGCAATGCATCTAGAAAATTCAAGATTACTATGAAGAATACATTAAAAACCTATAACAAATCAAAAAACATAAAGGTTTCCATTTAAGCAGGAGTTATAAAAGGCAAACAAGAGTAGAGTTTCAACAAACCTATAAAAATACTACTCTGCTAGTAATCAAGAAGACACCAACAAAATGAGAAAATGAGTTTAGTCCTTGCAAACACATGCAAAATAACCCAAATGTACTGGCAGATGGGGGCAGACACAAAAAATGAGCAGCATTATGCATATACAGCTGCAACACAGCAACAGACACAGAGAGACCCTAACTCAAAAACAAGATAAAGGAAGAGAAGTCACCCTCAAAAATATTTCCTCTGACTTTCACACTTACATTGAGGCATATGTGCGCATACAAGCACACACACACTAATGGATAAATAAATAAATATCATTAAAACATTTCCTAAAATATTCTTACTTTATTTTCATTGCATTCTTTTTGTTTTGCTAGTCTTGAACTATTAAGTTACTTGCCAGGTAACATACAGCTATCAACTGGCATAGAAGAGACTGTATTATTTAGACTATATTATACTCTACTTATGATGATATCTTTAGCATTTAGCTTAGAAGAATAAGCTGATCTGAGCTATTCACTTCAGACAAAGAATTGCATTTTCCTTGTTGTTGTATATTAAAAATTAGATGTGATACGGTTTTCCTACTTCAAATGCTTCCAGAATGCTGTTTGAGCATTCTGATGTTATCTTTAATGTTCTGAAAAATCACACACACAGATATAGGTAGAGAAATTTTTTTTTAAGTAAAAATGTTTAAAGTCTCTTAGGGAAAACCTCTAAGTCATCTTCAGGTTTTGCTAGTGGGTAGCACAGTGAGATTTAAGGAATTAGAACTATAAGTTGATGCAATATCAGCTTGGTTGAATCTTTTTACAATGTATATACATATGTCAAACATCACAATTGTACCCAGCAATATGAAGAATTCTCATTTGTCAAATTAATCTAAATAACTGAACAAATTTACCAGTGAAAAATCTGGATGCTTGTTGACAATAACTTTTCTGTCCTGCATTTGTCTCCTAGGGTTTTCCACAGATTTTCAAGTTATCGGGGCTGGAGAGGTAGCTCAGGGGTTAAGCCTCTGTCTTGCAGGCGAAAGGTCCTGAGTTCGGATCCTAGACCCCACGTATAGATGCCGGGCAGAAGTGGGGGCAGCCTGCATTTCTGGTGGGGGCAGCCTGCATTTCTGGTCCTGGTAGGGCAGAGCCTGTGAATCCCAGGACAGAGTAAACAAGGAGGAAGTGGAGGCGGTCCATGGTGGTTCCCGAATTCACCCATGGTTTTACACACACACACACACACACACACACACACACATACACACACATGCACAATTGAATAAATAACAAAAAAATTTTTTAAAAAAGATTTTCAAGTTATCATCCCTGGCAAAATATTAAATGGTTTCCTCACAATACTTTGAAATTCTTTTACTACAATTTGCTATTCAGATATACTTACATACTGACCAAGGGCATTCTCCATTCAGTTACATGTTGCATTTATATAATGTCTATCCATCCCAAAACAAGGAAATAAAACAACCATTCACTAATTTTTCCTTTCCACAGAATAACCAATATTTCTTGTGATATGCATGTAGAATAGAAGAAATAGAAAATATAGCTTATTTCCCATAAGTGTCCTTAGAGAATAGTATTCACATAATATAACTTTTTCTAAAGACCCTGAAGTTGTAAATTGCCTCTGGAGGCAGTTTCAACATCCTCAGGAAAAAAAAAAGCACGAAAGTGGGATTTCTGAGTGGAAGTTAGGACAAAAAGCATTGGATTTTATATTCACTTCAGTTAACAAGATTAATTTTCCAAGATATTATAGATAATAATAATGCATATTCCTCTAATCTTAGATAAACTTATGAGTATAGTAACAATAATAGATTTAGGAATTACTTATATAATTCTTCAATACTAGCAGATTAATTAATTACCAATCTAAGGACTTATTGGCTGACTTGAGTAGATCTTCCCTTGAAACCAACAGTCTAAAAACATACTTCTTTCAATTAATTTGATACTCATAATTTCAGAAACTGAAACATATGCTCACCATGTAATGAGGTGCCTTTACTCTGTGATCCATTTCCACTAACTGACAAAGAAATAGTCGCTGAGATTTGGCTTGAAGCCATTGCACAAACTATCTTTTACATAAGAGTAAATTAAAAATTAAAGTGCCTTCTTAAATTAGCAAGTAATGATTGTTTAATTAGAAAAAAGGAAATGCTTGGCTAGTACTTTCTGGCCTGTTAAAAGGAAAGTAATATTGTTGGTGAAAGAACATGCCTCAGCATCTAGTGTGGCTGATTCCTAGAAGAAACTATTTCCATTGCTTAGATCACTAAATCCTCCCAAAGCTGTGCAATAGGTAACAGACAGCATGAAAAATTTTATAAATGAACATATAAGACCTGTTTCCCATCACACACATTGTTCTGATTCTCTTATGACTTACTAGTATTTGCCAATATCATGCATCTACATCCAAATGTCTTTTATTATTGCATTTATTCCCCTAAGATAATCTTATCTACATGCCAGAATTCAGCTGCCACCGTTACAACAATGCTTAAAATCCCTATCTTTAATGAAAGCTTTATTTTAAGGTTCTTTTTTTCAAGTCCACACTTCTAGTCTCATAACAAGGGCCCACGAAGCTAACATTCCTGATGCGCTTTATTTGTTCCTTACCTAACATCAAAACACTCTATTGCCCTCCTGCATTCTTTCTCCACATGAATTGCTTCTCCCTCTCCAGTGGTTCTTCAGGGTGTCTTCATCATTCCCTGAGACCTTCATATTAATCACTAGTACAACATGTGAGCTTCACAAAGATGAAGAAAAGTACTAAAATCTTCCACCTAGATTTACTTTGTCCTTGGATCGTGCTCATTTTATAGGCATGTTTCAAATTTTTTCTTTAAGACAGTTTCCTAGCTTTCTGACCATATCTTCTTTCAGTATAGAACTTACATGTTTTCCACAAAATGTAAAAGCATAAATGGTCCTCTCTCCAACCTCAGCTAGTCAGAAACTACATACAAATGTGTCCCTTGTTCCTTTAACCAAGTCTATCGATGCAAATGGAAGGCTAGAGAACCCGAATATTCCACACACCCAGAGACATCTGATTCTCTGTTTATGTTCAATCACCAGACATGAACTCATAAACAAACCCATACATACACACACACACCTCTTCCCAAATTTTCAAATTCAAAGTTGTACTGCTAATTGTCATTGCTCACTATCCACTTCACAGGGTTAATAGTGACTGACATTAAAAATGAATATTAAATTTAAAAAGGAACAAGAGTATCCCGATGACACAGTAGTGACATGAATATTATAGGAATAACCAACTGCTTTCTGATTGTATTTAAAGTCTGCCAATGCAGGCAGCACATTTGAAACTCAGTGGGCCACACACACAAAAAAAAAAAGATATGAAAGAAGGAAAGAAAATGGCTAAGAAGATTTTCAATAGGAGAAGGAGGAAGGATATGTTGGCTAATATAAAGGAAAATGACTTAAATTCGCTGCATTCATGTATAAATCCTTCAAAGAATAAAAATAAATGTATCAAATACTTTACAAATTGCTTTCAAATTATCTAACATTCTGATAGGTCTATGGGGATATAGCTTGGTAAAGGTTTAATAATCTGTCCTTACTAAGTCCAAGATCCAAAGTCTACATTCCTGTCTCAAAATGATTCCAAGATATTCAGGTTAATTCAATCAAACTTAGCCACTTTGATCAAATGAAGTTTCTCACAGAAAATGTATCTAATGACATTCAAATGAAAAAGTTCCTTTACTTACTCTTGCTGATTTTCCACTGCTAAAAAAATTACCACAAACACAGAAGTTTGTAATGATACCAATTTATCAGCCAATTCCCAAGGGCCAGAAGTCACAGAGGTTCTGGTTCTTCTGCTAAAATCCCAGTTGTCAGACAGGCTATGTACTCATGCAGGGGCTCAGTCATCTTCCCAGACCATGCAGACACCGTAGAATTGCCAGCTCTCTGTCAGCAGAGGATACTCTCTGCCTCTAGAAACCATCCACATTTCTTGCCATGTGACTCCCTCCATGTTCTAAGCAATTCTCTCTTGTGCCATTTATTTTGAATTTTCTTCTCCCGAGACCCAGTCCCTTTTAAGGGCTCACCTGTATAAGGTCAAATTCAAGACAATTAATTTCTTCATCTTAAAGTTTCACTATGATTACAACTTTGACCTACACTTGGAAAGCAGAGAACATACAAGTATATACGCCAGTTATCTTGGGGGAGTATATTAAAATTCTGTCTATATACATTTCCTAACCATGTTCTTTTGTTAAACAGCCATGCACTAAGTTACATAAACCAAGAGGTAGAAAAGTGAGGGGAAAATGGACTAATCATGTGGCTTTGCCTGTAATCCCAGACGTGAGAGACTGAGACAGGAGGATTGTGAGCTTCAGACTAACCAAGACTGGACAGCAAGATCCTGGCTCAATAAAAAATAAGATAGAGGCTGTAGAGATGGCTCAGAGAATGATTCTGCCTCCCATGCAGAAGATCCTGAATGTGAATCCCAAGCCCCACATAAAAACATCAGGCAGAAATGGTGGTGGTCTGAACTTCCGGCCCTCGTAGGCAGGGTCTGAGAAATCCCAGAGCGAAGCAAGAAGGAGGTAGAAGTAATACGATGGTTCCGGGAGTTACCCTTGGTCCTCCACAGAGACACACAGTGCCCTCTGATACACACACACACACACACACACACACACACACACACGCACACACATACACACTAAATAAAATATTTAAAAAATAAGATAGGGATAGACAGGAAAATAGAACCACAGGGTATAGGATCATGTGATTAAAAAAAAAAACTAGGTAATAAGGGTACTTAGTACTGGGGATACTAGTACCAGGTACTATCTGACCTCCTTATACTTTATCAACTATTCTTCCTTTAGAAAGGAAAATAAAGAAATATAATACATACTTTGTATTTTTGAGATTTGTTGACACAGTCATTAGGTTTTTTAAATGAATTTTAATTTTAAATATTTATTAAATAAATCTGAATCCAAATGTTTACTGCATATTGGACTATGACTCAAATATTCTAGTCTTATTGCCAGCCTTCTGTGTGCTACATGTGTAAATTTAGGCTAATTATTTAATTTTATCTTTAAAATGTGATAGCAATACTTCTGTTACATGGTTAGATTTCAAAGTGATAGTCTATATGAAAAGTGCATTGTACAAATTATATAATGAAAAAGAATATATGATACTTTCTTTGATTCACCTCACTTGTGAAATACATAAAATTCCGAAACCTGTGCATTATTTTATCCTTTGGTCTTTAATGCAATTTATGAAAACATGATTTGTACTTTGTATGACTGTGTTCATATGTAACATTTATACTATATAAATTACAAGAAATCATTGAAAAAATCTCAACCTTGCTTTCTGCTGATGGCCATGAAAAGTTACTTATATGACCGACCAGTCTATGAAACAGCAAATTCCTACATCGTTAACAACAGCCTATTTGCTCTTATATGAAGATATTCCCCTGTGACTTCTCTTTATAAAATTTTAGCATCTTTATAACTATTATGTCATTATTGACTTTCTGAATGATTACAGTGTTGCCGCATTAATTTTACGAACAATTCCATGTGAAATAGTAGCACATGGATTAGTTTTTTTCACTTGAAAGGTAGAAAAAAAAATATGTCTAAAAAGGTTAAATGACTTTTCCTTAGCAATTTAAGAACAGAACCGAGAGCAAATTCCAATTTTCTTCTCATGTGACCTGCAGTGCCTCTCATTCCCCTGTTGCTCCTGTTATTTTTAGTAAAAAGCAGCTATTTTTTTGAATGCATCTTGCCTTCCATAGGGGTACCACAGTCACTACAGCTGGGGGGAGGTCTCACTGAGAACCAGGATGCAGAACATCACCCTTAGAGAGCTTTCCAAGTTCAGGCATTACATTGAGAAGGATAACTTATGACTTGGTCTCCAGAGACTCACTGACATGAAAGACCATTCTGACGTAGGATGTAAAGCTAAGCAGAGTGGCAATAATCACATCCCCTCCCCAAACAATGCCCAGTCACCAATGCATCACAATGGAAAACTGTGATTCAATTCTGAAGAACATTAAACACACATTTAAAAGAATATGTTTTATCATTTACTAATATTCACTCACTAAAGAGAGACGTTAACTGTACTACCAGTAACTATCATACTTTGAAGATTTTCACAGATAAAGAAGTTGAAGCAAAGATAAAAGCTTGCCCAAGATCCCACAGCAAGTAAGTGGTAAAACTGAGGTGGTTATTCATATAAATGTCTGCTAACTACCACTTTTTTGTCCAATCTATCCATAGGCGTGAATGTTTATGATTATTCAAGCATGAGACCTACTAACTGGGAAGGCAAAATTCAGTGAAATAGTATTAAGTCATGGGAGGGAGAACTTGCCTCTAACTATTCAATTTCTCTGGCTTTTAGAGAGATAAATTGCTTTCTCTCTGTCTCTCAAAATCTGGGACCTCAGAATTTGGTCACAGAATTCAAGGTCGGTTTTGTTTGTTTGTATTCTGTTGGTTTGTTTGTTTAACAAAAATCACCATTGATTGCTTTTCCTCTAGATTCCAGGCACCAAGCCTTTCAGACACTGTGTATCTTGTTTTGTCAATGGTTTCACGAAGAAAGGGTCTTCTACTCTGATAATCTGACATGCTCACATATGACTGCGAACTCAATCTGAATCATTTGTTTGGGTGGGAAATGTCCTGCTCAGTTTATACTGTGTTCAGAATGTAATGGCCATGTCTTTCTTCTACACCATCTATCACTGGCAGAAGAAAAGCATTTCCACACAGTATAAAGATGCTCGCTGCACGCTGTTGCTGTGGACGCCCTGTGGCTCCAGGCAGCGTCCCCAGCCAACAGCCCAACAGAAAAGTATCAAGTCCAGATCTCCCGAGGCGAGCAAGCCAGGAGCCCCACGATTAGCCGCTCTAACACAGAAGGTCGGAGCAGTCAACCATCCACTTTCATCCAAGCACAGCCCACCTATATCAAAGTGGACTCTCCCAGAACCTTTGTGGGACCCCCTGCCATGTCCTCAGGCGTGATGCCTTTGCTGGCCACCCATCTGCGCCTGCAGACCAAACAATACTGCTGTACCGTGTGCAGGAAGAACTTCTGTGCCGGCGCCTTGCAGATCCACGAGCGCATGCGCAGGGGCAAGGAGCCTTCACTACGAGGGCAACCCAAAGGTCCACTACATGACCCATAACTCCACTCTCCTGGGGAGGAAATTGGCCATAGAGACACAATGACGCTGTTGGGCACAGATGGCAAGAGCATCGCTGAGATGTTCCCCAAGGAAATCTTGTCGCCCTCCGTGGACCCTGCAGTGGAGCCAGTACACTAGTCTGCTCAGTGGTGGGCTGGCTGTCAAGACCTATAAAATATCCGTGACCCAGAGCATCAGCATCCCCGCCCTCCCTGAGACCCTCGGGGCAAGCTCCGTGGTGACCAGTACCACCGTCTCCAGATGGAGAACTCCCAGGAGGGCATAAGCGGTGGCGGTGGTGGTGGTGACGGTGACATGGAGAAGCCTGGTGTGGCCCGCGCTATGGCCAAGCACCAGTGCCCCCACTTCCTGGAGGAGAACAAGAGCGCAGTGAGCTGATAGGAGGCGGAGGATGGGGTGTCACCCAGGCAAAAGCACCCGAGTCCCTATTTTAGTCTTGGGGATTCTTAGACCTCCTCCTGTTTTGTACTTACTGCTTCCTGGCCTGCCGCTTTTAGAGACTGAGGTTCCGGCAACCTCAGGCTGTCTAGCCATCACCCCTGTTGATAATGCTGCTTTGCCAAAAAGAAACAAAAAGAAAAAAAGGAAAAAAGAAAACCAAACTAAAGATAAAGGAAAAATGGAAAAACACGAAAAAAAAATTAATTCATACCAAAACAGACTAGTTTTTTGTTTGCTTTTTTTAACTCTTGGAAGGAGGCGGTTCATGAGAAGTGGCTTTCGTTACTTGACCTTGTGCGATTTCCAAAGACTGTTACCTCATCCAAGGTGCGGAGTGGGGACTTGGGTTACCGTGGAAGAGATGATTACTTGGTGAGTGAGGGGGTGCTGTATACTTGCTAACGGCGACAATGCGGGTAAGGGCTCAGGGTCTGCTGTGTGTCCTGTTTTATCCGCCTCTCTGATCCTGGCTTGATCCTCTCTGATCCTGTGTGTTCATGTGCATTTTGAATATACTTTGAAGAGGGAAAAAAGATCCCAGAAACAAAGACTGAAGAATGAACAATTTCTTCAACTTTTACTATGCCATCGTCGAGGATCCGAGGGGGCTCACATGTGTGCTGCTGCTGCTGCTGATTACAACAGTCCATCCGGAGCCCAGAGTGCCAACTGCACCCCCACACCTCCCAGATGCCACCTTCTTCCAGGAAGTAGGCCCGTGGGCGGGCAGCCCGGATTGTCACAGGTCCCCCCCTTCCCCCAGCCTCCTGTGAAGAACTATGTGGTCCTCCTTGGGAGAAGCAAGTTTCCCTTCCTGAGTTCCCACGGTATCTTTGGTTATTTGGTCTTTGTAATTTCCTTAGTGAAACTTACAACAAGCCATGATAAAGATTCATTTCATCTTTTCCAAGCATGTGGTATGAAGTTGGAACAGGCAAGTCCCAGCTGTGAAAGCCTTCATTTATCTACCTCATTTATCCTTTTTTTTAATTTTTTATTTTGTAACCATAGCCTCTATTTTCCTGTTGGACCTCCAAAGTATTCCCAGGCTTTGCCTTAAACCTCAGAATAGATGTCTTTATGGATCCTGTGTATTTTTCCTTTAACGCTGTCTTTGTACATGCAATAATATTGAGCAGACTAGAAACATGGTCTGATGAAAGAAGGAAGGAGAGAAAAGACCAGATGGAGAATTCTTGCCCACTCTAGCAAGCCCTGGCCTAAGGAGACGGCTACCAAAGTTCTGTCTCTTGGGTATTGCACCTGACTTTAGGATCCAAACAGAAAAATGAAAAAAAAAATGAAAATTTTTGGTGTGTGTGTGTGTGTGTGTGTGTGTGTGTGTGTGTGTGTGTGTGTGTGTGTTTTGCCAAATTGTGCCTTTCCTTCTGGAATTATAAATGAGCACAATAATAGCAAGTAGTGTTCCCTTATTCGCCTCTCCACCATGACTTGGGTATGGTTAAAAAGAACACCCCGGGGCTTTCTCTCTGATGAGCTGATCATGCCTGGTGAATGAATGTGACTTGCAGAGAGACACCCTTCTAGTTTTACTGCTGATGTCTATTGGAAAAATAAATTTTTGAAAGTTATTTTTCTCTTGAAAAGAGAAAGAAAGAAAAAAGATGCTCGCTGCACAACTCCAAATGATCTTCAGTTAAGCATTGCTCTGACGCACAGTTCACGTGCAATAGGATTTAGTCTTTGGAAATATTTCTTTCCATCGATAACTCCTGTGTTGGGTGCATACCAAAGTTAAGCAAAAAATAAACATAATGTTTTTGTCTGTCTGTGTCTCAACAATAGTTTTATAGTTGCCAACCCAAACTAAATTTTACCAAAAAAAATGAGCATCTTTAAAAAAAAATTTAATTTTGCTTTTAAGAACTTCAGTTTGCTTCCCAACATGCTACTGCAAGGTGAAAACATGCATCTTGAATTCATGTGTGTGTGTGGGGGGGTGTATGGATACCTGTATATGTGTCTGAAGAGACAGTAGAAAAACTAATATAACAGCATATTAGTGTATTGAAGAATGATAGATTGTTTCTATCATTAAGCTACCTAGAGCATTAACATTTATATTGGTAGACTTACATATGTATGATTTTTTCTCCTTTTACCCGCTAATTTGAATTCTTCTCTCACAACCATTACTCAGGAAATGTTTTATTCTCATTACATGCCAGTGTTTCAAAAGATACACATGAAAAGTAATGGATCAGTATTCCCAGGGTGTTTTTAAACTGAACTCGACAATTGAAGAGATTTATGGTTTAAGTACACAGTGTATTTTCAACCTTTCATAGATACCTATAATAGGTATGCAAAGAGAGACAAAATCATCAGATAAGTGCACTACATTCTTCCATTATTTTCTCTCACCTTTTTATGTTCCTTTTCCTCCTACAATATTCACATCCAAGTTTGCAGGAAAGCTTTCTGAGACCAGAAAAACCACTTCCCAATTATATGCTTAATACCTAAATACCTAACAGCTTATCTAATTCTTGTTTAAATAATGAGCCCAATTATGACAATCATTAGCATTTTTCCATTTGCTTTTCTCTAATTGTAAGTATAGTGTGGATGTAAAACAAATGGTGCTGCATGGAGCCCTGGAAAGTCCTGAAGACATGGGAAAGGTCTTCTGCTTTGCTTTCTGACTCAGAGTTAAAAATGTTTGCCAAAACCTGAGTGCAAAGCTTGGACAAGTGTCAACCCAGTTTTTATAAAAAGGGAAATTTTGCTCCCTAAAAGCAACAGAAACAGAATAGTTACAGGCAAGTTCTCCCTCCAGTGGCTTATTCTGTTCCACTGAATATTTCCTTCCTAATTAGCAGTCCTCATGCTTGAATAATCAAAAACACTCATGCCTTAAGGTAGACTGGACAAAAAAAGTACTACTTAGCAGACAACTATATGAATAACAGAAGCTTGAAGAAACATTCTAAAACCCACCAGAGAATATATAAGTAAATTTCAAAATAAGTATTTTTTAACCAGTGAGAGGAAAAAAAACTTACAGTAGCAACATGACATCAATTAAAACATTTTCCAAGATTTTCCTCATATTGTGACGGCTCCCTCATGCTACATAACCAGGGGCTAGCATCAAAATAAAGTTCCTCTAGTAAGCTGAATAAAAAGATAATTAAAATTGAGACTGGGACAATAAATTAGTAACTTGCTTACCACACAAGCGTGATGACCTGTGTTTAATCACCAGAACCCATTTTTTTTTTTTTTTAAAAAAAGGCTGACGTGGAGATGCCCTTGCAATCCTGGCACTGGTGGGGCACAGATAGGTGGATCTCTGAACTCACTGGCCAGCTGGCCTAGCCTAATTGGTGAGCATGAAGTTCAATGAGAGACCATGTATCCGAAATGATAAAAAGCAGCTCCATTTTTAAGCTAGTTCCCTGTGCCTCTCTGTTCCCCAGTTCAACACACCCATTGCTAATGCATCCTATTGGCAGAATGACCTAACTCAAGCACACTCAGGTCTAGGAAGACTATCATACTTATAGTACTGTAAAGTTAGTTTTTTTCTTTCATGAATAATATAAGCAAATCTAACATTGAATGTTGTGCATAATGAGTGATGGACAGAAAGGTTTTGTCTGTCCTTTTATCAAACTTGAAGAAAGGCAGTGCTGGGACTCGGTATAGCCCAGCGGTGGAGGAACTGGCCAGCATGGAGTAAGCACTGAGTTCAGTCTCCAGCACTACATAAACCAGCCATGGTTATGCTTGTCTGCAATCTAGAAGTTCAACATCATTAGTCATACAGTCTAAGATAGTAAAATCCTGTTGAGAGAAAGACAGACAGATAAACAGAGAGAGAGGAAGGGGAAAGAAACAGAGACAGAGAAATAGGGGAGATGAGATGGGGAGAAGACAGAGGTATCAAAGAGGGAGAAGTTAATTTTTTGGTCCATCTACTCCAATTTGGGTCATTGTCTATATATGGCCACGTATTAAGAATCATATATAGGACTGGTTTCCTCAGATTCAATAAAGTAATAAAAGTTGAAGTGAGAAGACATCTCATATGCTAAATCTGTTCTGCTCATTCCCTTGTTAATTTTGGGTTTTTTATGTTTCTATGATTTTATCCTTTTTTTTTTTTCAGTGTTGTTAACACTAGGCCTTGTACTTGCTGGTCACTGAGATTAAACCCCACAAAGTCTATTCTGAACTTCATTGGCTGGTTTCCTCTTCAGAAGATACTTTTCATTGTTAATGTTTGTTGTGTTCATCCCAGCCTGTGTGGAGTCAAGGTAACACACAGGGTAACGCTGCTCCAGAGCCAAGCTCGTGGCTCAGGCCCGGGGTCCCTCCACTCGAGAGGCTGGCACAGGAGGATTTTGAGTTGGAAGCTAGTTTGGGTTACAATAGTGAGTGAATATATATGTATACATATTAAGTTAAATTTTTAAATGAAATAAAGAAAAAAATTCTCAACATCACTAGCATTAGGAGATTCAAATCAAAATTGTATAAAACAATAATAATTTATACTAATTCAAATGTATATCTTGAGCAAAAAGAAAAATAGGATTTGGAGAAGCTTAAGCCCTGTTCTCCACTGATGGGTCTGGGAAGTAGAACAACTGCTACAGAAAGCAGTCAAGCAGCTCTTCGGAAATTCAACAGCAGCTCCAATTCTGGTTACATATCCACAACACTGAAAGTAAGGGCTGAAGCGGTTACCTGTACACCTACACACAGAAGAATTTACCAAAATTATCATTGACAGAATGAATGGATTGGCAAACAAAATGTGATGTATGCATGCAATGAAATTTTCTTCAGTCTTAATAAGAAAAGATACACAATACATGCTACAGCATGGATTAACCTAGACAACCTTATGCTAAGTGGAAAAAGCCAGCCACAGAAAGACAGTTGACGTATGATTCTATTCCTTGAAGTTGTCAAATTTCATATTTTAGTAGCTTCATAGAGTATTCAGAGTCATTCATAGAGAGAAAAAGGAGAAAGGTGGCTGACAAGAGTTGGGAGGAGGGAGGAAGGGGAGTTACTGCTCGTTGGTACAGACTTTTAGTGTAGAAAGGTAAGAAGTTGGAAAGGTGGTAATGTTGGTGGCACAGCATTGCACACCACAATGCCACCCCTCGGGAAGCAGAAGCAGGAGGTTTGCAAATTCAAGGCCAGCCTGTGCTTCATATGGAAATGCTATCCAAAATCTCATATTAGAATGATAAAGTTTATTTTATAATAAAATTATAAAACAGAATAGTGCTACAGATAGTGCTACCAAGAAACAATATGAATGGGAGTGCAACAAAGCTGAAAACACATTAGAAAGAGAGTTATTGCTCAGTAGGGGTGACCTCTGACAGAGATCTGAAAAAGAACCAGTTAAAAAGGTGAGGTGCAGGAAAAAGAAATTCAGACAAAGAAGAAAAATGCCAAGTGCTGAATCAGGCATGAGCTCTGCGGGTTGAGGGGATGGAAAGAAGGCTCAGTGAAGTGCATCCTGGCAGTACTGATGTCACATGACCTACAAAAGGTTCCTTAAGCCATGGAAACAGTGCAAATTTTCCTCTAAGAGCAATGCAAAACTTTGGAGGATTTTAGAGCAGGTGGTCTAATTTGTAAAAGGTTGCTGTGAATTGTGTTCAGAAAATAGAGTGTATAAGAAGGACTTAGGCAAGTCCATTAGCAGGGAGTTGTTGGAACAGTACAGAAAAGAGATGATGATAGTTTGGAATGGGTACAGCACTGTAATAGAGACTAATGAATACATTCAACATGGGCTCTACAGGCAAAGCCAACAAATATTTCTGGTTTAGCTATACATTGGGTAATTTATGTTTGCCTGCATCAGGACTGAATTCTTTCTTTGTTCAAATGCTTTGTACGGTTAGAATCTCCTTTTATTCTCAGCAGTATCCCAATTTGGACAATAAATCGTACAGTTACTCCATTATGAGGAATAAAGGGAAATGAAGAATCGAAGATGATTCTTCAGATTAAGCCTGCTGCAGAAGTTTCTGGTATTTCCAAGGCTGTTTGACGTCATTTTGCAGATATTTCATTCATGATCAATTGGCAAGCTCATATTCCATCTCATATTCCACCTCAGTTCAGCATGTGTGTGTGTGTGTGTGTGTGTGTGTGTGTGTGTGTGTGTGTTTGTGTATGTGAAGTCCTATAGAAGTTATAAATCATATTAAATTGACTGATGATATAATTCAAATAATTTGTCAAAAAAATAAAGAAACAAAGAGTTATTCCCAGGAAGAAATGGCAGGAGTAACTTCAATCTTCCACTACACAGACACGAAGAACATGGAACTGGGTTTTGGAATTGGCAAGCCCTGGTAAAAGAAAAAAGAAGAATCTATTCTAAGACCTGGAGGCTAGGAAGAGTTTGCACCACTAATCAAGTACAAGGAAAAACACTCTGTAAGAAAAATACTTGGACCATGAAAAATGACATTAGGGCTGGAGAGATGGTTTATGGATTAAGACAAAGCCTCACAAGCAAAAGGTCTTGAGTTGGAATTCCAGGTCCCACATAAAAACGTCAAGCAGAAAATGGAGGCAGCCTATACTTTAGGTCCTGTTGGGAAGGCAGAGACTGGGAAATCCCAGAACAAAACAAAAAGGAGGTAGAAGCAATCCAAGATGATTCCTGAAGTCACCCTTGGTCCTCCACAGGGACACAAAGTGCTTTCTGATACACACACAAACACACACATGCAAACACACACACACTAAATAAATAAAGTTTAAAAAATAAATAATGACACTAGCAATGAACAGGTTAGAAATTAGAAAAATGAAAGCATTAGAAGCAAGTAACCTAGACTACAGAGTTCTTCCACAGAAAGAAGATTAGGACCTAAGATCTAAGTAAATTAAACAGACTTAGGATAGTATTATATAATATTAGAATTCAGGAAACATATTTGAGTATCTAGCAGTTATCATTTCTAGGGATAGTCTCAAGTATTGTTCCTTTTGTTATCGTTTTGCCCTATAGGGAAAACTCAGAATAAGGGAGCCCAAAGAAATGCCAGCTTGTGTCCTTTCCAGACACACTATTGTATGCTTATGCACACATATACACAAACACATACACACGAATGTGTGCACATGTAAATACACATAACACACATATATACATACACATATGCCACATGAACACACATACACTATACACAAACATACTACAGACACATACACGTGGTTCCTATTAAGTGATTTTTTTTGTTCTTTCCCAAAGAATTAAGAGCAATGAAAAACACCTTCTAAAATTTTCACCTCAAATGTGAATTTTAACTGATATGCATGAGGTCAAAATCATGGTTTGGGCCCAAATTTGAAATAGTGTCAACAAAACTAGCACCTAGACTTAGTAATAAGACAATTCCCCTTTATTACATGAAATCCAGGAAATAAAGATCAAAGCCTCTTACTATACTAGGAACCATGTATTTTTGGAAGTGATTGGTAATTGACTAGAGACAATTAGTGAATGAGATCTGAGAAAAAAAGTGAATAGATTAGCTATGTTTCAACAGATGAATTGCTGTACTCTCCTACTACCCATAATTTCCAAGCTATTTTAAACCTTGGTAATGTGAACCATCTACACACTGTGATTTCCAATATTACTCTAAATAGAAGAACCCTAGCAGTGTCCAAAGACTCATATGCTGACTTTTTTGAGTTCGGTAATTGGTTTTGTCAGTTGATAGCCTTAGTATGAGCCAAACAGGATATGAAAAACAGCAGGACTCAACTGGAGTCTAAATTCATCTATAACATCAGGAGAGAGGAAGGAAGGGAACAAGACTCTTCAGGCCAATAAATCTATATGTTTGTAACTTGGTCCAGTTCTTCAAATATGTAGGATTCACAGAAGCATCTAAATGTTCTGTTAAAAAAAAACACAGAGCTAAAGAGGGCACAGGACTATCCAAATCATGGTCCACACACAGACCTTTGCAGAGATTTCTTGTTTTACTTAAACATTTGTGTGTCTTCATTTCAATTTACATTCACATCTTCACATCTGTGCTATTCCAGTAGATAAAATCCAACATAATTTTTAAATAATCTCTAACCTCTAGTCCGGTACAGTTAAACTCTCAGGGACTTTCTTTAAGAATTTCAACTAATGGACCAAATTGGGAAACTTTTTGTACAAATAAATGGTGAGTTATGTAAGGAAATTGGACTTTGAGAGAAAAATCTCCTGACATTAATTTACACATACATAATCTAATAGAAAATTCTCAAGCTCTTCTCTATACCTAAATTATACTGCAAAATTAGAGTGAGTATCTTTTCACTTTGTAAAAATAGAAGTTTGTTTTTTCAGTTCGGATAGTAAGGTTCCTAAACAAAGCAGTTGGCATCTCTCCTCTGTTTTGGAAAGAGAAGGAGCTTGCCTCCAGACTGTGACTAAGACAGCTTCCTTCAACAATCAAGGAAGAATAGCTGGGACAGAAATAGTCACTGCCAGTCCTGGCAACAAAGCCTCAAGGTCAGCAAAGAGCATGTCTATTCTTCATCTCTTTCCTAAAGTCATTTAATTATTCTATTTTCTTTCTTACACATATGAAAAATTCTCTGAAGAATTTATATTCCCCACCATAGCATTCATTTTCCAAAGAAAGCATTCCCATTTAAATGAAGAAAAATGAGCAACTCTCTCTCAATCTTTCTCTCTCTCTCAATCTCTTCTCTCTCTCAATCTCTTTCTCTCTCTCTCTCTTTCTCTCTCTCTCTCTCTCTCTCTCTCTCTCTCTCTCTCTCTCTCTCTCTCTCTCTCTCATCCACCCACCCTTTGGATGTTCAGTCATTTCCAGAAATCTGTCACTCTGCCACTTTCATTATAGTATTTTATAAATCCTTCGGAGAATAGTCAATTGGGCCAAAATTAGATTTCCAATAATTAAGACTCTACAATGCTGGCAAAGCTTAGTTTTAGCTTAAGTGAACATTTTTTGCTTGTTTTCCATTTGCTTGGCACTTTCAAAATATTTGAATATTTATACAAACTACAGAGTAAATTAATCTAATGAGTACTGTTGATGGCTTACTATGTCCCAAACATTTTGTTCTCTACAATGTATTATTTTTTTAACCTCAGGTACTAAGACAATGGCTTGAGTTGAGTTTCTATACAAAGTCCCTCTTTTCTTCCCAAGAAATCTCTGGCAAATATTCCAGTCTATGATGATGTATTTTTCTTTAAGCAACTTTATAGAATTTATGCCGATATTTCTCATTTTGTTTCCATTTGACAGTAAATAACATCATTATGGAGGTTGAAACACATTGAGCATACAGTAGATAACACCTACTGCTTTAACTATTAAATATTTGCCTCCTTCTTGAACATACATGTTGCCATGTAAAACTATTTGTGTAATATCTCTCCAGACACAGGCTATACTTTTTTTTCACTGCTGAGGGTCAAGGATAGGGCCTTGCTAGACCAACACTCTATCTCTGAACAATATCACCAGTCTAGGGCTTAAAATTTTTTTATGCAGTACAATTTACAATCTCTCTGAAACTGAAAAAGAAGAGTGTCATCAAACTACCCATAAAGCTGAGACTGAGACAGATAGAACATCAGGACTGATCTGGTCCAGCATCCATATCTCATACGGCTATTTTCCATCCTTAATCATTATTCTTATTACCAATGTCATTATGTAAGATATTACATTTACAGTTACATCTAGGTGATCCCAATCTTTATAAATCCCTTCAATAATTCATAAAAACTACTGGCAAAGCATAAACTCAGTCATAACAGTATAATATGCTTTCTCATACCTTCTCTAGGAAGTACATTTAAAAGCACCTCTAGAAAGTGCTTTAAAAGAGTTTCCAAAGAAGAAAAAGCATTCTAAAGATTGCTGTCTCAAGCTCAATGACAGATTGTTTTCAGCTCATCCTTATTTGGTGAGATACTGAACAATAGTACTGAACCCTTTGAATATTTACATTTTTGTGTTTGTGTGTGTGTGTGTGTGTGTGTGAGAGAGAGAGAGAGAGAGAAGAGAGAGAGAGAGAGAGAGAGAGAGAGAACGAACAGGGGATGTGTGTCTATGAAGGGCCAACAGCGAAACTGAAAATCATCATGGATTATTCTACCTTCTTATTGCTTTGCTCTGGTGTTTCCCAGACTCTGCCTTCCAAGGCCAAAATTACAAGTCTTTATCACATGTGCTTGGCACATGTAATCTGAGAATCCAATCTTGGGTCCCATACTTATAAGGCAAAGGCTGTAACCCTTGTGCTGTGTCCCTAACCTTTGAAGTCACTTTTAAAAAAGGCAAATGGTATCCAACTATTGGCATTTGTACCCATAAATGGTATCTTCTTTCTTGGTGACATGAGTGTACTTGCTTGCACTACTAGCTAAGATCAACTCCTAGTTGGTTCTATATCCCTATATGATGCCTGTTCAGGAACAATGGTTTAGTTCTTTCACAGTTTTCTCTGTCCTGCACTGATTGTTCTTGGAATCACTACCACAAATACACAGATATGCTAAAAATTTCTTTTAAGAAAAAAAAATCTGCAATCTATTCTGACTGAGACTTTATATTATCACCTCCTCATAAATTTTTACCCTTTAGCAAACTTCCTTAAAAGAATTGTTTGAGGCCTAAAGAGAGTTCAAGGATTAAAGTCTTTGCTTCCAAACAAAAAGGACTTGAGTTTGGATCCCCACATTCCAAGTAAAAATGCTGGGCAGAAATGGTGGAGGCCTCAGCCTAATCTCTCCCCCATCCTGAATCTCAGGGCAATTTGCAGAAGAGGAGGCGGTAAGATTGTAAGAGCACAAGGATGGGAGGAGCAATGATATGCAAGATACTTCACACAAGTTAGGGCCGAAGCAATCACATTTGGACTTTGCATGCCCTGCAATGTCCAACACACTATTGACCCCACAAAGTCTAGCGTTTGCTAAAGGCACTAGGATCCTTGGAGGCAAGGGATTGACAGCCACAGTAGTGTTCCCATGCTTAAAGGGAACACAGGAAACGATTCTGGGAAATGCTATGGGGTCCTTGCACCTCATCGGAGAGGAGGACCCAGAGGAGAGTTTGGCATGCTCATTAAAGGATGCTCTGGGGATGGAAGGGGGAGGCACTGGGGAGGGGGGCACAGGGGGGTGGGGGGGTGGAGGGAGGGAAGGGACTGGTGTACCTGTTAAGTTTGTATGAGTGAAAATAAAAATAAATTTAAAAAATAAAATAAAAAATAAATAAAAAGAAATGGTGGAGGCCTGCACTTCCACACCTGAAAGGAAGAGCCTGGGAAACTCCAGAACAAGAGGATAAGGAGGTAGAACAATCCAGGATAGTTTCCAAAGATACCCTTGGACCTACCATACACACAAACACACACACACACACACACACACACACACACACACACACACAGGAATTGTTTGAACTGACATCTTTAATTTTTATCTTCTTCTACCTAATTGGGACCTCTCCACGTCTCTCAATCTACCTGAAGCCTCTAGTTTGGTAAATCTCATAGTCACTTGCTTGATGCAAATAATCTAAATTTCTTCTACTATCCAGTTCTCTTGGTTTTCTTTCCTCAATCTCCTTACTAATTCTTGCTCTTCTTCCCAGCTCTTAATACACAAAATTTCTAAAACAGAATAGGGCATATGGTATACTTATGATATACATTATTTTAGGAACAGACTCAACCTCTCTAACAAATGTATTGAGACACTGTATAAGTTAGGAGATGACTCTAAGATTAGTAGTATGATAGTCTTAAATGTCTGACCACAAATGGAAAAAAAAACAGCATAATTCCCTAATTTCTTTAAAAACACTGAGAGAAATGGGTCTTATAACTCACATCCTTTCAAATCCCATATATCTATTAAAATCATTATATTACATGATTATCACTTATTATTTCTCAGTTATTGGTTTCCAGTCAAATTCATCAATGTAAGTTTCATTTACCATAGAAGTTTCATTTACCGAACGAAGACTACTGTTTATTAAAATCCTCTTTGGGGCTGGAAAGGTGGCTCAGGCGTTAAGCCTCTGCCTTGCAGGCGGAAGGTCCTGAGTTTGGATCCCAGATCCCACCTATAGAAACCAGGCAGAAGCCGGGGCGGCCTGCGCTTCTGGTCCTGGTAGGGTGGGAGCCTGTGAATCCCGGAGCAGAGTAAACAAGAAGGAGGTGGAGACGTCCATGGTAGTTCCCGAATTCGTCCGTGGTTCTACACACACACACACACACACACACACACACACACACACACACACACACACACACACACACAGACACACACGCGCGTGCACACATACATACGCACACACGCACAACTGAATAAATAATAATAAAAAATTTTTTAAATCCTCTTTATGATGTCCAGTCTATGTCTACATAATCAATATGCTCAACACATAATTTGAAACTAAGTTGGTGTACAACTTTTATATTTTACACTACAGTATTCTTTCAGAAAAAAAATATCTACTTTCTACAGTCATTTTCAGGACTTTGTTGTAATGGAATACAATAGCTGAATGCATTTACACTATTTTAATGTAAGACATTTGTGATAGTTAATCTTGGGTGTTAACTTGACACACCTGGTATTAATTAAGATCAGCTGAGACCACAGCTGGAAAGATCAGCTGAGACCATCTGAAGAGATTATACCAGCCCTAGATCCCATCAGAACCTCCATAAAATTCCATGGGAACCTCCAAGTAATGAACCATATGAAAACCACAGAACAAAATAGAGTGGAAGTAGAGAGACGCTCCAGGAATGGAGGATTGCTGTGACTTAGCCTGCTTCCTGCCAGTTTCAGCCAGCAAGCCATGCCATTTCCACCACCGTAAAAGACCATCTATAACCCCCTTGGAACTGTAAATTGAACAAATCTTTTTTTCTCCCATAAGTTGTTTGACTTTGGGTGTTCTCTCACAGCAATACTTAAGAGTAACCAGTAATAACATTCTTGAATGCATTCATTGAGTTTTCCAAGTTTTAATGATAAAATCAAGATTTCTGAATATGTATAATTAGATTGGTAGATATTTAATGCCAAGTTCAGCAATAATGAAAATAGATTGTACGTCGTGATTGTTAGCTACTTTCTTTACTTAAGAATTTACATGCTCAAACTAGTCATACATCTGAAAAGTAAAGAAAAAGTAAAACTTCCTGGGAGTCTGTAACTTTAACAAGGAGAGCAGCTACTAGAACTCACACATTCAAATAGGTCTTTGTCCCCTTAAACTGATTACTTTACAAGGCTGTTCTACATCCCAATATTGGTGTCATATGCACAGAATACTTTTGAATACTCACCTGGAAAATAACTCCAAAGACTGTATCGTAGCATTTATTTTACTCGTAGAGCTGCACGTTCATCTTCGAGGACAGAATTTTTTTTAAAGAACCAAAATTATTCAGTGTCAGGTATAATAAATCAGGTGAATGATAAAGTTGAGTAATACCATCTTGAATCTAAAACGAGATTTAACTGCAAAATAAAAAGGCAGATGTCCTTGTAAAGGTTGTAAAGTTTCTCTGAAGGCAAATCCAAACGAGCAGGAGGTTTAAACCTGTTATTGAGCAATTGCAGCAGAGTGGGATGTTCGCAGCCTCCAGCAGTAACTGCTGTGAAGGTTCTCAATCACTTTGATTATAAATTCAGGAAACTTTCTGCTTCAAAAAAAAATCCCCTGCGGTGGATATTTTGTGACCTTAAGTACCTAAGACAGGAGACGACTTTCCCCAGCTGTCTCAGGATTCCATTTCCCAACTTAAAAAAAAAAAAAAAAAAATTACTGTATCACTAAGGTAGCACTTGACTCTTCATTAGGAAATAATTTCTGTAACAAATTGACTGACTTTTGAAATTTTCAATCATGTACATAACATAGGAAAAGCATAACAAATGCATAAGTATATAGAACATTTTTATAAGTTGATGAATACTGAATGCAAACACTTGCAGATATTGTTCTAAACACATTATGCATATTAATTGATTTTGTCTTTGTGAAAACCTTGAAAGATTGCATTTTATTATTAGCTTCAGTTTGTAAGTGAAGAAGGTGAACTCTAAGAAAGTCAGTCTACCAAAACAAAATCACAGAACTTCAAAGGTGTAGAGCTAAGACAGGACCCCGGGCAACACAGTCTGCACTTGCTTAGAATATTTGCCAGGTTACCTGGACAAATTAGGGAAATGTTTGCCTACAAGGTAATTCTAGATAGCGAGTCAGATAATGGCAACCTTAAAGTCACTGATGATGAACCCTTCCTTCATAATCAACTTCAGGCCCTCCTTTTAGGTCTCTGTTAGCATACTGATAGTAATACAGTTTTCCTTGCTAAGATTAGAAATGCCTTGTAAAAGGAGAGGGAGAGATAAAAAACAAACAAATACCACTTATTCCTCCCTTAATAATGCATCCAAATGAACCTATCAATCACCTGAACTGGAAAACTTCTCAGGAAAGCTGCTTGTTCCAGAAACGTTATGAAATAATTTGAGATCTACCAAAACACATAGATGTTGGACACAATGGTCTCTCTGGCCATTGTCTGTTGTCACTCCTCAAAAGTATTTTCCTGACAATGGATCCTTGAGAGTGTGTCATCTACTCTGAAGCCTAGCATGTGTTTTCCTCTATCACCCTTGAGGGTATCTCATGTTATTCTATAATAAATTCTCCCTTTCTTCTACACTACACACTATGTCTCTTCTGCATTCATCCATGGAAGTCATGATGGAAGGTCAGAAGGAGGGTCAGTAGAATGACATTCAGGAACAAAAGCAAGGAAGCCTGGGGAGATGGCTTAGGAAATAAAGCACTTGCTAAATAAGCAAAATGATCAGAGTCCAGATCCTCCAATCTCACATAAAGTGCCAGGTGTGCTGTGATCCCTCTATAATTCCAATCCAGATGGTGAAACTTAGGAATCATCAAAACTAGCCCTATAGGTGAACACTTAGTTAGAGATCAAGCCTTAAAACAAAAAGATCAAAGAGCTGTTGAGGATGAGGGCCTCCACGTGTATATATACTCACATTCACAAGCATATCCACATGCACACATACACTCCACCCATATGCATGCACATATACATAGCATGCATGCACTCCATACACACACACACACACACACACACACACACACACACACACACACACACACAAGGGGGAGGACAATAAAACACCATTCACTGAGAAATTCCACTTAAAAGGACAGTTTTCCAAATGTTAATGACGTCTATAATTAGGGATTGACATCAGATACTGAGGGCAGACCAGAACCCAAACTCCAGTCTCAGAAATACTTGGCAAAAATATCCAATAGGGATGATACCATGATCAAGAAAGGCTTCACAAAGAAATATGAGTGACAAGATAATTGTACTATCTTAGAAAACTTTTCTCTAGTGATCTACCATCCTGGAAGCACCATCAGGAAAACATTATAAAAACAGAAAATCCAAGGTCTTTGAGACACACGAGATGAGAGAAGAAATCCAGATTCCATCCAGCTGGGAATGTGTCGCAGCTGTTTCCTCTAGATTTACGATAACCTTCATCATGGAACAAGGATGGGTGAGTGCCCTCTGCAATACCTTGGTCTGATTATCATGGGCAAAGAAAGAAAGAGAGTATGATAGTCCATGTAATGACAATTGAGAAGGTTATCAAATTCTTGGCTGAGTGACATTTGAGCCATCACTTTTCTCTGTCCCCTTGCTATGCAGTGTTGTGGTCTCCGGAGGTGGTAGAGCATGCAGGAGGCAGAAGGCTGGTTGAGGATAAAACTCCAGAGACAAAGCTTATGTGAGTTGTTACTCCTGTTGTCTGGGACTTGTCAGTGATGCAGCTGCTTTTGAGTCATCCTGTAAGTGACCCTTCAGTCATGCTTCTTTACACCTCCAATAAAATAACTGGTTCACTGAAGTGGCCTTGCATGGCACTGTTTCTTTGGATTATCTGTAGTGAATAGACAGACATCTGCTTGTATTTCCCCAGGAGAGTCACAAGACAGCTGGAAATACAATTAACATAGAAAACAAAATAAATAATTATGAACGTAATTCTAATTAAGAGGAAAAAAGAACATGGCATAAAAAATGTCTGGAACAGCAAGGGCACCATGTAATGGAAAACTGGTAAAGCCAGAAAACATAGTGATCAACAGAAAGTAGAAGTGCACAGGAGCCTAAGAGAACTGGTCATATCACAACCAGGGTCAAGAGAAACAAACAAGAGATGCACGCATACTTGCTAGCATTTATCTCTCCTCATTCTTATACAGTTCAAACCCCTGTCCAGAGAATGGTCCCACCTACATACAAGATAGGGTTTTCCCATTTGAACAAAAACAATCAAGATAATCCCCCCAGGCATTCTTAGAGGCTGCTTTTATCTAGATAATCCCTTAAGGATGTGTCCAGAGGCTTATCCTTAGGATGACTGTAGATCCTGTCAGGGTGACAATTAACACTAACCATCAAAGTATGCAAAGCCATAAGAACAGCATTACATGTCTGATTCAAAGAGTAGATTTTTACAATGACATACTAGCAAGATGCTTCTTAATGATCCCACATATTTTTAATACCTTTTTATATTACTGTTACCCATGCCCATAAAAATCTACATTCCACAATCTATTTGGAAGATGTTAAGTTCAGGAATGGGTTGAGGAATTGGCTCAGGAGTTAAAGCTTTTGCCTCACAAGCAAAAAGACCTGAGTTCAGATCCCAAGATCCATGGTAGGTAGAAATGACAGCAGCTTGCAATTCTGGCCCTAGAAGGCAGAGTCTGAGAAACCCCAGAACAAAGAAATAAGGAGGCAGAGAAATACAGGATGATTCCTGATGTCACCTTTGGCCTTCACAGGTACGCACACTCAATTGTCCTCTTGTACATACACATACAAATACAAATGTGTGCACATACACACACAAATGAAGAAATCTGTGAATTACGCTGGAGTCTCTTATAGTTTCTTATTTAGGAATCTGTTAACATTCCAGCTCTTAATCTTTGAGCACTACCCAACTCTTCAGGTAGATCTGGGATTCCCATCATAGTATAAAGGCACTGTTTATAAAGTACAGAATTCTCCTCCTAGCCAGACATAAGAGGCTGTTAAAATAGTCTTACTATAAGAGTAGATTCAAAGGTAGATGAAATAAGAGTAGGAGACTATGGTGCCATGGGGTCAGTCTCCTATTTCCTCAAACAAGGCCAGTCTAATCTCTCCCCATCCTAAAGCTCAGGGAAATTTGCAGAAGAGGGGACAGTAAGATTGTAAGAGCCTAAAGATGGGGAGGAGCAATGATATGCAAGGTACTCCATACAAATTAGTGCTGAAGTAACCATAATAGGACTTTGCATGACCTGTGCAATGACCAATGTAGCATTGACCTTCCAAAGTCTAGCATGGATCACAGGTACTAGGATCCTTAGAAGCAAGGGATTAACAGCCACAGTAGTGTTCCTATACTAAAGGGGAACATAAGAAAGGTCTCTAGGCAATGCTACTGAGTCCTTAAACCTCATCAGAGAAGAAGACCCAAAGGGTCTTCACACTAAAGGATGCTCCAGGGAGGGGGGGAAGAGGGCACTGAGTGAAGAAAGGGGAAAAAGGGGGAGGGAGCAAGGGGGGTCCAGGGAGGGGTGGAGAGAGGGAGGGGACTGGGGTACCTATTAAGTTTGCATGAGTAGAAAAAATTAATTAATTAATTAAAAAATAAAGTACAGAATTCACAATCATTAATAATGAAACCACCAAAATTACATAAATAGTGTTGGGAAAATAGAAAGAGGAAGAATATGGAACCCAAAGGCCAACTGTGAATGGTTAAAGACAGACATATGTCTCAATGTAATCCTAGTATAAAGAATTGCAAATATTAATCAAAAATGTATAGAAATAAAGAAACCAGATTGTGATTTTTGATAAGTCTATGCTCTGTTTTTTTTATTTGTTAAAGTTTACTGAAGCACTAGAAGGATGGTGCAGGCATTAAGCCTCTGCCTCACAAGCAGAAGGTCCTGGATTCAGATCTCAGGTCCCACACAGAAATGGTGGGCAGTCTATATGTTTGGTTCTAGAAGGCAGAGACTGGGAAACTCCAGAGTTAAACAACTAAGAGATAGAGGCAATCCAGGGTGATTCTCAAAGTCACTCTTGGGTCTCCACAAGCACACACAGCACCCTCTGATACATAGAGATACACACAGAGAGACACATATACAGACACAGGTAAAAGATATTTTAATTAAAAAAATAAATAAAGTTCACTGAAGTTATATTGCTATAGCTTGAATCTGAAATGTTCCCCACGTGTTTATGTGTTGGACTACTTGGTCCTCAGCTGTTGATGCTATTTTGGAAGAGTTAGAAATCCACAGATCTTAAAGCCTAAGTGGAACACGTGGTTTGGGCCTGGAAGGCTGTTTCCTACTCTAGCTCCAACCTCTTCCTCCATCCCTTTGTCCTCCCTACATGAATAAAAGCTGCTCCTGCTGCCATGCCTGCCATTCACAGCAAATTGAAATCCTCTGAGGTACAAAATAAATCTTTCTCCCCTTAAGCTGCTTCAGCCAGACATTTTGTCAGAGTAACAAGAAAGTGACCAATACAAGTATCTGAAATTATAAATCCCAATTATATCTTCACCCTTCCCTTTTATAATTGTTCTTGACCTTAAATTAGAATAGTAAAAAAAAAAAAAAAAAACCTCTGAGGATATGAGATACAATTTCCACTATTTTTTTACATATGTGCGTGTAAGTGTACACATGTGTAGGGTGTGTGTACATGTCTATAGCTGTATGTAGAAGCAGGTACTTGAGTGTGTGTGCTGGTGGAAGTTCAAGGGTGCCATCAGGAATCATCCTGGATTATTCCAAATCCTATTGCTTTGCTCTAGGGTTTTCCTGCCTGTGGAATTACAGACCGTATAGCCATTTCTGCCCAGTGTTTTTACATGGGATCTGGGATCCAAACTCAGGTCCTATTGCTTGTGAGGCAAAGGCTTTTAAACCCTGAGCTATCTTCCTGGTTTCCACTATTTTAATAGTGATATATCAGTGTTAAAAATAAAGCAAATCCTACCAAGGTAGCTAATATTGACAAACATGGATACAAGAACCCTAGCTTGATTGACAGCCACAGTAGTGTTCCTATGCTTAAGAGGAACACAAGAAAGGGTTCAGGGAAATGACACTGGGTACTTGTACGTCATCAGAGAGGAGGACCCAGAGGAGAGTTAGGCATACATAATAAAGGACTCTCTGGGAATTGGGGGGAAGGCACTGGGAGATGGGAAGGGAGGGAGGGGGAGCAGGGGGTTCGGGGGGAGGAGGAGGGAGGGAGGGAACTGGTCTACATATTAAGTTTGTATGAGCGGAAATAATAATAAAAAATGTTAAAAAAAAAAAAAAAAGAACCCTAGCTTGTCGCTCACATGCAGTATACAAGTCTTTCCCCAGGCAGCTAAGCTGTGCTGTTTACCAGGCCTCCTGAATGTCACCCTGATTCGCACAGGGGATGTTGAGCAGCAGGCACAAGTGCCTGCGCATGTTCTCCTGGGGTACGTGGCTGAAATCACACAGCTCCTTGCCCCAGGTTCCAATGATGTTTTGTCTCTGAGTTGTTCCTCAAAGTGCCCTGTTTATGGCTCCCTGGCTAATTCTAATCACTGAAGTCAGCTACAGCAGCTGTTTCTGTTCCAAAATTTCTCTTTGCATTTCTTCATTACCTATTCAGAAAACATCTATTGAAATGGAATTATATCTTAAGCACTATGTTAAGCACACCAGGTGAACAAAACAGATATGACCACTTTTCACATGATACTTACAATGCTAAAGAAAAGAGACTTTAGCGCACACACAGAACATTACAACTTGAAGTACTGACGCTGACATCATGGTAAAGAATAGAAAGGAGGGCATTTGGAGTCTGGTTTCGGAAGGCCTATCAGATGGGAATGGAGAAATGGCTTAGTGGTTAAAGTGTTTGTTGTACAAGCATGAGAACCTGAGTTCTGGTCCCCCGCACCCACATAAAAAGCTGGATGTCAGCATGAGTATGTGTCATCCCAGCCTAAGTGGAAGAGACAACTAAATACCAGAGTTTGTTGGCCACACATCCTATTTGAAATGGCAAGCCCTAGGCTTAATACATAGACCCTGTTTTTAAAAAGAATGTGGAGAGCAATCAAAGAAGACAAATCAGTGTCAACCTCTGGCCTCCACAGATGCACACACAAATACAGATATCTGTACGTATTTCACACAAACACAAAAAGAAGCCTCTCTGAGGAAAGAAAAATTAAACTAAGATCTAAAAGATGGGGATGAGAGCAGCAAAAAACAAGTAAAAAGAAGATTCAAAACGAAACTGAAGTCAGCTTCAGCAATTGTTTCTGTTCCAAAATTTCTCTGGGAACAAGATGATTATGCTTCAGGGAGAAAAGGGAAGGTCAGACGACAGTGCTGGTAAACCCGGCATTGATGAGATGGGAAAGACATAGGAGTCAGAATATGGCTTCCAGGCCAAGTTAAATATGTTTCACACCATGTTGACCAATGAACAGTATTGATGTCATCTGTTAGTTTATGTCCTATATTATTTCTCTATTAGTTATAAATCAATTTAAAAAAACAGCAAGAGTGATAGCTAGGAGGCCAATTATGGGGACAGTGTATTATCCTAGTTAACTAACTCTTTTCCCATCTCTCCTCATTAACACTTCACTCTAATTCTTCATAGAAAAGCTAGGCTTATAGACAATCTTTTCTTCTACACAGGAACTCAAATGGTCAGTGTGATAAAACTTATGGTTCTTCTCAGCTGTGTTCATTGCTCCAAGAAGCTTCTTTGTCATAAAAGTTTAAAGATGTTTTAGGTTTGTGAAGTTGATCCTCAGATAACTAAAGTCCATAGCCCCCTGCACTACAAAAGGGCATTTCTTGAATTCAGTGAAACAAAAATTGGAAGAGAAATATCCAAATACCTTGAAAGAGAAAATGCACCTGTAAAAAACTGATTTCAGAGCTTGGGGTGAGGGTTCAGAAGATAAAGCACTTTTTGAGTATTATCTGGAGATCTCACATAATGCAGGAAGAAACCGCATAAGTATCTGTAATACTTAAGCACCTGTGGAATAGATTACAGAGACCAATAATCTCCAGAAGTTTGCAGACAACCCAGGCTGCTGAAGAAACACAGTCTCAGGCAAGAAAGGTAAGGAATAGCATCCAAGTTTATCCTCTACCTATACTCTCACACCGTGAAATGTCAATATTCACAGTCACAAACACACACATGCATGCACATGCACACATGCGAGTGTACACACTCACACACACACACACACACACACACACACACTATCCTTATCTAGCATTCAGAGGATGTGGGTTTAATATTTCATTACAGAATGTGAAAAGTAATATACAAAAACTTTGATTTCAATGATGAATGATGCTACCTGAACATTTAATTATCAACATCTATGAGCCATTTAGAAAGACCATGAACTTTCCTAAAGGAGTATGTAAATACTTAGATGCCTTTGTGTTTGGAGCTTTTCTACAGAAGATTAAAACATTCCTGATACATTCAGCTGAATTCCAAATGACTAATATCAACTTTTAATAATCTATGGATATGTGGCCAAAGCCTGCCTGATCCGAGTCTACTCTTGACACTGACAGATGGATAAGAAAATAAATGCTTTTATTTTGGAATACTCAGGCTAAAAAATACTCCCAAAATACAGGGAAATGTAAATAAAACATGGCTATGAAATAGACAAAATAATTTTCTGCCATCACTGATTTGTGCTCTATTCTCTGCAGCTCTTCTTCCATTACTAAAATGTTAGTATTCACCCAAGCTATTTTAACTGATTAACTCTTTTTTGATCATCTCATTAAGTTGGAGTTCTTTTCCTTTGCAACAAAAATAGTAGTTCCATCTTTCAAATAGCACCCAAGAGCTTAGATCACCTCCTTCATTAATCACCTTATATCAGAATTCCATCAAAGACTTAAAAGATATTAAAGGAAATAGAACAAAATATTAATCTAATTTTGATAAGCAAACATTCAAAGCTGTAAGTGTGACTTAAAGTCTTACATGATTTTTTTGTGCACTTAGTCCTAGTGGCAGAAATTAAAGCCTAATTAGATACCTGTGGGAAGCTTATTAAGTTATATTTCCACATTAAATGTTTGCTTAATAAATTTAATAAACTACAAGATCACTTGAGTTACAAAGCAGATGGCACATTTTACATAAATATAAGTAAATTAGATAGTGCTCATAAAACTCTTTAATTCAATACATGTCATAAATGAAAAAAAAAGTCCGTGATAGAGACTTTCAATTTGATTTTAGTGGTAATGATGACATGAGGAGCAAAAACTGGTAAATCACAAAATATAGAAACACTCTACCTAATCGATAGCGCAAGTCTCTAGAACATCCTCCAAATCAATAAGATATATAATAATGACAAGAAGCGCCTAAGAGTAAGTGGAAAAAATAGCAGATTGTAACACAGCCCAGATCCATTACCTGAGCTATATTAAAAGTGCATTTAACACAAGAATGTGATCGGTCTTTTTAACTTCAATAGCATGGACAATAAATAAAATTTATCTTTCTCTCCTAAACTAAAAAGTCATAATAGTTCAGAAACCTCACAAAACTAGAAAACAAACAGTTCTAAGACTCTCAGAATTTTCTACCACTATATGTATGACACACTCATACCTACAAACTTTTAAGAGGGTCTGGATCATACAAGTTTTAAAATATTGTATAATTATGGAGTAAGTAGCCAGTATTGCCTGACATGTACATTATAAATCTATTTTGCACTCAAAGGAATAGCAATGCAATAACATCTTATTCAGAATGGGTTATTTAGATAGTGAGAGTCACCAAGCAGATTCAAAGGCAAACAGTGAACAGAGTGAGAATCGGCAACGGGCCAGGAACTGGCTGGCCTCCCTCAATACATAGGAAGCCATCATAGCACCACGGCACCTCTACATAATGAGAAATATGACCTCTACTTTACAAACCAGAAAAACCAAATTTCACGCTTTCAGTAACTTGGTTGGGTGACTGAAACATAAGAAATGAATCCGGCATACAGATAGCATGTGACTCCAAGCCCTGCCACGTTATTCTGCCTCCTCTCATCTACCAAGCTTTTTCATTGAGACTGTCTTTTTAGTCAGTAAGTGCTTTAAGAATGGGAACAAATTTTAGATACAGATATACTTTTAAAATAGAAAACATTGTACTTTTTTTCTTGACATCCCATGGATATGTGATTTTCTTAGTTATCCCTCCAGTTCAAGCTTTTTATTTTTCGACCTATTGTCACTGTGTACTGTGTCAAATACAAAAACTATGCATTCATACTTAGAGAGAGAATCTTCAAGCTTGTTCTTACATTCTTCTCTAGATAAGAACTAAAACACCATCTTGTTAATGTACTAAATGTTTACTTAGAGTCATTAAATTTATAGAATAACCAACAACTTCAGTTCTATGCATTAAAAAGCCAAGTTTTGAAATAATTCTTTCAGAGACTCCTTTGGTTAGCTTCTTTATTCTAGTATTCTGTATTTCTAGTGATAAGAAATCACCTTCAACCATATGGACGGTGGATGTAATTATTCATCTGTATGATGTGCTCTGGAATTTCTGATAGACCAGCTAGCTGACTTCTAAATATAGGCTATAAAAATGATTTATGGAATCAATTGTATTTTTAATTTCTTACCCACCTGCTAACATAATTTGAAAATAATACTTAAGGGCCATATAACCTTTAATCCTATCCAAAAATAATAATAAAAAAAACAGTCTAGGTCTTCCTGTCATGATGAAGGTCATCGTGTGTGCATTTCCTGAATGCCAAGCATGGCACTAAGATCTATGTGCCACTGATCCTCACACCCAAGCAGCCCGACCCGTGTGGCTGTGTATTCCATGCTCTGCATATCAAGGAGCCAGTCACAGAGACCATGGTGTGAATGTTGCTTCTTAAGAATGATCAATTTCAGTCCACAGAGTGGATTGAATGTGGATAGTATTTCCTTGTTTTTTAAAAAAATATTTATCGGTTTGTGTGTCTATCTATCTATCTGTCTATCTGTATGTTTGTGTGTCTGTGTGTGTGTATTAGAAGGCACTGAGTGCCTGTAGAGCTGAAGGGTGATTTGGGGTGTCATCCTAGATTGCTCTACCTCCTCTTGGCTTTGCGCTGGAGTTCCCACTTGCTCTGCCTCCAAGGACCGGAAGTGCAGCTGTGTCCATTTTCTCCTAGTATTTTTACATAGGATCCAGGATCCAAACTCAGATCCTTGTTTTCCAGGCAGCATATTTCCTGAGCCATTTCTCCAGCCCCTATTTCATTATTATATTACAGAAGCTGAAGAAACTAAGGCCTAGGACATTTATGTAAGTGGCAGAAACCCATCAGAAGATCTTTTAGCAATTATGATAAACTGCATTATAAAATCTTAAGATCTCTCCAAGCATTCAGACACTTCAAGTCAACAATAAAAATTTCAAAATCAAAAATTGAAAACAATCAAAAAATAAGCAACTAAAAATAATTTCCTAAATTGTATCAGTTGTCTAATAGCAACTGTGTATCAGAACTTGATTTTCCAGGGTGTTTCAGAATAAATCGAGACCCAGGAAAGATTTGAAGCCCCTAAGAAACCAAGATCTTGCATCTAGACAGCCTTGAGATCCTTTCCACTGACTCATGCCCATGCAAGTCATACTTGACTAATGCATTTGATTCAGATAGTACTATGGTTGACACCAAGCTATCAAGCTATCTTTAATAAACTTATAGGTACACAAAATTGACACATTCTCCATCCATAATCATGTTTATGAATGAATTTGAACCTTAGATGGAAATAATCCTTAAAGAGAGTAGCATCTCCCCAACATATTAACTTTCTGTACAAAAACAAATATCTAGATATTCACCTTATCAAGAGAAAAAGTTGGTTTTGCTTCATGGTTTCAGATGCTCCAAGACTAGTTAACTCTCTTGCTTTTAGGTATGTCACTCTACAGCATATCAAAGCAGTAGCACACGGTAAATCAACAGTGCTTACCTCATGACCAGACCTACCATTCCCTTCAAGGGCAAGCCCCAATGATCTAAAGATCTTTCACTGGTCTCACTTCTAGAAAATTCCACTAGCTCATAATAGCACCAGACTGTGAATCAACATATTACCACATGAACCTTTGGGGGAGTGGGGATGAGGAAATGATCATCATAAATGATTTGTGTATCAACCTTCCTTAAATTTACAAAACAATAAGATTGGAATATACAGGAGGACAAGAAAGGTGTAGGCTGGATGGGGAAAGGAGAGGAATGTGGAGAAGAGAAGGGAAAAATAATTGGAAGGTTTAATATACATGTATGAAATAAAAAAGAACAAAAATCATTAATTAAAAAAGAAAAAAAGTGTTTCTGAAAGCTCAAACACACCTCAGTTCTTTAAGACAAAGCCTTACAGAATATCACTGAACTCCAAGCTACCTATGTGATCAGTTAGCTACAAGACTCTGGGTATGGTTCTCATTCATAAGAGCAATCCATCAAGGAGAATACGCTTGCAACACCACACACAAAAAGTTCTGCTAAGGCACAGACAGATCACTTCTGATGCCTGTGAGTCTTTTTGTTTCTCTTGTTTCCTAAATATTTATTAAGTGTTCATTCTAATTATCAAGTTTAACATTAGATTATGGCTATCCTGAAATAAATAGGAAACAGTCCCTGTCCTCAAGAAACTCACACTCAAAAGAAGGAGGAAAGTATACAAATAGATGGACTCCAACTAAAATAGAAAATTCAAGTAAAATATGGACAAAATACTGAAAAAGGCATTAGCTCAACCTGAGTACAGGATAGGAAATCAGGGAGAGCCACAGTATAAAAGCAATAGTGCAGTACAAAGGGTCTAGAAGGGCCAGTAGGAGTTTGCTTGAGGTGGAGGGCAAGTGAGAGTAAGCCTTTTCCTGATACGTAATTAGCTAGAAGGATAAAGGAAATTTTCCGCTAGCTCTTATTATACCACTTTTTGTCCTCTCTTGATTACATTTTCTTCACATTTAAATGAAATCATCAGAAAAGATTCACTAGACTATTATTTGGGCTGAGTTTGGGAATGAGGTTCAGGTAGGAACTACTGCTATTTTTAAAATATCTTTCCAGATATATTTAAAAAAAAAACAGACCCAGCGTCTTAACTTTTCAACAGTTCACTTGAAAACCTGATATTCTTTTCTTCAAAAGAAAATCACAACTTAAAGGTCACAATTAAAGTAAACATCAGCATTTATTAATATCAACTTAATATTTCCTGAAAATGAAATTACATCCCCACAAGTGTCTATTTAAATTGGCAACTGGTGGCTGGCTTAACATGTTCCACACTGTTGCACCAAAGCAATACAGAAACTGTCACAGAATGCAGAACGATAGCTGGGATGATAAACTCTGGAATTCTTCCTGGTAAACTCTGACCCAAACTATATATTAAATAGCAGTGTCTGAAGACGGCTAATTACTCACACTCGAAAGAAGAACAGTATAAAAATAGATAGACTCCAACTAAAATAGATAGTTCAGGCAAAATATTCTAGAACTATTTCCAAATGCTGGACTATTCTTTTATTATAGTACAGCAATGTATTCTGAAGCCAATTTCCTCTTTAGCCTATAAGATAAAGACAACATACATTATGGGGGAAGAGAATATTACTATTTACGTAAGTCCAACACCCCAATGTTTAACACTCACACATTGATGGAGAGGACTCTGAGACAGTCCTAAACGCAGTGGTTCCATCATCTTTTCTTCTGCATTATCAATAGCCTACCACAATCAAGCCAACAAGAAGAGAATATTATGCATCCTGTATACATTCTAGGTAGCACAAGCCTCGATCTTTCTTTCTACAGTACACCCTTATACTCAGATCACTTCTAGCAGTGTCAGCAATAAATCTGTGAACTCAATTCGACCAGTTTCATACCTCTGACCAGTTTCCATCTAGAAAGGCTGACAAAAAGCATCTTTCCACACTGCCATTTCAGTTACTGCAGCTGAAATCAGACACGTCATACCAGAGGAAATATTGACCAAAGCCCTGCTTGTTGTCCATTTAGAAATGGTGCTTCCCCAGAACCACCAGATAGTTGATAACAGAGATCCCCTTCTTGTAATTTGTAATATTTGTTACAACATAACTGGACACTTTCATTTCTGATCTTCTGATCTCATCCTAAAATCAAAGTCACACACTTACCCCACCAGAACCTAGAAGCAATGCTGTGTTGTACAGTTCCAAATCTTCACATTGCAACAGCAACAAGAGTTGTGTCAGACAGCCATTGACTGACTACCTGTTTCCTTATAGATAGCTAGAAGCTGGCAGGTCAGGGTGATGTGCACTGGTAGGAAATGATACAAATGACAAACGTCTAATTACTTGGGCATTCTCAGACTCAGCGACAAAAACAAGAAAACCGAGAGTTCAGGATGAAACTTCATCTCTTCTAACCCTATTGTGCCTGTGTACCGGCAGGACATATTAATGTAACATCAAGCCCTATTTTTAGACCTCTACAATTCCAGAGGCATAAATCATTCCTGTGCCACAAGTCACCTTTGAGTTAGGAATGCCAAGTTTAACATTTTGCAAGATCCTACAACAATATAATTGGAAGCCAGTGATATTTAAAATGAACAGTGACAACTTTCATAGAATAAAATTAGCCTAAAAATAGATTGTTTGAGAGAATTTTATTAAGTAATAATTAAAAGAAAACGTGACAAACGTGCCATTTAGCTAATCCTGTCTTCACAATAGCTTTCAGGAGTTAATTTAGAATGGTGTTCTTCAGTAGAAAAGAAAGAAATGCTAATGAAGGAGTCTTGTTTTCTCTTTACATAATACTGACTAATCCTCAGGGATTTTAGCCACCAGGGTTCTCTCTGAAATGCACATCTGATTAAAGAAGAAAAAAAAAAACAGGACTCAGGACAGTCTAGTCAAAGTGCTATTTTTAAAACAATCCACCTCCATTATTAGGGTGAATAGAATTAAAAATAAAATCTCCTCCTAACTAGAAACTCAGTAAAGAAAGAAAACATTTTATTATTGAATATAATGCAGCATGTAATGTACATCAAAAGCAACCTACTAAGAGATGCAAGGACTAAAGAAATTGTGCCTGGTTACAGAGCCAAGCAAACAGCAATAATTAGATAAGCATGTTCCAAGATAGGCAATAACAATTCTCAATCAAGAATATTCCACAATGCCATTTACCACACACATTTCATCCTAAATTTACTTGACAATCAGGGTAACGGTCTGTGTTAGCCCACCAGCTTTATTGACAACCACAACGTCTCAAGTCTCCACTGTAGGAGATAGTTTCTTTTTTTTTTAATTTATTTTTTCCACTCATACAAACTTGATAGGTACCCCAATTCCCCCTCTAGAAGGTAGTTTCTTAACGTGGCTCTTGGTGTGGTGCTCTCAGGCTAGCCTCCTACCCTCCCAGAGAAACTGGGATCCAGGGCTGCTAACTCCCTGGGGGCTTCTATTTCAGAGCAATGGTCAGGCCCTAGTGGAAGACTTCCTCTTGTCTGAAAATTGACAAGAGGGTCATCTAGTTTTTCAAAAGAATTTTTATACATTTTAAAGAACAGAGTAAGAACTTCCAATTACAAGTTTCCTAAGGTAAATACTGTACAGAAAAGGAAGATGCTTTTTTGTTTCATCAAGAAGAATTCAGTCTCTTGTTTATCATTTTATTGCTGTAACTCTATACAAGTTATATCATGTGATCACCATGGTACAAACTCACTTATAGGAGACATGTGACTACTGTAGTCCCCAAGAGAGAAAAATCAAAAGCCAAAAGAGCTAAGCTAAAGCAGTAATGGTTTCTCCACCATTAAATCAGCACAAATTAATATATCATGCCAAACCACATACATTATGGACTGCAATGATTATTGATAATATAGTTCACCAGGGGAAAAGCAAATTCTTATTAAGCCTTTGTTTTCCTGCCCATTTCTGACAGGGATGATGATTTCATTTTTAATTTGTTCAGAAGTAAATTTATAATGATAACCAAAGGGAAACAATTTGCTCCCCTGTATGAGATTATCTATACAATCATTAGCCATTAAAAATGTATTACATTGAGTACAAGGGGGAGTTCTGCATTCATCTAAATAATGCATGTCACTCCACAAAATACAAAATGCGTAACAGAGAAGTTAAATGAGTCAATTTACCAAAATTCCAAGTCTGTCCTACAGTTGGACACATATTTGGCTGATGATGTATTCCAGACACATAGTTCAAACTTTTTAATGAATGCTCTACCTATATACAGTGATTTTCCACTAAGTGCTCTGATAGAGTCATCTAATGTTAGCATTAAGAGGGACGTGTAATACCAATCAATAGCCAAATAAAACAAAACCACCAGAAGTCAGGAGGGGATAATGCAGAGAGCAATGCTTTCTGAGGACACCTTCAGAGGGCAACATCAAAAGGAACCATCCAGAGGCTGTTGCTATTAGTACATCACATGCAAGGTTTATGGAGGTGCCAATGCTGCTTTCTATTCAATGAAAAATAGCTGCCAGCTTAGTTCTTGCTAAATGTTATGATAAAAGGAAATGCTGTAAAGAAAAGAATAAAGGCTTAATGAATTTGCTGCATCCCCAGTTCAGACATTCTCCCCAAAGTGTCCTGGCTTCTGATATCTGGGAAGATGGAGAAAGAAAAAGCTTCCCTTGATGCTTCAGATTCCTGGCTTGAATGTCAATGCTGTCAAAACTGATATGTATTGCAAATTAAAAGAAACCAAAAAAGCACCCAAGAATCATTGAAAAAACATACTCTAGCCTACTTGCTGAGAAGCCATGGAGGAACAGTAAACTTTTCTTGGGTGTATTTTCCTTTAATTTACATGAACGAAGAAGCTGTTTCTCCAACACTCACCACTAAGATCCCACTGTGAAGACAGCTGCCTTCTTTGCCTTTCAGTAAACTGAAAGTTAAAATAGCTTTACTGTCAGAAGCAGCAGCAGCAGCAGCAGCAGCTGAAATGTATGTAAGAGCTTTGTTTCACTATGCTACTTTTCTGTTCCCACAAGATCACTCTAGCTTTTGACTTCAGCAGAGGCAAGAGACAATGTCCTTCCTTTACCACCCTTCTGTCAGCCCTCTAAAGCTCCCTATGTTGACCAAGGTCAGGACAACATCCCTCAGACAGGAGTCAGCCTTCTCTGTCTTCTCATTGATCTTTGCTCTCATATTCTCATCCTCATGAATTCCACCTCCGTCTGATCCCAGGAAGAAAAGTAATAAAAGTTAAAAGCAAAATGGAAATTTAGGTTACTTTCCAGGCTGTGAAAACTATGTAAACCATCTCCTCTGTGTTCCAAAGTTGAGAAAGCAGAATTATCAGTGCTAATAAAGCAGCTAAAATGTGCTCATTTCAGCACCACATATACTAAGGAAAGATACACCAACACAAAAAGTACCAAAGGAAAAGATAGATAAATTTATTCAAGAGTCCTGCTTGGTTTGCCCTTCCTTCTTCTAAGTAAACCAAAGCCTAGGCACATGAAGGGTATGTTTATGCATTAGACATCCTTTTATGATTCTGACAAATGAAAATGAACTAACATTGGTTTCTTAAAGAAGATTAACATTCAGAAAAGAATAAGTAGGACACATGAAGGAGGAGTCATTTTCTTAGAGGAGAGTTTTCTCAGTTCTTCTGCATCCATATTTCCTCAGCGAAAATTCCTAACAACTTCCTTGTCCCTTAGTGACCAAAGTTTTGTTTCTATTAATTTCCTGGATGATAAGAGCAAGAATAGTACTAAACAGAATACGAATGACTGTAGCATTTATTACTGCAATGTTACCATTATTAGTGCCAGATACCATTAAAATTACCTTATCTTTTTCCTACTTTGCTTCAGAAGCTATAAAAGACTATATCTAAATTTTTTTATTATTATTATTTATTCAACTGTGTGTATGTGCGCGCGCGTGTCTGTGTGTGTGTGTATGTGTGTGTAGAACCACAGACGAATTCGCGAACCACCATGGACGCCTCCACCTCCTTCTGGCCTGGGATTCACAGGCTCCGCCTTACCAGGACCAGAAGCGCAGGCCGCCCCCGCTTCCATCTGGCGTCTATACGTGGGATCTGGGATCCGAACTCGGGACCTTCCGCCTGCAAGGCGGAGGCTTAACCCCTGAGCCACCTCTCCAGCCCAAAAAGACTATATCTAAAGGATTCATTCTTGGGGGGTTGGCATGCGGCTTAGTCGCAGAGAATGTACTGTGCGCAAGAGGTCCTGGGTTCATTCCCCAACACCATAAAGAAAAGAAAATCATTCACAATGATTCACTGTCTTTTCTTCAGTGTTTTTGTTTGCTTGCTTGCATACTTCATAATTCATTTCCACACAAAGACTTTTATCATGTACACATTATTTGTAATTTGTAAGAAAACTAAATTGTTTAGGAATGCAAAATCCATAATGGCCCAATAATTGAAGATATTTTGTTGAATCAAACCAATAACAACATTTTAGAACATGGGTCAAGCTGCTAAAAGCCTCCAATTAGCAAACCTTTCAGTAACCATAAAAATTAATCTTGTTTCGGTAGGATTTTTGTAGAAAAAAAAATCTACAACTAGGTTATCAAGTTGTTCACACAATCTCACTCTGCAGAAAAGCAGAGTGAAAGGTCCAAGAGTTGCATATCTACAATAGATGAAAGTACATCTTAGTCCTGAGATCATGCTCCTAACTAGCACTTCATAGTCTCAGATATATGTCTGTAAAAAATCGCTTCAATAATTGTATAGTTGGTTCTCTTGGTATAATTCATAGCATTAATGGTCTCCAAAGATTCCTCCAAGAATGTTATTTTTATTAGTAATTTGTCATAGGTCCTAAATGGGCCATATTCTAATCACAGGCTTCATTTAATTAAAAATCCCTTGACCTAATTGTGAATTATTTAAATATTGCATGACTTTTTGTCATTTAGGGCATGCAAGGCTCATTTGTAAAACTATTAAATATTTCTCAAAATATTGACTTCCTTTATGTAAGTCTTCCTCTATGCATTTGGCTGAATTGTTTTCATTCTAAGCCCACAAGAGAAGCTGTAGCATTTGGTTAGCTTTCAACTTGATATTTCAGAGCTGGGCTAGCTTTAAGCATGATTGTGATGAAATATCCAGTTAAAGTCAGTCTGTTATAGCTTAACTAATTGCCTAATTGATGTGGGAAGATCCAGCTAATTTATAGGGGGTGGAGTTATTCCCTGGACAGATCGATAAGATGGAGAGAGCTCGTTCACCGACTGACAGACTGGCAATTGTCAAGCTAGTCCACAACACTGGTTGTTGTTTGCTGTCTGTTCTTGCTGTGGACATGGTATGACCAATTCCCTCCACTCCTGGTGTGACCAGTTCCCTCCACTCCTGATGCTGGCATAACTCTGCTGCCATGATGAACTGTAATCTAAAATCACAAACATGAATAAACCCCTCATTCCTCTGAAATGGCCATGTATATATTGGAACAATGGAATAAAAACCTAAACCAGAAGCTAATAAGATCATCCTGACCATGACATCATCACACTGAAAGCATCCAAGAAGTGCCACTACCTGTTTTACTCTGATGTCTTTTGTGGTTATGGAAGCACATTACAGGAGATTTTTACAGTTTCTGATTGTCTTGCCTTGGGCCATGACATAATTCAATCTTTTTCCAGTCCTTGATATCAGAGGTCAGAGGTCATTGCATCTAAACTGAAATGCCCAGACTTCACAATATCAAATCCAAATCACAGAGCATAAGCCCAAGTGTACAAATGCCATTTTAAATATTTTTAGTACATTTTAATGTACTAAATATTTGTTAGTACATTTCAGAAGGCATCCTTACCACCCTCACTTATCCTTTAGTCTAATTACTTCTAATATCAACCATATGCAGAAGGCTTAATGGCAGAAAGGCACAGGAGGAAGGCAGTGTGTGAATCTCTCCACCAAACTCCACTTATACAAATGGGTGTCACTCAGACACCCAGTTCTTCACCCTATCCTAGGTTACTGGCACACACAGGTGACTGCATGTTGTTCTTCTTGCCCATCCATATTTGCCATTATGTCTAGCTAACTGATCATTATGAAATTATTTTACTCTGTTCTCCAGCTTTCTGTGATCTAATCTCTTACATAAGAGGCATTCAAGGGAATAACAGAATAATTTTGAGAGAAGAAGCAATTATTAGTTAATATTAGAAAATAGTATTTTTAATTAAATTAGATTTGGGGAGCTAATACAGAAAAAATAAAGAAAATAACTGACCAGACTGTCACAAAATTTGGAAAGTCACCTTTGAACTATGACTTGAAATGTACATTGTATGGTTTGTTCATATTACATTTTGAAATATGTGAGAAGTTTCCCAAAAGAGATAGACAGCCATCTTCTACAGCAATTGATACTTAGAAGCCAGAAGCACAGCTGGGGGAGACAATGATAAGCAGAAAAAAACTCGCAGACAGGAGAGACACTCAGTAGTGAAGCTTTGTGAACAGGCAAAATATGATGGCTTCCAATCTGCCACCAACTGTCACAGCAACCACCACTTCTCATTTACAGATTTTCTTATGTGGTTAACCTGCTTGATAGTTAATCTTGGTTATCAACTTGAATATATCTGGTCTTAACTAACAGATTAGTCATCATGCCACATGAAGAGATTATCTGGATTAAGGTACTTGAAATACAATAGCAAACCCTAAATGTGGGTGGTACCTTCCAGTAGCAGACCAAATAAAAAGAAATGCAAGAAGGACTAGCTCTCTCCCTCCCTCCTGCACTGTGCTTGAAAACTCATCTTCCCTGCAGTTGACATTCTTTGCTGACATCAGAACCCAGGCCCTTCAAACATTCAACGTGACTGAGGGCTAGAGACTCTAGGAATACTCCAGTTTTCAGTAACAGAATGGGGTATTCAGTAACTGCTGAGGTATTCAGCTCCTAAATTAAGCAGATACAGGTTGCCATTGTTGGACTACCTAGACCTTATCTCATAGTGAATCCAACAAATTCTCTTTTTATATGTGTTTATTCTATCAGCTCTGTTTCTCTAGAGAACCTTAACTAATAGAACTTGTTTTTAATATGCTTAACTCCACAGAGAATGTTCTGGATGGGCTGGGAGGAACTGACAATATCTTTAATAGTAGTTAATTCTCTTGAACCATTCAATAGAGAGATTTAATTCTTCATGACAACGACAGAGATTTGAGCATAATGGTGATGGCAAATTTAATACCATAACCTCTTCTCTTTAATTTGTGAGTCAAGTTCCTTTCTCATGTATATTTGTGAGATACAGACATAAACCACATCTGAAACAGGGTCTAAAAGAGAGCAGGCACTCATCATAAGACTCGGGCTATGGCAATACAGATAGGTAATAAAGAAGTTAAAGTGTCCCTATTTGCAGACGTTTCTATACTTGTGAGATCCATAAGACTCCACCAAGAACTACTCAAATTAATAAACAATTTTGGGCAATAAGAAGACTGCTGGAGATATCACTATACCAGATTTCAAACTATACCACAGAGCTATAATAATAAAAATAGCGTGGTACTGGCACAAAAACAGATACATCGACCAATGGATCAGAACAGAAACCCAGATATAAATTCCTACACATATAGCCACTTGATTTTTGACAAAGGTGCCAAATATGCATACTGGGGAAAAGATAGTATCTTCACCAAGTGGTGTTGAGAAAATTGGACATCTACATGTACATGAATAAAAATTGACTGTTGCCTCTCTCCTTGTACAAAAGTCAACTCCAAATATATCAAAGACCTCGATATTAAACCTGAAGCTGAAATTATTAGAAGAAAAGTGTGAAGTACATTTGAATTGATAGACTTAGGTAAAGATATCCTAAACAGAACCACAAATGCCCAGGAACCAAAACCAATAATCAACTGGGACTTCATGAAATTAAAAAGCTTCTGCAAAAGAAACTGTTAATTGTGCAAAAAGACAACCCATAGAATGGGAGAAAATCTTTGCTAGCTATGAATCTGACAAAGGATTAATCTCCAGAGTATAAAAAGAGCTCAAAAAACTAAACACCAAGACAGCAAACATTCCAATTAAAAAATGGGCCCTGGAGGATCATGCTACAGCAGAGAAAATAGGCTACCATCATGGACTATAAGTAAGTACTGAGACATCTGGTTGGGCTCGCAGACTTTCCTTACTGGTCACTTGCATCTATTAGGGTATGATCTCACTAGAAAGGGAGGGCATGGAGTCTGGCAGACAGAAGGTAACCATTCTGCAAATGGTCTCCTATTCTTATTCCATCTACCTTTGAATCTACTCTTATAATAAGACTCTATTTTAACAGCCTTTTATCTCTAATACCATCAGGATGGAGCCAAGGATGGTGCAGAAGCAGCAAAACTGAAAAAAAAATCAACAAACCATAATTTGGAAAATCAGAGACTCTACATCAACCACCTGGAACCAGGCCAGCCTAATCTCTCCCCATCCTAAAACTCAGGGAAATTTGCGAAAGAGGAGGCAGTAAGATTGTAAGAGCCTAAAGATGGGGAGAAGCAATGATATGCAAGATACTCCATACAAGTTAGGGCCAAACTAATCATAATAGGACTTTGCGTGACCTGCGCAATGACCCCCAAAGTTTAGCATGGACCACAGGCACTAGGATCCTTAGAGGCAAGGAATTAACAGCCACAATAGTGTTCCTATACTAAAATGGAACACAAAAAAAAAGCTCTAGGCAATGCCCCTCATCAGAGAGAAGGACCCAGAGAGAAGTTTGACATGCACACTAAACGATGCAGCAGGAATGGGGGGGAGCACTGGAAGAAAGGGAGGGAGGGAGGAAAAGAAAGGGAAAAGGTGGGGAGGAAGCAAGGGGATCCAGGGAGGGGTGGAGGGAGGGAATGGGGCACTTATCAACTTTGTATAAGTGGAATAAATAAATAAATAAATGGGCCCTGGAATTAAACAGGGATTTCACTCAAAAAGATACTCAACTTCCTTGATTATCAGACAGATGCAAATTAAAACTACTCAGTGATACCATCTTACCCCAGCCAGAATGGCTAAGATCAAGAACACAAACAACAGAGAATGCTGGTGAAGCTGTGGAGAAAAAGGGACACTTATTCACTGCTGGTGGAGTGTAAACTCGTACAACTTCTATGAAGATCAACATGAAGATTCCTCAGAAAGTTAAAAATGGAAATTCCATATGACCCAGCTATTCCACTCCTAAATATTACCAAAAGTCTCTACATTTTATTACAAAGACACTTGTTATCTATGTTCATTGCAGCTTTATTCACAATAGCAAGAAAATGGAATCAGCCAACATGCCCATCAACAGAGGAATGGATAATGAAAATGTGGTGCATATACACAATGGAATATTACTCAGCCATGAGAAAGGAAGAAATTAAGAAATTTGCTGGTAAATGGATGGAACTGGGAATTTTAATATTGAGCAAGGTATCTCAGACATAGAAAGTTAAACACCACACGTTTTCTCTTATATGTGGATGCTAGCACTTATACCCTTGTCAATGTATTTGGATTGGAGTTACTGTAAGAAACAAAAAATTTGAAAGGGACCAATGAGTAGGAAGGTGGGAATAAGTGGTTAGGGTGAAACCTTTTAAAAGGGAAATTTAGGATACCCTGAGTAGAGTGAGGGAGGGAATAATTGGAAAAAATACATAGCAGGGACTGAGGGGATGGCAGATAGGAGGGACTGACAGAAAAACTCTACGATTGTGAGAAGTAACCCCAAAGGAACTTCTTATGCTAGAAATATGTCAAAAAAACATGTATTTTAAAGAAGGGAACAAGATTGGACAATCCCTATGCAGAGGAGCACAAAGAGAAGAAAAAAAGGGTGGGACCCTGAGCTGATCCACTTAGAACCCAGTAACAAAATTATATTCCTGATAAAATGTTGGTCAAAGAAGTCTCAACGGCCCCCAAACATTACAGGCTTTTGCCATTGCTCTAGGTTGCTCTCCAAAAAACTTTCAGTAAGACACTATTACATATGGATCACAGAAATGGGCAAAATACATCAACTGAAACTGGTTTGAGAACTTCCTCCTTGCTGGATAGCTTACACAGTACCAAGAAAAACTGTAGAAACTACTGGAGGAGAGAAATAATTACAGGCCTCATCAACCCGTGAGATATGCAAATTGCAATAAAAGTAACCATGGCAACAGGTGACCACTAGTGTAAATAGTGGTATGAGTATCAAGGAGACAACCAACAGCTTTCTGATTGGACTTACAACCCACTTGTCAGAACGGAACATATTCCTGTTACTATTAACTAGAATTACAACCTCAAAAAGGGAAGGAAATGGATCAATAAGGAAAAACAGCCGAACCTACAGGTAGGAAGACAGTACACCAAACTTCTCTGTAAATAGCTTCTATTACACCCATGGATTTGAAGAATGCTTAACACTCAATCTAGAAGTCTTCTTCTATAACAGAGGTAGAGGATCTCAACACCCTGACAGGAAGCAGTCTAGGAGAGTAGAAGATAAGTGAATAGAATGGTTTATTCAATGGTGAACCTTCCCATCTTTATTCACTGTTGCACCAGGAACTCACTGCAATGAGATGTGTCCTTACCAGACATGCATAATAACTGACATATCAACATGCCCCCATAGACTACATTGGAACTCAAGAAAGATAGGAATATACAGTGAAGGGAAATGCCCCTATCAGTGGGGTGACCCAAAGAGAGGCAACGTGGTATACCACAAAAGGCCTGAACCCCCACAAAAGTAAACAAGCCAGAGGGAACCCTGGAGTTCACAGAGGCAGACAAACAGGAAGGTAGGAGAGAGTGGGATGAATTAATGAAGGAATGGGAGGAAGGAAAGATGGAGGGGGACAGGAATAAGTACTCAAAATGCTCATGAAAAAAAGACTTGGGTCATGGAATCAGTACACAGATAAAGATGTTAATAGAGATTGAGTTAAGTTCCTCACAGTTTCATGGATTGAAGCCCCAAGGCCCAGTGCCCAGAAGGTGACTGCATTTGAAGATATGGTCTTTACAGTGGTGACAATAAAGTCTGCTGGGATAAACCCTGTTGCAGTTACTCTGCATGTCTGCTGATGAAGTCAGGACAAAACAGCTTAATAAGGAACAAGTGGTGTTATTCTTGGCTTACAACAGTAGCTTACAGTTCCTTGTCGAGCTTGGTAGGAGAGCCCACACCAACACCAAAGGTCAAGGGAACAGGCCACAGATATTCACAAGGCCACTGAAAAAGGGACAATCTTCACTTGCCAAACAGCATGTCTGCACAAGTATACAGAAGAAAGTAAATTTCCTTACCCAGTTCTCTCCATCTTATCTACCTGCCCAGACTGGTTCCACCCACCATATTCTGGGCCTACCTATCAATGAAATAATCTCCTGCAGGTTTGCTAGGGGCTTAACCGACCACTGACTCTTTACAAATGTGCCCAGAAATCAAAGCCTTCAACTATGAGAAAAATACATTTCTGTAGTTCTGTAGCATTTTGTTACGGCAATCCTAGCAAGCTAAAACGTATGTGATGAAGTGTCTAGGTTTCATTGCAAAGTATTTTCAAATTCATCTAGATTTCATTACAAAGTAGTACTTTCAAATTCTAAAGGCTGCCAATTCATTGCATATGATGAGATGTATGTCTTTTTTTATCAGTTTGTTCTCCTTTGTATTGCATTACATTTAGATTTAATTTAACTATTTTAGAACATGATGCTTCTGACTTTCCTTTATCAATACTGAACACCATGAATTTTTCAAATGGTCATCAGATATTTGATATTTAGATCTAAAGTTCTACCCACAATATTCATCTGTTGGATGGTATTTTTCCCTTGGGCATACCCTTAGTGGCATCTTGGACTCTGCCCCTGCTCTTGCCTAAGGGGCATGTTGTGTAGCGTTTCAAATTGCTGCATTCCATCCTGGAGGAAAGTTCCTGAGACTCAGAAAGTAAAACAACAATCTCAGAAAGCTCCTGAAACTAGATAAATTCAGAAGGTAGAGGTCCCTCCCCAAGGAAAAGAGGAGTAGTAAATAACTGCTAGGAGAGGAGACTTCACAAGCCAGGCCAGCACCCGCTGGAGGAGACTTTGCAACAACTTCTTGAGAGAGCAAGCAGGCAGAGACTTCTAGGGGTTGCAGCTTCCTTGAGTCCCACCCATCTTAGTGATGTAGTTGCTTTTCAGTCATCCCTCTTCCTGTAAGAATCCCTCACCCATACTCCTATAAGTAAACCCAACAAACTCTTTGATTTGCCAACTAGGACTTTGATGTAATCATACTTTGTCGTTGGCTCCCTATTTGAAGTGAATGTGAACTGATGTGGCATCTTCCCAGAGAGCTATCACATCATCCCAAGACCTTACACGTAGCTAGCAGATGTGTTCAGGCTAATTTTTAAATGTTCAACACTTGCAATATGTTTATGAATTTAAATATTCTTATGTTAAATATTAGCCTTATTTTCTTTAGAAAATAAAAGAACTATGTGGATGGGAACTAGAATTTTAAATCAACACCAACAAAATAAATGATTCCTAGGTTTCCTTTCAATATGACACAAAATCTAGTAGTACTCTCTCTCTCTCCTCTGTGTTTGTTTGTGTGTGTGTGTGTGTGTGTGTGTGTGTGTGTGTGTGTGTGTGTGTGTCTGTTATATGCAAATCTTAATGTGAGTATGTGAACTTGGGCATGTGGGGGGTGCAAAGTTATACTAGGTGTCTTCCTAAATTAGTCTCAACTCCATTCTTTAAGATAAGGTTTCTCACTGAACCTGGATTTGTTGAGTCATCTAGGCTGGCTGGCCAATGAGTTCCAGAGATTCACCTGTTTCCATCTCTTCAGAATGGAAATTACTGACTGTGCCATTTTTCACATAAGTGCTAGAAATTGAACTCAGGTCTTCATGAATGCATAGCAAGCATGTTAGCTACCAAGTCATAGCTCTAGTTCCTAGTATTAAATTTGAAAGTGTTTTTCATGTTGTGTGTAATCTAAAAGTACACTGATAAATAATATAATGAACAATAAAATGTAGCTGTGATAGTTAATCCTGGGTGTCAACTTGACACCCTGGCATTAACTAAGATCAGCTGAGACCAGTGAATTGATTATCTGGATCAATGCATTTACAATGCAAAGACCAGCCCTAGATCCCATTGGAACCTCCCTAGATCTCATTGGAACATCCCAGCAGCAGACCAGATAAAAGGAACCATAGAAACAAGAAACTGATAAGAGACCCTTCAGGAATCCTCCAGCCTTCAGCAGTCACCCACTAGCCTACTAGATATCTGCTGTGACTTAGCCTGCCTCCAGTTCAGCTTCCAGCCATGTCACCTCTGCCATGAAAGTCTATTTCTCCCTTCTGGAACTGTAATTTGAATAAATCTCCCTTTCTCCCTTAAGTTGTTTGACTTTGAACGCTCTCTCAGAGCAACAGTTAAGATTAATCCCTACAACAGCTTTCATGTTAACTATTAGCATAGATAAATACTAAATTAATGTAAATACCAAATTTCCTTATTAATTTTGGTGGAACACTTTTTTTATTTCTCTTTGTACCTGAGGAGCACAGAATTAATCATAATCCCTAGCTCAAAGCATAAGCATAGCATTGTTGGTGATTATATCACCCACTTGTATGTCTATTAACCCATTTTGATAATGAAATTAGGGTCCATGAATTTCCCCACCCAAAACAAACAGTGGACTCTGGTTGCAACCCACACTGAATCATATGGTTCTCTCAGATGGCGAGCACCTACCCTCTCAGTCCCTAGACTTTGAGGTGGTCATGCTTCAGCTCATGTTTATCTTTCCCTTGATTCTCTTACTTTATAGAATTGTCATATCCTTGTGTGTTTAAAGAGATATCTTAGTTGTTTTTAATTTTGTAAATACATATCACTATCATGATATATAATTTGAACTTACTTTTGTAAATATTAAGTGCTGAGATTCATTCACATTTGTAAATGCTATGCTGCATTCCTTTGACCACTTTATTAAGACTCTACCATAGTATATTCATGATCCAATACTGGTCTTGTTGGAATCCATCAAGGTAATTCCAGGATACTCCTTAGCACCGATATGAACGACGTTACATATTTTCTACTTGTTGCAGTCAGTCTGCATTGTTGGGATAAATGACATCAAATGGCTGAAGAGATTTATTCTCTCTTATGATTACTGGTTACAGTTCTTAGTCCAGCTTAATGGTAGAGCATGCACCAACACCGAGGGAACTGGCCACTATCACAACGTAACAGCTGAGAGAGGGATAATCCTTACTTGCCAGATCAGCATGTCTACCCAAGTATACAGAAGGATGCCAACTCTCTCAACCAGCTCTCCGTAATTTATTCCAGAGCCTAATCCCACCCACCATAGGCTGGGCCTTCCTCATCAGTTAGACAATCTCCTGCAGGTTTGCTCTGGTTCTAACTCATCTACTAATTCTCTACAAATGTGCCCAGAGCTCAAACCCTCAACCATCAAGTTGACACCTGTGCCTAACTATGACACTACTGTACACAATTTAGTTTCATCAGATACCTAAGAACAAGATCTTTGAGTCTAATAAATGAGTGGCCATTTTTTTCTAAAATGTTCAATTGATGACAACAATTTTCATTTTGGCCAGCAGAGAACATATAATGTGGATTTATGTCCTCTCCAATAACTGGCACTAGTGGACTTATAAACTTTTGCCAAGACTATAAAATTATATTATATCATTATCTTCATTTTTCTATGATCATAATGAATCAACTCAACACAATTCATGAGCATTTCTTCACCTTGCTAGCCATATCAATATACTCTTCTGTGAAATGTTTATCAATGAATTTGTTCATTTTCTTACTAATTGGTAGATGAGTTTTGTGCTATTGACAGCAGTCCTTGGCCAGCTTTATAGACCGTAAACATACAATTGTGACAGGACTTTACATTTTCTTTATATGATCTCTTGATGAACTAAAATTCATAATTATGGTAAAATTTATGTCTTTATTTTATAACAAACATGTTTTACTCCTTATCCAAGAAATGTTTTCCTACTCCTATATACAAAATATATTTGCCTATATTTCCTATTAAGTGTTTAAAACATGTTAACATTTAAAGCTTGATTCATTTAAATTACTTTTTCTATAGAGTAGTAGATAAGAATCTTGTTTCATGGATTTATAGATATTTAATTAATTATTTATTCTTTAGACATTGAGACAAAGCTACAGGAGGTTGCTATTGCATAATTTTTTAAAAATTACCTCAAAACTCTCATACTTAAAAAAATTCTAATTACTTACATATTGTTTTCCTAAGAGAAAGAAAAGCTTTCACAGTAGGAACTGAAATTGCTATTTTCATGAGAGGCAGTAAGAATGATCATAAAAGCAGGGGAGGCATGAAAGTGATTTCCCTGCCAACCACATACCCAGAACTCTCCCAACAAGAAATATGTAGAAATATATTTTGATTAGCTGACAGACACTTATGTACATCATTCGCATTGTTAAAAAGGTTGGTGTAGAGGGCATTGCAGGAGCAGCAAAACTGAAAAAAAAAAATCAACAAACCATATTCCAGAACATCAGAGACTCTATATCAACCACCTGGAACTAGGCCAGCCTAATCTCTCCCATCCTGAAGCTCAGGGAAATTTGCGGAAGAGGGGGCGGTAAGATTGTAAGAGCACAAGGATGGGAGGAGTAATGATATGCAAGATACTCCACACAAGTTAGGGCCGAAACAATCATATTTGGACTTTATATGCCCTGCGCAATGTCCAACACACTATTGACCCCACAAAGTCTACATTTGCTAAAGGCACTAGGATCCTTGGAGGCAAGGGATTGACAGCCACAGTGGTGTTCCTATGCTTAAGGGGAACACAGGAAAGCATTCTGGGAAATGCCACTGGGTCCTTGTAAGTTATCGGAGAGGAGGACCCAGAGGAGAGTTTGGCATGCACATTAAAGGATGCTCCAGGGATGGGAGGGGGAGGCACTGGAAGATGGGGAGGGATGGGGGAGGAAAGGGGGGGTACAGGGGGATAGGGAGTTGGAGAGAGAGGGGGACCGGTGTACCTGTTAAGTTTGTATGAGTGGAAATAAAAAAATAAAAAAAAGGTTGGTGTAACCATCTCCACGTATGTTTCTATCTCCACCTTTGCACTCTTCCTGTGAATTCATTTATTATACAATCATTATACATTAGTTATTTTATGCTAGCAATTCTATATTAGTTATTTTGAGTACTGCTTTAAAATGAAGTGGAGTCAATATATACCTTACAGATAAATATATCACAAATGGGCAAATGGAATACCATAAAGTAAACTAATTGCCAAATACCCACTAGCTTAGAAGAGCTCTCACTTCTTGTTCCAGATTCATCATATACTACTAGTCATCTCTGTAAAAAGTAAAAAGGTTTAGGCCACATGTCATTTCATGAACATCTACTGTTAGTAAGATACTATGCTACATACTTTGCTTCATGGTATAATCATTAACCACTAATAAGTGAAAAATGGGACCAATTCTGGGATTACACAAAAGCCCCCACAAGACTGATACTGAGCAATTACGTTTATAATTACTAACAAAGAGGATGTGGCACTGTACATTTCGTGGTTCTCATTAAATCGACTTACTTTTAGCATTGTTTTAAATGGTCTGCTTAGTAATTCCATGATATGGGAAATTCATGTTAGAAATAGCGCTGTAAAGTTGTTAAAATCTATTTCCAAGAATGCTCCAGGAAACACTGAAACTAAAGGTGCAATACACTCTTAAAATTAGTGAAAAGTTTTCTCCCAAATCAAGAGATAGGAGACAAAAACAAAAAGCAATTTTGCCTAATGCTCTCTTTCCATGGTGCATACAGTCAAACGTAATTCCAGTCTCATCAGTTACTGCCAAAGCAATAACTGACATTGGTCTTGTGTTTCCAGCTGGCATGACAGCATGGCAAACTCAGTATAATGTTATGATGTTTTCAATGCTCATTCCAGGTCATCTGCTTTCCAGTCTCCCCCTCCTGCTTATATTCTATATTCTTACTGCTCTGAGGTACCATCCAGATTCTCCATCTCTAGTGGATTCATGATGGTTTTTACAACTTACTGAGTGGAAGTTCTTACTCTTCCCAGCCTTACTCCATGTTTTAAGGCTCTTGCTGTGAGCTTGGACATCTAAGGTAACCACCTCTTTAATCTCCTAAGCCACTGTACACTGATTTGAGAACTTTTGAGTGAATTTATCAAAGATTCATAATAATATACATGTGACACTGAGTCAGTCAAAGCTACTGAAATTCAATAACTAAAAGACAATCAATTTTCATTTTACAAAAATAACAGGCACTGGAAAATAATAGACGTGTCTTATGACAGTCTGTAGTAATACCTGCTTTACCAATTCTAGGGATAGGACCCCCCATCTAATATTTTTCTTAATATTGAGCATATGATGAACTTTTTCTTATACTTTCATACACAAAAACAATAATTCATATGTTTTCACCCCTTTCTACACAATCCCAAGCCCTCTCTTCAATCCCACTTCACACTTTGTCCTTTCCAGCCAGTCTCCCTTCTACTTTCACATCTTTTTGCAATGTGTGGCCTGCCCGCTTTCATCCAGTCCAAACAATCTGTAAGAAAAGATATGATGATATATAAACCATTCCCTCTTTCAGTCGCTGACCTGGTAATCTGAAAAAAGAGTGAATGCCAGGCACAGGAGACAGAACAGTGACCCCAGCAGCTGTGGCTTTTCCCTCATGGAACTTACATTCTGTCACAGCCTGGTCACAGCCAGGACATTTTGTAAAACTTCCCCATCTTGGTTGGATGATGGAAGTTCCCAAAATTGCCCATCTTGGCTTAGAGTAACCACTCCCAAATTGGCTCATTTTCCAAACCTATGGATCCTGAGGATGGCCAACCATGAGGAGATGACTATCATTTACCTTATTTCACTCCCTACACATCACTTTCCTGACAACCCTTTAGCAAAGTCTGAAAGCTATAAAAGTTAGAAGCCCTCTTTGTTCTGTGGGCTCTACAGAGTCCCCTGCCCTAGTCCCCACTATGCTTGCTATTCAGGATAGTTGTCTACCCCATTTTCTCTGACTTTCGGCCTGCCATTTCTTGTTTTAATGATCTTCCACCTTAAGGGCAAACTATGGTCCCTTTAGCCACAGGCTCTCAGCTCTAAGAAAGTTCACACTTCTTAACTATCTCTGTTGTGTTAGCTTTTTTTTATCAATGGACCTCAACATCGGCTGCATAAAGTGGCATAAAGCTAAAAAAAATAAAAGTGAGGATACCATGAACACAGCAAGACCAACCAAGCATCACTGTCACTGAAACGAGTGTTGCTATTGCTTGGTATTGAAACAAGGGAGGCCATCTTATCTGATTTATGTTGATAATCAGCCTGGGAGATCAACACAACTTTAAACCATAGGGTTTACTGTGGGGTTCTTCACTCACAAAAGGCAGAGAAGACCAGATGAAGCCCAAGATTATCACAATTGCAAAACTAGCAGAACATGACTGCTCTTGAAGATGTACAGTGTTTGCTTCTGTCAAAGTGACACTTTGATTTTAGAACAGTAGGGTATTTCTCAGTTGTCAGCAGGCCTAAGCACTCTTAAGTAAATGACATTTTCTCCCATTTAGCCTTTGCCTATCATTCTTATCAGGATTGTTATTATCAGGTCATTATACAAATGAGAGAAATATGGGAAAAAGAGTTTGAGAAACTCATTCCAAGTCACATAGCTATTTCAAATGTAGGCTGCCTTGGCCACAGAAGTGTTCCTATGCTTAAGGGGAACACAGGAAAGGGTTCTGGGAAATGCCGTTGGGTCCTTGCACCTCATCGGAAAGGAAGACCCAGAGGAGAGTTTGGCATGCACATTAAAGGATGTTCCAGAGATGAGGGGGGGAGGCACTGGGGGATGGGAAAGGAAGGAGAGGCGAAGGGGGGAGAGGAGGGAGGTCAAGGGGGTGGAGGAAGGGAGGAGACCGGTGTACCTGTTAAGTTTTCATGATCGGAAATTTTTTAAAAATTTTAAAAATGTAGGCTGCCTTGTTATATAGTCCAATTTAAGTCAGCTGTGCTCACTGTCTCTTCACAGATTCTGCTCATGAGTGATTGACAGTTATTATGCATGAAAGGTTGGAAAACACTAAGGCTATGTAACTCCAGTCACTCCAGAATTCCTTCCAGGGTCCTGGGTACTTCCCAAGGGCATTGATCATATAGATTTAATGTATTTAGAACCCCGTCGCAGTTTTTCTTTCTGCTGCTGTGAGACAACACTCAGAATCAAGCAACTTAAGAGGAGAAAGGGAGACTTTTATGGCTTATGGTTCCAGAGGGTAGATGCAGTCCATTACGGCAGGAAGTGTGGCAGGCAGTAGATGCTTAGAGGCTGATGGCTTAGGTCACATCCATCACATTATGGAGGCCAATAGAATAAACTGCAAATATGCTAGAGCAGACTGTTGGGGAAAGCAGATACCCAAAGTCGATGCCCACTCCTGTAATGCCTTCCTCCACCTCCTAAAGTTGCCATAAACTTCTCAAACATCACCATCAGCTGGGATAACTCACATTCAAACATGACACACCCTTAAAGGTATGCAGGTATGAAAGTTCTCTCCTCTCTTCCCCTATCCTCCCTTTCTCTTTCCTCCTCTCTCTTCCCCTCTCATGGTACCTGAATGGTGATTCAATCACATTATCCTCAAAGCCTTTCCAGGCTTCTCTAACTTCAAGTAATGTATAAATGCCACTTCTTGAATGCCAACTTTGTGTAAACTGTGTATGCTGCTTAACACTCAACTGCATGCTTCATTATGTCTAGATATAAGCATCTAAGTTCATGAAGGACAGAAGGTAATTCTCTCTCTCTCTTTCTCTCTCTCTCTCTCTGTCTTCACCTCTCCACATTTCTCTGCATACACACTGCACCTCATAGAGTACTAAAAGTTCAATAAGCACTATTTGGACAGTTAGTGGACTAATTGATTAATCTATTGAGTAAACATTCACCTCAACTTAATAGCCTCCAAGAGTTTCTACCTCAGAAATACACAGTGTGTGGGCCTGTGTGGTAATGGACTGAGCTTGGGAGTACAAAGATTACTAGATAATCAGCAAACCATAGAAATCACAAGAAATGGAAATGCATAAGTATTTAGTCTGAAAAGTTTTAAAGGAAGAACCTGACAATAAGGTGGGGGAATTCTTGTTTTATACAAGTACCTTCTTGAGATTCGCAAACCAGAGGCTTTGCTTTAGAACTCCTCCCATTTCCCCTTCAAGAATGCACAATATCTTGCACTTTTCAAGTCTATCTTAAAACTTGAATGACTAGCATCGTGTACTTCTCTCTTCTACTTTTTTCTTTTTATTTCTCACTTTTCTTTGTTAATGAATTTTGTTCTTTGACAATTTCATACATATGTATAATACATTCTAATTACTTTCCCCCCTATCTTTTCCTATGTCCCTCCCCTACCCCTGTGAGTCAACCCTCCTTTCTTTCATATTTATATCCTTCTGTTCTATTTTGGGTTTCACTGGGTTTAACCTGGGCATTTGGTGGCTTGGAACAATCTCTTGGAGCCTACTAGACACCCTATGGGTATGTGACTTGATCATTCCGTCATTCCCTCCTGCAACACACACACTTCCTGCATATCCTGACCTCTTCCTCCCTCACTCCCCAAATCACCTTTCAACAGTGAATTTCAAGTTGAAAGTCATCAAAACAGCTCCTGAAATCTGTTTGTGAACTTGGGCTCCCTCTGCTGGGTCTGAAAATAAACTACATGAATCTGCAAAAATGGAACTTTGCCCACCGAAAGCTGTTGCATTTAATCGTAAACTCAATAGCCAAGCAATGTAACATTTTGAATACAACAAAGAGCCCAGACAAGGACAATGAAGACAAGAGATTATACTACAAAAATCAGAACTTTGCCTCTTCTTATTACCATCTAAAGGAGAATAGTTGAATTCAGTTGGGGAGAGACAAAAATGATAATGACATAAAAAATCTGTTCAGAAGAAAATGACTTCAAGAAATAAGATCTGGCTTACAGATGTGTTTTCCTGACAAAGCAAAAGTATGACCACAAGTTATGCAATTTCTTAAAGTAAGATTTTTAAATAGGGTCAACGAGATGGTTTTGTAGTAAAGGATCCTGCAGGCAAACCAGGAGACCTGAGTCCAATCCCAGAAGCACATGTGGTAGAAAAAAACTTACTTTCTAGAACTTTTCTCCTATCTCATGTGTTCTCTCTCTCTCTCTCTCTCTCTCTCTCTCTCTCTCTCTCTCTCTCTCTTTCTCTCTCTCTCTCTCTCTCTCACACACAAATCAAATGTTTTTCCGTAAAAAGATTTCTAAACAAATAAAAAGTAGCTAGCTAGTATTATTGAAGGGTTATAACTCAAAACTGTTGGCAATATCACTAAACTAAATGAGCCAAACTTACAGTATGGAGTACATTGAAGCTATAATCTCTCACACATACAACAAAAACCTTGGAATCACAGAGTGCATTCCATATTTGCCGGAGATAACAGAAATATAATTTATACGTCAAAGTGGAAATGGCAACCATCGATTCTTGTTAAAAGGAAATGCTGTTTTTCATTTAATTGATTTGGTTCTTATTATAAAAGAGGATGGTTAAATTGATCTAAAACAAGCCATCATACCAGGGAAAGGGATGAAAATAGATCTAAGACCTTTAAAACCCTGGAAATTATATATTTTGGCCTGTAATTTTTCCCCTTAATGTAGATATTTATTCTGCAATAAATATAGCTTAAATCAGCTCAAAGTGATTGTGTGGAATCAGGAGGAACTCAAAGAATTGAAAAACGCCACAGCTCAGAATTTCTGACCAATGCTTTTCTTTCCAGAATTCAGCAAGTTAAAATCTTGTGACTGGTGTAGAGAATCCATCTTCCCTTTTCCATCATCTGGCAACTAGCTGCCATGGAGAATTACTGAAGATGCCAGCCCATAAGCTGCTACATTTGAAGTGCTTAGTGCAGAATGAAAATTTAGAGACCCCCTGTTCAAAAAGCATTAAGACTTTTAATTAAATTTTGCACTTAATGTTTTCCCAAACATATTAGACTCTGAATCATGAAAAACCAGCTGGTTGGCTGCAGGAAACCCAGCTTTTAAAATGACAGCAGAGCAGGAAGCCAACAAGTCTGCCCTCCTACACAGTCCTTCCAAGTATGGGGCCCTGTGGGACCACTTAGATCACATGCCTGTGAAGCGGCCCTGCTGCCTCCAAAGTTAAAATGGGGATTGGCAACAAAATCTTCTTCACAGGTTCCTGTCTCTGACATTCACAGACCAACATACTCACCTATTATCACCTTCAAAAAGTTTTCTTTACAAGACAGACTCCATTACTAAAGCAAATTAGTTCTCCAAGTGCATGCTGGAACTTGCTAATTGAACATATTTATGTGCTGTTCACTGAAGTTTAATGTTGGAGACACAGCACGTGTTTATAGAACTTAATATAATGATTAAATGTGCTTTAAACAGACACACCAACCAGATAGTTACATAAACGATTGTAATATAATGTATCAAGGACAAGAATTGTTAGAAGACTATTCATTAACCTCTTCAATTTTTCTGCTTTCTAATCAAATAAATTACTTAATATTATGCTTCAGACTTAGGTGTTCAGAGTATTTTGCATGCTAAACAGCCTTGGAAGATAGATAGAATCTCTCTTCAGGACAGAGAGATTAATTTTCTCATAGACATAATAAATATGCTATGTCTTTCCAAGGTAAAATTAGAGTAGGTTTGCTTAACAACTCCTTTAAAAAGCTGAGTTTTCAAGAGTTAGCCAAAATACAGAAAATAAGGGTCTGTGGACTGCTTGTCCCTAAACAGGATGTCACAGTTAGACACAGGTGTCAACTTGATATTTGAGGGTTTGAGCTCTGGGCACATTTGTAGAGAATTAGTTATTGAGTTAAGCCCAGAGTAAACCTGCAGGAGATTGTTTAGCTGATGGAGAAGGCCCAGCCCATGGTAGGTGAGACTAGACCCTGAACAGGTGAATAAAATGCTGAGAGCTAGTTGAGGAAGTTGGCATCTTTGTGTACATTTGGCTAGACATGCTGGTCTGGCAAATAAGGATAGTCTGTCTCTCAGCCATTATGTGGTGATGGTGTGGCCAGTTCCCTTGGCCCTGGTGTTGGTGCATGTTCTCCCTTCAAGCTGGACTAAGAACTGTAATCAGTAGTCATAAGAGAAAATAAACCCCTTGTTCTCTTAAGCCATTGATGGTCATTTATCAGCAACCACGCAGATAAACTGTAACACAGGACATATAAGCCTCACTCACCCCCACAGCAAGACCCAGGGAACATTGCAGAGAGAGAGAGCTGCAAGATTGTAAGAGCCTGAAGTGGGAAGGTGATGGATCATGCATTATCTCCTGGACATGATATACTTGTGATATATGAGATTTCATGGCAGATATGTGTACTTACACAAGAATTTCATGAGAACTGTCTTTTGAACATCACACCATAACATCAGAAGGTTCTCAAGAAGCTCCACACCACAATGAAAAGATTTCAAAATAGAAGGGAGTCAGGCAGGAGAGATGAAGGTTTGTAAGGAGAAAAGGAGGGGGAGGATGGGATTTGGGACTTGGGTTTGAAAATATTATAAGTCACTATTCATATGCATACTATATATATGTATATAATATTAAAAAGATGAAAAAGGACAGTTTGCCCACGCCAGCATCCTATACAGAGTAATGTAGGACCAAGAGGGAGAGTGGATGAAAAGGAGAACAAGTGTGGTGGGATGGGAGAAGGTAGGTAATAGGGTAGGAAGCATGTAAATTCATTATATGTGCATGCAAAAGCTTCAAAGAATAAAAAAAAGAACTATTAAAATAAAATAAGCCGGTCCGGACGCGTAGGCGAGATCCAGCCGGGCCTCAACGCGCACTCTAGGACCCCAGGTCAGCCCACGGGGACCCGGCTCCGACTCCCGCCATCCAGCCGGAGCCGCGCGGGGGCCCAGGGAACGAGGAGCACCTCCCCCTGCGCCCGGGCCCCGCCCCAGCTGCCCTCGGGTTAAATAGCTCCACGCCGACGCGCGCAGCCTCCCTCTTTCGCCCCACCCCCGCTCCGCCGGTCGGGACGCGCACGCGGTCCACCCGGGCCTCACCCCGCTCCCTAGGTAAGTCCCCGTTCAGGCCCCGCCCACCAGTACCCCAGGCCAAATAATTCAGTTTAGTGAAATTGAGAGATCTTAAGAGTTAAAATGACAATGCCAAAGTCAAAGTGCAAATCCATGAGAAGCAACACTCAAGTAAACAAATCTCCCACTGAAGAAATTAATCCCATAATGTTAGACTCCAAAAAGAACAAACCCGCGGAAAAAGGCCAAGAAAGCCTGACCCAGGATAACGACTTTCAAAATATGATCATTACCATGTTCAATACTATGAAAGAGGAAATCCGGGAGGAATTACATAATCGAATCAATCGCTTTGAAGAGGAACACAACAGACATCTGGAGGAGTTGAGAAAAACAGTGCAAGAAACAAAAAGCGGCATAGAACAGTTAAAACAAACTCAAGCAGAGTTTAAAACTGAGCTAAAAGACAAGTTATCTTCAACCCAGAACGCCACAGAGAGTCTTATCAACAGAACTAATGAAGCGGAAAACAGAATTTCAGACCTTGAAGATAAAGTGGGAGTACTAGCCAGCTCAATGGAAGAGGTTGTTAAAGCCAAAAAGATACTTGAGAGAAATATCCAAGAGATATGGGACACCCTGAAGAAGCCTAACATGCGTATTCATGGAATACCGGAGCAAGAATCTCAAAATACCACCCCTGAGGAAATTTTTCAAACGATCATCAAGGAAAACTTTCCTCATCTAAAGAAAGAGAGGCCCATTCATATACAAGAGGCATTCCGCACCCCAAACAGATACGACCAAACTAGATCACACCGCGGCAAATAATAGTTAAAACACTCCACATTCAAGATAAAGAACTGGTGCTGAGAGCTTCAAGGGAGAAAAAACAAGTCACTTTTAAAGGCAAACCTATTAAAATAACAAATGACTTCTCAGTCGAAACAGTAAAAGCAAGAAGAGCTTGGAGAGACATACTTCAAGTATTGAATGAGCAAAAATGTCAACCCAGGCTGATTTACCCTGCAAAACTATCAGTCATGATCGAGGGAGAAAGAAAAATTTTCCAGCACAAAGACAACTTTAAGGGATACATGGCCACCAAACCAGGCCTTCAAAAACTGCTAGAAATGATACTCAAGCGTGAAGAAAAAAACAGGCATATCCAGGAGAACAGAAGGCAAATATAACACCATTAAAAGCGAAGCAATATACTTATAAAAGCTACTAAACATAATAAATGTCTGGAATTAACAATAGTTTCTCCATTATAACACTAAATGTTAATGGACTTAATTCACCGATCAAGAGACACAGATTACAAACTTGGATTAAAAATCACAATCCATCAATCTGCTGCCTGCAGGAAACCCATCTCACCACAAAAGATAGGCACGCTCTAAAAATAAAAGGCTGGTCAACAATTCTACAAGCAAATGGAAGCAGAAAACAGGCAGGGGTAGCCATTATGCTATCAGACAAAGTGGATTTCAAACCAAAAAAAATTATAAGAGACACGGATGGATACTACATTTTAGTCAGAGGTACAATTCACCAGGAAGACTTCACAATACTGAACATATATGCACCCAATACGGGCCCCTCCACATTCATTAAGAAAACCCTACAGCGTCTAAAGCAAGAAATCAACCCCCAAACGATAATTCTTGGGGACTTCAACACCGCCCTCTCTACATGGGATAGATCAACAGGTCAAAAGCTTAACAGAGACACTTTGGAACTTAATCAAACCCTGAAAGAAATGGACCTCACAGATCTCTATCGAACTTTTCACCCACGCACCAAAGAATACACATTTTTCTCAGCAGCACACGGAACTTTCTCCAAAATAGATCACATATTGGGCCACAAAATGAATCTACACATGTACAAGAAAGTTGAAATTCTAACCTGTGCCCTATCAGACCACCACGGCCTAAAGCTGGACATCCACAACACATCAAACAAGAGAAAATACACTAACTCCTGGAAACTTAACACTATGATGCTGAATGAGAACTGGATTCAGGAAGAAATTAAAAAGGAAATTCAAGATTTCCTGAAAGTGAATGATAACGAAAATACAACTTACCAAAATCTCTGGGACACAATGAAAGCTGTTCTAAGAGGTAAGTTCATAGCTCTTAATGCCCACATCAAAAAAATGGAAACATCAGAAATAAACAACTTAACAATGCAGCTTAAAGCTTTAGAGAAACTAGAGCAATCTGATCCCAAAGGCAGTAGAAGAGAAGAGATTAGCAAAATAAGGGGAGAAATATCTGAAATCGAGACTAAGAAAACGATAGAAAAAATCAACAAATCGAAAAGCTGGTTCTTTGAAAAAATCAACAAGATTGATACACCCCTAGCTAAACTAACCAAAAGCAAGAGAGAGAAAACCCAAATTAACAAAATTAGAAATGAACATGGAGTTATCACTACGGATACCCAAGAAATCCAGAGAATTATAACATCATATTTCAAAAACTTATACTCTGTGAAGTTTGACAACACAAAAGAGATGGATGAATTTCTAAGTAAACACAACTTACCTAAATTGAATCAGGAAGTTGTGAATTACTTAAATAGTCCTATAACATATAAGGAAATTGAGGAAGTAATCTCGAATCTTCCCACCAAAAAATGTCCTGGACCAGATGGATTCAGCACAGAGTTCTACAAGACATTTAAGGAGTTAATAACACCAATACTCCTTAAACTGTTCCACCAAATAGCAAAGGAAGGAACACTACCAAATTCCTTCTATGAAGCTAATATCGTTTTAATCCCAAAACCTAATAAAGATTCACTTAAAAAAGAAAACTATAGGCCGATCTCCCTGATGAACACAGATGCAAAGATTCTCAACAAAGTCTTAGCAAATCGGATTCAAAAACATATTAAAAAGATCATTCATGGGGACCAAGTAGGCTTCATCCCCGGCACACAAGGTTGGTTCAACATACGCAAATCAATAAATGTAATTCATCATGTAAAACCAGTCCAAAGTCCAAGACCACATGATACTCTCGATAGATGCAGAAAAAAGCTTTTGACAAGATCCAACAGCCTTTTATGATCAAAACGCTAGAGACAGTAGGAATGGAAGGAACTTTTATCAATATAATAAAAGCTATATACAACAAGCCCACAGCAAGGATTATGCTCAATGGGGAACAATTGGAAGCATTCCCACTTCGATCAGGAACAAGACAAGGCTGTCCACTCTCACCACTTCTATTCAATATTGTACTTGAAGTCTTAGCCGAAGCCATAAGACAAGAAAGGGACATAAGAGGGATTCAAATTGGCAAGGAAGAAGTCAAGCTATCTCTATTTGCAGATGACATGATCTTATACCTGAGTGATCCCAAAAACTCCACCAGGAAGCTCCTGGAACTAATTGAGAAGTTCAGCAGGGTGGCAGGATACAAAATAAATGTGCAAAAATCAGAGGCCTTCCTATATGCCCAGAATGAAAGAAGTGAAAAAGCCTTGAGAGAAACCATGCCATTTACTATAACCCCTAAAAAAATGAAATACCTTGGTATAAACCTAACTAAGGAGGTAAAAGACCTTTACAATGAAAACTTTAAAACCCTAAAGAAAGAAATTGCAGAAGACACCAGAAGGTGGAAAGACCTCCCTTGTTCCTGGATTGGCAGAATCAACATTGTAAAAATGACCATCCTACCAAAGGCAATATACAGATTCAATGCTATACCAATCAAAATCCCAAAGCAATTCTTCAAAGAAGTTGACCAAACAATCTCAAAGTTCATATGGAGGCACAAAAGACCCAGGATAGCAAAAAACAATCCTGAGTAACAAAAACACAGCTGGAGGTATTACCATACCAAACCTAAGTCTATACTACAAATCCATAGTTATAAAGACAGCCTGGTACTGGCTCCAAAATAGACACACAGATCAATGGATAAGGATTGAAGACCCAGATATAAGCCCACAAAGTTACAGCCACTTGGTCTTTGACAAAGGGGCCCAAAGAATCCAATGGAAAAAGAACAGCATCTTCAACAAATGGTGTTGGCAAAACTGGATCTCCACATGCAGAAGATTAAAGCTGGACCCGTACTTGTCACCATGTACAAGACTTAATTCCAAATGGATCAAGGACCTTGATATCAGGCCAGAGACTTTAAAAGCCATAGTTGAAAGGATAGGGAACTCCCTCGAGCTGATTGGGCTAGGCCAACACTTCCTAAACAGACATCCAATGGCACAGTCACTGCTACCAACTCTCAACAGTTGGGATCTTGTGAAATTAAAGAGCTTCTGTTCAGATAAAGAGATTGTCGCACGAGCTCAAAGGCAACCCACAGAATGGGAGAAAATCTTCACTAACCACATATCTGACAGAGCTCTACTGTCCAGAGTGCACAAAGAACTTAGAAAATTAAACTCCAAGGAAAACACTGGCCCAATTAAAAAATGGGCCCTGGAACTTCAAAGAAACTTTACCAGGGATGAAATTAAAATGTCTAACAATTATCTTAAAAAATGCTCCACTTCCTTCGCCATCAGGGAAATGCAAATCAAAACTTCCCTGAGATATCATCTCACCCCGGTCAGGATGGCAAAAATCCACAGTACAAACAACGACAAATGCTGGAGAGGATGTGGGGAGAGGGGAACTCTCCTACATTGTTGGTGGGAATGCAGGCTCATACAGCCACTCTGGCGAGCCGTCTGGAGATTCTTAAAGAAATTAAAGATTGAAATGCCGTATGACCCTGCTATCCCACTTTTGGGAATAACCCCCCAAGCAGCAGAGGTTCGCCTCGATAGCACAAGCTCGACCATGTTCATAGCAGCACTGTTTACAATAGCAAAGTCATGGAATCAACCTAAATGTCCAACAGTTGACGAGTGGATAAGGAAACTGTGGTACATCTATACAATGGAGTACTACTCAGCCATCAAAAATGATGAATTACTGGAATTTGCTGGGAAATGGATGTCATTAGAAAGAATTATATTAAGTGAAGTATCCCAAACCCAGAAAATTAAGCGCCGTATGTACTCCCTAATAGGTGGCTCCTAGTACCAAACTCGCCCAGCCCACATTGGGACACTCAAAAGTAAACCTATGTAACACAGTAATTGCAAGGATTATGAACAAGAGAGATGGGTTAGGAGGGCCACACCAGAAACAAGGAGAGAGGAGACCATGTTACAGCAGAGAAAATAGGCCTCCATCAAGGTCTGCAAGTAAGTAATGAGAAACCTGGTTAAGTTCACAGACGTTCTTTCCTGATCTCACCAGAAGGGGAGGGCATATAGTCTAGCAGATAAAAAGTAATCATTGTGCAAATGGGTAATGGACCCCGCCCCTCAGTGAGGTTTCCTACTCTTATTACATCTACCCTTGAATGTGCTATTACAACAAGACTCCAGTTTAACAGCTTTTTGTCTCTGGCCAGGGGGGTGACATACAGTGCCCAGCAGAATGGAGTGAAGGGAATTGCAGGAGCAGAAAAACTGCAAAAGAAAATCAACAAACCACAATCCAGAACTTCAGAGACTCTATATCAATCACATAGAACTAGGACAGCCTAATCTCTCCCCATCCTGGAGCTCAGGGACATTTGCGGAAGAGGGGGCGGTAAGATTGTAAGAGCAAAAGGATGGGAGGAGCAACGATTTGCAAGATTCTCAACAATAGTTGGGGCCAAAGCAATCATAATGGAACTTTGCATGCCCTGCGCAATGTCCAGCGCACTGTTGCCCTCATAAAGTCTAGCATCTGTTAAGGGCACCGAGACCCCTGGAGGCAAGGGATTGACAGCCATAGTAGTAATCTTATGATTAAGGGGAACAAGAGAAAGGGCTTATGGAAATGCCACTGGGTCCTTATATGTCATCGGAGAGGAGGACCCAGTGGAGAGTTAGGCACACACAATAAAGGACTCTCTGGGAATTGGGGGGGAGACACTGGGGGAAGGGGAGGGGGGAGGGAGGGAACTGGTAAAAAATTTTAAAATGTATAATTAAATTTTTAATAAAAAAATAAATAAATAAATAAATAAATAAACTCAGTTGCTTATATAGCACTATGAACACTTCACTGACTAAGCAATTTTCACAGGCTTCTTTTCCCTTTTTAAGACAGAATAATATTGCATTCTACTTGTATACCATGTTTTGTTTATCTGTTCATGTGATGATAAACAATAAACTGACATAAACTTTAATTTATTGTGAATAAACTGTTATGAATCCAAAAAAAAAAAAAATAAAAAAATAAAATAAAATGAAAAAGCTGAGCTTTCTGTTGACTTACCCAGCAAGATGTGAATACTGGTTTAATATTAATATTACCAATTGATTTCTGATTGGATTTGAGGCCCATTCACAGGAAAATATTTATGCCTGATGCCATAAACCTGGTCAAAAGCCTATGGCTAAATCCTAGGAGGAATGCTACTGTTCTTTGCTAAATGGATATGGTGTCACACTGCCTTCTATTTATATTTATACCCATAGATTAGTGACGCTCTCGGTCTTAGAGAAGCTGCTGTTTGCAGTGAGCAGTGCTTAATGCAGAGACTTGTTAAATGTTCAAGTGCTGAGAATAAATAACTGTGGAGTGCTCAGCCCTATTTATATCACATACTGTCAGGCTCAGGAAACATCACTGAAGAGAGGGCAGGAGAATGTAAGAGCTAGAATACAGGAAGGAGTACTGTGAATTGTCTTATGGACATCAGTTGCGGCCACCTGCAGAAGACCCGCACACGGTGGGGCCCATCAATATTGCATTGTGGGTGGGGAAGGGGCTCATGGCTGAGGGGGCAGGAACAATCATTTTCTCTGGTAGAGTAGACACTAATAAGTTACCAATGTTCTAGACCAGTAAATAAGGTCCACTCATTCTCATGCAAGCAACCTAATTAAACTCAGTGAATCATAAAAAGAGCAACAACAAAATAAAGATATGAAAGTAAAAGGGGATTTCTTAGGAACAGAATCAAGTGGAAGGGGGATGAAAGTACTGGGCAGTGAAAATAATCAAAATATATTATATACATGTATGATACAGTCAAAGAATGTTTTTAAAAATAACATTAGGTAGTCCACCTTTTTATGTTTTTTTTTTACATTTTTAGTTATGTGTGTGTGTGTATGTGGTTGTGCATTAGTGCGGGCACATGTGCCACAGTATATGTGAAGTCACAGGAAAACTTACAGAGATGGAGTCTCTCCTTCCATATTTGCATTTCAGAATTTGAACTCCTGTCGTCAGACATGTGTGGTTACCTGCTGAGCCATCTCTCCTACCCCACATTAAGTATTTCTTAATAACAGCAAAGTCAAATAAAGAAATAAGGTTACCAAAGCCTTGCAAGACTACTCAGTTGTGTCATCCACCCACTGTGTGCACATGACAGAGGAGAGGCATCCCCTGTGCAGAGGGGACTGAAGGATGAAGCAGCACATTAGGATGCATGTGAGCACACAACGCATCACAGCCAACAAGGATAAAAGAATAGAGGAAGGGGGACGCACAAGAGCAGAACCTTGGAGAACTTTAAATGCCAAGGGCAAACTTGCTTATGTTATGACCTAACACGTTTTCACTCTTATGGCTCTGGAAATGTTATGCCAGTTTTGTCTGAATCTCTTTTTCTCTAGGAGAGCAATATTCATTCCTCCCTCCAAAAACTTGATTAAATAAATACACTCTAAGATATGATGAGATTGATGTTGCTCTGTTTCAGGGAGGCACAGTCGCCAGTTTGCTTGACTGACCAGCTTCAGTCACAGTATCTTATCGAATATGTTTAAGTTTCACGTTGACACGTACCTGAGTGTTTTTTGAGTGAGTCAAAAAGGAAGAACCGGCCTGTGGTGGGGACTGTTGGGCCAATGTCCTGATGACTCCAAGTATTAGGTGTGACTCACTTAGCTTTTATTTTGTCCTATGCTGCGCTAATCATTATAAAGCAAAGTTCAAGTACAAGACAACCATAAGCTCAGAAGAGTGCAAGAAATAGTCACAAAAAAAAAAAAAAACTGGCTGAAAAATGTCATTATATTCCACCTTCACCATCAGGCACCTACTCCCAGATTTTACTTTCTCCTTTATTTTAGGTAGAAATTGGATTTCTTTACTTTCAAATTGGTGCTTATTATTTATATAAGCCTATTTTATTGCTAAATTGCTCTTTTTTTCTGCCAATGAAAATTGTTTAGATATCTTAACTTGGGATGGAATGCATTATTTTTTTTTCATTAAAATTAATGGAATTTCATTTTTACCTTTTTAACTTTTGACTTAGCAATAAGTTTGCAAAGGAAAAATGAATTAAAACCATTCAATGGGAGATAGGACTACTTTGAATTTTGTGATAGACTTTGAAAAAAACTAACAAAGGTCTGAAAAAAGAAAAGGCTGTGTATTTGAGTTACAGCCACTGACTATAGACCAGTGTATCTTAGACCAAGTTCCTGAGATTAAAACTTAGTCCTAGCACACATTGCATGTCATCTACAGCAAGTTGTTTCTTGTGCCTTTGTCTTCTTATCTTTAAATTAAAGGTAGTAATAATTCAGATATTATACCATTGTGAAAAGAGAGTTACTGTAAATTAAGGGTTTAGAAGAATGCAAGTACATAATGAATACTCAATTAAATGCTATCTGCTAATATTCTTATTCTCGGACAGGGGGAATGGCTCAGGGGTTAAAGCCTTTGCTTTACAAGCAAAAGGATTTGAGATCAGATCCCCAGATCCCATGTAAAAATGTTAGGCAGAAATGACATATATGTGAGGAATATATATATATATATTCCTCACATTTGTGGTTCTCATAACGCCCTCTGATAACAGCACAGAGACAGACTGGGGAGACTGTTAAGAAAGAAATCTGTGAGAGGAACAATCAAGGCAAGAGCACTGGAGAAAAAAGGAAGTTGTAGTGGGAAATAATCTATTGTTTCTGGGACAGGTTGAGATTAAAATGCTTGAGTGGCCTTCTTTCTTCTTCTATCTCAGCACTTTGTTCTGATCAATTTTATTACTGCCTTCCAGGACAAGGTTAAATTAGGATTAGACTAGGAAGCATAAACTGAAAAATATATAAACTCAAGAATTTTCATTGTTTATTCATCGTTAATCTATTCAGAGAAACAGTCCTAGAAGCCAAATGCTTGTTATGGTTAACTGTAGCAAAAATCAATGCCTTGGTTTTGCACTCAGATAATTCATTTCCTTGGAAACTCAGAGGCTGGTAAATGAACATAAATTACGCTTTTGTTTGCCTTGCTGTTCTCAAGGCTAATTATTCAGCATAGCTGAGAGGTAAATGTTTCTAAAAGAAGGGGTTAAAAACAAATAAACCCAGGTTATCTCAAGAGCAAGTAACAGATTATCTTTTGAACCTGGGTTAACCTTTTTAAGCACTTAAAGCACATTCCGGACCACCAAGCCCTGCCTCCTGCCCACTGAATTTACAATACTCCCAGTCCACCTCTCCTTTCCCACCCAAGCTCCTCTGCCCAAAGTTGCTCAAAATGGCTGGGACTATTCCTCATTCATGTTTATGTCTCTTGTTTCCAGAATAGATGTCATAAATGAGGTATTTAATGTGTGCTTAATAAAGAAGGCATCATTGATTGCATAAACCCACTTCCTGAAGACAAGCTCCTTAATTACCTCATAACAGAAAGAATGGCTGTGTGGATAAGATCAGGCACACAATAGGCAGCTCTCTTTGGTTGTAAATACTGTACTTTCTATATACAAGAGGTTACCACAGATGCAAGTTAATCTTTGTCTCATGCTTTAAAGTTTTATCAGACTCCAAGTAATTTCATGAACAACAATTAAAAAATTCTCTCTTATTTATTGTTCTAGCCTATATGTGAACAAGAGCCTCAATAAGCACATAACTCATTGGCTAGCAGGCAGATTCTGTCTGTCCACTCAAAAGCAGTCTTTTTCTCTTCTGTTTACTTAAACTTTTCACAGAAAGAAGCTATTCACATTATGGAGAATTTTTCTTCAGCCTAGGTTCTTCCACTAAATTAAAATATAAGGCATCAGAATATTGTAGCAATAGCTGTGCCAACAGAAGAACTCTTCCAAGATTATCCCACTTTTTTATAGTAAATTAAAATTCAGAAACAAGATCAGACTATATTTCACATCTATTGTAATATGAAAAGTAAATACTCTTCTCCGTGAGAAAGAAATAGCTGTTGTAAATAAAACAACTGTTATGTTAAGAAATAATGAGCCTCCTCTGGTAACGTCACCACACATGACCTCTATCCAAGAGATTCTCTTAACTGACAATTCTAGGCTTTACCAATACTAGGCAACATTATGAAGACATAAATAAACACAGTAATATAAAACTATCATCTTATACAAAAATCACTGCTAACCTATATTTTAACTGAATGTTGCTCAGTCTTAATTGGATTGATTTCTAATGTACTAATCTAAAGAATGGGGTTCCACAAATTCAGAGATGTTGACATCAGACCAGATGATTCCTTGCTGTAACAACTGACCTGTGTATTGTAGACTCCTGAGCAGCAACCCTGGAGTATACGCACTAATGTGTGCACGTCTCCTTACAGTCCCCCAACAATCAAAACTATTTGGGAACATTGCCAAATGACCCCTGAGGGTAAAAAAAAATGCTCCATTTGAGAACCACAGCTGTGGAGGATACAATATGCTGTATCTCTTGAAGATCTAAAAATGCTCCGATATTCTATTTCCCAACCATTAGGGACAGACGAAAAATTTCTAAGCTATGATTTAGTAACACTCCATTAAGCAGTATATTAAATTAACTTATAAATCCTATGTCCCATTCATAACAGACCATAAATGTAAATCCAAAAATATTCTGTTCATGTACTCAACTTCTTTACATTTTTAGCAGCTATTTTTAGCAGTAAATAAGAAGGCAAAGGGGAGTTCTTATGGTAAATTGCCTCCATCTCCCCAAGCGACTGGGGGGCCTGAGGGACCTCAAACATGTCCCCCACAGCACTTTCCTTTACTCTGAGTAAACAAGGTAATTCACAACTTTTCAGCTGGTACCAAGAAGTCCTCACCATTTCTCTTGCTCTTACTGAGGCTCACAAGAAAGAACAAATTTTTGAAGAGGGGAAGAAAATAGCACATTTTAGCTCAAAAGGAAAGCAATAAACAGGAAATACAGAACTTCAAAGAGAGATAAAAGATCTGTGAAAATATGAACTGAAGCTGAGAATAAAGCAAAGCCAATTCAAGATGTTTTCTTTCCTACTGGATTAAACCACTCCTCCTGCTCATACGATAGTAGGAAAATGAGTGAAAACAAGGTTCCCTTTACTCAAGCTCAGAAGCTAATTATTTACATGTGCTCTTCATTTTGTTTCATTTGACATTTCCTGAGTGTTGGCCTTCATTGTCACCAAGTGGCAGGCGCTCCACTGGACACAGTCATGGATTTTGAGAGCTCAGTGGTGCAAGTCCTGGCCGCACTAGCAAAAGGACTGGAGTTCGGATCCCCACCTCCCATGTAAAATGCTGGTGGGTGTGGAGGCTTTCCTCAGTCTGGTCTATTAAAGCAGAGCCTAGAAATGCTCAGAGCAAGCCTCCTAACCAGACCAGTCCTATAGCCAAACTCTGCGTTTAATGTTCTTATTTTAATGAGACCCAGACCCAAAACAATAACATAGAAGAGTAACAAAAAATTATTACCAATATCACTTTTGGGAATCACATACACACTCACATGCACACTCATGTGCACCCACACACATGCAAACACATACACATGTACACCCACCTATATACACATTTATGTAAAAATGAAAAATATAATTAAAAAATGTATCTCTACCTTATATTCCACACAATGATCTCTAAAGTCACTTGAAATTCACTGACCCACATTTGACTTCTTTTGATCATTTTTCTCATATTTAAAAAAAATATTGTCTTTGAAAGGGACATGCCTATTCATAAGAGAAGATCAAAAAGGAGAGAAAAGAGGAGACAGAAAATGGTATGTTGAGTAATACGTTTTTTAATTATTTTACTTATTAATGAGAGATGAGGTCAGAGAATAACTTTTTGTTTTTCTTTTAGGAAGCCAGTTCTCCTAGGCCAGACTAATCTCTCCCCATCTGAAGTTCAGAGACATTTGCGGAAGAGGAGGTCGGTAAGAGTGTAAGAGCAAAAGGATGGGAGGAGCAAGATACTCCACACAAGTTAGGGCCGAAGCAATCATAATTGGACTTTGCATGCCCTGCGCAATGTCCAACACACTATTGACCTCACAAAGTCTAGCATCTGCTAAAGGCACCAAGATCTTTGGAGGCAAGGGATTGGCAGCCACAGTAGTGTTCCTATGCTTAAGGGGAACACGGGAAAGGGTTCAGGGAAATGCCACTGGGTCCTTGTACGTCATCGGAGAGGAGGGCCCAGAGGAGAGTCAGGGATGCACATTAAAGGACTCTCTGGGAATTGGGGCGGGAGGCCCTGGGGGATGGGAAGGAAGGGGTGAGGGGAGGGGGAACAGGGGGTTCCGGGGAGGAGGAGGGACAGAGGGAACCGGTATACCTATTAAGTTTGTATGAGTGGAAATAATAATGAAAAATGTTAAAAAAAAAAAAAAAGAAAGCCAGTTCTCTCCATCCACCATGTAGGCTTCTAGGAATTGAACTCAGGTCGCCAGATGACCAGGTTTGCTAGCAGGTGCCTAACTTACTGAGCCATCTTGCCAGCCCCTGAGAAACATTTTGTTAGACCTTAAGATTCCCTTTCTAACAGGAAAATGAAACCACCTCTGATGGTTAAGCCAACTGAAAACCTGATGGGTGATAAGCATCAGCAAAGTATTTAAAAAATCTTAGCTACTGATTGCAATGTTGATGCAAAGGGGAAATTACAGGTAGAAACTGAAAGCCGCACTAATGAAATGGGTCAGTGTTATGTAGCTCATTGGTTATGCAGGGCAATGCAAAAGCAAGTACGGAAGCTCACCAGAGCAGCTAGAATATGTCAAAGCTAGTTCTCCATGAAGTAAATGGATTATCTATGGCCCCTTGGGTCATAAGGTCATAGGTCACATCCAGTGATATGTGGACCAAGGCAGAAAAGGAAGTGGAAGCAAAGTTGGACTTTACCATTTGAGCTGAGTCAAGAGCAAATAATTCCTACATATTTAGAGAATTTTTCCTAGATGGATCTATTATAATAAATTCTTTTAATAAACATAGCAAGCCCTGTAAGTGAAGAGTTTTGGGAGTATTAACTGGATAGGGCTCTAAGAACCCCCCCTGAAAACTTCACCTAACCCAACTGTGTTCTGTTTCCTAAATTCTTCCCAGGGCAACTTTAAGTTTGGCTATATGTCCAGGGGGTGACATCTCATACCCATCAGGATGGAGCCAAGGGCATTGCAGGAACAGCAAAACTGAAAAAAAAATCAACAAACCATAATTCAGAACATCAGAGACTCTATATCAACCACCTGGAATCAGGCCTGCCTAATCTCTCCCCATCCTGAAACTCAGGGAAATTTGCGGAAGAGGGGGCGGTAAGATTGTAAGAGCACAAGAATGGAGGAGTCATGATATGCAAGATACTCCACACAAGTTAGGGCCGAAGCAATTATAATAGGACTCTGCATGATCTGTGCAATGACCAACATATCATTGACCTCTCAAAGTCTAGCATGGACTAAAGGCACTAGGATCCTTAGAAGCAAGGGATTAAGCAATAGTCTTCCTATACTTAAGGGGAACACAACAAAGAGTTCTAGGAAGTGCCACTGAGTCCTTACACCTCATCAGAGAGGAGGACCCAGAGGAAAGTTTGATATACACATTAAAGGATGTTTCAGAGATGGGGGGAGGGGGCACTGGGAGAAAGGGGGGGGAAAGAAGGGGAAAAGGGGAGAGGGAATAAGGAGGGGTAGAGGAAAGGAGGGGACAGGGGTACCTATTATGTTTGTATGAGTGGAAAAATAAATAAATATAAAAAAATGGAAAAAAAAAGTTTGGCCATATGTGCACAGCACCATATTCATATGACCAAAGCAAGGAGAGTTCATTTTTTGTTTTTTGTTTAATTCAAAGCAACAGATAAGGGCTTTACTTCAGTGTAGATAGTGTATCCGTAGAACAAAAACTATTTCTGCTATCTAAATTGTTCTGTCCTGTTTAAACCCTGCTCCAAGGGAATCACACACTTTAATACCTCCATCTCACATACTTCACCATTCAGATAAATACACCAGTCCCACTTCTTGCTGCCTTCCCTCTTTAATCACTTGTGTCCCTGGTGGTTCTTTTACCAGGAATTTGAAGCTTCAGTCATTCCTATTTACAACTTCATGGGTTGATCACTGAGAAAACTGGTAGATGCTTCAAACAGGTATTTAGCTGACAATGCTAAAATGAGGAGCAGCATGTTCCAACAGTGAACAAATAGGAGCTCACACAAAACAGAATTGAATCCAAACAGATCTACATTCTACTTGAGGGTCTAGATTTGAAGTTCAGTGGCATAGCATGTGCTCATCACTGTTAGCCTAGACATCAAAAATAAAGAAAAGAAAATCTACATTGATGAAGTAAAAATTTTAACCAAAATCAAATTTGTACCATATTTCATTCCAAATTAAGTTGCCTTTGAATTTGAATTTTTTTAATTTTGTGTGCATAGATGTGTGTGTGTGTGTCTGTGTATGTATCTGTGTGTGTATGTGTGTGCGTGTCTGTGTGTGTGTCTTTGTGTGTGGAGTGTATACTTGTGGTATATATATATATATTTATATGTGGTATATGTTCATATCTGTGTGGATACACAAACACACACACACACACACACACACACACACACACACACACACACCAGAGAATGAGTCAGGTGTTCTACTTTATCATTCTCTTTGTACCCTTGAGAGAGTGTCTCTCACTGAAGCTAGAGCTGGGCTGGCAGCCAACAAGTCCCAGCAATCCCCCTGTCTCCAACCCTGCCACCGTCCCACAGCATTGGGACTATAGACACATGCTGCCAAGCCTAGCTTTTTATAGGAAGTAAGGATTTCAACTCATGTTCAAATATGAGGATATTTGTGCAGCAAGCTGTCTTACCCACTAAATCATATTCCCAAACCCTAGCTTGCTTTTACAAAATAAATAATTTGAACTTAAATTCACAAGAAGAAAGTATCTTAGCCTAGATTGTCCTTCCTAATGTATACAACATTATAAATACTAAGTTCCAATCACTTCTATATTGAAAAAGACCCACATTTAGCAATAAACTTATATTCAGTGAAACTTTGCTGTCTCCACTATATTTATCACATTTTCTTCCATGCCACAGATACTAATTTTCCCCTCTGATTTTGAAGGAGTCTTATGTGTACAAACCAATGATTTCAGTCCTATCAGACAGTACTTTTATATAACAAATCATAAATTTACCTTTCTATATTTAAAATTTTCAGGAGTAAATATAATTATTTCCATATGTAATTCAAAAAATATTGACATAATGCTCAAAATGAAACAAAGAAATGGAAATGGAAGAAACTTCCTTTAAAAATGTATTTTAATATGTAAATTCTCTGGCACAATACTGTAGACAGATACACTTTCACATGGAACTGACAGGACACGAAACACCTACAGGGACCATTTCCCAGACAATGTAATTATCAGAGTCCCATTCTGTTTTCAATGTGATTTTCCATATGGGTGAACAAATCTCGGCAACATCCTAAACAAAACAAAATACAATATCCACACAATGTACCCAATAGCTACGTTTCTGGAAAAGTCAATATACATTTAAATAGTGCTAAGATGCATATTTTGCTAAGGTCTGGGCTTGGCTGATTATATATTTCCCATCATTTTATACACTGTCAAGAAGCACATTCAGATTACACACAGAACATGGAGCCATTCTTGGTAGTACAGACCTGTCCTGCATATTGCAGAGCCTTAACCATCACTGACCTCCATCCACCAAATGTCAATTTGAACACCCACTCACACTCAATTCTGCAACAATTCAACAGACCCCAGAAATCTCCATGCACACCTTCCACAAATTTCTATACATTCACATTCCTGGAGGTTGCTAGAAAACCTACTGATGATAATTGGGAATGTCCTTATCACAATGATTGCAGGAATAAGGATGGAAGTCAGGGCTAAATCAAACAGCAGAAATATAATACTGATTCCATCCAGGCCAATCCAATCAGCACAGAGCAAGAGACTGATGGATGGAGATTCTGGAATTCTCTTTCCTAAGGTGTAATATGTAGACACAGAATTAGAAACTGGGAAAAGTGAACCATAGAAAAGGAAAAAACTGAGAAGATTATACAATAAAGGTAGAGATTTATTCAGTCATCCAAGAAGTTTTATTTGTGTTAAAAGAGTAAGCAATCTCTTTAAAAGCCATTTTGAGTTTTATTTTTCTGTTGCTTGTACACAGAATTGCTCTTGTCCTGCCCTCTCCACTGAGAATGCATCATGACTCAGGGAAAATAGCAAATACCAAGTCTCAGGAAAGCAAGGACACATTATATCCCTGCAGAGTAGCATAGCATCCAGAACCCAGTAAAATTAGCTCTTTAGATGAAAAGACAAACCTACGATAGGACAAACCATGGGATAGATATACAGGCCTGAATGAGCCTCATAGCTCTGTTACTCACTGCTCGAGAAAACCCAAAGAAATAGCCTCTCGGTTTCTCCACCTGGAAACTGAGCACAAAGTTCTATGTGCTCTACTCTCCAATAGCACAATCCTCCACTCCTACGCTGTTATTCTCCAAGTGCACATGCCTCTTAGCGGAACTCAAATGCTCCATTCCCTTTCCCAAGTCATAGAGACTATTTCCTTCACCTGGATGTTCTTTGTCTTCCCTTTCTTCTGCTTGACTTTTCTGGTCCTCCATGATTAGTTTAAATGTCAATGCCTCCCCAGGACCTCTCCGAAAATCATTCAGAACTGCCCAGACTACTACCACAATACTGAATAATATTGGACCATTGATACAGGCCAGAAGAATACTTATACCCCACCCTAAATTTTTTCCCCTTTTTCACGATTGGGGACTGACCCCAGGATCTTTTGTATGCCAGGTAAGCATTTAACCACTGTGTGTTTGGTTTTGTTTTTCCAGAAATCACTTTTATTGCCAAAGCTCAGGGAAGTATCCTTTATATTATTTATCACTTACAGAGAATAATAAAAACGAAGCATGCTGCTAATCCGGTGACTCATGTTTACATAAGGAATGACGATACTAGCTACAAAAATAAGTCAGAATGTTGCAAGGAAGGATTTCATCCTGTTTCTGCCCTCTGTTTTCCTGTTAGGTCCAGCCCTGCTTCTGCCCTCTGATTAGACCCTATGACGCGGCAGTGGTTTCCAGCTGCTGCCATTAGGTCTCCAATCACGTCTGAGCAGCAGCTTCATGGATCATATCTATGTTTGAAGCTGAGAAAAAGACTAACAGAGAAATTAACTACTGGGTCCAAGACAGTCTGTTCGCAGTTTTGTATCTATTTCACAGGAACATACATAAGCAGTTATTGCATGGTCCACAAGTAGAGGTGGCATCTCTTGTCAGTTATATCAATGTCAAAAGATCAGAAATGCTTTTTGTTCTTATGCCCAGGTCATCAATTCATCATTCACTTATATATTAAGCTTGGGTTTTTGACAGTTTCATACATGTACACAATGAATTTAAGTCATTTTCTTTTTTCTTTTTTTTTTTGTTTGTGTGTGTGTGTGTGTGTGTGTGTGTGTCCCTATGGAGGACCAAAGGTGACTCTGGGAATAATCGTGGATTGCTTCTACCCTTTTTTTGTTTTGATGTTGTATTTCCCAGCCTCTACCCGCCAGGGCCAGAAATGCCGGCCACTGTCTCCGTTTCTAACTGGTGTTTTTACATGGGACCTGGGATCTGAACTCAGGACCTTCTGCTTGCAAGGTAAAGTATTAATTCCTGAGCCATCTCCCCAGCCCTTTTCATCTCATATTACCATATTCCATTTCCTTTCCTCTATTGAAAACCTTCTTTGCTCCTATTTTCAGGTCTTCTATGAATTCCACTCAGTTTCATAAGGGCTGCCTATAAGGTGGCATATGTGGCTCATGAACAATATGAGTGCATGTGTCACTGAAGAAAATAGCTTCCCTTCCCATAGCTGGCATTCGCCTCAATTGTTCTTCAGGAAGTCCAGCCTCTCTTTTAAAAGTGTGTGTGTGTGTGTGTGTGTGTGTGTGTGTGTGTGTGTGTGTGTGTATGTGTGTGTGTGTGTGTGTGTGTGTTGTACATGTGGAGGCCACAAGGCAACATCAAATGTCTTCTTGCATCACTCTCTCTCTATCTTATTTTTGAGATGAGGCCTTTTGCTCATCTTAGAGGTCACCAATTTGCCTAGGTTGGCTAGTTAGCAATTCTCAGGGATCCTTCTGTCTCTGCCTCTCCAGTGCTGGCATTAAAGGCACATACCACCATGCCCAGATTTGACAAGGGTCCTGTAGATTGCACTCAGTTTCTCTTGTCTGTAAAAAGAAAGCATTTTATCAATTGGATCATCTTCCCAGTCCGCCAAACCTGAATTCTTACTTGAAACCCTAATCTCCAGTGTAATGATACTAGAGAAGAGGCATTTGCAATGTAATAAGGTGATGAAAAAGTGTTTTTCAAGAAGATAACAGTCCTTGGAAATAAGAGAAAGACACTGATCTCTTACAGGTCCTCTCCTTGTAAAACAACTGAATAAGAATTTACAACAATGACCTCAATTTACACCTTATGGATATGATTTCTTTAAATATTTATTTAATGTGTCTTTCATGGAAAGTAAAGTCCATGACCATAGAAAGTATGTTTATCCTTTTAAATCTATCACCAGTACTTTGCACGTGGTTGTCAAAGCATAACTGTCAAATAAGTTGCCTCCTCCTCACTCTATACATTCTGGAACTATTGGGACTTTTCAATTCTTCCAAACTCTTTTGTACATTCCATGTAGGAATTTTATGTAGAAGAAGCCATCTTCCTCCATTCTAACACTGCAACATTCTCTACCCCACTTTCTGACCTTGCTTCCTTCTTATATCTAATTTCTACAGAGCTGGAGGATCCTAGCTTGATGGTAGTCTTTCCAGGAGTCTTTTTGTGACTCCAGATTCCAAGTAAAACCTTCTATTATCCACAGCAATAGTGTCATAGTGTTATATTGTAATGCTTATTTCATTTCTCTTTCTCCTCAATAAATTGTAAATCAGGTGGAGGCAAGGACTGTTTCTTTGTCATAGCTGAGACACACAGTAGGTACCCAATAAAAACTATTCCATTCCCTCCTTCCAATAAGACACGTCCCTAAATCTGAGGTTTTGAGCAAAGACATATTGCAGGAGAGGACTTACAGGATTGTTAATATCTTGAAGTAACCCAAGTAAAGCCATATTCTTAGGAAAGTCTGACCCCTCTAATTCGACATGAAGAAAAATGTCCTGCGGGACTAGATGCTTCAATAAATCACTCAGGTCATCCAGTGACAGCCATCAGAAGATTGCCATCAGATTTATGATTCTGAAACTCAGCTACTCAACAAAAGCAAAAATCTCTTCATTCCAAAGGGTATCAAACCAGAAGAGTATTTCTTCTCTAAGAAAGATTTAGAAAAGCGAATATCGGCACTGAAACAAGCGGCTACATGCAAATGGAATTAAACACTAAAAAGGAAAACATACAAATAAACATAGGCCATGGTAAGAAATTAAATGACACAAGAGCATATGCCAACCCAGAGACTCATATGGCAAATCTGGGTGATGCTACTTATGAATATCACCAATTCATGAAGTTAGTGGCAAAATCTGCATGATAAAGGGAAAGTTACCAGGTAGGGAGATGGCTCAGGAGTTAAAGCCTTTGGCTCAAAAGCAAAAGAACCCATATTCAGACCCCCCCAGATCCTATGTGAAAATGCCAGGCAGACATAGCGGTGGTCTGTAATTCTAGCCCTCGAAGGAAAGCCTGGAAAACCCTAGAGCAAAGTAATAAGGAGATAGAACAATCCAGGATGATTCCAGATGTCACCTTTGGGCCTCCAAACGCACACACAGTCAAGTACTCTCTTATGTATACACACACACAAACACATACAAAGGAAAGTCACATGGAGTGTTAGGAAAACACAGATTATGCCTTCTCAATGATCAAAGGATCAAAACTTGCTTTTCTGTGATAGGACCTGGTAAACTATGTAAATCATGGGAGAAATCACATAAGAATGGGAAGAAAACACGACTTGTCACCTGACTGGCTTCTTCCTGCTCTTTGTGTCTGGGGAAGACTTTTCTTCATGCCGGACGCACCATGATGAATGCTAATGAGACAGCATTCACTTCATCATGGCCTTGAGGGTTACGTTGTATGAGATCTTTCCACTTTATCAGTTCACTGGCTTGCCTACACAGCAGTCTTTGGGGGTGTGATTCCTAGTTAACAAGTAGATGAGGTTTTGTTTTTAAATTACAGACTTCACGAGGAAAAAAAAATGTTTGCTAAGAATCACCTCAAAGATTTGAGAGCCCTAAAAGTTATTTTACTGAACACAGTGATCCATAACTGTTATGATTCCCTTCATATCAGTGTAGATACAGATGGGTTAGACAGATACAAATCCACAGTCACACAGAATGTGACAGTTTGTATCTTCTTTGTGAGTGCTTCATCAAGTCTGATAATCGCTGAAGATAAGATCTGTTTTTCCCTTCAAAACAATCACATTCTAATCAGCAACTCCAAAGGGAAAATATTTTCAGAATATGATTTTCCTTACAGGTTTTTCCGGAGCACTGCACAGAGAAAAAAAAAGTCAGAATAGCAGTAAATACAAGACACAAAGATATCTGAAACTTTTTTCTGTTAACACTATATTCATAGAGAAGTCTATAATTAGCAGTGGTCGGGCAGTCAAAGACAGAGGATATTGACAGACTGAGAAATATAAGAAGCCAGGATAGCATCTTCTGACCACAGAGTGTTTTGTGGTGAAATGTTTGTTGGAAGAATAAGGAAGATCAGACAATGACTTTTCTCACATGAAGGGACTGGCATTGGAGAACAGTCTTTGACTAAGCAAAATGATGGAACAGTGGTTTGGTAATGTTTTGGGGGGCCATGCACCTCTTTAAGAAAATCATTATCTTCAATTTCTTATTCCCGGAAAAGATATATGTACATGCACAGTTTTTTTCATAAAACTTAAGCAGATTCCCTGGGGCTCTTAAGTCTATCCTTAGAACCTTATCTCACTCCTGTCTACAACAGAAACCTTTGCTTTGAAAAGCAATTGAAGCTTTTGTGGATTAGAGGGGGTCACACTAAGCAATCATTTCAGTACAATTGCAACTATTTGGCCAGAAATATTCCTGTTTTTACCCCTGCTACCTGACAGCAAACTCCCTGCAAAATTTCTGGCACAGAATCCTACCCAAAGCATCAAGGAACATATTTATAGTTCCTGGGCAAATAAGTCATGATCTGTTGAACTTACATTGTAAATGGCCACAGTTAAGCTAATGAGGAGCCAAGGAAATTAATATTTATGAAGTACTTAGTATGCTAAATCCTGTATGAGCAGCTTTCAAACATTCCTAATTAAATCTTGACGAGAATCTTGAGAGGTAGCTCATATTATCCCAACTCAAAACCCAACAGAATCAGTATCTCTAAGTGGTTGGATGATTTGTCAAGGTCACGTTGCTGATAGATGACAAAAACTGGATTCTATCTCAGAATTAGCCAGTTCTGAACTCGTTTGTTTCCCATTGTGTACTCTCCCCATAGTTAGGTTTCTTTCATTGTCATCGACTGTGCCTGGAACATAGATCAGAACTCAACAACTTTCCCTTGGGACACATGTCTAACAGACAAAACAATCCCAAACCGCCTCATCACTTCCACCACCAATCCTTCCTTTACCAATATAAATATCAACCTCTCCATCTGGAATAGGAGCCTCCTAGCCAGTGCTTCATCTCTCTCCATCATCAGCATATGGTCTGGTCTCAACACAGGCGTCAGTGTGATCCTTTCACAGCATAAATCTGAGCACAGCATTTCTCCTTGCAGGAAAACCCTGCAAAGTCTCCCCAGCAGGCAAATCTACCTACATCAAGACCCTCCCTGCCTCTCTATGCTGAGATTATTGCAACCCCTATAGATAACTCCAATCTAGCTATTCCGGCCTCTTTCATGAACTGCTTGACTTCAAATTGCCCATACTGTATCCTTTAAGTTCTTGTCTCAAATGTCTCCTCTTCTGTAAAGGCATTCCTGAGCAGTCTATTTAAAATGACACATTTTTTTTTTCAGTTTTGCTGCTCCTGCAATGCCCTTCACTTCCGAAGCAATCATAATTGGACTTTGCATGCCCTGCACAATGTCCAACACACTATTGACCCCACAAAGTCTAGCATTTGCTAAAGGCACCAAGATCCTTGGAGGCAAGGGATTGACAGCCACAGTAAGGGGAACATAGGAAAAGGGTTCAGGGAAATGCCACTGGGTCCTTGCACCTCATCGGAGAGGAGGACCCAGATGAGAGTTTGGCATGTACATTAAAGGATGCTCCGGGGATGGGAGGGGGAGGCACTGAGAGGTGGGGAGGGAAGAGGAGGGGAGGGGACACAGGGCATTGGGAGGTTGGAGGGAGGGAGGGGACTGGTGTACCTGTTAAGTCTGTATGAATGGGAAAAAAAAAAAGAAAAAAAGAAAAAGAATAAATAAATAAAATGACACATTGTGCTGACTTCCCCAGTACCTGTAGCTCTCCCTCTATTGTTACCCATAGCACACTTATATGACACATCCTTCATATCATTTATTTGTTTATGTCTTTTTCCTCCCCCTTATGGAATAGGTTTCACAACACAGGAGCTTTTGTCTGACAAAAGTTCCAGTACCAAGAGCTGCACCAGGCACACAGTAGGCACACAATCTGCCTTTGATGAACGAATGAACAAATGGTCACTGGCACTTCAAGTGCAGTCTTTTACAGTCGACTCACATGACAGCTGCTGCAACAGGAAAGTTGCCTTACAGCACTCCACTGGTCAACAATTAAATGCTGCCTTTAGTGTGCGCACAGCTCTCAGCAAAGTTTGGCCTCCCTTGGTACAACCTAATGATGGCCTGGCAGCTTCTTTTCAGTTCAGTGAACCACTTAAGATATCTAAAACAATGGAAACAGAAATGTTAGTTTTAATTTAAAGTAACATTTTAAGAACAGGTGCAAGTTTTACATTTTAAACAGGCTTGCCACCATTATCCTTAATTCAATAATGAGTGCCACATGAATTAATAGATTTCATGACACTTAAAGAATAGAGGAAAAAATAATTTCCTTCCCTCCTCATGGAGTAATTAGGTATGTAAGTGAAAAAATTATATGCTTTCATGAAATTCTTAGATGTGATTAAATGGGGAGCATGAAAGGAGGAACCCCCTCGAGGTTGGTCACCTTCATTACCAGTCTTAGGAAGGGATGCTGTCAGTTAATTTTTAAAAGATGCGTTGGCAGGGGGGAATAAAGACAAGTAAGCAAATATATTTCAAAACTCCACAAAAAAAGAAAACCAATAGCAAGAGAGTTGTTAATACAATCACCTGGTGCTTTCACAACCAGTGAAGGTAATGCTGGAAAACCAAACTTTTGATGGAATTACTGACAATCATAAAGCCCTCAAATACTTCAGTAGATTCATCCCTCCCCAACCTGCTTAGGGATTAAGGAATATATTAAAACATCCTGTCACAGAGTGTCAGCAGTACAAGTTATTTGCAAAGGAAAAGCAGCATAAAAATGTTATGAAAGGATCTGAAGAATCTGCCTTCCATTTGAGAGTTTACATACAGATCTAGCATAACATAAAATTAGATACAGCAATTCAAGCAATTGTGTGTGTGTGTGTGTGTGTGTGTGTGTGTGTGTGTGTGTGTACAAGAAGGCACTTGAGGGGCTGGAGAAGTGGCTCAGGGGTTAAGCCTCTGCCTTGCAGGCGGAAGGTCCTGAGTTTGGATCCTAGACCCCACGTATAGACGCCAGGGGGAAGCGGGGGCGGCCTGCGCTTCTGGTCCCGGTAGAACGGAGCTGTGAATCCCGGGGCAGAGTAAACAAGGAGGAGGTGGAGGCGTCCTTGGTGGTTCCTGAATTCGTCCGTGGTTCTACAGACACATACACACACACACACATACATACACACGCACACATGCATACGCGCACAATTGAATAAATAATTTAAAAATTTTTAAAAAAAAAAAGAAGACACTTGAAATGTGTGTCCCAAGAGTGACACTGAGAATCATCTTGGATTGCTTTTTGTTCTGGATTTGCTTCCAAAGCCAAAAGTACTGTCCACCTCCATATCTGCCCATGATTTTTACATGGGATCTGGGATCCAAACTCAGGTCCTTTTGTTTGGGGAAACAAAAGCTTTAACCCCTGAACCATCCCTCCAGTTCAAAGGATTTTTTTAAGACCTCCTCCTCTGCAGCTGGTAGCTTGTGCCTCTCACTGTTTATCTACTTGGCATATGTACTGCTTGAGCAAGGGACTAAGCCTCAGGAGCCAAGCCTGCAGGGAAACGCTTTCTTGTATTCAGCAGAACTGGGAGGACCCTAACCAAATTTCCTCACCCTACCAATAAGAAAAATTGAGGTTTGGATTTGAGGAGTGACTTGCCCAAGGTCACACAATGACTGTGCTGGGAAGGAAATAGTCTCCTAGTCCCAGCCCAATCACCCTTTTAGTACATTGTGGGTACTCAATAAATATTGCTTGCCCTTTCTTTTAAGGAGCAAGAGGAAAGACAAAGAGAAAGGACAGTGTCATTTATTACTGTTTGCTTGTACTTTTTAATATAAAGACTTTAGGAAGACAATGCTGGAGTGGCAGTGTGTATTTTATTTCCCGGGAGCATGATGTGCTCTTGGGTAAATGTGTTTTATGAAGAGATTTGTCCTGGGAACTTGGCAGATTTTACTGTAAATATTTTAACAGTTTCCTATTATTTGGTTGTGGGATTAAATTTTTATCCTAGCCTCCCAGACTAATGTCTGCAGATTATAATTGGTTTTGTGAGTGAGTGCCTGCAACAGAAAATACGGTCTTCTTCATTAAAGAATGTTGTGATAGACATTCAAGGGACTTCCTCCTGTCCTCTAAGAAATTAGTTGTCTGTTCTTTCAAGCTGTTCATCAGCACAGAACATTCTCTTACTGGGCGCCAAGCTCTTTGGGGGTTGACCATGTAGACTATGATCCAATATAGATAGGCCTATAAAGTCCTAGATAGTGTAACCAGTTTGTGGCTTCTCTGATGAACAGTAACTATTCCAAAGCTCCCGGTCAGGGTGACCAAATGGCCTAGACACTCTTCAGTTGCTGATATGAATGTATGACCCAAACATATGAAGGAACAAGGGGATTTTATTCATGCACACGGTTTCGAGTTATACTCCATGAATGGCAGAAGAGTTAACCAGCACAAAGCCTGAGGGAACTGGCAATACCTATCCACAAGAAGAGCTAAAAGATGGACACACTGTCTAGTTTGATAGTCTGCCAAAGCCCAACAACCTATCTATCTTGTCCACATACCTAGGGAATGATCATGCCCACTATTGGCTGGATCTTCCCACATCAATTGCATAGTCTCCTTGTTGATAGACTAAATGTTCATAGACTTCGCTAAAGGTTCAAAGCTCAATTGTCAGTTTCAAACTTGAACTGCTAAGCCAAGGCCCTTTCAGCCTGCATCACAATTCAACTTATTCCTCCTGCTCTCTCTCCTGACCTTCCCAGGATGGATTCCCTTATAAGTATCTCACATCACAAATTCTGCCTTAGTGTCTGCTTCTACTCATATTCAGGGAAAACAACTTTGACTGTGAAGAAGACAGGTAAGCTCCCGCTAGGGGACAGCTCTCTGTTTATCATTTATCATGATCAGCTTCTCTGGGCCAAGTACTGGGCTCATGGATTTGCAAACATTACCACCTTTAAATCTAATGACTACCTGTGATCCAGGTTAAGTTTCACAGCTTGTGAAACAGTCCCAACAAAGCTAAGAAAATCATTCAAAGATATAAGCTGATCATAAACACCCAGGTGACTTTAACAATGAACAAAGTTCTACATGTTCTACATGCGGAACATGATTTAAAACCCTCAAGAATCCTCTAGAGATGGAAAAATTGGTAGAGAACATCGTTGGGTTTCTAGGATCTATGTTATTTATGAATTGCATTTTTTGAAGTGTGTGTGTGTGTGTGTGTGTGTGTGTGTGTGCGTGCATGCGTTTGTGTGTTTGTGTATGTGTATGCTTATGTGTAGAAGAGGGCACTTGTGAAGCCCAAAGGTGACTTTGGTAACGATGTTGGATTACTCTACTTCCTTATTGCTTTGCTCTAGAGTTTCCCAGACTCCATCTTGGAGGGTTGGAAGTTCAAGCAAACCACCATTTCCACACAGCATTTTTACATTGTGTCTGGGATCCAAACTCAGGTCCTGTTGCTTCTGAGGCAAAGGTTTTAACACCAAAGTCATCTCTCTAGTCATCTCCCCGCCCTGCGTTTGTATGGACCTGATCCACACATCTCACCATGCAGCTCCATAGGACTCCAGGTTTCCTGCAGTTGCTGGGCATGCTCCTCTCTGAAGTGGTGCCAGACAGTTGGTGACAGCCTTAGAGGTTACAAATCTTGGACCTGTTGGACAGGTTTTCCATGCAGGCTTAACCATCGGTAGTCTACATCTCTGTTCCCTGCTTTGAAAAATAAACCTTGGACTTGCTATTTATATAACATTCAAACAAAGAATTTTGCCTGACTCTCCGTTATTTCAGTATGGAAATTTTATTGTATGTCGCAGCTCAGTGGTTTTGTCTTTTTTTTTCAAGAGTGAGCAATCTTTTGACTTGGATTTATATGATCTGCTTTGTTTTTAATTTTTAAACTGTGAGGAATAAGAGACAACTCAAGCCAAACAATTATGAGAGCCATGCCTCTAACAGGGGAGGCTGAATGCTAATTTTATACAGTTAATTTTGCACAGGCGCCTTCTTTATCCCTCAGGGTGACTTCTAGCCAGCACCAGTAAACACAAAACTTAGTTAACTAAGTAAGATTGGCAGAGCCAAGTTCATCACTGATCCTGGTAATGTAGGAGAACTGGAAACCAAATTTTCCTGTGGAGATGCACTGACACCCCTTTTAACATTAGATTATCAATGCTTCTGTGGTTATTATCAACTACTTTCAAGTACCCAAAGAAGGCCAAACTTTTTGTGTTATCTTGGACACCCCATAATGGAGGCATTACACATACACTGGCTCCTGGTATCATTTTAACCTTTGATAAACAAGGACACAGCAGCTTTTAGAGGTTAAATCATTTGCTACAGGCTGGGGAGATGGCACAGTAGTGATAGTCCCTGCTTCTCAAGCAAAGGGACCTGAATTGTGATTCCCAGAAATTCTGGGTGCATGTGGTAGCCCACCTATAACTCTAGCTTTGGAAGGCAGAGTCTGGGAATTCTATGAGCTTGTGATCTTGGGAAAACCAAATCTTGCCATGTATAAAAAGGATTGGTGAGGTACATCAATGGATAAAGAAACTGCTCCCAAACTTAACAATCTGAATTCAGTCTCTGTAGGCCCACATTTTAGGACCTCTAGGAGTTGTACTCTGAACTCCAGCTGTTCACCACAGCAGACACACGTGTGTATTCTCTCTCTCTCTCTCTCTCTCTCTCTCTCTCTCTCTCTCTCTCTCTCTCTCGCTCATCCTCTGTGCATATGTACTTCTATCTAAAATAAATAAAATTTTTTAAAAAGGAAATTTCTTTTAAAAAATGAGAAAAATAATAATGACCAGAGTCTGGTCAATATCCCCAGCCTTAATGATCTTCCTTCAACTGACATTTGTTGAATGAATGAAAATCACAGGCACTGAATGTGATGAGACTTAGAAACACTGAGTAGGAGCGGAAGGATGGTGTTCACTATAGTTCTGTCCCTCAGAATGGAAAACTGTCAAGAGCAGCCAGGAATTCCACCATTGGCCCTTAGGTTTCAGATGCCTGAGTACCTCTCACACCCAACCATGTTTCCCAAACAGCTAGAAACCTAACTAGGCAAGCACTACATCAAACTCACAGTCCAAGCAGGACCACCCCAGGGGAGAACAATACCGGGAAACAGCTGCACCACAGTGGAAGGAAGAAGAAAAACATTCTGCTTGGGTCAGACATTTCAGTTCAATTCTTCAGTTCTGTCTCAAGCAAGGTTCCCTGTGGTGCTTACCAGAAGAAAGTATAGCAATTTAAAAATTATTATTTGAATTCTCTTAAATTTGGGTAACTTTCTAAAAATTCCAACAAAAATACTCACGTTTTCTAATGACAGAGATAACATAAATACTAATTATTATAGATTAAACTATTTCTCAGTCTTAACCGATTAATGTGATCAACATCCTCAATCCTGGTGGTACTCCTAGAAGTAATGCTGGAATTCCCATTTTCCAGAGGAGAATGGTGACACTCCCAAAGGTCAAGGAACAGGCTCAGAGTCAGGATAAAAGTAAGGACTTGGCTGAAATTCAAATCCAGGAGGTCCAGCGCTGGGGAACACTAGGATCTGTAAGCAACTCCCCCTCCCATCCCTTGTTGTTTTTCCATATATGATTGCTTTAAAAGAGATCTAAGAAATGGTTAAGCTTTAAATATATGCCACAACGTCTCCCATCACAGAGATGAGCATACCATGTTAGGTTATGACATACTCTTTTAATGTACCAGTCATGACCTGAGAAGAAAACCATAATTGACTTTTTGACTTTTAGATAGAGTCTCATATAGCCCAGGATTTCCATGAGCTCACTATAGAACCAAGAAGAACCACATTGAATTCCTAATCCTCCTGCTTATACCCCAGTGATATTATAGGTATTTGCAACCACCCCCTGCTCAAACAGTGTGGGGACTGAACCCAGGTCTTCATGTATATTTGGCAAGCAAATCTTCAACCAGTCTTACTTTTCAAATTAATTTTACAAAAAAATGGTTTTCCCATAATTCAGAAAATCAGAGACTCTACATCAACCACCTGGAACCAGGCCAGTCTAATCTCTCCCCATCCTAAAGCTCAAGGAAATTTGCGGAAGAGGAGGCGGTGAGATTGTAAGAGCCTAAAAATGGGGAGGAGCAACAATATGCAAGATACTCCATACAAGTTAGGGCCGAAGTAACCATAACAAGACTTTGCATGACCTGTGCAATTACCAATATATCACTGAATCCCCCATGGATTACAGGCACTAGGATTCTTAGAGGCAAGGGATTAACAGCCACAATGGTGTTCCTATACTAAAGAGGAACACAAAAAAGAGCAATGCCACTGAGTCCTTACACCTCATCAGAGAGGAGGACCCAGAGGGAAGTTTGACATGCACACTAAAGGATGCTCCAGGAATGGGAGAGGGAGCACTGGGAGAAAGAGAGGGAGGGGTAAAGGAAATGGAAAAGGGGGAAGGGAGCAAGAGGATCCAGGGAGGGGTGGAAGGACAGAGGGGGAATGGGGTACTTATCAACTTTGTATGCGTGGAAAAAATAAATAAAAAAAGAAAAAAATGGTTTTCATGATGATACTTTGCTATTTTCATGATGATATATCATGACACATGTATATTATATATTTCAGTCGCATTCTCTTGTGTTCCGTCCAATGGCCATCACAAACAGCCCTCCTACTTTTACCTTTTACTTTTGAAATCTGAATTTCCAAATGATAATTGAGACTTACAGACAGCACAATGTTATCTGTTGATAGGTACCTAAGCTGAGAATTGCATAACCTTCACAACTAAGTCTTATTCATCTCCCTAAAATATAATAAGATACCCATCACACTACACACACACACACACACACACACACACACACACACACACGTACTTTTATGATGGTCTCCTAATAGCATTTTTCAAATTCCCCAGGAATGAAGCAAATATGATCTGGGCAAATCTGTCAATAGCAACATGCAGACCTTAGGCTGGAACTAATGACATACAGGATTTGTTGGTGTATGCTTGTGAACTCCTGAAAGAATCAAATCATCCTGTGGCTTGTCTGACCAGGAAATATGTTCCTTCTGTGACACATGATCAAAGTAACCTCCTTGGGGCCACCACCCAGCACCACTGCATTCTGTGTCCTTCACATGCTTTGTGTAATATACAACCTGAGCTGCTGTGAGCAGCATCCACAGCAGACAGATCTCATAGCAATCTAATCATTTTCCAAGCACGACTCCTCTCTCACTATGTCTTCTCTTGATGGTCTGTTGGTAGCGATCCTTGAGCAAATTATCCTTAAAATCCTAATAAGCCAGATTGTTAATAGATTTTCTTTCTTGCAGTGATGGTGGTTGGGGGGCGTGATGGAAGTTGAGACAGTGCTTGCTGTGCTGGGTTTTTCCTTTTCATGTGTGTATTGTTGTGTGTGCATGAGTGTATGTGTGTACACATTTGTATGTATGTGTGTGTACTGATGTGTACACAAGCACATGTTTGTGTGTGAAGGTCCAAAGATGATGTTGAGGATCATCCTCAATTGCTCTCCTACATATTTCTTTTGAGACTGGATCTTTCGATCAAACCCAGAGCTCTCTGACACAGCTAGTTTTGCTAGCCAGCTTGCTCTTAGGAATCTCTGGACTTCACCTTCAAAAATTGAAATTATCTGACCTTCGTTTGGGTTCTATGGACAAGAACTCTGATCCTTTTGCTTGTGAAACAAACACTTGAACAGGTGAGCCATCTCCCCAGACCTTGCCTATTGTTCTTAAGCAAAATATGTATGTTTGTTTCTAGAAGATAAATTTCATGAAGAGAACAAGTGCAGAGTTGCTGCGAGAAGCATTTCTGTCCAATATCATGTCATCTTGGTGCTTAACACTGCTACTGAAAAGTATAAAGGGACTGCTTCTAGAACCAGCTTTACAGAAGCATGCAATTATGCTCAGATGTCAGGCCTGCCAATCACTTCTATCTCAAGGGAGCTCCACAAAGAAGCATTTTCATCCTAATTCTCAGAAGGAACAACTCTATCCCTTTCTCACCAAAGAAAAAGAAAAGGATCAAATCTAGCTGAATACTTTTTAAGGAGAAAATTCTCATAGAAGGCTGATGCTACTGAGGTAATGGGAAAATGTGTGCTACTGATTTTGGACACAAAGCAAAGCAATAGCAGAAATGCTCTTATTTATATTTCTATGTGTTTTTAATTTGTGAGGGGGACTTTTTAATTTTAAAAGACACAAAGATTACAGTTACACCAAGAAAAAAAAATTCCTAGTAGTTGGGAGTAGAAGCTTATCTGTACCCTATGCCATTCAACATATCACCTCATGGCTAACAGATTTTTCTTTATTTCCTTAAATTACTGGACAGAATTGTGCTGAATTATGATATCTCCACACATACACATCATGTACTTTGTTCATATTCATCCTTCATCACCCTCTTGATTTTTAATGTTTTATTCATTTATGTGAGAAGGGGGAAGAGAAAGAGATAGAGGCATGCATGCCATGTGGTACATGGGAGGTCAGAGGGCATCTTTCAAAAATCAGCTCTCTCTTCCCACCATGTGGGCTGTGGGAATCAAACAGATTGACAGGTTTGTGAGCAGCTGCATTTACCTCTTGAGTCATCTCACCATCCCCACCTGCCTCTCCTGTCACCCCTCTTCCTTCACTCTGGTTTCTACCCTAACACCTACTAGTGTGTGTGTGTGTGTGTGTGTGTGTGTGTGTGTGTGTGTGTGTTTATGTGTAATATATACATATGTGGTATATATGTGTAATATGTTACATATAATTAGATTATTATAATATACATAATTTAAATCTAGAATTTGATTTTGTATGAGAAAAGCCATGTGATACTTGTCTTTCTGAGTCTGGATTATTTGACTTAACATGATGAGTGTCAGCTACATCCACTTCCATGCAAACAGCATAATTTCATTCTTTTTTTTTTAACCTCTAAGTACAACTCCATGTGGAGCCTGAAAAAATAACTCAGAAGTTTAGAAAAATACTTTCCACTAAACTTGATGGTTTTCTACCTAGTACCCACAGGGTGGAAAGAGGAACTGACCCCTAACCTCTGCACACACACCATGCCACAAAACCTAACATCATCTGGAGTTATGCTTTCCCCCTCTTACAGGTATCCATAAAGCACAATTTCCCTTCACTCACCCAGGGAAGGGAAAGCACTGACTATCCTTCCACGTGGCAAGCTTTTCCCAGGTCTGCACTTAAGGTACTACTGTACCTAAACCCGCTACTCGACTGTGCCTCCAAAACCAGGCTTCATCTTTACTAGATAGGAAATGCTGGGTAAAGATTCTGACAGTGAGTGCAAGTAGCAAGGCTCAGACTTCTTAGTGGAGTATACATCTTCTCATCCAGTGGCTTTCTTAAGAATGGGAGGTACTTAACCTCTCTGTCCCCAGTTTTAAGATCCAATCCCTAAATCCCAGGCAATACAAACAGTGCCATTCAACATCCTGATACAACTAGAAACCATCGAAGGCTCATAGAGGTCTGGAGCTGTCTTTTCCATGACCCTGAGTGATCTCTGGAATATAACTGATAAGGCCTAAATTCTTTAGGATAAAACAGGATAACAAAATCAAATTCAGTCACTGACTTGATAATCTCCCTTGGGAACTCTAAAGTGGTTTGTTTCTACAGAGCTTGAGGTCTTGGAGAGTGACAGCCGCTTTGTAAAATGTGAGCAATTTCTAATTTCATTTGCTCTATGTGTCAGGCTTCCACTTAAGATTTTGCATGAAAAACAATCTTGCTGCCAAAACAGTAAACATTTCCTTTGTGAATTTCTTTAAAACCTCTGTCTATCATTTTGGCCTCATCAAGTAAGGGTTACCAGTAAGAGAGAGAACGCTGCCTTGAGAAGCAACTGAACTCGCTTACCAAATAATATAATAAAATCGCCTGTCAGACTGCAGAGATGGCTCAGTGGATAAAGTGTTGCCATGCAAGCATGAGGAGCCAAATTTGAATCCCCAGGACCTATATAAAGCCAGGAATAGTAGCAAACACAAAAATGCTCTTTCTCAAACAAGGTGGAAGGTGAGCACCAACACCCAAGGTTATCCTCTGAACAACACACATGTTCTGCAGAATGCTGCTTAGTTACATGGGTGTCAAATTGTCAGTTGAAGACTGAATTCTGGGCACATTTGAAAAGAATTAGTAGTTAAGGAATATCTAAACAAGCATGCAGGAGATTGTTTGATTGACGTGGGTAGACCTAGCCTACAGTAGGAGGAAACATTACCTGAGCAGGTAGATAAGGTGAAGGGAGAAGGATCAATAGTTTGCCATACTTTGGTATACTTGGCAGACTTGCAGTCCAGAAAGTGAGGTTTGCCCCTCTTGACAATCTCTGTGGACTTGGTGTGTCCAGTTCCTTTGGCTCCTGGTATTGGTATGAACTCTCCTGCCAAGCTGAACTGAGAACCATAACCAAGAATAATAAGAAAGAATAAAATCCCCTTATTCCTCTAAGCTGTGTAAACATGCATTTATTAGCAACATGCAAACAGAATGAAAAATGAGGCAAGCATGCACCAACATGAACACACACATTCACACATGCAAAAGACTAAAAATAGCAATAATCAAAAATAATGACATGTTAGCAGCTATGTCCAATGCAAGATCCATTATGAGGTGTAACTTCATTATTTGGTGACACTAAATAACTTACTTCAAGTCACAGAAATGTTCCCTCGCAGACTTATAATTTAATATTATGCCTCGGCCTCTGGACGGGATCAGAATGAGGAAGTGCAGCATGACAAACATTTCTGTCTTACCTGTGAAATAGCTATTGAGTAGATTGTCAGTGTCTTTTACGTGAAGATCCATACAATGAACTCGCTTCACAGTGAAAGGCTATAAAAATCTACAGTTTTTTCTTTTCTTTTCTTTTCTTTTTCTTTTTTTTTTTTTTTGAGATACTAAAGACCTTATAGTCCCCTGGGTTTATCAGGAAACTGAGAGTTAACTGTAATGTTTAAGGCAGGATGGGAGATCTATATTCAGATGTGTGTTTTCTGACCCAATTAGCACCCAGGTCTCCTTCAATTCTGCCACCATTAATTGAGTCTGTAGGTGCTAAGCACTGTGATAAGTACCAAGAGCATAAAGATTATTCAAACATGATGCTTTCCCTGGAAGAGACCTCAGTCCAATGATTCTCATGCTTTTGTCTCATTTTTACAATTTTTCTGCATATACACATTCATTTGTAATTTATCTATTTTGAAAACATATACTACACTTACAAAGTAAATCAATATATTGTAAAAATAGACTTAAATTTTCTCAGAGAAGTAGATAAGTGATATTAGATTTTTTTTCTCTGCTTTCTGTATTGTCTCACTGACTGAATGGGATTAATTTCCTAACGGACTTAGTTCATATCATTCATTTTCCCCTTAAAAATGCCCATGGGAAGCGGGAATGAGTATTCAATGCTTGTAAAGGTAGAAAAATAAAATAAAACAAGTAGGAGTAAATTTCAAAAAAAAATGTCCATATAGGCTGCCAGATAGAAGGTAACCATTTTGCAAATGAGTGATTGACCCTTCTCTCACTGCAGTCTCCTACTTCTATTCCATCTACCTTTGAATAGACTCTTATAACAAGATTCTAATTTAACAAGTTCTTATCTCTGGACAGGGGCTGATATCCAATACCCATCAGAATGGAACCAAGGGCATTGCAGGAACAGCAAAACTGAAAAAAAAATCATCAACAAACCATAATTCAGAACATCAGAGACTCTATAATAACCACCTGGAATCAGGCCTGCCTAATCTCTCCCCATCCTGAAGCTCAGGGAGATTTGTGGAAGAGGGGGCAGTAAGATTGTAAGAGCACAAGGATGGGAGGAGTCATGATATGCAAGATACTCCACACAAGTTAGGGCCGAAGCAATTATAATAGGACTCTGCATGATGTGCGCAATGACCAACATATCGTTGACCTCTCAAATTCTAGCATGGACTAAAGGCACTAGGATCCTTAGAAGCAAGGGATTAAGCAATAGTCTTCCTATACTTAAGGGGAACACAAGAAAGAGTTCTAGGAAATGCCACTGAGTCCTTACACCTCATCAGAGAGGAGGACCCAGAGGAAAGTTTGATATACTCATTAAAGGATGCTTCAGAGATGCAGGGAGGGGGCACTGGGAGAAAAGGAGGGAGGGAGGGGAGAAAGAAAGGGACAAAGCAGGGAGGGAACAGGGAGGTACAGGGAAGGGTGGAGGGAGGGAGAGGACAGGGGTTCTTGTTATGTTTGTATGAACAGAAACAAAAAAATTAAATAAAAAAAAATGCTCACTACTCACACCATATACACGATGTCCTCAAAACAGTAAAACTGTATAAAAGCAAAGACAATCTTGGCACAAAGATGAAACCTGCCCAAATGTTTCATGCCCCCCATATGTGTTCATTAATGAACCATGTAACCCAATCAGCCAAGTACCTTCCTAGACAAAAGTAAGTATGTCCAAGTACTAAAGGCTTTGTTATTTCAGAAAAACAGATGAACAAACAAAACATGGTCTTAATAAATCCATGTATATGCTCACCTAAAACAGAATGTATTTCTGAGTGAAACCTTCCATAACCAGCATGTTAGTTATTGGCTTTAATTCCCATCTCCACCATCACCAAATACGGACAGAAGGACCACTTTTCAGTTTCTGATGTATGCCTTCCAAAATGCCCAAGATCAGATTCCTAGAGCCAGAGGGGTTTCTAAAGGTTCTTTTACGTGAAGACTAGTTTCATTCTTTAAGACATCTTTTAGAAAAGCAAAAGTCAGAGCAAGCCAATCACCCCAGGTTGATCCGAGGGGTCTATCAGCACCCTTCTTGCTGGCTTAGACTCATTCCTATGGTGCAGCTGGTAGACAGCCTCCCACAATGACAGCAAAACTGTCTACTGGAGCATTCCTCTTACTAACCCCTTGTCATTTAGACCATCGTTTAAAAAGGAAGATAGTGTTCCTGGACTGTCACTTGCAGAGAAAGCCTGTCCTCTGTAGAAAGACGAGTCCTCTCTGCTAATTGAAAGGGGTGCACGATGACAGTGCACATGGTCTGTTTGCAATACCCAACGTTTATTATGTTATTTAGCATCATACAGAGAAGACTTAATACTTTATAGTAAGACTTAATTGCCAATTTAGTAACAATTATATAGAGACACTGAGAAACTCCTTTTGCTGGTTTCTTCTGATTCCAAATGTAATTCTTCTCCTTTCCTAGCCAGAAATGTCAGCAAGCTAATTTCTTTCTGCTCTCAGATTTGTGGATCTTCTGCACAAAACAGAAATCTCTTTTTCCACACAGTCTTTACTCCAAGAGGGCTTCTAAGTCATACATTAGGCCAGACTGTTATTTAGAGAAGTGTATTTACGGAGTCAGGAATACTAACAAGACTCAAGGAATAAATTTTTCAGTTATGTTTCATTTACTTATCAGATATGGTTACTTGGTGAACTAGTGAAACAAAATAATGCTAGCCTTTAGATGTTTATGGTTCTAGGGAGGAACAGGAAACATTATGTAAAGCTGCAGTACAAAATATTTTCAATAAAGCAGACATTTCTGACTTAGTGCATCCCTCCGGAGCAGCAGGTCTATCCATAAAATACACAATAGAACAATACCGCTTTGGCAAATGTGCAAGCATCTTCCACTGCAATGAACTGTATCTAGAGGGGAAAACATGGTGATGCCCGGAAGGTTTATGCTGCCACACTCATTAGAGAGCAGTTTTTTAATTACATTCACATTCTCGGATAGGATTTTGTATGCATAGTGAACAATGTAGGGGAAAAAACTAAAATAGATATGAACTCTTGAGAACCACTGGGAGAAGTGTGAGCTGTTATCAGTTCTTTACACAGACAAAGCAGCTTAGCAATAAGAAACTCCCTCCCTGCACCCACCCCTTCACCCTACCCTGCAAGATGAAGCACCCTGACATCCCCAAACTCTGTATTCACTCTTGGCCCCAAAAGACACCACTAAAATAAGATCAGTCTCTCACCCATTTAGAGATTCGTACTTATGTATAGGGGGGATGTGGCATACAGAGGTCCCAAATTTGGAGACTGGCAACGGGAATTTGCTTGATACGGATCTGAAGGACAGACAAGAGCATTCTGACAATGTTTTTCCTTGCATGCTGATGTGTCCTCTCCAGTTTTCAGATCTATGTCATGGGCTGGAGAGATGGCTCAGGGATTACAACCTTTGCCTCACAAGCAAAAGGATCTGAGTTTGGACCCCAGAACCCATGTAAAAATGCCAGACAGAAATGCCATTGTGGTGGCCTGTACTTTCAACCTTAATGGCAGACTCTGGCAGTCTCACAAGCAGAAGGATCCCAGATCCCGCATAAAAATGCCAGGCCGTCGGGCGGAAGCAGGGGCGGCCTGCGTTTCTGGTCCTGGTGGGGCGGAGCCTGTTCTACACGCACACATACATACACATGTGCACACACGCATACACGTACAATTGAATAAATAATAATTTAAAATTTTTTTAAAAATTAAAAAAAAAAAACGCCAGGCAGAAACAGCAGCGGCCTGCACCTCTGGCCCTAATGGGCAGAGCCTGGGAAATCCCAGAGCCAAACAAGGAGGTAGAAGCAATCCAGGATAATTCCCAAAGTCATCCTTGGTCCTCCACAGGGACACACAGTGCCCTCTCTCTCTCTCTCTCTCTCTCTCTCTCTCTCTCTCTTCTCACACACACACACACACACACACACACACACACACATACACACGGGTGTGCGCACGCGTGAAGGAAAAAAAAATCTATGTCATGCTATTCTGAATCTCAGGGTCACTCTCCCATAGAATTGAGGCACAGAGCTCTGAAAGGGGCACTGAATAATTTTAGCCTTGCCATACACAGCTGCAGCTACTTGCATGGCTAATTGCTTTTGCCCAAATCACCAGCATAATTGTGGCTCTACAGACATAGATTTAAAAGCCATCGAAGTGTCAAATTATATTACAACAATAGATCCGGTTCTCCAGAAATATTCATGTTTTAATTTTAATCAATCCCCCAAAATGTGTTGAACCCTTGCTATAGGGCAAAAAATAAAGACGTCAAAGTGTTGTGATATGTGGATGTCTAACATGACAAGCAGAGGGACACTGACCGTAAATGTTCCTAGACTCTAAAATTTTCTGAAGAAAAGAACTGGAAGAATTCTAGCACTACCACCTCATCTCACTATCTGGCAAGAGTGAATCTGATTATTTGTCAAAATGAATGGATAAAAATTCTAATTTCCACAACCAATGAGAAAGTTTGAGGATAGAAGAGTTCTTCTGGGGAAAATAGCTTGGTGGTGACTGCGCAAAGCAAGATAGATATTTCAACAAAAGAGGGATTTGTCTGCTGCTTGTCATACATTTCACACCCAGTCCCTCATCAACAACATACTAGGTAATGTGGAAAATACAGGAGAAGAAGAATTTTGGCCTCTAACCTGGAAAACGTGCCAATAATATTACACGAGATTTTAAAAATCAAAGCCAGGACTATACCATTCAAAATGCTAAGTTGATTATATGATCAAATAATAGCATGATATAATAAAAAAGTATAAAATACAGAGTAAAGTATTAAATACCAGGTAGTGTTACTTGTATTTTATATATCCTAAGTCAAATCACTGAATCGAATGCAAGATACGAACAATATATTTTAGATTAGAAATGGGTAGCATGCAGATAAGCAAAGCTCAGGATTACCTGCCTCCACATAAGTCCGGGAGTAAGGAGTAGCAGGAGTTGCTTCAGTGGTTTAAGGATGCTCAGATAATGGTCATGAAGGTTCTTTTGACCTTTCCCTCTCTTCCTTACAAATATGAAACTCAAGCCTTATACACGTGTATGACACAAGGAAGAAGAAGGGAATAGGAGACGGGACATGGGCTTTCCTAGAATGAAAACCTAAGGAAGAGTCCCACTTCCAGGCCACACACTAGAATTACATCAAAAGTCACCTCTGATAGCAAATGAAGCTAGAATATAGGCTTTCAAAGTTGAAGGCATTTGGGAAGAGAATGGAAATGAACAGACAGCATATAGGGTCTACATTCTTTACATTCTTGGTACTTAGGGATACTTATTGAAAATGTTTTGTCGGTCGGAAGATTTGGTAAGCGTGGCTGTTGACTTAACCCAGCATGGCTACTCTAATCTTTGTGGATAAGGATAATGGAGAACCAGGCCTCCGGGGGGCTCCTAAGGATGTACTGAAGCTGGGCTCTGGCATCAAAACCTTAGATAAGAAATTGCAGCTTTCAACCCCACCCGAGTTGGCAAAACATTCAACGCTCCAACAGCCTTAGCTAAAACTGGCAGAAAGGCTTTGGGAACTGTCAACAGAGCTACAGAAAAGCACGCAAAGACTCATGGACCCTTAAAGCAAAAACATGCAGCCTTCACTGTGAAAAAGATCACCGAGAAGACGGTGAAAGCAAAGAGCTCTGTTCCTGCCTCTAATGACGCCTATCCAGAAATCGAGAAGTTCTTTCCCTACAATCCTCTAGATTTTGAGAGTTTTGACCTTCGGAAGAGCACCAGATCGCGCGCCTCCCCTTAAGTGGGGTGCCGCTCATGATGCTGGACAAGGAGAGAAGACTCAAGAAGCTGTTGCACTTGGACCCCCTTTAGCCTATGAAGGCGCCCTTTCCACTCGGAATCTAATCATCTGCCGTCTCCTTCCAGCATCCTGTCCAGCCTGGATGTTGACTTGCCGCCTGTGTATTACGATCTAGATATGTAAATTTCATATTCCTTCATAGTTTGTGTGTATATGCTGCATTAATAAAGTACCTTGTTGTTTAGCCAAAAAAAAAAGAAAATGTTTTGTCAACCACATAGCTACAGAAGTTGATCATTGCTATGTGCAATAAATGTTGCAGAATTTTCATGCGTATGCAATATAATGAAAAAAGACTCAGATAAAATAGGGGCATTTTAAAATTTTTCTATAGTATTCTAAAGCATTCTAAGGTATGTACTACTTAACACATAAGTACCTTAGTCAACACATGCACACTCACGCACATACCTGAGGCAAATGAGGGGAATAAATTTGACTACCCTGTGCATTTTGGACAGTATAAGTTAAAAATATATGCGATTCAGTCATGGTGTGAAATTTTGAGGCAATGTATCAATTTTTATTTCCTCTTTGCTTTGCTTATGCATTTGCATAATTTTCCTTTCTTGACTTTTTTTTTTTTTTGGCCTAAATTTGGTATCTGTGCCTTAGACCTTATTCACATGTGATAAAAACTAAATCACAATTATCAAATTGGTGAATTTAAATACTTCAAGAGTAGTGTGCTCTTCCCTGAAAAAAAAATAAAGGAAGGACAGCTATAAAAATAAACTTAAATGCAATTTTTTAATTTATCATCGAGCTTGTCACTTTTGTCTTTTATTAAATGTATGATTTTTTCATGTACTAGAATATGACTTTTTAAAAATGATAATTTTTTAAATAGAAAAAAATCAATTCAGGAAGGAAGAAACTAGGAAAATATTCTGTCTCAGTGACAATATAATTATAGTGCACTATGAAGAAGCAGTTGCCACAGTAATCTCATTTTTATTGAATAGCTGAGCATATATGACATTGAAATGCAGTTTGAACATGTGTGAGTTAGAGCAGTCAATGATATTACAAAGCACATTGTTTGGAAAACATCTACAAACGCCTTGCCTTCCTCCGCTTCTTGCCATGGTGAGGAGCCCTCTGCCATCAAGCCAGCCTCTCTCACTCACCTTTCCTCTCTGAATCTCGGCAACTCATTCCTATGCCAGGTTTTCCACCCACATGGTCTTTCTCCAGATTTCCATGTGACTGTCTCCTTCTTGTTACTCTGGGGGTGTCTCAAGTGGCACTTGCCACAGGCAGTTTATCTGATGATCCTGAGGAACACAGGTGGCCAACTCACCTTGAAGTAGACACTCAGCATCCTCCTCCAGTTATTTTTCTGCAGTATTTACTATTTCTGACATCTGGCATACAGAATTACTTCCTCTATTCCTTCCTGTTGCCAGAGACCTTAAGTTTCAGGGGAAAAAAAAAAAATAGAGACACCATCTGACTTGTCCTTTGTACACCTCCAACATCTAAAACAAAGTTCATCATAAAGCAAGTTGAATGTGTGGTGTGGTGCATGTACACACATACATGGAGATGCATGTGCCTATGCACATGCAGGAAAGAATGCCTGGTTTTCTATCACTCTCTGTCTTATTCATTTCAGACAGACTCTCCCACTACTCCTAGGACCAGGCTAGCAGCCAGCGAACCCTAGCAATCTTCCTGTCTGCACCCAACACAGCACGGGTCATCAGCACAGCCCTCATGCCTACCTGCCTTTGTTTTTTACGTGGCTGCTAGATTCCAAACTCGGGTCCTCCTTCTTGACAGCAATCACTCTTGCCCACTAAGCCATCTCACCAGCCCCAATTGCTAATTAATTCCACATTAAGTTCTAAAAATTTATTGTATTCAGACTATTTAGAGGAAACATGATTTTTTCCTCTTCCATGATGTGACTTGACATGGTACTAAAAACCTCTTCTGTCTTTGTTAATGGGTTGGATAGGACTCTAAACCACTTTTTAAAAGCTCAAGTTGTTTCCATAAAGAATTGCCTCATGCTGGACTGGAGAGATGACTCAGGAGTTAAGACTTTGCCTTGCAAACAGAAGGTCCCGAGTTCTGATCCCAGGTCCACATAAAAATGCCAGGCAGAAACTCTTCTGGTCCTCATGGGCAGAGCCTGGGAGCAAAGCAAAAAGGAGGTAGAAGCAATCCAGGATGATTCCCAAAGTCACCCTTGTTCTTCCACAAGGAAATAAGAGAATTACCTCATGCAATGCCATATTTGCTTGTCAAAAGGAAGATGCTGGAGAGAATAAAACGAAAACAAACTTGCAACCAAAGGTCTTTAATAAACCTGACGGAACAACTAATATTCAATAATGGTCATTAGAAAAATGTCCACAGTCATTACCAGTAAAACTGCCATCATATGGTAACTTAGTGAGCATTGTAAAATTCCTAAATATCTGTTCAGATGCACTTCCCCCATTTAAGCATTAGAACTCAGAAAGAAATATTCCAAAAAGAGTAGCTTGTTTCTTTGAGTGTCTGAGCTCCAAGTTGTTCTAATGGGAAAAAAATCACAAAAAAATATTTTTATGGAAGAATCTAAATAAGATTCCAACAGTTTTCAACAAGGCCATATTTTGAAATAAACCCAGTGAAATCCAGATAAAGTTGTATGGGGAACTGACTAGCATCCCTCGACTCCCCAAGACATGCATATTCCTGTATTTCCTGGGTGCCCTGACCCTCACACTCACGTTTTTTGAGCCTCTTCTCTCATTTCTCTCCCTTAATCCACATCAGTTAGCTCAAGCAATAAAGCATGAGCAATCTTCCATGCTAGGCCCCACACACTTTCAAGGTTTTAGAGAGTTCATCAAGGCAAAGTGTAGTGGAATTTTTAGGATATATTTGAAGTCCTTTGTGACAAATTTCCTAGAAATCCAGCCATGTGACTGCTCTTTCCTTGACTAAAGATGTCCTTGCTGGTTTTTCTTCTCCCTCCAAGAGCTATATGACTCCAAAAGATTATTTAGTCAAAAAAATAAATAAATAGATAGATAAAAAGTGAATGTGTCTATGAGTATGCATACGTGTAGGCAGCTGATAGAGGATTCTCAAAGTCCAATGTTATCTCCTAAAGGAAGCCTTCTGGAATCCTGTGGGAAGGCAGTACTCAATCATTTGAATTCTCAGAATATTGCTCATTCTTCTAGTGTAGGCTTTGACCAGTTATATTCTAGTTATCTGGTTCTTCTTAATAAAGTGTTGTAGTAGATAGCTACTAGTATCAACTAATATAGTTGCTATAGAAGGTTTCCACTCTGGGCACATTTGTAAAGAATTAGTAGTTGAATTAAGTCCTAAACAAGTCTGCAGAAGATTATCTAATTGATGAGGAAGACCCAGCCCATGGTGGGTGGGACTAGTTCCCTAGGCAGGAGGATAAAATGGCAGGAACTGCTGCAGGCATGCTCTCTGGCATGGAAAGTTTGCCCTCTCTCAGCACTCCTGTGGATATAGTGTGACAAGTTTTCTCAGCCCCTAGTATTGGTGCAGAGTCACCTACCAAGGTGGATTGAGAATTATAACTGGACAATCATAAGCCACAACGTAACTCTTTGCTTCTTCCCACAAGCCATTTGATTGTGCCTTTATCAGAAACTGCAGAGTAACTACTGTGATCTCTCCATATTCATCTTTCTATCCCTAGCCTTAAGCACTGTGTGCTGCCACTCAACACATGCTGAATAAATGTTGCTAAGCAGAAAGGAATTAGATAGCAATAACTTCTTCTCTGATTGCTATCCAGCAGCTCTGGGTCTTGCAAAGGGCACGATTCTAAGAGATAGTTTTAATAAATGACAGATTTAATAAATGACAGAAAGCCATGTGTCAGAGAAGGATGCAAACATGTAATGTTGACCTCTAAGTCTTCAGCAGGATCAGCTCTAAGTGCTCATGCACATGCAGACAGTTATACCTTGACTGATTCCTGGGTCCCTTATTCGCCCATGAGAGACATCTAAAACTAGGACTGTTATCCTAGGGCAGAACTGTAATGGCAGATGACGTTTCGGTAGGCTTTGTTGAAAGTAAGTAAAGAGACAATGCTATCCGCCAATGTCTGTTTTCTTACAGTGCCTATAGGAGAAAATGTAAGTACTTCTCTGACTCTTTGAAATACATATGGCTTTTTAAAGTTAAATAAGACTCTTGCTGATTTTAAAGCCAGGAATGTCTTTCTCTACTGCTAGAAACCACCTCATAGAAAATGAGAAACAGAAACTTCAAGGACAATACAATCCTTATCTCCCAGTGTATGCAGACAGACAGAAGTCTATCCTTGTTCTAAGTTGTAGATCTCTTATTATCATAAAGATATGGAAATGTTTCTTTCATTTAGATAAAACTAATTACTTATCACAAGTTGTGACTACAATTACCAGGTGACAAAGAATGTGAAATCTTCTTACTTGAGCACTAGTTCTTGTTTCTCTGAAAACATTCATATGGGGCTGTGGAGATGGCTCAGTCAGTCAAGTGTTTGCCAGCAAGCATGAGAACCTGAGTTTGGATCCCCAGAATTTGTGTAAAAAGTTGAGTGCTGCAATGCAAAAAATCTGCACACAGCAGTGTGCTTCTGTAATTCCATTGCTGGGGAGGCAGAGAAAGGCTGCTCGCTAGAGCTCACAGGCTCACCAATTTAGCTTAATTGTGAGCTCCAGGTTCATTGACAGACCAGCATCTCAAGGTAATTACTGGAGTCTGCATGCATGATGCTGATAAATTCATTAACCAAGTAACCTAAAGGAACAAGGCTTTTATTCTAGTCTATGACTGCCTAGTAACAATTAGGCAGGAGAGCCCATACCAACACCAGGAACCGAGGAAAATGGCCACACCATCTCCACAGGATAGCAGAGAGAAGAACAAACTTTACTTGCCAGGCAGCAAGTCCGTCCAAAGCATTACTGAAGAATGCCATTTTCCTGAACTAGTTCCTTCCACCTTATCTATCTGCCCCAGGATTGGTCCCACCCCACATCCATTGGACAATCTTCTGCAGGTTTGCTTAGGCCCTGCCTTAACTATCAATTTTTTACAGATGTACCCAAAGCTCAGTCTCAGTTGTCAAGTTGACACCTGTATGTAACTGTCACAGTGGTGGAGAGCAACAGGATCAACACTGATCCCTGGTCTCTATCCACATGTGCACATATAAACAGATACACACAAACATGTGAAATAAGTTGTGCCTGGCTGATCATATAAAAGGATAAGATCTCTTTCAGTCTTTGCAATCTCTTGGCAGGTTGCCTGTGATATACATCACTTTTGAGTTCAATATTTATTTAATAATAAAACTGTTTTATTTCTCATCCACCTTTGTGGAGAGGTTTTCCGGGCAGGAAGAAGATTTCTGTGTTTAATTATATTTCTCCAACAATACCCTATTGAACCGAGCATGGAAATGCCATCTACGGGAGTCTTTCTCCGATTGTCAGCAAATTTACCTTGTCTGTTTCATTGAGATTCTTAATTTCTGACACCACAGAATAATAAATATTATTATTTGAAAGGAATTTAGATCACTCAAGGTCAACTAAGAAGAGTCTATATCTGCTATCTAAATATATCTATGTGCATTCCACCAATGTAAAAACAAAAAACATTCACTTTGTGTTTGAGAACTTCTAGAGTTCAGCAAAGAAATTCCATCCAAGGTCTGAAAGATAAGAAAGATTCCTCTAAAGGCAGAATTGAAGGTGACATTGCAAGTGGAAGACATTGTGTGACCAAAGTAAAACCAAAGAAGTAAAGGGTTTGGGGGGCATGCAGAGCAATCCGATCAAAATGTCACAAGAGCTCAGAATCCTGAAAGACACAGCCACAGAAGTTAGGACCTGAGTGCAGAGATATGAATGAAGGGAAGAAGTATTCTGCCTGGACCCCAAAATGCTGTGTAACCCAGCTTGTCTCTGCAAGGAGTAATACATGACCTAACAGGATCTTTCCTAAGAAATGCATTCCTAAGTAATGAATATATCAATCTAGACCTGCTTCTATAGAAATGAGCTTCAAATCCTGACAAACTGCCCAAACACTGAGAAAGAACAGGAATCACAACTTTTCTTTGTTCTTAAGAGGTGGGCTTTTTATCCGATCACAATTATCCATTTGCAATCTTATGCTTAAGGGGAACAAGAGAAAGGGCTTATGGAAATGCCACTGGGTCCTTATATGTCATCGGAGAGGAGGACCCAGTGGAGAGTTAGGCGTACACAATAAAGGACTCTCTGGGAATTGGGGGGGAGGCACTGGGGGAAGGGGAGGGGGAGGAGGGGGGAGGGAGGGAACTGGCAAAAAAATTTTAAAATGTATAATTAAATTTTTAATAAAAAAAAAACAATTTGGGGTGCTATTCCCAAGATGGCACAGTTATTTAAAAGGAAATATTTCTTTGTTCCGACTTCTTATCATTGGGGTCAGAAGCACCCATTATTCTCCCTTTTCTTACTGCTGTCTCTCCCAGTGGTGGAGGCTGGTGGCTTCACTTTTTCTCTGACCTTCCTTCTCATTTCCAAAGAGGCATCTTACCTATTAAAGATGATTTGTCAAAACCACATGAGCAGTCACAGAAATATGACTAAATGTCACATTTCAGAATGTAACATCTGCATTCTAAGACAGATGCTTTTTAGAGACAGACAGTTATTTAAACATGGGAAAATATACCAGTTTGTCTTCAAAGTAATATAAACTCCGCCTCCCCTTCCCCCCCCCCCCGCGACATGGGCTTGTAACTGCAATGAATCTTCAAGAAAACTGGAAAGTGGGGGGGAAAGGCTGTCAGCAACAACCAGTTGTATGTTCATGCCATATTTCTTTGAATGGGGAGACAGGGAGAAATTTGTAGGTATGTATGTATATGTGAACATATGTGTATGAGCATGTGTGGCATGTGTGTGTGTGTGTATACCAGAGGACACTTGAGAATTTGTGCCTGCGGAGGCCCAAGGGTGACTTCAGGAATCATCATGGGTTGCTCTTCCACTTTGCTCTGGAATGGAAATAGGTTCTGTTCTTCAGGGCTACAATTGCAGGCCACTGCCATTTTTACCTGGCATTTTAACATGGGATCTGAGAATTCAAACTCAAGTTCTTTGCTTGTAAAGCAAAGGTTTTAACTCCTGAGACATCCCCCCTGTCCAGTTTTTTAAAGTTGTTTCTAAATTCCTTGCCAGAACTTCTTTTTTTTATATACTTTTTTTATTATTTCAGCTCATACAAACTTAATAGGTACACCAGTGCCCTCCCTCCCTCCTCCTCCCCTCGAAACCCCCTGCTCCCCTTCCCCTCCCCCCTCCCTCCCCCTCCCCCAGTGCCTCCCGCCCCAATTCCCAGAGAGTCCTTTCTTGTGCATGCCTGACTCTCCTCTGGGCCCTCCTCTCCGATGACGTACAAGGACCCAGTGGCATTTCCCTGAACCCTTTCCCGTGTTCCCCTTAAGCATAGGAACACTACTGTGGCTGTCAATTCCTTGCCCCCAAGGATCTTGGTGCCTTTAGCAGATGCTAGACTTATGAGGTCAATAGTGTGTTGGATATTGTGCAGGGCATGCAAAGTCCAATTATGATTGCTTCGGCCCTAACTTGTGTGGAGTATCTTGCAAATCATTGCTCCTCCCATCCTTTTGCTCTTAACTCTTACCACCCCCTTTTCCGCAAATGTCCCTGAGCTTCAGGATGGGGAGAGATTAGTCTGGCCTAGTTCTAGGTGGTTGATACAGAGTCTCTGAAGTTCTGGATTATGGTTTGTTGATTTTCTTTTGCGGTTTTGCTGCTCCTGCAATGCCCTTCACTCCATCCTGATGGGCACTGTATGTCATCCCCTGGCCAGAGACAAAAAGCTGTTAAACTGAAGTCTTATTATAAGAGCACATTCAAGGGTAGATGTAATAAAAGTAGGAAACCTCAGTGAGGCAGGGGTCAATCTCCCATTTGCAAAATGGTTACTTTTTATCTGCCAGACTATATGCCCTCCCCTTCTGGTGAGATCATACCCCCTCAGTTGTAAATGATCAGGAACTAATGTCTGTGAACTTAACCAGGTGTCATATTACTTACTTGCAGTCCTTGATGGAGACCTATTTTCTCTACTGTAACATGGTCACTTCTCTCCTTGTTTCTGGTGTGGCCCTCCAACCCCATCCCTCCTGTTCATAATCCTTGCAATTACTGTAGGTAATACATAGATTTACCTATGAGTGTCTCAAGGTGGGCTGGGTTTGGTACTAGGAGCCACCTATTAGGGAGTACATACGGCGCTTAATTTTCTGGGTTTGGGATACTTCACTTAATATAATTGTTTTTAATGACATCCATTTCCTGGAAAACTCCAGTAATTCATCATTTTTGATCTTGCCAGGGCTTTTTAAGAAGGACTGTCACTTCAACAGATATCAGTATAATAACTGAGACCGAATATTTTTCTGGAAAACAGAGAAAATGAAAATGTTGTGAATGTTCTTATTTTAGGCCATCAAGGAGAGGAGAACAAGAAGTCTAGTATTTGATTTGTTTTCACAAGTAAAACTCAAAGAACATCTGTGTGTGTGCTATGAATACTGTTTTAGAGAACTTTCTCACAGAAGTTCCAGTTAGAGCTGTGTCCAATGGTCTGTGATTTGGTAAACTTCAAAGTTTTGAAGAGCAGCCAGAGTTTCACTTGGCACTCAACAATCTCTCATTCTCACTCTTGCTCTTACTATTGAGGACATTCGTCTTGTTCCTTGTGAATTTAGGATACTTTTTTACCATGACATCCTTGTGTTAGAATTTACCTACAAAAGCCAGTCAGCCTGAGACACTGAGTTCCTTTTGAAGAAGTATTTCATGCAGGCTCATACAACCACTCTGGCAAGCCATCTGGAGATTCTTAAAGAAATTAAAGATTGAAATGCCATTTGACCCTGCAATTCCACTTTTGGGTATAACCCCCCATACAGCAAAAATTCACCTTGATACCAGAAGCACAACCATGTTCATAGCAGTACTGTTTACAATAGCAAAGTCATGGAATCAACCTAAATGTCCAACAGTTGACGAGTGGATAAGGAAAATGTGGTACATCTATACAATGGAGTATTACTCAGCCATCAAAAATGATAAATTATTGGAATTTGCCGGGAAATGGATGTTATTAGAAACAATTATATTAAGTGAAGTATCCCAGAGCCAGAAAATTAAGTGCCGTATGTACTCCCTAATAGGTGGCTCCTAGTACCAAACCCACCCAGACCACCTAGAGACACTCAAAGATAAATCTCTGTAATACCTACAGTAATTGCAAGGATTATGAACAGGAGGGATGGGTAGGAGGGCTACACCAGAAACAAGGAGAGAAGTGACCATGTTACAGCAGAAAAAATAGGCCTCCATCAAGGACTGCAAGTAAGTAATGAGACATCTGGTTAAGTTCACAGACTTTCGTTCCTGATCATTTACAATCTGAGGGGGTATGATCTCACCAGAAGGGGAGGGCATATAGTCTGGCAGATAAGAAGTAACCATTTTGCAAATGGGTGATTGGCCCCTCCCTCACTGTGGTTTCCTACTTTTATTACATCTACCTTTGAATATACTCTTATAACAAGACTCTAGTTTAACAGCTTTTGTCTCTGGCCAGGGGGTGAAATACAATACCCATCAGGATGGAGTGAAGGGCATTGCAGAAGCAGCAAAACTGCACAAGAAAATCACTGAACCATAATCCAGAACGTCAGAGACTCTATATCAACCACCTAGAACTAGGCCAGCCTAATCTCTCCCCATCCTGAAGCTCAGGGACATTTGCGGAAGAGGGGGTGGTAAGATTGTAAGAGCACAAGGATGGGAGGAGCAATGATATGCAAGATACTCCACACAAGTTAGGGCCGAAGCAATCATAATTGGACTTTGCATGCCCTGCACAATGTCCCACACACTATTGACCCCACAAAGTCTAGCATTTGCTAAAGGCACCAAGATCCTTGGAGGCAAGGAATTGACAGCCACAGTAGTGTTCCTATGCTTAAGAGGAACACAGGAAAGGGTTCAGGGAAATGCCACTGGGTCCTTGTACGTTATCGGAGAGGAGGGCCCAGAGGAGAGTCTGGCATGCACATTAAAGGATTCTCCGGGGATTGGGGGGGAGGCACTGGGGGATGGAGAGGGAGGGGTAAGGGGAGGGGGAGCAGGGGGGTCGGGGGGAGGAGGAGGGAGGGAGGGAACCGGTGTAACTATTAAGTTTGTGTGAGCGGAAATAATAATAAAAAAATTTAGGCAATATAAAAAATAAAAAAAAAGAAATGTTCCTCCAGTCTTAAGCAGCTGACCATTTACTGTATCTTGAATAAAAACTTGGAAGCAATATTTTAAAAAAAAATAAATAAGCATTTCATTTGGATACTTAATGAACATACTAGCTTTTACTAGAAGAAATATGTCAAATAATGCAAGTTCTGCCTCCCACGAATATTTTAAGTTTCAAAATCTATTCAGAGCACAGGTCCTAAACCTTAACATTTAAGCTTCTAGATGAGATTTAAGATGTATTTTTTGTAAATCCATGCAGCAATTAATCAAAGTAGAATTTTTTAGGCATAAGCTTGGTTAATTCAGAATAGATCTTGTTCCAGTTCGCCTGCATGGTTGCTGATAAATGACCATCAAATGGCTTAAGGGAACAAGGGGTTTACTTCCTTACAACAATCTGGTTACAGTTCTCAGTCCAGCTTGACAGGAGAGCATGCATCAACACCAGGGCCAAGGGAACTGGCCACACCATCTCTACGTAATGGCTAAGAGGGGGACGATCCTTCCCTCCCAGTACTCACGTCACCAAAGCCTTAGGACTTTCTGAAACTCAAACCTAAAATCTCTGTTCTGTCCTCTGTCCTTTAGAGATCACATATACTCCCAAATATTTATCCTCTGCTCTAATCTTCCCTGAGATCTACCAACAAATGTCTAGTTTCTAGTGAATGTCACAGCCAAGATGGTATAATGCTATTTTAGTTTCCCTTTCTTTACAGTAATAAAATACTCTGGCCAAAGCAACTAAAGGAAAAAAGGGTTTATTTTGGTCTACAGTTCCAGATAGATAAAGTATTTCCTAGCAGGAAAGGCACGGTGGCAGAATCAGGGGGACTGATCCTCACTTTGCATCCACAGTTAGCAAACAGACAAGGAACAGGAAATGGGATCAAGCTATAAAAACTCTCAAGGTCTGTCTCGAGTGACATACTTCAGGAAGTATGTGAATTTGAATTAATTTTGTCTTTAAAAGTTTGTATTATCTGGGGCTGGAGAGGTGGTTCAGGGGTTAAGCCTCTGCCTTGCAGGCGGAAGGTCCTGAGTTCGGATCCTAGACCCCATGTATAGACGCCAGGCGGAAGCGGGGGCAGCCTGCGTTTCTGGTCCTGGTAGGGCGGAGCCTGTGAATCCCGGGGCAGAGTAAACAAGGAGGAGGTGGAGGAGTCAATGGTGGTTCCCGAATTTTCCGTGGTTTTACACACACACACACACACACACACACACACACACACACAGGAACACACGCATACACGCACAATTGAATAAATAAATAAAAAGTTTGTATTATCTGAATTGAGCAAGACAGCACTTGCCTATAATTTATAGTCCCATCATTTAAGTAAGATAAGAGGAGAGATAAGAGAAGAGGGAGCTTAAGACATGTTAAGCTCCATAGTGAGTTGCAAACTAATTTGAGATACATAGGAGTATTGTGTCTCAAAAAGTAATAAGGAAAAAAGAAAAATAAATGTACAATCTCCAGTACTGTATGGTATAGTAGCAACACTTTGAAATAGTATTCAGCTTTAAATCTGTGGACAGCCTTAGTACCCAAATTATGGTTCTAAATGCCATTTCCTACCAAAAACAACCAAATCAATTAGGGAAAATAGTTTACTGCAAGACTGGAGTAGGTGATCTAGAAACAGGCCAGCCTAATCTCTCCCCATCCTAAAGCTCAGGGAAATTTGCAGAAGATGGGGCAATAAGATTGTAAGAGCCTAAAGATGGGGAGGAGCAATGATATGCAAGATACTCCACACAAGTTAGGGCCGAAGGAATCATAATAGGACTTTGCATGACCTGTGCAATGACCTCCCAAAGTCTAGCATGGATCACAGGCACTAGGATCCTGAGAGGCAAGGGATTAAGAGCCACAATAGTGTTCCTATACTAAAGGGGAACACAAGAAAGAGCTTTAGGCAATGCTACTGAGTCCTTACACCTCATCAGAAAGGAGGACTCAGAGGGAAGTTTGACATGCACACTAAAGGATGCTCCAGGGATGGGGGGGAGGAGGAACTGGGAGAAAGGGAGGGAGGGGAAAAAAGGGGAGGGAGCAAGGGGATCCAGGGAGAGGTGGAAGGAGGGAGGGGACCAGGGTACATATTAAGTTTGCATGAGTGGAAAAAAAATTTTTTTAATTTTTAAAAACTTAAAAAAAGACTGGAGCAGGAAAAGATTTGCTTAAAATGACTCATGACAAAACTTGAAGATTTCACTGACCAAAGACAAAGCAATAGTAATTTCATCAAGGACACTATCTACAATGGAGAAAAATAGATGAAGTATACTTAATCTATAAAGCCACAATCATACTTTTTGTAAGTACTCATTAACAACCTTTGAAAGTGTAAGATATTCAACTGATATCATTTGAAAACTTGTAAATAAAAAAATCACATTTACTTAATCTTTTTTAATGATATACCTCCTCAAAGTAAGCAATGAGGTAATATAAGGAAATTTTTGTCTAAAGAATTAGTGACAACAATAAATTTAGAAGGAATCATAGAGGTTGTATATCACTATCACTATGTATTCTGTGAACCCTCCTGCATTAATGGTACCAAGCATTAATGGCTACTAACAACAAGAAGAGAGCCGAGTAGTTGTAATATATAAATGGAAAGAGCTCTAAATATAAAAATCACCTGTGAGTGATATATATTGCCCAAAAGATTGAATTGACTATGACCAAGCTTCTATTTTGAGGCATCAATTTACCAAAAAAGGAATAGATAAATGGGATCAAAACAGCAAAGCTTCAATCAGCAAGATCAAGATTCTGGGAAATTCTATTCAACAAATGATCTGATTTTTTTTTTCTACTACTGATAAGCTCCAAGGAAGAAGAATTTAAAAAATTAAAGAGAGCAGGCAAGAATGTTCACCAGGTCGTACCTGACCCTAAACAGAGTGCCCAAATTACCTCCACCCCAAGGCCCATGCTGCACTTGGAAGAGGAGATATTAAGAATGTAATAGTCTGAGGGTGGGAGGGTTGTGTCCAGGTAGTGTCTTCTGGACATAACAGGGCTGCTGCACCCTGGGATCCAAATTGAGGACCTTCTGCTTGCTAGGCAGAGTCTTAACACCTGAACCATCTCTCCAGCTCCTTCTTCTTCTTCCTCCTCTTCCTCTTCTTCCTTCTGTTTTATAACATGCTTCAGGAAGGTATGTTTCAATTTGGAGGAAATCTTTACACAACTGGTGTGATGTCATCAGGCAATAGGAATTTTCAGCTCCATTGTGCTTTTATGGTTCTGTGAGCCGCTGTTGGCTTAAATGTTATTATGCAGTACATAACTCTTCATCCTCCTTGCTCTCTCCTATTCCTTTTCCTTCTTCCCTCATCTGTAGTTTGAAGAAGAATCTATAAAAAGTATATGTGTTTTTTAATTATATGCATGTCATTTATTTTTTAAATTTTTTAAAATTTTTATTCTATTTCTTATTATTATTAGAGGGAAAGAGAGAGGTATCATGGAGAGATCAGGTGACATAGGCCATAGTGTGTATTTCTGTTGTCGTGGGTTCTCCATAATAGCTGGATGATATGTTTTGGCATAATTCTCCTGTCTTTTCCTCCCAACTGGAAGTGCCAGGACTATAGATGTGCATTACTGCATCCTGCTATTGTGGATGCTGAGGATCAATCTCAAGTCAATCAGGCCTGTATGGCAATACTTTTACCTGCTGAATCTTTTTTATTACTAATATTTCTTGTTATTTTTATTACTAATATTTCTTATCAAGAGGAGGAGGAGGAAGAGAAGGAAGAAGAGAAGGAGGAAGGAGGAAAGAGGAGGCTCTTATGTCTCAGGAAGCTCCTGAAACTTAAAAGATTCACAAGATCCTCCAAGGATCTGTAACCAGTAAAGATTGCTGGAAAAGGACACTCTTGGACCAGTTGAGCAGCCTCCAATTCATGCAGGGAACTCCAGAGATGCAACTTTTGTGAGCTGTCATCCAATCTGGGATGAGCCTCTCAAAGATACAGTTATCTTTGATTCACCCATGTTTCTGTAAATAAGTAATCCCGATTAACTTACTGGTTCATGAAGTTAGTTTCTTTGGAATGTTGGTGCCCTACATGGAGTGGACAAATGTTTCTTAACATCTCCCCAAGGACTCCACAACAGTAATCACAGCATCACAACCCAATGTATCACTTCTATTTTGTAAGCAAAACTACTGCACTGCCAGTCATGTGAACATATCACATATACACTTATACATAGAATATAAAACTTGATCATGATAACTAATGACTACATTACTTATTTATGTATTTATCATATTAAACCTTTTAATATGATACTTTTACTCTTCAAGTATATTTTGATTCATTTCTTTAAAAAGCTTTATATGAAGCTTAGGCCATATTATCCCAGCAACAGTGTCTTCTGAATGCACCAGAAGTCCACTTCAAGCAACTGTCCTGTAGCACCAAGGAGTGGATAAGTGCACACTATTATGTTTGTGCATTGACAAAATCATCCAGTTGGGATATTTCTCAAAATATGTACCAACATCAAGCAGCACAAGACTTATTCATGTATGTTGTAGATGTGCTTGAATGCACACATATATGTACATATACAGACATGTATATGTAGATGTGCTTGAATGCATACATATAGGTACATATACAGACATTCTTGTATATACGTGTGTGTGCATGAAATAATAGGGACCTTTCAACACTGACTTGTTTGCTAATGATTGGTAATTAATGTTTTAGGTGTGGTGATGTTATTATGGTTAAATATTTTAAGCATTCTTTCAGAGAAATATAAAACTATTTACATAAGAAATGACAGATATCATGGATCTTCCATAAAATTACAAGTAAGCAGAGGAGACAGAAAAGACATAAATGAAATAAGCTACCTTTATGGAAGTTAGGTGATTTGACCAATCCTGTAAACTAGTAAGCAGTGGGGTTAGAATTCCAATCCTGCTTCTTTGATTCCAATTCTACACTTTATTTGACACACAATGCCTTTTCCCAGGACACTGGCATACTCTTCTTAAGTTGATGAGTATTTGTGATTCCCAGTTTTCAAAAAATTAATGTTTCTTGAATAAACATGTAGTATGAATTTTATACATGCGTAGTGCTTATAATCACGAGTGAAGCCAACCATAACAATTAATATGTTAACTTTAAAAAATTGAACAGAAAATAAATGGTTTTACCCAGACATGGTGGCTCATACCTGTTCTCCCAGCACTTGAGAAGCAATGGTAGGAGAACTGCCATAAATTTGAGCCCAATCTAGCCTCCCTAAAGAGTGGAGAGAAGGAGAGAAGGAGGAAGGGAAGAGGCAAAGGGATGATTTAAAGTAAATTAATAGATCTCCTTCACATAAAAATTTTTGTTAATATATTCTGTTCAAAACAGAAAAAAAGTAAGCTTGGAATATATGACAAAAATTAATTAGCAATACAAGCATATATTTAAAAAGTAAATTAAGCCACTAAAATCTTTTCTACATTATGTCTTCCTAAATTCTTTTTTAACCATCCTGACTGTCCTCTTATTTGTCTTGTTGTGACAGTGATTTATTGAAACCAGAAGAGAAAATTGCAATCCCCAGGACCCTAGAGCAAAACTTAAGAGCACCCTTGAGGACTGACATAATTGATATCCTTTTCCAGTGTGGAGAACAAAGAAAGTATATCTTATAGCCCAGCAGTATTGCCATATGAAGGAAAAATAATTTCTAATTCAGGTGACTCTAATAGTCAGTCTTTAGCATCACGTTGTCGGTGCCTCTCCCTCCCATTGACAGTATCTTTGGAAGGGAGGGGAGGGCAGGGATGACCACTCATTATATTTGTATAAAAGGAAAATTTTTAATAAAAATGAACAGGAAAAGACCCAAACCCACCCAAAAAGAGCGATATCTTTTCAGAAAGAAATGGTCTAGCCATACATTTAAAGTCAAAATGCAGCTTCTTCTGATATGTTGCCAAGAAATGGAAGAAATGCTAGGTCTGAAGATCTTCAGCTTGCATATCAAGTCAGTCAGAGTCCCGAAGTTGACCACTGAGATCTGAGATGTTCCTCCATTTTCACACTTGTTTATTTACTCTCCCAAGGTTATAGGTGTGCTTACTACTTCAAATTCAATGTAGATTTTTTCCGAAGGTTTTATCCACCTTGAATGTTCACTTATTACTATGGCTATAGTCAAAAATATAATACCTACAAATTTTAAAACCATGATGTTTAATCTGCATCATATCCTAAATTACTATTTCTCTTTTTTTGCATTTTTGTGTGCATTGCGTGTGTGTGTGTGTGTGTGTGTGTGTGTGCATGCATGCACACTTACCAGAGTACGCTTGAGTGTGTGTTTCTGTAGAGGTTCAAGGGTGACATTGGGAATCATGCTGGACTTCTCCATCTTACTTTTTTTTTGGCATGTGTGGATGTGGTGTGTGTGTGTGTGTGTGTGTGTGTGTGTGTGTGTGTGTGTGTGCGTGCGTGCACGCATGCGCGCGTGTGTAGAAGAGGGTATTGTGTATGCCTGTGCAGACCCAAAAATGACTTTGGGAGTCATTCTGGATTGCTCTATCTTCTTTTTATTTTGTTCTGGGATTTTTTTCAGGCTCTGACTTCCAGGACCAGAAGTATAGGCTGCTACCATTTCAACCCAGCAGTTTTACATGTGATCTTTGATCTGAACACAAGTCCTTTGCTTGCAAGGCAAAAAATCTTTAACCCTTGAGCCATCTCCAATCTCTGCCTTAACTCCTTATTGCTTTGTTCTGGAGTTTCCCATGCTTCACCTTCCAGAGTCACAATTGCAGGCCACTGCCATTTCCCCTGGAAATTATTTTTACATAGGATCTGGGGATCCAAATTCAGGTTATTTTGCTTATGAGCCAAAGGCTTTAATCTCTGAGACATCTCCCCCAGCCCTATGATATTTCTTGATTGACGCATATTTTAAAGCACACAAATGATTTATAATCCCTTATTATTAAATTACTCACTTAGTAATATCAGCACATTTAAGGTACCAAATAGTTTCAAATTGTGTATTATTATTATTGTTTTACAATTAATCATCACCCTTCTATCACATATTTGAAAAAAAGGAAAAGAATATAAGCAAAGAAATCTTCCATACATCATTTTTGAGCCCCAGAGTGCCAAACTTTTATATTGCAAAAGAATTCTAGATTCTGAAACATAGGTCTCACATTTCAGGATATTAAAAAGGGAACGGTAGAAAAGTATAACTAGAACAAAAGTGGAGAAATGACAAACATTGGGTCTCTGACATTCCCTTTAGTAATTGCTGTACTCTGAACATTTTTCCAAAATTCAGTTTGGAGACCTTACCCCTAAGTAACAGCAAGACCTTTGGGAGGTGATTAGGTCATGAGGAAAAACATTCATGGGTGGAACTAGTGTCCTAAAAAGGAGGATAAAAAGATCTAATGGCCCTTTTTCACCATACAAAAATGTATGCTTGAAGTGCTTGAATACACTAGAAAAGCTTTACTAGATACCAAATCTGTGAGCAACTTAAACTACCCACACTCCAAAACTAGTAGTGTTAAATCTCTGCTTTTTTTTTGTTTCTATGATACCCAGATATTTTGCTATAGTAATTCGAATGAATCAAAAGAGCAATGAGCTGTTGAACAAAGGTACACCTTCACATGGAAGAAAATTCTGTAGAATATTTTATCTTTTTTATTATTATTATTATTTATTTATTCAATTATGCATGTATGTGTGTGTGCATGTGTGTATGTATGTGTGTGTGTGTAGAACCACAGACGAACTCGGGAACCACCATCGACGCCTCCCCCTCCTCCTTGTTTACTCTGCCCCGGGATTCACAGCTCCGCCCTACCGGGACCAGAAACGCAGGCCACCCCCGCTTCCACCTGGCGTCTATACGTGGGGTCTAGGATCCGAACTCAGGACCTTCCACCTGCAAGGCAGAGGCTTAACCCCTGAGCCACCTCTCCAGCCCCATATAGAATACTTTAAAGGACATCTTTGTTTTGCTTGTTATGGTTTTATACAAAGAATACTACCACCACATAAGTATAAATATATAAATCTATTACAACACAAAATGCTACCACTACATAAGTATAAATATATAAATATGTTACAACACTTAAGGAATTGGAAACAGGCTAATATCTGTCATTTAAAAAACTTGTGGAGGTTTAGGAGGATAGTGAGAGTATGATTGTTTTCTCTCTCTCTCTCTCTCTCTCTCTATATATATATATACATATATATATATATATATATATATATATATATATATCCACACTTCTATAATTCCTGAGCTTTGGTATGATGGATGGATGGACTGATATATATCAATAAATGGATTAACACATATGAAAGTTCCTAATGTTACACTCATGTTTTTTCCTATATATGAGAGGGAGAAGTTCCCCAAAATTAAACCCTTGAAAGGTCTCCTCATCACCTTCCCTTCAAGACATTTTAAATCTGATGTTTATATAAAAGATATTTCACAGCCTTCCCTATTGACTGATTTCATCTTGCGGGAGCAAAGTGAAAAAAAGTGACCTCAGAATCTACCATGAAGTTCATCTATTCATCTACATCTATTAACTATCTCACACGTGTCATCGATAATGCTGCATACCAGTGTGGTCACTTTATTTTTGATTATAATTGTTAACTTGTATTAATTATATGTATCAATGGGTTTCACTGTGACATTTCCATTCATGCAAGCATCTCTGTCGTATGCTCCCCCATTTCTTTTTTCTTCTCCTTCCTAATAGTTGATCTTCTATTTTCTGGTCAACTTTCTTTGAGTTTCCACGTGTAAGAGAAAACGTGATACTTGTCTTTCTGTGTGTCTTGTTTCACTTAACATAACAACTTCTTGTGTCTTTTAAAACCTTTTCCTGAGTTTCTAATAGAAGTGATTTAGTGGATAGTAAGTATGCGAAGCCTCCGGCATTGTAGATTCAAACTTAAGTAAAGAACACTTCATCTTTAGAGAGATGCGAGTGTGATTTGCTAATAAAGGGAAACGGGGGGGGGGAGGGGGGGAGTTTTGATGGAGAAAGGAATAAATTCCTTAAGGTTCCTCTGAAACATCCAAATGGCAAGGTACAGCATACAAGTAAATAACCAGATTTAAAAAGTCATTCCAGGAATCCTACTTTGGAACTCATCAGAACATAGGTACTAGCTCAGGGATGAGCGCAGATGAACTCAAGGGAATGTGAATGTTGGTAAGAGAGACATATCAAGGACAAAGTGTTAGGAATGTGAACATTAAAAAAAAGATTGAAGAGCCAGCCAGGAATTATCATAGAAATAGCAAGAGAGAACTGCAAATGCTGCTTCAAAAGCCCCTAGGTGGAGAAAAAGAGGCGAGTTGTAAAAGGAGAAAATAGTCACCTAGATCAAATGTCAGAGTTCAGATAAAATAAAAGCTAAGTGAAATTTATCCATAAGCTTCCTTAAAGCTCAAATAAAAGTAATTTTATTCAGGGCCTAACTCATGTGGAGTTTGCTTTTTTTTTTTTGCCCTCAAAATGCTGCTCTCCTGGGAGCGGTGTAGGTGCACTTTCATGAGCACACTGTATTACAAGCTTACCATTTTCTTAAAGTATTAAGTTTGGATGACTCTAAACATTGCCCAATTTTTTCACATTTGGGTTAATATCTTTCCCCCATTTATGTTTGGCACAATACAGATTTTCAAATATTAGAAGATAACCTTTAGCACTTATCCTAGTTTGCATATACATATGTGACAAGTTTATGCACATTCACACAGAATATATGTGGGGGGTTCTTGTCTCTACTTGAACACAAACTCCAAGAAAGTAGAACACTCTGCTTTATTTGTTTAATAAGTATTCATAGCACATAATACAGTGACTGACAAAGTAGCTGCTCTGTGAACAATAACTGAATGAATAAATATATTGATAAGCAAGGTTAGAAAATCTAAAATAAATTATTGAATGAAATTTTAACACAGCCCTTTAGTTGGATTCTTTTTCTTAATTAAATGAATGAAAATGTAGCTCCTGGATGAGTATAAGAAATGGGATAAAAAGCCAGCCAATGAAGAGGACAGCAAAACATCATCTTCAGGCAAAATATGGTCCTTGCACTCATGGGCTCACAGCAGATTCTGAGGGCTGCACACTGACCTTGTTAACATTCAGTTATGGGTTGTGGAGAGGGGCTTATGTGGTCTTGACTCTCCCTGGGAAACTATCAGCATTTGAAAGCTGCTGGGAGAACAGAGTCTTGTGTTTAGTGATGTAGCCACTGGTCAGTTGCTCCATTGAACATCTTCACACCCATGATTATGCTGAAGTCTTAGGTAAACTCAGTCATGAAACAAAAGCAAAAACAAAACAAAAAAGGCCTAATGGTGGAAGAGACATGTTCTGGAGAAGATTGACAGGGATGGAAGTAAGAAAGGAAAGGGAAATGTGACTAGAATGTATAATATCCACGTATGAAATTGCCAAAGAATACATTAATTTCAGAAAAAAAGCAGAATAGAAATGATGCTTTCTCAACCTCCCAGACCTACCATTTAAGTATATATAGTTCATTTCATACAGTGCTTGCCCAGCATGCACAAAGCATCGGATTCAATCCCCAGTGCCACATAAACCTGGCATGACAGTGCACACCTACAATCCCAGCGCTTGAGAAGTAGAGACAGGAAAACTAGAAGCTCAAGGGCATCCTAAGATATATTGAGAGTAAGAGACCAGCCTGGCACATAAAATAATCTGTCTCAAAAATAAATAAATAAAAATAAAAAATAACTCCTAGCACTTTGATTCTATGACAGGCTGATAAAGATTAGATGCAGTAAAGCATCCCATTGGGAAACCAAGGAACCTGGGCTCCAGACCCAGGTCTGCCGCCTGTGTGCCTCTTCAATAGTCTGGCTGCTTCTCTGGACCTTGGGATCTCATTTGCAGAGCAAGCACTTTGAATTTTTAATATATTTGGACCTTTCCCTTTAAAACCACAAGATTGTGGGAAAAGTCACATGTAAATATTATAATAAAAAGTATAAGAAAACTGTGAGATTTCCATTTATTTGACTTCATCATTTCTTTAAACCCTGCATTTTTTCTTATAGAAAGTGATTTTATACCTCTAATAAGGTCCTTTATGTCATATTTTTAGCTTTCTATATCCTAAGTCATTTGTAATGAAACCACCCTATCATCTTTTACAAAGTGGATCCTGTGGTGAAATTACACTGTTATAAATTCTGACTCACCTTACACCTCATCAGAGAGGAGGACCCAGAGGGAAATTTGACATGCACAGTAAAGGATGCTCCAGGAATGGGGGGGGCACTGGGAGAAATGGAGGGAGGGGGGAAAAAGAGGGGAAAAGGGGGGAGGGAGCAAGGGGATCCAGAGAGGTGTGGAAAGAGGGAGGGGAATGGGGTATCTATCAAGTTTGTATGAGTGGAAAAAATTTAAAAAATTAAAAATAAAAATAAATAAATTCTGGCTCAAAATCTTATCTTTAAGATTGTGTGTGTGTGTATAGTGTTCCTATACTTAAGGGGGATGCAAGAAAGAGTTCTAGGAAATGCCACTGAGTCCTCACACCTCTCCAGAGAGGAGGACCCAGAGGAAAGTTTGACATACACATTAAAGGATGCTCCAGGCATGGGGAGAGGGTGCACTGGGAGAAAGGGAGAGAGGGGGAAAAGAAAGGGAAAAGGGGGGAGGGAGCAGAGAGGTCTAGGGAGGGATGGAGGAAGGGAGGGGATCTGGGTACCTATTAAGTTTGTATGAGCGGAAAAAAAAAAGATTATGTGTGTGTGTGTGTCTGTCTGTCTGTCTGTCTGTCTGTCTGTCAGAGGGCACTATATGACCTTGTGGAAGACCAAGGGTAACTTCGGGAATCAACTTAGATTGCTTCTATACCTCCTTTTTGCTTCCTTTTAGGATTTTTCAGGCTCCACCCATCAGAACTAGAAGTTCAGCCCCCTACCATTTCCACCTGGCATTTTTATGTGGAACCTGGGATTCAAACTCAGGACCTTCTACTTCCAAGGCAGAGTTTTTTTGTGTGTGTTTTTTTTTAATTTAGAAATATGTTTAATGGCAACATTTTTTAAATAAAACAAAGTTCAAATGCCCAACTATAATTATGTATAACACCAGTGTACATATGAATAAGGACACGAGACTGCTGAGTAAACACCAAAACTAAATAAAGGTATCCAGATATCTAACTTTATAGTTTATTTAATGAATACGTCTCAATGGTTGGAAAATATAGTCAGGATTTTCTAAGAGTATGTAATTTGTGCCTCCATTTATTATTAATTTTTCAACATCAGAACAAAATAACCACTCTCAGATTCCCAGGAAAATGTTTGGCATGCAGCTCTTGAACCCTTGCTTTGGTCCCAAGACTTTTAAACCAAACTAATCCTTCTCTTTGTTTTGGACATGAAATGCCTCTCTTCACCAGAGAGGACACTTCCAGTAGCTTCTACATCTGTTACTCAAATTACTTTCCACTTAAGAGGTGGAGAAGGGAGAAGAAACTAATGATGTTCATATACTAAGAATGTTCATATATCTCCATTCACTTTTTGGTTGATATGAAACAACAGAATAAATATAACCTTCCTGAAGATGTGAGGATAAGATAGCCAATTCTGGTCTACAGGTTCAAAAAAAAAACATGCCTAATATGCTAGGTAACCAATAGGCTCCAGTGATCTCTGCAAACAAGGCCTTGCCAAGACAGATTCTTAACCACTGAGTCATCTCTCCAGCTCCAAATTTTATCTTTTACAAAGATCTTTTCTCTTAGTTCCAGTCGGAAAGTTTTGTTGCTATTTAGAATGTTAGAGTTCAATTTGTAGTGATACTTAACTACAATTATTACAAATCATTACCATATCCTATTGCATTCGGTGAGCAAGAATTGCAATTCAAATCAAGAAAGTGAGTTCAATACACAGATAGGGCTAGCAACATGCCTCAGCAGGTACATGTCACACAAATCTGATAACCTGCGTTTAATCCCCAGAACTCACATGAAAGTGTATGGAGAGAACTGACATCTCAAAGTTATTGTCTGACCTACACACATGTTCCATAGCATATATATACATTAATAATTAATAAATAACAATAAATTTACATATACAAAGAACACACAATGTAAGGAACTTGAATAATGCATCCTATTCAGAAAGGAGAAATTCAATGTGCCTCAACCTTTTCTAATATCTTAAAGTGTAAAAGAGAGTATAATGCGTATGTAAAATATGCTCTTCTTTTGATGTTGTCATCATATTCATAACATCCATAACCTTCAAGGATAGAAGCCTACTTATTAATATTGTTGGATGAAGTCTGCTGCCTGCATTATCACAGGATTACCCAAAAATCCATTTACAGATATATATTCCTCTTTACCATTTGTTAAGCATGAAATTAATTTTAAAAAAGATTTACTCAGAAATGGAGTGTCTGAATTCTTCCAATATAATTAATGTTTTCATGAGGCTTTGTCATTAATCAGAAAAATAGAGGATTGCATTGTTCAATAACCACCAAGCATTTAGCATCTAATTAGTCTTATATTGATGTTCTACAAAGGCAAGCAAGAGTTCTGCATTCAGGGCTGCCGCATAAACTCTTCCCATCCTACTTCCAAGAATACCATTTACAAACATCAAAGATCCCAACAGAGATTTTTTGGAAAATAAATGTTACAGAGTCCTTCGATTTGAATTTAAATTCACAGAAAAAAAAAAGACACATTCCAGTTCACATTTGTTTGGGAGTTACACTTTTATTTTTTCAATTGTGTATAATAGATACTTGAATATATTGCTTGAGTTATTCAAATTTTCTTAAACTTTTATTCCTTATCTCATCACTTAAAAGCTTAAAGCTTTTGATCAAACAAAATGAAAAAAAAATCATTGAAAGCTATTACGAGAAATCTGAGACTCGTTCAAAAGATGTTATGGATATTATAATTTTAATGATTCTAAACTTTAAAAAGGTTCTATTTGAGATTTCCAAATATAAATAATTTGAACCATGATAATTCTTTAATCTGTGTTCCATTAAGCAAAATCAAAATACATCTAACTTTTTCAGATGTTTATGACAGGGTGCAGTGTGTATGGGTAAAAGCTCTTCTCCACAGGGAGGGTGCCCACTTCAAGATTCAGCTCTGCTTCTTGAAAGCTGTACAAACTTGCTCAAGCCACTCATCTGCAAAATAGGGACAAGCTATTTTTGTACTAAAGCCGTACCTTCTTCTGGAATTACTGTGTGGGCTAAATATTTACCACAGTGCCTGGCATGGTGTCAACATCAGGCTTAAACTTCAAATGTCTACAGATTTCTATAGAAGCAAAGACCATGGAGGGGAAGTCTTTCTCCCTCACAGTGTGCCTGACCACTGTGCAGAAGCTCTGGGACTAATGGGGAGAAGCATGGAAACAGTCAACTCTGGGACATTTTCTTCCATCACTCACCCCATGCTGTCAGCTTCCATAGGAAACATCACCACCGTCAGGAACCCTGTGGGCTGTGAGATCAGGCTGCTGCAACCTAAGCAAAAACTCAGGAAGAGAAAACTAAAAACAACTATAACTCTTCCTAGGGACATTTTTTTTTTTTTACGCCAGGGTTCCTTTATGCTATTGTTCCTCTGGACTCTTGTGAGTTTTTTTAAAATCATTTTCATATGTATGTGTGCAGGTGTGCATGCATGTTGGTATATGTGTATGCAGATATGTGTGCATATGTTTATGCAGGTGCGTATGCATGTACATCTACATACAAGGTACCAAGTTTGATATTGGGAATCTTCCTCTATCATTTTTCCATCTTATTGTTTTCTTGGAGGCAGGATCTCTTAAACCCACAATGTATAGTTAATCACACTAATCAGCTAGCTCTGGGAATCCCTTATCTTCACCTTCTCTGGATGGAATTATAGGCAAGATCCCAAACTCACCTGGCATTACATGAGTTCTGGGGACTTGAACTCCAGTCTTCTTGCTTGACATGGCAAGCCCTTTAATCACTGAGCCATCTCCACAGGCTCTCTCCTGTTATTTTTAAACACTAACATACAGATTGCAACTGAAAGTTTCTAAATGGATCTCAAGCTTGTACCTCCAAATGTCAATTCTGTCCCAACCTCCACTGTTCACTTGTATTTCCTCTCAGTTGTCCCCTAGATATAATGCTCAAATCCAAACTCAACCTCAAAATGCTTAACGTTAAGACAATTGTCTTCATCAAGAAGGAACATTGAACATTGCAACTTCAGCGCTTTTGCTCTTGAATCTTGGCTCTTTTTACCGCATAAAGTTACTCTCTAAGACTGGAACCATCTACTTCATCTTTTCTTCCTTTATTCAACACTTCTCTAAAACTCTTCCCAGTTACCACCAGAATAAATGAAAAATAATAACTCTCCAGCCACTCCCCTTGCCAACTCCTTGAAGTCTATTCTCTATACTGAATGTTATCCAAAGCAACTACAAAGAAAAGTAGGTGTCCTGGAGAAAACTTTATGCATAGCCAAGGGAGACACTGTATAGTTTTCTCTCCTCTGCAGTCTTGCTTTTGTTGCCATTTTACAAATAAAGCTAGTCTTTATGTAATTCATTACCTCTCTCAAATGTCAATTATGTCTTTGCTTTGTATGAAGATGCTGGTTACACTAATTTCCCCTTTGACCTCTATCTTCTTCCTCTTTCTTTTCATCTGGCTTCCTATGTCATATCTCTTCCCTATCATAACCAATAAAATGTTAACCCTGTCACCTTCAGCATCCATGTCTGCCACTTATTCAGTGTGCTTTCTGCTCTCTGTTCCCTCCAGCTGGCTAGTCAATCTGCCCAGGCAAGCTGATGTAGATTTCACAAAATGCAAAGTGAAATATTAACCAGGAACCCTGAAGTCCACTTAAACAGCAAATGTAATCAGCTACTAGGAAATGGTAGCAGGCAAGGAAAACCACAGTTCACTCCATCTTCCTGAGCATATAGCAGGCTCTGCTCCAAGGCAAAAATCCACCTACGTGCAGTGAGCTTGATTGATTCCATTATTGATTTTAAAAAATCATTCTAAAATTTTCACTAATCTTATATTGGAATTGAGTTGGGGAAGAAAAACAAATACATATTTTTCAATAAGATCCACAGTAGCCCTAGTTTAATAACCTTAGATATGAAATATATAAGTATAAATGCTTTGGATGATTTGGGGGAGTGAGGAATCATTCAACTTAAATCCTGTCATTAGAATCATTTCAGTCTCCAAAACAGGTTTTTTGCTCCAAAGCATGAAGATGTGATATTCAATAATCCTAAGATGTTTTAAATATGCATGAATATTAAGATGCAGTTATACAACAAATATTTAAAATGAAAATGAATCAGAAATATTCAAGATTAATGATCTAAAGAATTAACCTTTTAGATTTTATTAAATATTCTACTTTTCTTAATAACCAACTATAGTCAGCAAGTTTGAATTTTGTGAAAACTTCCATTGCAGTGAGCACTTAAAAGCCTTATTCAACTAGAATGACTAAAACAATAATCAATAAATATTTGAAAGAAACAATCTGCTGTAAATAGCATTTAGAATAACAAAAATATTTCAATATTATTGAAGCCAAGAACAATGATATCATAATCAATACTTCTATTGAAATTTAAAAGAATTTTAAAAGTCTGGTTTGTGATAAACTATGAAAATGGTAGTTACATACAGAAGAATAATAAACGGATTCAAATTCCCTAATGAATGATCAGTCAAATTACTATATGGAATATATAATTAACAATTTGATATTGACAAATATTATTTAATTACCTAATTTATATAGTAGAAGAATCACAAGTATATGCAGTCTATGAATTTCTAGCTACATTAAATTGTGAAGAGAATGAGACTTTTGGATCAATATGTTTATTTTGTTTTTCTCTGTGACCTTTTGCTTGGACAGCAAATATTTTTAAATTCATGTCAGAGGTGGAAATCACACACACATACACACACATTCACACACATATGCACATTTATGCCCACAATTACAACAAACAAAAGTACTTCACATGCTAGAGACATGGACAAAAGTTGCACCCTATCACTAAGTACTGATTATTTTCACATTAAGTTCAGTATACATTTTGTTCCAACATTACACTAAGCCCTAGAAATCATAGAAATAAGAGACAAACAGGTTTGTCTCATAGAACTTACAGTCTAATAGATTCAATAAAACTAATTCATATCATCACTCAGTTACGAACAGCCTCAAAACACTAGAAACTTGTAAGCATTCATAAGAAATAAATGGAGAATATTTAATATTGGATATAGTTAAAATTGTATCAATCAACAAAACAAAACTAATTGCTCCATTCTCTCTGATGACACAACTAAATCTCATATCAGTTTGTAAGTAACATGCTAACATGTAAACATAAAAATTTCCATAGCATTTCCATACATAAAAATTTTTACCTAGTGAAATAAGCTTTTAACACAAGAACCACACCACACAACAGAATATATACACAAATGAGCTGTGGTACTTACTGATAATAGCAAAATTGGCTTAGGTAATAAAACAGTACTAACATAAGATTTTAAAAAACTTCAAAACCACTAAATCATGAGGTATTATGTCTTCAGTCCTAAGGAAATAACTTTTAAGATTGTTACTTAAGATACAGCAAGGAAAAATTATTTTGGAAAGGGGATTGTTGGTTGGTTCCTTGAGATTGGATCTTCTTTTGCAATCCAGACTGTCTTGAAACTCATGCATAACCTAGGCTGTCTTTAAACTGACAGTGACCAGCCTGCTACAGTTTGTGACTGGCCTGCTACAGCCCCTTCCAGAACTGGGGTTACAAGAGCCAGCCGCCATGTATAACTCAAAACAAGTTTTTTTAAGGGATGCTCACTTTTAAGTCACAAACTCTGTAAGCATACTACTTGAGTAGAACAAGAAATCAAGACACTGAAGCCAAAATATTGACATCTCAACTTTAAAAGGTGGTAGTTACTCTTTCGTGTGTATGTGTGTGTGTGTGTGTTTGTATGTGGATGAATGTACATGTGTGCACAGGCATACATATAACAGGGTACTTGAGTATGTATGCCTGTGGAGGACCAAGGATGACTTCAGGAGTCATCTACTCTGGGGTATTTCTGGTTCTGCATTCCAGGGCTGGAATTATAATAGGCTGCTACCATATCTGCCTGACCTTTTTTATGGGAGATCTGGGAATCCAACTGAGGTCCTTTTGCTTGTGAAGTAAAAGTTTTTAGCCCCTGAGCCATCTTACCAGCCTTGATGATGATTTCTCTTGAAATCCCAAAATAATCTGTAAAAATTAATCTTACATAGTAGAATGTATCTGTAGATAAGCTACTGTCCTGGTTATAAGATAAACTTATTTCTTTCAAACTGTGAGAAGTAAACAAAACTTTCATTTATATGTGAAGGACAGACTAACTCTGATTTATGTTTAGGGAGGAAAAGATTGTTTCTAAACAGAAAGTTGAAACTAAGTAAAGAACTTAGGGATTCTGTGCTCCAATAAAGAAACTTTGTAGAAATATGTTGATTCTGTGGCAAAATCAAGCTGCTTACCAGAGGGGAAGAATCTGTCAAAGCGGTAAGAGATGGGGGTCCTACCTTTCTGAATACATGGGTGAATATTCTGTGGTAAAATATTTTACGAATCCTCACTGTATTTTGTGAACTAATCACATTTGCTTCCCCTGGGACACTGTTTGAAATACAGAATTTACAAAATTCCCTCGTGTAGATTATGTATATATACAGAAGTTTAAGGGACGAAAACTAAAAGAAGAAGGCATTATGGAACTACGCAGTCCATTCCAAATATTTGGCATAAATTTAAACCTCTGCAATGCCAACACATCTGTTAAGCTTCCAAGTTCACCAACTTTAAGATTGAGTTCAGTATCCATGGCAGTGACTCAACAGAAGACACATCTAAACACTGGGGTCAAATTGTGTTGCTCATCTTTCTCATTCTGGTCCTCCTGCTATATTTTTTAGCTTTTACATTCTCTAGATGAAAGTATTTCTGAGAGATCATGCTTAGAAGACAGAAAGGCCAGCACCCATCTCTCTAGAAAACTGTCCTTCTACAACCCTCTGACAGCAGTGACATCCTTGTGGTCCTTCCTCTGCGTATAGTCCACATCTGTTGACCTGCAGATGATTTCACGTCTGAATGTTTTGCTATCATTTGTAATTCTGCAGCCTTCACATTAAGATTTCTGCACATCTACACTGTATTCTACAAATCAAAAAGAAATCTGGCAACACATTCCATCATAACATATTGGTGCCAAGTCTCAGCTGTCCCAATTAGAGGTTGGCCAGAATCTCCATCACTCCCTGAGGTCTCCCCAGCATGGTGGCCAAGATCACCAGTTGCTATTCGTCATTTTTTACTCGGTCCAAGTCTGAGTTTGCAGCTCCTTACAAGAGGTGTCTGTTGGGTGGTATTTTCTTTCCAGGACTTAATGCCAACTTGGACTTTGCCCCCAGTCTAGCCTAGTGTATTACTTTGAAGTATCCCACCTGGAGAAGGCTCAGAAAGTAAACAGTTCATAACTAAGACTTGAGGAAAGCTCTCCACAAGGTAAAGAAAGCCTTAAATAGCAGCTGAGAGGAGATTTCCTGGCCAGCCAGCATTCTGAAAGAAACTCCAAACAGTCCAAAATTTCCAGAGGAAACACTTAAGCAAACAAGTCATTCAGCATAGAGCTCCGGGGAGACAGCCTCTATGAGTCTCACCCTTTGGGATAAGTTTTCTGGTAATGTACTTACCTTTGAGTCATCGAAACAACTTCCTGTAAGTAACCCTCACTCCAATAAGTAAATAAACCCATTGATTTATTTATTATTTATTTATTAAACCATTATCACAATCGTCCTATTATTTTACTAGTTCTTTTTAGACCTGTTCATAACAATTAAAAATAAGAATGACTAACAATAGTAAATAAAATAAATAAAAAATAAATAAACTCATTGGTTCATCAAGTCAGATTTTGGCACAATTGTTATTTTGGCTTATCATCAAATTCCTATATAAGATGGAAACACAGTTTTATGGTATCTTCCCAGAAAAAGTGTCACATAACAGGTATAGAGAACATCATGTCTCTGATCTAAAGTGACTCCATGTGTGTAATTCAAGAAAAAAAAAAGCTACTATTATCGTTACTGCATTTGGTGACATACCTTATGAGTTATATTCATCCACAGCCGTTAAGTGTCTAAATTTAAATACATAGGATACTCTTTTTCTTCACAATCGTCCCATGTTGGACAGTTCTATTATTTTACTAGTTCTTTTTAGACCTGTTCATAATGATTGAAAATAAGAATGACTAACAATAACAAGTGTAGAATAATACACATGGTTAAACTATTCTTTTGGATCCATCTCAAAATTCCAAGTAATGTATCAACAAAAGCAAAAAAAAAAAGGTTGCTAGGCAGAGAATGAATGGCTGTTTCTCCTAAAGATGTGTACACTGAATCCTAAGTCCTATCCTCAATCATTAGTCAGTCAGGACAGAGTAATGGAACCCCCTTGAATAAAGTCATGCCTTTGTAAGACTAGGCATAAGAACAATTCATTTTCTCTCCCTGTCTCCCTGTCCCCATCTCTTCTCTCCTCTCTCAGAAGGAGGTTGTCTTTAAGCCAAGAAGCTGACCTTCGTCAAACAGATGTTCTAGCACCTGGATCTTGAAACCCAACCCTCTGGACCCAACAGAAATGACTCTCTGCATCTAAGTCCCCTGGTCTAAGGTATTTTTATTATAGCAAAAAATGACTGATGCTGTGAAATAGATATTTAGTGAATAAGTGAACAGAGAATAGGAAGCTAAGGATTGCAATTTTAAAAAATCTATATACATATTTGAATGAATGTGTCCAATTATCATATAGCATGTAAATATTGCTCACCTGGCACTATTTCGGTTGAGCAAATCAAACTAATGACTTTGAAAGCTAGCCATAGACCATAGACATATAGCCCTAACAAACCTGAGACCCATAGCCTATCACGACTGATTTTTACAACAACAAAAAAGCATCATGCTAACTAAGAAACCTAGCTAAACTAAATTACATGATCTAATCTGATCCAGCTTTATGGTCCCTGGTCTTCTGTCTTTGGTCACCATTATAATCATCACATCATTATCAATTTCAATCATCTTGCAAACTCCACTGAAGAAATATTTGCAATCATCTTGCAAACTCCACTGAAGAAATATTTGCATCATAATAGGACTTTGCATGCCCTGCGCAATGTCCAACACACTATTGACCTCACAAAGTCTAGCATCTGCTAAAGGCACCAAGATCCTTGGAGGCAAGGGATTGACAGCCACAGTAGTGTTCCTATGCTTAAGGGAAACACGGGAAAGGGTTCAGGGAAATGCAATGGGTCCTTGTACGTCATCGGAGAGGAGGACCCAGAGGAGAGTCAGGCATGCACAATAAAGGACTCTCTGGGAATTGGGGGGGAGCCACTGGGGGATGGGGGGAGAGGGAACAGGGGGTTCGGGGGGAGGAGGAGGGAGGGAGAGAACTGGTGTACCTATTAAGTTTGTATGAGCGGAAATAATAAAGAATGTATATATTAAAAAAAAGAAATATTTGCAAAAAACTGAGGTCCACAGTAATGAAGTAATTCTCTTGTAGTCACATGGTTAGAGCTACAAAGTCAGTCTCCAGAGTCCTTACCACTTCACTACAGTGGTTTTATAATATTAATTTTTGAAATTTATCTGCTAGCAAAATAGCAGGCTAATGAGTTTCCACCACTTAACAAATGGCATTAGACACTACCAAACAGCAAAGTCTAAATTTTAACTCAAATATAAATATAAATTATATTTATACCACACATCAGTCCCAAGGACCTTTTAAAGGGGGTGGGTAAACATATTTTCTAACAGGAAACTAATGTCATGTAACACTCTAAGAACAAACCTCAAAACAAAATATCTGAGTTAAATTTTTTCCTTCAACTTGAAACTTCCCAAAATGGAGCCTGTTTAATGGCATGTGAGGGTTCGGTGCCCTTGCGCTCCTCTATTGGCCTCTGGATTACCTCACTGAGCTGTGGTTCATCACCTCCCTTTCTCCTTGCATCCCATAAAAGAGAACTAAAGTTACCATGATTTCACTCAATTCAACTCAGCTTTCTGCAGAAAAGCACCAAATAAAAGCATGACCCTGTTGCTGTTATAGTATCTGGGGGCCATTGCTCAGAAAAAAAATCTGAACATTCTGGCACTGACATATGTGAATGGTCATTCACCATACAACTATAGCAAGGTTAAAGGAAAAAAGAAATAGTGATGGCATCCAGGTGTCTACACCTTAAGTAAGATAGGAGTAGGTAGTATCGCAATGGATGTGGAACAATATATAAATTGATACAGTTAAAATCTGCTTGTTAAAATCAAAATGGAGCCTGAGGAGATGGTTCATCAGGTAAGATCACTTGCTGCACAGGCATAATTATCTGAATTCAAGCCCTCAAAACCCATGTAAAAAGCTGGGCACAGTAACCACAGACCACAGGAGGGCAGACAGGAAGATCACTCAGGATCATTGGCTGCTGGCCTAGCTTCTGAACTAGAGAAATAAAGTGGAGAGTGATAAAGTAGGACACAAAATATCCTCCTCTGATCTCCAGACATCTGAACGTGCACAAACACATGTATATACGTCATACATATGCACCACATACATATCCATAACTACATATATACAAATAAGTGTGTTGTTTTCCTCCAGTTTTCTTATTGGTCATTTCTTAATTCTCAACTGACAGGAGTAATCAAAAACAATGCATCAGTACACAATGCTGTACTGTTTTTGTAAATCAAGTCTTAGAGCTATCATCTCAAGGAAAAATATTCTAGAAAAAGTCACTGTTTTCATTCAGTTGATTATTTACTATTTAGATTCCAATGCATACAGAACACTTTATGGATTAGACAGGCCACTAAAAAGACAAAATATGAAACTAGGTTGAAACAAATAATTCACCTTGCTTTTCCTAGATAGATGATCATTTTTCATAACAGAGCAAGCATATTATGAATATTAGAACAGAGGATTATTTAAAAAGTAAGCATATTTACTTCCTTGAATATTTAAGTACAATTTTCATTATACTTGCCAAGAAAGGCATCATAGAAAAGAAAACTAAACCCAAATGAAAGAATGCCAAGGTAGTATTTCCACATATTATAATATTTTTAAATTGTAGGAGTTTGATTTTGCTCCAAAATGGATCTATTCCTTTATAACCGAAGCTATTGTGACTTGAAACTTGAAACTTGTGTTCTAAAACACAAATGCACATTCCCAGAAATCTTCTGTCTAGCATGTTCTAGAATGATACTGTCATACATTTGTGAAGAGCTACCTGACTTTCCAAAAAAAAAAGCACTGTGCTATTCTGCACTGTTAAGCTCAACAGAAAGCTCTGTGTGCAGCAACAGGAGGCCATAGGCAATTAACACTGCCAACTGGAAGGTTTAGAATCTTTGCATGACCTTTAAAGGGCAACACAGTTGCCCATTCACATGCATGCAATTATATAGCAGCTAGTTGATAGCAGAAAAAAAGGATAAATATGAAAATATTTAGCAAAAAATGCCTTGTATTCATCAAAATCTATTTTGAACTGCCCAGCATTTCTGTGAGGAGTCTGCTTTACAAAATCCAAGGTTAAACAGCACAGGAGACTTGTTTGGCTCCATTTTGTCAAAGCAATAAATTCCCCATTGCTGTAATTGCTAGAATGCAGCTATCATCTTATCGAATCTTACTATAAGGAGTTTCCAAAATCAACTGTATAAAAGAAGCAATACAAATATAAATTTAATTGAATGACTACGTTTGTACTATTGCTAAGGGAAAGGGAAATGTACCTTTGCTAAGTGGCCATTCAGGAGAAATCATAAAACAATTACAGCCACAATGGAGTGATTTAAGAGGCTGAAGTAAGTGATTAACAGAGCTTCATCTAATATAATAAGCAAGCGTGTTTTGATTTCTTAGTGTACCTCATACCCTATATGTATCACAATTAACAAAATATAGTATTCTCTTCACACTTCATGTACTCACTATTCATCTGATTTTCAAGCAAACTAAGTATTATATTTTACGGTATCAATGCCAATTGATTGCCTAAGTAGGCCAAGACTAATACAGACTACTTTGTCCACCATCACAGCCTAGGATTAAATATAACATATACATACATACATTTGAAAAAGGTGGATTTTAGAAATCTAACAAATATTGCAAGTACAGTATCAATGTGCTTCTGGGAAATTTGTAGATAACATCTGCAAATCACTAGAGAATGTCCCAACATGACTTGTGATTTGTATTTGACCATGGAGGATTATGACAAATAAAGGTAGCATATACACATATTCAGTATTTAAAATGTGTTGGAGGTCTAGAGAGATGCCTCAGCAGTTAAAGCACTTCTCACAAGCAAGAGAACCAGAGTTCTGATCCCCAGAACTCACCCATAAAATATCGGGTGGACATTACAGTTCACCTGTAATTCAGTCTCAGTCTTGGAAGGGAGAATTCCAGAGTGGGAATGCCAGAATAAGTTGGCTAGAGAAATTAACTCTATCTGTAACTCTAGGTTTGATCAGAGACACTGTCTCAAAAAGAATAGAGTAGAAAAACAATGGAGGATAATTCCAAATATCAATCTACAAAAATAGACACACATGTGCTAACACACTTGTAACACACACACACACATACGCACACACATGAAATGGGGAAAATGTGTTGAAATTCCCACTTATACTATCAATAAACACTTCACAACATGTCCCTACAAACAAGACAAACTGATTCTTTTTTGTATTTGTAACCTAGTCAATAAAAGTATCTCCCAAAGAAAAACAAACACATACACACACACACACACACACACACACACACTTAAACACACACACAAGTAGTGGTTCAGAGAGTAATACTTAATTGAAAATGATTTTGTTAAGCTTTGGATACAATTGTGATGCAGATCAAATCACATACATGAGTGAAAAACTTAGACATAAAAGTAAAAATGTTTAATAAAGTTTTCCTGCACCCTTTAACACAAAAATAAGTATTTTACATGAACTCCATTAAAAATATTTGTGTATTTATATGTGTTTATGTAGACACATATAAAATTGTAATATATATAGATTCTTCCTTCTCTTCATATTCTAATGAGCCTGACTACTCTACTTAAGTTTTCTTTAAATAAAAGAAGCAGATTACAAAAATTACTAGTTTTGCTTCATTGATAAGGACTCTGAAATAGTGTCCTAAATTAACAGAGCGGAGTTTCTGAAAATTATACAATATGTCAATGGCCCCAAGATAACTAAAAAAAGAGAAACTCACTTCTAAGCCTCTGTTAGGCCCACCTGTCTGTCACCTACTTCAGACTGCACTCTAAACCCAAAATAAAATTGTTCTCCATTAAGAGACTCATTGTGAAATCATCCTTTCTCCTTCAATGGAATAGTTAGATCACTTCCTATGCTCCAAGTAAAGTTAAAGAATTTTCAAACAAAATGGAAATTCATCATATTGCGTGGGCATTACAACATCAATGGCTTGAAGGTAAGACGTGTCATGTGAAGTGCTGTGCAATTATGTGGGCAAGATATGATGCTGATTCAGCTGGCTTGGCTTCCCTATCCAGCAGCAATTGGTATTAGTGCTTTTATTCTCTTTGTTTTGATCAAACCCTACTAATAACAAACTGATGAATTACATCTGTAAATATCAGGCATAGATCAAAGGAGACTTGGCCCAATGCTTATTATTTTGCATTGCTTTATGATTTTTCACCAAGAAAAACAAAAGTGCACTGCATGGTAAAGTTCCTTCTTTTCACTTGAATTTTCAATGAACAAAACAGCTGCAGAATAATGCGACTTAATGAGGCATCCCTAATAAAATACTGCAGAATTAAAAGCAGTGGCACTGAACTGTTTGCACTCTGGTTGCTTCGTCTTCTCAAATACATTAGAAATAACTAATGACACTTCAGAACACACCTCACTTGGGACATGCATCACAACACTCATCGGCAGTTCGTCAGTTTGCAGTTACAGCTGAACTTGAACACAATCTGACAATACTGCATTTTGAGGTGCCATTGTCGGAGAGGTATAGGTCACCCTTCCTACAAAGGGTAATGTGTAAGCTTCAATTAATGATAAATATACTCTGTACATTTCTGTGTGGATTTAAGAAGGTTATGAAAACACTAGACTGAAGATGTTAAAGCCAGAACTAATAAAATTCTCTAATAAATCATTTAAAAATTTCGCTAAAATTTTCTCTCATCCCTCAAAGTTTCATCATTTCATAAATTTTTTTAAAAGTGGCCATGTCTAAAAACAGACCTAGTTTTTACAGCCACTTCTTCACATTTTATAAGCTGGTGGTTAGTAAATACTACAATGCAGTCTCTAAGCAATATATATCCATTTGACACAGGTCCATGAGCATCTCCATCTCCAGTTTGTCATTGATAAAGTAGTTCATATTTTTCCAACTCGAAAATCACACATATTCAGAAGCCTTAGATTCTCCTCTAGCATAACTTGTAAGCATTATATTGGTATTTGCCTTGACACTAAGGTTTCTTAACGCTTCTTTAAGAAGTATATATTAAACACTGCATGTAAATGTGAGCATACAGCATACTAAATTACTCTTCTTAAAGATAAGAAAAGAATCAAGACTTTCGTCTTTAAAAAAAAAGTCAATTTTACTAAAGCAGCACACTATAATACCTTTACAAGACTCCCTGTACTTAAGTACCCAGTGGGCAGTGATAGCGTTTTCAAAGTCTTACACATATAAAGAATCGAGTCCAGCCGTTTCCCCCTGGATATTAGCAAAAATAGAATCAAATAAGCTTCACTGTGGTTACTGATAGCTTTAAAAATTAAGATTCAATTGATACAGGATGAGAACCAGAACAGAATGAAGTAGGAAAAGAGACAATTAAATATGTCTGCTCTTTTATTTAAAATATAGGCCAGTTTTAGATGCCAGTTTTAAAACTGCAAATGATTCACCAGTTTGGAAGTACATGTGCAAACATGGAATAATACAAATAATCCTAAAGCTTTAATTGTTCAGATCTTTGCAACTATTTTTTAAATCTCCTTTGCTAGCAATCTCATATATGACTTCATATGAAAATCTTAAACTCATTACTCATTTACCTTGAGTTCTTTGCCTAATAAAGCAGTTTCAGAGTGTAAATTGATAACAGTCTGAAGGGTGATGTCTGAAACAACCTAGTTGAGAAGACAGAAACCAGATAATTACCACCCAGTCGATAGTCATTGAAATTCACTCTGTCCAGAGACAAGGTCCCTCAGAAATTGAATGATTTGGGGGTACTCTTCTGAGTTAAAGAGCATAGATTCTGGGGTTGAGCTGAATTTTTACACTCATGGACTGTGAGATGCAAGAGAAGATCTGGCATTTACAAAAGGATGATGCTTTTCTTTCTGTCTATTGCCACAAGCCAAACTCAGGAAGCAGCGGGTAAGGCAAAAGCTCACCCTATAGTAACTGCACATTTGATTCTCAGCGCTTAGGGCAATTGTTTTTAACACAGGAAGTGGAATACGGAATAGGAACGCGTGGTTTCTCTAGAGGGCTTCGGAGAGCCTCGGGTTTTAATGGGTAGCTGAACCTGCAGTTTGGGAGAAACAGGCGATGGATCTCAAACTTTGCCATTGCAAAAGCAGTTTCTGGGAACACCGCGTTCCCAGACTGGTAAGATCCGTAGACTAAAGAAAACACCGCTTGGTGGCCTTTTAGAAGGGGGGAAAGAACTGCAAAGCAGTTGGACAGAAAAACTGTGCATTACTATAGGAGACATCTGCCCGGAAAGAATGGAAAAACCATTAGTTATTCGGAAGCTGTCTTTTTGTTTTGTTTTGTTTTGTTTTTTCCTGAAAGCAGTTCTCAAAAGAATCCTTTCCTCTCTTGGAGAAGGCTTTACGCAGATTCTGTTGGTCTCGGTAATCCACACCAGTCTCCAAACCTGAATAACCCTTTAAAGGGTGAGACTCGGGAACTTACTCCTTCTGAAAATAGTTAGAGGTGGGGAATCACTAGCCTCGCGGAAACGCCCACCCTCTGCAGACAGGCCTGAGAATCAACTAATCAGAAGTGGACAGAAAGTAGGGGGTTTCAGAAAGGCGACCCGACGTTCCAAAGATCTTTGACCTTTTTTTGCCAACCCCCATCCCCGCCCATATCGCGACCCCAACTCCTGAGTAGTCCAAAATGGTCACCGGCCAGCATTAGTGAGGGAATTAAACCCCACTTCAGTCCCGAGTCCTATGGCTCGCTGCAGGAGAAGAAGACGCGGGGGTGGGGGGTGGGAGGTGGGGGGCGGGGGCTCCACCCGCCTCCTCCGCGCCGGGTCTCCTCCTGATCGCTCGTTCGGGTCCCCTCTTCTTAGCGCCCCTCTCCTCCGCCCCAGCCCTGCCCGCCCGCTGTGGGACCAGCATCTGCTCTCGGCGTGGCCCCTGGGGACGACCCCCCCTTCCAGGAAAGCAGAGAGTAGATGCGTGCCCACTGCTGAAGGGAGGGTCGGGGGTCCCGCGATCTTCGCGTGGTCGCTCAGTTTCGCCGCGACTCACACTTACCTGCAGCCGGGCTTCCCGGTGGCGGCAGCACCTAGCAGTGGTCCTGGAGCTCGCGCGGGCCGGCGCCAGCCTCACCGTTCTCGCATCGCTTCGCAGATGCCAATCCGCCAGCACCATCCAGGGGCATAGGGACCCGAAGTCTGACGGTGCGTGCTCGTGGAGGGCAAGCGAGTGTGGCCCTGAGCGTGTGTGTGTGTGTGTGTGTGTGTGTGTGTGTGTGTGTGTGTGTTCGCGCGCGCGCACGTGTGTGCGCGCGTTGCTTTCTCCGATGGCAAAAAAGGGGGTTCAGCGATCTCTTCGCTTCCAAACTGCGATCTCTTCCCCAAAGGCAGCGAAAGGTGGAATGCCCGAAGCTGGTCTCTGTATCCTCTCTTTATTCCACGGTGTCAAAGTAATCAAAAGGTTTGTTTACTGGAGGGAAAAAAAGCCAAAGTCCCGCAGCTGGTGGCCGCGCCGGTCCGCAGTCGCCCCAGGTCTTTGCGGGGTGCGCGCTGTGCGCTTCCCTGCGCGAGAATCCGGGCGGACTTGCAAACGTCTCCGCTCTTATTCCATCTCTGATGCGCTCGCTTTCCACGCCGAGTGAAGACTTTTCCTCTCGCCCCGCGTCGGCTCGCGCTTACACACACACACACATACACACACACACACACACACACACACACATACACACACGCACACACACACGCGTCCCAGGCTCCCTCTCCCGCCTGCCCTCTGCTTCTCTGGGAAACACAATTGGACACGATTCACCTTCAGAAGAGAAGGCTCCCCCTCGCTGGTCTCCACTTCCCCGGTTCTCGCGGGTCGCGGGTGTGAAACAGCCGGAACAGGTTCCCCTGTTCCCCTAGAGACGCCGGTGTCCCCACACTTCGCAGGCGGGTCCTCCCGTGTCCTCTCCCAGAGACTTGGGCGCCGTCGACTGGAGTCCACTTAGCAACTCGCAGCCAGCTGCAGCCCCACCTCGATCCTGCCTGGAAGTGGCGTGGGCCGAGTCCCACGCAGCCCACCCGCCGCCACGCTAGACATCTTGTGATCCGAGTCAGGCAAACCCTCCGCTGTCCTCCACGCCCACTACTCCCTCAGTCCACCAGTGTGTCGGCACCCGCACCGCAGAGAAGGTGCAAGTTACAACACCAGATACAAGTGAGCAGGTGTTGCCTGGTCACTTCTCCAAAGGCAGGAGGGAGAAAGAAGGAAACAAGGGGCAGGGGTCTAGAGAAATTGACCTAGATCCCCAGAGGAAAAAAAGAAGCCAAAAGCAACCAAAGTCTCCTCTCTGGCTCCTGTTCCAGGCGTCGAAATACACTAGTGGTAACCTTTACAAAGTCACCCTAAAGGTCAGGATCCCCTGTCCACTCTAGACTCCCTATTCCATCCAAGGCGGCTATCCAGGACATTTGGAACGACGGGCCCCACTGTCCAGAGCAGGAAGAAATCACCGAGAGCTGGGGCCTGTCACTCTAGGCTGAGTTAAGCACTAAAATGGGATGGCAGAAACCTAGTGCCGGTGCCCCTCAGCAGTCAGTTCTGTTGACTGTGGCAGCTGCTGCTGAAACCAAAACACCTTTCTGCAGAGAGAGAGAGAGAGAGAGAGAGAGAGAGAGAGAGAGAGAGGTATTTAAAAGCCGGCTACAGGCAGTATAAATGCTGGACTATGTCTCCCTCTAGAGGGAAAATTGGATTGCAGTGCTTTAAGGGATGTAACTAGAACTGATTTTCCACAAATTTAAAAAAAAGTACTATACGATTTCAGAGAATTTTGCGTTTCTACGACTTCCAGTCTCTAGTAGATTTAAAAGTGGGATTCATCATTGAAGGAATCTTCTGATATTTATAAAAATTCTGTAGCAAGAGTATGGAAGGTCATTTCCTTAAGGCTTGGTCAAATTGGGTGTTAGTTTAAGTAATGTATGTGCACATGATTGCAAATGAAGATTCTTCTTAAGATCCGTTCACTTTTATTATGTTTGGAAAATGACCAAAACTTTAACCTAGTACTTGCAATAGTATGCAAAATGAATAAATAATAAGAATGGGTTTTCAAAAAGGTAAAATCTGAAACAAAGAAAATGTTTCACAAGACCCTTGCAATGTAAGATAACCCAAGGTTTTAAAGTCAATTTTCATTCCCCTTGTGCAAATAGTTAAAATTTTCTTTTTTTTTTTTTTTTAACAGATGCTAGACTTTATGAGGGCAACAGTGCGCTGGACATTGCGCAGGGCATGCAAAGTTCCATTATGATTGCTTTGGCCCCAACTATTGTTGAGAATCTTGCAAATCGTTGCTCCTCCCATCCTTTTGCTCTTACAATCTTACCGCCCCCTCTTCCGCAAATGTCCCTGAGCTCCAGGATGGGGAGAGATTAGGCTGTCCTAGTTCTATGTGATTGATATAGAGTCTCTGAAGTTCTGGATTGTGGTTTGTTGATTTTCTTTTGCAGTTTTTCTGCTCCTGCAATTCCCTTCACTCCATTCTGCTGGGCACTGTATGTCACCCCCTGGCCAGAGACAAAAAGCTGTTAAACTGGAGTCTTGTTGTAATAGCACATTCAAGGGTAGATGTAATAAGAGTAGGAAACCTCACTGAGGGCGGGGTCCATTACCCATTTGCACAATGATTACTTTTTATCTGCTAGACTATATGCCCTCCCCTTCTGGTGAGATCAGGAAAGAACGTCTGTGAACTTAACCAGGTTTCTCATTACTTACTTGCAGACCTTGATGGAGGCCTATTTTCTCTGCTGTAACATGGTCTCCTCTCTCCTTGTTTCTGGTGTGGCCCTCCTAACCCATCTCTCTTGTTCATAATCCTTGCAATTACTGTGTTACATAGGTTTACTTTTGAGTGTCCCAATGTGGGCTGGGCGAGTTTGGTACTAGGAGCCACCTATTAGGGAGTACATACGGCGCTTAATTTTCTGGGTTTGGGATACTTCACTTAATATAATTCTTTCTAATGACATCCATTTCCCAGCAAATTCCAGTAATTCATCATTTTTGATGGCTGAGTAGTACTCCATTGTATAGATGTACCACAGTTTCCTTATCCACTCGTCAACTGTTGGACATTTAGGTTGATTCCATGACTTTGCTATTGTAAACAGTGCTGCTATGAACATGGTCGAGCTTGTGCTATCGAGGCGAACCTCTGCTGCTTGGGGGGTTATTCCCAAAAGTGGGATAGCAGGGTCATACGGCATTTCAATCTTTAATTTCTTTAAGAATCTCCAGACGGCTCGCCAGAGTGGCTGTATGAGCCTGCATTCCCACCAACAATGTAGGAGAGTTCCCCTCTCCCCACATCCTCTCCAGCATTTGTCGTTGTTTGTACTGTGGATTTTTGCCATCCTGACCGGGGTGAGATGATATCTCAGGGAAGTTTTGATTTGCATTTCCCTGATGGCGAAGGAAGTGGAGCATTTTTTAAGATAATTGTTAGACATTTTAATTTCATCCCTGGTAAAGTTTCTTTGAAGTTCCAGGGCCCATTTTTTAATTGGGCCAGTGTTTTCCTTGGAGTTTAATTTTCTAAGTTCTTTGTGTACTCTGGACAGTAGAGCTCTGTCAGATATGTGGTTAGTGAAGATTTTCTCCCATTCTGTGGGTTGCCTTTGAGCTCGTGCGACAATCTCTTTATCTGAACAGAAGCTCTTTAATTTCACAAGATCCCAACTGTTGAGAGTTGGTAGCAGTGACTGTGCCATTGGATGTCTGTTTAGGAAGTGTTGGCCTAGCCCAATCAGCTCGAGGGAGTTCCCTATCCTTTCAACTATGGCTTTTAAAGTCTCTGGCCTGATATCAAGGTCCTTGATCCATTTGGAATTAAGTCTTGTACATGGTGACAAGTACGGGTCCAGCTTTAATCTTCTGCATGTGGAGATCCAGTTTTGCCAACACCATTTGTTGAAGATGCTGTTCTTTTTCCATTGGATTCTTTGGGCCCCTTTGTCAAAGACCAAGTGGCTGTAACTTTGTGGGCTTATATCTGGGTCTTCAATCCTTATCCATTGATCTGTGTGTCTATTTTGGAGCCAGTACCAGGCTGTCTTTATAACTATGGATTTGTAGTATAGACTTAGGTTTGGTATGGTAATACCTCCAGCTGTGTTTTTGTTACTCAGGATTGTTTTTGCTATCCTGGGTCTTTTGTGCCTCCATATGAACTTTGAGATTGTTTGGTCAACTTCTTTGAAGAATTGCTTTGGGATTTTGATTGGTATAGCATTGAATCTGTATATTGCCTTTGGTAGGATGGTCATTTTTACAATGTTGATTCTGCCAATCCAGGAACAAGGGAGGTCTTTCCACCTTCTGGTGTCTTCTGCAATTTCTTTCTTTAGGGTTTTAAAGTTTTCATTGTAAAGGTCTTTTACCTCCTTAGTTAGGTTTATACCAAGGTATTTCATTTTTTTAGGGGTTATAGTAAATGGCATGGTTTCTCTCAAGGCTTTTTCACTTCTTTCATTCTGGGCATATAAGAAGGCCTCTGATTTTTGCACATTTATTTTGTATCCTGCCACCCTGCTGAACTTCTCAATTAGTTCCAGGAGCTTCCTGGTGGAGTTTTTGGGATCACTCAGGTATAAGATCATGTCATCTGCAAATAGAGATAGCTTGACTTCTTCCTTGCCAATTTGAATCCCTCTTATGTCCCTTTCTTGTCTTATGGCTTCGGCTAAGACTTCAAGTACAATATTGAATAGAAGTGGTGAGAGTGGACAGCCTTGTCTTGTTCCTGATCGAAGTGGGAATGCTTCCAATTGTTCCCCATTGAGCATAATCCTTGCTGTGGGCTTGTTGTATACAGCTTTTATTATATTGATAAAAGTTCCTTCCATTCCTACTGTCTCTAGCGTTTTGATCATAAAAGGCTGTTGGATCTTGTCAAAAGCTTTTTCTGCATCTATCGAGAGTATCATGTGGTCTTGGACTTTGGACTGGTTTACATGATGAATTACATTTATTGATTTGCGTATGTTGAACCAACCTTGTGTGCCGGGGATGAAGCCTACTTGGTCCCCATGAATGATCTTTTTAATATGTTTTTGAATCCGATTTGCTAAGACTTTGTTGAGAATCTTTGCATCTGTGTTCATCAGGGAGATCGGCCTATAGTTTTCTTTTTTAAGTGAATCTTTATTAGGTTTTGGGATTAAAACGATATTAGCTTCATAGAAGGAATTTGGTAGTGTTCCTTCCTTTGCTATTTGGTGGAACAGTTTAAGGAGTATTGGTGTTATTAACTCCTTAAATGTCTTGTAGAACTCTGTGCTGAATCCATCTGGTCCAGGACATTTTTTGGTGGGAAGATTCGAGATTACTTCCTCAATTTCCTTATATAGTTAAAATTTTCAAAATGAATAAATTCCTTTCACCTGCAAAGCTCTGTTGTTTTCATAACTTTGTTATCATTTTCTTCCATGTGCTATAAAATAAAAGCAACATAGTTACCATGCTTATAAAGAACAATGGAATGTGTATTTTGCTTATGGTAACATGTTTAGTAATTCAAGCAAATTTTTCCATCTTAAAGATTTAAAATAATTTAGTAACCATGATTATATTAATAAGACAGTTCAGCAAATTATATGCAAAGGCTTGTTTGTTCAGCCAAGTGTCACCTGTAATTTGAATGCTTAGATTATATAAACTTGGTGCTTGAGTGGGACCTTTCCTTTATATACATTTCTGTATTCTTAAATTATAAAATATGTATGGAAAGTTATGATTAAACAAACTTCTGATCACTTTGAATTTTTGGACCCATTCTGTTTTAACTTAATATATGAAGTTAGCATAGTCTTACACAATGAAAATCAGCATTTGAGCACATGCCTTTTCCCGGCTCACCAGCACTCTGTTCTTTTCTGGGAAGTGCTTTCTCTTTCTTAATGAACTGTCTCTATTTCTATTACCTTAAACAAAAGAAAGAAAATATTATTTTTTAAAGTAGCTGAGGCTAATTGAAGACATTTCAAACAAAGAGCCAAAGCTAAATAATGTCGACTTTTCTGTTCTAATGGATTATATACTACAGTAGACTTGAGCCAGCCCAGGACATGACAATCATTTTTTTTCACCACACCCTGAGATGATCACTTCCAAGAGATCAATGTCTCATATGATTCAAATTTTTATTTTATTCCACTTGAATAATAGCTCACTTCTCACAGAGAACAAATTTTCTTTTTTAAAGTAACTGGCACTGTTTCAACCAAAAATTTTCCAATGATTTTCAGCCCACTCTGTTGAGCAATCATAGAACACGCTAAAAAATAAACAAATAAGTTTTAAAAGTAGAGAAGGAATTCAAATGCTATGCCTGTCAGTTATTCATTTGGGTTTTCATTTTCTTATCCTCTAACTTCTTCCCTCACTGCCTTTACCCCAGCCACTAAAACACAATGTCTCCTGTATTACAAGAAGATTGAAATCAAACGTGCCATTAGGAGACTTGTAAGAAAACAGAGAAGTCACAGGTGTGAAAGACAGAAAGAGAAATTTTGCATGTAGATATTTGCAAAGACACACATGTATGTTTGTGTGTGTGTGTGTGTGTGTGTGTGTGTGTGTGTGTGTGTGTGTTAGAGGGCACTGTGTGTCCCTGTGGAGGATCAAAGGTTACTTCAGGAATCATCCTGGATTGCTTCTATCTCCTTGCTTCACGCTGGGATTTCCAGGCTCTGTCCACAAGGGCCAGAAGTGTAGGCCTCCACATTTTTGCCTGACGTTTTTTTATGTGGGCCGGGGAATCCAAACTCAGGATCTTCTGCTTGCAAGACAGAGCCTTAACCCCTGAGCCCTTATGTAGGAGCTCTACCACTGAACTTGATCGCTAGACATTTTTTTTAATTTTCATCAAAGTCCTGTTGAATTGTCTAGGCTATTCAACCTGTCCAGTGCCAAAATTATAGGCATGCCACCACTACAGCAGTTTAATTGTTTCTGAATTTTTTTCAAAACTTTTAAAGAATGTTTTTATGTAGTCAGGTGAACAGCAGAAAGAACAGAATTTATTCCATATACTCCAAATGACACACATATGCTACTACTTTTCAGTATCCCTATATGTAGCAGGGTCCCTAACACATTAACTGACCAAACAAACAGGCAGGCAGACACTTTGGAGACAAGGAAAAGAGGGCCACTTCACAAAGTCATAAGAGAAAGAATTGAGACAGAAAAATCTTCCAGAGGTGCATCCCAACATTCCATGGTTTGTTTATTTGCTTCACATTTCTAGCAACTGACTGCTTGTATTTGGCTCGGGCTCAGTTGAGAAGTTCTACACTTGGTTGGGTTTTACTCCTATGACTGCAGCCACCCAGAAAAACATTTTTCACTGATGGTTGACTATAAGATGGAGGATGAGAATAAGTAGGTCGCTGATCTTTTACCATCCAACAGGCTAGTCTGGCTATGGCGTCATTCATACGTTTCTATGAATATCAATGCTCAAGCATTTCACAGGTCTCTTCTGGAATCTGATTTGCTATAGCCATTCGGCTACACAGTTTACAAAGCCATTCCAGGTTGAAGGGGTTAAAACCTCCATCTCTTAAAAGGCAGAACTACATAAAAATATTTTATGACTTGGCACAGGAAGAGGAGAAAGCACAGTAGTTATTCCAGGAGTTAATAATTTGTGCAGTAGATTAAATAAATCAAGTATCTTGTGACTGTCATGTGAAAAGCAGAGTGTTCTCATTAAATGTATCACAATGCTATCTTGGGTAGGAACATGAAGTTTGTCCAGAATATCAAGTGTTGGGGCTTGTTCCCATTATTAAATAAAAGAGGTACAACAACTTACACCAATGCAATGAAACATGTCTCCATAGTTCTCTGCCTGTGTAGAAAGCAAAAACAATGAATTAATCCCATAGACCATTATTTACTAAAATCTGACTTGTTCTATTATATAGAAACCTGTAACAACTTTAATAAGGCAGTGGCTATGCCATCTTTAATGAATGGATCTGACATATATTTAGTCATTCATGGGCTTGGTCTACTTTCTGAGGTTTAGTTTGAGACTCACCATGACTGGTATAAGTGACTTCTCAAATAAACTTGACTTAAACCATTGGTGCTAGCAGATTGTATCTGTAAACAACATCTTCTTTGATTAGTTAGCTCTCATTGATTGATTAAGACTCAGGACAAGTGGTATCCCCTTTAGGAAAGCATCTCTAATTACCTAATCCACTGCACTGACTTTATCTATCCTTCTTTCCATGTCACATTGTATTCTATTTGACTTTATTTTATAGAATATGAGGCTATTATGTCTTAGAAGTATATATTCATATACCTGAATGTATGAATGGATCAATAGATCACACATGTAAATTCAGAAGACCGAAAGGTAATACGTGGTCACAGTTCTTTTGACATCTTACAATGGCTTTAAACTTCCATTCTAAAGATCACAAAATTGACATTTATCTAGCTATGAGATTCTCAGGTTGTTCCTAGCAATCTTGAACAATCCTTGAAAGTAGTCTTCTCTACTCACATATACACATGCACACACACCAGCATTAAAACACACCCTGGATGAAATTGTAAACACGTTTGTTTTCTACATTCGACTGTTTCTGTACATAATCTCATCACATGATCCATTTCAAAACAGTAACCTAAACCAATTTGCTCTAATAGTTGAACCACAATAGTTCCTAGGGTATAAAACTTCTACTCCATAATGCCATCCTTCACAAAGATCAGAGAAAAATAGTCCTCAACTTAAAAATCCTTAACTTTTTTAGGGTAGACTTATTTGAGTTACAAGCACATACACATTTTTCCCAGTGTGCCCAATTATTGGACTGTCTAGAAAAGGAAGGAAGAGACCTAACATGATTTTCATGCTGAGCCTTTTCTTATGATAACTTGGTCCTCATGCTGAGCAGGTTTCTGGCATCTGGACGTTCTCATGCCTTCTTAACACTGAGGTCAACCATAGGGGAGATGGGGTAACATGGGTAATTCTGGTCTGATTCTCTGGCTGGGTATTTGTTAAGTCTCAAAACCAAAGTGAAAAAGAGCCTGTGGGAGAATCTAACTTATATTTCCTAGTAGTTTGGGAGAAATGCAAAATTGGAGGAAAGTAGCTAACTCTTGCATAAAAAATTCTAAACTGGAAGTGACCAATAACATTGAGTCAAAAGAGAGGGTTAATCCAGTAGTCAAGAGGCAATCCTAGCATTTCATGGGCCAAGTTCATATAAATTTTATGGATCAAATAGCCATATCAAAGATAATGATCTGGGGCTGGGGAGATGGTTAAATTCTTTAACTCCCAGCTAAAGGACCCGAGCTCAGGTCACTTATTCCCACATAAAAATGCCAGGTGGAAAAATGATGGAAATCTGTAATTCTGGCCCTAGAAGGCAGATCCTAGGAATCCAGAGCAAAACAATGAAGAGGTAGAACAATCCAGGATGATTCCTATATCACCCTTGGGCCTCTACAAACCTATACACTCACATGTCTTCTTATTCACACACAAACACACACACACACACACACACACACACAAAGATAATTGTCTGAAACATGAAGACAATAGGAGAAAATGTGGGCTGGCAAGATAGTGCCTGCATGCAAACTTGTAATTCTGTGATAGGTCTGCAGAAACCATATAGTGAAGTCAAACAATTTCCAAAAGTCTTCCTTTGACCTCCACACATGTACAATGCCATGTTCTCTTTCTCTCTTTCTCTCTCTTTCTCTCTCTTTCTCTCTCTCTCTCTCTCTCTCTCTCTCTCTCTCACACACACACACTATATCTCTTTCTGTGTGTCTCAAATAAATAAATGAATAGTTTACTTATTTCCACCCCTGTATTAATTAAATAAATGTTAGAGCTCATGAATAATGTCATTTCAAGCATTCTAGCTCTGCAGCAAAAAAAACAAAATATTTACAGACACAACTTGCTAATAGAAAATGTTTGTGATACAGTAAGCTGAAATGTTCATGATATCTAGATCTCTGTAGACTGTAAGTAGCTACAGAATCATTCCAAACAGCTAGCCTATGGCTAGGACTAGACAGGCTGATGACTCCAGAGAAATGACAAATTAATGACCTGTATGATGTATGTAACCGTCTCAGCAGCACAGACTGAAAGGTGGGATTGTCAGCATTCAGTGGGCTGTGTTACTCAACTTTCTCCCTCCATCAGAAATAAAAATACCTATTAATTTAAAGTAGAAGACTGGAGCATTTCACTTTACTTCATTTAACCCATTGATTATATTGCTTCATAACATTTTTATGAGTTTTCTAGAGTTCATTATTTATCAGTCTCTACCTAGGCCTTCTATTGATGCTACCAGTTTGTTGTCTGTCTCTCAATTTTGTCATGATAGTAGAAACACTGAACAATAAATCCTTCTTCTAATTTTCATTTTCATTCTACCTGTCTGATTCATTCATTCAATTACTTTGAACTTCAGACTTTCATTTTGACTTTTCTTCTTGGGATGTCTACAAAGCAAGATGGTAGAAGCAGACAGATTCTCATTTTAACAGGAAACCAAAGATTTCATAGAATTAAATATACTCTGGAAATATAAGCCACAGTGAGAGTCAGTTTGCAGTGATGTGCTTGAAAAAGCCCAGCACTGCTTTGTCTTTACCTCAAAATCTATTCCTCGACACTATTTGCCAATAAACAGATATTAATTATATATAGTTTTGTTCTGTCTCAAAATGGAGCTAAGAATGAGAGAAGAGAGACTCATTGAACTAACTGGCCACACCCTTGAGACTATTTCTAAATGAAGCTAAGTAAGTACAAAGTTGTGTTTACTAATATTTAATCGAAGAAGGAAAACGAAGAAAGCTAATACTATCTCTTTCTGCTTCTAGTAATTACATGAAGTGCATGTTGTTTGATGACTACAACCTGAGGCACGGAGATGAACTAACTTTCCTGATAAAATCAACTTAAAAGTATGGGGCCGGAGTTATAATTGCATTTTTGTGTTTTACTCAAGAAAATAAACCAGAATTCGCATGCCCCAGCTCCCAGTCAAGTGCTTATTTTTAATTCCAAATATGATTAAATTATTTCCCGAATGCTCAAGCACAAACCCCAAAATCTTTTCATTCAAATTCTCTTTAGACTCCTGTACAAAATTTCCTCCCATTTTTAATACTGTATAAGATGATTTCCACCATCTAACATGGCCAAAATAGACAGTGAAGTATATTTCAATGTCTTTATGAAAGTTGGCCACCCAGTGTCAAAACAGAGCAATTGCAGACACATGCCAACATTGCTGCAGAAAATAACAGAACATAGTACTGTTTGACAAAAGCAAAAAAAAATAAATCACAGCACAGGTTCTGAAGTCTTTGAATGGTAGAAACTTGTACATGTTGAGCACATTTCTACAACAGAGAGAAACATATCAAATTGAGTAGCCAAATTTTCTGAAATGAAGATTATAAGTAGCATAATGAAATGATAACATCCACTTCAAAGTGTTAGCGTAAAAAGAAAAAGAATAAAAAAGAAAACATAGGGACTAAAAAAATTTTATGAAATGTAATCATATGTGGAAAAGCAGCCAAAAGTAAGAAGAATTGTATATGATCTTACCACACTTGTTTTTAAATGTGGAGGTTAATTAGGGCAAAGTAATGAGCCACACAAAGAATTAGTGAATTGCCAATATTAATGATATGAAAAAGAAATATCTAGCTAGACAACTGGTGGGAAATCTATAGAAATCAAGTTCTACTAAGCTGTAATAACAAAGGCAAGTGAACAACACGCAGCAAGATAGGCTTTAGGGATAACATCAGGCCAATATCATCCAAGTGGACTCACTGTACACTTGACCAAAGGTAAATACACACTTCAATAAAGCCAAAAAGATGACACTGTCACAAAATGAAGCTACTGGCTTCATTGATACTGCCAAGGAGAAGGGACTTGGACATGGATACAGAGTATACATACAGTTCAAATTTAAAAAGTAGAAAATTACCACAGAACTCTTGAGTATAAATAAGAAAGATTTTCTAAAATAGTAACATGTCTTCTTTCTCAAATATGTGGATATGAGCAAGATGCTCTGGGTAAACATCTTCTTATTGAATTCCACCTCCATGAAAATAACTGCCCCCAACACCATGGAGAAAATATAGGGACCAGAAAGATAGCTCAGCAGATGAGATGCTGCTCACAAACCTGACAATACCTAGAAGTTCTTATGGTGGAAAAAGAGAACTGAATTCTCATCTCTGTGCACAATGGCATGCATAGCCTCTCTTACTCTCTCTCTCTCTCTTTCTCTCTCTCTCTCTCTCTCTCTCTCTCTCTCAAATAAATAGTAAAATAAAATTGTACAATGTTTTCTGTTTGCACATATGGCACAGATATTACCCTCAAAAAATAGATCAAAGTTATTCAAAATCTCTAATTTCTTCTCTCCCACTAAAGAAAGTATTGTTTATGCATTAATAGAATGAAAACTATAACTGACCAAGCTTTCATTTCAAATTCTTCCAAAAATTTAGTTCCTTATTAAGAGTAGCTTTGTTATTCACTTAACAACTTCAGCTTGTTTAAGGCAGCACTCGAAGAATAAATATCATTGAAGATTTTATCTTGGTTTCCTCTGCATATTAAGAAAGCATGGGGCTGGAGAGATGGCTCAGGGGTTAGGCCTCTGCCTTGCAAGCAGAGGGTCTTGAGTTCGGATCCCAGATCCCACATACAAACGCCGGGTGGAAGCGGGGGTGGCCTGCGTTTCTGGTCCTGCTTGGCGGAGCCTGTGAATCCTGGGGCAGAGCAAAAGAGGAGGTAGAAGCAGTCCACGATGATTCCCGAATTCGTCCTTGGTTCTACACACACACACACACACACACATGCACGCGTACACACACGCACACACACAATTGAATAAATAATAAAAAAAAGAAAGCATGGATAGAAAACTTGTTTATGCTTACCAAGAACTAATAGAATTGGAAAGGTAGTTTCAAAACATTGTCAGTGTTCCTTTATTTCTTTTCTTTTTTTTTAAACATTTTTATTATTATTTCCGCTCATACAAACTTAGTAGGTACACCGGTTCCCTCCCTCCCTCTTCCCCCCCCCCCCCCCCGTACCCCCTGCTTCCCCTCCCCTCACCCCTCCCTCCCCATCCCCCAGTGCCTCCCCTTCCCCCAATCCCCGGAGAATCCTTTATTTCTACAAGTTTGTCCTCAAACTAACCCATCCTAAACCTCACGGTCACTATCATACTATTCAGCCATGAAAATTCAAGAGATAAAAATATACATAAAGAAGTACTTTATTAAGCTCTGTACTTCACAGTAAGCCTGTGCATTTTAGTTTTGTCCTTTGCAAGTTTTGAATGAACTCATGTCAGTCAGTCTACTTATCAAGTTTCATATTCTCCATGGATGCTTAGTAGGAATGATCCCTCTTAGCCACTGTTAAGGCAGTGGCTTTCTAAGTTTACAAAGCACTCTAGCTTATTCTACCCAAGGCCTCCAGCATTTGTGATAGCCAACTGCCCTACTCAACTTTCTCTGCTGAATGATGATTCACAAGCATTATTCCTCTTTGCTTGGCAGACATAATTGATTTCCTTTTAAAGCATATAAAGATTGTTGAGATTTCCATGTATACTATTGGAAAAGGTACTGATAAAAATGAAATATTAGAAAATGCCCTTTTCTTTCAATTGACATTCTAAATTATCAAAGGTCAAATTGATTCTAAAATAAAATATAATCAAATTGTAAATATACTGATAGAACAGATTTCTTGATTAATTGTATTATTCTATGAAGAAAAACAAAGTATGCCTAGCCATAAGTCCAAGAGATCTAAACTCAGAAGTAAAACTTACTTGCTAAAATTTAAACTTTTGCTGTAAGAGCACCTAAAGTTGCCTGAAAACAAGCCCAAGGAAATAATTGTTTTTTAAGTCTCAGCCTCATATTCTACTTCTATTAAAAACAGTTGACGATGAAATTATATGAGATAGAGGCCAGTATAACCAAAAGCATTCCAGCTTGTTCTTTTCAGCAGAAATAAGTACATAAAAGACTGCTGAGTAACTGCCTGAGTACAGCTTATACCAACATCCAGGAAGTTCAGATGCTGTGTGTTTTGTCTCAACTCTGACTCAATCTATATTCAGGAGTTGCTTTTCCTTGTAGATTTAGACAGGGCAGCAGCTCTCATTTCTTAGCTGAATAAGGGTCACAGTAAAAAAAGCTTGTAAGGCAGAGAGCATTGAGAAGAAATCCTTCGCTACTGTCTGTGGACAAGCCGTCCAGTTTTCAGGGTGATTACCCAAAACAATTTAAGTCAGTACTATCTGTTTCGTAATTGTTAAAAAGTACAAGATGGCTATTACATCTTCCTGTATGTGTGGCTCTCTACTTTGTAAATACACATGATCTTATCTTCTAGAATTTATAATTCAGGTCAAACAGTTAAATTTTTATCAGTCACTGAAATCCACTGACCAAATTATTCTTCTTTATTTCTGTTATAAGTAGACTCAACATATGAATGGGATATCTTTCAAGATCTTATCTTTTGTTTGGAATTCTGTATGCCCCAATCCTATGAAAACATTGATTAAAACACTTATAAGCAAAACCTTATAATGCAAAGAATGAGTCACATTGTCAATTTTTACCATTACCAACAATATAGCCACCATTTGGACTCTCTACCCGTTAGAAAATAGTGGAGAACCTTATTATTATACATATTTCTAAAATTTCAAAATACATTCCAAAGAATTCAGGAGTCCCCTGAACTCTCAAGGCACTACGTAAAGAGGGGCTGATTTGATCCAGCTGCCAATGCAAGGAACAATCTGAGTTGTGGGCCCATCATTACACACACACGCACACACATACACACAAATACACACTCACACACCAATGCTTATGTTGTAGTCCTAACCTTCAATATCACCAAACGTGACTGCATTTTGAAGCACTATCATCAAGTTAAAACGAGGTCTTTAAGAATTTCTCTAATTAGACATGGAAGAAAAATTAAATAGGGATACCTGAACAAATAAAAACAAGAGGAAGATACTTCTCTATAAAGGAAGAGAAAAAGCATTAAAAAAAAAAAAAAAAAAAAAAACCTCTTGCTGCTTTCTTGGTCTCTCAATTCAAACCTCAAACTCTGGAAAAAATGTTCTTCTGTGGTTTAAGTCACCAGTTTTTCACACCTTGATATGACAATCATAATCGTCAGATATTAATGCATCCATTGCCACCACCTCCTAATATATTAACCTTCAGGGAAGGGAAGATCATTTCAATTGTGCATCCATTGAAACACGATTCATGCTATAGCAAGTACTCAAGACATGCCATCAAAGGCAATCCAGATGAAACTCAGTGGGCCATACATACAAAAAGACATGAAAACAGGATGAAGACTGGCAGGGAAGAAGGGTTTTATGGGGAAAGAAGATGACATGGAATTAGGGAATGTTTGAAATGTGAGTTGTCCCCTAGAGGCTCATGTGTTTGTGTTCTTAGCTTTTAATGTTTGGGAAGGTCATGGCATCTTTGGGAGATGAAACTTTGCTGGAAGAAGGCACATCACAAGGTGCGGGCCTTAAAGATGGGTAGGCCTATCCTGCTCACTAGTAGTTTGCTCTAGCAATCTGTAGTTTGTTCTCTCTGTCTCCATCATGATGCCTGCAGTGACCTAAGTTGCTTCCAGCTTCTGCCACCTCCATGCCTTCTCCTACAGGATTCCATGGACTGTCTCCCCTCTGGAACCACAATCCAAAGAAATCTCCCTTCTCTGCCTTTAAGTTGCTTGTGTCTGAATGTTGTCTCACAGCAGCATAGAGAGTAATTGCAATAGGGATTAAGGTTTAAAAATATGAATTAAATATATTCATTTATGAAACACTAGCAAGAATAAAAATAAAAAAATTAAAATATGTTAAGCTTCCAAGCAAGAGACAATCCAAAACAATTGTCATCTCTAAAAAATCCATTTGTAATTTTGATAACTAACTGTATTCGCACCCTTGCACCAAATCACCTTCATGAACAAACAAACAAAATAGCCTGTATGAAAGAGAAAGAAGTGAAGACTACCTTTTTATTTATGAGAGGACTCTTTCTTTTTATACATTTTTTATTATTATTTCAGCTCATACAAACTTAATAGGTACACCAGTTCCCTCCCTCCCTCCTCCTCCCCACAAACCCCCTGCTCCCCCTCCCCTCACCCTTCCCTCCCCGTTCCCCAGTGCCTCCCGCCCCAATTCCAGAGAGTCCATTCTTGTGCATGCCTGACTCTCCTCTGCACCCTCCTCTCCGATGACGTACAAGGACCCAGTGGCATTTCCCTGAACCCTTTCCCGTGTTCCCCTTAAGCATAGGAACACTACTGTGGCTGCCAATCCCTTGCCTCCAAAGATCTTGGTGCCTTTAGCAGATGCTAGACTTTGTGAGGTCAATTATGTGTTGGACATTGCACAGGGCATGCAAACTCCAATTATGATTGCTTCGGCCCTAATTTGTGTGGAGTATCTTGCAAATCATTGTTCCTTCCATCCTTTTGCTCTTACACTCTTACCACCCCCTCTTCCGCAAATGTCCCTGAGCTTCAGCATGGGGAGAGATTAGGCTGGCCTAGTTCTAGGTGGTTGATATAAAGTCTCTGAAGTTCTGGATTGTGGTTTGTTGATTTTCTTTTGCAGTTTTGCTGCTCCTGCAATGCCCTTCACTCCATCCTGATGGGCATTGTATATCACCCCCTGGCCAGAGATAAAAAGCTGTTAAACTAGAGTCTTGAATATACTAGAGTATATTCAAAGGTAGATGTAATAAAAGTAGGAAGCCATAGGGAGGAAGGGGTCAATCACCCATTTGCAAAATGGTTACTTATTATCTGCCAAACAATATGCCCTCCCTTCTGGTGAGATCACATCCCCTCAGTTGTAAATGTTCAGGAGCGAAAAGTCTGTGAACTTAACCAGATGTCTCGTTGCTTACTTACAGTCCTTGATAGAGGCCTATTTTCTCTTCTGTAACATAGTCCCCTTTCTCCTTGTTTCTGGTATGGCCCTCCTACCCCATACCTCCTGTCCATACTCCTTGCAATTACAGT